>CAXKWD010000007.1:65421412-66718384 GCA_964059195.1 Ectobius pallidus | reverse complement strand
AGGGTCTGTATGCCTGCATGGTACCACTCTACTGGTCTATGTCAGAGCCAACGTCTTATGAGGCTGATGGTGACAATTTTTTTGTCAAACATTGTCACAGGCGATGAAACATGGGTTCATCACTTTGAACCAGAAACAAAACTGCAATCCATGGAGTGGCACCACACCAACTCTCCTTCGAAGAAAAAGTTCAAAGCCATACCCTCAGCTGGTAAAGTCATGACTATGGTCTTCTGGGACTCTGAAGGGGTTATTCTGTTCGATACCCTCCCTCATGGTGGAATGATCAACTCTGAAGTGTATTGTGCTACTTGAAGGAAATTGAAGAAATGACTTCAGCGTGTTCATCGCCACAAAAATGCAAACAAACGTCTCATTCTCCATGATAACACAAGGCCTCACACAAGTCTGCGCACCCGAGAGGAACTCACAAAACTTCAGTGGACTGTTCTTCCTCATCCACCCTACAGCCTGGATCTCGCCCCTTCTGACTTCCACTGTTTGGCCCTATGAAGGATGCACTTCATGGATGATGGGGATGTTATTGATGCAGCAAGACATTGGCTCCGACATAGACCAGTAGAGTGGTACCATGCAGGTAAACAGGCCCTCCCATTAAGGTGGCGTAAGGCTGTAGCATTGAATGGAGATTATATTGTAGCCAAAAGATTGGGGAATAATGTGTTGTATTTGAATCCTGAATAAAACCAACCTGCTTTAAGAAAAAAAAGTGTTGCATTACTTATTGAACGGCCCTCGTATAAATGTTCTAAAACTCCTGAAATTTGTAATGTGCCGCTCATAGGAAATCACGAAACGTATGAGTCACTAAGTAATGGGGTTTTTTCTGGAAATGATAGAATTATAAGAGCTTGAATCCTATTCTAAAAGATTACACTGAAAATGCAATTTTTTTTTTCAAAGAAACTGTTGGATCAAGAGTCTATAAGTTATAGTGTTTCAAATTAGCCTCTGTGGTAATTGGCGCGGCCGCCAATTCCTTCCCGCTATGCTTGTCATTTCCTGTGCAGGTGCGGGCTGGTAGCGTTGCCACGCCAGTGCAGTGTTAGTTAGTTGGGATCGAGCTTCATCAGATATAGTCACGCGTCACAATTGCTTCCGAGTTCAGGACAATTTTCGCTCTATATAGTTTGTGCTCATCTGCAATTCCACACCAATCGGCTCTTGTATTGTTTAGCAGCCTGCGTGTGAAGTTTCGTGAATCACATTGTAATTTTAGTGTAATTTTACAATCATTCCATTGTCTCCGTAGCCTGACCGCCACGTGCAGTGAACAGTGTACTGGGGCCAGCGCTTGCATATTATTAGGCGGGAGCTTGCTTGGCTCCTAGAATAGTAACTGTATTGAATCATATATATCATATTTGTTAAGTGTTTATTATTCAGAGTTCAGGCTTCCTGAAAATATATTATTGCAAAATCCTCAAATCTAAATCTCTGTTCCAGCTGGCCTACAGTCCTAGTGCTCCTATGTTTAATCTTAAGTGGTGTAATCACCTGGTCCTCCGGAAAACCTATCAATTATTCCTAGTTACCATTTCTAACATGGTCCTACCGGGCAGGGTTTGATATATTTGCAATAATTTTCTGAATATTGAACAGTGTGCGACACGTATTTGATTTTCGTGTGTGACGTTCGTGCAGACTTCGTATTGCTTCGTGGCTGCTCGGCTACGTTGACCTTCATCGGCTCCAGCGAGCTCCGGACAGCTGTATCTGCTTCTCTCCGTGCGCGCGTGCTCATGGTCACCGCCGCCGCGGGAAGAAGACTATCCACCTCCGGCTTGCCGCCCCTAGCGAGTTTGCAGCTGACTGACTAATCACTTCTCCTCTGTCAATGTTAATTATTTCATCTCAACATGGAAGAAGAAATTTCGGCTTTAATCAGACGTCGTGGTGTATGTAAAAGAAAGTTTACACTGACACAGAACTTTCTCAACGACGTACCTGAAGATGTTAGTATATTTGTAATCAAAGCACATTATGAAAAGCTGTTGATTGAAATTGAAAAGTTTGAAGCTGTGCAAACGCAGATTGAATCTATAGTGGAAATTGATGCAGAACTTGATACTCACATACAGTATGCAGACGAGGTATCAACGTTGTACATTAATCTAAAAGCAAGGTTAAGTGAGTTGATGCATGCTCGTGAGCCTACTTCAGTTAGTGTCATTTCAAACAATAGTGACACACGACAATCAGTGAACTCTAGTGCAAGTTGTGATAAAACTGCCTACGATTCAGATTCCAGTGTTTGAAAGCGATGTAACTAAATTCAAACATTATTTTGATACTTTTTCGAGTTTAATTGTAAATAATAGCAGTTTATCACCCATTCAAAAATTCCATTACTTAATTGGTTCACTAAAGGGTGAAGCTAAAACATTATTGGAAAATTTGCCAGTGACGAGTGATAACTTCCAAGTTGCCTGGGATATATTGTGTGCAAGATACAACAATAAACGGTTAATTGCTATATCCCACATTAAGCATCTGTTGTCCCTACCTGTAGCGCGACAAGAAACAGTTGCAGACTTGCGAAATTTGTTAAATCAATTCCAAAACAACTTGCATGCTATTGAAGCATTAGAATTAGAAGTGCCACTTCATGAAGTCATTCTAATGCAATTGTTATTGGAGCATATGCCAGACAGTGTGCAACGTGAGTGGGAATCCAGAATCGATTCTCAAACTTTTACTCCATTAAGTGAACTTGTGTTATTTCTAGAAGCGAAGTCTCATTCTCTAGAGGTGCTGTCGAATAATTCCTGCAACAGGTCCAGCCCATCAAAACCTAGAAGTGGACGTCGTGAACCTAGAAAACAGCATAGTGACAGTCGTCAGTCATATGTGTCGACAACTGAACAGTTATGCCCTCAGTGTCAAAGCGGCCATAACCTGTCTAAATGTAAACAATTCCGTCAGCTGAGTGTTGAACAGCGATGGAAAGTTGTGAAAAGCAAGAACTTGTGTTTCAATTGTTTTTCTAATGCACATCGAGTGAAGCAGTGCAACTTATCTTCGTTTTGCAACTGTGGTAAACTGCACAGCAAGATGTTGCACAGCAGTGATCACAGGAGAACGGTTTCGCACTCCAGTGAAGACAGTAATACAGTAAATAGCAACAGGACTGAGGCTCCTGCGAGTTATTGCTCAGTGAAAATAAAGCCAGTGCTTCACGTCTTACTTGCGACTGCAAGAGTCGAAGTGCAAGACAAGCATGGTAACTACATACAGTGTAAGGCCCTTCTAGACTCTGCCAGTCAGGCCAGTTTCGTGTCTGCGGATCTAGCGAGGCGTCTCCAACTTCCTACAATGACAGCTGATACGCCTGTCAAGGGTATAAACGGTACTTCATCAAATGCTAGTCATAGTGTAAACATTAATGTGAGATCCATGGTTTACAACTATCGAAAGAATCTAGATTGCCTAATCCTTCCTCGCATAACAGGGAAGCTACCTGCAGTCCGAATTGATCCATCCTCATGGAACATTCCCTCTGACATTCCATTAGCCGATCCTAAATTCCATATTCCTTCTGAAATTGATTTGCTTATTGGAGGAGCATTATTCTTCGAGCTTTTCCATGGAAAGATCTTGACCAATCCTGGGTTTCCTACACTGATTAGTACAGAACTCTGATGGATATTGTCTGGAACCATTCCTAAATCCTCTGTGAAAGGCAATCTGGATGCGGGCTCCCAGCACAATTTCTTCATCTCTACGGACAATGTGGACAAGCAGCTACGACGGTTTTGGGACCTCGAAGACTTTCCACAACAAATATTAACTCAAGAAGAGAAAAGATGTGAACAGCATTATGTAGAAAATACCACTCGCAATGATGATGGTAGTTTCACAGTACGTCTGCCAATGAAACAGGATAAGATATCATTGGGTGAGTCCAGACAACAAGCAGTTAAGCGTTTTAGTTACCTGGAGCGAAAACTTCAGAACGACTCTGCTCTAAAGGAAGACTATACTAAATTTCTTGTAGAGTACGAGCAGATGGGTCACATGAAAAGGGTTTCGCCTCCTCAAGATAATGAAGTATGTTATTACTTGCCTCATCATGCAGTAATAAAACCTTCTTCATCTACGACTCGCACACGAGTAGTGTTTGATGCTTCTGCAAAGACGGACACAGGATGCTCTTTGAATGACATCCTAGAATGTGGTCCTACAATTCAAGATGATTTGTCATCAATTATTCTTCACTTCAGAACATTCCGCTATGCATTTTCAGCTGATATATCTAAAATGTATAGGAGGGTACAGATGCATTCTGAAGACCAGAATCTCCAACGTATTGTATGGCGTCCAGATAAAAGTGAGCCACTACAAGATTATGCCTTGACTACTGTAACCTATGGCACTAAGTCAGCATCTTTCTTAGCCATACGGTCTTTGAATCAACTCGCTCAGGAAGAAGAGTCTAAATATCCTCATGGTGCAGACGCAGTACGAACCTCTTTCTAAGTCCTATTGTAATCCATGCCAAGATGTTCTTGCAATCTCTGTGGCTCGCTAAGCTTAGTTGGGATGAAGAGTTGCCATCTCACCTAAGGGAAAAATGGATGGACATCTGTGATATTCTTTCTACAATTCATAATGTTCGCATTCCACGCCATGTGTTAACAGCAGCTACGGTTACCGACATACAGATACATGGATTCTGTGATGCCTCGGAGAAAGCCTATGGTGCCTGTGTGTATGTACGGTCTACTGAGAGCAGTGGTCTTGTTACAACTAAACTACTTTGCTCCAAGTCCAAGGTTTCCCCATTGAAGAAGCAAACAATTCCAAGACTCGAGTTGTGTGGTGCCTTGTTACTTGCGAAACTGTATCAGAAAGTTGTCAATGACTTGAAGTTGCCTACATCACAAAATTATCTGTGGTCTGACTCCATGATTGTGCTCTCATGGATCAAATCTAATCCCCATAAATGGAAAACATTTGTGTCTAATCGCGTATCTCAAATCCAGGAGATGTCAGAGACGGCAGCTTGGCGGCATGTGGCCACCCAACACAACCCTGCTGACATGATTTCGAGAGGTGTGGTGACAGAACAAATCTCAGACATTGGGCCGTATTCATAAAGAAAAGGATATGCTTATACTAGCAAAATATGAAGGAAATCCTTCTGCTTGTATTCATAATAAATTCAAACAGAACCTTCTACTTGTAGAGTACAAGCATATCCTTATACTCATATAAAAGTAAATGGGTATACATAATCTTGACCTTTTACTTTAAATAAAAAGGATATCCTTCAAAAAAACTGAGGTTGGTCAGTATCAGACTCACCTCTGTAGTAAAAGGTAGTTTCCGCGATTTTCAGTGTGATGGCAGATGTTGTGGATGTGAGGGGTGTGAAACATTACAAACCCCGCTTACCTACACTAGTTCGAGATTTTAAAATGTTATACCGTTTTGAAGGAGAAAATGTACAATGGCTTGCGGACAGATTTTTAGGTGAAAGTGAAGAAACTCGGGGAGGTGCGTTGTCCTCTGTTCTTAGAATGAAAGTATGCTTACGTTATCTCAGTGATCCTGGCTATCAAAAGGGTATCGGTCAAGAACTTGGTGTTAGTCAAGCTAGGGTGTCTCGGCTGTAGTTGAGAGGATAATTGCAAATTCAAATGAATGGATAAAGTTTCCAACTACCAACACTGAAATAACAGAGGCAAAACAGTTGTGGCAAACTAAATACAGGTTTCCAACAGCTATTGGTGTTGTTGATTGTACCCACATAGAGGTATTAAAACCAAAACTCCATGGAGATGAATACATTAATCGAAAAGGTAAGCCTACTCTGAATGTTCAAGCCACTTGTGACGCCAGAGAAATGTTCACTAGTGTCGACGTTAGTTGGCCTGGATCCGTGCATGACTCCAGGATATGGAAAAATCCACAAGTGGCATTACAAATAAGAAATAAAGGCAATGTTGTGCTACTTGGTGATGACGGATATGGGATAGAACCAAGCCTCATGACACCATTTAGAAATTCCACTCCTGGGACAGAGGTAAATTATAACAAGCTTTTGAAAAAATAAAGAGTAATAATTGAACGATGTTTTGGCCAACTGAAACGCCGGTTTCCTATCTTACAATACGTTTGTCGTGCGAAATTGGAAAATGTTCCAAAAATAATCCTTACCTGTGTTGTGCTCCGTAACGTTGCAAAAACTTTGGGCGATCATGATTTCGAACCTGCTGAAGAAGCACCAGAAGAAGATGAAGAAAGCCATGATTATTAATAATGATGAACTACCTCTTCGCCGTCATGGACAAGAAATCAGAAGAAACTTGAGTATTGTAATCAATAATTTTAATGATTATTAAGTTTACAAGTTTAGAAAACAAAATTGTGTTAAAATGTCTTGTTTAACCAATTACACATTTTCGAAATTACAAAAATAGACAAGTTTAGGGAAAAAGAATTGTGTTTGTCTAACATAGGGTTGCCAAATGAGAAAAGTAAAACAGTCGTACCAACAATTGAAAATAGTCGTATGCTAGTTAAAATCGTCGTACACTTTGCGAATTCTAGCATGATAGGAAAAAAGCGAATAAGTCAGAAAACCAAAGTTTCAAGAGAGAGAAAAAACAACCTATTTCCATGCTATAATGTAACAACTAATGTACTTTTAGTCCCTGGTGGAGTGGAAGAAAAGACCTTACGGTCTTAACTTTCTCCAGGTTAAATAAACTATTATTATTATTATTATTATTATTATTATTATTATTACAGTAAGTAAAAACACGTGCTAGCTTGTCGCTCAGGGCTTACACGAGCCAACCTTTTACTTGTGCTCGGAGGATATCCTCGCAAGTATAAGGTAATCATTATGAATATGGAAAGACGGAAATGCTTATACTTCTACCTTTTACTTTAAATCATATCCTTACACTTCTACCTTATGCTTGGGAGGATATCCTTCGTTGTTATGAATACGGCCCATTGATTTATGGTGGAACGGACCTGTGTGGATTTCACAGCCTATTGAATCATGGCCCAAACAGCCTCAGCAACTTGAGCTGCAGGACAGTTGTGAGCAGCATGACACAGTCTGCCTAGTCACACATGCTGCAGAAGACTTTATGCTACGCTTTTCCAAGCTGACACGTTTACAGAGAGTTACTTCGTATATGCTACGCTTCATACACAACTGCAGAAGCCAAGTTAAACGTCACGGCCCTCTCACCGTTGAAGAGTTACAACAAGCTTTGTTGCTTTGTATAAGAATAGCTCAGCAAGCAGCCTATTCTCATGAACTGTCTGATCTTCAGAGTAAGATGCAACTGAATACTAAGAGTTCTCTCCATTCCTTGGTGCCTTTTGTGGACAAGGATGGCCTACTCCGAGTGAGTGGACGTCTGGAGAAAGCTGAGTTACCACATGATGCACGACATCAGCTTATCCTCCCTCCAGGTCACCACCTCACTAGATTGATAATTGAATCCGAGCATCTGCGACTGCTTCATGCATCACATCAACTGCTTATATCTTCTCTGCGAGAACGATATTGGATTCCTAGTGTACGTAGAATTGTGAAGTCTACGCTACACAAATGTTTAACTTGTTTCAAGTTGAAAGCCAAAGGTGCTCACCAGCTGATGGGCAGCCTACCTAGCTACAGGGTGACCCCTGCTAGAGCATTTCTACGTTCTGCGGTTGACTACGCCGGACCATTCTTCATAAGATACGGCTCCCCCCGCAGCAAAACTCAGGTCAAAGCATACATTGCTATCTTCGTATGCTTGGCTACGAAAGCAGTTCACATCGAGCTGGTTTCAGACCTTACTTCTGATGCCTTCATCGCCGCCCTGCGCAGATTCACATCTCGTAGAGGACTTTGCAAGGAAATATTTAGTGATAATGGGATGAACTTTGTTGGTGCTAACAACAAGCTGCGTGAACTGCGTCTCTTGCTTCAGTCCAGCACCCATCAACAAGTTCTCCAAGACTACGCATCATCTAATGAATTTACATGGCATTTCATCCCTGCGTGCTCCCCTCATTTTGGAGGACTCCACGAGGCAGCTGTCAAATCCATGAAATTTCATTTACGACGAGTGATGGGTAGCCAAGTGTTTACCTATGAGCAGCTTTCTACAGTTCTCACCCAGATTGAGGCCTATCTAAACTCTCGACCTCTCCTACGCCTAAGTGATGATCCTAGCGACTCATCCTATTTATCTCCTGGACACTTTCTCATTGGAGAAAAACTCACAGCCCTTCCTTCTCCTCCTATGGCAGAGAATGTCTCTCATGTTGCTAGATGGCATCAGCTACAAACATACATACATCACATATGGCAGCGTTGGTCAGCTGACTACCTACATTCCCTGCAGCAGAGGCAGAAGTGGTCTGCGTCCAGCGAAAACATTCAGATTGGTACTCTTGTGCTCCTGAAAGAAGATAATTCTTCACCGCTCCATTGGAAGCTGGGAATCATCTCATCAGTGCATCCTGGTGACGACGGTTTAGTGCGTGTTGTGATAGTGCGTACGTCCAGTGGTGAATACAAGCGACCAATTGTAAAAGTGTGTCCCTTGCCTATTCAATAAAGTGTAAATCTATTAGTAAATCTTGATCTATCCGCAAAGTGTTATGTAAAATCTGTCGATTTTAGGCGGGAGTTATGTTGGATCAAGAGTCTATAAGTTATAGTGTTTCAAATTAGCCTCTGTGGTAATTGGCGCGGCCGCCAATTCCTTCCCGCTATGCTTGTCATTTCCTGTGCAGGTGCGGGCTGGTAGCGTTGCCACGCCAGTGCAGTGTTAGTTAGTTGGGATCGAGCTTCATCAGATATAGTCACGCGTCACAATTGCTTCCGAGTTCAGGACAATTTTCGCTCTATATAGTTTGTGCTCATCTGCAATTCCACACCAATCGGCTCTTGTATTGTTTAGCAGCCTGCGTGTGAAGTTTCGTGAATCACATTGTAATTTTAGTGTAATTTTACAATCATTCCATTGTCTCCGTAGCCTGACCGCCACGTGCAGTGAACAGTGTACTGGGGCCAGCGCTTGCATATTATTAGGCGGGAGCTTGCTTGGCTCCTAGAATAGTAACTGTATTGAATCATATATATCATATTTGTTAAGTGTTTATTATTCAGAGTTCAGGCTTCCTGAAAATATATTATTGCAAAATCCTCAAATCTAAATCTCTGTTCCAGCTGGCCTACAGTCCTAGTGCTCCTATGTTTAATCTTAAGTGGTGTAATCACCTGGTCCTCCGGAAAACCTATCAATTATTCCTAGTTACCATTTCTAACAGAAACAAAAAATATATAAAATGAGTTATTAGATTGTAAGTTGCACGGGAGTAGAGAATTCATTTTCCCTTGCTTGCTCTTGAAAATCAATTAATGTTGTAGGAAATGAATGATTTCAACAAATTTCGACTATACTCAATTTTATTGCATAAAAAATATATTTTTATTTCTTACTAGCTTAAAAGGCCCGGCGTCGCTCGGGTTTTGTATTTTGTAAATGCGAAAATAACTTATGAAGGACTTTCTATTTTCAAACTCGAGGTCTTTAAGGTCTTTATATAGGTATTTAGAATTTGAAATGGGGAAGAACGACTTATCACACACAAACTATTTCCTCAGAAAACGCTAGATAAGCTACAGCTTATTATACCTTATAGCAGATCCCCGCGGCTTCGCCCACAATAATTAATAGGAAGATTATAAATTAAGAGCAAAATAATTAAACTATTATATTTACTAACACTTTGCACACAAAACATTCATAGGTCTAAACTAAACGATTGATAGGCCTAATTAATGAAACAACTGTAAATCTGGCTTTGAAGTGAATTCCACAATTAGAAAGCGCAGCATGGGAAAAATAACCTCAGATTCGAGTTCCCTGGCCTAAAAAACCCTGCATAATGTTTGTCCATTTAGGGCTATATTCACTATTCTTCTTCCGTCTAGGGTGAAAATTTCGTCTGTCTGCGTGCCTTGACATTATAAACAAATGATTCGGCCATGGTGGGCTTACAAAATTCGAACGATCGCGATGCTTTTATTTCCAAGGTATGACGAAAGTAGGCAAAGTCATCTGCAATTGATTTGACAACTGAAAACTAATGTTTCGAAAGCGCAAGAAATGTACGTCTCAATCCCGTTTTCACTCATAACTCGCGAACGAAAGCTAAAATTAAAAATGTAGTATGCTTTTGCGGGAATGTATTCAACAACTTCCCAAAGTTTCATGGTGATCAGATGAATGGCATAGTAATGCATAAAGGCCAGACACACATACATTCATTTTTATGTAGGCTGTATAGAAGATCTATATAGATTACCCGTCGAGCGTTGTTGCAATCTCAGAAGATTATGAGAATTGAAATCGATTAAACTCACGATGAAAAAAATGTGTGTAAATGGATTTGACAGACAGACATATAATCGTTTTTATTTATATAGATGAAGAATGGAATAAGCCTACTGAGGCCATAGTTTCTATATTAATTTGTCCAGACTTAAAATTCCGTTACATTTCAGGCAGATTTAACGACCCTACATAAGAGATTTTACTTATGATTACATATAGAAATGTTGTAGCCTGGACCCCGAACTAAGTAACTTCCCCGGAATTTGCTGTAAACCATCTTTCATAAGAAGCATATTCCACGTTAAATAAATATTTAATATTACCTTATCATCACCTTATCATTAACTTCTCTGGCGTTTATAATAACATGAGATATCCATTGCCTTCCAAAGCGATCGCGATGCTATTGTTTCCAAAGTAGCCTATGACAAAAATAGACAAAGCCTTCTGCAATTGATTTGACAACTGAAATGAATAACTGAAAACTTGTGCTTCGAAATCGTAAAAAATGCACGTTTTCTTGCCGTTTTTCACTCATAACTCGCGAACGAAGGCTAAAATTAAAAATGTAGTGTGACAGAAACCTTCCCGGGAATGTACCCAACAACTTCCCAAAGTTTCATGGCGATCGGTTGAATGGTTTAGTAATGCATAAATGACACACACACACACACACATACATTCATTTTTATATAGATTGTAAGTTCAATCTGTATGAATACTGGCATTCAATTCAATTCAGTTTCATTACTCACCACATAAAAATTGTACAATTTTTTTGGCTTTGTCAATTTAAAAGTAGAAAACAAAGGAGAAAAAGGAAATTTTAAAAATTACAAAAAAAAAAAGTTTAAAAAATTACAATCACAATAGAGAATGAAATGTTATAATGCAGAGGATAAGTATTCTTCTGAGCTATAGAATAAATGTTTAAGGAGTAGACATTTGACACTCTTCTTAAAAGATGTTAGACTGAGTCCTGAGGGAGTTTGTTGTAAAGAATCACACCCTTGCACAATGGTCCAAAACGCGAATCTAGCGGGACAAAATTATATTACGTTTTGAAACTATACCCTTACATGTAATATACACATGCAGTGCAAAGAAACACACTTAAACATATCAATTTGCTGTATAAATATATTAATATATATTTATATCTATATATACATGCACACATTTAGGCCTATATAAATACATGAAACACACATACATACAAGCACACATACATAAGTAAACGCTCACATAAGTACATAATATAATGTTCATATAATTTAAGTTCTCTTTTCAAAATTCTAGTCATTGTCATCATTATTTTCTTCTTTATTTTGTACGTCTGGAGAATCTAACGGGACAGAATTATTTGCATCTTGAATATACACATAGGCCTACACAGAACACAGAATGTACCACATTTGTACATACTAATTTATTATGTCAATCAGTGGACAGAAACTCAATTAGCTTTACGAAGACACATCTTTACTTCTTCAGTTTCAGGAAACATTTGCCCTATTTTGGTTACAGCACAAAGAAACTGTTTGCGGATTAGGGAACAATGCTAATGTATTTGTTTGTAGAAAACGATCGTAATGGAAAAAATCATCTACTTTAGATAAAATCCACACACATAGGCCTACATACATACACACACATACATATATACATATGAATACAACAGAATGTATTATGATACCATACTACAAGATTACAGTTCTATTTTCAAAATTTTAATCGTAATCATCATCATCATCATCCTTTTCTTTGCCATTTTCTTCATCATCTTTATCAACTTCTTCTAGAGGTGAGGAAATTTTCTTCTGTTCATTTCTGTGGCTTTTGATTAGGTGTGGTTCTTTCAGGAGCTGTCGAATGATAGACTATTTCTTCTTCTGGGGCAAGGGGCGTATATTCAATAAATAATTTTCTCGGTCTTCCATCATTCGATGAAGATGAAGCATTCAGTGGATGAAATTTCATAACTCTTTTCGGGAATATTAGCTAAGAATTTAACCATTTTGTATATTTAACCACAAATCTATCATGTTTTCTACCATATTGTTTCCGGAAATCAGATTTAAACAATAATGGCACTTTTTCAATTTCCTTTAAGGAATTGCAGTCCCGCAATTCAAATTTTTCTTTCACGTAATTACACAAATCTTGCCTAAAGTCTGGTCGTTCTAAGAAGGGAACCTCAAGTAAACAAAAACAAGTACATCAGTCTCATTCTAGCATATTACTCGTATGACTTAAGAGTGAGACAGACATACTGGTTTTTGTTTACTTCAGGTTTCCTTCTTAGCTTGTCTCAGGTATAGTGAATTTGTTCTTCCTGAATAATTTGAATAATTCCTTGCGGGTCATAACCTGTAATTTACTTCTAGTGTGTGACATTCTACTTTTTTGGATCCCTTGTTTTCCCTAAAATATATCTAAAAAGACTGTAGAATAGTTTCATAAGTTTTATGAAAATAATTACATATTTTTGGAGCATTTTTAATTTGTTAAAATTACGAGGGTAAGTCAAAAATTACTTACACTTTTCTTTCTACAACTTTATTAAACAAAGATAGGTGGCGGCCACATGCGCATACGTTGAGTTGGTATGTCTGTGTACACGTGTGCAAAAGTTAATCATGATCGCATGAATTGTCTTATAGCTACAACAGCGTAAGCATGTCAGCTCCACTATCAGATTGCACCAAAGAGGAGCAACGAGGAGTGATCAGAGAGTGTGAAAGGTGCCGAAATTCACCGAAGACTTTTGTCACAATGCGGGGAAAGTGCTTTATCTCCTAAAACTGTTTTCTTGTGGATCGAAATGTTTAAAAGTGGCTGAAAGAACGTAACACAAAAAGGAGCTGAGCGATCATCAACCTCGACCAACACAGAAAACGGTTTTACGAGATAAAGCACTTTCCCCGTATTGTGACAAAAGTCTCCGGTGAATTTCGGCACCTTTCACACCCTCTGACCACAAAAATCTGATCACTCCTCATTGCTCCTCTTTGGTGCAATCTGATAGCGGTGCTGACATGCTTACGCTGTTGTAGCTATAAGACAATTGATGCGATCGTGATTAACTTTCGCACACGTGTACACAGACGTACCAACTCAATGTATATGCATGCGGCCGCCACCTATCTTTGTTTAATAAAGTTGTAGAACGAAAAGTGTAAGTAATTTTTGACTTACCCTCGTAATTGGATACTTTTATTTATTTAAAATAACTCAAATAAATATCTTATTAACCTTTAGGTATTATTTATTGCTGGGTCTATTGATTCATGGTAGCCTACTGATCGAAATCCCATATCTTACTAATAAACATATTCTGCAAGAAGCAATTTTATTTCTTGGATTCTTGGAAAGAAATAGATTTTTCAGAAAAAGGCGCAACTTGCGCACTTTGCGGTTCAAAGTAACTTATAGCCCATGAATTTAACTATGATCTGGTGAATTTTCAAAGTTCTATTCAGACATATATTTATTATAAGTCAATTTAAAGTTTTTGAAAAATATTAATTAACTTTTTTATCTTTAAAGAATACAAACTAATATGACGGACATACAAATATGTATATATGTATACTTGTTATACCAAAAAGTTCCACATACCTTGGATTAAATTATCCAGTAGCAATAAATCCCTCCACTAGTTCACACTTGCTTCCAGCCGCTAACAAACCTTACTGAGAAAAAAACCCGCCTGATGCAAAATCGGCAAACCTTTATTGAACTTTGAGGATGTGTCATGTATTGTATTGTATTGTACATTTGTTGTCTTTCAACATTACTGAAATGCAATAGACATTGTCAAAGAAATCTAAAATTATGCTTTTGAATAGTTTAAAATTCTACCTTGTCCTTACTAAAATATTCTTTTAAACTATAAAAAGGATTTAAAATTAGCCAGTTATATAATTTTGTCTTGAATACTTTAAATGGTAATAGCTTTGATTCATTATTTAGCTTATTGTAGAGCTTTAGTCCTATAATACTATGACTGTTTGTACTCTTGCTCAATCTACAGAAGGGAACTACGTATTGCTGAAGATTGATTCCGTGTGTTATAACTGTGGACATCACTAAACATTGTAACTGCGGTAGCGTTTTTCTTTACATTCAGTAGGCAGATAAAAATATACAAGTTGATCACTGTCAGAATTTTTGTTTCTACAAAAAGAGGCTTACAATGTGCTATTTTGTGTGATTTAGTGATTATTCTTAAGGCTTTCTTTTGAAGTAAAAGGATATTTTCTATATGACTACTATTTTCCCAGAGAAGTAAACCGTAACTAATTACGGATTGAAAAAATGCAAAATAGGTGATTCGTAGATACTCTAATGATATCATAGCTGATAAGCTTTTAAGTAGAAATATTATTTTAGATAATTTTGTGCACATTAATTCAATGTGGGGGATCCATGTTAACTTATTGTCTATAGTTATTCCTAGTATCTTAAGTTCAGTATCCATATTTATATAGTGATTTAAGTTTCCCTTCAGTGTACAAAGGTTTTGAGTTTTACCTTGGTTCAATACCAGACCATTTGCTTTAAACCACTCACAAGCTTGGTTCATGGTGTTCTCTACATTTAGTGAGAGAGTATCTAAATCACACCCGGTGCTTAAGAAAGTTGTGTCATCTGCAAACATTGTAGTTAATGACTGGCTGATGTTATCTGGCAGGTCGTTGATAACTAAAATAAATAAAATTTTGCCCAAAATTGAACCCTGAGGTACCCCTACACTTACTTCTAGTCTATTGGATTGCTCCTTACCAGTGTCTACATACTGAGATCTTCCGAGTAAATAAGACTCGAAGAAATTCAACTGGTGACCACTAACACCATAATAGTCAAGTTTTTCTAAAAGAATATTGTGATCTATACAATCGAAAGCTTTGCAATTTTCGGTCTTCAAAAGCTTGTAAAATTTTTTAAATCAAAGTGTCTACTGCATCAGTTGTGGATTTGTTTTTGAGGAAACCAAATTGAAATTTTGAGAAAATTTCGTTCTTGTTTAAAAAGTTATATAATTGCCTGTAGACAACCTGTTCGATAATTTTGCCTATAATTGGTACAAGAGATATAGGACGGTAATTGCTAACCTGTAATTTGTCATTTTTCTTGAATATAGGCACTACTCTTGACACTTTTTGAGATAAGGGAAAAGCGCCCTCTTGTAGGCAAGCATTTATGCACATGGTGAGAGGTACCACTATTTCACTGATCACAGTTTTTAAAATAAAACTTGACAGGCCATAAACATCTTTGCTCTTAGAGCATTTTATTTTATTTACTGCACTCAACACATTTTCTTCAAACACTGGCTCACACTGCAACTGTTCGTGAGGCTTTTGAGAGTTATTTAGTAGCTGGATCGAAGTAACCACTGATTGGGTTGTGGTTGCCTTCATAGACTGCACCGATTCAATGAAGAAATTGTTGTAGACAACCGCTGGAATATTTGCAATTTCCTCTGAAGTAGGTGATGTCTTCTTTCTAATCAGTGCCCATGCAGCTTTATAGCAATTATTGGACGATTCGATGAAATGTATATTTGCTGTTTTCTTGGCATCGTTTACTGCCTTCTTGTAAAACCGCCTCATTTCTTTGTAGGCTTCTAGAGCCTGATTGGTTTTGGTTGTGTTATAGACTGTCCGGTGACCCATAACTTTATTTTTCAGATTATTAAGCTCTGGTGTGTACCATGAAAAGTTGGGTTTGTTGGACCTTTTCAAAGTGTGGGCTTTATTTTTCATTAATAATAGTGGGCAACATTCATTGAAAACTTCCAAGAATTTATTGAAGAACTGTTCGAACATGGATTCAGCCTTCATAGTTTGGTCTGACAGAAGTGTTAACCAATCGGTTTCACTTAGACTGGCTTTAAAATGTTGAAGATTATTTTTGGAGGTATTTCTTATGACAGTGGGCCTGTCTGTACCATCTTTAGGTCCGTTACTATGATGATTGTACTCAATTTCCAACTCTAGGCCATCGTGGTCAGCTATGTTGGGGTATACCACCCTATAATCATAAAAAGTTTTCCCAATGTCTGTGAATTATGTTGTCGAGGCATGCTTTGTCCCTTGTTGGCTGGTCATTAATAATATGACACTGGAATTGAATGAGCAAGTCCTTTAATTTCTTTACTGTAGGAGGATTATGTGTAACATCAAACTTACTGTTTATATCATCTCCTATTACCACACTAGACTTGAAGCAAGCCAAGTAAATTAATAACTGTTCCAATTTGTCCAGAAATATTACTGATTCGCCTGCTGGTGTGTGGTACAAAGATACCACCACTACTTTAGGTTCTTTTAGCAGTATAGCCGCACATTCAAAATGTAACTCGCTACAAAATTGGTCCACCTTAATAGACTCATACCTTATGGAAGTTGAATTGAAAATACCCGTTCCACCTCTGATATGATTTTTTCTGCAGAAAAAAGATGCTTTTGTATACCCTTCTAGATCCATATATTCCTGTTCTTGATCTTTGAGCCAATGTTCACAAACACAAAGCAAGTCGTATTTATTTTGGGTACCAAACACACTTAAAACATTCAATTTCCCTTGTATTCCTTGTGTATTTAGGAAAAGTAACTTAATGCTTGATCTGGTCCTAGGCCTTGTAATGACTTGAATATCATCTGGAGCTGGGCCTGGGGCTAAGTATTCACTGTCGCACCTATGCTCCCCAAGTTTAAAGGCTTTTCAGGAGAAGTTTTCTTTGATAGAAACTTAGACACAAAAGTGTCAGTAGGCCAGAAATTTGGATTGTAGATTTCTTTCAGAAGGTTCGATGGAATACCAACTTTAAAAGAAGCGTAGTCCTGTGGGAACTTTGAATCTAGTTTTTCAACAATATATGTAGCTTCATATTTACTTGTCATAAATGTCACTAGGTCTTCACATTTTGTGTCTGGCTTGAGTCTCGACACAAAGAGAAAAACCTTCCTGTTTAAAGCAGTCAGATTAGTATCTACTGCTTGACCCGTGATATAACCTTCCCTAGGCCTCCCTCTCAACTTATCACTAGGCTTGTTTGGGTTAATGCGAGGTCTTTTGTTTGATTTACTGGTTACTTCTTGCCACTCTTCTTCTTCACTGTCCGCCACAGAAGTATGAGGGCCTATTTTATTTTTTGGGTTATTCATCATAGTGTTCTTTGGTCCATTACCACTATTTTCTTGGCCTAGGCCTACCTTGTCATGTACAACGTTGGGCCTTGATTGATGGTTGAATTGATCCTGCTCTTTTAGGCCTTGTTTTTGTGGTTCAATCCTTGCTGGCTTGTCCGTAGATTTCAATTTGCTTGAATACAGGTCTCTGTTTTCCAAGTTTAGAACAATGTCATAAATCAAAGTACCCTTATTTAAAGGTTCATTCGTGATAAGGGGATATGTTTTCAGTATTATCAGACTGTTGTTACTTAATTTTACTAGGTTGACCAAAATGAGTTTCATCCCGCTAGATTCACGTTTTGGACCACTGTGCCTTGTGGGAAATGCTGTGGAGGCTTCTAGTTGTTTTGTGACGATATCCTAACTATGAAATTGGTAATTTTTTTAAAATTATTCTATGTTCTTGTGCACAAATTTTACTGTTTCTAGAATGTATTTGCAAGGGACTGGTACTATGTTAAATTCTTTGAATATTAGTTTACTAAACTAAAAATCTACTAAAGCAAGAACAAGCAGGATTTCGTAAAAATCACTCTACCTCTCAACAAGTTATTCGAGTAAGCCAAGAAATCAAAGACTGTTTAGATAAGAAACAAACAGTACTAGCTGTCTTTGTTGATTTTAAAGGAGCTTATGATAGTGTACCTAGATTGAAATTATTGGAAAAAATGGTTGACCTGAATACACAATAACTTACTGAAATGGTTTTATAACTTTTTAATACAAAGATTTTGTGCCAAGAAATTTCAAAATTGTCTCTCAAACTACAAACAGACACACATAGGACTTCCACAAGGATCGATTTCCAGCCCTACTCTTTTCAATATAATGATAATAATAATAATAATATTTATTTGCCGTCCATGTAGACCACAATTAGTCTTTCGGACATTGTCAATTACATATAATTACATACAATTACATACAGTTTAACATCTACCATCAGGATACATCTTACAAATTATATATACATGTTGTCATTATTTCACATCAATACTTCTAAAAGTAACAATACAAATCTTGTCCATTAAGACATTATTACATATTATATTGTACACATGATAATTATATATACATAGGTCAAGTTATATACAAAAATTGTTAGGTACAGATATTGTTAAGTAGCATTAATAAATGAATGAAAGGAGTAACATTAATAAATGAAAGGTATAACATTAATATTAATAAATGAAATGAAAGGAGTAACATTAATAAATGAAAGGTTACACACACATACAGTACACAATTTTTTAGCTAATTTGATTATTATGTTAAGAACTAGTAGTCTTCTATTCTGTACAGTGCTAGATTGCAGAGGTATTGCTTGAGATGATTTTTGAATTTCTTTCCAGTCATTTCTTTTATATGTTTAGGTAGTTTATTGTAGAATATTACTCCTTTAAGATAGGGATCTTTCTCAGCCGCTCTAGTGTTAAAATTTATTCTGTGCAGGTTTAGATTTGTTCTTGTTTCATAACGGTGTAATTGAGTATTTGTTTGGGATAGTTCAGGTCTGCTTCTTACTAGTAAAACTAATTTGTATATGTATAGTGAAAAAACAGTTAAAATACTTTCCTGAATAAATGTATCTCTGCATGATGTTCTCTCATTTATTCTGTACATTAATCGCATGCATCTTTTCTGTAGGATTAATATTCTTTTCATGTACGTGTAGCAACATGCCCCCCAAAGTTCAATCCCATATATTAAGTGTGGGTATATTATTCCATAATATGCCATTTTCAGTACTTTTTTCTCTAACATTGGCGCCAGGCATTTTATCTGGTATGAACCCTTACTGATTCTTTTACATACATATTCAACATGTGCTTTCCATGATAACTGATTGTCTAGGTATATCCCCAGAAATAGGTGACTTTCGCTTTCTTCTATATATCCACTGTGTGTCTGTAATCTGAGATTATTTTCTGTTACATTGTGTGGGAATTTATATTTTATTATGCTAGTTTTGTTTATATTATTAATTAAGTAGTTGGCTTTAAAGTACTCTGATAAAGTATTGGCACCTATGGAAGCATTTCTTTCTAATAGGATATCACATTTGTTCCAACTGGTAATAGTTGTATCATCTGCATATGATATTATTTTGCTATCATTTAGTTCTATTATGTCGTTGATATATAGGATGAAAAGTAAGGGACCTAACACTGTACCTTGTGGTACCCCAGTTTTAACTATGTTTGCCTCCGATCTAATTTTGCTTGTTGAATTCTCAACTTTGTGGGTTACTTCTGTATATTGTACTCTGTTATCAAGGTATGATTTTATTAGGTTATTACTTATTCCTCTGATACCATATTTTTCAATTTTTTCTAGTAGTAGTTTATGTTTAACACAGTCAAACGCCTTTGATAGGTCTAAAAATATACTTATTACTTTATCCTTATTTTCTAACTGATTCACAACATTGTGTATATATTCCACTGCTGCAGTGATTGTTGAATGTCCACCTCTGAATCCATGTTGACTGGAGTTGATTAAATGATTTGCATCCAAAAAATTTGTTATTCGTTTGGCTATTACCTTCTCCAATATTTTCCCTAGTGTGGAGGTTAATGAAATGGGTCGGTAATTATTTATATCTTTCTTGTCATTTTTCTTAAATACCGGTCTAACCAAGCTAATTTTCAGACAATCAGGAAATATGCCCCTGTTTATTGACTCATTTATTAGATAAACTAATGGGTAAATCATCTCTTCCGCACAATGTTTGAGTAAAATAGGAGAAATACTATCCCATTAAATGATCTACCACCAAAACTAACCAAAATCAGCAATATTAAATGTGCACTATTTGCTGATGATCTAATAATTTGGACATCAGCACCACATAAGAGAAACAATGATCTATCTCTCAAAATGAATGCTGCCTTAGCAGAACTCTCCAATTGGTGCTCAGAAAATGAAATGAAAATCAATATGTCTAAGACAAAATACCAGGTCTTTACACTTTGCCATACTGAACCTGAAATTCATATTAAAATTAATAATGATAAAATTAAAAAACTGAAGCCTATACTTACTTAGGCGTAACTATGGATTCCAAGCTCTCTTGGCGAAAACATGTTAAACATACAACAGAGAAGGCTCAGCAGAGGTTAACCATGTTAAAAAGATTGGCTGGAAGTAAATGGGGATCATCCATGAAAACACTGAATACGACTTACAAGACATTTATATAAAACCAACTCTTTTGTATGGTAGTGAAGCACTTATAACTGCAACACCAGAGAAACTGACACAGTTGGAAAGGGTTCAAAACCAAGCCCTAAGACTAATAACTGGCGGAGTGAGGTCCACACCCATCACAGCAATGCAGATAGTAACAAACAACGTCCCTCAGCAAGTACAGATAGAAAAATAGAGTATTACCCTTTATGAGAAATTGCGAAGACTTCATAAGGAGGATTACTGGAGAGCGTACAAGCATGAAGACCGTAAACTGAAAACCCAGTCTGGATTCCTTCAGGAAATCAGAAAATTAAAGATAAAATACAAATTGGATACTTCTGATAATATAGAGAATCTTCTACACCCTGCTCATCCCTTCTTACTACCAGATATCAAATGTGAAGACAACCTAATAGAACACATTGCTGCTAAACAGGATGTGAACTTAAATACACTGAAACTGTTAGCTCTAGAAATCATACATACATGCTACCCTAATCCAGAATGGGTGCATATATATATATATATATATATATATATATATATATATATACAGATGGGTCGTTACTGGACAAACACAGCAATGCCGGCGCAGGAATCTATAGTGACATTTTCAAATTCTACATATCACTCGGACCCTTGTCAACACACTGTGATGGAGAGGTACAAGCAATAAGCACAGCTCTCCAGCAACTTTTAAACCATATAACTAAATTTAACAAAGGGGTAATCCTCATGGACTCAAAGACTGCATTGCAAGCAATTGCATCACCATAGCCAGAAAGCAAAAAAGTAAGAGAAATACATACAGCAACAAGAATACTTCAGTCTCAAAAAAAACATTGCATTTCAGTGGATACCTGCTCACTGTCAAATTATGGGAAATGAAGCTGCTGACTTCCTTGCAAAGAAAGGAACAAACATTAAACAGACTCCATATCGTAGCATACCTTTTAAGAATGCTAAGATCTGGACCCAATATAAGATAAATCAAATATGTAAAGAGAAAAATGAAAAAGACAGCCACAAGAAGTCATGGAATTCCTTATTGAGGAATAAATCAGCCATTCCTGATCTACCCAGAAGACAAACAGTTGCTCTTTTCCGCATAACTACAGGTCATGACTGCTTAGGTTCACATCTTCATAGAATCAACATCTATTCTTCACCACAATGTACCCTGTGCAACGATCCAGCTTCAATAATGAATGGAGAACACCTGCTGACTTGCCCGGCAATCAAGAAGATTGATGCTGATCTACCAACCCAGATCACACATTACCGGTACTGTTGGAACGCCCGAAGGAGAATGGAGGAAATCCAAGTTCCTGAGCATTAGCAAACAACAACAACAACAGTTTACTGGGTGATCGGACTGATACGCGTTTCATGATTTTTAGTATTCTATTTGCCATTTGAAAACTTCAGCAGCTTTGCTGGTCATCCCAGGTGAGGCCTGAGTCTATCCAGGTACCAAGAAATTTTGTAGCCGCTACTTCCTTGATGGAGTCATTGTTAATGAGTATTTTTAAGGAATCTTGTTCTATTTACCTTTTGTTGAAGTGAATGAATGCTTTCTTGGCAGTGTTTAATTCTAGTTTGTTCGAGTTAAACCAGGACTGTAGTTGGGAGTTGGATTGATTTACTATAGATTCAAGGTTGTGGAGGGTCACTTGAAAAGAACATGTTTGTATCATCAGCAAATAGAACTAGTTTGGAAAGAGGAACATAGTGGGGGAGGTCATTAATGAAGAGAAGAAATAAGAGTGGTCCGAGGATGGACCCTTGGGGGACACCATGGTTGACTGGAAGTCTGTTAAAGTGTATTGTGTTTATTTGAACAACCTGTTTCCTATCCTTTAAGTAAGAATGAAACCAGCGCTGTGCAGTACCTCTGATTCCATAACTCTCTAATTTATCCAGAAGAATTGTGTGATCGACTAAGTCAAAAGCTTTGGTCAGATCAATAAATAAACCGATGGCGTATTCTTTTTTATCTTTTGATTTTAAGATGTCTTCTACAAAGGTGAACACTGCTTCAGCTATAGTTTACATTTTTGGAATTCGAACTGTTCTTTGGATAGAATATTGTTTTTTTCTGTGAAAGGTGATAGCCTCTTATACATTACTTTGTCTAAGATGTTTGAGAATACAGGTAATAGGGAGATAGGTCGGTAATTTCCAATGTTGCTAGTGTCGCCTTTTTTTATATACAGGGCAAACTTTTGCTGTTTTGAATATTTTGGGGAAGATCCCGGCGAGGAGAGAAGAGTTGCGTATGTCTAAGAGAGTACCAATTGTGTGTATAATAATTTTTTTGTAATAATATCTGGTATAGAGTCATAGCCACTAGAATATGAATTCTTAAGCTCATTGATGGTCTGTTTTAATTCATTTTTTGTGACGGTATAAAAAAAAATATTTGTTTATTTTAGGAGCTTTTTTTGTGGACAAGGGATTGCATGGCGTTGTGTGCCTAATGTTAGCAGCTACATTTATAAAATAGTTGTTAAAAGCATTTGCAGCTTCGAGGGAGTTGAGGGGTTTACTGTTGACTGAAAGGACTGAATCCCTTTGGGATTTACTGTTTTGGCCAGTTTTTTTCTAACAATATTCCAAAGTGTTTTTCCTTTGTTTCTTGATGTAGTAATAATCTCATTGCTATGCATTTTTTTTGGGCTTGAAATATTACTTTCCTTAGGATTTGTACATATGTTTTGTATAATTCTTAAAGTTAGGATTATCTTCGGTTTTATTGAGAGATGCTAGTGTGCATTCCCCCCCCCCCCCCCCGCAAGATATCAATATTCCTTTTGTAATCGAGCCTTTGGCTGTTTTCTTCTGAAGATCATTTTCTTTTACATCAGGTACTTTTTTTTAGAGGGAAAGCTATGTTTATGCAGTGAGTTATTGTTTCTAGAAAAGATTCCGCTTTTTTGTTTACATCTACTAGATTAGAAAATATTTCAGACCATGTTTCCCTGCCAAGTAGGAAGTTGAAATAATCTATATTTACTTCGGTGTATAATCTTTTTAATGTGAATGTTCGTTTCTTATGGTTGCTAATTAAAATACTTACATGGACTGCATTATGGTCAGAGAGACACAGCGCAAGGTTGTCTTTAGTGAATGTGAAGAGATCTGGGTTCAGAATGATTTGGTCTAGGCATGTTTTTGAAGTGTTAGTAATGCGGGTGGGAGTGTCTATTATTGGTAGCAGGTTGTATGAATATGACATGTGATCTGATTCTTCTCCAGTCCCAGTAACACGTGAACAAATTGTCATGTTATTTCTGTGGGTAACTTGATATACAGTGAATATCATGGCTATTTCAAAATAATAATTAGCTGTCGGTATCTTCAAAATTAGTCATATTGGTCCTGAATTCCACTGTCTTCTAGTTTAAAATACAATGATATAAAATTTTTACTTACAGTGAATAGTTAAAAAGTATGTTGCATTACGTTTCGGGTCTTTCCTCGACCCTTCCTCAGATGCCTCCAGAATCATACTGGAGGCATCTGAGTATGATTCTGGAGGCATCTGAGGAAGGGTCGAGGAAAGATCTGAAACGTAATGCAACATACTTTTTAACTATTCACTGTAAGTAAAAATTTTATATCATTGTATTTTAAACTAGCTGTCGGTATTTACCATCTTTATTTGAAACTTACTATGGCTGACAATGAAAATGATAGAACAAAGAATCATATTTCATGCTATTTTATACTATTCATAACTCCCTTTTATTATTTAAAATTTAATTGGGATTACTGATTTATGATTTTCTTCATCATTTTCTGTAATATTTATAGTAGTTGGGTTCAGTTCTAATGAATATAATTGTTATGGTTAAGTTGTGCTAAATCAGTGTCACTAGTGCGCTTTTTATATTATATTGTAAAGTAATATAATAAGAATGCGTTAAATACCTTTGCTGAGCGAGGAGCAAGGCATAGAACATTGTAGGACATACTGGGTTTGTCATTAAGCAAATATTACAGATTTATGAAATACTAGCATGTGCCGGTGTCTTCGCCCGCGATAATTATTTCAAAAATTAAAATTTAAGAGCATAATAGTTAAATCATTATATTTACTAACACCTAAATCACGTGGACTACATACCACGATTAGATAGCGTCGCCTGGTAAAAGCGACCTCAGATTCGATTTCCTTGGCCCAGAAAACCCCTGTATAGTGAGTTTTGTCCAAATCGAACAATGTTTGACCATATTTAGGCCTATATTGATTATCCCTCTTCCGTGTAGGTTGAAAATTTCATGTCTTCGGGCCTTGATATTCTAAACAAATGAATTGTCCAGGATGGACTTACAAAATCAAGCGATCGCCCGCGATAATTATTTCAAGAATTAAAAATTAAGAGCATAATAGTTAAATCATTATATTTTTTAACACCTAAATCACGTGAATTACATACCACGATTAGATAGCGTCGCCTGGTAAAAGCGATCTCAGATTCGAGTTCCTTGGCCCAGAAAATCCCTGTATAGTGAGTTTCGTCCAAATCGAACGATGTTTAACCATATTTAGGTCTATGTTGATTATCCCTCTTCCGTGTAGGTTGAAAATTTCATATGTCTACGGGCCTTGACATTCTAAAGAAATGAATCGACCAGCGTGGGCTTACAACATTCTAGCGATCGCGATGCTTTTATTACCACGGTATGACAAAAATAGCAGAAGCCAACTGCAATTGATTTGACATTGAAATGTATTACTGAAATCAGATGCTTCGACAGCGCTAAAATCACGTTTTCTGCCAGTTTTTCACTCACAACTCGTGAACGAAAGCTAAAATTAAAAATCCGGCTTCTATGCGCATTCGCCCACCTTTCAGCCCATCTATGTTTAAAATTTCAGATCTCTGCGTTCAGTAGATTTCGCTGGGCATCATGGACAGACAGACAAACACGTCCTTTTATTATTTTAAGATAGCATGTGCCCGCGGCTTCGCCCACGATAATTATTTCAAAAATTAAAAATTAAGAGCATAATAGTTAAATCATTATATTAACACCTAAATCATGTGGACTACATATCACGATTAGATAGCGTCACCTGGTAAAAGCGACCTCAGATTCGAGTTCCTTGGCCCAGAAAACCCCTGTATAGTGAGTTTCGTCCAAATCGAACAACGTTTGACCATATTTAGGCTAATATTGATTATCCCTATAATAATAATAATAATAATAATAATAATAATAATAATAATAATAACCCTCTTCGGTGTAGGTTGAAAATTTCATATTATGTTTGCGTGCCTTGACATTAAAAACAAATGAATCGACCAGCGTGAGCTACAACATTCAGGAGATCGCGATGCTTTTATGTCGAAGGTATGACAAAAATAGCCAAAGCCTAGTGTAATTGATTTGTATTACTGAAAACTCATGCTTCGAAAACGCAATAAATACACGTTTTCTGCCCGTTTTTCACTCATAACTCACGAACGAAAGCGAAAATTAAAATTCCGGCTTCGAGGTACACATTCCGACCCTTTAGTCCGCCTATGTATAAAATTTCAGATCTCTGCGTTGAGTAGATTTCGCTGGGCATCGCGGACAGACGGAGGACAGACAGACAGACGGAGGACAGACAGACAGACGGAGGACAGACACTTCCTTTTATTAATATAGATAATATAGCCTAGATTACCAGATCTATATCTGTAGCCTACAGTTAAAACTCATAAGCATGTTCTTTATTATGAAGGGCGGCTTTACTGTTAATAATAATAATAATAATAATAATAATAATAATAATAATCATCATCTTTATTGGTCCAAGATCAAAATAAATTTGAATAGGACTTCATCATAAATACAAGTAAATTAGACACAATATAGCATCAATTAGTACAATATAATATAATAAGATTATGTGAATTAAAAATTAAAAGTTAAAATTGTATATTTACATTGGGTTCAAGAAACTCGTCAACAGAATAAAAAGGATTCAATAAGAACAAGTTACACAGTTTTACCTTAAAAGTGTTGAAAGGATGACATAAAATTTTTCAAGCTGATTCTTACTTGTAGTTGAGACAGGAAGCTTGTTATAAAAATCTATACCCTTGTAGAAACTTGTATCATTGGTCATCTGTAGTCTACATCTAGGAAGATTCAAATTAGAATTATTTCTTGTATTGAAGTTATGCACATCTGATCTCATCTCAAGACTACTAATATTCTTATGTATGTTGACCAGACTGGTATAAATAAAGATACCATAAACTGTCATTATTTTCAACTGAATAAATAAAGGCCTACAAGGTTCATTAAATTTCTTATTAAGCATAATTCTTAGTGCCCTTTTTTGACATTTCAGTATTTCATCACAGCCAGATGAATGACCCCACAAGTTAAGTCCATAAAGTATATGGGTATGCAAGAGTGCAAAATAAACATTTCTTAAGGTAAAAAGTGGAATGCAGGTTCTCAATTTGGGAAGGAGGCAGGTGGCTCTGGAAATTTTAATACATACAGAGACCATATGAGGTTTCCATGATAATTTTGGGTCTAGCAATAAGCCAAGTAATTTTACAGATGAGCAATCGTTTTAAATTTCTCTTAAACTAAAATTCATAGTTTTAGTTTTGGTGTCATTAAGCAAAAATCCATTAACAGAAAACCAGTGCTTAGCAATATCATTACTTTCTATGGTTAAAAGATCCAATAGTTCAATATCACAGTGACTCATCCTAAGGGTCGTATCATCAGCATATAATACAGGTGATTCAGATATATTATATATTAAATCATTGACCATTACTAAGAAAAGAAAAGGACCAAGTATCGAGTCCTGAGGTATCCCATAGTGGATATCAATAAGACCAGAACATTTATCACTGACAGATACATATTGAGATCTAGCTGAGAGATAAGACTACAGCAATTTCACACTTTCATCAGTTAATCCATAAAATTTAAGTTTCATTACCAGAAGCTCATGTACAACACAATCAAAAGCTTTCGAAAGATCGCATAAGATAAGACGGGCAAAATGTTTGTTTTAAAATGCATCAATTGTATACTTCACTAATGTTTCAAGCGCCAGGACTGTTGATTTCCTAGATCTAAAACCAAATTGCAAATTTGACAATAAACTATGATACTCAAAATACATTGAAAGTTGTTTGTACATTATAAGCTCAATTATTTTTGAAATTACAGGTACTAGACTGATTGGATGATAATTACCTAATGCGGAGTAATCACCATTCTTGTGAAGAGGTATAACTTTAGATATTTTAAGACATGAAGGAAAATCACCTTGTGTGGGACTTAGATTAATTAAGAAGGCAAGGGGAGCAGCCATTACATGAATAATTTGTTTGACGGTATAGTTGGATAAACCATAGATATCACAACTTCGCATTCTTACAAAGCTCCATTGCACTATAAGCATTATAGTCTACAGAGGAAACAATGTCCTTAACAGCTTGTACACAGTAAGAGTTGTATGCATCCGGATTGATATCCACCAATGACCTACCAACATTACCTCTTTCTATGTTTACTAATCGCCAACTGGCTTTACATTTATTATTCGACTGGTTAATAAACTGAGCGTATGCAGTACTCTTAGCTAACCTAAGCTTCTTTATATATTCTCGATTTGTTTGTAAATATAGTTGTTTTACAAAGTCATTGTTAGTTTGTCTATATAAATTGTAAAGTTTTAAGACCTCATTCTTAAAGTTTTTTAGCTCATGCGTGTACCAACTAATACTTTTCCTTTCATTTGTGAGCTTCACACATCTAACAGGAAAGCATGTATTAAAAGCTTCAGTGAAAACATCCATAAATTCTTTGTAAGCATCATCCACACTAATAAAATTATCTTGTATAAAATTCCAATTTGAACTGAACATAATGTTATTAAAACTCGCATAACCACATTCTGTAAAATTCCTAGTTAAAATAAACTTGGATTTCGTCAGATCTTTCTTACCCTTTAACTTTAAAAGTACACCTAAATGGTCAGCAATAAGTAAATTAATTACCTCAATTGAATATCTGCTAGTCCAGTATGTGGTAAAAATGTAATCTAAACAAGCTTCAACTCTCGTAGGCAGCAAGCTGGTGCAACATAAGTTAAACGACCTGATTAACGTGCAAAAGTTATTAATAGAATTGTTGGTTAAATTAAGGTCCAAATTTAAATCCGTACCAAGAATAATGTCAGTATTAAATTTACTTATATAACTTAACAATTCTTCAAATAATGTCAAAAATATATTAACGTCTCCTTTAGGGGGCCTTTATAAGTGATATAATAATGACATTAGGATCATCCAAGGCCACTGCACATACTTCACAACAGTTTTCAACACAATATGTGTCAACATTGATAGGTTGAAATTTTAAATTGCCCTTAGTAAATATGCCACGCCTTGAGAACTAGATCTACAAAATGAATTTCCTAAATTGAAGCCTGACGGCACATAAGGTTCAATTTCTTTGGCCCTCAGCCAATGCTCACTGATACATAGAATATCAAGTTCATGGTCATGTATAATTGTATCCAACCGTGGCACCTTATTTCTCAGGCTTTGAACATTTATTTGCAGAATTCTTAATGAATCACCACAATTATCTGGCTTATCATTGCACCTTTTCAGCCGACTGGGGGTTTCACTCTTGGGAGAAAAAAACGGCGAACACATACATTATTAGGCCACATGTTTGGATTCAAGGCTGAATCTAAATTGTCCTCAAAAATATCAACTTTAAAGGATGAGTACACTTCCGGGTGGCGAGATTGAAGTTGTTCACATTTTGCCTCTGGGAAACTAGGTTTCAGGTACGGTAGTTCATGATGTTTTCAGCCTTTGTGCTTGGGGGCAGTCTGTAAACATGAAGCGATGTCATTTTGGGAACACCTTGTAATTTTGGAGCATCACTTTTCTCACTTTTGCCAACAACAGTCACATGTTTACGATTACTTTTCACAACTTGAGACCATGAGCCTATACCATTAGTAGAGACCGACTCAGCAGGAGGCTTAGTGTCATTATTACAATTAGATCGGGAGGCACTCTGCATGCTGATGTGTGCACTAACTTTAGATACACTTAGTTGTGTAGTACTGTCAGTTAATTTAGAACCAGGGCTAGCATCAGGCTGGACGTTAACAGAACTATAGTTGCAGGCAGATCGCTATTTTTATCTAGTATACATTCATCAGACCTTTGTACGATAGTCTTCGTCTTGCTGGATAACTCATGTCCATGATCACTAAAACCACTGTGCATTAGTTGTTCTAAGCTATTGATTCTGTCCTTTAACTCTGTAATAATAAAGTCCTTTTGTCTGATTATATATTTAAAGATACGTATACCTCTCCCAGGAGAGAGGCCCGTGCCCCTCGGGGACATTATGGGCTAATACTAATACTAATACTAATATCAACCAAATTGTTGGTCTAGGGGTGGGAAATTTCTAGATACGCCACTGCTTGCAGCATGGAGTTATTGTACAAGTAATAGGACAAGTGTGTGTTAAATGCGTGTTTTGTACAAATAATAAGGGTTTTCAAAAACAAATGTTTATTAAATAATAAAGGGTTTGTTAAATGCATGTACAGTACATATAGGGTTGCGATCGCTAAGCATAAGATAAACATGTGTCACTGAGGGTCCCCCACATTCAATTTCCACCAGCTATGCACCATATGTTGGTTTTATTAGTGCAGCAAGTTGTCTGATGTTCCTTGCATAAGTTAGAACTAGTACTGTAGTTTTATTCCAGTGTAAAATCCTATTTTACAGAAGCATATTAGGGCCGTAGTTGCAAATTAGAAAACATGCAACCACAGTTGCTGAACTGAATAAAACATTTGTAGCAACAATTCTTTTGGAAGAGAAAGATAGGAATTATGTTATTGTGTCTGCAATTAGCTAAGTATTCAATGAGGAGCTGTCTACTTAAAAAGTACAGGGCATTTCCTTGCGTAAGTTAGAACAGGTGAAAATTATACGAGGGTGGATCAAAAAGTAACGCACAGTTATTTTTTTCTGCATTGGTATTGTGGCTGGGATGTTGAATTTTCACCAAGATGGAGTTTGAAGCTTCTGCTACAGATGCTATTTTGTTCTCATGTGTAGCTCTAGCGAGAGAAGCGTGAACTATGCAACAAAGATGGTGCACATGTTACTATCATCCACTTCTGAAGAGTAGTGAAGTGTAGTGCGATTTTTATGGACTAAAGGGCATAACCCAAGTGAAATTCACAGGGACATGCGTGGTGTCAAACTTCTTCATGACAATACTCACCCCCATGTTGCTGCAGCTGTTCATGAGAACATCAACAAATTTGGTTGGCAGGTGCTCTAGCATCCCCCATACAGACCAGACCTGGCACCAACAGACTTTCATTTATTTGGTCCCATGAAGAAATTCCTGGCTGGTAAACGCTTTGCGTCAGATGCAGAAGTGAAAACAGCAGTCTGCAGATGGTTATACTCCAACCGAACGGACTTCTATGAACAGGGTATTTTGAAACTGGCATCACGATGGGAGAAATGTGGTGAAAAACTTGGCAACCATATAGAAAAATAGACAAAAGGTGTCCCTTCATGCATGCATTTGTTTGTAACTGTACCTATTAAATTTTTTGTAAAAAAAATCATTGTGCATTACTCTTCGATCCACCCTCGTTTTTAAGAATTATTCTTGCAGTCATTATGGCTGTACTTAATTTACTATTATCAACACAGACTCATGAAATTATGATTTTGATTGTCAATTGTTTGCTTTTGATTTGTTATATGACGAATGATAAATATGCCAAGAGAGCAAAAAATTCACTGGATGTGAAAAAACTTTTAGATATTACAAGTATACAAATTCATTATTGACTAATGCCACAGACATTAAAATGAAAAAAAGAGAGGCAAGTAAGGTCATTGTAACCAAGTGTGTATCGGGCCCCAGGACAATGAACATCTCTACATGTAAGATTATTTTAATTTTGAATTGAAGTACTTTCTTATAGTTTTTTACGCCTGTACCATACCTGAGCAACTGAGGGGAAACGTTTTAGTCCCCTTCCACTGCTGTGATGTATGAAACCTGCTCTTCATGTTCAGTGTCACGTCGAAACTGCTTTATGCTGACGTCAAGGGCCACTGTAGTGGGAGACATTACCCCACCGCACAGTGGCACAATGTGCCACAGTTGCGCACCCGTGGCCTATACTATACCACTGGCCAGGGGCAGCCAATGATCATGTGCTAACAAGCTACAGCACACTCAGGGCCGAATTAAGATCCTTAGGTGCCCTAAGCTGTGTAACTAATTTTGGTGCCCCCTTAGACTCATGACAGCCTCTGATCATGTTGCAGTGTTGCACAAAACCAGTTTTTAATATAAAGAATATTTATATTTTTTATTACAGTACTTTCTAGGCCTACTATTAAACTACTTCGAAATCTTCTTTGTGGTAGGTGCTTAATGACTAAAAACATGCTTCACATGATATTTAACAATTTCAAAATAAAGTGCATTGGTCGTCGCAATTCCTGCTTCATCCTGCGGGCGAGTAGTGTATGCGAGATGCGTGACTGCGTGGTAACATTCCCGGCTTTTCAAATTTTGGGCATTGCATTCAGTTTGCAATGACAAGGTGTGATTGTTGTCCTCGCCACTAGAGCATGTCATGTCGGCTGCTGTCTACAAGCAAGGTTTTCCTTCTCCAAGAGCGCGAGCTATGAAGTCTCTCACAGAGATGCCAATTGTAAATGTAGTCACTTTGTGGCGAGATCTATATTGTTAATTTCACCAATCTATTAGACACTAAACTAAACTCTGTACCTCTACATCCCTGGTGGGGCTAGGCCTACCATCCGACATCCTACTTCTCAATCAAGTTTCTCCTCAATTTTGTATCACGAAGCTGAGTACACCCCATTCCAGACCTCTTTACTTCAGAAAAAATTCGAGAAAGTACTGGAGATTGAACCCAACCTGTGGATCCATAGTCAGCGAGTCTAACCACAAGACTAGGCACACTGTCCTATTAGACACTATCATATCCTTATAATATAAAGCCACATGGCTGACTGACTCACTAACATTGTTTACCCACTTCCAGGTGAGTTAGAAACTTGAAATTTAGCACTCTTATAGCTTTTAGCCTTTAAACAATGGAAAAATTCCAAACAAAGTTCAATTTTTTATTTTATGCCCCTCAAAAAATCTTCAAAATGTTGGATGTAGCTTTTTAGTCGCTGCAGACCTTTTTTGGAAGCATATTTTTATATATATAAAAAAGAACATGCATTTTGCATACAAATCCGGGCTCTAATGATTACATCTATATTAATAAAAATGAATTTCAAAAATGTATGTTGCCGCATCACTTGAGAACGGCTCGACTGATTTGGCTGATTCTTTTTTTGTTGTGTTCGTAATTGTTAGGACAAGGTTTGTATGAAAGAAAATTTTTGGAAAATCCACAGGAAAAGTCGGAAATGTGAAATGAGGCAAAGTAAATTGTTTACATAAAAAAAAAGATTAAAAAAATTGAAGTGTGACAAAAGAAGTGTGACATATTCACAGTTTGAGAGTTCCGCTGTCACATGTTTTCATAACAAAACAAACAAAACAAAAAAAATGAAGTGTGAGTCTTGCAACCAAGCCAAATCGAAAATGTGTATGTATGTAAGTGGGTATATATTATGTTCCTATACAAATCTACATTTCTTGTCCAATTTGCACGAAATTTTGCACACATATCCAGTTAAGCCCGGGAAGTAACGCGGCTAACACTAAAATTCAAACAAACCACTCCTTCCCTTGAAAATTTATTTAATTTCTGAAAATATTATACTGAAAAATGGAATGCAATTTAGTTATCATGCCAATAGTGTACAGTTTACAGTGTTCACATAGGGCTTTGGGAACGACATAATACTGGGCTTTAACAAATTCTGATGCTATCGATGTAATTCATACATTTGTGAAAACAATTCTTGAAGAATGAAATCCAAGAAAATAAAGCACAATGTGAAGCAGTCACATAACTTTCTCTACCCTCGACATGGAAAATATCATTTTCTCACTTCATATTTTGATGTGGAATAAGCAGTTGTATTGCAGAGACAGCTTAAGTGTGTGCCATTGAGTTTGCTATATCAGAAGTCAGTAAAAAAATCCTATCCACTGATACGTCACTCATAGCTTTAGGGTGTTTATCATAGGCCCTAAACATCTACAAGAAGACAAAATAGGGTGGAACATTTTCAGTCCTATGCCCCAGTATATTATGTCCCAGGTTTTGGGGGAGGAAAGTATGAAAGTGATATTGATTTGTTTTTAATTTCAGCTCCGAAACGGTAACATGAAAGTGAGAAATAAAAATTTCCATAAAGACAATACAATCTTATGTAATCGGAATATATATTTCTTCTTATTTCAACCCCTATTGCAACATTCGACATCCTCTGTGAGCCATAAAAAGCTATATCTAGCGTTTTCTGAAGGAATAGTTTGAGTGTGATAAGTCGTTCTTCCTCATTTCAAGTTTTATGTAGGCCTACCGGTACATATTATACAAGGCCCTAGAGTTTGAACATCGAAAGTCCTTCATAAGTTAATTTCAGATTACAAATAAAAACCCGGGCGATGCCGGGCTTTTGAAGGTAGTATATTAGTAAAAAAATTCAGCTCTGGAAGGGTTAAAGCATGAAAAATGGTAGCAGATATTTAAAATTGAAGTAAGCGATTTTCCAAACAATTTAGTATTGAACAATTTTATTAGTATATACAAGATTTCCCACCATTTTTAAACATAGCATCTACTAACTACCAGGATCCAAGCATACCACTACATAATACTGTGCAGATAGAAAAAGAAATCTTGTGGTGATTTATTAGTATCACAATAAATCATTTAATCCCAAGAGAGGAAGCAACAGAATAGATTAAAACTAAGTTATTTAAACAGTAGATCATATTGAATCACTAGTAAGATGATCAAATTAATAACACTTTTGACTCCTCTTACATCATCATCATCTTCAATCAAGGATTAGGCACTACTTACTGCCTGTTCCGGCCTCTTATGTCATTTGATCTATCCATATTGCATATGGTCTTCCTATGCATCTTCTGCCTTTAACTTTATAGTGCAGTGGTCCATCCATTTTTCTCTATATTCTGTTATTTTTTCATTTAGATTAAACACATTCAGTTCATTCCTAATATAATTTCTCCTTTGATCTAATAGCTTGTAGCCTGAAACTGCACTTAAAAACTTCATTTCAACTCCCTGGATTCATAGGCGATCCTTCTTTATTAAAACCCATGTCTCTGCACCATACAATAGAGCAGGTACAGCCATTCCTTGATAAAATTTCAGTTGTGTATCCCTACGTGTCTTATTTTTTAGGGTTCTTATAATAGTGCCACACATATTTTGATATGTGGATATTTTCATTCTAAATCATATTTGCCTAAATAGCTTATCTGATATCCAAGGTAATTAAAAACGTTTACTTGCTCTATTGTTTTGTTCTCATATATTATTTTACCTCTTACAGCGTATTTACCACAAAATGCTAGCAGTTTGGTTTTCCCTGCTGATATAGTCATATTATACTCTTTCATAATAATATTTAGAATATAAAAGGCCTTTTGTTATATGTTTTCCGATCCAGATATTAGGACTTGGTCATCAGCATGTAAAAGATTATTAATTTTGGCATATGGAAACCAAATTCCAAAGTTGATATCTGCTTTCCAAATTCGAATAGCATCGTCTAAATGTAGATTAAACAAGACTGGAGATAAAGAACATCCTTGACGTACTCCTTGGTTCATTGTAATAAAATGATTACTAAGATTTCCGTCTATTTTCACTTTTATATTGGGTCCATTATAAAAACTCTTTATTGTTTCAGTCAGATGTAGAGGTATTCCTATTCTTCTTAAAATATTCCATAATTTTGCTCTGCTTACTCTGTCAAAGGTCTTCACATAGTCTATGAAGAGAAAATAAGTTGATTTATTGAATTCTCTCTGTTTTACCATAATTTGTTGAAGGGTAAAAATGTTATCTATACAGGAGTTTCCTTTTCTGAATCCTATTTGCTCTTTGAGCAGTAAACACTCTGCTATATTTGACAACCTTCAGGTGATGATTTTAGAATATATTTTATAGGCTGATGTTAGAAGACTTATTCCTCTGTAAGTGTTACAAATACTAGAAAATAGCCCGTGGCTTTGCCACGGTTAAAATGATGCTTAAATACGAAACTTATCTGGATATCTTACGCTTTTTCCTTCAAAATACATTCCTATCAGTATGTAGATTACAGAAATTAATTATATCATAAGTTTTATACAGTCCCAAAGCCACCTAACACTGATAATACATATTGTTTCTCAACTGATTGTTGACAGATGAATATGATGTGAATTTTATTTCATCAATTCAGTGCAATTGTCAAGTGATTGGTTTGGATTTTTATTCTTCGCGATATTTCCGGGGTTAAATTATCAATATTTTACAGCTAGTGCCAGTGCCTTCGCCCGCCATTATTAATTGACTCCAGAATTTTTAAGAAATTTATACTGACAGCTTATTAAAAATGTTTGTGGTTCAGAGCTATGAAAATTGTAAGTAAAAATAAAATTAGAATATTTGTTCATTATGTTCATTTCACTTAGGCCTTATATAATAAAGAAACGGTTTTCCTAATTTTGTATTCGTCGTGAAAGTTTAGACTGCGAGAGACGAACATCGCCGAGTATACCCGATGGACTCACGAAGCGGGCGAGTGAGCACGCTATTTAGGGCCGTTGAATTGTATAAGAGTAGATTTCTGTCACCTTTTTTAAAAATACCTGTTAGCCATTCTTTAGGTATAGGCTAAATTTATAAGTCCAGCATAAGTTATATATGTCCAGTAATCTCTGTTTCGCTTTAGTAGATGAGGACTTTATTAATTCTCTATTAATATCATCTATACCTGATGCTTTTATATTTCTTATGGCTTTTAATGTCATCTGGAACTCTTCCATACTTATTTGATCCGCACAACTATCTGCACTTTTACTTACTTCTAAATCTATTTCATAGATTCTTGTAAAATTCTTCCCATTCTTCAATTTTAATATTTTGAAGGTTAGCACTGTATCTTTCTGGTTTATTTAGATGTAAAATTTTATATGAGCTGCTCTGATTTCCATGCACATCATTTTCAATGTCAGAGATAAACGAGGGTTGATCAGGAAAAAAGGTTACAAGCCGCAGCATTTTAAAACCACATAATATGGAGAACTTTTGTTTCCCCAGAGTGGAGACAGAGGGTGCTACTTGTCATACAGCTGGTGTGCGGGTTAGTAGTGAAAGTTCCCAGACGGTTCAGGACGATTGAAATGGCAAGACACTTAGAAAATCGGTCTCGTTTGGAAGTGCGAGCCGTGATTCGATTTTTATGGGCAAAGAATGTGTCCGCATCTGACGTTCACAGTTGAGTGAAGGTGTCATCCTCCTGCATGACAATGCCAGGCCCCATACTGCTCAAGCAACGCAGGAATTGTTGCGACGGTTTGGGTGGGAAATCTGGAGTCATCCCCCATACAGCCCAGATTTGGCACCCAGTGACTATTTCCTGTTTCCGAAGTTGAAGGAGCACTTATCCGGCAGTCGGTTCTCTTCAGACAGGGCTGTGAAAACACCCGTCGAGACCTGGCTCAATGGACAGGGACCTGATTTCTACCAAGACTGGTTATACAAGTTGCTTGTGCGTTCAGATAAATGCCTAAATATACTTGGTGATTATGTTGAAAAGTGATAGGCATGTATGCCTCTTAATTCCTTTTTGTATTTTTTGTCTATTGTTAATAAATATTTCTTTATTCGACTTGTAACCTTTTTTTCTGATCAACCCTCGTACTTATCCCAACTTAAGTTTTTAAGCTTCCTGATTTCTCTTTTCACAATAGCAGACTTATGCTTATAAATTTATAATCTATCTTGGTTTCAAAATTTTTTATTTGAAGATATTTTGTATATGACTTCGTTTCTTCAATTAATTTAGATATGTTTTCGTTCCAGATTCTTAATCTCTTGGTATTTTTATATTTTGTTCTTTGCCCTAGTACTTCAAAAGCTGTTTTCAGTATTACAGTTTTCAAATCATTCCATTCACTATTAACATCATTATTTAGTGACCTTTCATCTAAATATTCATCTATAGTCTTTTTAGATAGATTTTGAAGAAAAATCTACCTATTGCAATCGATACCATGTCATGACTTTTGAAAAATTCTTTCATATCTTTACGTTTCATGCCTCCCTAAGTACGAAACCACGGCCTGTTCAAAAAATAAATAAATAAATAAATATATATAGGCCTATATATATTTATATATATCTTTATATATATCTTTACTCGCTAGCGGCCGTAATTTTGAAGATATTTGAACTAAATTTTATTATGTTATTTCTAGGCCCAATAGTTCGGACTCGTTAATGAGCAAAATTGGCCCAAGGGGGTGGTCGGGGGAGGGGGTTGAAATTTTAAAACATTTATATCTCGGCCCCTATGAAGTATAGAGGGATACTTTGTTTGAATAAATTAGAGTACTCCCTATGGAGTTCACAGTGACACCAACGATTCGGGGGTTTTGGGGGTACGAGTGGGGGTGGGGTTGGGGGATGGAAATTCGAAATTTTTGAAACTACGTCTTGTGGGGTATCGTTGAAAAGCTCTTGATGAGTACTCTACAAATCAATAACTAGTTTCTTGATAGTTGTCATATAAGGCGAGATTTGAATATTTGAAAAAGTGCTCTTTCCTCTTTTTTGCAGTTATTATTGCGGGTGTGTCATGCCAAGGCTAAAGAAGAATAGTGCTACGCAGCGAAAGTAGATTAAACCAAAAGCACTTCGAAATCTACCTCAGCCTGTAAGGCTTGCCTAAAGGGATTTTTTTATATAAATCTTTAATGCTATGTTCTCTAAGTAAGCTTATTTTATAGCATTTTTCCAGGTTTTGTTTCTGTTTTACTTTTCTGTACCATCTTGTCCTTAATGTAGGAAATGGTCACTGTTAGCATTGCTGCCTCTATACCAGCGGCCACCAACTCATTGCACAATGAGTAAAGCAGTAAGTGCAAGCTTATCCTTTGCATGCTAGAATCATTTAGTGTGCACACACCACATGGTATACTGCCTCTCTTGAGTTCAGTGTTGGCATGCTCATTAGGCTTTTAAAATTCACAAATCATATTGGCATATCAACATATGATTGTTGCATAAATGTTTTATTACATTATTAGTTCAATATCATTTACTTATGGTTTCTACAAAGAACATTCTTGAAGTCATGTTGTTTTTAATAATGCAAATAATGTTCAATATATTCCTAGCAAATTAATACACACAAATTAATTCTATAGTTTTGAACATAGTTGAAAAGTTCCTGATTTTATTCAATTTTATAGTAATTAAATTGTAATGCCAAAAAATTCTGTGAAATGAAAACAAAATCTACACTCATTCCTTTCAATGACACGCTTCCATATTTATATTATTGAATATAAATATTAATACTAAATAACTGAACTAGTTAAATATTATATTAACACTTAATGCTTCACTTACGTCGCTGTTTATGAGCAGGACATGTTTCGGGATTCTTATCCCATCTTCGGCTGCTGGTCAACTGGCAATTGGCGATCATGGTTAGTGGTCTTTATGGTTTGTCCAGTGCTGCCCTCTCTTCTCTTGGCTGTAAGCTTGATGACGTCATCCACCGGCGGTATTTCAAAATTCATAACATTGCTGCTGTTCTTAGTGATGAAAATCTTCTCCCAGGTGTTCAGTTCTGCCCGTTTCTTGACGTGTTTTAATAGTTTAACATCCTTTTTGATGATCGCCAATTGCCAGTTGACCAGCAGCCAAAGATGGGATAAGAATCCCGAAACATGTCCTGCTCATAAACAGCGACGTAAGTGAAGCATTAAGTGTTAATATAATATTTAACTAGTTCAGTTATTCATGTGCTCCACTGTGTATATTACTTCGTTTTAATTATTAATTAATACTAAAGTTATTTTTGAAACAAAATTAAGAGAAACTATATCTCCATGTAATATATCAGTATAAAACAGCTCAAATAAAGCATTTCACACTACAAAATCACTCATTAGTGGAAGCTAGTTTTCTTGATTTTTGTTGTCTCTTTTGATGCAGAAGTTTTTCAACATCTGGAATCAATGTTTGTGCAGCAGCCAGTCTAAGTTCACATTTTAAGTTTTCATCTGACAATTGACTTCTGCTGCGGGTTTTGTTTATTTTCATTAGTGAAAAATCTGCTCTCATATGTATGTACGCGTAGATCTGATCATAGACAAAATCCTAGCAATATGTCTATGCAGTCGGGGAAATTTAGTTCGGAGAAAATCCGAATAAAAATCACTCAAACTTATCTTATATTGGTATTTGTTACCATAAATGTAGGGGTTGTTGACCTACATATTGGAACACATTCTACACCTAACATAATGCTTGGAAGCAGGTGAAATAGATGACCCACCTCTGCCAACGGAACTCTGGTTCAGACTGACATCACGTGGTGCACAGGGGTTGCACTGTGCAAGCCTGCTTACACGCACACAAAATACAGCGAGTTGGAGACCACTGCTGTATACACTCGGGTATCCAAAACTTCATTGAATAATTTATCATTGACCATTATATAGTCAATTATAGATTGACTTCCTCTTTTACTCCAAGCGAATTTATGAATATTTTTATGCTAAAAAAAATGAGTTCATGATTTTTAATTTGTTGAAGGCAGCAAAATCTCTTAGTTTCTTGCCATTTTCAATAGTAATGTGTTCTCCTTTATTACCTATAATATTATCCTCTGGTATCTGACCAATTCTAGTATTAAAGTCTCCAATTTAGATGATGCAGTCTAGGGTGACCAGATTTATGAACTTAAAAAACAGGACATTTGACAAAATTTGCCTTAAAACAGGACAAAACAGGACACTTGGATAACAAAGAGTGCAAGCATTCCTTATAAGTCTTGCAGTTTACAATTTAATATTAGATAACTTATTGCTATAAATGAGACTTCGTTGTCATCAAATATCTGAATTAAAAGCAGTCTTATAAATTCAAGCTTTGCCAATCTTTTTATGACTGAAATTACATTTACAACTGCCAACAATTACATTTTAATTTTTCAAACACACACCCACACAAATGGAACTTTTAATCTGTTGTACCTGAACTGGTTCCTTGAACATCAGAAACATTGTTCTTAACCTTAAGCTTATATTTTTCAGAGGATTTTATCACTTCCAGGTTAGGATTATTCAGTAGCATAGTGTAAAACTCTTTACAACCAACATCTTGAAAATGAGTCTTAAGAATGATAATAGCTTGTACAGTTTCAGTTATGAAACGATTCTTTTCATCAGTCCACAAACTGTTCATAATTGAAAAGATTCTTTCCACAACAGCGTTTGTACCTGGTACAGCCAATGCAAAACGTACAAGAATTTCTATATTTTTTAAACTGAACAAACCCATTTTTGGGAATTAAAAATATCACTCCACTTTTTATCTACTTCAGTATTACTGATTTTCCAGTTTGCATGTTACAATGTTGTTGACATGCATAATTTCATCAAACAATTATCTTCATCTATCTGAACTAATGGACCCAAATGAATTGCTTTTAGCACATTAAGAGATTTTGACATTTCATCCCAGGATATGGCATTTTTTAGAGTCATCCAATTAAATGTTTTCATGGGTTCATATGGAGAAACCCACTTTTCTAAATAATCTATGAATGTATCATAAAATAAATTTGCTATTTGTTCAAATTTTGATTTTATGAAAAACCCTTCATTTTCTGTGTCAAAATTGAACTAACAGCCGAAGTTTGAAAATGTTCACGTTTTCTGTTGCTGATCTTTTCTTTGAGTAAATCTAATGCTTAGGCTACTTCAGTTGATGAGTTGTTGGCCCTTTCAATATTTTAAATTGAATTTTAAAATGTTTTCAGCTGACTTTGAATGAAGTAAAACCAAAGAAGTGACTGTGGATTTTCAAAAAGATTGTTTCAATAAAGTACTACACCTGTCCTGAGACATGAAATATGCCATGAGAGGATCAGACATATCAGTGACCCTTGAACGGCGATAACCATCTAGTTTTCACACTACCTAAAACCTGCTGATAATCAACAGCAACAAAATCACAAAGTAACTTTAATTCTTCCACTCTTACGGTATAAATGTGGAAGTATTGAAATATTTTGTTAACTATTACAGTACTTCCACATCAATGGGAGGAATATCTGCACTTGTCTGCACAGCATTATGTATCACATGTGCAGCACAACCAATCCCTTTTATATCCATTTTAAGTACACTGTTCAATTTATGAAAAACATTGTTCCTTCCAGCCCTCTTATGGCATCCAAAATTTGTATTGCAATTACCTGCACAAAATGCAACAACTTTATCAGTTAAATGGTTTTTTTGCCGGATATCTAGAACATGATTAGCTAATAAATCAGCTGTTTAGCCACTATTATTCTGGAAACAGATCACTTTACACTTAAGAACCTGATCAGGAAAGAAAGTATTTCGTAAAAGGTCCGCCTTTAAACCACTATCAAAAACTAGATAGGGAAATAATTACTGAAAACGAGATATATTCATTTGAATAGTGCAGAATATATTGTGAACCAACTTAAATTAAAATAGTGTTACAATAGTGTCCCCTAAAGTATTTATACAAAACAATTGGGGAATTTACAATATATATTATGCGTGTCCAGTATTCTGTAAGTTAAAATATTTATTTATTCTAATGGCAAGTACAATTAACAAAAGTTATACACTTTTTAGTAAACCTCATGCTTCCCAATATCGGTCATGTTCATTCTGCTTGGTAAGTGTTGAACATATCCTGAGGTGGTCTCTGTCCATAAGTTCCTGTTGGTGGCAAAGATTGCAATACGGGTCTTCTGCAATCCCAATGCGGTAGAGATGTTTTCTCAGGAGATCATGTCCAGTGATAAGGCGGAATGTAGCAACTGCTTTGCTTCTTGGGCTGTCAGGTATGGACTTCAGATCGTTTTTCCACTGTTTGTGTTGTATCTGGTTGAGAATTTCTTTACTGTGCTGTGTTTTGAAGGCTTGTTTGATTCTAGTTTTTATTGTACTATAGGGCATTGGTCTGTTGGAATAATCATGAATTATGGTTCCTTTTTTTGCTAGGCTATCTGCCTGTTCATTGCCATTTATACCACAATGGCTAGGGATCCAATGTAGGGCTATTCTTTTGTCTTTGGCAGCTAATGATTGGTACAGTCTACGACATTCTTGTACATCTGGGCTCTTGGGGGGGTCGGGGGAAATAATAGCATGGATTGCCAACTTGGAGTCAATGAATATGGCTGCTTGATTAAATTTAGTCAGGTGGAGATGGAGCTGACTCAATACTATTTTGATTGCAGCAATTTCTCCATCAAAAGCCGTTCTTCTGTATCCTGCTGATGTAGAGAAGGAGAAAATACTGCTAAATATTAAAACACTAAATATAAAAACACATAAAAAACACAAAATACCTAAATATTAAAACACTAAAAATTACACATATACCATTTACATAGATTTTAAAATATACATAGGTAATAATGTTGCATATGTTATCACCAGTCAATTAGTTTTAAAAAAAATTCTTAAGTCATTAATTATATACTCTGTATATTAAAATCTAGAAATAAAACATTCTGTTGTCGTTGAGATATTCTTTGACATAATGTTCATAGTCTATATATATATATTTTACTAGAAGTGCAAAATTGGATGACTTCACTATTGCGTGGGTGTTGTGTTCTGCTTTAGTCTTGTCAACTCGTTTTCAGCGACGATTTTCCTGTCTCAGTGCTTAGAGATGCATTTTGACACTGGTATGTGTCATCATCAGTCTGAACCTATATAATATTATAAATCATTTTAGAAGTTGGCATATTATGATATAAAATTTCGTTTAAATATTATTAATGAGTTAGGTTATAATTACTTACTGTTTTCAGATGAGAGATATCTGCTCAGTGTACTCATCTGGAGCGCTAAGAAGCCACTGAATTATTTAGCCTGTCCAGTATTATCGGTTAGGTTGCAGTATAGTTCATAAAGTTTGTTTTGTTCAATGGTGTTTTCGTTGATTATATTGTTTCTTTATATGTAAATTTCTAGATCTTCTAACACATTAAGTTTTGAACTCTTATTTTGTATGTGTAGAATTTCCATTGTATCTGTAAGGGGTTGAGCAGGGTGGCTATTATTTATTAGATGTTTCGCAAATGCAGATTTACATCTATTGTGTTTATAGTCTGCCATGTGTTCATTGAACCTTATTTTAAAATTTCGTCCAGTTTGGCCTATGTAGACTTTGTTGCATTCGTTACATTTTAATTTATATACTCCGCTCTGATGATATTTATTTTCCTGATTAATTATAGATTCTTTATTGTTATTTAATTTACGTTTAATATTATTGTTCGTTTTGTATGCAATTTGTACTTTAGATTGCTTTAAAGGTTTTAATATTCGATGGATTTTATGGTTAGTGTAGGTGAATGTGACATATTTCTTTTTATTTTCTTTATTTTGTTCATTAGTTTCGGTTTCTAAGAGCGATACTGGATTATTTTGCTTATGTATTTTCTCTTTTTTCTTTTTTAGGATATCGTATACTATTTTGCTATTATACCCATTATTATGGGCGATCTGTATTATAGTATTAAGTTCTTTGTTGTAATTTACTTTATTCATAGGTATGTTTAATAGCCTATGGATCAAATTGTTGATGGTCGATAGTTTTTGATTTGTGGGAAGATTGGATTTTCTATTTACGAAGTTATCAGTAAAGGTGGGTTTTCTATATATTGCAAACTGAAGAGTGTCGTGTTTTACAGATATGCTCAGGTCTAGGTAATATAGAGTATTATTAGTTGCAGTTTCAACTGTAAATTCTAAGTTGTTATGTACTTGGTTCAATTCTTGGAATATCTCGTTAATTCTGTTATGATTACAGATAATAAATATATCGTCAACATATCTGATATATGTCTTCACATTATATTTGTTTATTATTTTGCTGATAGCAATTTCGTCTATATACTGAAGGAAAGCTTCAGAAAGAATTCCTGATAGAGGTGATTCCATTGCAAGACCATTTTCTTGTTTATATATTTTATCATTGAATTTGAAATAGTTTTGGTTTAATATCGTTTGGAGTAGATTACCTATTTGTGAAGCCACATTACTACTGTTTTCATTGTCCATAAGTCTCTGTTTTATTATATTTATAGTTTCATTAATTGTTATATTTGTATATAGATTTTTTATGTCCAATGAAATTAAGGTTTCATCGGGGTTGATTTTTAATTGTTTTACTTTATTCACTAGATCTAACGTATTTTTGACTGTGTAAGTATTGTTGAGCTCTAATTTATCTTGTATGGTTTTAGCTAGTTTTTTTGAAATTATATACGAAGGAGCAGTTGTAAAGTTCACTATGGGTCTTATTGGATGATTATTTTTGTGTAATTTAAGTTGGGATCTAAGTAGGGGAGGCTTTGGATTCATGTTTATAGATTGTTTTCTGTTATTTTCATTTAGAATGAGATCTGCTGATTTTATAGCATTTTTGATAGCGTTTTGGAATTTATCAGTGGGGTCAATGTCAATTTTCGTGATGTTGTTTTCTGTGAAAAAATTTTCAGTTTTTTTAATGTAATCATCATTATTTATGAGCACAATGGAATTTCCTTTGTCTGCTTTGACGTTTGTAATATTGTTAGTCTGTCGTTTAAAATTTAGGTTTTTAATTACCGGTATCTTATTGTTTTTAATTTCCTCTTTATTAATTGGTATTTCCTTCTCCAAATGAGTACACTGAGCAGATATCTCTCATCTGAAAACAGTAAGTAATTATAACCTAACTCATTAATAATATTTAAACGAAATTTTATATCATAATATGCCAACTTCTAAAATGATTTATAATATTATATAGGTTCAGACTGATGATGACACATACCAGTGTCAAAATGAATCTCTAAGCACTGAGACAGGAAAATCGTCGCTGAAAATGAGTTATAGACAAGACTATAGTAGAACACAACACCTACGCAATAGTGAAGCCATCCAATTTTGCACTTCTAGCAAAATATATATATAGACTGTGAACATTATGTCAAAGAATATCTCAACGACAACAGAATGTTTTATTTCTAGATTTTAATATACAGAGTATATAATTAATGACTTAAGAATTTTTTTTAAACTAATTGACTGGTGATAACATATGCAACATTATTACCTATGTATATTTTAAAATCTATGTAAATGGTATATGTGTAATTTTTAGTGTTTTAATATTTTAACTTACAGATTACTGGACACGCATACTATATATTCTAAATTCCCCAATTGTTTTGTATAAATACTTTAGGGGACACTATTGTAACACTTTTTTAATTTAAGTTGGTTCACAGTATATTCTGCACTATTCAAATGAATATATCTCGTTTTCAGTAATTATTTCCCTATCTAGTTTTTGATAGTGGTTTAAAGGCGGACCTTTTACGAAATACTTTCTTTCATATATTCCCACTATCGGAATGAAATTCATTAATGTACCCTGATCAGGAAGAAAATATCGTACAAGAACTGGAACCAACTTCAAACTTTTATGGTTAGTTGCATCAACCATCACAGAAACATATTTAGCATTTTTAAGTTCTGCGTGGATCTCATGCATTGCATATGGTGACAGAACATTTACTACTATAGATTCACACTTTGTTCTAGAACATGTGAACTTTTTTTCGAACAAGTCCTTCACCATTTCTTTGACCTGAAAGAGTGGTTATGTTTTGCTGTGTGGAAAGCAAAGAGACCTTTTTTAGTGGCAACACTTTTCTCTCCTTCACTTTCTAGTCCTTTAATTTTACTCACAAATGATGTTAGACACTGGCTGAAAGTCTTGGTGGTAACAACCAACATGTGCTGCTGCTGCTGCTTCTTCTTCTTCTTCTTCTTCTTCTTCTTCTTATTCTTATTCACATGCTGTGTGATATCAGATCGCCCTCCATGTTCAATGGAGAAAACTGAATTACACAAGGTGCATTCCACTTTGTTTGTTGTGCTATCTTCCTTCAAGAAGGGAAACTCTTGTTTCAACCATTAGAGAAAACACATTTTCTCTTCCCCATATCAGAATGTATTGGTCTGCAAATGACTAACTCACTAATCACTAAAACTGTGCAAAATGAGAGTGCTCTCTCAATGCCTTGGCGTAGGCTGACACCGCTGACTTCGACTTGCAACTGTAGAATGAAGGATAGAAAGCGGAAACAAGGTATCGGGTGCATTCTGGTTGAATTATTGTGAAAACATAAAAAAAGAACTGTATTTTACTTTTCGAATCTGCATGCACCTCTCCTCTTGAGAAAAGCATTTATGATTTAAAATTGTTAAAAATAATATGTCATATTATAGAAGTAGGATATTTGAAGAAATTAAATCAGGTACATGGAACAGACATTTGTTGCAAGTTTTGGAAAAAACAGGACTTTGGCGTCCCGTTAAAAATTTGTTGGGACACCGGGACAGTTAATGAAAAAAAGGACAGTCCCGTTAAAAACGGAACATCTGGTCACCATAATTAGTCAATTCCTGCAGCTTTTATTACTTTCTGTAGGGCTTTGTAAAATTTGTCTGTTTCTAATGTCCTTCCTTCCTCAGGTGCATATGCAGCAATTACAGTTAGGAAACCCCTTTCAATTCTACATCTGACTGTGGCCAATCTTTCATTTATCTATGAGTAAGATGTTATTCTTCTTCCCCACTTGTCATTTAATAAAATTGCTACGCCAGCAGCTGCTCTACTTTCTTGTGGTACTCTACTGTAAATCATTATATGTTTTTTCTAAATTCATTGTTCCCTTTAATTTCTTCTTCAAATCTGTAATTGAGGCAATATCTATTTATCTTTCTAACAGAATTTTCTCCAATTCTACTATCCTATCTTTGATTGATCTAACATTGTATGTGGCAGTTCTTAATAAATCTGCTTGTCCAAATCAAAAGTCCTTAATCTTTGCATGGTCCTTAGCCAGTGTGTCAGTCCAGCTATTCCTTTAGGGCTTATGAGCAGTAGAAGTTTTACGTGGATGGGTCACCAACCCATCGCACAACCCCCAACCTGGAGGACCAGAGATTTGTAATCAGGGTTTCTTCCATCGGGCACCTCCCCAGGTGGTGGATAAGGGAATGCCTCCTAGATATAAGTGGTGCCGGGGAAATGAAATACCCGGGGTGAACCATAACCAAAACCCTTGCCAGGGTTAAGTCGAAGACCTCAATGGCAACTGTGAGCTGGCGGAAGGAGCAACCCGGCCTCTCCGGGTTAATGAAGAGAGGAACTGGGAAAAGAGACCTCATGAGCCGTAGAAAAGGCAATCTCTCTAGGGGAAACTCCTCTTACATCAGTCTTTAAAATGGACTGCTATAGTTTCAAGGGAATTCTCCTCCATCCTCAGCTGATGGTTGACCGGTGCTTGTGTAGCTATGGCTGGTAGTTTTTGTAGTCTGCACTGTGCTGACCTCCATCTTCCTAGTCTTAGGTAGTCTACTGGTAGGATTTCAAAATCCATAACATTGGGAAGATGGAGAGCAGCATGCAGACCCAACGGGGGGAATGAAAAAAGGAATGTAAATAAGTTATAATGGAGAAAGGACATGCAAAGCAGTATAAGTAAAAAGTTTGCATTGATCACATTGGGACAACTATCAACAAACTGTGTATTGAAAAATTCAATTTGAAAATAATATATCACAAGCATGATGTCAGCTGTCTGCTCTGTGGGCCACCTACAATGCATATTATACTCAGGTTACCATTACATTACTGAAAATATTGGTTATTATTGGGGCCAGTGCTGTCTTTACATACTGATGAATATGTGTGCCACACAGGTCAGCAGAATGTTTGGAGCATTGTGAGAGAGCTAACTCATTTCTTGATAATACTTATTCAACTATATTATATCAAAGTTGGAATATGAACTGAAGAGAAGTTCACAAGCGTACTGAATCATTAATAATAAATTAAGATTTTTGTGTTACTTACGAAATACACCAGATTCAGAAATTGCAAGTGAAGCTAAGAAGTTGAAGGAAATAAACAAAGATGACCTCGAAGAAGAAATTGGGAACGAGTGTCTTCATCTTCTGGGATATTTAATAAAATCTGAACAAGTTGAAATGCCCCCACTCTGACTAAGCATGATTCTCCATGAAACGATCTACAGGGAGTATTTCCTAATGTTGACATTGCACTGAGAATTTTTTACTGTATTCCTGCATTGAACTGTTCAGGCGAGCATTCTTTTTCAGTGTTGAAAAGAGTGAAGATCTCTCCGATCTTCCATCCTGCAGGAGGACTTAAATGCTTTGACAATTCTCAATATAGAATCTGAAATAGTGTAAGACTTGGTAATTCAACTGCCTTGTGATGTTGTTCATGGAAAAGTGAAGTCTGCAGAGGACCATGTAATAGTGAGTTTTAAAAAATGTTAATCAAATCATTTCTCTTTTTGGAGGGGGAGTGGCCGCACAACGCAGCACTTCCGGTAAATACAGCACTGATTGAGGCATATGCAGTACCGCTTGAATATTCCATTGAGTGTGTAGTATGGTGGTAGAAGAGAAACATATAATTTGATTCTAGTCTCGTGTCGCTTACAGAACTAGACTACAATATTAAAACTGATAAAAATATATTTACATAGCACCATGTTACAAGCGCAATTAGCTGGACTCAGTAAGGTATTTTTAGTATTGAGCTTTAGAAAAGAAGAATTAACATGAGTGATTACAGGAAACTTTCTCCTCAAATAACACTGGACAACAAAACTCACCTTCAAACATTTTTTTACACAAAACATATAATTTCTTATGTATTTTGATGTGCCGAGTTCAAAAATGGCCTTAGTTTTTGTCTAGCACCCTCAGTTTTTTAGTAAATCGTATACTTACACTTCTAGTCGTTTATAAATAAATCGTAAAGTCACCGTAATATCAAAGACTAACTGGTAATATTTTTTTACACAAAACATATCATTTCTTATGTATTTTGATGTGCTGAGTTCAAATATGGCCTTAGTTTTTGTCTAGCACCCTCAGTTTTTTAGTAAATCGTATACTTACACTTCTAGTCGTTTATAAATAAAACGTAAAGTCGCCGTAATATCAAAGACTAACTGGTAATATTTTTTTACACAAAACATATCATTTCTTATGTATTTTGATGTGCTGAGTTCAAATATGGCCTTTGTTTTTGTCTAGCACCCTCAGTCTTTTTAGTAAATCGTGTACTTACACGTCTAGTCGTTTATAAATAAAACGTAAAGTCACCGTAATATCAAAGACTAACTGGTAATATTTGTATGTAGAAGAATCCTTCATAATAAAATTATATTTAATTTTGTAAAAGTAACCATTTAACATACCTGAAAACATTGCCAGCTCGTTTTCAAGTCCATCCTCTATGCTGTCAGTTGAATTTCTGCCGTTTGCTGCTTCTTCTGTACTTTCCTGTGGTTTCTCTTTTGAGGCTCCAGCAGTAATCTGCAAGCTTATTGGGTTTCCATCTTCCTTGATACCTTTTCTCCATTTCGGAAATATCTTGGTGGAATCTTTCTCCATGTTCATCACTAACTTGTCCTAGATTTGCAGGGAAAAAGTCCAAATGGGAATGCAGGAAGTGAATTTTGACAGACATGTTGCAACCTAGATTTCTATAGGCTCCTAGTAATTTCTCAATTAATTGTTCGTAATTTTGTGCTCTAGTATTACCTAAGAACTGTTCGCAAATAGTCTTGAATGATATCCATGCTTCAAGTTCCACATGATTCAGTTTACTTTCAAACAGCTGATCTTTCATTAGTTCTCGAATCTGAGGCCCAACAAAAATGCCTTCCTTCAACTTAGAAGCACTGATTCTTGGAAATTTTTCTTCTAGGTATTTGAAACCTGCTCCAGATTTGTCTAATGCCTTGACAAAATTCTTCATTAGGCCTAATTTTATATGAAGTGGAGGCAATAAAATTTTTGATCTATCAACCAATGGTTCAGCTGAGATATTCTTTTCTAAAGGGACAAAATTCTTCCGGGGAGGCCATATTTTAGTGTCGTAATGTTTGGATTTATCACGGCTATCCCATTCGCACAAAAAGCAGCAATATTTTGTGTATCCGCTTTGCAATCCTAACAGTATTTCAATCATTTTGAAATCGCCACAGATGGACCAGTTGTACTTGTCATACTGCACTTTTTGTAATATTAGCTGCATATTTTTGTAACTTTCTTTCATTTGAACTGCATGACCAATTATCATAACACCATGGTCCTTACTAACTAAAGCAGTAAAACAATAATAAATAAATGTTATAATCGCTATTAGGTCTTGTTTACTATGTCAATCACTTTAACAGAGATTTAAGCATTTACAGCCAGTGCTAATTCAGAAAACAGGCTTTCTTTTTTAAACTGAGGGTGCCAGAGAAAAACTGTTTGCATAATTGAATTCAGCACTAAAATCCACATAATAAACGCCCAATTTCATGCGAAAATTTTTTTGACTGTTGTCCAGTGTAATAGATGTCTTCACCACTTCTAATGATCCTTCAGGATTCTATATATGGTCGAACCTCTGTAATACAAAGATCGATAAAAGGATAAACCTGCAATAAGCAATATTTTTCTATGGTCTCAGCAAATTTCCTACCTTATTAACATTACATGTCGCTCATTATAGTGATTAAGATATAAGATATTTCATAAGCACTCTTTTACAACGATAAGTATTCTGAAGTGAAACTGTTATTCCAAGTGGTTTAGCACTGCAATCAATAGTACCGGTAAGTATTAGATTAGTATCCTTCCCAGCCTAATATAATTTCTTTGATCCCAGCTTTCAATTTCTATCGGTTGGATGTGGACCTTTTACCCACCTTAGGAAATTCCCAAAGAGAAATTTGTCAAGAGGGTGGAGAATAAAGTCACTGAACAGGGTTATTAACTTGATTTACTGTGTTTTCAAAAACATGCGACCATTTCACTTACTAGTTCAATACTCTTTAAGAATGCGCAGTTAAAATACTATTTCGAGCATATGGTTTCAGTTCTGACTAAGTAAAGTCATCAAAATTATTTTTCAGTGTGCAGGCAAAAAGTAGATATGGTTTCCACTCAACAAAAGTTAATAATATCAAAACAAAATTAGCGGCAAAGAAAAATATTTATTTTTTAATTAAATAAACACAGTGCAGTACAATTTAGTTCAGTGTTACTGTTTGGCGTGTTACAGGTTATATTTCCAAATTAAATACTTGTGCTATGTAAGTATATTGTTTTTAGTTTTTTCATGCAGTTTTCTTACGATGCCCCTCATTATAGCAATAACCCTCATATAACAATATGATTTTCTAGGTCCCACAAATATCGTTATAAGGAGGTTTCACTGTATTACAGTGTGCATGTTCTAGATTTTGGAGGTAAACTGTGTATCTAGCATTGAGGAAATACTGTAATACTTTGAAATGATAATTCTTTCACACTGGCTCTGTGTAGGCTAAGGTGGACTCTTCTTCTTCTGCTGCTTTTACGGCCTCATTGGACCCTTCAGTCATTTCTCGGTCCTCTTCCATTTGGATTTGCCCAGTAGTTTTTCATGCATTCTGATCTTCTCTGTCGCTCATCTGTAAATACCCTCTTTATTGTCTGGCGTCTGTCTATTTTTGGCTTAGCATAAATCTTATTTTAATATTTTTAAGTTTCCTTGAATTTCCTGTTTTGTTTTTCAAGTCATCCAAAGTTATTTCTAATTCCGTCATATCCTCTCTAATTTCTGTAATCCATCCTACTTATTGCTTCATATTCCAGGTGGAGACTATAATAAATTATTTCCTAATTTCTACACAACTACTACAACTGAGGTACGCTGTGGTCCAGTTGGTTGAGACAACCCACTATAAACTGGAAAGTCGTGGGTTTGATTCTTGATGAGCCCATTAAGATTTTCCAATTGTCCTACTTCTGCAACAAATGATGCATTTGTCTAAGCAAGGTGGCCAAGATGGTCATGTCTTGGACTCACATTCAGTGGTCCCAGGTCCAAACTCCATGGCCAGCCATGACTCTTCATTGCTATTTCATATTGAATCATATTCATTATTGAATATCAGTTGAAATTAGCATATGCCGTAAATACAAACAACAGAAAACAGATTCACGAAAATAGCTGCATGTCCTACTGGTATACAAACAGAACCTGACACATGATATAACCTTATGAATATGAATATAAATTAAGCTGATTTAAAAAAAAAAAGTTCAATTTTCAACGTTACCCATCCCTCAGAAAGACCAGATGTATATGAATAGCTCCAAATTGTGGTAGTAGAAATTTATACTTTCCAATGAATAAGCACTGTACATGTTATGCAGCATTTTCAGCTTCCCATTTAAATAGATTGTGTCAGCAGCACCATGCAAGTGTGAGCAAGCATTTAGTAGTACATAAATTACTTCCTCTCAAACTGTGGGGTGGGGGTACATGTTGTATGAAGTAAGATATTATTTATTGTGGAAGACAGCGAGCTAAACATGTCATTTGTGAACTAATGAAGAATAGAAGTGGTGTCTTTATGTATCCAAAAGATGAGTTTCACATAAAAACTATAACCTTATTTTCTCTTAGTGAATTAAATTAAATTTCTTTATTGACAATTTGATTCTGTTTCTCAATGTTGTAAAACTTGGTAAACTTCGCTACTACTTTTGCCTCTTTACTATTACTATGTGTTGTAGTTCATAGCATTCTTTTAGTGCTTGGGAACATTTTTGCTGTTTCACTTAAAGATACATTTTATACCGATCTATATTTGCCTATAGAAATACTAGTTTTAGGGTTGTCTCCTGCAGGATTGTCCTTTAACGCAGTGTACTGGTACTGGTTCTTGGGCAAAGGGTGTCGGTACACACTTTTGTCCCGCCTTATGTTGGCTTTGAACTTAACCTCAAAGTGAATGCCAGGCACTAATGACATGCTTAGCCAGACTAATTATCCGGACTAGATAAAACCAAACCAGATTATATTTAGCCAGAAATCTTCACGTGCCAGACCACCATTGACATCACTCATTCCTAATTATTGAGGCTGATATCATTCTTCTTTTCAGTTCCTGCAAGCAACTCATTTGCTGAAAGAATCTTCAGTTTAATGAAGTAACAGTAGTCAGATGAAAGAATCAGGTTGCCAATGGAATTAGTGAAGAGAGAAATGGAAATTAGGGGTGTACTTATGGTGAACTTTTCTTTAATATTCTGAAAGAGAAAGAAGGGTGCAAGGAAAAAGTATGGAATCATTACCTGGCGAAGAACTACGAAAGTGGATTACAAGTAACACAAAATAACTTTTTTTTTGCATTGGTATTATGGCTGGGATGTTGAAATATTGCCAAGATATAGTTTGAAGTTTGCACTACAGACAATTTTTGTTTCAGATGTGGCTCTAGTGACAGAAGCGTGAACTACGTACTACCCGCGCGCGATTTCTTGAGCGCTCGGCTCCATAGTCCTCATTCGGTAGGTTTCGTTCAACTTCGTAGGTAGAGCTGACAACATTGAAACACGAAGTACGCTATACACCCTAACATCTAGTGGCTTCAATACTAAGCTTTCATTCTGTCTCAGGATCCTTATTTATTTATTGACAATATCTTTTCTGACGCATGGAGTTATGGGGAAAAATACAATTTTTCGATTTGCTTATTTCACAAACACGTCATTGTACATCCAACACTTTCCTCACCTCTTTAAGAATTCCGTATGTGCTAATTTCTGACACTCCCGTGAACTCTGATGTCAATTTCATGGACTGAAAGTTGAACAAACTTTTCACAAAACGTATTAAATAAGTTTAAAATTAGGCCTATAGTTTTCTCCACTTTTAGATGCCTTACCTCTCTTATGTTTTACAACACGAAATGGTGAAGCATGTTCTGCTAAGACTCTTCTTTATGCTTAAAACTAGTCATCCAGTGTAAAAATATTGAGCCTATTTATATAACATTCTCTTCCAGGAGGAAAATGATTTATTTGATAACTAAAGCCTTATGACGTGTTATTGTTACGCAATACCACCACCACATTATATTATTGGACTGCATTAAAATCATTGTCTATTAAATGTCACTACATAAAATAGCGAGGATGATTCATCGGAAATAATTATCCAATTTGGCATCCACACTTACGCTGTTGATGTGCGCTTACCATACGCGCAATTCTGCTGAAATGTGATTTCTTTGGTTGACAACACTGCAGAAAGAGTGGCGAACTAGCTATGTTTTGTTCCCCCCAACCCTCACTTCCCCGTAAATCCAGCGACCAAGATTTGGCACGCGGGTAGTATCAAAGAAGGCATGCATGTTACTGTCATCCACTTGTGTAGAGCAGCGAGGTGTTGTCCAATTTTTGAGGGCTAAAGGTCATATTCCAAGTAAAATTCACAGGGACATGCGTGCCATGTATGGATGAGAATGTATGAACTACACCAATTTCTCCAGATGGTGCACATTCTCTAATGACAACTGCAACAGCCATTGAGGAGGCTATTCTGAATGACCAGCAGTTTCATCTGCGAACCTTATCTGAACAGTTGAACATTTCATATGATGTAGTGTACGATATTGTGCATGAAACACTGAATTTATGTAAAGTCAGTGCAAGCTGGGTGCCTAAGAAACTGAGAGACAACCACAAGGTTAACGGCAAATCACAAAGGTTCTCTTGGCCAGCGAATGCACATCACCTGGTCCATACAGTCTTGCCCATACATGTCACACATGTCCCTGTGAATTTCACTCTGGTTATGTCCTTTATCCCACAAAAATGGTACTTCACCTTGCTGCTCTTCACAAGTGGACAGTAACATGCACGCCATCTTTGCTAAGTAGTTCATGCTTCTCTTGATAGAGTTGCACCTGAAACAAAAATTGTGTCTTTTTGTGAAATTTCAACACCCAGCCACAACAACAACGTAGAAAAAATTGTACTTTACGATCCAATTCACCCTTGGATATTAAGAAATAAATTTGTTTTTTTTCTTTTTGCATTTTTGTATATAGTGTTCTTTTTATTTGTTTAGAATTACAAACTATTTAAAAATAAAAATAAAAAAAGGCAAATATGATTGTTATACATACATAGGAGTTTAAATGTCTTCCCATTCCAGGTAAATAGTAGAAATAATGTTAAGTATTCAAAATACTGGTTTCTTATACCGTTCATGACAAACTGAATTAAGTTTGAATCAGTTTGAAAAATTTTATGTCATAACCGGGATTTGAACACGGATCTTCGGCTTAACGCGCCGATGCTCTACCATTGAGCTACCATGACAACATGCCAGTTCAACATCAAATTCCTCAACTGATTCAGAAGACAAGGCAGACCACGGGAGGTTTCTCCGTTGAGAACACGCATCCAATGGCGACCTACATTTGTAGGTACTTTGAAGCCAAGTTATTATTTATATACTATTAATTAAGTGGAGGGAAAGGAAATAGACTTTAATGTCTATTTCCTTTCCCTCCACTTAATGAATTAAGTTTCTTATTTATTTTCATTATTCTTCATTAGATAATGATAATAAATATAGTGCCCTTTTATGAATACATTTTGTGCTAAGTGAAACACGAAGGCAAATTATCACACAGAAACAGTTGATTATCTAATAGAATATTGTCCCTTTCAATGGTCATCATATCCTATAGAATACCAGCAGTGAGAAGTTAACAAACTTTGTTAATTACTTGGGATCTGCCATACTCTAGTTATCACTGCCCCAGTCACTCTTAAGGTAGCCTATTTTATTTCATTTATTCTTTCCCAAGCACACCATAAGCAAAATCCATCCATCCTTCAATCTCAAATCCATCTGCAGTACTTTTATGCTTTATCCATCACAATATCATACTTGCTGAAATGGAAATGCCACAATTCATTGAAAAGTTACCAAATGTTTAGCAATTTATGTCACAGGTTGCTTAAGTCACAAAATGCATGCATAAAAGGGCTCTCAAATATGAAGCAACAATATCACTAACATGTAATTAATTCTGCAGTACATACATGGAAAATAATGGTTTCCCTGTTAAGTGAAGTAAAAAAAAAAATTCTGACTTGTTACTTCTAACAGTTCACAATCTTATATTTCACACTGTAAGGGACGGCCGGAAAATATATCCGGTCCGAGAGGGCAATGTAAGTCTTTAGGACCAATGTTAGGGTCAGGACCGTAAGGAGCAAATGTTAGGTTAAGGTACTTCTCAAATAGGAAATAAAACGTTGCTTTTAGGTTTGGAAGGGACTTCAATTGGAAGTGCATAAGATAGGAAAGATTAGCCACCTCTGAATAGCTAGTGAGGACCAGATTCGAAAGAATCAAAATGAGAGCAATAGACTGTAACCTCAGGACACTGGTATCAGGAATCCACGGACTACTTAAGGAAAACAATCGAAACGTGAAATAATCACAACTTACTAGATTCACACACAATAATTATTTAAACTAATTGAAATAGAAACACTGATACATAAGATGCAAGAGTACGTTATCACACGTGGTTGAAAATATTAATTTCTTGAAAACCTTGACAAATAATATCTTAAAATGCGTAGATTAACTTGCTCTTGAAGTTAATACTAAACTTTTGCATGTAGTTTAGTCGTAAAAGCTGATATAAGCACTGGAACATGTAGCGTTGGTTGCACAACTGTTGCGTAATATCAAACTTCTGTAACTCGGAGAATTCACTCGCGAATTTGATGAATTATATGTAATTATGTATGAATAATTACTGAGAGCCACAATTGCGCACAATTGTGTCTAATTCACCGCTTCCAGAGCAAGTTTAATGAAACTTGGTAGAAAAGGCGGGAATTCCTCGAGCCTACTAGATACACTGTTATCTGCGTGAGGTCTCGTTCAATACTAACTGGCGTGACGCTACACCACCACATATAACAAAAGAAATTAGCAAGTCATGCATGATCCCACAATGCTTTGAGGCGGGAATAAGAGGACAATCAAAGCGGGACATTGCAAGCGGACAGTTTGAAACATTCTAAAGTAGAAACATGTTGCTTGCGCGAACATACCGACCCCTTTGAACTATTTAGTTCAACAAAATAGATAAAGAGCAAGCTATAAAAAATACATTCAAATGGACAAATAACATAAAGGAAAACACTTATTATATACATCACAATAACACAGTTTATCTCCGAAAAGTAAAACCTTATTGTGTAAGGAGGAAAACCAAATAACACTTATTACAATGTAACGGTTTGTCTACACTATAATTGCTTGTAAAACAATAAAGAGATATGAAATATTAATTGCACTGTATTACACTTATTATTGATCTGGCAATGGACATAATTTCACTACCGGGCGCTTGTATTCACCACTAGGAGTGCGAACTGTCGCCACACGAATTAGACCGTCTTCTCCCGGATGCACCTTGGTGATGACGCCTATCTTCCATTGAAGTGGGGCTACGTTGTCCTCCTTCAGAATGACTAAGATGCCTTCTCGCAGATTCTCACTGGAAGATGACCATTTTTGTCGCTGCTGAAGTGTATGCAAATACTCGGAAGACCATCTTTTCCATATATGATGCAAATGATTTTGTAGAATTTGCCATTTTTCAAGACATTTCATATCATCTGTGGGAGGATGAGATGGCAGGGACGTGAGAGGCTCACCGATGAGGAAATGCCCAGGTGAAAGATATGAACAGTCGTTTGGGTCGTCACTAAGACGAACGAGTGGTCTGGAATTCAAACAAGCCTCGATCTGAGTGAGCAGCGTACAAAGCTGTTCAAATGTAAGGATTTGTGCACCCATCGTTCTCCTTAGGTGAAACTTCATAGATTTCACCGCAGCTTCATGTAACCCACCGAAATGAGGAGATGACGGTGGAAGAAAATGCCAGGTATAATCATTGGTTGCAGCAAAATCTTGAACTGACTTCTGAAATTCTTCGGATTGTAGTAGAATACGAAGATCTTTCAATTTGTGATTCGTGCCTATGAAATTAGTACCGTTATCGCTGAAGATATCCTTGCATAGGCCACGACGGGAAGTAAATCTTCTTAGCGCGGCTAAGAAAGCTTCTGATGTGAGGTCTGATACCAATTCAATATGAATGGCTTTAGTTACAAGACATACAAAGATTGCAGCGTATGCCTTGGCAATGATTTTACTTCTAGGCGATCCGTATCTTATGCTGAAGGGACCAGCATAGTCTACTGCTGTGCGTAGAAAGGGCCTAACAGGAGTTACTCTGTAGTTAGGAAGATTGCCCATTAGCTGTTGAGCAGATTGTGCCTTTAGTTTATAGCAAGTCAGACACTTGTGTAGAACAGATTTCACTAGTCTGCGCACGCAAGGGATCCAATATGCTTGTCTTAACGAGGCTATCGTAAGCTGATGTGACGCATGTAAAAGCTTAAAATGTTCATGCTTTACAATTAGAGCAGTTAGATGGTGCTTGCTTGGCAATATGATCTGATGTTTAGCATCATATGCAAGATGAGATTTATCTATGCGACCACCAACTCGTAAAAGACCATTTTCGTCCAGAAATGGTGTTAATGTATGAATAGAACTTTTCGCAGAAGTTTCTTTCAGATTTTTAAGATCTGCAATTTCACTCTTAAAAGATGAATGCTGAGCACTTTTAACACAAGTTTGTAAAGCTTGTTGAAGCTCTTCAGCTGTAATAGGTCCATGAAATTTTGTTTCATGGCGACATGCAGCAATAAATCTATTCATGTAGCATGTTACTCTTTGCAGGCGTCGGAGATCTGAGAATGTTGTAAGAAAATGTTCTCTCTCCTTTGTTGACACCAGACAGACATTTGCAAGTTGTTCTGATGAATCAGGAACACTTAATTGTTGTGGTTGTTTTGGCCAGGCTGTCTCTGGTGAAGATAACCAGTTAGGACCGTGCCACCACAAATCGATTTCAGATAACTGCTCACAAGAAATTCCTCTTGAGACAAGATCTGCTGGATTTTCATGTGTGGCAATGTGTCGCCATGTAGCAGTCTCCGAAAGTTCTTGTATCTGCGACACACGATTTGAAACAAAGGTTTTCCACTTTCGTGCATCAGTTTTGAGCCAAGAAAGTACCACTGTAGAATCTGACCACAAACGATTTTGTAAAGGTTGTACCTTGAGGTCACTTAGCACTTTGTTGTATAATTTAGCTAGCAGAAGTGCACCACAGAGTTCAAGGCGTGGAATGGTTTGCTTCTTTAGAGGAGAAACCTTAGATTTTGAACATAATAATTGAACAGTAGTTTCACCTTCACTATTTACAGAACGAATATATATACAAGCTCCATACGCCTTCTCGGAGGCGTCACAGAAACCATGTAATTGAATGTCCTGCACTGTACCAGATGTAAGCACATATCTGGGAATACGCAAGGTGTGAATAGTAGCTAATGTTTTACAGATTTCCAGCCATTTCTCCACCAGATGCACAGGTACGGTTTCATCCCAGTCTAATTTCTCAATCCAGAGAGATTGCATAAAGATTTTAGCATTTATGACAATAGGACTAGCCAATCCTAGCGGATCAAAGATAGATGAAATAAGTGAAAGGATATTTCGTTTGGTTAGTTTACCTTGCACATGGGTTTGGAGTGAAGGATGTGATTGGATCTGAAATTTATCATTAACTGGGTGCCAAAGTAAGCCTAGGGCATGTATGTTTTCATTGTTATCAAGTGCCAGGGGCAATTGAGTTTCTCGATGTGAAGGAGGTACTGATTCCAATAAAGCTTCATGGTTGGAACACCATTTTCGCAGAGGAAATCCACCACAATTGAGCATATCTGTAAGCTCACTTTGCAGTTTCAGGGCTTCTTGGATGTCATTGTGGCCTGCTAAACAGTCATCAACATAAAATGATTCCCGTACTGCCTGAGCAGCAAGCGGATACTTCTCTTCTTCTTCTATCGCAAGCTGATGTAAAGATCTTATGGCCAAAAATGATGCAGATTTGGTACCATAAGTGACAGTAGTTAGAGCGTAGTCTTGTATGGGTTCATTAGGACTTGAACGCCACACAATTCTTTGAAGATTCTGATCTTCTTTATGCATCCTTACTTGCCTGTACATTTTAGAAATGTCTGCTGAAAATGCATACTTGTAGGTGCGGAACCGAAGTACAATAGATGAAAGATCGTCTTGTATAGTTGGCCCTAGTTTCAAGATGTCGTTCAATGACTTGCCTGAAGACGACTTTGCTGAGGCATCGAATACAACTCGGGTTTTCGTGCTAGTTGAACTAGGCTTTATAACAGCATGATGCGGCAAGTAGTAACATTTTTCTCCAGGCTGAGGAAGTGAAACCTTCTTCATGTGGCCTAGATTTTCATACTCTTCCAGAAATTTGGAATAGTCTTCTTTTAAGCTAGGGTTAGCTTCAAGTTTGCGTTCCAGGTGTCCTAAGCGTTTTATAGCTTGTTGCCTAGATTCGCCCAGAGAATCTACAGGTTGATTCTTGGGGAGCTGCACTACGAATGCACCATCAGTTGCACGAGTGGTGTTTTCTACGTAGTGTTCTTCACATTCACGTTCTTCTTTGGTGTGTACTGCGCTGGGGAAGTCTTCCAGCTCCCAAAATTGCCTTAGTTGCCTGTCCACGTTGTCGACAGTTACAAACAAGTTATGCTGTGAGAACGTCACCTTCTTGTTTTTAATGGCAGACTTAGGAACTATACCACTGATTATCCAACCAAGCTCGGTGTTGGTCAGAACAGGCTGATTTGGTTTAACTATTCTTTCGTTTGTGATTAATTGAAAGAATAAGTTGGCACCAATTAGCAATTGTACATCACCAGGTACATGGAATTTAGGGTCAGCTAATGGAAGTTCACTGGGAATATTGAATTTGTAGGGGTCAATTTGGACAGCAGGAAGCTTATTTACAATGTGAGGTAGAACTAGGCAGTTTAGGTTAGCTTGGAAAGCGTGGATCCTGGATCTCATATTAATAGTGATGCTGTGACCACAAGCTGAGGTGCCATTGATACCTCTTATGTGAGTCTCCACTGCGCTAGTTGGTAATTGTAATTTCCTTGCCAAATCTTCCGTGATGAAATTAATCTGACTACCAGAATCAAGCAAAGCTCTGCATTTTACAAGTTTTCCATTTTTGTCTTCTATTTCGACCACTGCAGTTGCAAGAAGAATTTCACATTGGCTAGCCTTTTCTTTTATAGAACAGTAACTAGCTGGAATGTTTGTTGCCGTGCTGGCTGTAGAACTTTCTGAAGAGGGATTCTGTCGAGAAACCTTTTCACTTGACTGTGTGTCATTGTGTAACCATTTACTATGAAAGCCTTTTCCACATTTGCAAAATGATTTTAGCTTGCACTGATCTCTTCTGTGGTTAGGAGAGAAGCAGTTAGCACACAAGCGTTTAGATTTAATGACATTCCATCGTTGTGATACACTTAGTTCTTGGAAGTTCTTGCAATTTAATAAGTTATGATTATCATCGCAGCATGGGCACTTGTCTTCTTTTGTCGCAACATAAGAATGACGAGTGTGTTTCTCTGACTTCTTCTTCGTACTTTGCTCACCTTTGTGCTTAGATGGGCTGGACGTGTTGTTTACATCTGCCAATACTTCAAGGGAATTTGCCTTAGCTTCTAAAAACTTGATGAGGTCTTGAAGTGGTGTGAAGTTCTGAGAATCAATTCTTCCTTCCCACTCTTTTCGTACGCTCTCACAAAGGCTGTCCAAGATTAACTGCATGAGTATAATATCTTGTAATGGTATCTCTACATGTAAAGCTTCCACAGCATATATGTTGCTTTGGAATTTGTTAAGAATACTACGAAGATCATTCACATTTTCACTCTTCATCGTTGGTAAAGAGAGTAGATTACGTACGTGAGCTGTGGCAATAATTCTTGTATTATCGTATCTGGAACATATTAGATTCCATGCTACACTGAAATTTTCACTAGTCACTGGTAGATTTTTTATCAGTGCGTGTGCCTGGCCCTTTAATGATGACAGAAGGTAATGCAATTTCTGTATCGGTTCTAAGGCTGCATTATTGGCTACAAGACTGCCAAACGTGTCTTGGAAATGTTTGAACGTTGTTATGTCCCCAGAGAAGGTTGGAAGCTGTATGGCAGGAAGTTGTATTGGCCTATTGTTGCACTGAGAAACAGCTGAATGACAAGTATGATGTGAATTGGCACTGTTATGAGATCGCTGACTGTTCACAGAGTTTGCACTATGCACTTGCTGCTCGTGATGACATAGGATTGCACTGAGTTTAGCTTTTAACTCGAAGTAACCATTCATCATACCTTCCTTGTATTCTGCATGTTCATCCAAATCTTCTTCTGCTTCCACAAGAGATTCTATTTGTGTTTGAACAATATCAAATTTGTCCCATATTTCATTTATCTTGTCAAATTTAACTTTTAATAAGAACACATCGGTGTCTTGATTTGCAGTTTCACAAGACTTTTGTAGAAAAGTAAGCTCTCGCTTAATAACGCCTCTACGTCTAATTAAGGCTCGTAAATCACCTTCCATGTTGTGTGTGAAATGTGGAAATTACTTGAAATTGACAGTTGAATTCTACCACTGCTGCACGATAATATGTGAGTCAGCTGTTCACTGCTTTCTTGATGTCTTTTGAGCTGTTGTGTTTTCTGTAGTACTGAAGCACTGCCGAATAGATGATACAGAGTTTATGTACTAGAAATCGTAGCTCTTGAATACGCGGATGCCGTCGCGGTTGAGTCTGCATACAATGAACGAGATCGATAAGACGAGACAAACCATATATATGTGTGTGAATAATGAAATTGTTTCTTAGTAGTCCGGTCCGTTGAGGAACCAATGTAAGGGACGGCCGGAAAATATATCCGGTCCGAGAGGGCAATGTAAGTCTTTAGGACCAATGTTAGGGTCAGGACCGTAAGGAGCAAATGTTAGGTTAAGGTACTTCTCAAATAGGAAATAAAACGTTGCTTTTAGGTTTGGAAGGGACTTCAATTGGAAGTGCATAAGATAGGAAAGATTAGCCACCTCTGAATAGCTAGTGAGGACCAGATTCGAAAGAATCAAAATGAGAGCAATAGACTGTAACCTCAGGACACTGGTATCAGGAATCCACGGACTACTTAAGGAAAACAATCGAAACGTGAAATAATCACAACTTACTAGATTCACACACAATAATTATTTAAACTAATTGAAATAGAAACACTGATACATAAGATGCAAGAGTACGTTATCACACGTGGTTGAAAATATTAATTTCTTGAAAACCTTGACAAATAATATCTTAAAATGCGTAGATTAACTTGCTCTTGAAGTTAATACTAAACTTTTGCATGTAGTTTAGTCGTAAAAGCTGATATAAGCACTGGAACATGTAGCGTTGGTTGCACAACTGTTGCGTAATATCAAACTTCTGTAACTCGGAGAATTCACTCGCGAATTTGATGAATTATATGTAATTATGTATGAATAATTACTGAGAGCCACAATTGCGCACAATTGTGTCTAATTCACCGCTTCCAGAGCAAGTTTAATGAAACTTGGTAGAAAAGGCGGGAATTCCTCGAGCCTACTAGATACACTGTTATCTGCGTGAGGTCTCGTTCAATACTAACTGGCGTGACGCTACACCACCACATATAACAAAAGAAATTAGCAAGTCATGCATGATCCCACAATGCTTTGAGGCGGGAATAAGAGGACAATCAAAGCGGGACATTGCAAGCGGACAGTTTGAAACATTCTAAAGTAGAAACATGTTGCTTGCGCGAACACACACTAAAAATTATAAAATAGTGTTATGTACGCAGAGAAAGTAATCCCTTTCAATAACGTTTTATTTTGGTAGATACAAAGTACATTACTTATGTTTTTTATGTTGGGTATTTGTTCTGTAAACTTCACGGTCAGTGGTCTTAAATGTTTTAAAGTCATTAAAGTAAGGTTTATCACAGTATTCATGTCTGTAATTTGCTGAGGAAATATAAATCTCAGATTGTTAGTGAAATTTACGTGAAATATTATACAAATGAGGGTAAATGCATGCTAATATAAACTCAGAATTTTAAAAGAGGTAAGTTGGATTTTCAGTAATTCCTGATTTGAAATTTGTATTTTATTTCTGTGAAATGTATCGTAATAAATAACATTGTATTATTAGATAATGACTGAGGTACAAATTTTGTATGCAACTGAAGAACCATTTCCATGAAGAACATATAGTACATATAAACACAATGTTGTCTTGTTTTAATGGATGTAATCACTAGGGACCGGATTCTTAGGTTTTTACCTATTTTTTTCCTTGCTTCCAAAACAAAAAGCGCTCATACACTTTTTCGAATCATGTCTATAAAATTCACCCACATTAATTCTGTGGCACCTAAAAATACCTAAATGGGGTATAAAAACCTAAATATACCTAAACGGGGTATAAAACCTAAAATATCTAATTTAGGCTCCTTTTTTGTCTTTTTTGTTTGTCAGTTGAGAAATCGATATTTTGTGGGGAGAGAATAATTTTTGTCGGGTAGAAATTAATACTACCAGCGGTTCATTCAACCCATTGTCGTCTAGGACGGACAGTATCAAGAGAGGAAAAGAGTACAGGCGTATTCCTTTTAAAATATTCGTACGAACAACCATTGTTATCATGTATGAACAAGGATATATATTTCTGTTTTTTAAACAGCTTGTTTTTTGTTTGCCTTTAGTACTGCCCTGTTATTCATACTGAGTGGTCACACTGTGAGTTTTAAGAAGACGTGTTAGGGCAATTCTCTGAGTGACGCACGGGACATTTGCAGGATTCAAATGACCTTAATTTTATTAGGATATAAGGTAACTGCTGCCAGACAGCTTTGATACCTTACTGATCAGTTGCTGTGTAATGTGTACCAGAAAGAAAAATCTAGCTTTATAATAACTTACAGAAAAAAAAGAAAAACTCTCTGTGATGCACGGGACTCAGAAAAACTACTCTCAGTCACATTGCTTGCTTTGATCCACATATTCTGTGAATTGAGGAGGGTCAGGGAAATTATTTTCATGGCTTGACTTCTTATAGTAAATGTTCTTCTTATTTCTGTAATTAGTTATGTTCAATTCATTATGTTGAATTTTTAATTAATCTTTTTGTTTTGTGATGCACGGGACATTTGAAATGTGATGCACGGGACACTTTTTTCCTTCAAGTTCCCAGCCCATATTTTAATGACAAAACATATTCCCTGCATTATTGTTTGTTTGTTTTAGTGGATACGGTTATTTTTACAAACGTTTTCTGCAATAAGGTTACATTTAAACTTGAGTGAGAACTCTCTTTATATTCATTAATACATGCGTTAACTTTGTCTAATAATAGCTACCTATAACTGGTAAATTACCATGCCATGTGTCATTACATGGCATTTATTTGTATACAAATGTGACAGTCCCATGCCAGTTCAATTTCTCAACAAATTTCTCTCATCCTGATACCAGTTTCATAATACTCTGTTCATAGAAGTCCGTTAGGTTGGAGTATAGCCATCTGTATATTGTTTTTACTTCTGCACCTGACGCAAAGAGTTTGCTGGCCAGGAATTTCTTCATGGGACCAAACAAATGAAAGTCCAATGGTGCCAGGTCTGGACTGTATGGAGGATGCTGGAGCACCTCCCAAACAAATTTGTTGATTTTCTCATGAACAGCTGCAGCAACATGTTACACCATCGGACTTTGTTTGGTCCCATGAAGAAATTCCTGGTCGGTAAACGCTTTGTGTAAGTTGCAGAAGTGAAAACAGTAGTCCTCAGATGGCTATACTCCAACCGAATGGACATCTATCAACAGGGCATTTTGAAAATGGTATTATGATGGGAGAAATATGTTGAGAAACTTGGCGACTATATAGAAAAATAGACAAAAGATTTCCCTTCATGTGTGCATTTGTTTGTAAATTGTGCCTATTAAACTTTTTGTTTAAAAAAAAAGGCATTACTTTTCCTCCACCCTCATAATTTTTTATCTCTGTAATGGTTCAGGATTGGAAAATTAACGTTTGGAAGTGGCCTGTTAAAACTGACAGATTCGTACTTTCACCTAATCAGATTATGAAAGTAATAAAAACCAATACACTAGTAAATTCAAGAGGACAGTACACATTTCAAGATCTTATATTCTGACGTGTGATGCACGGGACAAACAAACAAACTACGTTTGTGTTGTGCAGAGGAAACAGATCTACATTTGATTGAACTGAAAATTAGTGGTACCTAATAATATAAGTCAAATAGAGTTTTCAAGCCAATAGCTGGTTTTGTTTTTTCAGAATATTAAAAAATTAATGTTTTCTGTGATGCATGGGACACTAGTGCGAAGCAGGAATGGGAGTATTAAAATGTTTAGTGTGTGGTTGTTGACATGAATTTTTTTATGATAATACTTAGTTTTCTTGTAGTTTCATCATATGTAATTGTTAAAAAGATACTGTGAATAGTTATTTTGTTACAAGTGTTTAAATATTGAGTATAAATTGATACTTTTCCCTCCTCTTGTTATTTCAAACTTTAGAAATTTATTACTAGTGTATAATAGTAAAATATTGATTACATTTTTGTTTTTACAATAATTTAATACGTCTTCTTCCCACTCATAATAAAAGAAATACATTTGTTGCAAATTCAAAATTTGCTCCCATGGTTTCACTTTCCAGAGAATTGCCCGTTAGTTGTGTCGAAACAAATGAAATAGAGTTTCACATTATATCCACATCCAACCATAAAGTATTTTACTCACTAAATTAGAAGCATCGGATTCGAATCCTGAGAAGAGCAGTGTCTAAATACAGTATTAACTTTTAACTAAGAGATAACAGGAAGAACTTCACAGCTGAGAATCTTGAAAAATATTTAGTAATATACTGTAACCAGGAAATGTGAGGCAGTCTTATTTTCACTACTTCTTTTGATTGTTTATGCTTTCTTTCTTCAATTGTATAATGTCTTAAAGCAAGTTTACACAAATTTAAGTCAATTTTGTTAAGTTAAACTTTTCAAATATTATGTACTCAATCCTATGTAGCACATTTAAATTCATTAAACCAATTATTCTACCCGAAAACGATATTTTGGACAAAAAAACCTAAAAAAAACCTATTTCACCTAATGGAAAACCTAAAACAGTGTTTTTAAAAACCTAAAAATTCGGTCCCTAGTAATCACTTTTAATTGCTTCTGTCCCTTTCCTAGTAGAAGTAATGGCAAATCTCCAATATTGCCCTAGCCTGAAAGATTTTGGAAGAGTTGTGTGTTCAGTCATGATGATCACATCACAATCATAGATCTTTTATATTGATTAGTATGGTAGTTTGTTCAAGGTCAGAAATAGCTTCATTTTACTTGAACAAATGTGGCCGAGTTTAATTCATTCTGTTTCCAACACTGTGTTTAACCCTAGAATTTGGTGTATTACAATTTGATCTCTATAGGAAAAAATGTCAAATCTTATAGCCACCTAATTGTTGATACCTTTCATGCCATTGTTTAGCTTCAGTTTAGTTGTGTTTGAGGGATCGTAGAGTTAACGGGTCAAGAGTTACAAAATTTTCTTGAAACTGCAGCAGGAGAGCATTTTGAGCACGGCACTCCCTGCCATGTATCTCAATTGTCAGTTAACATCATCAAAATATATTATAAAGATCTCTGTTTGCAAAATTCACTCCCAAAAGCAATCTGTTGCGAGAAATATGACGTGCGTTCACATGAGGTCAAAATGGACTATTTTGCAATTTGTAACTAGTTTGCAAATCATTTACGAATCTATTATTAAGCTTTAGCCTACATGTTACTTGTAATCTATGAATGATGTTATGTAAACTATTGTCATAAATGATAAAGGAATAACAACATAGCACTTATCTGCACCATGTACAGAATACACCGCGTGCCTGCTCATGTAACATTGTAGACTGCACCCGCTCTAGGGTTAATGGCCATTTTCCCAGGACTGCAATAAAGGTATGCACATGTCTGAACTGCACACTGCAGCTACTGCAGTAAACCATGCTATGACGTACATGTGTGAATGAGAGGACAAGGCACAGTTCCAAGTGAATAGGTTCTTTAAAAACAAAATACCAGTCATTGCTCTTTTAGCAATTGAGAACATGTTTATATAAACTTTTTCATGGAAATGGTGTTGGCTACCATTTTCAGAAACTACTATGCACAAAACTCATGAATCACATTATATAAGTTTATAGTACAATAATGGCTACCACAATAGCCATCACATTGAGTTAATTGTAACTTTGTATAAAGTGAAAATCTGCTATGAATTTATGTAACAATATTACTGGTATTTATTTTCTTTGCACATTACAATAGCATTCCCAAAAACCTCTGCTGTAGAAAGTCTTATAGAGAGATATATGGCAAGCACATATATTTTTAAACAAACAAATCAACCATAGAAGAGAACAGACTTAACGAGAGTGGATTGAAAAGTAACGCACAATCATTTATTTTTTTTACAAAAAGTTTAATAGATACAATTACAAACAAATGCACACATGAAGGGACATCTTCTGTCTATTTTTCTATATAGTCGCCAAGTTTCTCAACACATTTCTCCCATCGTGATACCAGTTTCAAAATACCCTGTTCATAGAAGTCAGTTCGGTTGGAGTATAGCCATCTGCAGACTGCTGTTTTCACTTCTGCATTTGACGAAAAGTGTTTACCGGCCAGGAATTTCTTTATGGACCAAACAAATGAAAGTCTGTTGGTGCCTGGTCTGGACTGTATGGAGGATGCTGGAGCACCTCCCAACCAAATCTGATTTTCTCACGAACATACAGTCCAGACCTGGCACCGTCGGACTTTCATTTGTTTGATCCCATTAAGAAATTCTTGGTCAGTAAATGCTTTGCATCAGACGCAGAAGTGAACACAGCAGTCCGTAGATGGCTATACTCCAACCGAAAGGACTTATATGAACAGGATAGTTTGAAACTGGTATCACGATGGGAGAAATGTTGAGAAACTTTGCGACTATACCGTATAGAAAAATATACAAAAGATGTCCCTTCATGTGTGCATTTGTTTGTAAATGTACCTATTAAACTTTTTGTAAAAAAAAATGATTGTGTGTTACTTTTCGATCCACCCTCACAGTAATTAAACTGTTATGAAGATTTTGAATAACAATTCTAAAGTAGGGTTTTGTTGCAGATGGTACATCCCTTTGATGTTTGTGTATATTCACAAGACTAGTCTGATTCACATATACTTTTTTCTGGACGAAGTTCACTGCAACGATATCTGTATCCTAGGAGTCCTGTTAAGGTAAGAACTGACTGCTTCTTGTTTCAAGCTAAATGGTAACATTTCTTTATATAGGCTTGATTACTTCAAGCATGCAATACATGATGTAAAAATAGTGATGAACACAGACACCAGAGCCCTACTAGTAAAAATATTGTTGCAATGTTATAATTATAGGCAACTGTAAACAGTTTACAGTTAAGCTACATGTTTTTGGCCCATAGCCTTGGTTCACTGCTCTCCAGGAAATGAGTTGAACACATAATTCTTACCCTCCCCAACCATAGCCTCTGGGAAGTTCTGGCCCCCACTCATTGAGTTGTTATTATTGATATTACTTAAAACAGTAGCGTTTCTCAACTGTTTTGACTGTTAACAAATACAATCTATATTAATAAAAATGAATTACCAAATGGTTATTGCCGCATCACTTGAGAACGGCTTGACCGATTTTTCTTTTGTTGTGTTTGTAATTGTCAGGACAAGGTTTGTATGAAAGAAAATTTTTGGAAAATCCACGGGAAAAGTTGGAAATGTGAAATGAGGCACAGTTAGAGAGTTCTGCTGTCAATTGTTTACATAATGAAAGTATTGTTTACGGTGTTCACATAGGGCTTTGGAAACTATATTATAATATTGGGCTTTAACAAATTCTGATACTATCGATGTAATTAATACATTTGTGAAAATAATTCTTGAAGAGTAAAATCCACGAAAATAAAGCAGTCACATAACTTTCTCTACCCTCGACATGGAAAATATCATTTTCTCACTTCACATTTTGATGTAGAATAAGCGGTCCAGGGACAACTTAAGTGTGTGCCAGTGAGTATGCTACATCGGAAGTCTGTAACAAATCCTATCCACTAATATGCCACTCATAGCTGTAGGCTTTGTATTAGTTGAGAAATAGGCCTAGGGATGTTTATCAGAGGCCCTAAGCATCTAAACGAAGACAAAATGGGATGGAACATTTTCAGTCCTACGCGAGCAGTATATTATGTCCCAGGTTTTTGGGAAGGAAAGTATGAAAGTGATATTGAATTTCTTTTTTACTTCAGCCCCGAAACGGTTGTATGGTAATATGGAATGCAACATTCGACATCCTCTATGAGCCATAAAAAGCTATATCTAATGTTTTCTGAGGGAGTAGTCTGAGTGCCATATGTCGTTCATCATTTCGAATTCTACATACATATTATATAAGGACCTAGAGTTTCAACATCGAAAGTCCTCCATAAGTTAATTTCATATTACAAAATACAAAACCCGGGCGACGCCGGGCCATTTAAGCTAGTAGAGAATAATACAGTACACTTTGCAATATATTGAGGGACAATATTGGAGAACCATCTAGCGGCAGAATCTGGTACTACTGAATACAGATGCAGCAATACAGTATCTAGGTACAAAGATATAGACCAATTTCTATTACAGGAGCCAAAATGGCCAACCTCAGCATGTTATAATATATAAGGGATATGTTTTTTCCTATTTATCATACGGAAAAACAATGTTGCTGGTAAAAAAAAAAAATAAATAAATAAATAAAAAAATAAAAAAAAAAGACAATGGTAAGAGGGAGTTATTAGCAACAGCTAAGTTTAGTTAAAATATTTATTGTTTTCAGTAATATTTTGTGAACTATTTCACAAGTTCTGTTTGTTTGCTTATTATTATTACGGTATTATTATTATTATTATTATTATTATTATTATTATTATTATTATTATTGTTACAGTGTTTTGATGCTCAGTGGTTGGAGAAATATTAAAATATTATAGTTTATATATTGTTAGAATACAGTGATACCTCGAGATACGAGTTTAATTCGTTCCATAACCTTGCTCGTATGTCAATTTGCTCGTATCTCAAAGCAATTTTCCCCATTGAAATGCCATTAATCCGTTCCAGCCCCAAAAATGCTACCCCCAATTGTTTTTGTTACGTGTTTTTTAATAAGAAAAATGTATTTATAAATGACAAATATTGTATAAAAACATAATAAAAGAGAATGTAAAGCAAAAAAACTGGTTTTATAAAGTGTACATACATATTTGTAACACTTTCTTCGGACCCATGGTTATAAAAAGAAATGTGATAAAGTATGTAAATGCACAAAAAGCGCAAAGCCCTAGAAAAACTTAGCAAAGATGCTTCGACAGCGAGGTAAACAAGCACACTGGGGGAATATGTGGGATAATGCGCGAGACGCACGAGGCGCAGGCACAGTAAACTTGTGGGCCGTGTGCAGTGTCGCAGCTGGCCGTTCCTCGTATCTCAAATGTCGCTCGTATTTCAAAACAAAACTTAGCTCGCTCTACAGCTCATATCTCAAATAACTCGTATGTTAGGGCACTCGTATCTCGAGGTACCACTGTATTTTAATTTGGCCCAAGTTTCCAGGTTCTGCCACCAGCAGTGCTGCAAAATCTGTTCCCAATTTTCCATTGTCAAAGCAGTAAGTGTCCTGTATTGTATTTGCTGTTATATGAACACCTGCTTGGTCTTGTGGTTAGTGTGGCTGGCTTCAGACCAGCAGGCCCGGGTTTGATTTCCAGTACTACCTCTTCGGATTTTTCTGAGGTAGGGAGGTCTGGAACGGGGTGCACTCAGTCTCGTGATACAAACTGAGAAGTTACTTGATTGAGAAGTAGCGGCTCTGGTCACAGAATCCATCATTAAAGGCCATGGGTGTCGGAATGCTGATCACATGCCTCCCAGTCCTGCCATCTGTTACGGTAGATGATGCAGAGGTCGGATGGTAGGCCTAGTCCCTCCAGGGATGTAGAGCCACAGAGTTAGTTAGTTAACCCTGCAGTGCTCGCGTGGCGTCTGACAGACGCCAGACCAGATTCATTTCACCATATCTACAATACCTTTGAGGCCATTGTGCTGACCTGCCATCTACCTTTCTGTCAACTATTCTTAAATAACATATCCAAGCGGCAACCCTCCAGTTTTCGTCTAGCAAGGGTGGAGTGAAGTTATTGTTGCGAAAATGTAGATGGCGTCTGTGAGACGCCACGTGAGCTTTACTGTTACAACAGGTATGGGCAACCTTTGGAAAGATGTGGGCTAAACTTTACGATATTTATGAAGTCGCGGGCCGTAGATAATAGGTATTTGTGAAAAAATAAACATGATACGGTTTTTTATATTTATAAAATATAATGCTAAAGTTACATGAATGAGAACAATATCGAACTGATTATTTATTTACTTACAATCAGCAGAAATTAATGAGAAACTTGAGCTTGAACTTGAGAAACAAGATAATAAATGTTGGCATCAATCCCACTAATACACAAGCGCAGAGTGTTTTCCAAATTTTCATCTGTAAGTCTCGTTCGACACTTCGATTTATTAGTTTTCATCATGAAAATAAACTGGTCACATTTATAAGTACTTCCAAATGCACTCAGCTGTGAGTACTTTTCTTCGGCAAGGTATGTTCTGTAGAAATCACTTAGCTCCACATCTTCAAATTTTGATTTCAAATGTGTGTCTTCCTGAAGCTCGATCAACTCCATTTGCAGGTGTGTCGGAGCCTTCTCGACGTCACTTTTCATCGGAGTAGCAAAAAGGTTAAAGCAGCTATCCAAGTTTTTGAAGTCTGAAAATCTATTAAAAAATTGCCCCGACAGTGATTTCAGTTCTTCAGCATAATAAGTGTAATCAATATTTTCGTGACTGGATAGTGTTGAAAAATGATAACACATTCCAGATCGCATTTGTGTTTCCCACAAGCGAATTTTGTTCTGGAACGTTTTCAAATGGCTGTACAATTCGTTTACCAACTGACCTTGTTTTTGAAGCTTCAAATTCAACTCATTCAAGTGACCCGTGATGCCAATTAGAAATGCTAAATCACATAACCATTTCTGATCACTGACTTCAGGCAAAGGTTTTTCTTTGATTTCCATAAAATCAGCTATTTCCTGTCTAAGATCGTAAAATGTTTTCAGCATTTTGCCTTTGCTTAACCATCTTACTTCGCAATAATATGTCATGTCACCATGTTCCGAAGAGAGGTCATCCAAAAATGCTTTGAACTGGCGATGGTTAAGCGCGCGGGATCAAATCATATTAATGGTCTTTATTACCACATCCATAACGTTCTGCACTCGAATAGACTTAGAACAGAAGTTTTATTGGTGGATAATGCAATGTAGGATTATGAAATCACCTTTTTGCACGTCCAAGTCAATTGAGTTTTCTTTCAAAATTCCTATGAAACCCTTTCGTGAACCGATCATATAAGGCGCACCATCTGTGCAAACCCCAATTAATTTGCACCACTGCAAACCATACTGTCGATAGCACTTTTAACCTCACGAAAAATGTCTTCTCCACTTGTGGTCCCTTTTAGAGGCTGTAAAGCCAGCAATTCTTCACTTACGGTCAATTCTTCGTCAACGCCTCGTATGAAAATAGCTAGTTGCGCTGTATCAGACAAGTCGGTGCTCTCGTCCAAAGCAATCGAAAATGATTTAAAATCAGTCACACGATCAGGGTGCCCAATTTTTTTTTTTATATTTTGGGGAACAGTTTGATTCTGTTAAATGTAATAATGATGGTAAAATATTACATGATTTATCCTATCAATCTTTTCTTGATATCATCAGCCATCATATCTATACGTCGAACAACAGATAACCGAAAATATTTACTTTTTCCAGCGCGATTTTAAAATGTTCCGCGGGCCGGATCAAAAGTCGGGGCAGGCCACATCTGGCCCTCGGGCCGGACGTTGCCCATATATGTGTTACAAGGTAAGTTACTGGTTTAAAACAAATTTCTTGCAGAAACTAGTGATCATAAACCTACAATACCAATCTTTTCTGATGGAAATTATTTATCTTTAGGCTAGGCAATGAGTGGAAAGGAGAAGAAATATCATAATCTTTCTGATCCAAATGATTGGAAGATAGTGCAAAGTTGCTAGAAGAAGAAGATGATGATGATGTTGAACTTGATTGTGATAGTGATCCTAAAGAAGACATTGCGGAGTCTAGAAGTGAGTCTACGAACACTGAACAAGAAGCAGATGATGATAATGATTATAGTGAATGTGATAAATATTTCGTAGGGCGGGACAAAGTGAATGTGATAAATATTTCTTAGGGCTGGACAAAGTTTCTAAATGGAATAAGAAGAGATCAGTAACTAGTAGTAAAAGTTGTTATACCTACACAGTCTTAGGACAATAATATTTTAAAATTATTTAAAAATGGTTAAATGCCTAACAACATTGTTTTATTGTTAATTAATTAAAGTCATAATGTGCTAATATTGATTTGTGTGCAATATAATTAGTTAAATGCTCATTTTCAATAATTTGACTTAATACACATATTTTTAATTAAGCAAAACATGTTCAATAATACGAGGGCGGTTCGTAAAGTAAGTTCCGGTCTCTTACGACACGCGAATGAGTGGCGCTAGCATCGCGAACTGTGTTCCGTTGTGTAGCTTGGTTCAGTACGCTCACGACAGTATAAATGTGAGATTGTTTTCGGCCATTTATCTCAACAATACAGGCGTTTGAAATGTGCGCAGCGATAAGATATCCTGCCAAGAGTGAGGTACATGGAGTAATACGATTTCTGTGGGCAAAACAAATGGCACCAGCAGCAATTCATCGTGAGATTACTGAAGTGTACGGGAACATGATGAGTGACAGTATGGTTTGACGTTGGTGTCGCGAAATTCGTGACGGATGCACTAACGTCCATGATGAAGAACGAAGTGGCCGACCATCTGTTGTGAATGATGAACTTGTTCCAAAAGTGGATGAAGTGGTCAGAGAGAATCGCCGTTTCACCATGTCTCCACTCTCAGAGCATTTTCCACAAATTTCTCGGACTGTCGGATCGCAGCGGTTTCAAACGGACGAGGAGCTCAAGAAGAGCGTCAACGGGCGGCTACACGCACAGGCGGCAGAGTTTTATGCAGAAGGAATTTCGAAGCTTGTGAAGCGGTATGACAAATGTCTGAATGTTAGTGGAAATTATGTTAAAAATAGCTGAATGGGTGTACTGTAGACTGGTGTGTAATAAAAGTCATAGTGTTTTCTGCAAAAAAAATATCGGAACTTACTTTACGAACCGCCCTCGTATTAAATAAACTATGACAACCCTCAATAAACAAAATGAACACTCAAAACAACATAAAACATGAACGGCGTCTCTCAGACACCGTGCGAGCTTCTATGTCCTAAAATAGCGCACGATCACTGCAGGGTTAATATTTGCTGTTATACAGACTCTCATAACCTAATCTGCGTCCATTTCTATTCACTTATATAATTTTGTTGTTATTGTATAGTGTGATTTACACAGATGAAATTGAGTACTAGTGACAATATTATTGTGAAAATGTGAGATGCAGATACGTGTCAAAGATACATTTGTCCCCAATTTTTCTATAGTTTTAGTACAAATTTCAGTCCACTTTTCAGGAACTACCACTTTATAAAAAAAAGTTTAGTCTTTGGTAGGCTATATGAGCTTCCTATAGGACACAGGTTCTATCACCAAAATTTTAAGGTAAGTTTTGGTATGAGCTGATTAATAGTTCCCTTGTTGGTTGAAAACCATGCCTCTACCTTGCACTGTTAATGAATCAAATTTAAAAAATAAATCAATGATTATTTAGTATTCAAACTTGCTATTAACCTATTAGTACCATACAATAAAAATACAAAACAACTGTTTAAATTACTCTTTTAATGAGTTTAATAATTTTAAAGGAAAGCTTTCTTAGATCTGAAGAACACCAGCATGAGAAGCTTGTTTGGTATGCAGATTGTGAAGGAGAAAGGTCACCAGAGTACAAGAGCAGAGGAACTGCTTCTATTATCCAAGATATGTAACAAGGATTAGGATTAGGATGATGATTTATTATTATTATTATTATTGTTATTATTATTATTAAATCTCCAAGTACAAGAGCCCTATATTACTTAGTATGCTAGGGCTATAGTTACAGTATAAGTAGGCCTACGTTATAATTATGACGTGCAGAAAATTTCAAAATGAACATAAACACAAAACATTACAAAGTAACATTTAAAAAAGTTCATAGAAATTGTTGTGAGAATTGATCACAGTGTTTTAAAAACTTTGTTGACAAATATTTTGAATTCTGTGAAACAGCATTGGTTTTTTAAAAAGTCAATCATTGGATAACCCAAAACCTTATTACACTTAGTTAAATGTTTCTTTAGCATGTGCTGCTTGTAACCATGAAATGGGCACTCTAAAACAAGATGTTCGACAGTTTGTTCATCATGTCCACATGCACAAAAATATCCATCAATAGAAGGTATGTGAAATCTTTGAAAGTAAGATTTAAATTTATTATGTCCCTTCATAAATTGAGTTAAAACGAATGATGGTTCGAAATATTTCATCAGCAGTCTCCCATGAACTGTAGGAAAGCATATCAATCTTATAACAGCACCATTGACACTATTAGCCCAAAGCGAGGACCATTTATTTAGCATATCAACTTTCAGTTCTTTTTTCACGTAAGAGATGGGATGCTTGACATGTTCAAATTCCATTTCGGAAGATGCAGCAAGTTTGACCAGCTCATCAGCTCTCTCATTACCTTAATTACCAACATGACCGCGAACCCAAACTAGACAGATATGTTTGTTATAGGTAGAAATAGTCTCTCTAATTTCAACAGCTGTAGGGTTCATATTAAATTTATAATTCGCTGCAGAAAGTGCAGATTGAGAGTCACAAAAGATCTTAATATATAGTTAAGTGATCTACAAGCCATCTTTTCACTGATTTCACAGCTACTTTAACAAGACTAAAGCAACGAGGTGTTCAATAAGATATGCCTTGGAATAATTTGCATTATATTGATGTCTGTGTTCTTCACCTTTTTACACCCTGTGTAACAACTCACACTTCTGTTGCACTGAATGGAAATTACTTAAAACCAACAAATGTGCAATTTGATTGCTTTAGCATTCAACACATTTCCTGGGGTTGTAGAAGAGCTGTATGATCATATACTGTTACAGCTTGGCTTGTATCTTCTCTGGATAAGTGACTAGTCCGAGTCTGTCAAGGAAGGTATACAGCTCGGCCAGGTATTCCTTAGGGTACTTCCGGAAATGGCCCACATGTGGTGACTTGTCCCAGCATTTCACATAAGTCTAAATACAAATTACATAAATTAGTACAGTATTAAAATATAGTGCACGCCGCTTATTGTGATCACTTCGGGACGCAGCTAATCTGATAATATTAACTGACTGATAACGGTAGCCGAAAGAATTAACTGAAGGTTATTTATTCATATATAAGACAATACAAAACATAATTAAAAGCTTTTTATTCATACAATAATAGGTAACTGTGAATCATTGAACCACTCATAGGCTAATACAGTAAGACCTAATATACTGCAAGCAACTATTTTTTCAACCAGTAACAAAGTTTTTAATTGTTTTTATTTTCCTTTAAGAGTCCGTTAACCAATACTCCATACTCAGTTACGAGTAACAAGTATTTTTGGAAGTCTACACAGATCTGTGGTGAACGTTGCATACAAAACATCTAATGCCTTTCCAAGTCTTTTCATTTTACACAAGCCATCACTGTATGTCAACATGTTATCTTCATAAATCAAAAGCAGCAGCTAAAGTGAGGGATTTTAATGCTTAAAAGAGAAAGTTAATGAACTCCACCCCCTCAAAGTTGGTTATCCTCTGAGCTGGGAACAGCATCGCTACTTTCAATACTATACAATACAGTTTAGTTAGAAACAAAACCCTTAAAAACGAAATTTTGAATGATGTACAGTACTCAGAAATAAAGCGTAAAAAGGAAAAGTGATAACATAAACCGAATCTTTGATCACAATAGACAGCATTTTTTCAATGCTTACGGGACTTCATAAAAATGATAACATTACCCGATTGATAACATTATCCATGATTACATTAAGCAGCGTTCACTGTATAGGATGATTCAAAAAGATATTCAGTTACATTTCTATAATTATTTATTGTAATAAGGGATAGTAGTACCCAGAATGAAAAGAAAAAGATTTTAAGTTTCTTTAATGGTTATATACACTAAATGTGGCACAAGGTAATGTGGCATCCTGTAACTAACATTGCCAGAATTTCAAACATGGAAAAATCTTCTGCATGAAAAAAGCAAATCGGGGGTAGTGACGAAATAGTGTCACCAGTAACAAAAACAATAAAGAAAACAAAGGAATAGGGTTGGAAATGGATTGAAACTGGATAGGCCATCAAAATATTATTTTACATCAAATCCTGGGATAAAACTAGTCATAAATTGTAATCTTCCCCCTGAACCAAACATAGAAGTTTCTCAACTAATGGTCCACTACTCACTCTGGGATAGAAATAAACAGGTTTACAGTACAATTTTATAATAAAAATCCTAATTCTCTTACAATAACTCAATAGTAGCCCTGGTTTGTTTCTCATGAACTGTATCACTTCCAACTTTGGAGACTATATAATTCAATTAAGAGAGACCGAATGAAAGTACTAGTTAGTAGAAGACTTACAATATCTAACCTATGCACATACCTTCAGCCCAAGTTTCTCCCAGTTAGCACGAGCTTTCAGGTTGGATTGTTCAGTTCCTATGGGATCTGTTTTAGAGAATAAGAGCAAAGCTGGAGACCTTAGAAGTGTAGAATGAAACCTGTCACTTGCTGTTATATAGTGAGATGTAGCAGCTTCATGGAATGCCTTCATGTGATACCTGAAACAGAATCATCAGTTCACTTTCATCCTAAAATACAGTTAATTTTTCTTTACACTTTACTGCTCAGATAGATGCTCAGTAGCCTGGACAAGCCTATTATCAAAATATTGTCATTTGAAGGTTTATGGGCTATTTGCAAGTCAGTCTTCAAGGGAGTCACATCTCTGGCAAACTGCCTTTCAGACGTGTTTTGAGTGAGTACAGTTATGTGCTCTTGGTTCAGTTGTAAAAAGAAGTAACTGCATAGAAGAAGCAGTAAATGAAAAAATCTCCTTAGATAATAAAGCCTATTACACCAACAGAATGTTTTTTCAAAGCAAATTAGTATCCAAATCAGCAAAATAATAAATAAATAAATAAATTAAATAAATAAATAAATAAATAAATTTTTTATTCACCGTTGGTATTTAAAAAAATACATGGTTTCGTCATCATTTCCTAAGATTAAGTCAGATGGCCGAGTGCACCAATCTCGGTATTCAGAATACCGCGGTAAAGTTGCTTAGTTTACCCTGGTAAAGTCTATTTTCGTTGCATCGTGCTCGGTTTCGACTTTTACCGCGGTAAGATGCAAACCGGCCGTGAAGGAGCTGTAAAGTGAGAAAACCGCTGTTTTCTTTCCAAGATGGAGATCAGCGTAATGTATCATATTTATGATATCTAGGCCAAAAGCTAATTGAATATAAAGAATAATGAGAGACAGGTGGGATCTATTTGAAGAATGAACGATGGTGCATTTCTTTGCAAATACTGTGCTGTAACATCGATTGAAATTAACTTCCTTTCTTACCTCAACTAAACCAGGTCCATCGAGTAGGCTAGTGGGCGTAACCACGATTAGTACGATTAGTACAGTATTTATGGTGTTTGAATTCAAACTTTCAATTCAGACGACATATATAGGCAATATAATAATCCATTTTATCCTTATGAACATTTATTACTGAACAATAAAGCGAGAAATAAATGAAAAATGGAAAACCTGTGGGCCTAGGCCAACTTTGCAATGAATGGCTACATGCATCACGATATAGCCTATGTACCGGTAGATGTAGATGTAGATGTAGATGTAGATGTAGATGTCTCGTTCTGTAGATCCTGTGTTGAGCAGGGCTCAAGGATATAGAACACGTCAGATAAAAACATACATGCATGTTATAAAAAAAAAAAAAAAAACATGATACAAGAATTGTTATGTCACACTTACTCAAGCTGAAAAGAAATCATCCATATTGTAGAAGGTGTGAGTTACTAAATATTGCTTCAGAGCTCTTTTGAAAGATTTGCATTTGCTTTTAATACATAGTGATTTAATCTCTTTTGGAAGGTTATTGTATATTTGTATTGCGGAATAATAAGCACCTTTCTGAAAAAGTTTTAATGAGTTAGCTGGTCTATGTAAATCATTCATGTTTCTAGTAGTACGCCCGTGTATACTGTGATTACTTTGAAATTTATCAATATTATCTACCATGTAACACATAACAGAGTATATACACTCTCCGGTGAGAGTGAGGACTTTTAATTTTTCAAACAGCGGTTTACAAGATTCTCGTTTTTTCTTTCCACATATTATTCTTATTGCTCGCTTCTGTAATCTAAATATTTTTTCCCTATGTGCCGAGTTACCCCAAAAAATGATTCCGTACCTCATAACAGAGTGAAAATATGCAAAATATACCGTGAGTAATGCGTCCTGTTGTAATATATCATTCAAAGTTCGTAGCGCAAAACATGCTGAACTTAGCTTAGCACTTATCATTACAATGTGTTTCTTCCAGTCAAGATTTTGGTCAATTTGTAGTCCTAAGAATTTTATGTTGCTAATTTCCTCTATGATTTGTGTTTGATAGTTGATTACAATGTTTGAGATATATCTATTTTTTGTTCTAAATTGAATAAAGTGGGTCTTATCAATATTAAGTGACATTTTATTAGCTTGAAACCAAGTATTTAATTCGTGAAAAGTCTTTGTAGCTAGTCTTGCTAAATCTTCTTGTGACTTTCCTGTTACGAGTACACTAGTATCATCTGCAAAAAGCAATGCCTTTGATTCGTCACTTAAGTTATCTGGTAAGTCATTGATGAAAATTAAAAAGAGCAAAGGTCCCAGTATCGATCCCTGAGGTACTCCATTTTTAACAGTCCCTAATTTTGATTAATTTCCATTTATTATTACCTTTTGAGTTCTATCAGACAGGTATGATTTGAACCACTTTAGTGTTATATTATCCAACCTATAGTGTTTCAGTTTTTGAAGTAGAATTTCATGATTTATACAGTCAAACGCCTTAGCTAGGTCACAAAAAATTCCTAGGGCATGTTTCTTTTTATCTAACGCTTCCAATATTTCTGTAGTGAGTTGAAATGTAGCATTATCAGTGGACATGCCACTTCTAAATCCAAACTGAGATGGTGTAAGAATGTTATTCAAATTAAGATAGTGTATTAAGCGGTTGTACATAACTTTTTCAAAAACTTTTGAAAATGAGGTTAGGAGTGATATAGGTCTATAATTTGATGGAACATTTTTGTCACCTTTCTTAAAGAGGGGCTTAACAATAGCATGCTTTAGTCTTATTGGAAATATTCCACTTTTTAACGAACAATTACAAATATGACTAAGAGGTTTACTAATTTCAGATGAGCAGCTTTTTAACAACTTATTACTTATCTCATCCCATCCAGAAGAGTTTTTGCTTTTGAGTGACTTGATTATATTTTCAATTTCTCTAGAGGAAGTTAATTTGATTTGAAATGTATGGTTCTGGACTATAGGTGTTTTAAGTAGGTCTGCTGCATTAATGCTAATATTAGTTGTAGGAATACATTTCTCTGCAATGTTTATAAAGTGATTATTAAAAGCATTTGTGATATCTGATACATTATCTAGCTTTTTGTTCTGGTATGTTAGTGACATGCAATCATTGTTTCCCTTTGATCTCCCTGTTTCGTTTTTAATTATATTCCATATAGTTTTAATTTTATTGTCTGATTTATTAATTATTTGTGAGAAATGCCTACTCTTTGCCTCTTTAATTACTTTCTTCAGTGTATTGCAGTACATTTTATATTGTTCTTTATGAGCTGGGTTGTTACTGGTTCTACATTTTAAATATAGCTCTCTTTTGTTTCTACATGATATTTTAATGCCAGTGGTTAACCATGTTTTATTCCTTACATTAGGTAAATTAGCAGTTTTCTTTTTTGGAAAGTTAGTTTCAAAATGCCGCAACACAATATTTAGGAATTCATTTAATTTACAGTCTACTTTGTCATAGGAAAATATAGATCCCCAGTTTTCATTCTTCAGATCTTGTTTGAAGTTTAAAATTGAAGCATCATTCATTACTCTAGTCATATGGGTATGTTTTTTAGTTGTGTTTACCTTACTATCGTTTAGCACTAACATTTGTGCATCATGGTATATAGTGCATGTAATCAATTTATCATACTTGCACACACACACGAACATAATTATAACAGCCCTTTCATGGCTATGTAGATGATTTTGCACCTAAAATTTCCACTGGTCGAACGGGAATAAAAGTGAGGCTATGTCGAACTCAGAAAAGAGATTTCATGGTGTTGCTTTGCCTTAGATATCACAGGTGTGATAATTATTCTTTAAAACATCAATGTTATTTGATTGAAATGTACAGTCATGTGGGGTCTATTTGAGGAATGAACGATCTTTGCAAATACTGTGCTGTAACATCGATTGAAATTACCCTTTCTCACCTCAACCAAACCAGTAGGCGAAATAGAGTCATTTCACGATTGGTACGGTATCTATGGTGCTTGTATGCAAAGTATGAATTCAGACGACATATATACGCAATATAATATTCCCTTTTATCCTTATAAACATCTTTTTATTGAATAATAAGGGAACAAACACATTGAATTCGGGACCCCAATAGCCTACCAGAGCCACCGTGACTGGCAGACGTGCAGAGAGAGAGCGAACCTAGCGGCCATGGAAGAAACTAACACAAACCAACACAAAATTTCTCCATGGGAGAAATTCATAGCAGAGTAACCGCGATATTTCCAAGCATTAGCAAACCGCGATATTTTAGCAATGGTGCACAGAGATTTTGAGAATACCCCGGTATTACGTTTACCGCGGTAACGAAACGGCTGAGAAAACCGGAGAATGGTGCACTCGGGCAGTTATAATACAGAGCATAAAATACTACAGGACAAAATATAAATTAGTTATATATGTTGCAACTGTGAAAGAAACTAAAATTAAGTTAGCCTAGAAGATTTTCTGTACATACACTAAATAAAAGAAATATGCGAGAAACAAGGTAATTGAGGTAGAAATGAGATTGAATAGTCACATGGCAGTTTAGGACTATGAATCACAATCACAAGGCATACATAGAGACTAACAAGAGAAATTGGAGTAGAGAGAGAGAAAGAGTGATATCCTGTAACGGAGGAGAAATTTGTCAAATTATAAATCTTTAAAGGAGGACTGAAAAAATTCGTTTACATTAAAGAATGAGAAATCCTTTAATAGGGAACTTACTTTGTGTTTAAATTTCTTAGGATCTAACTTTTTGAATGAGTTGGGCACTTTGTTATACAGTTTAATGCCTTGATGTGCAATGCTTTTTAGGAATTTAGTGGTTCTATGGTTATTGAGATGTATATCATTAGAGATTCTTGTGTTGTACTTATGGAGATCATGGTTATATTTGAAAAGTTGTTGATTACAATGAATGAAATGAACAGTCTCCAAAATATATAAACATGGTAAAGGCATTATATTAAGCTTTTTAAAAATTGGTTTACTGCTGGTTCTAGTGGGAACATTAACCATGATTTTTAAAATTTTTTTTTGAATTCTAAAAACCTCGATCATTTTTGGAGAGTTACCCCAAAAAATTATACCATAGTTTAGTACCAATTGAATACAACCGAAATAATATGTTTTAAGTATTCCTATATTTGAGATGTTGCTTAAAATACGAAAGGCATAACATAAAGAAGATAGTTTCCCTTTTAAATAAGAGATATGATCATCCCATGAGAGATTTTTATTTATATAGATACCTAGAAATTTAATTTTGTCAATTTCGGATATCTTTGAGTTTCCAATGCTTACTTCAAGAGAATTATCATTGTCTGTATGACTGTTGAAGTTGATAAAAAAGGTTTTGTCCGAATTTAGAAATAGTTTATTATGGTTAAGCCAATTAAATAGATTTAGATTTGTTTCGTTTATTTCAGCTTTTAGTTGCATTATATGCTTGTTTATGAAAATTACGTTGGTGTCATCTGCATAGAGAATTGTTTTAAAAGGTGACAGAGAGACAGGTAAATCATTAATGAAGATTAGGAAAAGAAGGGGTCCGAGAATTGAACCTTGAGGAACACCGTGTTCTAATGTAACTTCGTTTGAATAGGAGGAATTTATTTTGACTACCTGTTTTCTGTTGGTCAAATAAGAGGCAAACCATTTATTAGCATGCCCTCTAATTCCGTACTTATCTAATTTATGTAACAAAATTTTGTGATTGACTGTGTCGAAGGCTTTCCGAAGGTCAAGAAATAGTCCAATTACATTAGACTTTTGATCTTTTGCCGATAAGATATCTGTTAAGAAAGAATATAAGGCTCCATTGATTGACAAACCTTTCCTAAAACCAAACTGTGAGGCAGAGAAAATATCACATTTTTCAAGGAAGGGTACTATCCTGTTATACATTGACTTCTCTAAAACTTTTGAAAAAACAGATAAGAGAGAAATTGGTCTGTAATTTTCAATATTATTTCTTTCTCCTTTTTTGAATAAGGGTTTGACTATTGCTTGTTTGAAAATCTCAGGGAAGCAACCCGATGAAAGTGATGAATTACATAATATAGTAATAGGTTTAATTAAATTTTTTGAACAATATTTTAGGACAGTTGAAGGAATTTCATCAAAACCATAAGAGAATTTATTTTTTAAATCTTTTATTAAACATGATACTTCATTTTCAGTGACTGGCTTTATGAATATTGATTTAGAGTTTAGTAGTGATTCAGGAAAAGATAGAGGGTAATTATTAGCATTTTTTATTAATTTTTTAGTTACTTCTGAGAAGTATGCATTGAATAAATTTGCTATTTGTAGACTATTTCATTATTATTGTGTAATATTTTGAGTGGTTCCTTCCTGTTTTTATGAACTCCAGTTTCTCTTTTTACTGTTTGCCAAAGAGCTTTGTTAATATTTTCCGATTGGATAATAACATTTGCATTATGCATGTTTTTGGCTTGGAAGATAACTTTTTTCAAGATTTTGCAGTAAGTGTTGTAATATTCTTTAAAGTGAATGTCGTTTGTAGTCTTATAATAGTGATGCATAATCCTTTTTGTTTTACAGGACTTCCTAATCCCTTTACTAATCCAACTATTGTCCGGACTGTAAGCGTTGTTATTACAGCTGGTTACCCTTTTTTTGGGTATAGCTACCTCAAGGTAGTGCAGGATTGTATCAATGAAATTTTCTGTAATAAGATTGGTGTCTGTTTCCTTAGAGATATCCTCCCAATCCTCTTTACCTAGCAGGAAATTGAAGAAGTTAATATTTTCTTTAGAGTAGCTACGTTTTAAACATACAGATTCAAGAATGGTATGTGGAGAATGTAAATGTAAATTTAGTAGTAACGAGTTGTGATCAGAGATTCCAGAATTCAAATTGAGGGTACTGAAATTATAATTATTTGGGTTAATAAAGAACTGATCTAAACAAGTATGAGAAGTAGATGTTATTCTAGTGGCGGTATTTATGACAGGGTGTAAATTATAAGTTAGAAATAGATTACATAAGTCCACAACATAAGGAGTTTTTAATAAGAAATTTAAGTTGAAATCGCCACAGCTTATAATGGGTAAATTGAGCTTATGTAGCACTGAGAATAAGGATTCTATTTTGTCAAGAAAGATTGGAAGAGATCCATTGGGAGATCTGTACAGACACACTATTAAGAATTTGGTATTATTTAAGCTTACTTGTGTAACCGAATGTTCAAAGTTTAGTTCATCATTGAGATGGGCTGTATTTACTGGGTTTTCAAAAACTATTGAATTTCTCACTAGAATTGCAGTTCCACCATTTTTATGATTTTTGCGACAGTAAATATTTGCTATACTAAAAGAAGGAAGTGTTAAGTAAACTGTTTCATTTTCTAGTAATCAGTGCTCTGTCAGGCAGATTATGCTTACCTGTGAGAGATCATGAGACAAAAGAATTTCTAATTCAAATAACTTGTTTCTCAAACATTGAATATTTTGCAACAACACAGAAAATTCTTTAGTTCCATTTAAGCCCTTGAGCATAAAAAATTTTCGAGTTTAGCAGGTGGCTTCCCCATTCTGGATGATTTTCTGCTTGCTGGTTGAGAACCCTCTAAGCATCCAGTCGTGTGTTCAATTGAAGTGATGGGAGTAGGTTCCTCATTAGATACTAAATCAGGTTCATTATTGGCGATAGAGAATGTTTCCATTGAATTGACAGAAGAAATTTCCATGACTGGGGTTGAAACGTTAACAGTTGAAGAGTCTGTAGTGGATTCATCAACAGACCATAGAGGTTGTTCAGGAGAAAATTCCACATTAGCTGTTGAAAAGTTCACAGTTGAAGAATCTGGAGTGAATTCCTCAGTAGAACATAGAGGTTGCTCAGAGGAAAGCTCAGTCAATGACTCCGGGTCTTCCTCAGATGAGGTGGGCTCAGCTGCATGATTATGAGGATGGCCCAGTGATAGCTTGGAAGAAAGTCCATTTACCACCCCTTGCATTACCTCTCCAATGCTTAAAGGCAATGATGAGGGAGAGAGATTATTGCTGACCTCAAGGGCAATTTCCCTTGTGATCGCTGACTTAGGCGTTGACCGAAGCAGCTGCTGTGTCCCTTTCTTGCTTCGTCCTTGGATTGATTCACTCAATGAACCAGAGAGTGAATTTTTGCCTGCATTATTCAGGTGTTGGCCATGACGTGTATGTAATCTTCTCTCAAAGATTGACATTTGAATTAAAGCTAATGAAGGGCGAAACTTTTTAATTTCCTGAAGAGATGAGTTGATCTCACTGATTCTCACATTTACCGGTGAGTCATTCGGTAAGTCATATCTGTGGGGTAGGTCCACTAAGGTTACATTATTGGTCTTGAATGCGGCTAGTTTATCTGATATGAGATTTGAAATATGTTTAGCATCATATAGACTGTGACAGGCATCATTAGATCCTCCTATGATGATTAAATGGTCCTCTACGCCAAGCTCCTTACTGATGCTGTTGCTGTTTTCCAGTACCTGGCATATCGTAGCACCTGGTTTCACATACCCAATGACTTCATATTGGTTTCCTAGGTCACATGCTAGTCTTTCAGATAAACCCCTTCCGTGGCTATCAGCCATTATTACTACCTTTTTCTTGTTAGTAGCATTCTTGTTGCCTGACTTTACTTTTTCTTTATGTGGGCATTGCTTGGTGGATTTGCTCTTGAAAGGAGGACCTTGTTTGGGCTTCCATTCAGTTGCCTCATTGAGTGCACTGAACCTGTTGTGTGTCTGGAGTTGAAAGTCTGCACCATGATTAGAATTAGGAAAAGGTCTCTTTACTTTGTTAGCCCAAGAATACTGTTCCAAGAATCTTATGTTGCTTTTTAGTTCCTCGTTTTCCTGCTTTAAATCATCTATCATTCTCTGGGCTTCACGTAAGTCTTTGGTAAGGAGATCAATGATAAGATTTAAGGACACCGTGGACAGAGCCTGAACCATGTTGCACAGTTCGTGATGTATAGAGCACTACCGTGCGTATATCTCTGTTTACGGAGTATTGCGCTGGACCGTTACAAGACAATCAAAATGGCGCTGATCTCCCTTCGTAGCGTTAGTCAGCTTGAATACACCACACTTTCACAATCACAATAGGGAAAACTAATTCTGAATCATTGAATCCACTGCTGGTGTTTTAATGTTCAAACTTACAATGTTTACAGCCTGCAATATCAGTACTATCCCGTTTTTTATGAGTCTATAAATTATAGTACTGTTATAAGAAGCAGTAAAACAAAAATTATTAATTTTTTTAAAAGAAAATATTAAGAAGAATATTTGGAGCAAACAAAGAAAATGATGGTACTTGGCAAATCCAAATTAAAACAGAATTTAATACAATAATTCGGGGTAAAAAAGCAAAAGGCCACATAAATCATATGCAAGATGAAAGGCTAGTAAAGAAACTTTATAAATGGATTGTATTAAGCTCAAGAACAGCCAGAAGACACAAAAATAGATGGACAGATGACATAATAGTAGGCATATAAAGGTTGGAAATAGGAATAATTTTTTTTTAACTAGCCAAAATGCATCTAGAAGAGAAGTGAATGGAAGAAATTCGTTGAGAAGGTAAAATCGAAGTTGTAGAGCCTAGGGAAGAAGAAAGAATTATGAGCAGTATTTTTTATGCATGCCTCATATACAGTCAACTGGGAGAAAGTACAGATATTAATTATTAAAAATAATAAATAAAAAAGGCTATTTAATATAATTTTAAATGTACACATACCTTATATATTTTTCAACAGTTGCCTGAAGAACAGCATTTTTGGGAAATACAGCTCTAGGGAAACCAACAGGGATTTCTGTTACATCGACAGCACTATCCCATATGTGACCAACAATACGGTCAATGACTGGCTGGTATCTTTCAATATCATGTGACATTTTGACCATGACTTCTGCCCATAGATATCCACCTACTGAGAAACCATGCAGTAGGCACTGCTGGTAGCACTCATTCAGGTACAGAAATTTCAGAATATCATTTGCAACTACCTGTTAAGTAAACATAGATCAAATGAAGCAAGGACTTTAATTTTAAGCTAGAAGTATAACACATTATTCAACTAATACTAGTAATCTAAAAATAATTTAAATTCATTCCATAAAATCTTTGTTAAATTGCAACCCAAGGCCAGATCACTTACTAATGAATTATTACATACTTTTCATAGTTCCGTCTTTTACTTCTCACATTGGAGATACACTGGGTAGACTGTTTATTTTTACTTCCTCTGTCCATACTATAAGTGCTATAGATAGTGGAATTGTTGTGTTTAACCCCAAAATTGGATTTTACGTTTTCAACATAAATACATGTTTTGAGGTCTCCTGAATCCAAAAAAAGTTATTTTCAGAAGCATGCCTGTGAACAGCATAGCTCAAAAACAAAAAACTGTATTAAATCTCTCTGTTTAATTGTTCTGATTTTTTATTGGCCCCCACCCGCCCTACATAACACAGTTATTTTCCAAGACCAGCTTACTTCTCAAGATGGTTGCAGAAATAGCTGAAAGCTCAGAATCAATCCTTCTACTCCCCAGTTTGAAGAAGCCTGAGAAACCTTTATATATTCTCAACACTGGGAAAGCCTCAAGTTAAACATAAGAAAAAGTCTGTTTCTAATGTAAAAGTGTATGAAAATTAAGTTTTATATTCAGTTTAAACAACTCTTATTGGATTTGACACAAAGCATTTCAACTTTTTGTTTTGTTTACTATTATTTTACTTGATTTTTTTTTTTTTTTAGTGTGAGATTGATGTGTATGCTTATGTGTGCTCCTATTGGCCGACCTCAGAAAGAGGATAGGAAGTATTATATGCTTCTAAGGTTAGCTAATAGGAACACATCACACCCTAAATACACGATCAGAACATAGTCATGTACTCTCTATCCCTCTCCACCGCTCTTCATCCTATTTATCCTCATTCTCTGTATCAGTAGCTCGCCAATGGAATTCCATCCCCCGCACGGTCAGAGGCTGTCGAACTCTTGGTAAATTTCAGAGAGAAGTCAGCATATTAATTCTAAACAATGTAATTTAGTTTTAGTTTTGTTTTTCATCGTAGTAACTAGAAATCTTAACTGGAGCTCTTTTTGATACTTGTAACCCATAGCTTAACTTCTTGTAACTATAAGTTTTTCTCTTTAGTATTCGATAGTATAATTTTAAATATCTTATGCTATAATCCTAATTATTTTCTTTAGTATTTTTATTTTTTGTAATTTAATGTTTTATAGCACTCTAAAAATTGTAATAATTTATAAATTAATCTTAAATTTACATTAGGCATATAACAAACTTGTAGAGTGTTTAGGCTTACATGTTTTTAATAGCAATGTTAGTGCTTTGTATTTAAGTATTAAGTATTAATTAATTATCTATAATATGTATTTGTAATTGTAATGTAGTTTTTTGACTGGTAGAGCGGAAGAGAAGGCCAAATGGCCTTAGCTCTGCCAGAATAAATAAAAATAATCAATACCATATTTGCCGGCGTATAAGACGCACCCCCTTTTTTATACACATTTTTGAAGGCTAAAACTTTATTACTGATCATTATAATGAATTTACAGTATTTTAAATATATAAAGTAATACTGAACTCTACCTAGGTACATAACTGTAATATTCCTATGCTCTGCAAGGAAACAAGAAAAAAATTGCATACCCATATTTACCTGAATAATACCGGCACCCAAATTTTTCAAAAGGAAATTTTGAAAAAATTTATAGGCCCAAATGTAAAATTATTTTACCAGTTTTATTCTTAATTAAACAGTTATAATTAATATTACATATCAACATTACATTACATATCATAAAATCATATGGTAGGCTAAAATAATGTGCACAGTAACAACCAGCCGAAATCTCACCGTCTTAGATGCGCAGCGTAAGATTTTCAACAACAACACTCTCAATTCAGCTGTTCATCGGGAATCCACATGAGATGACGTGCGTCCGACCCAAGGAAAAAAGTCCCGTGGAAATTCATTGAACTTTCTGCGAATTAGTGGTTCTGCTTATACTGCACTGTTTGCTTGGCGTCTGTATGCGTAAAGCTTTGTTTCAGACTGGCGGACCATGTGAATAAGAAAGCGTCTTCTTTGTCTCATTTTCCGTTCACTCCAGCTTCGTTACTATTACACTATACTGTGGGGCTACTACAAAGCATCGTGTTATATTGAGCCGATGAGAGGAGTCCAGTATTCAAATAAGTTAATACCCGCACCCCAGTTTTTCGTCCGCGATTTTAAAAAAAAAATATGTGGGTAGTGTTCGAGTATATAACTCCGAATAGAGGAAATTTCCAGAAATGAATGTAATAAAAAACTGAGTATCGACATATAAGACGCACCCCGTTTTTTAGACCTATTTTCAAAGGAAAAAGGTGCGTCTTATACGCCAGCATATACGGTAAATAAATAAATAAATAGACAGTTCAGCAACATTATTCAAGCACTTAATTCTAATCTCTGTAACCAGGGTGGATCAGACTCATTTTCTCGTACAGACGACACTGTTCTGGCTTTTGATCAAATATTTGAAACACGCCTACACACACAGGTCAAATATTGAAATAATACTGCACAAATAAACAAATTCAGTGGTTCGCATAGAGTTAGATGCAGAGAGGTGTATTTCTCAAATTCCTGAAGATTGTCAGCTGCACTAAAAACAAAGTACGAAGCCCTCGTAATGTTTCTCGGATAAGGCTAAAAATCATACAAAGGAAGGGCAACCAGCTAGTATATATATATATGTTACGGGTAGATCTGGGAATTGGATAAACTTAGATTTACCTAGATGAAGTGCACTAATCCAAAAGCACTGGATAGCGTTGGAATAAAATATATGTTTCTAGATTTACCCGATTAATCTTAGATTTCCCGAACATCTACTGCGTAAAGATGAATTTCAAACAAACACCACTTTCAATGTGCTTTATTACTAATAATGGAATTATACTATTGAGTAAGACTACTTGTTTGAACAGCCATGAATATGCACCACCTCCTACTCTGCAACAAACTGGACAAGTCCAAACAAGAGAGACAACTAATCTCACATCACTACTGGGACGCCAGATTCCAAATGGGCTAGATGACCCAATGGAAGAAGAAGAAGAAGACTTGTTTGAACAGGATGCGATTGAATACCATTTGGAATTAACCCAACCAGCCTACTCAGATATAAAGCCTGAAATGAAGGAAATTTTGTTTCTAATTCTTGCTGGTAAGACTAGTAAGACAAAATGCACATTACTCAGGCAGACCTAGGTTTATCCGGTTTTCTAGCTCTACCCATGACATATATTTTATATATATATATTATTATTATATATAAATAAATGAATATATACATTTATATTATAGTAATATGCTAACCATGGAAATCTGTTTGCAAACATATGACTGCAGTTAAGAATAGCCAAAGCCCTCTTTATTCAATAGTGGACCTATATATAGTTGAGACACTCTTTATTTAGTAACAATATTGAATGTGGTGGAATAAAACTATTGAGGGTGCGGTTACTGGAGACATGCATACAAACCCAAAGAAGTATTTGACTAATACCAATAGTTTTCACAAATAATGTCTGATAAGATGACGACAAATAATTGAAATATGTATGACTAACCAGTCATCTTAAAAGGAAGTTAGAGGTGAGGTGGCATGCCCTACCTTGCCTTAGCTTGAAGTTTACACTACATTTTTTTAAGGTGATTTGAATTCCAGCTAGACTACTCTCCCATTAGGCATCAAATTAATTTCTAGAGTTTTCCTTTTATACATTAAAAATAAAATATCAAGTTACTTCACGTGTTTATAAAAACTTTCCAAACCACATTTTTCAGCAGTGTAAAGACATTTTAAAAAGATGCTACCTCTAATTGATTGCAGCAAATAGTAACTTATTTTACAAAGTTAACTAATTAAATTGAATTTGTTAAATTAAATTTGATTGCTCTTCCTACAATTACTATTTAATTATTATTGTCAATGTGAAAATTGCAACAGTTTCACTAAATAAATTGACAGTTTTGTTTCCTTCAATAAAAATCCCAGTAAAAAAAAATTGAATTACAAGTAATAATGTTACAAAACAGAATTATTATGCCTGCTAATTGTCCAGGTTTGTGCTATTTAATGTTATAATTAGTGCCCAAATTTTTAGGTTTTTATAAACCCTGTTTTAGTCTTTTCAACATATTAAAATAGTCTTATTTTAGTTTTTTTTTTTTCATTTTCAGACAATGTTTTTTTAGTTTGTTTAATAATTATAATAAACACATTGAATAAATATATTAATTCATTTTATTTTTAATTAAATTTTCATGGCTCTGAACCACAAAACTTTAGTAATACTTTTTGCTTAGTTTTAGAACTATCCCTGTCATTTCCAATCCACCACAAACTCAACAAGAATGTTTTTTATTTATTCAATCAACTTTTAGAATACTTTACTTTCGGCATCTTACTGGAGCAAACACTGTGAATAGACAGCTGCAAGTGTATGCTTCTTAAGAATGACTATAATTTGTTTCTAAACAAACCGGGGATTTTGGTTCACTTAAGATTTCCTATACCGGGACAATGAGGTACAAAATGACAGAATTACAAAACGCAATACTATATTTTATCTTACAAAATAATATACTGGCAACAATGGGCAAGATGCAAAATGTAGGCAAATATTTAAAAAGTAATTTTTAGTAGAACAATAATAATTAGATTAATTATTATTATTATTATTTTATCGTATTTTACTTGAAAACAGCCATTTTTAGTTTCTAACGTCTTATTTAGCCAATTTTAGGTTTTATAAGATTGGACTATTTGAGTGACTTGATTACGAAATGGAGAATTATGTTAAAATATCACAGTTAACTAGCAAGGAACAAAATAGTTTAAAACCTAAGAATCCGGACCCTAGTTATAATTACCATACATTTTCCACATCAGTAAACAACTAGAGATAATGTAACACTTTATAAGTGTGATATGTGATAAGTAAGACACAAAGTAACTTTCTATCATATTCTATCTCTTTTATAGATAAACATATGTTGATGTTGGTACAAATACAACAAGCTTGACATAGCAGTTAGTATTATATGACTCAGTAATTCATGAAGGTCAGTTCAGGTTAATTTAGAAAAGAGATTAAACTCTGTTTCAAGTGGCCTGTCAATTGAATAGTTGTTTAAGAAGGAAATAAGTTAATCATACAAGGCTAGCTACCAGCACTTCTTCCTTTTGTAAACAATGAATGCTCCAGACAAGGTTGGTTATATAATCAGAATTAATATACTGAATGCGTGAGTCTTTTAATGACTCATAAATCATACTATACATAAGGGCTTCTTGTCTTATTGAGTGCTAGTTAGACTTTCCCCTGTTTGTACTCTTTAAAAAAGCATGACCATTGTTCTGAGGTTTGTTACATTTTATAACTAAACTGTGCATAAATATGTTCTCTTATTAAATATACAGTACTGATGTTGAATTGTATTCACATTTTCCTTATAAAGCAAAGAAAAAACTGTTGCTTCTTCAAGTTCAAAACATTTCTGTTAGCTGGAATAGCATCACTTCAAACTTGCAAATTCTTCCTTTATTTGGGGGGGGGGGAGGGGGTAGATGAAGGGCTGTCCCATGAATTTGCAAGGCCTGGGGCAAAAGTAAATTGTGAGGCTAACCAGCACTGTAGCATTTGGTGTGACAATGAACAGCCCAACGGCTCTAGTCATAAATTAATTGGCACATATGTAGAGTTTTATTTTATTGAATATAGGATTGATAGGTTTAGATTTCAGGGTGTCCACTGGTCGGGAATCCGGGAATTTCGTATGGTCGGGAAAATCCGGGAAAAGTCAATGAATTTGTTAAAATATCCAGGAAAATTCGAAAAATTGCAAAGTGGGATCAAGAAGACTTCTAGACAATAATGGGCCTACATAAAGGTATATTTAATTAATTTTACTGTTCCTAACTTTTGTATCTGTTATAGCCTAAGTAATTATTGTTTGCAATTACTTTTGTTACTAAAAGTTTTCCTTATTTAAAGTATGTATAATCCTATAATTTTTCTTATACAGTTATTAGAAAGTGCTTCATATTTGGGAATCTCTGCTCCTTGTGAAATTTACAACAAAGTTCTGCCATGTTAATGGGGTTAAGTGGAAAATCCAACATAGAGTTATCTTAAGCCAGTGTTGAAGTTATGAGTGCACTTCTTGACGTTAATAGTATAAAATTTTGTAAAAGTGTCTTTTTTGATGGTTTAACATACCTAAATATTTTGAATGAACAGAAATTGTAACTTGTTATTTTTCCTGAAGACCCTAATTCTTTTCTCCTGTGGCGTGAGATCTGTGGGCATCCACCTGATTTGCCCCGCCCATGGGACAACCCTGAATGTACTTCGACAAAAAGACATTTACACTGCATTTCTTTAAGAAATCAAATATCTATTCTGAATGAGACCATTACGTGATGTGACTTCTGTGTAGCCCCTTTGATTTAAATACATGTGAAGATCTTGCACTAAAATTTTTCTCTCACTTTGTAAGACTAGGCTTCTGATGAAGTAACAATTTACATCAAATAAAAACTTTCTCACATGGATGTGCATCAATTTGTAAGCTGTAGCTGAGCAATTTACTTTTATTATGTCATATCTTCTGTTTAGCATTAGTAAAATTAGTGAACAGAATTGGTCAGTTCCTTTAAATTCCTAAGGCCAAACAGAAACTCCTTTTTTGTCTCATAAACTCGATCAGCTGGTAGGAGAGTCTGAAGAGCCTTTGTCCCCATCTTTAGCTAAGTTACAATGTACAGTCGGTCAAATAAAAAAATTGGGCGGTATTTGATAAAGTATCACGAACAAGCATATGCGCATGTACAGGAAGACTTAAGGTTAGGTTCACACCTGCCTCTTGTCTATCCATGTCTTTTCTTGATTATTTAGTCAGTTTTGTTCCAAAACGAACATGTATAGAAGGCTGTGGCTAGATGCCTCACATCCGCCATATTCTTGGTTGCAAATTCTTATAATATTAATAATGAATAAATTCGCGAGGAATATGATTATTCAAGGAGCATTTTTTAAAGATTTTATTTTATAATACAGGTACTTGTAGTGCAAAATCAATAACTTTGGCTTAATCGTATTTTCAAGCTTGGATATTACAATCTCATCAGAATTATGTAGGCTATTCTCATCTCTTCGCAATAGCGCAATGGTCAAGACATCGGAATTGAACGTGTGGGGTCCGGGTTCGATCCTTAGTGGGTTCTTGTATATTTTTTATTTTTATTATGTTTATTTTTTCAAACGTGGCAATGACTGGAATAACATAATAATTACTTTTAATGAATTATCATTGTTGGTGTCGAATTTTGGACACACACAAAAGAAAGCAAGAAAGGAAGTATGATTTTACAACAAATGCGTATCTGTGGCATAACATAATAAGAAATGTACTGAAAATAGAAAATAACATATTGGAACATAATAACGAACTTAAATAAGAATAAGTGGAAAAAAAAAGAGCCACACACTCAGTAGGAAGTCCATCCAGCATCCATTACTATAACTTCCCTCACTCTGTTGGGGGTTTAGAAAATAATTATCCTTGTCTGCCACAGCATCCCAAGCAGTTTGAATTAGTTCCCACAGTTCTGCTTCAGAAGCTGGAGGTGGGTTCGGCCAATTTCTTCTCATATGCTTCTTTACTTCCGCCCACACATTCTCAATAGGATTTAAATCTGGGGAATGTGCAGGAAAGTCTATCATCTCGATATATGGTCTTTCAGCGAACGAGGTTTGAACCGATCAAGCAGTGTGGATTGGGCTGTTATCCTGTAGGAACTCAAGGTTTCCATCAGGAAAATGAAGCCTGGCGTAAACAAGCATATACCTCTCAAGAAACCGACAGTATTTCCACTGGTTAAACCGCCCACTAATTCGGTGGAGCGTGCCAGCCTCTTCCTGAGACATCCAGCCCCAGCATGTCACACTTACCCTGCCACTCCTTGCACGAGTTGCAGTGTATTTGGGATCGTACCGGGTACCGAATGGTCGATACACTAAAACTGGCCCCGAAGATGCACTCGAAAAACTAACTTCATCTGAAAATATCACTTTACTCCACTCGAAGTCAGTTCTTTCAACTGCAAATACGAGGCGCGCATCCTTGTGTTCTTCCTTCAGGACTTCTCTAAAGAGTACTCGCCTAGAATGTAAACCAGCGGATCTTACCCAGTTCCTAATGGTTTGAAGATGGCCAGGGAATTGAGTAGTAGCTTTTATGGATGCAGCAGTATGAAACGGATTACGTTCAACTTCCGCGACCAATCTAGCATCTTGCTCCAGCATCGAAATACGTGGCCGGGTGGATCCACGTTTCCTATGAAAACTTCCGGTTGCATTATAGTGAAGTACCCACCTCTGAGCTGCTCTTTCAGAAATATGGAACCTTCTCGCTGCTTCAGACGCCGAAAAATGCAGGTCAATTACAGCCCTAACTACACTTTCTCTCAAGCTAGCATTTGTATGTGGCACCATGACACAAAGCAAAATGAATTATGACAATATCACCGCCGTCTCAAACGAATATTAAGTTGAATATAGTATGTTGCACTTTCCGCGTTGTTCATTTTTTCCCCTCCTGTCGCATGGCCTCATATGTTCCGAGAATGACCTGTATTTTATGTTTTTTATAGGAAACTTGTGAACTAATGCGTTAAAACTTTAATGCAAGTGCATACGAGTCCCGGCATTTTTTATTTGACCGACTGTACAGTAGGTAAAGTTTTTTTTTTATTATTAAATGAGAAATTTCCTCAAAACAGAGGTTTGTCTCCAACCAAACAAATACAACAGTCAAGCACTATCACATAACTCATCCTGACACACAAAATATGATACCACCATTCAGAACTCTACACTGCTCACTACATTTCGCCACTTATCCCTGTCTTGTACATCTTCCTCCACTAAACCAAATCTTTCCATTGACATGTGTACATTCTGTATCCAGGTAGTAGCAGGTCGTCCTCTTCCTCTTCTTCTCTTACTTTCCCATTCCTGTACGATTCTAGGTATTCTTTCTTCTCCCATTCTACATACATGTCCATACCATCGAAGTCGTTTCCTTTCAATTGTGACTGCACTCTCTTCTTCTACTTCCATAATACGTTGTATTTCCGTATTCCTAATCCTATCTTTCCTAGATATCCTGGCAGACCGTCTCCAGAAGTCCATCTCCAGTGCGTTCAATCTATTAACCTGTTTTTTATTTAATGTCCATGTTTCTGCTCCGTAGAAGACTATACTCTGTAGTATGGTTTTGAATATTTTCGTTTTTGTACTATTGATTATATTTCTACTCCATAAAATTGAATTTAACATTCCTATTATTTTCTTTCCACTAGTAATCTTTTGATTAATATCCATATTTGATGTCCCCTCTATTTCCAGAATTGAACCCAGGTATCGAAAATTTTGCACTTTTTTAATCCGTCTCCCATCAATGTATAGCTCATCTAGATCATTCGTCAAATATTCTGTCTTATCATAGTTTATCTTCAGTCCCCACCTTTGATATTCCATTGACAACTGATGACATACATAATTGGCATCTTCTCCATCCTGCGTTATTATTACCTGGTCATCTGCAAACAACAGGTGGTTTAAATATATTAGTAGTTTACTTTTCTGTGTGACGACATGGGGGGCCCGGGAGGCTTAGCTGGGGGGCCCGGGGGGCTTGAGATGGGGGGCCCGGGGGGCTTAGCTTTGTGACGTCATATAATGGTTGGGGGGCTTAGGCGGTTATGACCGTTTAAACCGTTATGACCGTTAAAAAATTTTGCCGCCTTTTTTGCGCATCAATGATTAGATAAGCCCTAATGCACTGTGACCACCTGGCCCTTCCGGTCAAGATAAATATTTTATCATACCACAGAGGAGGTCATGCATTGTGATCACCCCAACATCCGGTAAAGATAACACCACCTGGTCAACCGGTTACACGCTAAGCCTTTGATAAGATCCTACACATCCGGCCAAGATATATTCCCACGACAATTTTTTTTATCATACTGCAGAGGTGGCCAAACGTTATGGTTACCACACCTCAGTGGCCAAGATAAGACCCAGCTGCCATTCGGCCAAGATAAATTCCCACGACCGTATATATAAAACAGTACTTCATTCGAATTATTCCATTCCGCTACCATATCTCATCATGGAGGTCACGTGTGATCGTTGCGGAGCGAAATATAAACATAAACATGATTTGAACCGTCACGTACGACAAAAACATGGTGATTCTCAATTCACGTGTGATATGTGTACAGCTATATTTACACGTAAAGATAAACTAAATAGACATATACAGGAGGTTCACTCCAGTTTACAGTTACAGTGTGGAAAATGCGATAAAAGTTTCACATCTCATCGGAATCTGAATAGACATTTGAATAATACCCATAGTTTGTTGAACCCTAACGAATTATATCGTATTTGTGACAGAAATGTGGTTAAACCTTCTACCTCTGCATCATCTGCAACAGTTATCGAACCAGAGACAGCAAGTCCACAGCCTCAACCGTCAACACAGCACGGAGTCGCCTTAGATCATCAAGTCGAAGCCAGACCGAGCGTGCTGAAATCTGTTTTCAACAGCCGTATCACATCATACAAGGTAATTATTATATTTATATATGCCTCCATTTTGTTTTCGCCATTGCAGTTGAGTGTGGTTTATACAACTAGCATTTTCTTTTCCAGCCCACTGATCCAACAGCCAATACAGAGGCGAGACCGGTTCAGAGTGCCCAAGGCGGTCAGCATGCTCCCACCATACAGTCGACTTCGCAAGCAGACATCCCAATTACAACCGGTCTTGCCGGAGGCGATGTCTTAACACGCCCTGCGTGTGGCAGCCATCATGCCACAGAACAGCCCGAATATGTACAGAGCGGTGGCGGGCTACACCAAGAAGCTGGAACTAGCGCTGCTCAAACACTGTCACATCAGAACCAACCCGAAAACCATTTTGTGTGGGGAGGAGCTAACAACATGCCTGGAACCAGTTCTCCAATTAAGGTAAGTTGTTACACATTCATTCATGCCGACGTTTTCATTCATAAAAGTCCCTCGTTAATTTTCCGTATTTTTCTTGTTTTACAGACCGATTTCGTCAGAATTGAATCTGCATTTAAATCGAGAATATCTACTTTTGCCCTTATGAACATCCCAGGAGGTGATCTACAAACCGTTCTATCATCATATAAACCTCAAATGGAGGCCTTGGTTCAAGACTGTCTTCTTCAGCAAAACTCGTTAAAAATGAATTTATTTGTTGAAATTAATTTACAGGACACTAATGAAAAAAACAGTATGTACAATCTCAAATGTAAAAACGAAGTTGTTCTTGTGTCATCCGATGTGAGTGATATTCTAGACAAACAGATTGAGAAATTAGTGCAGGAATACGACGACATTTCACTTAGAGGGAGCGGACATTCATTCCACTCCATACACAAAATAGAATTACGTTTAAATAAATACCAACCGTTTAGAGGGCGTAAGTTCATGCTCCTACCACAGCGTTTCAGACATTCAAAGTCACTAGTCAATGTCAATAATCAAGACGATTATTGTTTTAAATATTGTATGCTGGCAAAATTCATAGAGGACGACAATGACTTGTGGATTTCTTATCTTAACAGACCGGACTTGAACGAGAAATACGACTTCTCTTGTATTAATTTCCCACCGTCATTCCACGACGTTGCAAAATTTTCTAAACTAAACGACATTTCGATCAATGTGTTTGGAATCGATGATGAAGACGAAATTTTTCCAATTAAGATTGCTGAGAAAGAGTTACCAGATCACAGAGACCTGCTCTATGTCTGCGATGAAGTAGAATCACATTATGTGTTAATTACCGATTTCGACGCATTCATTAGACCTTCTCGCACATCCGACAAGCGTCAAGTCAGAGTATGCAAGCGATGTTTTGCACACTTTCAAGCCTATGGTGACCAGTCAGCCGACCAAAGACACGAGGCTCATTTAGCAGTATGCAATTCATTCTCACCAGTCAAATGTGAATTTCCTAAACGTTTAGAAATATCCTTCACTAAACACGAACATTCGCAAAAGATTAGGTTCGTTATTTATGCCGATTTCGAGTGTTTACTGGAGCCTATTTCGGGGTGTGACAACGAGCCTATTAGATCCTGGACTCAAAAGTATCAGAAGCACACACCATTTAGTTACGCTTATTTTATTAAGGATTTGGAAGATGAACATTCGAATCTGAGAATGTACAGAGGCCCCGAGGCAGGACAACATTTCATGAGATCACTTGTAAAAGACGTAAAAGCTATTGACGGGATATTAAATTCTGAAATAAAACCCATGATCCCTCTCACGACAGAACAAATTAATCAGTACACGACCAGCACCATCTGTCATATCTGCAAACAAGGTGGCTTTACCGATGAAAATTACAAAGTCCGTGACCATTGTCATGTGAGCGGGCGGTTCAGAGGCGCAGCGCACAGAAACTGTAATTTAAATTACAGAAACCAATCTTTTGTCCCTGTTGTTTTGCACAACCTGTCTAATTATGATAGCCACTTCATTGTGACAGAACTTGGTTTTGACAAGAACCGTATCAACGTTATATGCAATACCCAGGAAAAATATATCACATTTTCGAAATTTATTCCCTCCTCTTATTTGAAACAACGATCTCTTGAACTTAGATTCCTAGATTCATTCCGCTTCATGTCCACGAGCCTGGAAAAATTAGCAAAAAATCTCCCCAATGATAATTTCGTAGAGACACGGAAAGCCTTCGGCGACAAAACCGATTTGTTGTGTCGAAAGGGAGTGTTCCCATACGATTACATCACCTCGCTTGAAATTCTAGACGAAACAAAACTACCGCCTAAAGAGGCGTTTTATAACAAGCTTACCAATACAGGTGTCACAGACCTAGACTATTCTCATGCTGTTAATGTCTGGCAATCATTTTCGGTCAACTCATTAGGTGAATATTCAGACTTGTACTTAAAATCGGACGTTATGATATTGTCTGATGTGTTTGAAAATTTCAGACAGATGTGTCACGATACCTACGGTTTAGATTGTGTCTTCTACCCAACTGCCCCTAGCTTTACATATGCAGCCATGTTAAAGTTTACACAGGTAAAGCTGCCTATTTTAAACGATATCGACATGGTTCAGTTTTTTGAACAGGGGATCCGTGGGGGTCTTTGTCAGGCAATCAAACGGCATGCTGTGGCAGACGACGAGTCGGTATTGTACTACGTCGACGCTAATAACCTATACGGTTATGCCATGTCACAGCCGCTGCCTATAGGTAATTTCCAATGGCTCGAAAAAAACGAGTTAGAGTCCCTATACATTGTCTCCATACCAGACGATTCAAAATTAGGATACGTCCTGGAAGTAGACTTGAAATATCCAGAAAATCTTCACGATAACCATACAGATCTTCCATTCTGCCCAGAGATGAAATGCCCTCCTGGCAGTAAATTCAAGAAGCTTTTAACAACACTTGAACCCAAGCAGAACTACATCGTACACTTTACCGTACTTAAACAAGCGCTCCAACACGGACTAAAATTGACAAAGGTACATAGAGGTATTAGCTTTGAACAAAGCTGTTGGTTGAAACCGTATATTGAATTCAATACAATGAAACGAAAGGCTGCAAATAACGAATTCGAAAAGGATTTTTTTAAGCTGCTAAATAACAGTGTACGGAAAAACTCTCGAAAATGTACGAAAGAGGATAGATTTTAGGCTGGTGTCTGATGAAAACTTATTGTCTAAATTGGTTGCAAAGTCAAACTTTCTGGATAGAACAATTTATAACGAGAACTTGGTGGGTGTACATCTTGGTAAGACTAAACTCGTGCTAAATACCGCAATCTATGTAGGCATGGTCATCTTGGAAATTTCGAAAACTAGGATGTATGATTTTCATTACAACACCATGAAAAAACATTTCGCTAACAATCTAAGCCTGTGTTACACTGATACTGATAGCTATACCTAGTCTTACCATAAATACTGTTACAAACTTTTTGATGAAATACTCCTACAGTTTTCAAGATATTTTATTCTCCTTATAGCATGGACTACTTACATTTATTCTGAACAGAAAGCACTAATCAGTTTTCAAAATGGCCGCCCTTGGCTTTGACACAGTCTCTTAGTCTTTGTGGCCATTCATCAATAGCACTACGAAGCCTCTCTAATGGCAAATCCGCCACTGCTTTCACCAAAGCCCGTTTCAAACTGCCAATGTTGGGGTGTCTTTTCTTGCACACCTTTTGCTCTAACTCTGCCCACAACTGGTAGTCCAATGGGTTGAGATCTGGACTGCTAGAAGGCCAATCACTTGTGGAAATGAAGTCCGGCAGATTGTCCCTCAGCCACCTCTGCGTGGACTTCGCCTTGTGGGCTGGTGCTGAATCCTGCTGGAAGCTCCAGTGCAGGTTCTGGAATAAGGTGTTGGACAAGGGCTTTACGATTGGCTCCAACACGGTGGTCTCGTAGACTTGGGCGGAGGTTTTCACTCCTTTCTCGCAGAAATGGAGCTTGGTAGCACCGTCATACGCCACACCCCACCAAACCATCACTGACGCTGGATGATGACCCCTGATGAGCTTCGGAACTTTCTCACGAGCTTCTCGAGAACTTGTAGCATACACCCTGTCATTCTGGCGGTTGTAGGACTCCTCAATGTTGAATATCTTTTCATCTGTAAAAAGAATTCTCCTGTGCCCATTATCGGCGTAACGCTGAAGAAGGCGCTTACATTTCAGCTCGCTCTGTCGCTTCAGCTGCGGAGTGAGGAAGTGACCTGTACTTCGCCTGTAAGCTCTCACCCCCAGGTCACTTCTTAGTATCCGCGACATCGACATTTTGGAAATGTTCATCTCACGAGCCATCACTGATTGCCTCCGGACAGGATTCCTCCTGATACGAGCCGCCACTGCTTGGACCACCTTCCTGTTCCTCACGGTGCGTGGGCGACCTTGCCGCGGGCGATCTTCGATGGTCCCAGTCTCAGTGAACCTTTTGATAGTCCGGTAAACAAACATCCTGCTGATTTTCAGTTTTTTAAGGGTTGTGAAAATCTCAGATGCTGATTTTCCCACTTTATGCAATGCTATTACTGCTACACGATTTTCATAATCACCCCACTCCATTAGAAAAACTTTGCAAATCACACTTTCTCTTCTGATGCTCAACACACAATGACACCCTTGGTCCTCCGCTATAAGGGTGGTTTATTATCTTTAAAACCGGATGTACACCCTCTGTCAAAAGTTTGTAACAGTATTTATGGTAAGACTGGGTATATACAAGATCGAGACGGATAATCTCTATCGCGATCTGCTAAATGTGAAAGATGAATTAGATACTAGCGTATACCCCTCTAATCATCCCTTGTATTCGTTGGAAAACAAAGGAGTTGTAGGTAAATTCAAAGACGACTGCGTCGATCGTTCCATAACTGAGTTTGTAGGCCTTAGGGCAAAAATGTATGCTATAAGGTTTAACAGTAGCTCCATAAAAAATTGAAAGGTATCAATAAATCTGTTGTGGAGAGAGAACTCTCATTTGAAGATTATTTGAAATGTCTCAAGACCGGACATACAACATTTTCGCTAAATAGATCCATCAGATCATTTAAGCATAACGTGTTTTCGATTGCAGTGAATAAAGTCACCTTAAACGCTTCAGATGACAAGCGTCACATTTTACCTAATGGCGTGGATACACTTGCCTACGGCCATTACAAAATCAGAGATGGTGATGATGACGAACCCCCTCTTAAAAAAAGGAAAGTCTAATGTTTTCTGTGTCTTGTACATGCATTGTATTATTTTATGTATTGTTGTAAGAGACAAAGGAATTGTAAATAAAAAACACATGTTCATACTTGAAATCTTTATTCAATATTTCGTTTATGTATCCACGAGTTCTTGCTCGCAGGAAAACCCATCCATTTAACAAATACTAAATCTCCTTTACGTCGTAACACCTTTTCAATTAAATAAGTGTTTGGATACTTTGTTTTTTGCAATTCCTCTGCATAAAAAGCACCCTCAATCTTGTTCCCTTCCAAGTCCTTTAGCAGATATGTGGGCGGAGAAGTATTCTGGACTCTTTTCACCTTGAAAATTTCAGTAGTCCACGACGGTAAGTAACCTTTTTTTAACAGCTTCCTGTGTTTTGAAACTCTTACAAGGTCACCTTCCGCAAACTTAGGCTTGGCATTCGGCTCCTTGTAACAGTATACAGTATTCAACAAGCTGTTGTCCTTGACTTGGCTAGGCTTCATTTTAATGGTAGAATGAACCCTATCGTTGTACTGTCTAATGAGTTCCTGCAACATGTCTAGCCACTTATAACTGCCTCTTGCCGTAAATTCGCGAAACATGGTTGTTTTCAAAGTTCTTATAAAGCGTTCAGCAATGCAAGCCTTGACGTTAGAGTATGTTGAATAATGGTTTATGTCGTATTTCTGCATTAAGGCTTTAAAATTAGCGTTATAGTACTCCTTTCCCATATCGGTTTGAAGATTTTTAGGCGGTGTTTTCACAGATTGAAGTATATCCTCCATGGCTGCAGTAACAGTTTTACCAGTTTTGTTCTTCAAAGCTCTCGCGTACGCATACTTTGAATATGCATTAATATAAACTAAAATGAATTTAAATCCTCTGTTTTGTTTGTGGTAGGGTATCATTTCAATCAGATCGCTTTGCCATAAATCAATTAGTCCTTTCATTGTAACATGACGTCTCGGATAATTTATTCGAGCGGGTTTATGAAGCTCGTATGCAATTTTACTTTTGCTCATTGTATCACACCGCTCTCTCGTAATTCCGATATAATTTCCAATATCTCGTTGTTATGCGAGTGGTTTCGTGCCTCGGACGACGCAACCAACAGACGAAGTCTATGTACGAGTTCATTACAGTTGTCCCAATATTTATAGTCTATTTTCCGGTTCGCGTGTGATTGTTTCCACAACCCTTTTCCTCTGACAAGTTTTCGAGTCTGGAGATCATCGTAGACTTCGGCCTCCTCGTCGGGAAATAACGTTCTAATAACGTTTTTAAATTTCTGGGTGTTTGAGACTCGTAATTCTTCATTGTCATCGTATCCGGTTTTATGCGCACTTGACCTTTCCAATATTTCCTTATACACCTCCAAGTCTTTATCGGTGTACAACTTAGGGTCGGGGATGTTTTTGGTAAGCAGCTCCATTAATCCTCGACGGGCTTGGTACCTCTTATTACCGATATGTATGAAGTCATTTCTTATCGTCAGGGGTAGTGCTCCGATCGAAAAAGTTTGTTTTTCTGGATGCCATTTTATACCGTATATGGTGTCAACGTTTCTAGGCCTCAATTGAACTAGTTTCTGAATATATCCGCTAGCTACTCGTCCATAGACTGATTCCAACATAGAGCGGTAGTGTTTTACAGGGGTTTGATCCGTAGGGGGCGTGTCTTCCATTTTATCATGTTGCGATTTTTCTTTGCTCAGAGTGACGAGCTGCTCCAATGGTTGCGTTATAGGCTGCACGATGTCGGAAAACTCATGTTTCGACTGAATATCTGCTTTTTTTTAACGATAAATATTTCTCCCGTATAGAATCTGCATGTTTTTTAATTTCTTCCTTAATTCTTCTCTGATCATCACTCAATGACTGATTCATCTTGAGTGTTATTTATGTTCGTGATTTCACTGTTTTTATATATGTATTCGATAGTGAGGGGAACATCGCGTGAAAATGTGCCTGTCTTAAACAATAACACATCGCCTCTCGAGACATGTATGGGATGACTAATGTGGACAGGTGTTCCATTTAACGTAGCAGACAAATCGTCTGAATCGGCCTTGTCGACAACCTGTATGCTTCCGTTGTAAATTAGCTTCAAGCGGCTGCCGGTATAGAGTTGAAAAAAACTGGTTTGCCGCATGTCTTGCATAACTCTAGCGGTTCTATGCACGACGTGTTTTAAAACAGTAACATGGTCATTAAGCTCCGATTGTTTCTGAATCAGCAGCTGTGTCATAGCCACAAATTTATTCATCACCTGCCCCGTGGCTTTAAACAATTCGAAGTTTCGAGAATCAATAAAATCATCATTTTTGAGAAAATCTTTCTGCGCAAGAACTTTATCCACGTATTCCTTTGTTGCTGCATTGTGACCCTCTGTGGGGGGTCCAACGTATCGTATTCGTTTTCCTTTGACAGAATAATTACCCACTTCGTCTCGAGATAGTGCTATTTTATCGATGTATCGCGCAATTAACGGAGATCCGAATCTGTCAACTCCCATAGCACCTCTGCATGCGCGTATAAGCCCTCTGTCGTTCATTGTGAGTACCGTCTATACTTTACAAGTCTTTATATAACAATGTACTCGTCCAACCCTCTTCGATATCTGCCTTTGTCTATAGAATCCTCTTTACAGATTGTTAAGAATCCATACTTTTCCAAAGACCAACATTCGCGGCACATTTGTAGGAATTTATCGAAAGTCATGTCTGCGTTGACGTAGTCATCGTATAGATGTCTTAGATTTAAAGCGTCCTGCTTAAATACAATCAGCAAGTTACAATTGTCCCTTATCAGATGCTTTGGTATTCTCGCATACGACTGGGCTAGATAAAACATGTCTAACGAATTGTGTCTTCCCATGCTGAAATAATTCCTTATTGGGCTTTGAGGTTCCGTCATAATATCGTCGAATATGATGACTGAATTTTCTTTTACGTCTGTTGGTTCTGGTATCCCGTCTCCGCAGCTGTCGTATTTATAATAGCCGATTTCTGGAACTCTGGCTAAAATTTCTTCAAGGAATTTATATTTCGGTTGAAACAGCGATTTTGAAAAAATGTAAACATTTGAAAACTTTACGCCGTTGGGGTGTAGAAGAATATTTATTAACACGTTTGTCTTTCCACTACCTGAGGGGCCGCAAACAACAGACCGAACATTATCGGGTAGTAATATGCTGTGTTTGCGTTTATGGTTCGAATCAGCCCGCTCTATGGGACAGACTTGCAAGGAGACGTTTTGCTTCTCAAACTTCATGGTGAGAAATAACAGTGCTAAACGTAATAGCAACCGCTTTTATACCTATAAATAGCCAGACGATGCAGGTGGAGCAGTCAGTATGGCACCACGAATACAACGAGGTAAACGTCGCCGAGGAGACGGTATCATCAATACGCTCATAAATAAACTGCCTGTCGAACTACACATACCAAAGTATAAATTTTGTGGTCCAGGCACGAAACTAGAAAAACGATTAAAAAGAGGCGATACAGGAATCAATCCTCTGGACGAAGCCTGCAAGTTACACGATATAAGCTACGCACAGAGTTCGGATATAAACGATCGACACATAGCAGACTTGAAATTGGCACAGCAAGCATCTAAACGTGTTACAGCACAGGACGCAAGTTTTGGGGAGCGTGCGGCGGCTTATGCCGTTTCGAAAATCATGAAGGGAAAAGTTAAAATGGGAGCTGGATTGGATAACATTAAGAAACTGAAGGCTGCATACAGAAAAGTTGTGGCAAAGAAAAACAAAAAACAAAAAAAGAAACGAGTTTTGAAGTCTCCTAAAAAAATAGGCGGCATACTACCCCTGTTGCCTATTCTTGCTGGTCTAAGTGTCCTTTGGGCTTTAGGTGGTGCAGGGGCGCAGATTGCTAGAGCTGTCAACTCAGCAAAAAACGATAAGAAACAGCTTGGAGAGCATATACGCCATAACCGCATGCTAGAAAGCATCGCTTTGGGCAAGAAGGAGGGGATAGATGAGCTCATTCGTCAGCACAGAGACGGCAAGGGACTATTTTTAAAACCTTATCCGTCAGGCAGAGGAATTCGTCTAAAAAAAGCCCTAACGAACCACGATTTGGAACGATATGCGAAGAAGCTATGCATTCCCCATTTCAGAGGTGTGTACATGCGAAACGAACTACCTCCCAGACCGTATAAACAGGAACGAATCATTATAAATCTCGATGATGCCTCGGGGCCTGGGACGCACTGGGTGGCGTTGAAAAAGCGTGGTAACCGTTCATTATATTTCGACAGCTATGGCGACTTGCCCCCGCCTGCAGAAATTGTGAATTATGTTGGTTCAAATTCTAAACTGTTTTACAACTTTACACGCTATCAAAAATACAACACCGAGATTTGCGGACATCTTTGCTTAGCGTTTTTACTATAAAAGTCTTCATCTCCCATCTAACAGTGTTAAAATGTCTCAAACGTTCACTCTAAGCGGATCGACGTCCGAAATAACCAACACGATTTTTCCTCCCATCGAGCTGGAAGATGGAGTGGACTACGAGATTGCAATGTTGCGACTCGACACCTACAACTCTAATCCAAACGTCACAGAGACCAACAATTCGTTGATGGTTATAATGGGCGAACAGCAACACGTCATCACCATTCCTAAAGGAACATATGAAATTCGAGACATTTCGGAGTATGTTGCACTCGTTATAAAAAAATTAACGAACTCCACTCTTGATCCTGATGTGGTTTTTAGAATCAGTGTGAATCCGAATACTTTGCTTACCACAATATTTTGCTCTCTCGACCTCTCTTTTAAAGTTCCAAACTCTGTGGGTCCTTTACTAGGATTTACAACAGAGGATGAAATTCCTGCATCGACTTCAGTGGTGTCTACAAAGCAACCAGACATAACTAACATTAATACTATATCAGTTCAATGTAACATCGCTTCGGGATCATTCTTAAACGGACGCCCGACACACACCATCTACGAGTTCTTTCCTACGGTCCCGCCAGGATATAAAATATCAGAAGCCCCAGCGAACCTGATTTTTCTACCGTTAATCAACATAGAAAAAATAACGGACATTACCATATCACTCGTGGATCAGGACGGAAGGCTTATCGATTTCAGAGGTGAGCGAGTGTCGGTGAGAATCATCATTAGGAAGAATGGGGCTTAACGTCAATAGATCTTCACCAGCCGAATCGGCATATAAGTCGGTGCGTCGTGCTCGTCCTGGTAATCAACGTTGTACCGTCGGCAAGTTAGCAACTGCTAACAAGAAGTACCTGGAATCTCTCGGATTTTTAGTATTGCAGCATGGACGTTCTAAGCGTAAATAATAAAGCTTTATTTGAAGACGCCATTGAAAATTCGCAGTATCATGGATTTAAACCTTACAACACTACGGCTCTAGGCGAAAGCGACGAGATACGAATCCCTATTCAGGCGGAAAGCTTGTATGCGTTACTCAATCAGAGTTTCATATCGATATGTGGCACTATTACATCTGACAAGGACGCCGAATACGTCGGTAAAATTGTTAATAATGGGTTCTTGCATTTATTCGATGAAATAAAACTCAATATTCATGGAGAGACCGTGGATCGCACTAGGAATCCTGGTATTACGAGCTTGCTGAAAGGTATCTGCTCCTATAATAATTCTGATTGTGTCAGGCTGCAGAACTCTGGGTGGGTACACCCCAGTGTTGACACTGTTGATGACATTGTAAAATCTGGAAAGTTTAACGTTTGCATACCGCTGAGCCATATTCTAGGCGTCGCTGAAGATTACAAGAAAATTCTGTTAAACTGCAAACTAGAACTCGTACTTATGAGGGCTAAGAACACTATGCACGTCACCAAGGGAGGAGTTAGTAAAATTAAAGTTACAGATATAGAATGGTTTGTTCCTATGCTTAAACTATCAGACATTGAACGATTGAAGCTGTTAAACACGTTGGAAAGCGATAGCTCGCTGCAGATATATTTTAGGAGCTGGCAATTATATGAGCAACCGAGTCTACCACAAGCAACCAACGTTTCATGGAATGTAACAACTTCCCCTCAGCTGCAAAAACCTAGAATGGTCATCGTAGCATTTCAGACTGATAGAAGCAAACACGATGCAGACGGTTCAAAATTTGATCTACCTGATGTACGGGACGTGTCAGTATATTTAAACGATAAAAAGTATCCATACCATTCTTTCAATGTAGACAGCACCAATGGTGCGTATGGATTACTGTATGAGATGTATTCCAGATTTCAAGATTCTTACTACGAGCGTTCCTCATCACCAATGCTTAAAAGGTCCGATTTTATAAAAAATACACCATTCTTTGTGGTGGATTGCACCAAGCAGAACGAAGATCTGAAGTCTGGTGCCTGCACTACGAGAGTTGAAATTTCTGCTACAAACAACACTCCAGCAAATACAAAGGCTTACTGTTTAATCCTACACGATCGCTGCGTAGAGTATACTGCTCTTACCAACATTATTACCAATGTCGTCTGAAAATTTCGTCATATTGGATGTTCAAGGTTACCAGTCCAGTAGCAAGGAATTTGTGGCTAAAGAGATATCATTAATAAGCCACGAGGGACGAATGGCACATTTTATACTATGCCCACCGGTAGGTGTAACACCTGACATGAAATCACAACGGTATATAGAATCGTAAATCCATGGAATACCTTGGGATAGCGGATGCTTGCCGTACGACGACTTGAAACCTGTGTTGGAAAGCGTGTTGCAGGATGATGACAAACTTTATTGTAAAGGTCTTGAAAAAACGAAATTCTTTGAATATATGTTACAAAGACCAGTAGTAAATTTGGACGATGTCGGTGTGCCAAAGCTGAGCAAGATTAGAGACTGTAAAACCAAGTGTCTATTTCACCCCAGACAAGATTTCAATTGTGCCCTGCAGAACGTTATTGTATTAAGACTTTGGTTGGAGAGTCGTTATAATTTTAAAGATTTATGTAGCCATTGAATAAATTCAATTCATAGCAAACTCTTATTTTTATTTAGCAACACCTGTATTTTTTTTTCCCACACCCGAACAGCTGCCAAGGTAGACTGGTTTCCTGTAAAAACATGCATATGGTTTGTGTAACGGGATATAAGGACCATGCGGGTTATCACAAGATATGCCCGAATTCACTCATTGTTATTAAATGAATGAACTCGGTATGAAATAATTTTGTTAACACAGGTTTGGTAATAACACATTTATTGGAATATTTTTACAATGTTTTTTAAATTTTTGGCTGCTTCGTGGTCTGGCAATTCACATTCAACCCCATCCTCACAGAATCCATCATGGAAGAGCGTGTATTTGATCTGAAAACACACAAAAAAAATTATAAGTCACATGTCACGAAAATTAAATAGAAGGGGACGGTGAAAATAATACTTACAGCATTTTGAAGCCTGCGGAATAGGAGACAGTGACGGTTACAGTCCACACTCCACGACTCGAAGTGCTCATCCATGGGGATGAGGCAGCGATAGTGGTGACGTATCCCGTCACAAGCCTCTTCATGGTGATTGCGGCGATGCGATGTTGTGTCATCAGCGGCGACTCTAGCGGAGTGTCCGCATGGCTCAATCATGCTGAAATCGATCTCACCGTCGGCCCAATATACTGCCTTGTAGAGCAGTTCAAAATTTATATCAATTATTTCATCCCCCTGATTATCCAATATATATATTACCCTATATTCTGGTGGATCAGGGGTGAGGATGATAGTAGGTGGCTGCGGTGGTTGGTCCTCGTCCTCCTCCTCATCGGGGAAGATGTCTTCCTCCACGACAACAATCTCTGCTTCCTCACGACGCGGGCACATTTTTCACTAAGTAATGGTGATATCGCAACTCTTATTCTTCATATATATATATATGTGAAGTCTCCGCCCATCAGCAGCTGCATCCAATTTCAAAATTTAGCAAGTTCTTTCTTGGAAAAATAGAGTACCAGCATACTGGACATCTGTAGAGGTAAAAAAATCGATAGAACATGAATATAGGGGTAATGTTTAAGTTGCACATCGTACTCCTTTATGTTCACAAGGAAAAAAACCGGTTTAGTATCCATAGTGTTATATGCACTTAACACTTCGTCGATGCTAATTTTTTAAAAATTGTAAATGCTAACACATTAACTTTGTGCGCTCGTGTGTCTTTTTACACAAAGGCAACGTTACGGTAATAAAAACCACTGGGATTAATTTCTAATCCGTAGTACACAAAGGAAAGACTTATTTCGTTCACTTGTTGAATTTGTTCCTCGGTCATTTTATTAAATCTGTTTGGTAGAAACACTGAAAATCCATCACGGAGATCCAACACTATGCGACGTCCATACTTGGTGAACGTAGAACGTGCTTGTTTGATGTGGTAGGGCTTACCAATTTCTAATGGCCGGTTTCTATAAACTCGCGAATTACCTATGGGTAAATTATCTAATGCACAGAACTTACACAATTTACACAAGAATAACACCACACAAACACAAATAATTTAAAGATAGCAATCACTTACACTTGTGGCGAGTTTCTAGATAAATGTCCTCTAGGTAAATATGAAAATGACAGAAAAAATGTTCCTACAAACTCGGGCTAGATCTGTCCAAGGGTAAATCTTTGGGTTAATTTGTCCTTTCATGGATGGCTGGATAAAATTTAACCTTTCATAGGATCAATAACAATGAGAATCAAAGCCTTCTGAATTAAATTAACTGTACAACTCCAAGGCCTTGCTCATTATACCATTGTAGGTTAAATGGAACTAATTTGTCCATGGGTAATTTACCCATTGGTAATTCACAAGTTTGTAGAAACCGGGCATAAATCTTGCAGCGGTTTCATATCACTGATAGTAATGTCCATATTACCATATCGCTCCAGTGTTGCAATTATAGGTGGAATCTTAAGCTTCTCCATCGGAGTCTGGTCCGTGGTCGGAGTTTGCTCTGTGGTAGGGGATTGGTTCATAGCCGAAGTGCTTGTCGTCTCGGCCGCCTGCATGGAGTTTAACAGCTCCTGTAGTGCGATGTCCAATTCCACTGCTTGTTTAGGTGCTTGTTTACGCTGACGCTTTGAAGTAGACATTCTCCCGGTTTCTCTAACACTGATTATTAGACAAGGGTCTAGCGTCTATTAATACACTAATGCAACCAATCAGAAATCGCCTTATTTCAACCAATCAAATATAGTCTTATTATAACCAATCACGATCAATGTTAGCGTAATAAGTATTAACGTTAATGCGAAACGACCGGAAATGACGTCAGAATTTTCTCTATGCTCACAAACATCTTCGCCAGATGTGTTTAAATTTAAAAATGGACAGTTGGGTGACCATTTCTTATGTTCAGTTGTTGGATCGTCAGTTAATTCCCATTGAGCTATAATTATACGACAAAAAAACATTCTGTAGCATCACCGTATCCTGTATAGAAAAAACCATTATCAACCATTTTATCAATATCGATAAACGTGACGGGCCATCTTTCAAATGATTTTCTGCGATCTGATACTAGTTTCATATTTAACATTGAATGTGGTCTCTTCATATCGAACGATTAACACTCTACAGATGACAGTCAGTCACTGACATAAAAAAATAAGTGATGTAGCAATATAACTTGTCTCGACATGATGGATACGGTTGACAGGTGGAATAAGAGTTTTAAAAAAATTTTCCATGATGAGATGAACTAAATTTAAGTTTGTAATGTTAGAAAGTTATGTGATTAGGCAGTTAGCCGGAACCTCTCGACGCCGGTATCCGGGAACGGCGGTGAAATTGCGCGCGCACCCAGCTTCAGTGAGGAGCGGCAGATATTATTTTTACGTAGCAGTAACCGCCCAGACGGCGACTGGTTTGGAGGTCACCCGCTATGCTCGCGTTCAACACATGATATCGAAGCGGAATAGCCATCAATGTATCAGTTATCGAGATCGCTTTTATTCCAAGGGAATGGACCCCTTTCCCTACATTTGTATGAGATGGTATAATTTGCTTTTTGTATTTCATAGTGGCTTTTCATATATTTACAAAGTGAAATAAATGGAATGAAATAATGTTTTATATACAACGCGTGTTTATCAAACCGTGATAAAAAAAATTGTCGTGGGAATATAACAACGCATAACACTCCTTATCTTATCTTAACAATGGCCACCTTCGCGCTAGACCCTTCATGCGTAACATTCCTTATCTTGACCGGATAGCAGCTGGGTCTTATATTTACCATTGAGGCGTAAGCGGATGTGTATATGGCCTTATCTTGACCGGAAGGCCAGGTGGTCACAGTGCATTAGGGCTTATCTAATCATTGATGCGCAAAAAAGGCGGCAAAATTTTTTAACGGTCATAACGGTTTAAACGGTCATAACCGCCTAAGCCCCCCAACCATTATATGACGTCACAAAGCTAAGCCCCCCGGGCCCCCCATCTCAAGCCCCCCGGGCCCCCCAGCTAAGCCTCCCGGGCCCCCATGTCGTCACACAGAAAAGTAAACTACTTATATTTCTTCAGATACCTCCAATCCCATCCTTTTGCATTTCCTAGACCATATACGAAGGCTGATGTCTATATATATTTTGAAGAGTGTTGGTGACATGGGACATCCCTGAAGTAATCCTTTGCTTGTTCCAAATTTCCCAGAAAGTTTCTTCCCTATTTTATCCTGGCAGACAATGTGTCTGTATATTTGTTGTATTATTTTTATTACTGAAGTATCTATGTTAGCCATATTTAATGCCTTCCAAAGCAGTTTCCTTGGTACAGAATCATATGCTTTTTCAAGGTCTATGAACACCAGACCAATATTCTCTCCCTTTCTATTGCATTTCTCTAGAACTTGCCGCAGCGTGAAGATATGATCTATACAGGATCTTCCCGTTGTAAATCCACATTGTTCTTCTTGAGAGACGAATGCATTCTCTAAGTTCCTTTTCACTATTTTCCCCAAAATTTTTATAAGTGGATTCAAAATACAAATTCCTTGATAGTTGTTTCTATTTTTTTGATCTCCTTTTTTAAATATTGGTATAATTTGTCCAGATTTCATGTCTTCTGGTAATTTATCTCCCCCTAATATCTTATTCAACAGTTCCTTTATTAATTTTACTATCTTTTGACCCCCATATTTGATTAGTTCTAAGTTGATCCCTCCCGGGCCAGGTGATTTTCCATTTTTTCCACTTAGGTAAAGTTGAGAACAAAAATTGAGTAACAAAATAATTAAAGACATATTAATAATGTAAAACTTTTTCTTTAGAATTTTGAACATAAAACACTGAAACAATTAAGTGTGAAAAATCACAATTATCATCAGAGCCATTCAAACATGATTAAAAATTAATTTATTGTAAATATGCTATGAATGGAGCAATTTTTATATCTTCTTGTATTAAATCTAAAATTCAGAACAACTACTTAATATGAAATGAAGTTTCAAGTTGCAAGTCTACTAGAGCGTGGGCTACTGTATACCCCCCATCCCCCCCCCCCCGTGGGATTTTCCGACTCATATATTTTTTTGTTGGTATTGACATGTAGTTTCATATTTTAGTTGTTTGCCCCTTATCAATTACAGCATTTACCCGGAAACCCCGGAAATCCGGAGAAAACTAGTTTGTTTTAATTTTTCTTTGTTCTTTGCTCCTAATATGCCCAGGGAATTTCTGAATCACATATTTATTGTTGGTATTGCCATCTAGATTAAGTTTTTAGCTGTTTTCTCCTTATCAATTACAGCATATCCCCGGAAAACAACGGAAATCCGGAGAAATGACTTGGTTTTAATTTGTCTTTGTTTTTTGCATCAAATATGCCCAGAGAATTTTTGACTCGCATATTTTTGTTGGTATTGTCATCTAATTTAAGGTTTCAGTTGTTTGCCTCTTGACCAATTACAACATATCCCCGGAAAACCCGGAATACCACGTACATACGGAGAAAATGACAATGTTTTATTTTTCAATCTTTGTTTTTCCTTCTAATATTCAAAGGGAATTTCTGACTCATATTTTTTTTTTGTTGGTATTGCCATCTAGATTAAGGTCTCAGTTGTTTGCCCATTATCAATTACAGTATATCCCCGGAAAACTCCGAAAACCACGGAAACCCTGAGAAAATGACTTTGTTTAAATTTTTTAAAATCTTAGTTCTTTGCCCTAGTATTCAAAGGGCATTGGTGACTCATATGGTTTTGTGTTGGTATTGCCATCTAAATTAAGGTTTCAGTTGTTTGCCCCTTATCAATTACAGCATTTCCCCAGAAAACTCGGAAAACCACGGAAATCCGGAGAAAATTACTTTGTTTAATTTTTTTAATCTAAGTTTTTTCCTCCTAGAATTCAAAGGGAATTGGTGACATATATGTTTTTGTATTGGTACTCCCATCTAGATTAAGGTTTCAGTTGTTTGCCCCCTATCAATTACAGCATTTCCACATAAAACTCGGAAAACCACGGAAATCCGGAGAAAATTACTTTGTTTAATTTTTTTAATCTAAGTTTTTTCCTCCTAGTATCCAAAGGGAATTGGTGACATATATGTTTTTGTATTGGTATTCCCATCTAGATTAAGGTTTCAGTTGTTTGCCCCCTATTAATTACAGCATTTCCCCATAAAACTCGGAAAACCACGGAAATCCGGAGAAAATTACTTTGTTTAATTTTTCTAATCTAAGTTTTTCCTCCTATTATTCAAAGGGAATTCGTGACTTATATGTTTTTGTATTGGTATTCCCATCTAGAGTAAGGTTTCAGTTGTTTGTCCCCTATCAATTACAGCATTTCCCCAGAAAACTCGGAAAACCACGGAAATCCGGAGAAAATTACTTTGTTTTAATTTTTTAAATCTTACTTTTTTCCTCCTAGTATTCAAAGGGAATTGGTGACTTATATGTTTTTGTATTGGTATTCCCATCTAGATTAAGGTTTCAGTTGTTTGCCCCCTATCAATTACAGCATATCCCCGGAAAACTCCGAAAACCACGAAAATCCGTCATTTTCTCCGTATATACGTGGTTTTCCGGGTTTTCCCGGGATATGCTGTAATTGGTAAGGGGCAAACAACTGAAACCTTAATCTAGATGGCAATGCCAACACAAAAACATATGATTTACCAATTCCCTTTGAATACTAGTAGCAAAGAACAAAGATTTTCAAAAATTCAAACGAAGTCAATTTTTCCGGATTTCCTTGGTTTTCGGAGTTTTCCGGGGATATGCTGTAATTGATAAGGGGCAAACAACTGAAATCTTAATCTAGATGGTAATGGCAACAAAAAACATATGAGTCAGTAATTCCCTTTGAATATTAGGAGCAAAGAACAAAGATTTAAAAACTAAAACATAGTAATTTTCTCCGTATATACGTTGTTTTCCGGGTTTTCCGGGGATATGTTGTAATTTGTAAGGGGCAAACAACTGAAACCTTAAACTAGATGGCAATACGTACAAAAATATGTGAGTCAGAAATTCCCTGGGAATATTAGGGGCAAAGAACAATCTATATTAATAAAAATGAATTTACAAAAGGGTTGTTGCCGCATCACTTGAGAACGGCTCGACCGATTTGGCTGATTTTTGTTTTGTTGTGATCGTAATTGTCTGGAGAAGGTTTGTATGAAAGAAAATTTTTGGAAAATCCATCGGGAAAAGTCGGAAATGTGATGAAATGAGGCAAAGTTAGACAAAGTTAGAGAGTTCTGCTGTCAATTGTTTACATAAAAAAAAAGATTAAAAAAATTGAAGTGTGACAAAAGAAGTGTGATATTCACAGTTTGAGAGTTCCACTTTCACATGTTTTCATAACAAAACAAACAAAAACAAAAGTGAGTCTTGCAACCAAACCAAATCGAAAGTGTGTTATCCGTTCATTTTGAGAATGCAAGTCCGTGTAAACAAATGCACGTGATTTGAACCACACCACACCACACATCTACTCTTATACAATTCAACGGCCCTAAATAGCGTGCTTGCTCGCTCGCCCGCTTCGTGAGACATCGGGTATACTCGGCGATGTTCGTTTCTCGCAGTGTAAACTTTCATGAGGACTAAAAAAATAGGAAAACAGTTTCTTTATTATATAAGGCCAAAGTGAAATGAACACAGTGAACAAATATTCTAATTTTATTTTTACTTACAATTTTCATAGCTCCGAACCACAAACATTTTTAATACACTGCCAGTGTAAATTTCTTTAAAATCCTGGAGTCAATTAATAATGGCGGGTGAAGCCGCGGGCATCAGCTTTAATATATTGATAGTTCAATCCTCGAAGTATCGCGGACAGAAAAAATCCAAATCAATCACTCCTTCCCTTGAAAAATTATATATTTTCTGAAAATTACACTGAATTTATCAAATAAAATTCACATCATATTCATCTGTCAACAAACAGTTGAGAAACGATACGTATTATCCACCGCCGTACCGAGAATTACGCACGAAAATTATACAGTTTAGAAGGCAGTGGTTCACAGTTATCTTTGGAACTGCATAAATGAATCTGAGATCATTTTCCCAGTCGGTGCTTTCATATCGTGGAATGTACTCTTGAAGCCGGAATTTTAGCTGTTTCATTAATTACTAATGGTTTAGTTTAAGAATGATTCGCGTGCAAGTGTACTGCCTTGATAATTATTATACTATTAATTTTTATTTTTTAAATGAATTATCGTTGGCGAAGTCGCGGGCACCTCCTAGTAAAAAATATAAACAAACCCATTTTCTCCGGATTTCCGTGGTTTTCCGGGGTTTCCGGGTAAATGCTGTAATTGATAAGGGGCAAACAACTATAATCTTAAACTAGACGACAATACCAACAAAATAATATGTGTCCCAGAAAATCCCACGGGGGGGGGGGGGGAGGGTTTGCTATTGGTAGCCCATGGTCTATACTGTACATTTTAAGTTTTCACCTACAATATTAATTATTACAGGAAGTTTGTAGTTCAGTGAAGTTGACCATGGAATGAATATGGGAAGGATTTTTCCCGAAACTAGTCTCCAAACAAGAGGACTTAAGTGAAGTAAATGTCACAAATTTGACTCATTTCTTATATTACTATATGGTATTTCACCTACACTTTACAAAAGCAATCACAATAATTAAATTTTTTAAATATTACAATACTTAGGTTGATAGTAATCTAAGAGTTCATAAGTTTTCCTCATACACACCTGTGTTCCTTTGACAGGCCAGAGCAGTTGCCATGGTGTAATACTGACACTGAGGACATCAAATCCTTGATCCATATAAAAATTGGCATACTTCAAGATATGCTTCTTCTTAGCCATTAGCCAAGACAACATAACAACCAGTGGTTTGTTGTTTTCACCAGCTTTTGGATAGGAGAGTTGTAGAGGCAAATTCTTATCAAGTCTAATATCATTATCAATACTAATTAGTTCAATATTTTTCGTAATTTGATTAACTGAATATGTCCTGTTTTGTGAAGACCAGGTTAGTCCTATACATGTTGCAAGTGGAACTGGATTTGTCTGCCTCTGAAAAGAATAAACAAGTTATCTAGAATAACTGTACAGTTATACCTGCATCTGGAGATTTTTCTAACAATGTAAGAAAAGATCAAAATATATTTTAAAACCAATAAGTCATATATCCTAAAAGCTGAGGCCACACACAGGACTATGTATGCTTTGTATGTGATTCGCCACACAGAGCTGCATGTACTATGTTTGCTATGTTAACTGTATTCAGAGTGTTTGATTCTTGGCTATATTTCTAAAACTTTGCCATGTATAGGCATGTGCAGGTGACAGGTTTCTGTTTTACCAGGTGCAAGGTCAACACCTTAGAAGATAAGGTAGGGTAGGGTAGGGTACCAGGGGCCAGATATCATATTACTATATTTAGTTTGCAACAATCACAACTTGTGCTACCTATGGATTTTCATACATAGTATTGTAAATATAATCCCAAACATCAAATTCCTTTGCTGAAATGCTTTCCCTGTAGGTTCTTCTTTTCCAAGTCATTTAAATTTCAAAATGTTTCTTTTTTCTCACTTTCATGACAAAATATGAGAGATTATTCCAAATTCTGGGAGCATGGTCAAACTAATTCTTATTCATTCAAAAATGAGTTTTGAATTTAACTTAATCTTGATGTAACTGTTTCATTAAATAATGGAATTTGCCAAACTCTTTTCTTTTTATATTCATGTTGTACATCCACTTCTTTATGTTTTTACAAAGAAAGTTATAACAAATAATCATTGATCGAATCATCACTACTTTCGCAAACCACACTGTCCTCAACGTTGTGGAGAATACTGAAGTCAAGACTCTTGTACATAGCTTCCAATGGATGTAGTGTACATAGCAAAAAAAAACATAGTAAACATAGCATAGCAGACTGTATGGTCTCAGCTAAAAAGCAGGACTGTCCTCAATTTTAGCAAACTCTGTCCGAATTAATTTTTAGTACATAAATCTGAAAACATTCTACATTTTAAAATTAAGTTTTAAGTTTTTGATGCTGGTCACGTGTATATTATCAGAGAAGAGTTTACCGTAGCCTATATACTTTTCTAAAAATCTAAAATACTTAGATACTGCATGTAGGATATTAAATTAGATTACAGACTTCATAAGATAGAATGATTGATGGGTATTTGTTACACTACCCATCATGATTTTTGGAGCAAAGGATATTGAGTGATATTAACTAAATAAGGTCTGATTTCAGAAATGTCACTACCTTTTTTGTATCACATCTAGTTTTTGTGTTCCCTGTCTGAAAATGTGTCATGGCACACGCAACTGTAAGGTCTGTGTAGACCTTCTTGGAGGCTTATAGTAGCTAAATGGTAAGTCGTATAAAAAAACAGATTGCGTGGCAGTAACGGATTTTGAGAGGTCTACAAGGTTGGTCCTATGACTTTTTGTCGTATCTCCATTTGTTATCCCTTAGACTGAGTTAGATTTTTTATTTTAAGTAAATTTTGTATACAGGGTGTTAATAAATAACACCGAAATATTTTACCTGTACATAGAGGGGACTTAGACAAGCAACTTTTATTAGGAGATTTTTGCTCTATGACGTAAAATGTGTATGCTATGGGGCATTAAAGTCATTATAATTTGGTGCTTATAAATCAATAATTACGCGAAATAGGGTATAATGTTCATTAAATTGACTTCATGCCTTCCTAGTGATCGATAAAAACCTGATTCTTAATCATTCACCAACAGCTATATCATAATTTAGAGTTTCCATAATCTGCAATATTTACAGACTAATCACATGACTGGTCGCCACTGCATTAGTCTTCTTTTTATTCATAACTACTGACTACAGTATTAAAGGCCCTGTTAACTTAAAATCAAGTGACTCTCAGAATAAAGAGTTTGTTTAGTAAAATACAGCAGTGAAAACCCCATGTTTCTACGATGCTTCGTTCTCGCAAATTCGAAGAAAAACTGATGTGGCTTCCAGCGGAGTGACGTCAGAGAGCTCTAGCTGCTCACAGCCACGCGCCGTCGCTGTAGTTTGATGTGTGGCATCTGTCTAAGTCTCTATCTAAAAAGCTCAAAGAGATTGGAAAAAATTTACCATTACTATTATTGGAAAGACAGCATTGTTAACCACCTATGGTGGTCATGTCAGACTTGTGGAGGGGACGAAACCGTGTTGGTTTAAAAATTTCAATCGGTGTTATTTCATATTTCAAATGTACATAGCTGGATCGGAAATAACGTAATTAATCAGTGCGAACATGAAGACATTATTGAAGATGAAGCAAGTGAATGGATCAGACTGGAGTCAAACGATTACATGTTACTGTCATCTGTTATAAAAACAGGAATTTCATTGAAGATTTGAAGCACGCAAAGAACTATTGTCATACAGGACATTTAGAGTCTTATCATAATGTAGCACTAAAATACAAGCCGAAAAGGATTCACTTTAGTTACGACGGAATGGTACTACAGTCAATGTTGGCGATTATGGATTATAACTATAATGTAAACAGAAACGTTACAAGTGAAAAACTGGAATACTAAAAAAAAAAAAAAAAAAAACCAAACAAACAAAAAAAAGTGGGTAATGGTTTCAGTTTGTGAAAGTAAAAGTAACGAGTGGCGTAATGACATAGTGAACAGGGTATTACATTACGTGAATACTTCAAACATTGAATTTGTGGAAGATGGCTAAAGATGTTCCACGATGTATCGCTCCATCCTGAATCGCTGGAAGCTTTGGAGAGATTCTCTTTCGAGATTCCAAGAACTTTAAAGATACCGCAATAACAACTTTGTCCAGTAGTAACTTTCGATATTTATTTACAGTACCGGTATTTAATTCTTAGTTTAAATTTAGTATATTACTTACAACTTTGATCTTATTTACAGCAAAATTTAAATTATAATACTTTTTTTTTCTAGGATTTAATTGTTCTTTCACTTGCATGAAAATAAATGACCAAACTAAATATTTTACAGACATAAGCCTAGTACTGTAAAAAGAAGATTGAGTTGACTTTAAAAACTCTGTATAACATTTTTTAACCTCACCGTAGTTGCGGATTTAGGGATAAAATTTCAATTAATCAAAATACGAAATATCTCTTCCGTCAGCAGGTTGAAATTGTCTGTACTCCTTGTTAGGCTCAGAGTATTCGTCCTGAATCTGTTTCAACTACGCATGAAGGTATGACTTTTCTATTGCCTTTTCCGAAGGGCGTCCAAGAATTAATCCAGTAGACGAATTGTCTGTAAGCTACATAACGCATATTCCTATTGTTCGCTACTCGTAACTGTTCCCTTTCAAAATTGGATTCAGCTCTCACCATCATAAGGTGCCTAGCAGTGTTCAATGTGTCCCTATTTAATACAACAGAATGAAGGGAATTATGAGAATATAATGCATGCAGTCAGCACTTCCCTTCACATCTCTTATCATAACACTTTCAGAACAGCAGAAACATTCATTATGAATCGCTGAAAAAAACACATTCACCACAGTTGCATTAATCAGTACTATTTACACGGTCAGCATTCCCAGTATTTTCTTCATCTGACCTTATAATTACACTTTTTTCGGCTCGAATTGATATTGCCTGATTCCAGACATGACATGAGAAACTTTAAATTTATAATAATTTTAACACACGAGATGACACCAGCCATAGGCGTAACCAGGCCGACCATATGGAGGGGTTATAACATCCGCGGGGTCTGGGGGGTTAAGGGGGTATGGAATTACCCCCCGAGGGGGGTGTCCGGGGGTCCTCTCCTGGAAAATTTAAAAATTAAGACGCACAATAACGAGTTTTAAGCTTCCTACGCTTTATACTTGTATTAAGTAATTTATGGGCAGACTTTAAACATTATACAATTTTCCTTCTTTTAATCAATGGGGGGGGGGGGGGGGGTTCAAACCCCCAAACCCGCCCCCCTCGTTACGCCTTTGACACCAGCAATGAATTAGCAGACACAGAGTCACAGACTGATGTGTCGGCTACATATTATGGCATTCCAATGCTTCCTCACAGTGCAGTGGTGAGAGCGCTGTGACGTCATATCGCATTATTGCCTGAACTTCTCAACTTGGATTGCGGGCGAACGGTTAAACATAGAAAGATCGGGTTTTCGCTCAAACTAATCTCTAAATATCCTCTTTTTAAACCAGCTTTCACCTAAAAATGCATTTTTAAGTTAACAGGGCCTTTAACATCGAAGTTAATTTTTTCTAATGTTAGAAGTCAGTGGCGGCCATGCCCTGGGAGATTTTATGCTAGAACAGGAAAAATTGAATCCATAGAGCAAAAGTCTTCTAATGAAAGTTGCTTGTCTATGTCCCCTCTATACACAGGTAAAATATTTCGGTGTTATTCATTAACACCCTGTATTTTCCTCACATTTTGTAATATCTGACACATATAGGACAGATAGAATTGTAAAATTTGGCAGGAATACTGGCAAATACGAAAGCGGTTCGTAAAGTAAGTTTCGATATATTTTTGCAGAAAACACTTTATTGTAGAGACTTTTATTACACACCAGTGAACAGTACACCCTTTCAGCTATTTTGAACATAATTTCCACTAACATTCAAACATTTGTCATATCGCTTCACGAGCTTCGAAATTCCTTCTGCATAAAACTCTGCCGCCTGTGCATGTAGCCGCCCGTTGACGCTCTCCTTGAGCTCCTCATTCGTTTGAAACTGCTGCGATCCGACAGTCCAACAAATTTGTGGAAAATGCTCTGAGAGTGGAGACATGGTGAAACGGCGATTCTCTCTGACCACTTCATCCACTTTTGCAACAAGTTCATCATTCACAACAGATGGTCGGCCACTTCGTTCTTCATCATGGACGTTAGTGCGTCCGTCACAAAATTCACAACACCAACGTCGAACCATACTGTCACTCATCATGTTCCCGTACACTTCAGTAATCTCACGATGAATTGCTGCTGGTGCCATTTGTTTTGGCCACAGAAATCGTATTATTCCACGTACCTCACTCTTGGTGGGATCTCTTATCGCGGCGCGTATTTCAAACGTCTGTATTGTTGAGATAAACGGCCGAAAACAATCTCACAGTTATACTGCCGTGAGCGTAATGAACCAATCTACACAACGGGACACAGTTCGCGATGCTAGCGCCACTCATTTGCGTGTTGTGAGAGACAGGAACTTACTTTACGAACCACCCTCGTACAACAGCCATAAGCATGCAAGATTTGATGTTTCTAGCTGCCCCATAAATATGGAAAAACTTGGTGGATAGCTGAGATTTCATTCCCATCTACGACTGACTAATCTTCCATAATGATGTTTATTCACTTCCAAATGAACTAGAAACTTGAAATTTGGAAAACTTATAGATTTTAGCCTATAACCGATGGGAAGATTCTAAAAAGTTCAATTTGTTTATTTTTTCCCCTCCAAAATAAACTAATTTTTTAAAAATCATTTTACTGCATATATGTATGGCTTCAGATGTTTTGACAAAAATAAAGGAATAGGTCTATTGTTGATGTGTTGCTGTAAATTCATTCAGTTAATATTCTAGTTATCCCACATATTCCTTCACATATGCTTATCGAATTTTCTCAAACTGGTCCAAAACTCAATACCAGAAGTTTTTTCAATATGGCTCATTAACTCCATCTGGAACTTGTTATATCAGTTTACCTGATTGTATTTGGCCTGTGCTCATAAAAAAAAAATAATGGAATACATAATGCATTATTGAGCTCAGCTAGTCTTTATCTTTCGTATAATAAAAGTGCCAATGTCTGATGCTGTTAATAGACATAATACAGAAACCTTAGAGTCCAATGTCGGAAGTTCTCAGCAAAAAATATTACTTTTATGCTTCAAAGTCAGTCATCTCAAAAGCAATTTTTATGACATTGGCCCTTTTAGAACCAAGCCACAGCCTGTGGCTTTGTTCTAAAAGGGCCAATGTCAATTTGTTGCAAAAATGAGATCTATGCGTTATTCAGCTCGGCTAGTCTTTATCTTTCGTTTAATAAAAGTGCCAATGTATGTTGCTATTAATAGACATAATACAGAACCCTTAGAGGCTACTGTTGGAAGTTCTCAGCAAAAAATGTTACCTCTACAGAGTGGACCAAAAGTCGCGATCGGATAATGTTTATATTGTAATAACTCATTTTCCGAAACCGAAAACTAATTAAAAACTATTCATAGGCTGAGAGGAATATTTATCCCCTTCATATACGTTTTAGAGGATTAGTTCGTCGATTTTCCGATAGAGCAAGGACATTGTTATGTTTTAGTGACAAGCCAGAGTTTTCTTGCGCGTGGGTTTATTAGCTGATTGTTGTCGATGTGCAACGCTGTGTTATGTTTGTGTTGTAAGCAATGGCGGATACAAGCAAATATACGATTGAGGAACGTCTCATTGTTAGTGTGTGGGTTCATGGAAAAGAACAAACTGGTGAAACGTACGAAGAAATCAGAGAGAACTTCTTTCTTCGTTTCAATAAAGCAGCTCCCACTGAAGCCAAACTACAAAAGCTGGAAAAGAAGACTTTCTCAACTGGCTCTGTATTGGATGCAAAATGCAGCGGAAAACCTAAAAAATATTGCGGCGATGATGTCAGTAATCGTCTGAGTGAATCATTGGAGCGTTCACTGATGAAATCGACAAGGAAGCGATCAGCAGAAATGCAGTTCTCAAGAACTTCGTTGTGCGACAACTGGCTGTGGTCCTACTTAAAAGAAAAATCTTGGAAAGATTCGGAAGGGTTCTGTTGAACAACTGAAGAGAGAGATCATCCATATCTTCAGAACGATCACTCCCGAAATGCTAAGGCATAGTATAAATTTCGGACCAGGGCTATACAACAATTTTATTAAAAGAAACCCTAATCTGATACCACTAAACAATAAATTGTTTAGAAAACAAGTACTCGAATTGATTAAAACTAACTTGTAATGGTACTTCTACTCACTTTTTTTCCGTTATTCATTCTCAACTGTAAATTTTTAAATTTTAACATGAGGTATTTTGTTTGTAACTCTGTTATGTTATTGTAATTTATTTTTTCGTAACTTTATTCATGTATTTATTTCATATGAGCAATCTTATTTATTTTTATTCTTATTTTTTGCCTAACACTATAATATGTATGTTTTTGATATAATGTTTAAAATATAAATTTAGTATGACTGAACTGACCCCGAACACGAGCTATGCTCATGCGGGGCAAATAATACTCTTTTGAAATTGTACTAATCGTGTTTATATTATTTATATATGCATTTGTAATAATTTGTATTTTTGTAATTTGTAATAACAAAAATAAAAAAAATATAACACTACTGTAGAAAATTTATCACGGCTGAATTTATATACTTCAGGTAAACTGAAAATGTATAATACAACTAGAATGTAACATTTCTGAATAAATAAATAAATAATAATAAAAAAAGCTAATTTACCATTTTTATTGTAGCAAAAAATTGTTATGTTGTAATCATGAAAGCAATAAGCAACAAAGCATGAAAACCCTACCAGAAGAGAGATAATCCAATTTTATACATTATAATTATTATATAAATACAATCATATTTTATGTCAATTTGCTTACAGAGTTTTATAATAAGCAATGAATTTCAGGTGATGCAAAGCACTGAGTCTAAGAAACCACAAACAGTGCAGAGCTCTTACTGAAGAAACATCAGATAACATTGATCATCACTCATCAATTTAACAGTACCTTAAAACTGTGGACAATGAAGATTCCAGCTCCACCACTTCCTTTCATAAGTCAGTAAAATACTTTTTTTAAACGATTCAGGAAACTGGCTGTAAGGTTGGATCACCACCAGTTTATAAGACAATTATTACCATACTTACCCATAACCAGGTTTGTACAAGTAATTTACCCATTAGTATTTTACACATAAAATATACCAGGTGAAAATAGTTTTATACACATGATGTAATAACTGACATTTAATAGCTTCTGACAATATAAACCCATATTACTTTATTATTTGTACCATAACTTTTATCAATGTTTTTATACACAAAATATTCAGTGCAACTGCAAATTGAATTCTGTCACTTTATCACAATATTCTTGAATTTAGTTAAAGCATCACTAATTTCTTTGATCATTAATATATCACATAGTGCAGAATTGCCAAGGGTCCCCATGGTTATCGGGTGAGAGTACTGATCAGGAAGAGTGAGATTCAAGGAAAATGAGTGAGACAACATTTGGCAAGGCCACTTTCATGTTCAAGATAAAGTACCATCCATGTTCAGTGAAGGTCCAAAAGCTGTTTTGTTTTCCCGTATCATAGAAAAAAACATGTTTGCGACAAGATGAGAACTGATGAAATCCTGTACATACACGTTTCCTGAAAACCAGCAAAGACGCTCCTGCCATCTGATAAAGGACTCTGTCATGTTGCTAGATTTATGAACTTATCTTGTGATATCAATACTAAACATACAGTAGGCCTATTCAGGGACTGCACTACACTAAAAAGTTAAAGCAAAGTGAAATTTGAAATGAAATCTTAATGTTTTTAATGGATAAAATGCATGAGATTGCACCTCAAAGTGCATAAGAAAATGAGGTCGACCTCGGATGCATGGTCTCACTTTCAGTGCATGAAAGTTGACAGGTCTGCAGTGTGTGTAGTGGTCTGATTCATAATTAGGGAGCAGATTTTTATGTAGCCTTATTTTTTATTTTTTTGCTTATAGACAGAAGACTACAAAATTCTATTCTATAGAATTCTATAGACTACGAAATTCTATTTCACATAAAACACATAGGCCTATTTCTGTAATATTTTTATGTAAATACATATTTTTAATAACTTAGCTATATACAGGGTCTTTATTATAAGTTGAGACCGGGCGACCGGTGTTTTCACTCTCCGCTACGAAGTCCGCATTAGCCGCGGGCGGGACGCGCGCGGCTTCCCTGCTTAAAGTGTAGGCTATATAGGCTTACCTTATAACATATGTTGGAAGTGTCGTCCTTCCTGTGTTATACAGGCATTGTATCTGGAAACCACATTCTGGCTGACGCGAGTGAGTTCTTCCACTGTAATGGCCCTAATTTCATTCGTAATGTTTTCTTTCAGCTCCTCCAATGTGTGAGGATTTGTTCGATAAACCTTATCTTTAAGTTTACCCCACAAGTAAAAATCACACACTGTGAGGTCTGGGGAGCGAGGTGGAAAGAGACCAGCACTGATCACTCTGTCAGCAAACACTTCCGAAATTTTAAGAAGGGAGACTTCTGCTGTATGAGCGGTGGCCGAATCTTGTTGAAACCACCCGCGCGTTTTTTCTTCATCCGTCAACTGCTGAAAGAATGGCACCAAAATGTCATCTTGGTAAATCTCTGAATCTACTGAAATCTCGTAAAATATAGGCCCAATTATTCGCCTTCCATTAATAGCACACCAAACCCCGATCTTCCTATCGTAATGAGGGATTTCATACACACCATTAGGATTTTCTGCACACCAATGGCGTGAGTTATGACTGTTCACACGACCATTAAGATGGAACCAGGCTTCATCAGAAAAGAACGCAAGCTGGGGGTCGATTAAACCATTATCCACTGATGACAGAAACCACTCACAATATCGCAATCTTGCTGCTGGATCGGCAGGTTTTAAACAATGGGCCCGTGCAAATCTGTACGGTTTGAGGTGTAACAACTTTGTTGCTTTGTGTGCAGAAGAAACTGAAACCCCTACTTGTTGGGCTAATTTTGAGAGTGATTTATTTGGTGAAACTTCAAGATTAGCGCCAATCTCGTCTAGCTTTTCTTCTGTTAACACTGTTCGTGTGCGCACATGCTTTTTGTTTTGCACTGAACCAGTATTTACAAATTTATTAACAATTCTGTGAATTTGTGCTCTTGAAGGTGGCACATCAGCAGGAAATGTCCGAATAAATTCATCATGTACACGTCTAGCAGACTCGTACTTAAAATAATGTTTACACACAAAAATACGATGCTGCAGCGAAATGGGTCTCACCATGTTGACACTTTAACAATAACTGCACGTGCCGCTGTTGCATCAAGGTCAGACCGGCTGCGCGCGCCTTCCGTCGCCCGGTCTCAACTTATAATAAAGACCCTGTATAAATACATAAATTTTATATTGTCCTTATTCTGATTTTTTAAATTCCGCCAAAAAACTGTTTACAAAGACATACATTAATGAAAACACAATGTGAATGTATTTCTTAATATGTATTGGCACATTGTGCGCAATTCCTTATTATTAATATGTATTGGCAATGAATTTGTTTTGTTCGAACTACTGCATTAATACTGCATATGTGACCTTGACTGGACATGCCTTCTAGTCTGCTGGGGGAGGGGAACAAATTCCCCATGTAGGCTTGCTGTCACATGTGAGTGAGTTGAATTTCCTTCAGTCTCTCGTGTTGCTTTGACAGCTGGTAGTTGAGACTGTTTAGACCATAAAGTGATTCCAATTATGCTGATAAAATGCCGAAAGTGAAGTGCAGTGTTCCATCTTATTTACAGCAATATGTTGTTGATTTTAGTGAGATTTTTTACAAGTGATGGTAAAATTCTATTCTGTCAAAAATATGGGAAATATATAAATGCAGATCAGTGATCTCAAGTCATGCAGCATTTAGCTGGTAGTAAACACTTAATGGCTGCTTCACATCCAGCCTGTAAACAATTTCTTTTAGGTGAAGCAGCTTCTTCACATACCCAGTTTCCGAAACAGTCCGAATACTATGCAGATTGGTGCAAACCATTTTTTACATGTGATATTCTTTATATAAATTTAAAAATCCAAAGCTCAAAAAATTCCTCACAAAAAAAAAAATTGAAACACCAGAAGAATCAACAATAAGAAAATTGTATGTCCCTGCGTGTTATGAAGAAACATTGAGTGTTCTTTCTCCTGGTTTTGTGCACTTTTCCATGACAACAGACATCGGTTTGTGGTGGAAAACTTGGAGAAAATCTTCATTGTCCACTGCAACAGTGATAGCTTATATTTCCCCCAGCATTGTCTCATCATGACTGGTGAGTATTAATAAAACTTTACACGTATAAAATTAATTCACACAAAATACTGAAACAAATATATTTAAAATGTTTATCCTATTTTTCAATTTTTTTAGTATATATATGAAAATAAGCCTATATTTTTTCAAAATTTTTGGCACCTGCTCCCTATTCATTATATTAGTAAATATAACTTCATTTCTTACTTCTTGCTTCTGTTAAATCACTGAAATCATGCAGATTTGGTAGCTTGTATTTATATTTCTCCATCACAGTAAGAGGTCTATGGATTATAAATATCCATCTTTCTATTTAAGTTTTGCAAGCTTGTAATTTTTAATTGTTTGGCAAGAAGGTTCAAAATAATTTATGACCTACATACACGAAATGCTATGGAGTAATAATCTGTTTCTTGACAGTAGCTATTGTTCCTGTAACTGAGGGTGTAGATATCAAGTTTCTACACAAACAAGCCCCAAATTACAATATTGGACCAGTGGGTTCCGATTCTAGTTCTTGAACTGTATATAAAATTTATAAAATGGAACAAAGCTAGAAGTAGTAAGTATTTTTTTAATGTATTTTATGTTAATTATGCATATTTTACATGATGAGAAGAAAAACCATGCATCAAGTCCCAACCCTGCGAGAACGCAAACACTGTGTGCTAAGTACTACATTGAGTCCCATGCAGAGTTGGTCAATGACGCGGGTTACTGTGTCGCGGCAGGCACAGCTCCAACTCCTGAGCGATCGGGTGAAATACCTACGAAAATAAAGCCGTGATCGGTGTAATGGTTTAGGTTCTCACATTTACAGTTAAAATTACAATGAAAATAAACACTTACCTCATCACAAGAGACGTTGGAAATGTTCTCCTCTTGCATCCTTACAATGCTGGCACCTTTTTAGGAAAAGTTCTTTCACGCGCATAAGTTCAGCTTTGCGAGAAAGTGTTAATTTCTCTTGTAAAATTGTCTTGAAGTTCTTCTAACAGCATGTGACTATTATTTATGGGGAAACTTGAAAAATAAAGTGTATAGGTCAATTTCCCAAACATTAGAAGAACTTAAAGACAATATCACAAGAGAAATGAACTCTATCTCGGAAACTGAACTTATGTGCGTGAAAGAAAATTTCGTAAAAAGGTGCTAGTAATGTGTGGATGCAATTAAGGAGAACATTTCCAACATCTCTTGTGATGAGGTACGTGGTTATTTTCATTGTAATTTTAACTATAAATGTGAGAACCTGAATCATTACACCGATCGCGGCTTTATTTGCGTAGATATTTCACCCGATCACTCGGGAGTTGGAGCTGTGACCACCACGACGCAGAAATCCCCGTGATTGGCCAACTCTTGCGTGGATCTCACTGTAGATTAATGGATCATGCTTTCATAATAACTTTTAGGTTTCGATAGGTTTTGATATAGAGAAGTATTAAATCAACATATATATCTTACATTATTTAATGGGCTCCTGACCATTGTGGATCTGGCTGTGTTCTTCACAGCCAGGGTTAGTGCCATTCTGAATACTGTCATCTCAAGTGGCTAAAGAGCAACTTCTATGGGTACCTGGAAAACAAAGAAACACATTAAATGGTTATATAGCCTATATAACTGATAAACTTAAAGAAACTTTGGTCTTTAAAAAATAAATATATAGGCTAATAATAAAAGAACCTTGCACCAAACAATATTTCAAAAACTATAAATAAAAAAATTAAAAAAAAAGACACTTGCACCAAAAATCATACTTCGCAATTTATTATAGGAGTAGATGTAGGTATAGGGGACTCGGGGGCGACATGTTTTACATTTTTCCCTGGGATTTGGACAGTTGGCTTCCAAATAAATACAGCTTTCGGCATAATCCCAATGGTGCGGACCCGTTCACGCGATATTCACATTTCCACAGACTGTGTGATTTTTTTGTTTCTGAGCGAGGCAGTGTGACCAACTGTCCTTCTTGTATATAGTGATAGCAGACGATTGTCACAGCAGACGACAAATTCAGTACAATGGCAGGTGCGCTGTGTGCTAGTTGCAATGTCAGTTTTTACAATTTTATTGTGCGATTTGAAGGCAAATTACTTTCAGTGATCACTTTCTATCACAACCACCATTTCTTACGAGCAGCTAGTGGCTTGTACCCACCTCTGCATTAAGGTAAGTTGTCTACAGATAGCCTAAATAATGCATAACACTGTGCGGAGGTGGTGTTCGTAGCGAAGCGCCCTTGCATTTTTGAAGTGTACGCTGCACTGTTTGCAGGTTTGTCAGACTGTTCACCCACAATCATCTCGTTTAGCAATATGACGCCACACCTTCAACGTCCATTCACAAGGAAGAGGACAGAAAAGTGGCAGAGAACAAGCAAGTTTTCGCTAGATTATGATAAAGAAAGTGTATCATTTAGGGTAGGTGGGTCGGACCAAATCATTCGTCAAGACAACATCTCCTCTCCACACATCTATCTATAACAAAATTCGTGTGATATAAGTGTTTTATGAAGAGAATCTCGGTTCTAAAAAATGGGTCAGTGCCTTCGGGGTTTTACCCAGCTTTCCAATGGTGATTTTAGAGTAGACCCTTATTTAATAGATTTTGACTGTGCAAAGGAATAAGTGAAGTACATATCTTTAGTGAGGCAGCGCGGTCCTTTAACTTTACAACACCACAACAACCTCTTCACTTGTCACGTGATTCTGCCTGCTCCGCCTCGGGCTCAGAGTTGTTCTGTGTTTACTCTAGTAGTTCAAATGCCGCCGCTAGGGGAGGGATTGAGAGGAGTGGGGACTCGGGTGTGGCGTAATGTTCCACTTTCCCAATTTTCAATGCTGCTGTAGTTCCATCGTTGCCACCTACATCTCTCATTGTTTAATAGTGAGTTGGGTGGGTGGAGCTTAAGTGGCGATCTGTTCTTCCGTTTCCCACATTTTTTATGTGAATAAACAGTATGTAAACATTGAAACCATTCCCTTCATTCTAAAGAAATTATGATGTAAAACATAGCCTAGCCTTTTCCGTATTTCTACAGGAAAAAGAATTCAGCTTACAGAGTGTTGAAGAATCAAGATGATAGCACTCCCTAACACGGTATATCTAAATTTGGGATTTGTTTAGAGGGCAATGACAGCTTCCAAAAATAAACAAGTGAAGACAGTAGCCAATTCACACCAAACCGTCACCTGTTTACAGCGGTTTCCTCCTGGTATTGCTTGACGTTCAAAAAACAAATAAACAGTCTATGCAACAGTTTACATAATACGGTACCCAATTTGTTTTTATTATTCCTTTGTATAGTTGATTTCGTTATGCTCAATCACTTTCGATCATTGCAGAATCACACAATTTTAGTTTTAACACTTTGCTTCACTATGCATCACAGAACACTACTTACAGGTGTAACATACAATAATGAGAGAAAGGTGCACTCAAGCGAGCATACATATATAAATAAAATTCTCGTCACACTGTTGTCAGCTGTACGAGCCAGACAAGACAGTGAGATGAGAGCAAGTTAACTACTTACTTTGCATCCTTGGCATCAGCTGTTAATCACGTGAACAGAATAATTCCTATAAATAAGAGACCCCTTGTATGTAGGCAACCAAGCACAGAACACAAGCCAGGGGCGGTATTCTGTAACTTTCGTCACCAACGCATTGGTGTTGTTGAGAGCTCAACAACCGACAGCAAGATACCAACGGCCAGAGCGTGAGCGATTCTGTAACTCCCTGTTGGTATCTGGAGAACCGTTGTTGAGGCCCACCAATAACTTTGTGAATTTTCGTGAATGTTGGCAATGAAAGTAGCTATGAGAAATCTGTCTTAACAAACTGCAATGAATATCATTGGCTGATGGAGTGCGGGAATGTGATTTCATAATTTCCAAACTGGGCGGGAGTTTAATTTTAAGTATATATTTTGAAAGTGGGCGTTTATATTACACGTACTGTCATGTTGCAAGACGCTTATAGGGGGAAAAGGCGGATTTATAATAATAGGAGAAATTCGCAAAATGCCAATGGTTTTTAGTAATGTTTACTGTCATATATATATATATATATAATAAGGAGGGTATCTCGGGGAATCCAATTAGCAAATTCCGCAATAGTTTGCCAATGTCTGATTTAAATTATGATTATAAAAAAATATGCAATCTCGAAGTAGTTATATATTTCCATTGCAACTCACCTTGTTTGTGTGAAAGTATTCATTTTAACGATTAACAGAAAGTAAGATGTAGCCCTTTTCAGAATACTCATTTTAACAAAATGTTGCTGGATTCATACTCAGTGAAAGAAATGAACTTTCCAATCTCTGTTCAAATAAAAGTTAGTCTCTCAGTATAATATAATTATTGTGTATGACATTCTTGTAATGTAAATTGGTTGTATAAATAAAGAGAATGTCCTTAACACATCACATCCCCGAAGGATACACAACCCAAATAAAATATATTTATTGTACTCTCATAACTTTCTTTACTTTAAGCATGCACAATACATTTTTCTCGCTTCACATTGTGATAAAGACTACACTTTAGAGATTTTCTTCGAAAAAATATTTCAAATAAAACTTTTAGCACGTATTCAGAGTGGGTGGCTTATAACTACCCTAAAGAGAATTTCTTCGAAAAAAGTTTCAAATAAAGTTTTAAGTCCAAGTAACTTATAAGCAACCCATGTGCAAAATTTAAACAAATCGATAAAATCGCGAAAAACTAACATTTTTTCATGTAAAGTCCCTTTAAAAATAAGAGAAACTTGTCGCCAATCCTTGTGTCACATCTTCAGAAGGTACCCAACCCAAATACAAAAAAAAATTCTTACGATTTTCCATTCTGGAGCTAGGCTGTTGACACACTACCACACAGACATGTTTCCGAAAATAGTATTTGGGGATTCAGAATACCTCAAAATGTGTATTTGGGCTAAAAACTCAACTTCAAAGTTGGGGTCGAAAACAATACTTCCTTTATCTGTATTACCTATGGTACAGGCAGAGAAAGTAAAAAAAAAATTCAGTAGGAGTTTTTACTTAATTTATAGAACACAAGCCAATTATAAAATTATTTTTATATAGATAAAGCAAATAGTAAAGTTTAAGCAAATAAGAGTATCTTATCTTGCCTACTGCTTTTATGACATTTATAAAACCCTTGAAATAAATTAATTGCGTTTTAGGTTAACTTAAAATGAATTCATTAGTATTTAATTTACACAGTACTTTGAAACATTACAATTGGCCTCATAGTTGTTCATAATTATAATTTAAATAACACCATAATATCACTGAAAAAGTGTCTTAAGGGGCTCATACACCAAGAGACCATGCCCAAGCAGGCATTGCAGTAACTGTTCGATATCTTCAACACTATTTGCAATAATAAAATGAAATTTTGGACATTAGAAGTATACATTTGGCGGTTGAAATGAGCACAAAAATTATTACAGTGTCACAAATATGAAGGTTGATATTAGAAAATTATTTTATTTTTCTGCATGCGATTAAGCCTAAGTAACATGATTTCATACAAAAGTCAATCTGATTGGTGTAATATTTTTTTTATTCACAGCTGACACTATAATCTCGAGGATAAACCATCAATTTATACTGTGGTATGCCTGATACAATTTTCAGGCATTTTAAAATTTCAATATAAAATTATTACGAATTTTTTCACATCATGTTCACAAGTGAAATAATCTTGTGTTGCAAATACATCAGATTATTTAGGTTTATCCTCTAGAACACACAAAAAACTATGGGTGTGCAAAGTTTCATGCAATTTGGACCATTACTTTAAGAGATATTGTGCCTTTTGTGTTGAAAATATCAAGTTATGGGAAAATGGCTCTGAAAATTCAACATGCATTTCAACTTACATAGTATAAGCCACACCCACTTGATGGAAAATCACAAGATACAATATAGCTCATATTATTATAAAAGGAATTAGAGGGAATAAAATAGATGGTTTAAATTAGACAAAAAATTGGTAAAGCCAATATTGTAGCTAGATTTAAATAATATTTTCAATTACAAAAGGCTACATTGGCAGGGAGGCATATTTTTTGTGCAGTTAAAAACAGATGCTTCTCTAAGTGTGAAAAGTTTTATAAACTAGTAAACGCTATATAGGCTACCAGTATATTTAAAAGTAAGGACAATGTACATCATATTTTGCTGAGTGATATAGTACACACACACTTACAAAGTAAACTTTGGTACAAAAAAACTATTATATGTATCATGAGTTCATGGCACTTTGCTCAGTTCTAATAAGCACAGTCTTCGTCATTATTTCCTGAAAATTACAAAAAGCCAACAACATCTCACTACTTGAAGCATTGCTTGAGTGGGATGTTTTTCTCAATTGCAAATGACCTACTTGTGCACTGTTCTTTCGAATGAACTGAACAAAATTTTACACTACATTAAAAAATTTAGGCCTACATAGAGGTGACACCCATAAGTGTTCGTTAAGCTTATTATTGGTGCATATTATGTTGTCCACTCTTTAATGCAGATCACATGGATTACAATTCCAAATCTGAAACAAGATAAAGTAAAATAATTAATATTATGTGCAATTATGCAAACATAACCTCAAACATGCTTGTTGCAAAATAAAATTATGTATTTAGTTTTTATATTGATAAAAACATATTAACAAATACTAAGAATCTATTCATTAATGGATATATACTGTACCTTCTCTGTTATTACGAAGATATAGCTATTGACACCATCACGAAGTCGCCCAATTAGGATATAAGCGGCCATTGTATCACAAATATGTCGATATTTCTGCAAATTTTGCGATATTTTGGTACTTTCGAGTTGTTGTTGAGCTCACCGAGGGGTTTGGAGCCGTCGGTGTGTCACCAATATTTCCAGCAATATATTGGTGTGATTTCAAGATCGATACTTGACACCAATAGTTACAGAATAACTTTTTCTAGTTACATTGGTGTAATCGTAGTTGAGAGCGTTGGTGGAGTTACAGAATACGGCCCCAGGACAATCTTTATGAATGAAGGTGGAATTGCGCACAAATGTGCATGGGGATGTGTATTTCACTCGCTGCAGAATTTCGTGAGTGAGACGGTTCTCTTCTTGCACCACAAGGCGTGATATCTTTCACATTCTGCCTCACACAGCAGGCACACGCATCCCTCAGTTGGCTGGTGGTAGGTTCTAGTCATACACAGCTTATGGTGAAACCCATGAGTTGCAAATCGTGTGACTGTGTGCCTCAGTTCGTAAGCTGCGTTCATCCACTCCTTAGATATCATTGCCGTGGTGATGTAGAAGTCACTCCAGATCTTCTGTTTCTTGCAATTGAGTTCTTGTAGTACCTCCTCGTATGCGGTTGTGTTGGGTAGCATTAGCTGTAGTCGTAGGTCCTCTATGTAAAAGGTCTCTCTTGCAAGTTCATAGGTAAGACGGGAGAGCGTGAATTTTGATAGACATAGTATCTTCTTTAGGAATGTTGCCTTTACTCTTTCGATGTCTCTTAGATTTTGTGTGTTTAGTTTCTCCCAAATGGTTTCGAGGCCGTAAGTAAGGATAGGTGTAATTTTAAATTTAAATAGCATAAGTGCTGCTGTTAAGGATAACTGACCAGTATTTTGGATGTCTTGCATTGCTCTGGTTGCACATATGTAGATGTAGATGTAGATGTAGATATCACGTCCTGTAGATCCTGTGTTGAGCGGGGCTCAAGGATATAGAACACGTCAGATCAAAAAATACATGCATGTTATAACAATAATATAGGCCTACAGAAGCTGCAAGCTGCCAAATTTATCCAAGCTGGAAATATTCCTCCAAATTGTAGAAGGTGTGAGTTATTAAAAATTCATTGACAGCCGTTTTGAAAGGTTTGCTCTTTCATTGAATACATAATAATTTAATATTTGTGAAAATGTTTGGTTGGACCAGAGCGCATACATCCAGAAGAATCTTCTGGATGTATGCGCTCTGGTCCAACCAAACCTTTTTCACCTTGCGATCTCTGGAGATCCTCATGCCAAGAAGCTGCTTTGCTTTTCCAAGGTCCTTCATATTGAAGGTTGGTGAAAGTTTCTCCTTCAGCAACACCTTTTCTTGCTTATCACTTGCCACGATCAATAGGTCGTCGACGTAGACGGCAATAATGACGATGCCTGCTTTGGTTTTCTTGACATATACACAGGGGTCTGCTTCCGTTCTCTTGAATTTCATCCCTGTCAGCGAACCATGTAGTGTCTTGTTCCATGCTCGACCACTTTGTTTCAAACCGTACATTGATTTTTGGAGTCGCCAGACTTCACTTTCGTCTTTGGGGTTTCGAAGCTCTCTCGGTGGTTTCACATAGATCTCTTCTTCGATGTTCCCATGTAAATATGCAGCTGTCACGTCCATCTGATCCATTTCCAGATCATGCTTGGCTGCCAGTGCACAAAGAAACCGTATTTATGTGTAGCGAACCACTGGGGAGTAGGTTTCACTATAATCAATCCCCTCTACTTGGCTACAACCTCTAACTACTAGTCTCGCTTTATAGCGTTGTGTGTTTTCAACTGAGTCTTTCTTAACTTTGAAAACCCATTTGGTATCAAGTGCTCTCTTTCCATCGGGTAGTCTCGTTGGGAGCCAGGTATTGTTGGAAACATGGGAGTCGTATTCCTCTTGCATTGCCCTTTTCCACTTATCTCTGTCTGATGAGCTCAGAGCTTCTGCAACACTGCTGGGTCTGCTGGATCATGGCTCACGGTGAGGTATGTGACACAATCTTCCATTTTGACTGGTTTGTGTGGCCTCGTTGACCTACGGAGAATAGTGCCTCCGGTTTCATCCTCTTCGACTGCGTTTTCAGCGGGTCGGTCTGTATTGCTGGTTAATTCTGAGTCAGCTTCGCTTTCTTTTCCTTCTTCATTGAAGTCTTCCAACAGAGTAGCTGGCGAAGGAGTTCTGTCGACATTCTCGGACTCAGAGTTTTCTAGAAATATTACATCTCGGCTTTTTGTGATCTGGCCAGTTTTTGGGTCCATGAGACGGTATCCCTTTGAATCTTCACAGTAGCCGACGAACAGGAGCTTTTCGCTCTTTGGGTCCAGCTTCTGACGTAACTCTCTCGGGATATGGGCGTATGCAGAGCAACCAAAAATTCTCAGATGCGCCAAGCTCGGTGTGCATCCCGTCCATAACTCTTCTGGCATTGCTCCGCCTATAGCCGAGTTTGGGGATCTGTTTCCTAAATAAACTGCGGTAGACACTGCTTCAGCCCAATATCTTTTCGGACGACCTGCATCAAAGAGCATACTCTTTGCTCTCTCTATGATGGTTCGGTTCTCTCTTTCTGCTACGCCGTTCTGTTGGGGCGTGTATCTGACTGTCAGCTGGTGTTTAATTCCAGATTCCTTCAAGTAAGTTTCCATTTCGTTACTTAAGTATTCTCGACCATTGTCAGTCCTAAGTGTCTTGATCCTGCGTCCTGTTTGATTCTCAATCAATGCCTTGAATTCCACAAAGGTTTTCTTCACTTGATTCTTGTGCTTGAGGAAAAACACAAAGGTTTTCCTGCTATAGTCATCCACAAAGGTGAGGAAATACCGGGATCCACCGATGGATTCGTTTTCCATAGGGCCACAAACATCTGAATGCAACATGTCCAATATCCCTGTTGTTTTTATTCTACTTATCTGAAATGGCTCTCTGTGATGCTTGCCCTGAATACAAGGTTCACAAGGTGGATGTCCAGTGTTCGGAAAGTTTACCTTAGTCTCTGGGTTTTTGCTCAAGTCGGTGACACTCTTGTAGTTTAAATGACCGAGTCTTCTATGCCATATTTCAGCACTTAGGTCCTTTGTTGCAAAGAACGCTTTTCTCTCTTGTGTGTCTAGTTTGTAGATTCCGCCTTCCAACTACAAACCAATGGACCAATCTCCTTCATTGTCACTAATAAAACTGCCCTTTGGTGAGAAGGTGACCGTAAATCCACTGTTCACAATCTTGCTTACCGATAGCAGGTTTGCCGCACTTCCTGGGGCGTATAACACGTCTTTTGCTGTAATCTGATCAGAACCTTCCTTGGTCATCACGGGTATTTTCACACTACCTGTTGCTTCGGCACTGATGGTGTCTTGGTTGGCCACTGTTATATCAACATTGGGGTGATGATCAAAGCTCTGGAAGTTCCTTTTTTCATTAGTGAGATGAACAGATGAGCATGATTCTACATACCAACTGTTGTCGGATGTTACTGAAGACGTTAGCATGGCTACAAATGCTTTTTCACCCTTGTCCTTATCTCCTTTTCTTGGGACTTCCTTTTTCGTACTTCCCTCAGAATCCCTTTTGTTGGCAGATCTACAGTCTCTGGAGAAATGTCCATATTTGTTACACGTGAAGCAGCGGAGCCCCTTTTTCGATTTCAATTTGGTTAAGAAGGCTGTCTGGGAGGTACCACTTTTACCTGCTTGCATGTCCTTGACATCCTGCATCAGTTTTGCTTTGACAGAGTCTGCTGTAATCGACGTGCCTGAACTCTCAATGCCCATAATCATTGGCCGATATTCGTCCGGGAGACCAGCTAACATCAAGGTGCCTACCCACTCATCAGGAACGCTGAGGCCAAGACCACATAGCTTGTGCGCTGTCACAATAATCTCGTTAACATACTCCTCAACTGTATTATGCTTTTCGAGTTGACTAGTCACAAGAGTTCGAAGCAGTCCTACTTTTCTAGTGAGGCCTGAGTCCTCAAACACTGCCTTTAACTTGTCCCAAACTTCCTTCGGTGTAGTGGCTGACTGGATATGCCAATAATTCATTTGGTCCACACAGAGGATTATTTTGAACTTCGCCCTCGTCAGTTTCTTTGTATCCTGGACACTATCACTGCTGACGCACTCCCACAGATCCTCGTGCTCTAGATAGGCCTGCATGGCGAACTTCCAAGTCGGATAATTCTCTCGTCCCTTTAGCTTTTCAATTTGCGGTATTCCTTGCAAAGACGACATCTCCGTTTCTTGATTGTCTTCTAGTTCATTGGCTTCTAATTAAATTGCTTCTGAATCTGATGAAGTTTGCATGTACGCGGTAGTTTAGGATTTCGGCGCGACGAGTTACTACGATTCACGTATCCCGTTTCGGTTAGTTTATTCACCATGAATTACACTTCAGGCCGATTAGATCGCGATAGGCATTGCCTGGTAGCAGAGCGTGGTTTCGATCTGTCATTGGTTTCGATCCGTATGACCCGAACAGCAAGCTAGCCAAGGACATGGAACCAAAAACCCAGAAAGAAATTGAGGAAATGAAAGGTGTTCCATATCGTGAGGCAGTGGGCAGTCTACTCTATGCCAGTCAGGGTACAAGGCCGGACATTTCTTTTGCAATCAGCAGTGTGAGTCGCTACATCCAAAATCCTGGAAAACAGCACTGGACAGCAGTCAAGAGAATTTTGCGCTACCTCCAGGGTACTGCAAATGCAAAAATAGAATTCTCCAGTGACCCGACAGCTGGACAGAATGGATATATTGGGTATTGTGATGCTGATTGGGCCAATGACAGTGACGATCGCCGCTCAATCACAGGAAGCATTTTTCTGTTTCAAGGAGGTCCCATTGTTTGGCAGAGCAAGAGGCAGAGTTCGGTAGCATTGTCTACCACCGAGGCCGAATATATGGCTCTCTCAGCCGCCTGTCAGGAGACACTGTGGTTGCGTGCACTGGCACGGGAGCTGGAACCATCCATGGTGCTGTTCCCAACTGTCATTTTCAATGACAACAGAGGGGCGATTGACTTGACAAAGAACCAAGCTTACAGGCCTCGAACAAAGCACATCGACATCCGTCATCACTTCGTCAGAGAAGCACAGGAAGGTGGGGATATTGATGTACGTTTCGCAAGAACAGAAGAGACGACAGCAGATGCCTTAACGAAAGGACTGTTTGCGCCAAGACTTCGATCATGTGTGCAGAACATGGGCTTGAAGTTTTTACTTTTTGAGTTTTTGATTATTCGCACATGTGAGGGTGTTAAAGTATTTTGTACGAGAAACAATTTGTGCGATTAATCCTTCACTTGTTCACCCGCATCAAGCGCCAACGCCACCTGTGGGTAGTTGGTTAATCTCTGCTCTGTGTGTAGCCATGTTTATGCAGTGTACCTTGTGCTAAATATATTCCTTTGTTCATCCGAATGTACGCGAGTTGTTCTTAGTTTATTCCTGCAATCCATTGAACATTTTCAAAATATTGTTTGGAAGCTTGTTATATATCTGTACTGCAGAATAATAAGCACCCTTCTGAAAGAGTTTTAACGAGTTATTTGGTCTGTGTAGATCATTCATGTTTCTGGTAGTACGTGCATGTACACTAAAATTAGTTTGAAATTTATCAATATTATTCACTACATAACACATAACAGAGTATATATACTCCCCTGTAAGAGTGAGGACTTTTAATTTTTCAAATAGCGGTTTACAATATTTCCTTTTTTTCTTTCCACATATGATTCTTATTGCCCGCTTTTGTAATCTAAATATTTTCTCCCTATGGGAAGAGTTGCCCCAGAATGTGATCTCGTACCTCATTACCGAGTGAAAATATGCAAAATATACCATAAGTAATGCATCCTGTTTTAATATATTATTTAAAATTCTTAAAGCAAAGCACGCTGAACTCAGTTTTGGACTTATCATTTCTATGTGTGTCTTCCAGTCAAGATTTTGGTCAATTTGCAGTCCTAAAAATTTTACATTGCTAATTTCTTGTATGATTTGTGTTCCATAATTAATTTCAAGATTTGAGATACATCTGTTTTTTGTCCTAAATTGTATAAAATGGGTCTTATCAATATTAAGTGTCATTTTATTAGCTAGAAACCATGTGTTTAACTCGTGAAAAGCCTTTGTAGCTATTCTTGATAAATGTTCTTGTGACGTTCCTGTTACAAGTACACTAGTATCATCTGCGAAGAGCAATACCTTTGATTCGTCACTTAAGTCAAATACTCTCAATAAGAATACCGCCCACTCTACTCTATTCCCTTTGTTCAAAATGTCCACTAGCACAGAGGTGCCATCTGTTGAGTAGGAATGGGCAGCAGTCTCAGAAGCTACTTAATGAACCTATATAGCTGCAGAAATAAATTTGTTTTTCAAAGTCCTGATGACACAGTAACTTATTTTTGTGCTCGATAATGCAGGAATTAGGTCGGGAAATAACATAATTTACACTACCGCTAAACTAACTTAATTAAATGACTTCTTCTTTAGCCGCGGTAGGGGTAAATCGAGAGCTTGTGTAACGCTCAAAATCGTCACGAAATTAGTGAGGTGTGACGGAACGGACTGCACAGAAAACAATCAACTCAATGATTAGGCTTATCCAAAACTGAAAAAGTCAAAAAATTAAAAATTAAAAAACCCAAAATTTAAAAAGTTAAAAAATGCAAAATTAAAATATACAAAAAAATCAAAGATCCAACATTTAAATAATCTAAAATTTCAAAATAAAAAATTCAAAGAACCAAAATTAATAAGTCCAAAATTTAAAAAATAAAAAATCCAAAATTAAAAAATCTTAATATCCAAAATTTAAAACATAAATATCCAAAATGATAAAATTCTAAAATATAAAAATAAAAAAATAAAAAATACAAAAATACAAAACTAAAAAAATTCAATGATCTAAAATGTAAAAAAATTAAAAAATCCAAAATTAACGAATTAAAAAATCAGAACTTTAAAAAATCCAAAATCTAAATAATCCAAAAACCCAATATTAAAAAGTCCAACAATCCAAAATTTGAAAAATCCAATAATCCAAAATTGAAAAAATAAAAAAAGTTTCACTTCTGCCGCATGGCGTTTCCCACACACTTTTTTTTTAATAAGTATAAAAACTATTTTTTTCACTTTAATACATTTTCGTGAAAATCAGCTTTAAATTTTAATTCATACGATTTGCAAGATACTTTGTACAATATATACTTTTTTTTTAATTTGAAATTTTTACATGTAAAACAATTCGGATGGTAAGCCAATGAACATCTGAATGAATCAGTCTTGTACACACTCTAATTAACGATTTTACTTATTTCACTCTCAAAATAACTATTACAACCATAGACGGCACATATCATGCCACCTACATAACCGGACATTTTCTTTAGGCCTATGTTGTATTTATTATTTTACTCACCCCCCCAAACTTCATTGCTCACCCCAAACCCAATTGCCTGTCGACAAGGGCGCCCATATGATATTTTCTAGGGGGGGGGGGGCAATTTTTTAAATTAATTTATTTTTTGTCGCTTTAACTTCTTGGGCCACTTTGTATTTTATATTAATAATATAATAAGTAGCCAGAAAATAATTGCGGGGAGGGTCGGAAGTGCCAGGGGGTTTGGAATAACCCCCCAAAAAGGGTTCGGGGATCCATCCCAGAAAATTTTTAAATATTGAACTAATGAAAATCACATTTTACGCTATTTTAGCACTCAAAAACTAGTTAAGAAATTTGTTTACAATACTCTAAGACATGCCAATGTAAACAAGAAAATGTTACCTAAGTCGGATGTCCACCCCGGGAAATTTTTAAATATTGAACTAAAGAAAATCACATTTTACGCTATTGTAGCACTGAAAACTAGTTATGAAATTTGTTTACCATACTCTAAGACATTTCAATGTACATAAGAAATCATTACCTAGGTGGGGGGGGGGGGGTTCAGCCCCGGAAATTTTTTAAATATTGAATTAATGAAAATCACATTTTACGCTATTTTAGCACTAAAAAACTAGTTAGGAAATTTGTTTACCATACTCTAAGACATGCCAATGTAAACAAGAAAATGTTACCTAAGTCGGGTGTTCACCGCCGGGAAATTTGTAAATGTTGAACTAATGAAAATCATATTTTACGCTATTTTAGCACTGAAAAACTAGTTAGCAAATTTGTTTACTATACTCTAAGACATGGCAACTTAAACATGAAATTGTTACCTAAATTATAATACTTATTACTATTTATAAGAAAAGTTAAATAGCATATGGAACAGTGGACATAATAGACCTACTCATTATGTTATGAAAAGAAAATAACTGCTATATCATATTTGACACACCAACAAATCTTGTTTAATTAAATAAATATATTTTTTAAATACAAATATAGAATTTTAGGTTTTGACTCTTGGGGGTCTGAACCTCCCCTTCCTAATCCACTGTGGATTCTGCTTCCATGTTGTCGATTTGGTAAAACTTCTGCATTTCAAATAATTGTCTTAAAAGAAAAACACCTGACTATAATAATTAATAATATACATTTTTTTCCTTGCGCCCCCCCGGGTATGGGCGCCCATGGCTGTCGAAATTCTTCATCTTTATCTTTATAAAGAATTAAAAGAGACTTTTGAAGTTATAGAACCTGACCGTTTTTATTTTTAACATATAAAAATCTAATTTTGCAACAATTTTCAACCCCCGGCCAGAAAATTCATAACACGATAATATTCCCCCACCCCAGAAATTTCAATGACGCAGTCTGCGACTTAACCCACCCCCCCGTGGGCACCCTGTTTTACTAGAATTTATATTATATTTTCGTACACAAAACACAACAGACAAACGTTAACTATATCAGCTGACGAGTAACTGCCCATTCCTGCTCACTGGCGGCGCTAGTAGTAGCGTGTCCCGGAAAAAGACAGGGAGTGGACGGTATTACTTATTGAGAGTATTTGCTTAAGTTATAGGGCAAGTCATTAATGAAAATTAAAAAGAGCAAAGGTCCTAGTATTGATCCCTGAGGTACCCCATTCTTAACAACCCCTAAGTTAGATTAATTTCCATTTATTATTACCTTTTGAGTTCTATCAGAAAGATATGATTTGAACCACTTAAGTGTTAAATTATCGAACCCATAATGATCCAATTTTTGAAGTAATATTTCATGATTTATACAGTCAAACTATTTTCTCTTTTATGTGTAGAGTGTAAGTGTTGCCTGAGGTCTGAAAAGTTATTCCTAAATACTTGAAATGATTGGCGTAATGCAGTGGTACTCTATTCAGGAGTATATTGTCCCCTCTTGCAATCTTCCCTCCTTTCCTGAATTGCATCGCCATCGTTAATTCCAAAACTTAGTTCAGCATGCTTTACCTTAAGAATTCTGAACCATGTATTAAAACAGGATGCTTTACGCATGGTATATTTTGCAAATTTACACTCGGTAATGAAGTATGGAATCATATTCTGGGGTAACTCGACCCATAGGGAAAGAATATTTAAGTTACAAAAGCAAGCAATTAGAATAATGTGTGGAAAGAAAAAGAAAGAATCATGTAAACTGCTCTTTGAAAAATTAAAAGTCCTCACTCTCTCAGGGGAGTATTTATACTCTGTTATGTGTTATATGGTAGATAATATTGAGAGATTCCAAACTAATAGCAGTGTTCATGAACATACTACTAGAAACAGGAATGATTTACATAGACCAGTTAATGCATTAAAACTTTTTTAGAATGGCGCTTATTACTCTGCAATACAGATATACAATAAGCTTCCAAACAACATTAAATTATTATGTATTCGAAAAAAAAAGCAATCTTTCAACGGATCTCTCAAGAAATTTTTAATGACTCACACCTTCTACAATATGGATGAGTATTTCCAGTTTGAATAAGTTTACAGTGTAGTATACTATATATTATTATTTATTACTTGCTTGTGTATTGTAATTCTGACGTGTTCTATATCCTTGAGTCCCACTCAACACAGGATCTACAGAACGAGATAACTACATCTACATCTACATTACAAAGTAATGAAGCACAAAGAGCTGAAATTCAAAAGCAAATAAGGAGTAAAGATTCCAAGAACCCATCTGTTGATAACAAACTGTAAGTTGTGGTAGACATTTATATTGTTATTATTATTATTTTAATTACTATTTGTGTTAGTAGTAGTAGTCTTAGTAATAATAGAAATGGCTTAGTAGCAGAGTGGCAGCATGATAATAGTTTATCTGTTTTTAATTAGCCTCTTTTTAGACAAAATTTAAATTAGGACATTCTATATCTAATCTTAAAGGCCTACTATTGTTTATTGCGTCACTATATAATCGATTACGCAGATAATCTTGAATGTAAAAAATTCTATTAGGCTATAAATCAGCCATTAAAACATATATTATTTTTGGCCTAGTTATCTTTTGTTTTGACCTAGATTAACGTGGTAATATGTGAAATACGGGCATGGTCATAAAATTCGAGGCGTCCTATATTTTTAAAATTATTATTTCCCCTTTATTGATAGCCTCTCGTTGATTTATTTCTTGTAATGAGTTCAAGTATTTATGACTTCGCTTGACTTCGTTCTAAAATACTCCCGGCTACCGCGGCGGCCATGTTTGTTTAGCATTATAGTCTGTGAAATGTAGATGGCCTTGTGCACTGCCTTCTATATCTTACAAGCCATGCTGCTTGAAATCTGGCAACACAGGAGGTAGTCCTATCTGTGGTGGTCTGTGGGAAGCATTTGAATACGTTTTTATTGCAGATAATTTTCTTCATCACAAATACTGACTTTATTTAGGCCAAATCAGTAGGGCTATATTACATAGCCTATACTTGTGATGTGCATAATAACGTAACGTGCGGTGACTCCACATATCTGAAGGAATTCGAAGTTTTCAGTGTCTCCTCATTATACGTTATGATGTCGCGTTTTTTCTTATTTTATTGGTAATAACCTCACTTATCCTGTTAGGCCTACGAGCTCTGTTATTTGACCCACAACAGAGTCATATTTTATTAAGCTGCTACACTTCTCTGGGTCATTTTGTACCACCACTGAGCTAGTTGTCCCAGGTTTAATATAACCTAGAACACTAATATCTCTTTTCTTGTCACATGCACTTTGTGGAAGACTACGCCCATGACTGTCACTGAAAAGAATAACTTTGCCTAATTCCTTGGGAACACTCAGCTTTACGTTATTTGCTGTCAAGTCATTCATTCGTTCATCCTCCGGTGGTGAACTATGTTGATTCGCCAGCACTTTTGAGGTTAAGGTTTGAATCCCGTTCATTACCTTCACCAAACTGTAGGAAAACGCTAGTAGTAATATTGGGAGGATAGGAGATTGCATATACTACGATTTGGCGTCTGCCACATTAAGATGAATTAGGCCTACTGTGAGCAGCTTGATAAAAGTTCATACCAGTAAAAGTGACTCTATTTCTCTTCAATTCTTCTTTAATACCAGCCAATTCTTCCTTAAGGACACTAATATCATACCGTACCTCACTCTGGTATTTGTTTGTAGCTGATGAACACGAAATTCTTCTGTGAAAAACTGTTCTCTGGTGTACTCAAATAGAGGTGACGGTTTATATAAATCTCTCATTATGTACACGGTTTTTACCTTCCCTATGCTCCCCAGTTGCTCTTCAGCTGCATCCAGATGTTCTCTGAACAATAGGCGATGACTGGGATTACTTTAAGCTGAAATATGCTTAATTTTTCGATGATTCTGATGGAGTTCATTGCTTTATTTACAACATGTTCATAGCCGATAGGACTACCGATGCGATGTTGCCAGATTTAACAGCATGGCTTATAAGAAATGAAGAAGGCAGTGTCTTGTGGACTGAGACAATATATCAACGGAGAAGATTAATAACAGGTCTCGCGGTGCACGGATTCCATTTTAAGATGTGTGTAACGCAAAGGTATCATGATCCTGGAGATGACTGTGAGTGCAAAATGTGTGGTAACTGTTGTGATAGATATCAGAGTGCCCAGCTAGAACGTGTTCAATAAGTGAGCTAATAAACCAGTGCTATACCTACACCACAATGCACATTGTGCGGAGTCCAACTCTATTTCTATAAAGACCGACACCGTTTGCTGACCGTTGTCCATAAAGATTTTCTGTATCTGAACCTATAGAACAATCGAACGGCGTCCTACAAGGTGACCCTCTCAGCCCATTATTATTCAATATAGCCACAGCTGACATAACCGACATCTTACACACTGACAATGTCCACCTCTACATATATGCAGACGACATGGTTTTAACGTCAACTTCTCGGCAAGATCTACAAGACACACTGGACAGACTTGCACAATGGGCCCACAAGAACGAGCTACATATAAACGAGCAGAAAACGATGGCGATGCAATTCAGGAAAGGAGGGAAGATTGCAAGAGGGGACAATATACTCCTGAATAGAGTACCACTGCATTACGCCAATCATTTCAAGTATTTAGGAATAACTTTTCAGACCTCAGGCAACACTTACACCCTACACATAAAAGAGAAAATAGTTTGACTGTATAAATCATGAAATATTACTTCAAAAATTGGATCATTATGGGTTCGATAATTTAACACTTAAGTGGTTCAAATCATATCTTTCTGATAGAACTCAAAAGGTAATAATAAATGGAAATTAATCTAACTTAGGGGTTGTTAAGAATGGGGTACCTCAGGGATCAATACTAGGACCTTTGCTCTTTTTAATTTTCATTAATGACTTGCCCTATAACTTAAGCAAATACTCTCAATAAGTAATACCGTCCACTCCCTGTCTTTTTCCGGGACACGCTACTACTAGCGCCGCCAGTGAGCAGGAATGGGCAGTTACTCGTCAGCTGATATAGTTAACGTTTGTCTGTTGTGTTTTGTGTACGAAAATATAATATAAATTCTAGTAAAACAGGGTGCCCACGGGGGGGTGGGTTAAGTCGCAGACTGCGTCATTGAAATTTCTGGGGTGGGGGAATATTATCGTGTTATGAATTTTCTGGCCGGGGGTTGAAAATTGTTGCAAAATTAGATTTTTATATGTTAAAAATAAAAACGGTCAGGTTCTATAACTTCAAAAGTCTCTTTTAATTCTTTATAAAGATAAAGATGAAGAATTTCGACAGCCATGGGCGCCCATACCCGGGGGGGCGCAAGGAAAAAAATGTATATTATTAATTATTATAGTCAGGTGTTTTTCTTTTAAGACAATTATTTGAAATGCAGAAGTTTTACCAAATCGACAACATGGAAGCAGAATCCACAGTGGATTAGGAAAGGGAGGTTCAGACCCCCAAGAGTCAAAACCTAAAATTCTATATTTGTATTTAAAAAATATATTTATTTAATTAAACAAGATTTGTTGGTGTGTCAAATATGATATAGCAGTTATTTTCTTTTCATAACATAATGAGTAGGTCTATTATGTCCACTGTTCCATATGCTATTTAACTTTTCTTATAAATAGTAATAAGTATTATAATTTAGGTAACAATTTCATGTTTAAGTTGCCATGTCTTAGAGTATAGTAAACAAATTTGCTAACTAGTTTTTCAGTGCTAAAATAGCGTAAAATATGATTTTCATTAGTTCAACATTTACAAATTTCCCGGCGGTGAACACCCGACAAAGTTTCTCTCTATACTTCATAGGGGCCGAGATATAATTTTTTCAAAATTTCAACCCCCTCCCACGACCCCCCCCCCACTTGGGCCAATTTTGCTCATTAACTATTGGGCCTAGAAATAACATAATAAAATTTGGTTCAAATATCTTTTAAATTACGGCCGCTAGCGTGTAAACATATAAGAATTCTGTATAGTTTCTCCAAATTTCTCAGCAGCTCTCCTTTTTCTCAGGGTTTTTTTTAATACTTTTATTTTTTGTTTTTATTTTTATTTAATTTATTTACTTATTATTATTGTTATTATTAGTTGCGTTGAGAAATTTGTCGGTGTCGAGCGAATGTAACTGGTCTGGAACAAAGTAACGTGTCGAGAGTTACACCCGTTACATTATTTTCACCTGCTCCAGTTACACGGACCCGTTACTGTTATTTCCACCTGCTCCAGTTACACGGACCCGTTACTGTTATTTCCACCTGCTCCAGTTATTCTGACCTGTTACTGTTACTCTCGCCTGCTCCAGTTACTCGGACCCGTTACTGTTATTTCCACCTGCTCCAGTTACTCTGACCTGTTACTGTTATTTCCACCTGCTCCAGTTACTCTGACCTGTTACAGTTAATTCTAATATTTCTGTTACAAGTGTTTTATCCGTGACTTTCGCCTTTCGTTACATCTGTTACTTCCAATATTTGAAAAACAAAAATAATTTAAAAAATAAAAATAATAAAAAAATAAAAAAATTAAAATAATAAAAAACAAAAAAAAACAAAAACAAAAAATAAGAATAAAAAATAAAAAAAATAAAAAAATTTTAAGAAGTTATTTTCTTAATTATTAATGAGCGTAAAGAGTTCATGCATAGAATTCATGCTGTCTGATCTCATATATATTTCTTGCTTTACATACCACTTAAAAATTTATCAAAATACGATATTGCCTTTACTGGATAATTTAAACTTAGAATGTGGGTATATAGCGTGAAATATGAATTCAATAACTGTAGTAAATTATTCGAAATAATATTGATAATTTTACTACTAATAATAAAATCCCTATAATATAAAGCCACACGGCTGACTGACTGACTGACTGACTCACTGACATTAATGTTTGCCCACTTCCAGATGAGCTAGAAACTTGAAATTTTGTACACATATAGCTTTTAGGCTGTAAACCACAGGAAAATTCCAAAAAGTTTTTTTTTTATTTTTAGCCCTAAATCCCCCGAGTAAGGGTTCGCTCACTCACATTAACGTTTGCCCACTTCCAGATGAGCTAGAAACTTTAAATTTGGTACACATATAGCTTTTTGGCTCTAAACCACAGGAAAATTTCAAAAAGTAATTTTTTTAATTTTTAGCCCTAAAAACCTCCGAAAAAGGGCTCGCTCACTTCGAGATGAGCTAGAAACTTGAAATTTGGTACACATATAGTTATTATGCTGTAAACCACCGGAAAATTCCAAAAAGTGTTTTTTTTTTATTTTTGGCTCTAAAAACTCCCGAAAAAGGGCTCGCTCACTGACATTACTGTTTGCTCACTTCCAGAAGAGCTAGAAACTTGAAATTTGGTACACATGTAGCTTTTAGGCTGTAAACCATAGGAAAATTCCAAAAAAGTAATTTTTAAAAATGATTAGCCCTATAACCCCCGAAAAAGGGCTCGCTCACTGACATTACTGTTTGCCCACTTCCAGATGAGCTAGAAACTTTAAATTTGGTACACATATAGCTTTTAGGCTGTAAACCATAGGAAAATTAAAAAAAAAAAGTCTTTTTTTTTAATTTTTAGCACTATAACCCCCGAAAAAGGGCTCGCTCACTGACATTACAGCTAGAAACTGTAAATTTGGTACACATATAACTTTTAGGCTGTAAACCACAGGAAAATTCCAAAAAGTAGTTTTTATATTTTTAGCCCTAAAAACCCCCGAAAAAAGGGCTCGCTCACTGACATGAATGCTTGCCCACTTCCAGAGGAGCTAGAAACTAGAAATGTGGTATACTTATATCTTTTAGGCTGTAAACCACAGGAAAATTCCAAAAAGTTTATTTTCATGACGATAATCGATGTTTTTTACATCGATGGAAAACAACTGATGTATTTGCTACATCGATGTTTCTCCCCGACATGGATGTTTTTGTAACAAAAAGAAGATTAATGGGCTACCTTGGTTCTACGATATAATTTTATTTACAGGAGTTTAATTTCCCAAAACATTGATTTTTTACATCGATTGTTTTCATGAAAATACTTCTGTTTATTTATGAATTTTGCCTAATTTTCTGATACCATGGCCTTTTTTAAATATACATCGATGTTTTCAGGCCGATATTATCGTCATATCGATGGTTTTCTCCGATTTTAACCTCGATATTTTAACTATCGATTATCATCCCTAATTGAAAGCTAAATTTTACAACTGTTTTTTATTTCGGGGGGTCCCTCCCTAGAGCCCCAGCCTTGGCTACGTCCATAACCGTTATGGGGGGGGGAGATAAAGGGCATTCCCCTACAAGTGGGAAGTGATCTGGCGATTAACTACGTAATATTCAAGAAAAGTAACAGGTAACGGTTATAAATAACAGTTATTTAAGTGTAACTGTAACAGTAACGTAACTGTTCCAAAAATGTAACAGATTCCCATCTCTACTTCTGGTTCCATGCTTTTAAATGGCGTTTCATCTCAGCAGACTGAAAAATACGTTCGAACTTTTCTTTTTTTGTAGCGGATAAAACGCTACTAGGCGCATTTCTTTGTATACTGGACACTTCCAGAATATATTTACGTGAAAAAACTTAAAGAAAAATTGCAAAAGATAGACACTATATAAGTCGAAAAGAAAGAAGAATAAGCTGACAAATACTGTGAGAAATGTCCGCTATTAACTACATTACTATGATCCCGACGTACAAAATGTTTTGCAGATATGAATATTTATATTCAGTACTGCTAATTTGGCGATTGGGTATGATTCAAATGAACTAAAAGAATATACCTCTTGGGTTCAGACAGTAAAATACTAATTGATATACGTGATAAACACTGATTTATGTGGTGTGTATTCGCAGACATTTTTAATATTATTTATTTTGTATATCAAATGCATATTTAGCCTATACCGTCATATTAAAAACTTATTCAAAATCAAAATATTAAAATATGTTTACATCACGAAAACTTACCTTTCCTGTCCCTCGTAATTAAAAAAAGATGGGAACTTGGGAATCGATTAGGCCTTTTTTTTCTTCTTCTCATTCCTCATTCTTTCTTATTCCTTTTACTATCGGTAAGTTATGCTAGACCATCGTTACATGATTTTCATTTCTAGTTATGAAACAGAATATTGTTAAGAATATTTCATTGCATGACATAGCAGATTATAAAGGCAGAATTTAATAATTATCATACGTTAAGTTATATAGCCTATTAAATTGGCAACGCTATTGTCACAATTTTTATTCGAGGCCGTCAATCTAACTTGGCTATCAGATGCAATAGAAGGCTACAGTAGCCTAATATACACATATTTATACAGCAAAGTAAAATAAATAGGCATAAAATAACTAAATAAATTAAACAGGGAAGTAGTCTTTAAATATAAAGGTGCACTAGAGATACAGTTTAAGAAAGGTATAAAACTAACATAATGAACTGTACTTATCATTGCGTTACTAGGTAATTTTAATTTATTTATTGTAATTTACTCTATTTTTAAATGGCCCATAACATATTCTCGATGCTCACGGCAAATTTAATATTAGTAGTATGGTTTTGTTCATTACCCCTAGGGTGGAGTCGCGATACTGTCCCGCAACGTTGGGTGGAGCAGGGGCAAAGTCCATCTCGCAGCGTGTTGCAGGGGCAAAGTCCGCAAATGACGTCATCCAAGATGGCGGCGCGCTAGACCACGTGACCAGAAGTAGGTTTCGTATTACAGCACGGTTCCCACGAAGCGGAAATGCAACGTCATCATTATATTTCTCCATACAAGTTTTCAGTAAGATGTTTATTTCACTATGGTCCTGGGATCGACTCAACCTGGAGTAAATGCGACCGTTGCCTAAGGCTGTTAACCTTATTATTATTATTATTATTAGATGGAAATGTAGAGAAGCGTTATTTTATTCCTTCAAGTATTTTTATAAATATGGTAGCTAACGTATCGAATAAGCTTGGTATAATGTCGGAATAATATTATATCATACGTCATTATTCAAAGGTGATTTGTAAATTATATTAAAAGCATGTTGTAAGTTTTATATTCACAGCGAAGACTTCTGCTAACCTTGCCTCGTTGTATAACAGCGAGAAGCTTTATCAGCGGAATACGATCCCACTCATCTGTGACATGTGATGTGTATAACATTATCAAGCGTACAGGTGACACATTTCCATTCAGTCTCTTTAAATGTTCACTCAATATGTCAAAACAACGATATTTCATTTGTCCATTTAAACTTTAAATCCTCATGACACGTCTAGTTTATTAATCTATCTAGTGCTTTTATTAATTTATTGCTTTGAAGCGGACTTGGTCATAATGTACTATAATAGTCCTCACGGTTGCTCCTGGTGAAAATAGAAAAAATGGTTTTCAATGCAAGGTTTTAGCGAGAGATTTGAAATTCTAATACGTAATTCTTTAGAAAACGGCTTCTAGCGCGTAATTTAAAATTATGAAAAATGACATTGTGGCAGATTTGTAGTATATTTTTACGAGAGAGTTCATTTCACAATAGGTATCATATTACCAAAGTCAACATTTTATTTTCTACGTTTTATCACACAATCCCCTCGGATCATATTAATTCTCTGTTCATACGAACTAAAACATATTGCTACGACAGCATTTTTTTTTTTTTCCAAACGTATCATCAAACAAAAGTTTAATTTCTTTATTCATATACAAGAAATGATGTATCTGTGGATAATGTTGATTCAACAAATTCTTTATTTATGACGTCATCATTACAAACAGGCTCATGCATGCTTCAAGGTCTTACACGGCACGTGTGCGGAAGTTAAGTAGGTCACACATCTCATATTACAGATCAAGTCTCTGCAAGTCTCGGCTAGCTCACAGCGTCAGTATATAAGGCGATGACGTCACCGCATCACATTCACTTCTTAGCAGACCGTCGCCGACTACACATCATGGAGAGCTCGTCCGCCGCCGTCTTCCAATGTGGTGAGTGTACCTCCGCATTTAAACATAGAAGGAATTTACAAAGACACATCAACCAACAACATAAGAAAAGTGACTACAAGTGTGAAATATGCGGTGTGATATTTACACGAAGTGATGTGCTAAAAAGACATGCACGAGAAAATCATGCCGTTACTGCCTTCACCTGTAACATATGTCACTCCAACTTCTCATCGGCACGAAACTTAAGTAGACACCAGGAGAGGAGCCACCACCCAGCAACAAGGGACGCTGCCAATCGCATTGGGATGTATCACCAAGCAGGCCACTTGTACTTTCCTGCTGAAGCCGGGACATCATGCAACGGAGGCGAGACCTGGAGGATTCCCGTGCACGGTGGTGGTCAAAGCCAGGAACCCGCCCGATTACAGGTACGTTTTATTACATTATCAAACATGTTTCTCAAAATGTAAATACATACATCATAGTAGTGGTGTAACACATGATTACATTTTATTTTTATAGGTCGGAGCGAGGAACTACAATGCGGACGATGTCAGACAAAACAACACCGGGCGCTTCCATCTACCAGCACATAGCGGAGACGTAGGAGCAGGGGCATCCCGTCCAACGATGCTGGGAGAGGAGGCCATGCTTTCCGGTATAAAACCTCAGGTATGTAGCGGAATTATTATTATTATTGTACAAGACATCCATCCTATTTCTCTCTCATAGTACAACGAATAAAACTCAATTTTTTTCCTTGTTACTGAATGGATAAAAAAAAGACAGAAAACTTAATTTTGTTTATTTTTTCCACGTTACTGAATGCGAGACTTTATATTTCAATGATTAAACAAGACAGAAAACTGATTTCTTTTGTCATAAAACTCAATATAATTTTTTTATATTAGTACAGAACGGTAAATAACAAGACATTAAACTTAATTTCTTTTTTCATAAATCTTAATATTTTATTTTTCTGTTGGTACAGAATACTAGTCCAGTGAGTGGGGATACCATGCGGACGTCATCCATCCATCCAAGTACCACCCAACCTGGACCTTCAGGTTTACATTGACAGTCTGAAGTCGTAGAGTGAGGACGTACCCACTCCGCTCTCCGTACTTTGAAATGGTTCTTCAGAACAGTTCAGTCGGTACGCTCTCATGCAAGCGTTGCAAAGCAAAATTAATAAACGGCTTAAAATGTTCGGACTGTGGAAATGTTTTCCACCCGAGCTGTGCGAAATTGATAAATACTATACAGTTTGTGGATGAAGAAACCATTAAGTGCTGTGCCAATAGTGAAAATAGTGTAGCCAGTGTAACGGATATTGACGAAGCATTTCATGATGCTCTTTTAGATATATCAGATTCGGATAATAAGGTGGACGTGCGTATTTTTAAATACGTTATTAAACAAAAAGACGACATTATTACAGAACTTCGAGATAAAGTAAACATACTAACAAGACAGGTAGAAATACTTTCAACAACTAGGGTTGTGGAAAAAAACAGTGAATCTAAGGACTCTGGTCTGTGTACCTCAGAAAACAAACAAATAATTACGATTGTTAAAAATAGCAAACCGGTAGGCGTGGCAACTGGCTCTGTGGACTTAAATAAAAGCGGCGAGAGTAGTGCAGTGGTAGATTTACCATCTACTAAACCTGAAATGCCAATATTTAATCAAGCACAAACTGCCGAGAGTAGTAAAGAATGTTCTGGAATGGCGGTTAATCGCAGCCTGTATAGTGATGTGGTAAAAGAAGTTCTTCTACATCCCTCTGTGGACAGTAACACTCCCATAAGTGATGACAATCCTTCTAGCAATGATTGGAAGACTGTTCAACGGAAGAAACGCACAAACACACGCATACAGATCGTGGGTAATAACAAGTGTAGTGAAATCAAAACGGTACCTAAATGTGTAGACTTACACGTTTATAGACTACATCCTGATATATCAGAAAATGATATAAAGAGTATGTTAGTCACAAGTTTCCCAGAAGTATCATGCGAACAGTTAATTGGAAGAAATAACAAACAGTATTCATCTTTTAAGGTTACCATCTACGAGAATAATTTTAGGAAGGCCATGGATCCATCAATATGGCCAAATGGTGCGTGTATTGGCAAGTTTTTTCGCATTCGTCAGAAAGCTCCTCCAAAAGAGTAATGTTTGATCCAGATTTATTGCTACTTAATGTTCGTGGTATTTCCAGTAACAAGATCAATGATATTGAGATTGACTACTTATCTGAAAACAATAGCCTAAAATTTTTATGTTTTACTGAAGTCTGGTTGATAGCTAATTTTATCCGTTCATGTAACATTAATGATTACAGTCTTTCCACTTTTTACTGTCGAAATGAATTTTTACATGGTGGCGTCGCAATATGGTCTAGAGATAACCTAGATGTATATAGCATAGACCTAAATGAATTCTGCTTTGAAAAACATATAGAAATTTGTGGTGTTAAGTGGATAGACAAGGACAGTGTCTTTGTAATTTTAACTTGTTACAGGTCACCTTCTGGCAATTTAAAATTATTTTTTGATACTCTTTACAATGTTTTACATAAGTTATTCACACCATCTCTTAATATTATATTATGTGGGGATTTTAATTTAAATTATTATGAGCCTTCAAAGGATTTTAATGATTTTAGTAATCTGCTCTCAATATTTGGTTTAGAGTGCAGAGTAAAATGGCCTACGCATGTATTTGAAACTGGTGTTACCGCGATTGATAACATTTTTACGAATATTACAGCTCATGATACCTGCTGTGTCGTTGACAATACGTTTTCTGATCACCGTACTGTTCTTTATGAATTTAACTGTAATGATGAGCCCACTAATAACTGTAATCATCCTATGAGAATATTTAATCCAATGAACTGTGAGAATTTTTTATGTATGATTTCTGGCGAAACATGGACTGAGGTTTTCAATCTTCCCAACTTCTCTGATAAGTTTAGTAGTTTTTACAATTCATTCATATATTATTTTAATGTATGCTTTCCAATTACATATCGTAAATCACTTTTGAACTCAAAACACTGGGTTAACAAGGAAGTTAAACAGTCCAGTATACATCTTAAGAACTTGTTTTTTCTTTCGAAAGTTTATCCAGAATTAAATAACTTTTATAAGGAAGCTAAGTGTCTCCATAGAATGCTTGTTAACAAAACTAAAACCAGCTTCTACAGCACTATGCTGGATAATTCAGTAAACAAAGGTCGGATGGCTTGGAAAATTATCAACCGTACTACAAACCGTCAAGCTAAACATGTAAATATAGCATTGAAAATCAATAATGAAATAGTGAATAATCCTCAAACGCTAGCAGACGCATTTAATTGTTTTTTTAAAAATGCACCATTGGAAGCAATTTCAAATATTAAATGCACAAATCCTGACTTTAATCTAAACAACTTTAAATGCTTTGACAAATCAATGTATTTGAGCGAGTTCTCAGAATTTGAAGTCCAAGAAATTATACTTAAGAAACTCAAACGTAAACTATCTTTTGGGCCTGATGAGCTTCCTGCTATGCTGATTGTTAAAAGCATTGATGCTATAATCAAGCCTCTGACATATTTAATTAATCTATCTTTCTGCCTTGGAATCTTTCCCACAGAATTGAAACTTAACAAAGTAAACCCAATATTTAAGAAATCTGATAAAACGAAAATTGAAAATTATAGACCAATTTCCATTGGAAATACTATATCTAAAGTTTTTGAATATTGCATGTTGGACAGGCTGCTCAAGTACATTGATAAATTCAATATCTTTCATGAAACTCAGCATGGTTTCAGACCCTCAAAGTCTACTAATACTGCAATTTATAGTGTTCACAAAGAAATTTTGTCTTGTCTTGACTCGGGCAAATGCCCGGTTGGGATATTCTGTGATCTCAGCAGGGCATTTGACTGTGTAAATCACAACTTGCTCTTGACTAAACTTGAAAGATATGGTATAAGAGGTGTTATCTTACAGTGGTTCTCTTCTTACCTCAAGGATAGGTATCAATATGTTGAAATATTACATAAAACAAAAGAACATGCTATTAAATATAGATCTAATAATGTACGTATTGATGTTGGTGTCCCTCAGGGCTCCATTTTAGGACCGATATTGTTTTTACTATATATTAACGATTTACCTACATATTTGAAAGACTACTTTTTATGTATGTATGCTGATGACACCTCGGTTGTAGTATACGACGAAAGTGAACAGCGTCTTGAAACAAAGTGTAATGAGTTATTAAAAGGTTTAAAAACCTGGTATGATAACAATCTTCTTTATTTGAATCTTAATAAAACTGGATTTATTCATTTTCATAATCCACAGAAGAAAAACTTGAAAGACATTAGCATTGGTATCGAAAATAAATTGCTAGATAAATTGGAATCCACTAAGTTTTTGGGTGTTGAATTTGATCAACATATGTCCTGGAGACACCATTGTGTGAATTTAATTTTGAAATTGAATAGTGTCTGCTATCAGATCAGGATTTTGAGAACTATTCTTGACCATAACATTACACTTTCTTTCTACTACGCACAAGTTGAGTCTAGATTATCGTACGGTATTTGTTTTTGGGGGTCTGCAGCCATGTTAAATGAGGTATTTATTGTCCAGAAACGTATCGTCAGATGCATAGCAGGTGTTGACCAAAGAACTTCATGTAGGGAATATTTTATGAAATACAACTTGTTAACAGTATATGCGTTGTATGTTTTGAAACTTCTGGAACTTGTTCATACAAACTTATCTGAATATCAGAAAAATAGCGACTATCATAATTATGATACAAGATATAGAAATAATCTCTGTACACCGTTTCACCATTTATCTACATTTAGTAAAACATATATGGTTTTTGGTTTACAATTATATAATAGTTTAACTGCTAATACCAAGACTCTAAATTTACTACCGTTTAGAAAACATGTCAAATCTATTTTAATACAAATATGCCCCTACAGTTTGGAGGATGCACGCGTAGGCCTCTTAAATCGCATAACTTTTAAGTAATATGCCTACAACTAATTTTAATTTTTTATATTAGTATTAGAGGAAAATTTGACACTGTCCATACATTTACTATGTCATCGACAATAAAGATTATTATTATTATTATTATTATTATTATTATTATTACATTTGCAGGTATGTTATTATTATGATTATTGTGCAAGATATCAAACTTATTTTTTATCACAAAACGTAATATTATTTTTTATATTAGTACAGAACGGCTAAAAACACGACAGAAAACGTAATTTTTTTCATAAATCTTAATATTTTATATTTCTATTGTTACAGAATCCAGAGTCCATCCGTCAGTCGCGACCTAGCGTCACCATGCTTACGCGTGATATTCCACAGGTATGTGCAGTGAAATATCTTAGTATTTTATTATTCCATACGCTTACGAAGGTCTAGATTGCTAATGTCGATATTTTTTCGTTATTACAGAGTCAAGGTGGAATGGATCGCGGCGCTGTGAGCAACTCAACATCGGCGGAAACATGTGAGTTTTTACCCGTCGAAACAGCGTTCAGGTCACGACTGGCAACATATGCCGCATTAGATTTTCCAGCCGGCGATATGGAATCTGTCCTGTCATCATGCCAATATAAAATTGAAAACCTTCTGTCAGATTCACTGTCAAAATTTGCATCAATTAAATTTAATATTTTTGTAGAGTGTGAATTTAAACATCTAGAGCTAAATTCTTGTTTGAGAAATTTTAAGACAAAAAATGATTCGTTGCTCAAAACATCAAATATTCACGAAGTAGTTTCTAGTCATATTTCTAAAATTCAGTCTGAGATGCAGGACAGTGAATTACGAGGGTCTGGGTGGTTTTACAATAAAATCCACAAAATTGAAATTCGCGTCAACGAATATATGCCATTTGCAGGGCGTGGGCATATGATCCTCCCTGATAAATTCCAGCATCTGAAGTCATTAATTAATATTGATAATGATGATGCATTTTGTTTCAAATACTGCATTTTATCGAAATTTATTGAGTCTGATAAGGATTTGTGGGCCAGTTATCTTACCAGACCAGAGTTGGATAACAAGTACGATTGGAACTGTGTAAAATTCCCCGTTTCGATTCATGATATTGAAAAGTTTTCCAAAAGAAACAATATTTCGATCAATGTATTTGGCCTAGAGGAAAAGCGGGATGGGAAAAATATTTCTCATTTCGTGTTTCCTATCATAATTGTTGAAAAGGAACTAGATGATCATAGAGATCTTTTGTTTGTATGTAACGAGGAAAATTCCCACTATATAGTCATTTCAGATTTCGATGCTTTTGTAAGACCTTTTGTAACAACCAACCACCTTCAAGTCAGAGTTTGTAAACGATGTTTTACACATTTTCAAACGTACGAAGGCAAGTCTGCTGACGTAAGGTTGAAAGAGCATTTGGCCTTATGCAACTCATTCAGCCCAGTCAGATGCGAAATTCCTAAAAATCCTGAAGTCGTATTCAACAAGCCCGAATATTCGCAAAAGATCAGGTTTGTTATCTATGCGGATTTCGAGTGTTTGCTGGAACCTATTTCGGGATGTTTGGGAGATCCGCAGAAAAGTTGGACTACTCCTTATCAGAAGCATAAACCTTTTAGTTTTTGCTATTTTATTAAAGATGCTGAGGGCGCATATTCTCAATTGAGACTGTTTAGAGGGGAGGATGCCAGCGGTGAGTTTATGTGCTCGCTCGTTGCTGATGCCAAAGAAATTGATAAAATCTTGAATAGTGTAAATAAACCCATGACCCCTCTGACAGAAGATGAAATTAGGACATACAATAGCGCTACTATTTGTCATATTTGTGGCGAGGGTAACTTTACCAATGTGAACTATAAAGTAAGGGACCATTGCCATGTTAGTGGTCGGTTCAGAGGAGCCGCCCACAGAAATTGTAATTTGAATTATAGGAACCAGGCATTTGTCCCTATAGTATTGCATAACATGTCCAACTATGATGCTCATTTTATTGTGACAGAACTTGGTTTCGATCAGAATAGAATCAACGTCATATGCAATACACAAGAAAAGTATGTGACATTTTCAAAATTTATTCCCTCCTCTTATTTGAAGAGGGGAGGTACGGAGTTAAGATTTATAGATTCGTTTCGGTTCATGGCAAGCAGCCTGGAAAAGCTAGCATTCAATCTACCTAAAGATAAATTTATAGAAACAGCAAAAGTATTTGGTGAAAACGCCGATTTGGTGTGTCGAAAGGGAGTGTTCCCCTACGACTACGTCACCTCTGCTGAAATTTTGAAGGAGAAGAAATTGCCTCCGAAAGATGCATTTTACAATAGACTCGCGAATGAGAACGTCTCTGACCAAGACTACTCTCACGCGAGAAACGTTTGGAATTCTTTCTCGATCAGCTCATTAGGAGAATATTCAGACTTATATTTGAAATCTGATGTTTTGATTTTGACCGACGTCTTTGAAAACTTTAGACAGATGTGTTTTGAGACGTACGGAATGGATTGTTTGTACATAGTACTGTTCCAGGCTTTGCTTACTCAGCTATGTTGAAGTTCACAAAGGTAAAATTACCGCTTTTGACCGATATGGATATGATTCAAATGTTTGAACGCGGGATAAGAGGTGGAATTTGTCAGTGTGTGACAAGGCACGCTGTTGCAAACAATAACATGTGTGATGAATTTGATGAGACAGCAAAAAAATCTTTTCTTTATTATGTCGATGCCAATAACCTTTATGGTTATGCGATGTCGCAGGCATTGCCGTCAGGCGAGTTCCGCTGGCTCGACAAACATGAGATAGCGTCCTTTGACATCATGTCCATACCGGTCAATTCTAAATTAGGATATGTGCTTGAGGTAGACATTGAGTATCCAGACCATCTTCACGATGCTCATTCTGATCTCCCTTTCTGTGCAGAGATGAAATTTCCTTCAGGCAGCAAAAACAAAAAATTATTAACCACTTTGGAGTCAAAAGAAAAATATGTCATTCATCACACGGTACTTAGGCAAGCCGTGCAACACGGACTGAGGTTAACCAAGATCCATAGAGTTATCGAATTTCAACAAAGCTGCTGGTTGAAACCCTACATTGACTATAACACGGCCAAGCGTAGGGCTGCAGCCAACAACTTTGAGAAAGACTTTTTTAAATTGATGAACAACGCTGTTTTTTGGTAAGACTATGGAAAATGTAAGGAAACGTATAAATTTTCGGCTTGTATCAAGTGAGAAGGAAATTCGAAAGTTTGTAGCCAAAAGTAACTTTATGGATAGGACAATTTATAACGAAAACTTGGTTGGTGTCCATCTAGCAAAAACTAGTTTAGTGTTTGATAAGGCCATCTATGTTGGCATGTCTATTTTGGAAATTTCGAAAACTAGGATGTATGAGTTCCATTATGATACCATGAAAAATTTTTATAAAGAAGGATTGAAATTGTGCTACATGGACACGGACAGCTTCGTCTATAGAATTGAAACGGATAACCTCTTCCGTGATATGATGCATTTCCGAGATGAGCTGGATACTAGTGTCTACCCACCTGAACATCCCTTGTATTCAAACGAAAACAAGGCGGTGGTTGGGAAATTCAAGGATGAAGGAGCTGGTCACTCCATAAAGGCGTTCGTAGGTCTGCGAGCGAAAATGTACGCCATAAAATTTAATGATATGGTAATCAAAAAATTGAAAGGCGTTAAGAAAAACGTCATTGACAAAGATGTCAACTTTGAAGATTATGTTGGTTGTCTACAGAGCGGACAGTCAACATTCTCGTTAAACAGATCCATCAGATCATACAAGCATAATGTATTTTCGATTTCTATGAATAAATTGACTTTATCCGGCAACGACGACAAGCGTCATATTATGGAAAATTGTGTGGACACTCTCGCTCACGGACACTCTCGCTCACGGACACTACAAAATCAGGGAGGAGGAGTGCGATGATGAACCTCCTACTAAAAAATGTAAATTGTAAAAATGTATATTTGTTTATAGACTTTGCTTTATGAAATATTATCTGTAATTTATATGATGTAAGAAAGAATCAATATTTATATTCTGTATGATGTATGATACATTAAACGATGTATGAAGCATTAAAATGTTACTGTTATCCCATGATTTTTTTTTATTATTATATGATGTATGATACAATATTTGTAATACTTATGATGTGAGAATTGTAATACATATGATATGAGAAATATTATACTTTGTATAATCTATGTTAAAATAAAATATTAAACAGATGCATTATCTTTAATGTTACCCCCAAGCTTAAAAAAATCCCACTCCCTACACATATACCTCCATCCCCCCTCTTTTTTCTAGGCAGAACTAGTCTAGACTGGTTTTTTCTAGACAGAACTAGTATAGATTGGATTTCTCTAGACTGAACTAGTACGGACTGGTTTTTTCTAGGTAGATCTAGTCTGGACTGGTTTTTTCTAGTCAGAACTAGTCTGGACATAGTCCACGATGGTAAGTATCCTTTTTAATCATGAACAAGAACAAGAAATATACCAAGAAATATAACAAGAAATATAACAAGAACAAGAAATAGCAACTAACTATATTTGACATGCAGCAACTATTTCTCTGTATATTTCGTTCTCGTCAAGTTCTCGTTTCGTTCTCGTTTAGTTCTCGTTTTAGGTCTATTTCTCTGTATATTTCGTTCTCGTCAAGTTCTCGTTTCGTTCTCGTTTAGTTCTCGTTTAGTTCTCGTTTTAGGTCTATTTTTCTGTATATTTCGTTCTCGTTTAGTTCTCGTCTCGTCTCGTTTCGTTCTCGTCTCGTCTCGTTTCGTTCTCGTTTAGTTCTCGTTTAGTTCTCGTTTCAGGTCTATTTCTCTGTATATTTCGTTCTCGGTTTATTTCTCTGTATAATTCTCGTTTTTGGCCCAATCCTCGGTATAAATCTTAAAGAACTGATCTTATGTATTTACCACAAGAACCAGAACAAGAACAACAACATCACCATTATAGTCATATCTGCTGAAGGATTTGGAATGATGTGATACATATTATAACGAGAAACTATATAAAACAGATGGCTAAGGTTTGCATACTCTAAAATTTAATAAGTCATCACTAAGAATATTCTATCTGATTAAGACACGTACGTATGGAAAATAAAAAACATGAAGATTTGTTTGTATCTTTTCTTTATATTCTATCCATCACCCATTATTCATAACTCAACTTATAGTGTGAAACATATTATATCCTATCCTAACCTATCCAAAACTGTGATATAATATGTTTCACACTATAAGTTGAGTTATGAATAATGGGTGATGGATAGAATATAAAGAAAAGATACAAACAAATCTTCATGTTTTTTATTTTCCATACGTACGTGTCTTAATCAGATAGAATATTCTTAGTGATGACTTATTAAATTTTAGAGTATGCAAACCTTAGCCATCTGTTTTATATAGTTTCTCGTTATAATATGTATCACATCATTCCAAATCCTTCAGCAGATATGACTATAATGGTGATGTTGTTGTTCTTGTTCTGGTTCTTGTGGTAAATACATAAGATCAGTTCTTTAAGATTTATACCGAGGATTGGGCCAAAAACGAGAATTATACAGAGAAATAAACCGAGAACGAAATATACAGAGAAATAGACCTGAAACGAGAACTAAACGAGAACTAAACGAGAACGAAACGAGACGAGACGAGAACTAAACGAGAACGAAATATACAGAAAAATAGACCTAAAACGAGAACTAAACGAGAACTAAACTAGAACTAAACGAGAACGAAACGAGAACTTGACGAGAACGAAATATACAGAGAAATAGACCTAAAACGAGAACTAAACGAGAACGAAACGAGAACTTGACGAGAACGAAATATACAGAGAAATAGTTGCTGCATGTCAAATATAGTTAGTTGCTATTTCTTGTTCTTGTTATATTTCTTGTTATATTTCTTGGTATATTTCTTGTTCTTGTTCATGATTAAAAAGGATACTTACCATCGTGGACTATGTCCAGACTAGTTCTGACTAGAAAAAACCAGTCCAGACTAGATCTACCTAGAAAAAACCAGTCCGTACTAGTTCAGTCTAGAGAAATCCAATCTATACTAGTTCTGTCTAGAAAAAACCAGTCTAGACTAGTTCTGCCTAGAAAAAAGAGGGGGGATGGAGGTATATGTGTAGGGAGTGGGATTTTTTTAAGCTTGGGGGTAACATTAAAGATAATGCATCTGTTTAATATTTTATTTTAACATAGATTATACAAAGTATAATATTTCTCATATCATATGTATTACAATTCTCACATCATAAGTATTACAAATATTGTATCATACATCATATAATAATAAAAAAAAATCATGGGATAACAGTAACATTTTAATGCTTCATACATCGTTTAATGTATCATACATCATACAGAATATAAATATTGATTCTTTCTTACATCATATAAATTACAGATAATATTTCATAAAGCAAAGTCTATAAACAAATATACATTTTTACAATTTACATTTTTTAGTAGGAGGTTCATCATCGCACTCCTCCTCCCTGATTTTGTAGTGTCCGTGAGCGAGAGTGTCCACACAATTTTCCATAATATGACGCTTGTCGTCGTTGCCGGATAAAGTCAATTTATTCATAGAAATCGAAAATACATTATGCTTGTATGATCTGATGGATCTGTTTAACGAGAATGTTGACTGTCCGCTCTGTAGACAACCAACATAATCTTCAAAGTTGACATCTTTGTCAATGACGTTTTTCTTAACGCCTTTCAATTTTTTGATTACCATATCATTAAATTTTATGGCGTACATTTTCGCTCGCAGACCTACGAACGCCTTTATGGAGTGACCAGCTCCTTCATCCTTGAATTTCCCAACCACCGCCTTGTTTTCGTTTGAATACAAGGGATGTTCAGGTGGGTAGACACTAGTATCCAGCTCATCTCGGAAATGCATCATATCACGGAAGAGGTTATCCGTTTCAATTCTATAGACGAAGCTGTCCGTGTCCATGTAGCACAATTTCAATCCTTCTTTATAAAAATTTTTCATGGTATCATAATGGAACTCATACATCCTAGTTTTCGAAATTTCCAAAATAGACATGCCAACATAGATGGCCTTATCAAACACTAAACTAGTTTTTGCTAGATGGACACCAACCAAGTTTTCGTTATAAATTGTCCTATCCATAAAGTTACTTTTGGCTACAAACTTTCGAATTTCCTTCTCACTTGATACAAGCCGAAAATTTATACGTTTCCTTACATTTTCCATAGTCTTACCAAAAAACAGCGTTGTTCATCAATTTAAAAAAGTCTTTCTCAAAGTTGTTGGCTGCAGCCCTACGCTTGGCCGTGTTATAGTCAATGTAGGGTTTCAACCAGCAGCTTTGTTGAAATTCGATAACTCTATGGATCTTGGTTAACCTCAGTCCGTGTTGCACGGCTTGCCTAAGTACCGTGTGATGAATGACATATTTTTCTTTTGACTCCAAAGTGGTTAATAATTTTTTGTTTTTGCTGCCTGAAGGAAATTTCATCTCTGCACAGAAAGGGAGATCAGAATGAGCATCGTGAAGATGGTCTGGATACTCAATGTCTACCTCAAGCACATATCCTAATTTAGAATTGACCGGTATGGACATGATGTCAAAGGACGCTATCTCATGTTTGTCGAGCCAGCGGAACTCGCCTGACGGCAATGCCTGCGACATCGCATAACCATAAAGGTTATTGGCATCGACATAATAAAGAAAAGATTTTTTTGCTGTCTCATCAAATTCATCACACATGTTATTGTTTGCAACAGCGTGCCTTGTCACACACTGACAAATTCCACCTCTTATCCCGCGTTCAAACATTTGAATCATATCCATATCGGTCAAAAGCGGTAATTTTACCTTTGTGAACTTCAACATAGCTGAGTAAGCAAAGCCTGGAACAGTACTATGTACAAACAATCCATTCCGTACGTCTCAAAACACATCTGTCTAAAGTTTTCAAAGACGTCGGTCAAAATCAAAACATCAGATTTCAAATATAAGTCTGAATATTCTCCTAATGAGCTGATCGAGAAAGAATTCCAAACGTTTCTCGCGTGAGAGTAGTCTTGGTCAGAGACGTTCTCATTCGCGAGTCTATTGTAAAATGCATCTTTCGGAGGCAATTTCTTCTCCTTCAAAATTTCAGCAGAGGTGACGTAGTCGTAGGGGAACACTCCCTTTCGACACACCAAATCGGCGTTTTCACCAAATACTTTTGCTGTTTCTATAAATTTATCTTTAGGTAGATTGAATGCTAGCTTTTCCAGGCTGCTTGCCATGAACCGAAACGAATCTATAAATCTTAACTCCGTACCTCCCCTCTTCAAATAAGAGGAGGGAATAAATTTTGAAAATGTCACATACTTTTCTTGTGTATTGCATATGACGTTGATTCTATTCTGATCGAAACCAAGTTCTGTCACAATAAAATGAGCATCATAGTTGGACATGTTATGCAATACTATAGGGACAAATGCCTGGTTCCTATAATTCAAATTACAATTTCTGTGGGCGGCTCCTCTGAACCGACCACTAACATGGTAATGGTCCCTTACTTTATAGTTCACATTGGTAAAGTTACCCTCGCCACAAATATGACAAATAGTAGCGCTATTGTATGTCCTAATTTCATCTTCTGTCAGAGGGGTCATGGGTTTATTTACACTATTCAAGATTTTATCAATTTCTTTGGCATCAGCAACGAGCGAGCACATAAACTCACCGCTGGCATCCTCCCCTCTAAACAGTCTCAATTGAGAATATGCGCCCTCAGCATCTTTAATAAAATAGCAAAAACTAAAAGGTTTATGCTTCTGATAAGGAGTAGTCCAGCTTTTCTGCGGATCTCCCAAACATCCCGAAATAGGTTCCAGCAAACACTCGAAATCCGCATAGATAACAAACCTGATCTTTTGCGAATATTCGGGCTTGTTGAATACGACTTCAGGATTTTTAGGAATTTCGCATCTGACTGGGCTGAATGAGTTGCATAAGGCCAAATGCTCTTTCAACCTTACGTCAGCAGACTTGCCTTCGTACGTTTGAAAATGTGTAAAACATCTTTTACAAACTCTGACTTGAAGGTGGTTGGTTGTTACAAAAGGTCTTACAAAAGCATCGAAATCTGAAATGACTATATAGTGGGAATTTTCCTCGTTACATACAAACAAAAGATCTCTATGATCATCTAGTTCCTTTTCAACAATTATGATAGGAAACACGAAATGAGAAATATTTTTCCCATCCCGCTTTTCCTCTAGGCCAAATACATTGATCGAAATATTGTTTCTTTTGGAAAACTTTTCAATATCATGAATCGAAACGGGGAATTTCACACAGTTCCAATCGTACTTGTTATCCAACTCTGGTCTGGTAAGATAACTGGCCCACAAATCCTTATCAGACTCAATAAATTTCGATAAAATGCAGTATTTGAAACAAAATGCATCATCATTATCAATATTAATTAATGACTTCAGATGCTGGAATTTATCAGGGAGGATCATATGCCCACGCCCTGCAAATGGCATATATTCGTTGACGCGAATTTCAATTTTGTGGATTTTATTGTAAAACCACCCAGACCCTCGTAATTCACTGTCCTGCATCTCAGACTGCATTTTAGAAATATGACTAGAAACTACTTCGTGAATATTTGATGTTTTGAGCAACGAATCATTTTTTGTCTTAAAATTTCTCAAACAAGAATTTAGCTCTAGATGTTTAAATTCACACTCTACAAAAATATTAAATTTAATTGATGCAAATTTTGACAGTGAATCTGACAGAAGGTTTTCAATTTTATATTGGCATGATGACAGGACAGATTCCATATCGCCGGCTGGAAAATCTAATGCGGCATATGTTGCCAGTCGTGACCTGAACGCTGTTTCGACGGGTAAAAACTCACATGTTTCCGCCGATGTTGAGTTGGTCACAGCGCCGCGATCCATTCCACCTTGACTCTGTAATAACGAAAAAATATCGACATTAGCAATCTAGACCTTCGTAAGCGTATGGAATAATAAAATACTAAGATATTTCACTGTACATACCTGTGGAATATCACGCGTAAGCATGTTGACGCTAGGTCGCGACTGACGGATGGACTCTGGATTCTGTAACAATAGAAATATAAAATATTAAGATTTATGAAAAAATTACGTTTTCTGTCTTGTTTTTAGCCGTTCTGTACTAATATAAAAAATAATATTACGTTTTGTGATAAAAAATAAGTTTGATATCTTGCACAATAATCATAATAATAACATACTTGCAAATGTAAACCTGAAGGTCCAGGTTGGATGGTACTTGGATGGATGGATGACGTCCGCATGGTATCCCCACTCACTGGACTTGTATTCTGTACCAACAGAAAAATAAAATATTAAGATTTATGAAAAAAGAAATTAAGTTTAATGTCTTGTTATTTACCGTTCTGTACTAATATAAAAAAATTATATTGAGTTTTATGACAAAAGAAATCAGTTTTCTGTCTTGTTTAATCATTGAAATATAAAGTCTCGCATTCAGTAACGTGGAAAAAATAAACAAAATTAAGTTTTCTGTCTTTTTTTTATCCATTCAGTAACAAGGAAAAAAATTGAGTTTTATTCGTTGTACTATGAGAGAGAAATAGGATGGATGTCTTGTACAATAATAATAATTCCGCTACATACCTGAGGTTTTATACCGGAAAGCATGGCCTCCTCTCCCAGCATCGTTGGACGGGATGCCCCTGCTCCTACGTCTCCGCTATGTGCTGGTAGATGGAAGCGCCCGGTGTTGTTTTGTCTGACATCGTCCGCATTGTAGTTCCTCGCTCCGACCTATAAAAATAAAATGTAATCATGTGTTACACCACTACTATGATGTATGTATTTACATTTTGAGAAACATGTTTGATAATGTAATAAAACGTACCTGTAATCGGGCGGGTTCCTGGCTTTGACCACCACCGTGCACGGGAATCCTCGAGGTCTCGCCTCCGTTGCATGATGTCCCGGCTTCAGCAGGAAAGTACAAGTGGCCTGCTTGGTGATACATCCCAATGCGATTGGCAGCGTCCCTTGTTGCTGGGTGGTGGCTCCTCTCCTGGTGTCTACTTAAGTTTCGTGCCGATGAGAAGTTGGAGTGACATATGTTACAGGTGAAGGCAGTAACGGCATGATTTTCTCGTGCATGTCTTTTTAGCACATCACTTCGTGTAAATATCACACCGCATATTTCACACTTGTAGTCACTTTTCTTATGATGTTGGTTGATGTGTCTTTGTAAATTCCTTCTATGTTTAAATGCGGAGGTACACTCACCACATTGGAAGACGGCGGCGGACGAGCTCTCCATGATGTGTAGTCGGCGACGGTCTGCTAAGAAGTGAATGTGATGCGGTGACGTCATCGCCTTATATACTGACGCTGTGAGCTAGCCGAGACTTGCAGAGACTTGATCTGTAATATGAGATGTGTGACCTACTTAACTTCCGCACACGTGCCGTGTAAGACCTTGAAGCATGCATGAGCCTGTTTGTAATGATGACGTCATAAATAAAGAATTTGTTGAATCAACATTATCCACAGATACATCATTTCTTGTATATGAATAAAGAAATTAAACTTTTGTTTGATGATACGTTTGGAAAAAAAAAATGCTGTCGTAGCAATATGTTTTAGTTCGTATGAACAGAGAATTAATATGTTCCGAGGGGATTGTGTGATAAAACGTAGAAAATAAAATGTTGACTTTGGTAATATGATACCTATTGTGAAATGAACTCTCTCGTAAAAATATACTACAAATCTGCCACAATGTCATTTTTCATAATTTTAAATTACGCGCTAGAAGCCGTTTTCTAAAGAATTACGTATTAGAATTTCAAATCTCTCGCTAAAACCTTGCATTGAAAACCATTTTTTCTATTTTCACCAGGAGCAACCGTGAGGACTATTATAGTACATTATGACCAAGTCCGCTTCAAAGCAATAAATTAATAAAAGCACTAGATAGATTAATAAACTAGACGTGTCATGAGGATTTAAAGTTTAAATGGACAAATGAAATATCGTTGTTTTGACATATTGAGTAAACATTTAAAGAGACTGAATGGAAATGTGTCACCTGTACGCTTGATAATGTTATACACATCACATGTCACAGATGAGTGGGATCGTATTCCGCTGATAAAGCTTCTCGCTGTTATACAACGAGGCAAGGTTAGCAGAAGTCTTCGCTGTGAATATAAAACTTACAACATGCTTTTAATATAATTTACAAATCACCTTTGAATAATGACGTATGATATAATATTATTCCGACATTATACCAAGCTTATTCGATACGTTAGCTACCATATTTATAAAAATACTTGAAGGAATAAAATAACGCTTCTCTACATTTCCATCTAATAATAATAATAATAATAATAATAATAATAAGGTTAACAGCCTTAGGCAACGGTCGCATTTACTCCAGGTTGAGTCGATCCCAGGACCATAGTGAAATAAACATCTTACTGAAAACTTGTATGGAGAAATATAATGATGACGTTGCATTTCCGCTTCGTGGGAACCGTGCTGTAATACGAAACCTACTTCTGGTCACGTGGTCTAGCGCGCCGCCATCTTGGATGACGTCATTTGCGGACTTTGCCCCTGCAACACGCTGCGAGATGGACTTTGCCCCTGCTCCACCCAACGTTGCGGGACAGTATCGCGACTCCACCCTAGGGGTAATGAACAAAACCATACTACTAATATTAATTTAAAAATTAAAGAATATCTAATCCCCGCACTGCATATAAATATTCATACATTGATAACATATTACTGCAAGTCGAGTACAAAATAATGTCATCTGTATCGGAAATATCTCACAATATTTGTTCGTTAATCCTTCCTTTTTAGTGTTATTTAGAGCCTATCTTCTGTGATTTTTCTTTCGTAATTTTTACACTTCAACATTCTAGAAGGGCCCAGTAGACAAGGCAGTACGTATAGTAGCCTCGTGTCCTCTATAAAAATATAAAATTACGAACATATTTTTCGGACTGAGAAGTTGGAGCGCCATTTAAAAGCATGAAGCCAGCAGAAGAAAACTGAAAAAACAAGTGACGAACGGCTAGCGCATACCGGCTAGTACACCCACGCTATCTGTCGGAGAAGTTTGGCGAGCTACATCCCTATTATAGTACAAGGGTACAAGAATAATTTTAGAAATACATACAGAGAAATACAAAGAGATACAAAGAAATACAAAGAAATACAGGATCAATACAACACTACAAAACAATAAATAAATAAATAAAAAGTGCAATGTGTAGGTCAAATAGTAGGTACTGAAAGATTATTTAAAGTTTTTGGCTACCTCAAAAAATTCATCATTTTTTGTATAAGCAGATTTGTTTTAGTTTCATCAGTACTAAGCCTTTAAAGTGTTTAAAAGTTAAATTTCTAGTAGCAACCGGAAGAGAATTAAACATTTTCACTGACATGTACCTAAAATTATGTTTGGTTGTTGCAAACAAGCATTGATCCTGTAAAATGTTATTGCAATTTCTGGTGCCAAAGGTATGTACATCAGAATAAGTTTTAAAGTTATCAGAATTACTCTTAACATATAACAAACACTGTAAAATATATATAGCTGGTAGGCTGAGAATACTAGATGTGATGAAAAGAGGTTTACAGTGGGCTTTCCAATCAGCACCAAAGATTATCCTTAAAGCCTTCTTCTGTAATTTGAAGATGATAAGTGCAAAACTACAATTACCCCAGAGTAGAGTACCATAAGTTAAATGGCTATGAACATAAGCATAGTATGCAGAAGTTAATACTTCTCTAGTAACATATTTTTGCAGTCTGCGAAGCACAAATATACCTCTGGCAATCTTATTAGAGATTAATACAACGTGAGATGACCAATTTAAACCTCCTTGGAGGACGATGCCAAGAAATTTGGCATCCTTATAGAAGTGCTGATGTTTCCTATCAAAAGTGAATTTCAAGTCAGTAACTTTAGAGTCATTAACATATAAAGAATTAGCTGCAGTCCAATCTAGAACAATATCATCACTAACTTTTAAGAGATTTAAGGTGTTGAGGTCACAGTCAGTTACAGCAGTCAGAGCCAGATCATCTGCATAGAGATACGAATTTAGGAAATCTTTAGATGTGTTATTATAGACAGACAGGACACTAGGTAAATCATTTATATAAATAATAAATAAGATAGGGCCCAATATAGAACCCTGAGGTACACCATGTTTGATAGACTTAAGTTGTGATTGGATACCATTGAGGTGAACACATTGCAGTCTTCCAGATAGATATGACTGAATTAAGTTGAGAGCTTCATCACTAAAACCATAAAATCTCAATTTATCAGCTAGAGTCACATGTGAGATAGTGTCAAAGGCTCTTGAGAAATCATACATTTTACACCATGTAGATTCTTTCTTGTTAAGTCCTGATAGGCAGTCATACGACCCTTGCGGAATCCAAACTGACAAATTGAGAAAAGATTTTCACTTTCAAAATATTTTATAATTTGATCATTAAGAATACACTCAAATACCTTAGAGACAATTGGTAGGACAGAAACAGGTCTATAATTTTTAACATCAGACTTGTTACCTTTTTTGAAGACGGGTGTGATTTTACCAACTTTCAACAGTTCAGGAAAATAGCCTAGGTTGATACATTTGTTGATTAAAAATGATATAGGTTCAGCCACATATGGTGCAGATATCTTCACTAGAATGGAGTTGATACCATATATGTCTAGAGCTTTACTGTTCTTAAGTGATACAATCTTACTATATACAGTATCTACTGTGACTTCACTAAAATTGAATAACCTACAGAGATCACCATTGTTCTCCCTCATATTCTGAGTGGGCCTATTATTAATATTATTTTTTTCAACCAACTCCATGTAATAGGATGAGTTATGTTCACATACTTTAATATCTCTTAAGATTTCATCAACAATATTCAAAAAGTAATCATTAAACTCATCAGCAGAAATTTCAAGATTCTCAGAGACAGGCTTACTGTTAATACCAGAGGTGTCCTTAATTACCGACCATATAGCTTTGGATTTATTAGAAGAGGAATTAATAAGATTGGAATTATAGTTTATCTTGGCTAGTTTGACTTCCTTAATGTATAATTTTTTGTGAAACAAGTAAGCCCTTTTCGAGCTTTCTGAACCACTGTTTTTATAAGTGACATACAGTTTCAAGCAATTCTTTTTCAGGTTACGGAGATCTTCTGTAAACCATTTATGTTTAGTATTAGATTTCCTAGATAGAGTTTTAAGGGGTAAGGCCATGTTTACAGTGTTCAGAAATATACTCATAAAGAATTCAAACATGTTGTCAATGTCATGTATCTTATAAAGTGATAACCAATTAATTTTAGATAGTAAGAAACAAAAATAGGCACTACCTTGGTCATTGAGAGGTCTATAGATGATTTTGGCACCCTGAGAGTTGTTAGAACAATTAGTATTAACAACTCTAGCTTTAACACTGATGGCATCATTGGTAAAACTTTAGCTTCAATTCTGTCAGAATGTAATGATGTCACAACGTTATCAATACATGTCCCAGACCTAGGTCTGGTTACTTCTAGCACACTTAACTGTAGGCCAAAGGACTGAAAGAGATTATCTAATATTATCCTAAAATTACTATCACCTCCGTCAATGAAGTTAACATTAAATTCCCCACAAAGTATGACAGAATATTTTCCCAAACTAAAAACAGCAGCAAGAAGAACTTGTAACGTGTCAATGAAATGATAGAAATTGTTAGGATTAGGTGTTCTATATAGGACCACGATAATAACACTGATTTCAACAATAGTCACTGATGAAAGTTCACAAACGCTTTCAACAGAGAGATTATTCAGGTTGCTATTAGGCTTAAAGGTTAAGCCTTGTCTCACGAATATTGCTACACCACCATGACGAAAATTCTCTCTACAGAAGAAGTCAGCACATACATAACCAGGTAGACACAGGTTAGTTATTTCATGTTGATTAAGCCAGTGCTCAGAAATACAGATTACATTAATGTTAAGTGTAGAAGACATCAACTCCAGTTCTGTGCATTTATTGGGTAGACTTTGGACATTCCAGTACAGAATTGTTAGCTCATCACTATTGATGCTACTAGTATTGACACTTGCACGGACAATACCCGATGCCGAAGCACTATAAGGATCTGGGCTAATGTTTAACTTAACAAGGTCCACTAGCTCACTTCTACATTCATCTTCCACCACTTTAGCCACTAGTTTTCCTGACAGTAGTCGATGGCATTACACAGTAAATTTCCTAGTTTGTAGGCCCCTCTTCTATTTACGTGTATTCCATCTCTTGCCTTATCCTGATCGTTGATCCAGCAATTACGATCTACTAACATACATCCTCTTACTGAACAAAGCCATTCCAACTCTTCGTTTATCCTTCTGATTCTCGCCTTGCTAACGTCACTTCGATTGAGAATACCACTTATTATTATTTTGGTTTCTGGTGATTCATTTTTTATAGTATCAACCAGATCCATAGAGTCCCCCATAATTTCTTCGGCCATAATGCCATTCCGAATGTCATTGCTACCTACATGTAATACCACAATTTCTGGTTTGGATGCACAAAGATTCATTTGTTCCACTTTGTGCCTTAGCTCTTGGGTTTTAATTCCTGGGAAGCAGCACACCTTGCACCCCTTATCCATACAAGACTGGCCTGCGAATTTGAGTAAGGAGTCCCCCATCACAATTATTTCCTTTTTCGGAAGGCCTACTGGTAACACATTTTTTTTTTCAGCACTTGTTCTGTTTAGATCATGGCTTGCGTTCTGGGCACTACTGGAGAGAATGTTATTTGTGTTGCGAGTGTGGGTAGAGCTTGGATTATAACTATATTCACCCTCACCCTCATCTGAATGTAGGTCTATGAGGTTATGTACGTCCAATGCAGAGAATCTGTTCTGAAGTAAGATTGGATTATTGTCATTATTGCGTCTATTTACCGGTGTATTAACTTTAGGGTAGGACCAATTAAAGTTTTGGGTTTCCGGGGTTTGCTTGTTGACTGTTTCTGGGTTTTTTTGAGTCCCATTAACCACGTGTCGGTCACCAGATTCCAGTTGTTTGACTTTGTCTTCTAGGCCTTGAAGGTAGTTTTTTAGAAGTTCAATGATAAGTTTTAGGCTATTGTTTTCGTTTGTTAGATCACTGATAATGTCTCTGCTTGTTTCCTGCGAGGACATGTTAGTTGTAGGCATGGCGTTAGTGAGGTCAACCGATTCTCCATTTTGGCGGCAAGTCGCGCACATCCATCCACACAGATTTTCCTCTTCTCTAGTTACAGGATCTATTTTGCCACATCTAAAATGTACATACTTGTCACATCCTGTACACAGAACTCCGTTCCTCACCTTTTTACTGCACTTTTTACATTTGTAATCCCTTATAACTGAACTGGTATGCTCTACTACATTAACTGGTACTGCATCGGGCGCCATATTACTTTCAAATCCGGATATAAGCGGCCATTGAAACACAAATATGTCGATATTTCTGCAAATTTTGCGATATTTTAGTACTTTCGAGTTGTTGTTGAGCTCACCGAGGGGTTTGCAACCGTCGGTGTGTCACCAATATTTCCAGCAATATATTGGTGTGATTTCAAGATCGATTCTTGACACCAATAGTTACAGAATAACTTTTTCTAGTAACATTGGTGTAATCGTAGTTGAGAGCGTTGGTGGAGTTACAGAATACGACTCCAGGGAGTTACAGAATCGCTCACGCTCCGGCCGGTGGTATCTTTCTGTCGGTTGTTGAGCTCTCAACAACACCAATGCGTTGGTGGCGAATGTTACAGAATACGACTGACACCTTCGGCACTCGTTCTCGAAATGAATAATCTGGCAACCATGTCCCTACTGGGGAAAATGCAAAGACGTTCTATATATCTACCTAGACTTACAATGTGCGACGCAGCAGTGGCTAAAATTGAACAACTCGCGCATCTGCCATCTTTTGGGAATGTGTCAACCTTCTGACATACTACTGAATGTAAACAGAGAGACTTGTTGTATATTAAAGTAACGAAATGTAAGCTTAGAATTACAGCTTTTGCGTTTATTTTGTTATCATGTGCTATTTCATAATTACATGAAGTGTAGTGAGTTATAATACGGTGATTATTACTGCGGATACATTCCAATATCGTAGGACACGTGGGTTGGTTAGAATTTATATTTTTATGTTTTGTGTTTCAATCTTGCCGTGTGCTTTATAGTGTTCCTGGGATTACTAAAAGTATGGGACATTCTTGTGCTGCATGCGACTGCACTAATCATCGTAAGAAGGATTCGGGATTTATTTTCACAAGTAAGTAATATAATTATAGGTTAGGTGCGGCGTTGTATTTTGGGATGGAACAAAACTTTATTTTTTTCAAAGGAATGTACTATTATAGGACTATATTCTACAGGTTGTGAACAATAATTTTAAATTTGATATTTTAATGACTAGTGACGTTCCATAAAATGACAGAGATTATTATAAAATATTGAAACAGTTTGTAATTTTCTTATTTGGTAAGGGAATCTTTGGGGTTCCATGTGTCCTTAGGAATAACAGAAAAATATAATGTTAGGTTTCCTCTTCAAAATCCTGAACTGTTAAAGAAATGGTTATTGGCTGTAAGACGTGAGAAATTTAACCCAACAGATTCTGCTCAGGTCGTTTCTGGAAGTCTAATGGCAACAGGCATCTTAAACCAGATGCAGTTCCTTCTGTGTTTAATTTTCCTACTCATCTTACAAATGTAACCATGGTTATACTTTCAGTAATAGGCCTTTTAAAATGCTATTATATGTATATTTAAAGATATCAAACAACTGGCAATTTATAGCATATGTTTGCTTGTATAGCTTGTAAAATGTCAAACTGCCAAATCTCAATGGATCCATACTCAACATTGTTATAATACTATCTATAGCCCTATGAATATTCAGGATTATTATTTTTAGTTAATAAATTAATATATTATTTCTGATTGAACAAGAAAATAGTCCGACATCACCTCTCTAAATCAATTTTATTTAGGCCTATGAACCAATAGGTGAGCACTGGATCGTATGGTCAGGACTATTATTTTTAATTAATAAGTTATATTAATATATTATTTCAGATTGAACAAGAAAATAGTCCGACATCACCTCTCTAAATCAATTCTATTTAGGCCTATGAACCAATAGGTGAGCATAAGATTATATGGTTTTAATTTAATTTCTTTACATTTTATTTAATTATAATTGCATTCATTCACTTAATCACAACATATTTCATGAATCCGAATGGCTATGTCCAAAGTTCTCTACGCAATTTATATTATTCACGAAAATTACTGACAAACTACTGGGAATGTCAAGATAGGCCTATGATCTTGTTATTGCGTCCACATGCGATAAATGCAGGAAATTACGTTTAGTTCTTACATTTATTTATAATAATATTACTCTCAACTCATGTTTTATTAATTTTTTCGTTATTTATGAGATTAAATACTGGTTGGTTTATGTTTCCTATTACATTTAACAGCTGTATGTCGTCTGCTAAATGATTTCTTGCCATAAAGATGGCGGCGATCGACCTCTTCTATTTGGAGCCATTTCACGCCGTCTGCGCAGCTGGTGGTGTGGGGACTTGGGAAAATGCGTAGAAATTATCTGTTGAAGGAACACCCCCTGCCGCCACGCTGCCACTTCCTGTCCACTGTGTTGGGTTATTTGGCTGGAAGAGGGGCGCTGAGAATTGCTGTGTTTTTAAATGACCTGACACCTTCGACAGTCATTGTCCAAATGAATAATCTGGCAATCACGTTATGATCTTTCGCACGTGTTTAGGTATTCGCCACCCACTGCTTCCCCTACATCCCTTCCGTTTAGTGGTAGCTGAGCGACACTAGCGCTAAAACACTTCCCCTATCGCCGTGCAGATTTAACTTGGTGGCATAGTAGGATTCCACGCGCCGTGTTGCGATGGTTATGCGGGCCCTCGGTTGGGAACAGTGATCTCAATATATAAACAGGATACACAACAGCTGTGCTTTGGAATTGCATAAATCGTGACGTTCACTTGTTGTTAAGTTGGCTACACCGTACGTATTGGTGAAGTGTGCTTCCTATGTTAAACATATATTTATGAATGTGTTTTTATTATTTTTCATGAAAAAATGGTCAAATATTTCGTGGTATATGGCTGCACAGAGCTCCAGAGAAATGGAAGTGGACTTAAGTTTCACAAGTAGGTTATTTTTGTTTGGAACATTTGAGGATATTGGCCAAATCTGACTTAGCCTCAAGCATAGCATACCCACGAACGCTTGTCTTTTTCTTGCCTGTTTGTACAGGTTTCCATTTTCTTGGCCTGATATCCCGAAGAAGTTGGTTCAAGCAATGCGCAGAGAATATTTGTCACCCACAGCGTACAGTACATTAAGCAGCAGACACTTTACACCTGATTGCTATCAGTCAAGGTCTGGTGCACTTGTAAAATTACTAAAAGATGATGTACCATCAGTCTTCAATTTTCCAGGACACCTTCAAAAAATTATTGTTCCAAAAAGACAACTGGTTCGTAACATAGGCATAACCAGGCCGACCATATGGAGGGGGCAGGGGCGGATCCAGAGAGACATTTGGGGGGGGGGGACCGATGAGAGAGGGAAGTTTTTACTCATAAAAATTAATTATTCCCAATACACAATTGAAATTAAAATGAACATTTTTGGCATTTTATTACAAATGTATTTCAAAATAATGAATGTCGTTGCTTTAATTTAAGTATTTGACTTATGTTGTCTTTACAAAATTTATAAGAAAGTTGACCGTTTGAATAATCTGTGCTTAATGTAACAAATTTTGGGGGAGGAAATTCCCCCATTTCCTCCCCCGTGGATCCGCCCCTGGGAGGGGGTTATAATATCCAGGGGGTTTGGGGGGTATTCCATACCCCCCAGGGAGAGGGGGGTTTGGGGTCCTCCCCCGGAAAATTTAAAAAATTAAGATGCACAATAACGAGTTTTAAGCTTCCCACGCTTTATACTCGTATTAAGCAATTTACAAGCAGACTTAAAAAAAAATTACAATTTCCCTTTTTTTAATCAATAGGGGGGGGGGGGTTCAAACCCCCAAAAACCCCATCGTTACGCCTCTGGTTCGTAATGTGGTTAGTAGTAGGTACCATGCAGGAATATAAATTATGCAATGTGTCAGTCATGTAAACATAGTATTCTTATGCAAGTAGGCCTAAATTTTTCATGCTAGTTTTTAATTGCAGAAATAAGAGGAAGCAGATGTTTTTGTATAAGACCTCGCTGAAAATTATACGAAAATGGATAAACAGACAAACAGATGATCTCCCACCATCTCCTATCAAAACAGAATTGAGAAAGAACAAAAGGCTACAGACGATTGTCTGTCGCAAGAACAAGAAGATAAATAGCATGGCTAATTAAATTTCAGATTTGAAGAAAAGGAACTTCTAAGTAGGCCTAGGCTACTGACTTTAGAGTATTTTGAAATTTTATTTCAGTGCCTTCCCTTTGCGCTAGTCTACAGGAATTATTAAAAAAAAAATAGTAATTTGATTGGTATCCAGTACAGTAACAGTAAAGTTGAAGGTCACGGTTTATACATTTCCAAAGCACTTAGAACAGATTTTGTCTATTCTCTTTATATATCGAAATCAAGCATAATATCGCAAAATGAAGGCCTATTGTGAAGTTATTTTAATATTTAAAATGCGAGTGTTTACAACTGTATACCAATGCACATTCACGCCTGATTGAGATTAAAGAAATATTTTTACCAAACCATTACGATATGAAATTAGTTTTGTTATGTACTTAAAAAACATCAAGTAGTTTATATTGAAACGTTTCATTCATAAAAGTGTTTTAAGAACGCCAATACATCTTCATAATTCCATTAATACACATGAGTTTGTTAGAAGGAGATACGAGAAAGGAGCTAAATTATACGCTCACTTTCATGGCGGACCGCGAACCCTGCCGTCACGATTTTTCATCATGCAGTGCTACCTCCAGTATGTAATAGAGCTCAATGGTTGGGAACTAACACTCCCATTGGCTGGCGGCCATTTTCCCAAAGGCTTCTCCAGTGCTACCAATAGTTCTATATACTCATGCTTTCCATTTTAGTTATATGGTTAGGTTCCCCCCGTTAGTTTATGATAAGTAACGCACTCCAAGCTCCCGGTGTGAAGGGGTTCTAAAGGAAGCTTGGAAGGGGGTCCTGGTGGGGCTTAAAATAAAGTGACCAGACGTCCCGTTTTGACCGGGACAGTCCCGTTTTTCAACCTGGTGTCCCAGTGTCCCGAAAGGTTTTTGTTGGGACGCCCATTTGTCCCGTTTTCGTAGAATAGGAAATTTATTTAATATTTCGGTTGATTAAGATGTTTAAATCTGTTCAGGTCAGGATAATTACTTTATGTTCATCCTTCTTAACCTAAGAAAGATTGTTACTGATGCGCATCGTCATCGTCATCGTTCGTTATGAGCAACAGCCATGGAAACAGTCATAACTCATAACATGGAAAGAAGTTGAAATGTGATACCTTTGATTAGTCGTGTTTCTGGTAAATCAAATATTGATGACAATGATATGTTTAATGAATGTTTGTGTTAAACAGTTTGCTACAGCAGATAAAATCAGTCAATGAAATAATGAAGGAAAAGAAGCCCATCTGAGATGGGTTGAAATGTTTCAGCATTTCTCCTCTAAAAGCTTGTCATTTAGCAATTTTTCTAAGATTGTAGAATTTGGATTTTCACTGCCAGGCACTAATGCACCCGTAGAAAGAATTTTTTCACACATGAATAAAATAAGGACATCAGAAAAAACACAAATGAAAGTTGAAACACTGAAAGCATTGTTGCTTATCAAAATTAATCTGAAATATAGTTGTCTTGATTTTTTCAATTATCTGAAGCAGATTGAGAATCTTCTGAAGAGAATTCATTCTTCAGACTAGTATGTCTAAACCAGAAGTTTCAATTAATGCACTTCCTGATAGAATTGTAAACTCTTCTTTTAAAATTTTAGGACAAAAGTGAAAAATCTGCTTACTGTCAGTCCTTTGTATAATCTTGAAGTGTTTTTAATTTAGACTTTTGCACTATTTGAGTTTTATGTATTGTAAATTAATCATATAAATCTATGACCCGGCCAATTGTAATATACTTAACGGCTCAATAAATATTAATTATAAATTATCCTACGGTAAGAGCTGTGTAACATAGTTTTATCTATGATAATAACATATACTGAATCGACTAATAAATGAACAGGGTTATATTGTATTGTGTAATTCAACAAAATTATGTCTTAAATAGGTAAATAAATGGTTATATCTATTTTCCAATAATTTAAAATACTCGTAGAAATAAAAATAGGCCTATGCTATTTTCCTGAATATAATTAAGGAATCGCGCACAATGTGCATTATCGTAACCTACTGACAAACACCCAGTCCTGAAACCGGGAAAGGGATTTTTCACTACTGAAAAATCACCGACCCGGCCGGAAATCGAACCCGGGCCGCCGGAGAAGAAGACAGGCGCGCTACCGACTCACCCACGGCGACGGACTATTTTCCTGAATATAAAGTACAGATGAACGATTAAGCCTTACGGTAAGAACTTTTTTCAGTCTTAAACATTCTAAAACTCAGTGTTGATAAGTGTCCCGGTTTCACCTTCAGAAAATATGGTCACTTTACTTAAAAGAAATACAGGAATGGGATCTGGGGCTGATACAAAGTTACCGTCCTCGGTTGAAGGGGGTCCAGGGGCGCAGCCCCTGGTGAGGCTTGGGGGCGAAGCCCCCAACACAATAAAACAGGAGGGAAATCTGGGATAGATAGGAAGTTATGTGTACGATACGTACCTCGGCCTCGATACCGACTGAGCCATTGAGACCGGGTTCTTACCGTTAGGTTTCCAGTATTGGATTATCAGCACGTGACCGATTACGTGAAAACAGAACATCGGCTAGGGCATGGAGATTCGTGTTTTGACCACAGATATATAGAGATAGATCGGCAATGGTGTATGCTGTACTATTGGCGGCAGTGAAGCCACGTTGATGCACGGACCGCCATATTACTACACTGTAGCAGCTGATCGAGTACAAGCCACAAGAGCGTTAGAGCGATGTGAATTTTAGCATTTTAGCTAATAATGTAATTGGATTGAGGAGTATAAATACTTTTCTAAAATGGTGAATGAATGAATGAATGAATGAATGAATGAATGAATGAATGAATGAATTTAGCCGATAAGATCCCATGAAGGGCAATGGCCTCCTATCTAAGGGAAAGCTCGTTCATTGTCCTCATGTGGTGAGCTGGTCCACATGATTTTGATCTATTTAGTTTCTTCCTTTCGAAGGTGCATATTTAATAGTCACTACATTTTAAAGATTTGGCACTGGGTAGTCAGTCTTGGATGTAACTATGGCTAGGTTGTTATTAGTTTCTTCCATTTTTCGCGGCTCCGTGCTGTCCTGGACCAGTGAACCCCCGCGATGTTCGTAAATGCATCTGTCCATCTTGTAGCCGGTCTGCCTCGTGATCGTTTCCCAATGCGCGGGTCCCACATCGTTGTTATCTGTGCCCATCTGCTGTTATGTAGTCGTGCCAGGTGACCTCCCCATTTCCACTTCAGGGTTGCTGCTCGCTGGGCTATGTCAGCTGTTTTTGCCAAAGTGCTTATCCTGATGTTTGGGATCTTATCTCTCAGGGATATGCCTAGGATTTTACGTTCCATTTTCCTTTGGCAAACCTGGATCTTTTTTTTCTGTGTTTCTGTTAGCTTCCAGGTTTGGCACCCGTACAGTAGTGCTGGAAAGATACAGGATTCTAATGCTTCAAATCTTAGCTTTCGGTTTAGGTTTTTGTCTAGTAGGATGCGTTTTAGTGACCAGAATTTTCTCCAAGCTATGGTAATTCTCCTTTTCAGCTCTTTTTCCATGGTCTGCTTGAAAGAGACTAGCTGTCCTAGGTAGATGTATTCTGAAACGTACTGTAGTTGTGTTGTGTTCACTGTTATTGGCAGAGGATGTCGGTTGGTCATAACCTGGGTTTTGTTCATGTTCATTGTTAGTCCTGTATCTTTGCTCGTGTTGCTGAGGTCTTGGATCATTGCTTGTAGGTCGTCAGGCTTGCTTGCAAATAGGACTACATCGTCAGCGAATCTCAGATTTGTCAGTCTGTTGCCATCAATGTTAATCCCATATTTTCCTTTCCAATTCAGATTTCGAAATATGTCTTCCAGTAGACTTGTGAACAGTTTAGGTGAGATTGGGTCTCCTTGTCTCACACCTCTTTCAAGTTTGAATGTTGGACCTTCTCTTTCTGTTGTTATTTTGGCTTGAGCTTCGTTGTACAAGTTTTTCAGAATTCGTATGTATTTATGTTCGATTCCTTGTCTTTTTAGTGCTTGGAGTACACTTGTATGTTCCACCATGTCAAACGCTTTCTTATAGTCTACAAAGGCCAAATATAAGGGTAGCGTAAATTCTTCTGCCTTTTCCATTATTTGGGTTACTGTCTGCAGGTGGTCAACCGTGCTATACCCTGATCGGAATCCTGCTTGGTCCTGTGATTGATTTTCGTCCAGTTTCTTTGTGATGCGTCTTGTGATTATTTTGGAGAAAAGTTTGAAGACGTTGGACATCAAACTTATAGGTCTGTAGTTTTGTAAGTCGTCTTTGGCACCTTTTTTGTGTAGCAGAATTATCTTGTTCAGTTTCCACTGGCTTGGTATCTCCTCCGTGTGTAGGATTGTGTTGAAGATCGTGGTTAATGGTTCTAAGAGGTGATCTAGCCCCAGTTTCAGGTACTCATTGTAGATGTGGTCCTCGCCTGGGGACTTCCCTGCTTTTAGTTCCTCTATGGCCACTCTGACTTCGCTCTGTATTATGGTGGGGACTTGGTCGTTGATGTCTCCGATTGGGGGAAGGGTGTATCCTTGCCAACGGTCTCTTCTCGAGCTTGTGTACAGGGAGCTATAAAATTCAGTGGCTGCTTTTATAATGTCTTCTCTTGAGGTTGAGCGTACTCCGTCCGCGTCTGTGGTTCCTAGTATCCATTGTTTCCCTTTGTTCATCTGTCTTTTGGCTTCTTTAGTTGATTTTTTGGATTCTAAGATTTGTTTTGTCATTTTTGTGTGATGTTCGCGCAGGTCTCTTCTTATAGCTCTTTTCGTCTTCCTGTCTAGTTCTGCGTATTCTTGTTTTTTCCTCTCGTCCAGGTCTCTGTTGGGTTGTAGTTTTTCCCGCTGTGCAATTAGTTCGGTCGTGTTCTGGCTGAATTTTCCATTTTCTCTGTTGTTTGATGTTATCAGGGCTGCATTAGCTGCCTCAAGTATGTTCTTCTCTATGCTTGTGTATTGGTCTTGCATTTCCACTTCCCTATTTAGTCCTGTTTGCGAGAATTTGCTTCTTAAATCTGATGAGAATGTAGTTTTATCGAAGTTCGCCATGTTCCTAGCTGGCAAGGTTTTGAAGTATCTTCTTTTTCGTTTGGTGTTAACAGTGATCTTGACCAATCTGTGGTCTGTCTGGAATTTGAGGGTTTGTTCAATTTGGATATTATTGATGCTAGTCAGACTATCGCTCAGAACATAGTCAATCTCATTCTTGTTGATACCATTTGGGTGGCGCCAGGTCCATTTCGAGTTCGGGTCCTTTCGGAAGAAGGTGTTTACTATCTTCAAGTTCTGTTCCGTCGCGAATTGGACCAGCCTGTCTCCTCTAGTGTTTCTGTTGCCATATCCATAAGGTCCGACTGGGTCTTCGCTTGTGTGGTTGCGATGTCCAACCTTGCTGTTGAAATCTCCCATTATGAAGGTTCTGTTTGTTTTGTACTTCTCGAGTGTCCTTTCTAGCTCGCTGTAGAATTCTTCAATCTCTTCTTCACTGCTATTCTCTGTTGGAGCGTAGATTTGTATGATCTTGATTGTATGTTTTTCGTGTGTCCTTAGTATTAGTACTATCATTCTTTCTGAAATTCCTGTGATTTCTTGTATCATATGCTTAATCTCTTCCTTGATTAGGAAACCCACTCCTCTCTGTCCTCTGGTCTGGCCTTTGTAGCAGAGTATGTAACCATTATTTTTGTCTACTATGGCTTCACCTACTCGTCTGACTTCGCTTAGGCCTAGTATATCTAGCTTGATAGTTTGGAGTGCATGTATTAGTTCCTCCTCTCTCTCTTCACTCATGAGCGTTAGTACATTCAGCGTTGCTAGTACTAGTTTTGTTTGTTGTTCCGGGGCTCTTGGTTTAATGGTGTGTGTCTGGGTATTGGTTGGAGTGCAGGGTGTTGCTCTGAGTTTTTTGCACACCTGTTTCCTGTTCTGAGATCTTTCCAATGAGTCCATTGCCCTTTGAGCATAATCTTTTGATACCCTACTTTCACTTCCTTATCTCCTTTCTCTCTTTCTTCCCTTGCTATTTGCCTCAGCTGTGCTTGTATTTCTCTCTCTGCTTTGGTGAGGTCACTGTGAATACCTGTGTGGTATTCGGGTGTAATTTTTCATACTACGACAGAAAGAAACAAGGAAAGGAACACGTTTCAATGCATTCATAAGTAGGCCTTTCATTGTTATTGTTAGCCATTTCATGCATTATACATGCTTTAGTTTCTAGGAATGTATTATATGGTTGTAAATAACCATAACCTATTATTGTTAACTATTCCATACACTGTAAATAGTCATATATTACTTTAGCATTTAGAAATTGCAAATAAACATAACCTCAATTTATGCGTATTTTTTTCATTGTAAATAATATTATGCTTTAGTTAATAGGAATGTTTTATATTTTTATAAATAACTGTAAGCATACATTGATAGCTATTTCTTGTATTATTCATACTTCCTGAAGAATTTAAGAATGTGTTATAATAATTGTAAGTAACAATTAACATAGGCTATAAGCCATCTTATGTTCTATAATTAATATTGGATTTTAGGATTTTTTATTTTTAAAATTTTAGATTTTAATTTTTTTTAATTTTGGATTTTTGAATTTTTTTACTAATGGATTATTTTTTAAAATTTGGATTTTCTAAATTTTGGATCTTTGAATGTTTTAATTTTAAAATTTTGATTTTTTAATTTTGTATTTTTAATTTATTTTCATTTTTTAATTTCGGATTTTAGACTTAAAATTTTGGATTTTGGATTTTTTAATTTGAATTTTTTGATTTTTTAAATTTTGGAATTTTCGATTTTTTTAATTTTGGATAAGCCTAATTACTGTATTGAGTTGATTGTTTTCTGTGCAGTCCGTTCCGTCATACCAAACTAATTTCGCGACGATTTTGAGCATAACACTAATTTCGTGAAGATTTTGTCCGTAACGCAAGCTCTCGATTTGATCCTACCGCGACTAAAGAAGTTTCACATCAAAAACCTAATTTTTAGCAAGTAATAGGAACCAATACTTGAGCAAAATAGCAAGAGGACGTGATTTTTCAATGTGGTTTCAGTGTGTTCACTAGTGGATACAACATTTCCAATAGAAAATTGTGAAAATAAACTTTAATCTAAGTTCTCGTGATAGTTTCCCATTGAATTACGTGTAGTTCAATGGGTGTCTTCTGGTGAGGCAAGATGGCGGCATAGCGCAAGGCTAGGCTTCACCGCCGTGACCCAGATTGCCGGGCTGTGGTTTTGACAGCAGTTCCCAGCCGTAGCTTACGTTATGAATATAAGGCTTGGAAGAACTGCTGTAAATCTGCAATAAATTCCGTCCACTCCGAGTTCACCGTTTCGCCGCCAGATGCCAGGCTTATGGACTGATGTTCGCGCGTTTTTAACGATGTTTAGTTTGGAAATGTGTAGTGAGTTCTATTGCTAACGTTGATATAATTGACATATTTAGTTCATGTGAAGAAAATGGTGCATTGTTGTGTTCCTAATTGTACGTCAGATGCTGCGAAGAAACTAGAACATGTGACTTTTCACAATTTTCCAGCAGATCCCGCCTTGAAAGATAAGTGGAGATTGGTTGTATCTAGACAGGGCGAGAAATTGGGTTCTCTCTGGGTACCAAGTAAGTCTTCTAAAGTATGTAGTTTGCATTTCATAGACGCTGACTTCAGTATAAGTACTACTAAAAAGAGACTCCTGCCTAATAAAGTGCCTTCGCTATTTCCTAGCTATCCACCTCATAAGCAGCATAAGACTCTTAAGCGTAGTAAAATTCCTCTTCCGAGGTGTGATGTATTGCCACCCAAAAAGAAAAAAATCACACATATTCATGCCGAGGACCAGAATACAATTTCTTCATCGCATATTGAACCTACTCCTAACGAAAAAGCAGTTCAAGTTTGTTTCCCAGCCAGGAAATCAAATAATCGCAAGTTGATCCTACTGAAAAAATCAAACAAGAGGCTTAGAGAAACGATAAAGAAATTAAGGACTAAATCGGCTCTTATTAAATCTCAAAATAAAGCAAAGAAATCGCCACTTCATGATAAAATATCTCAAATAAAAAGTGATGGTGAGAATGGCCAGGTACATGCATTGTTTCTCTTAGAACAAATAGAGGCATACGGGAGAAAAAGAGTTACATATGGAGAGACAACATTAAAAGTATGCGTACTTTGGCACAGAAAGCCGCCAGGGGGCTACAAATTCATAAGATCTGTAAATTGTCTCAAAATTCCACATACAAAAACTTTGAAGAATTATATAGGATATTCCAATGGAGAAACAGGAATAACTTCTCTCATTAAGCAACGGCTCCATTATGAATTTGAAAATCTGAAATGTGCGGAGGAAACATTAGGTTCCTTAATCATAGATGAAATGGCCATTAAACCAAAAGTGGCATATGATCGAAAAATGGATAAATTTCTGGGGTACTCTGAAGCTGATTTAGAAGAGATGGGGAGAAGTGATAAGATAGCTAATCGACTTCTTTGCTTCTTGTTCCGGGGTCTCTCAACCGCTTTCCGGATTCCGGTCGCCTTCTACTTTACCCGTCAGATGAATGGTTCCCAATTGCACACTTTGACACTGAAAGTGTTAGCTGAAGTGGAAGCAACGGGTTTTCAAGTAGTACGGATAGTGACAGATAATTGCTCCGTTAATGTAAACATGATGAAGGAATTGTGCGGTGGCAAAATTGCACCTGAAATTGCCCATCCTAACGATGCAGATCGGCCGCTGTTTCTGAGTTTCGATTCAAGTCATGTACTGAAAAATATTCGATCTCAGTTTCTGAAAAAGGATTTTCAGCATGATAAAAAACAGATCTCGAGCAGTCATGCAAAAAAGTTGTATGATCTACAGAAAGATCATATTGTGAAACCTGTTCGGGGCTTAACTAGGAAAGTCCTGTTTCCATCAAACCTGGAGAAAATGAATGTTAAGAGAGCAAAATATTTATTTTCTCTAAGTGTTACAGCCGCCTTGAAAACCTTACCAATTGTAGCACCTGGCACTGTATCTGATCTTGAAGGGCTTAAAAAAACTATTGAATTTATGGAGATCATAAGAAAGTGGCACGACATACATGACATCTGTAACATAAAGCAGTCCTACACGTCCAGAAATACTGACAAACGAATATTCACTGAGACAGACGACGAAAGACTTGACTGGTTGACAGAAACCTTTATTCCCTACATAAATGACATTCAGAAGTGTGATCAAAAGATTAATAAAATTAGCCAGGAGACATATGAGGCTCTTACTCTCACGACGCATTCAACAGTGAAATGCATAAAATATTTACTGTCAAATGGTTTCCATTACATCTTGAGTAGGAATCTGACTAGCGACGACATCGAACTCCTTTTCAGTCATTTGCGAAGGAAGGATGAATTCAATGACATGATGGATGTGAGATCGACAATCTTCGCAATGGAAACCACATTGAAGACCGGGATGATTAATCCTTCAGACACGTCTAATGTGGAACGACAAGTGTTTCAAACTTTGAATTCCTTCAGAAGAGTGGCTATGGAAAATGACCTAAGAGAGTTCAATTCTACTCTTCTTCCAATGGACATTTTGCAGTTGTTGGATGAACCATTGCAAGGTAAGTAACGTGATATAAAATCAATTTTAAGCCTCGTTTTACATTACTATGTAAAATACATATTGTATATGGAATGCATTATAAATCTGACCGTATTTGTAATACAATGGTTAACGTTGTTGAATGCGGGATTTGAGGCACGGATGCTCTCAAGGACACCAAATGATTTTTTCCTGGAAGTGGGGAAGTCTGTGACGGGGTGCCCCAGCCTCGTGAGGACAACTTAATGGGGTGCTACTTGTTGCAAAAGTAGCGGCTTCGGTCAAGAAAACCGTAAATGTCGGCATACTGACCACATCCCCCAATCCTGCCATTTACCAATGAGCTCGAAGGATAGAGGTAAATGACACAGGGGTCGGGTGATAGGCCCTGACTTGAGGTTAAGGGGAAAGGAAGAATACCTACCGACCTAATAATTTCTTATCTAAATTACAGAGACGCCAGTAAACATGGAACTCTCATCCTTAGCAATGATTGCTGGTTATTTGGTACGAGTAGCTGAGGAAAACACCGAATGTGCTGCTTGCTTGGGAAATATGTCTTCGGTCACAAGTGAAAGGCCTTTAATGTGCCTCATCAAGACTCAAGATCGGGGGGCGTTACGCTATCCGTCAAGTAAACTTGTTTTCTTTTTGAGAAATGTATTAAAATTCACCTTCCGAGCATTACAGTACGTGGGCAGTGATCATATAGTAAAAAAATTGAAAGCTGTTGTTGTGCCCAAGTTCCTTGAACTATTTTCATGCCAGACGTGTGAAAATGATCGACTTGGTGATGTTATTATAGCAAAGTTTTTAAATCCAATACTTGACAATCATGCAAGAAAAGTTACTGATGACAATGACTTTGTGAGAATTTTAAGAACAAAGCCACTAAGCCGTAAAGTGTTGAAACTATGAAGATCTCCGAGTATCACCTGGTAAGTAATCAACAATGTTTAATTACTTAATTATTATGACATGAGACGTGTTTTCATTTTAGCGGCATTCTTCTATCCACATCGAGTTTGTAATCTCGCCGGTAGATGGCAGTCTCTTTGACTGTTCACCAGTGCTTCTGTCCCTTATTTTCATTAGTCTTTTTCCAAGCCTTCTTATAGCGTAAGCTACCAGCGCCATTTTAGGTTAATTTTGTCCCTACTTCTTCACGATTTTAGTTATATTTAGGACCTTCGAACAAATGTATGGTGCTTATAAATGGAATCTATAGGTTTTAAATAATATAACATCAAATTTGGTCGTGTTCCGTGATTTTAAAATGAAAATATCACAAAAAGTAGAGTGCTGGACCATCCCCAAATTCTTATTTATTTATTTAATTTATCTAAATATAAGTTATTCTTAAAAAATTTCTTGTTGACAACCCATTTTATACTGTTAATGAATATTTCGGATGACTTTAAGAATTTATAGTTAGTAATAGTTAGTAAATGTACAAGAAACTTAACGTAGTAATTTCACTTATATTGTAAAATTGGTTGTGAATTATGTATATAATTTGTGTTGTAATTTATGTATGTAATCTTTGTACTCCTGACTGTCTATTACCTAAATGGTTTAATGACAAGAAAATAAAATTATTATTATTATAATTATTATTATTATTATTATTCCAATGTCGGCTTCTGAAGTTCTGTTTTTACAACTGACGCGAAAACAGCCGCCACCATCTTCCGCCATCGTGACCAATATCGATACTTGCATTAAGGTCTGTGAAATGTAGATGGTCTTGCTGTCCATTCCCAGTGGATCATGCGTCAGTTCGGTAGAAATTTTCATCTATCTCAGACCATTTCCTTCTGTTGACACACATCCACACAGACATGTTTTCTAAAATAGTATTTGGGGATTCAGAATACCTCAAAATGTGTATTTAGGCTAAAAACTCAACTTCAAAGTTGGGGTCGAAAACAATACTTCCTTTATCTGTATTACCTATGGTACAGGCAGAGAAAGTAAAAAAAATTATTCAGTAGGAGTTTTTACTTAATTTATAGAACACAAGCCAATTATAAAATTATTTTTATATAGATAAAGCAAATAGTAAAGTTTAAGCAAATAAGAGTATCTTATCTTGCCTACTGCTTTTATGACATTTATAAAACACTTGAAATAAATTAATTGCGTTTTAGGTTAACTTAAAATGAATTCATTAGTATTTAATTTACACAGTACTTTGAAACATTACATTTGGCCTCATAGTTGCTCATAATTATATATTAATTTAAATAACACCATAATATCACTGAAAAAGTGTCTTAAGGGGGCTCTTACACCAAGAGACCATGCCCGAGCAGGCATTGCAGTAACTGTTCGATATCTTCAACTCTATTTGCAATAATAAAATGAAATTTTGGACATTAGAAGTATACATTTGGGGGTTGAAATGAGCACAAAAATTATTACAATGTCACAAATATGAAGGTTGATATTAGAAAATTAAATTTTTTTATTTTTCAGCATGCGATTAGGCCTAAGAAACATGATTTCTTGCAAAAGTCAATCTGATTGGTGTAATATTTTATTTTATTCACAGCTGACACTATAATCTAGAGGATAAACCATCAATTTATACTGTGGTATGCCTGATACAATTTTCAGGCATTTTAAAATTTCATTATAAAATTATTACTAATTTTTTCACATCATGTTCACAAGTGAAATAATCTTGTGTTGCAAATACATCAGATTATTTAGGTTTATCCTCTAGAACACACAAAAAACGATGGGTGTGCAAAGTTTCATGCAATTTGGACCATTACGTTAAGAGATATTGTGCCTTTTGTGTTGAAAATATTAAGTTATGGGAAAATGGCTTTGAAAATTCAACATGCATTTCAACTTACATATAAGCCACACCCACTTGACGGAAAATCACAAGATACACTATAGCTCATATTATTATAAAAGGAAATAGAGGGAATTTAAATTAGACAAAAAATTGGTAACAGCCAATATTGTAGCTAGATTTAAATAATATTTTCAATTACAATAGGCTACATTGGCAGGGAGGCATGTTTTTTGTGCAGTTAAAAACAGATGCCTCTCTACAAGTGTGAAAAGTTTTATAAACTAGTAAACACTATATAGGCTACCAGTATATTTAAAAGTAAGGACAATGTACATCATATTTTGCTGAGTGATATAGTACACACACACTTACAAAGTAAACTTTGGTACAAAAAAAAAACTATTATATGTATCATGAGTTCATGGCACTTTGCTCAGTTCTAATAAGCACAGTCTTCGTAATTATTTCCTGAAATTTACAATATTGGTGCATATTATGTTGTCCACTCTTTAATGCAGATCACAGGGATTACAATTCCAAATCTGAAACAAGATAAAGTAAAATAATTAATATTATGTGCAATTATGCAAACATAACCTCAAACATGCTTGTTGCAACATAAAATTATGTATTTAGTTTTTATATTGATAAAAACATATAAACAAATACTAAGAATCTATTCATTAATGGATATATACTGTACCTTCTCTGTTATTACGCAAATATAGCTATTGACACCATCACGAAGTCGCCCAATTAGGATATAAGCGGCCATTGAAACACAAACATGTCGATATTTCTGCAAATTTTGCGATATTTTAGTACTTTCGAGTTGTTGTTGAGCTCACCGAGGGGTTTGCAATCGTCGGTGTGTCACCAATATTTCCAGCAATATATTGGTGTGATTTCAAGATCGATTCTTGACACCAATAGTTACAGAATAACTTTTTCTAGTAACATTGGTGTAATCGTAGTTGAGAGCGTTGGTGGAGTTACAGAATACGACCCCTGTTCCACCATTAGTCTGGCACATTCAGATAGAAAATTAACCGTAAACGTAACATAAACATAGAAGCTTGCGGCCATGTTTTTCAATGTGACCATTCACAATGCATCACGTAAACGTGAAACTTAAACGTAAAATTAAACGTAACGTAGAAGCTTGCAAACACCAAGCTTCTGCGTTATGTTTATGCGAAAAATAACGATACAACCAATCAGAGAACAGAACAGTAGACGGAAGTGGAAGTAGCCAAGAGATGGCGTCTATGAATGAGAAACCCGTCATTATGATAAATGGCATCCATTATATAAAGATGCGGCATTGAAGGAAAATATATGAACAATAGTTCCCCAATAAATTAACTACTGTAGTAAATACAGCACATATAAAATTCTGTTAATTTTTATGTGTCTGCATACGGTTGTATGATGTAAATTTTTAATGGCCTACACACTGGATTTTCATGATCATCATGACCATGATACTTGGTATAGGGATCAAAAAATATAAATTTTGCTAGGTTAGGGCCCGGTTGCATAAAAGCTCTAGATATCTTCTAGACAGGTAATGGTTCTATACATTTATAGACTCGATAAACTCCTTCCCATTTCCGAAAGCTTATTTGCTCAGTCAATAGGTAATGCCAGATAAATGAGTTGAGCACTTTGTCAATAGATGGAGACACGGTGCTTACTGTAATATCATATTGGCCGTGATTGCGTAGCAACCAATCGGAGCGCTTCTTGCTATGTATTCAAAATGGCTGAATTTTCTTTCTGCTTTTTTCTTGTGAGCTGTTTCTCTGGTAAAACGAATGTAAAATATGAGAGAAACTTCGTCAATTTCGACTGCTAGACTTGTGCATTAGCGAAAATGTCACCCATTACATTCTGACAACGTAATGCATAAAACGTAACACATTAATTAAGTTATAGCTGATTTACCACTGAGAAAGGAATGCTGCGATTTGTTCTCATTTCTAATGATGGGTTATTTAACGCTGAAAAGGCATGCTTCCTTATTTAATAAGATGGCCTATCTGTCCATAGGTCATTGCTTTGACAGCCTGATTCTTTCCGAAACTCAATATCGTCAAACATCTAATTCTTCCAGGGAATACTTTTGCTTTACAAATCTCTAGGCCCAATTATTGCCTCAAGATGAAGATGACGAGAAAGATGATGAGCTACATTTTTTCCGAATCTGAATATCATCATAGGCTACTTCTTGAAAGGATTGCTGTATTTCTTTCAGGGAATATTTTCTTCTGACCTAGGCCTTATACGATCTGGCATTGAAGATGACCAGCAAGAAAATATGATGTGAATTAATATTCGCGATGTTTTCCTAAAAGTATTAACTTACAACAGAAAATGAAATTAATACAAATAAACGATGGATACATTAATAGCCTAGGCTATAACAAAGTTCATCTAACCGATAATATACAATTTTTCTAGTACAGTATTATGAATTATTTCACACACAAATTAATAACCAATGCCAGCTTCATTACTACTTTTAATTTTAATACCATAACAAGCTAGTAACATAAAGTAAGATAAAATGCTAACATAATAACGAAACATACATCAACATAAATGTTTCGCATTTCCGCCATGTTGCGTGTTTATCTACCGTTTCGCCAGATATCTAGTGATTTGTGGTGCGATAGTTTGTAGGGCGTTTTATAGAACGATTAGCCGCCATCGATCGTTTCAGAAACGCTTACGGATTGAATAATGCCATCTAGTATATATCTTACGTTTCGGAAACCCGGCGTAGGTAAAATCCAAAACAGTTTTAATTATTTAAGTGCTAAGCTTTTTAACAAGCTGCCACTTAGTGCTAGAACTGCTACACTTAATCGTTTTAAAATAGTTATAAAAAATTGGTTAAAAACTAAATGTTTTTACAGTATCGACGAGTATGAAATGTCTGACATGAATAATTTAAGGCTCTAATTTTATAGTATTATTTTTATTATATAAATTGTTTTGTATATTCTTTGGACAATGTCTATTACAACTATATATTTTGATCTAAAGACAATAAAAATGAATGAATGCATGTTTAATAGAAATATGAAAGTATTTTCGTCTGCTGCGGCCATTTTTATCAGCTGTTCACGTTCTCGTTTGTGATTGGTTGTTACCTACGTTTAAGTTTTCATTGCGAATGCTCAGTGCCGTGCTAAAGTGTGCGTTTAAGTTTACGTTCTTACGTTTACGGTTAAGTTTCTATCTGAATGGCCCATTAGTCTGTCATAGGCTAGCCCATATACGCCTTCCCGCGCAAATCGCTGTCTCAGCTGGCGAAGCTGCGTGACGTCATCTGGAATACACGAAGCCAAGGCACCATGAGCGGTCATAGGCTGTAACGTGACACTCATAAGAAATGAATGGATAAAATATGGTTTTTAAACTTTAATATTTAATTACAGGCAGCAACTATCAAGTGTTATAACATGCCAACCCAAAGTATAAGAACTATTCTGTTAGGCTGTGTGGTAGAAATTGTAAAATTCGATCGGGTTTGGTTTAAAAATCTTAGTTATTGAAGCTGTTTTTAGAGGCTAAAATCAAATCTCCAGATGATGTAAAATTAATTTGAATGTATTGGAGTTTCACGAGACTATAATACAGAACTGTTTCTATTGTTCTCGTTCGAAATAGGCAAGAAATATGATCCACATTGTTAAATATTGTGGAATGTGCCGTGATATTATATAAGTTTTTGCTGTATCTAAAGGTTTGACATTTATACTTGAGGCGAATTTTGAATAATCCGCCTCATGTTCGCTCTCCGCGTCGCATTTGTTTGGTAGCCTCCCGCTCTGTGCTGCACTCTGGACGGTGCAGTTGTCAGTCACTGAGTTCATGCTGTGGGCAGTCTGAGTGAGTCGTTCAAGGTGTTCGGAGTTTGCCTTCAGGATGCGGCATATTTTGGGTGAATGTTCCTTCTACGCTATATAAATTTGAAGTTGCTGAAAATTAGGTGTATAGCCCTTCTGGCTAAAGTGATCATGAAATGCTTTTCAATTACTACAGATGATACCAGAACCTTTCTTTCAAAACAAGATTCTCTGACGCCGAGATTTGTCATAATATTCTACACGTAGGAAATGAAGACGTATAGGAAATTACTTGGTGTTTCTTTAACTACACATATATTTGTCTTGTAGCAGGATATGAAGGCATTAATATTAGTTATTGAGGATGTGTTGCCAATTGTTTGGCCATAGCCAAATCAGCTTATATGACGTCACTTGGACGCCATTTTAAATTCTATTTTCAAGAGAATAAATGGTCACATTGAGAAAATACTTTCGGTTTCGGAAGAAAGAAATCTATGCTACTTGATTCCCTTCATTTTTAATTAGCTGGCTATCTCTTGTGTAAAAATATATTGCACTTGACGTTAACTTAATGGGTGTTCATTCTTGAAAACGTTAGGTACAGTTTTGGAAACTTTTACTTAGTTTTTTTTTCTATTTGAATATGGGTGATTTCAATTTGCATGGCAGATAGTCCATGAGAATTTCGCGTATGAATTGTAGAAGGGTGGGTAACCTTCTCTCTTTAGCTATTGCCCTGAAGTCATGTTACTAAGAGAATATTACATTTTGTAGGCCTAATATATAATTGCATTAGCCACCTTTTGGATTAGGTTATATTGGAACAGCTCCAATGTTATCATATTTAATGAAGCTTAACTTACATTAGAAATCTTTGCTGTGGCTACTGTTCCAGGTAGTAGGTTGCTAGTGCCCATATTTCTTGATATATGTTACATTAAAAAAAAAAAAAACTCTGAACTCCCCTTAAACTTTAATTAGAGCTTTTTTATTAATGTCCCTCATATTCTTTGTTTGGGATTGTAAAAAGATTCCCTTGGATTATCTATTATTAGAATACCATTATTTGGTCAGGCTTTAGTGGGATGCCTAGTGGTTTTGTGAAGGTCAGAGAATTATTTATCCAGTGGACTCTTGTGGGTTGGTGGTTTAATTATTCATTTTACATTTATGTAAGAATTTCCTTGGGATTTTTCTAGACTGTTGGCCTAACTAAGTAGCTATCCTCTCATTTAAGGGGATTCAGTATTCAAGCAAATCCCTTTCTGTTAAAAAAAAAATATTATATAGAGATATTTACATAAAACTGTAGCCTTATAACAGTATTTCATTCTTAAGTTTGTTGGTTGCAAGTCACCAGCATTCTATAGTAACTTGTACATTCAACTTAGTTTGCCATGTATGGTATTTAAAGTTGTACATTAGTTGTACATTATTTTCAATAATGCCTAGTCGTGTGTAACCAAGTAAACTTAAGTAATGTTTCCTTGAAGCTCTTATTGAAATATAGTATTTTCAAAACAAATTTTCTGTACCTTCTCAAGTCAGTTAATTGAAAGTGGCTAGCATTCTTATAATAATTCAGCTTTGGTTAGCTTACCATGTGAAGCAGGATTTTGGTATTCTTATATATTAAGGGGAATAATCTTTCAAGCCAGTCAGCTAAAAAGCATTCTGATAGTATCGGGTATATTCAGGTTGGTTTGTTAATATATTATTTGAACTTATTGTTCTGTAAATTTTCAAGCCAGTTAATTAAAAGTGGCTAGCATTCTTATAATAATTCAGCTTTTTGGTTAGCTTACCATGTGAAGCAGGATTTTGGAATTCTTATATATATTAAGGGGAATATAACCTGATATTCTTTGATAGGTTTGAGAATTATTTTCAATAATGCCTAGTCGTGTGTAACCAAGTAAACTTAAGTAATGTTTCCTTGAAGCTCTTATTGAAATATAGTATTTTCAAAACAAATTTTCTGTACCTTCTCAAGTCAGTTAATTAAAAGTGGCTAGCATTCTTATAATAATTCAGCTTTGGTTAGCTTACCATGTGAAGCAGGATTTTGGTATTCTTATATATTGAGGGGAATATAACCTGATATTCATTGATAGGTTTGAGAATTATTTTCAATAAATCCTAGTCGTATATAACCAAGCAAACATAGCATATATAATATTTCCATGAAGCTCTTATGTTGAAATATAGTATTTTCAAAACAAATTTTCTGTACCTTCTCAAGTCAGCTAATTAAAAGTGGCTAGCATTCTTATAATAATTCAGCTTGGGTTGGCTTACCATGTGAAGCAGGATTTTGGAATTCTTATATATATTAAGGGGAATATAACCTTATATACTTTGATAGGTTTGAGAATTATTTTCAATAATTCCTAGTCGTGTTTAACCAAGCAAACATATATAATATTTCCATGTAGCTCTGATGTTGAAATATAGTATTTTCAAAACAAATTTTTGTAACTTTTCAAGTCAGGTAATTAAAAGTCGCTAGCATTCTTATTATTAACTTATGCATTCAGGTTAGTTGCTAGCTATAGCAGCATTCTGAAATTTGATATATATGTATTAAGTAAACTTACTTCTCAGTTATCTTGAAGTTTTGAGGATATATTTTTAAATAACTTATATTAGTCTGTGTAATAAACCAAACTTGACTTCTTCAGTAAACATTTCTATTTGAAATATATTATCTTGAATTTATACCACTGTGGCCCTTCAAATTAGTTAATTTAAGAAGTCGGCGGACTTGTATCCTTTATATATTTCTATGGCTATGCATTCAGGTTAGTTGCTAGCTGGAGCAGTATTCTGAAAATTTGATACATATATTAAGTAAACTTACCTCTCAATTATCTTGAAGTTTTGAGGATATATTTTTAAATAACTTATATTAGTCTGTGTAATAAACCAAATTTGACTTCTTCAGTAAACATTTCTATTTGAAATATATTATTTTGAATTTATACCACTGTGGCCTTTCAAATTAGTTTATTTAAGTAGTCAGTGGACTTGTATTAGCTTAGTGCCTTGGGGCCTGGTTGCTAGATGGTGGTACTCTCTGATAGTTAGATTTCTTTTGAGTAAAATTCTCTTGTCAAAAAAAAAATAGTGGAATTATTGTTTAACGTTTCATGTTAGGGTGTGGTAGTTAACTGGAATTAATCATATGCTGTGGTCTTCTTGGAGAAGATAAATTATCTAATAATATTCATCGGAAGAAAGGAAATAGGTATAGGTTACTCATACTTTAATCTGTGGGCTTGTTATGTAATAGGTGAGGTAGTTCAAGTCTAGAGTTGGGCTGTGCTATCGTTCTATATATATATATTTTTTTTATAGTCTACGGTTTTCTCTTAAACCAATATTATTGTATTCAAGTTGTGTGAATCCTGAGATCCTGAATTGTATTAAAATTGTTATTAAGTATTTGGAGTTTGTTTTGGGGCTCGTTATGTTATCCTGTCCTCCACCTCTTTTGTGATTGAGTTCTCTTCCTTTAATGGTTCTGATCTACGGCCTCATTCTTCCTGGGTTTTTGGAACTTGTGCAGAACTCAACACTCAAATATATTAGCATCTACGTTTTCAACCAGAGAGAGCATTTATCGGCGTTACATACTTGTGACTGTAACGTGTTGCTTCTCTACTGATTTCAACGTGTGAGTGTTTGCAATAACTTTCTTGCTCGTTAAAGACTGTTTTCATTAATTTTAGTTTGGATATTTTTCCATAATGTGGCAGGAAATAAGTAAATACAGTATGGCCTACCAGAATCGTCTAAACAAACACCCCAATTCATATGTAGTGAATCTCCTGAACAATGGGACAAACACATGTAGGCTCAATAGAAATAGAGTTTTGTACTTAATCTACAGATTTAGTTAAATGTCAAACAGATTTGTTATGTTATGCAAATATTAGCCACTGGGCTATATTTGTAACATGTTCATTCATGTATCATTATTACTTATTGTTCATTGTAGAACAGATTGTAATGTTGAAGAAAGATTAAAAAGAAAGTAGTAGCCATGAGCAAGAGTAGGAACCATTGTGCTGTTGCTGAATGTAAAAATGCTTCTTACAAAACTACGGATATAGTTTATCATCGATTTCCAAAAGATGGAGAACTACAGCGCAAATGGGTGTCACGCTGTAAAAGAGCTGATCCAGTTAATGCTAATAATGCAAGGATTTGTTCAGAACATTTCCTTCCTGAAGAGAACGAACGGGACTTAAAAACGAGCTTCTTGGATTGTCACTGAAAAGAAAATTCAGGGCAAAAGGGCGACGCTGTACCGACTCAGAAAATTCCAAACTGGCATGAAGATGTATTCGACGTTGTGCCAAGTACTACCAAGGAAAATTCACAGGTAATTACAGATATTCATTCTCTTTAGAAATGCATTTCTAAATAGGTATTATCAGTTTCGATTGCATTCATGCATTGATTTTGTTTATTTTGAATATAAATATTTTATTAATACACTAATTATGATGATGATGATGATGACGATAATAATATCTTATAGTAGTAATGGGAACCTTTTGCGTGCAGTTAAAATTTTGTCCACCAGAGCGCAGCAGGGTCTGAGGAGGTCCTGCCATCTCATTCTGCCATATACTTATGCGTATCAATAGATGTGAATAATGTTGGCTTTCCTATAAAAACTGGCGATTAATAACGTTTAAGTTATATTCCAGAAATCAGATACCTATATTCTGCCTAGGAGAGTGTGAGATCGCCCAGAAAAAGTATTGATTTGTTAAAAGAATTAAATAATTAATGTCTGTCTGAAGTAATAATTGGTTGTAATTATTAAGTCGAAAAGAACCCGTGGGGTGTGTCAGCAAAAACAGGAACAATAATTATTTTGCAGTGGCAGAGACATGTGTAGCTTAGTGACAAATAATTCAAAATATTAAAATTATTCCTGTATATCGCGATGACATTTGTATTCGTTAAATGGTGTAGAAATATTTCAAATTTTATGAAACATTTAAAACTTGTTGTACAGTACTTCACAAAGAAAACATCCCATCTTCTTTAGATTTATAACCATAGTCGTAAATATGTTAAAAAAATTATTTATACTGTAAGTCATTTTTAACAAGTAATTTAGGTTCATGGTTGTTTGCTTTCACAATATTCTGTATATATTTCAGCTTTCGGTTATGGATTTACTGTGTGGTAAACAGATGCTAATATTTGATTAATATAACACAGTAGTTATAGAAAGTAAAGAACTTGGATACAAATGTGTAAATATTTTGTTCCTATTATCATTAATATTTTATAAATAAATTTAGGTTACGGTTGCTTGCTTCTAAATAATATCCTTTAAAGGCTTACGAATAAGACATGCTCCAGAATTATAGCTGTCATTAAGTTTTTGTGTGGAAAACAAATAAAAATAAAAGCATTTGAATAGTGTATCATATTAGTAATAGAATGTTCTTTTCATGAAGTCAACGTAATTTGAAAGAAGCTGGAATGTCAAAATAAGGTAATAAGGAAATGATTTTCGTGTGATTATTACTATAGGCCTAAATGCGTAATATTTTTAACGTCAACGCCCATCCATAATATAGGTTCATACTTTTTGTTTTAGAATTATATTGCATAAGTTTCAGAATTATGGCTCGCAGGTAATTGTTGTTCATTGTACTGGGTTCTCATATGCTAATAATTCAAAATACTACGTTCTCTTCGATTCTAGTTAAAATATCTACGTGCATCGGTAATTCCAGTTCTAATATAGTGTTTTAATATCTTTAATGTGCATTATAAAAGTGAGTTGTATATAATAACAGTGTAGTTGATTTATTTATCTTTTTATTTTTTGTATTTAGAGGGAAAAAATAGCCAGTGCCAATTGCCAGTATAGAAAGGAAAAATATGCTTTGACGTTTTCTTTAAAATATATAGCCTATATATTTTGTTTAATCTTCAATTTACAAGAACAACCAATGTCTGTAAGAATAATTCAGTTTTGAAATTGTTTCAATTTTACGATTTGTTTTAATGTTTGCAATGAAAAAACTTACGAATTTAAACAAAATATTAATAATTTTATCATACAAATTATAAAAAATGTGAAACAGAAATATGTGAATTTTTGTTAGGAAGTTGATAAATTAAGTAAGTTGTATTTATCAAATACTGTCCATAGAAGTAATTTTGTATCATAGTTTGAAAGAGAATAAATGGTTGAGTTTCCTGCTGGGCGAACTTTCTGTTTAAAGCAACAGAACATAAGTGAATCTTGTCCATTTGATGAAGATATTTGAAACATGGCCTTCTGTTGTAGATAATGAGAATATTACTTCTTGTTAAGTGTTATTCTTTGTAAAAATGATTAAGATAGTGAGTCAATTCTGAGGATTTGAGAGTGTTGATCGAGGAGATTTGAAGGAAATCATAGACTATTAACTATTAGCATCCGTTTAATCTTCCTTATATTTTATAACCATATATTTCGTAAAGCATGTGTGTACACCTCTGTTTTACACAGAGGATCGCCACGACATGTTTTCTGGCATTCTGATTGATGTTTAAATAGTCTGTTCCATTATGTTCAATGGGCAGCAGACGACATGCTTGGACCTCTTTTGACCCTGCTGCCACCTATCGGGAGTCGCTGACAGAAAGGTTCCCATAATAACGGCTATTCTAAAATATATTTTCTTGTTATAGGCAATATCATCACGAGAACGCCGATGTGAAAACCGGACAATACGAAAGAGAGCGCTGTCTACTATAGAGGTTATATCGCCAAAGAAACTTAAGTGTGACCAATCAACCAACACAGAAGTGGTTCCTGACCCAGGCGCTACTGCTAAAGCGGAAATTGAGAGATTGAAAATTGAAATACAAGCTCTCAGAAAAGAAAACACCGCTTTGAAAAGAAGTAATAAGGTGCTGGAAAAAATTAAAAGGCCGAAGTATGTTGTGAAAGTGAATAAAAGTGCTACCTCTGCAACAAAAAAGGAATAAGTCATAGCGTACATAGAATATTGTCTCAGTGTTTCACACCAGGCCAAATTCGATCTTTACTTGGTAATAAAAAGAGAGTAAAGTGGGGTCCGAAAGACATTTCTAATGCTCTCATCTTAGGGGCTCTTTCAACCAAGGCGTACGCTTACTTGCGGTCAAAAAACTACCCTTTACCAGGCCTGTCTACACTTCAGAAATGGGCCAAACAATTAAAGTGCAGACCTGGAATTCTGAAAGAAGTGCTAGATCTTATGAAAGTCAAAACTGAATCTTTCAAACCTCTGGAGAAAGTAGCAGTCCTAAATTTTGACGAGATGAATATAGATGGTCGCGTGTGCTATGATTAATCAGATGATGTAATTTTGGGTCCCAACAAAAACGTTATGGTGGATATGGTTCGTGGCTTGTTTTCATCTCGGAAACAGCCTGTATATTTCGACTTCGATATTACCATGACCAGTGAGTTACTCATGAACACAATAAAGCAGTTGGAAGCAGCAGGTACCAAAATTGTAGCAGTAACTTGCGATATGGGAGTCAAGAATTCAAAGGTCTGGAAGGAGCTTGGGGTTTCCACATCAAGAAGCTACTTTTCAAACCCTGTGGAACCAGCGAGAAAAGAGTGGGTTTTTTGTGACATCCCTCACTGCTTACGCTGCTTAGAAACCATGTTTTAGATGCTGGAGTAACACTGCCCAACAACGCAGTGCTGAACAAGGAGCTTTTCGAAAACCTATTTGCCACAAAGAGTAGGGATCTAAGCATTGTACATCACATTTCAGAAGCTCACATAAGAGTAACGGGAAGAGCTCGGTAAAATGTTCGAATGGCAGCGCAGCTGTTCTCACGTCGCACTGCCCGAGCTATTAAGTACCTACTAAACAAGAACCAGGAAGGAAATTTCATTGAACTGATTAATGATACCTTTGATGTTCTAAATTCAAGAGTCCCTAAGGATGACAAGACACCTCTTCGAAGTGGCTATGGTTTTCAGTTTCGAAGTCAGGAGAATACACTAAAACGCTTCCTTGAAATTTGTTCTACCATGCGCTTTGGGAAAAAGCAAAGCCTGCTGCCATTCCAGAAGGGTTTCATTATCTCAATAAACTCTCTCTTTGGACTCTACAGTGATATGAAAAATCTGGGGGCTTCATACATATTGACTTCCAGATTAAACCAAGACTGTTTGGAGAACTTTTTTTCTAAAATACGTGGTCTGGGCGCATTTTACAACAACCTTTCGAAGTTAAAAATAGAATGCGTATTCTAGGGTAATACTGACTGGAAGCTCAGGAGACATCCCTTTGTCGGAAAATACATCAGTTGTGGAAGATACTAGTGAGTTTGTGACGGACTTTCTTACTGTATGCTATGAAGTTCCCTAGTCTCTTTGATTACTCACAATCGTAGTACATAAGTTCAGTGAACTCCTACAAAACAATGTTACTTATATGCCTATCATGCCATCATAACACGGCACGCGCAATCCACATTCCAACGTTCAGCACAGTTACCTCCTCTACCGGGTGATTGCAAATTTCCTACACCCAGTTTACTCTCTCTTTCTTTTAACAATTTACCAAGTTTGATAATATTGATGAAAATTTATATTAAGGGCGCCATCATCAATACTCTTCTCTCTTCTTTTTATTTTGCATCAGCCCAGTCACAAATTTAATTTATAGATACACAGGCTATGTACCTACAGGCCTCTCGGCTAGCTTTTTAATTTAACAGTGGAGATGGGAATGGGTTCGGCTCTGTCCTTTTATTATTATACTACTCCACTCTATTTCTTTTTTTTCTTTGCAATGACCATTACCAAAATATGTAACTTAGCCCAAAAATCAGTGGCTCTCAAACCATTACAAGGATAGGGGTCAAAAATCTGAACTTCACGATAGTTTACTTTGCATAACAATAACCATAATTTATTTAATTTTTTTTTCTTCTTTTTTTTTTCTTTTTTCAACAATAACAATCTGATTTACAATAAATTACATTTGCTCTTGGGTTTTCCCCTTTTTAACAACTACTCATCTTTAAAATCTTCAGATCACCCGATCTGAACAACATTAACCATTCAACAATTTTATTGGGAAGAATAATATTCAGTTCTCATCTGCAAGGTTAGTATGCCCAGTTTAACTGTATGAAGGTATTCCTTGTTCTACAAGACAAATTCCTAATTAATTACTTTAATCTCTTTTCTTTCTTTATTTCCAGGTGTCTACTAGAACATCTCACATTACCCTTATAATTTACTACTAACTTGCGTAATCTTTTCCATTTGCAATTTCAAAACATTTCAATATACATATTGTACTTTCTTCCGAATAAATAAAGTTTTTCAATTCATAATTCAGTCATTAACTCGACATATTATACTCAATGATCCCACCTATTTCTCCTATACCAGTCCACTAGTCAGTTTAGTCCATGAAGAATTGTACTCAAAGATAAATAGGAAAGACAGTGTTATGAAGAAAGAAACGGAAGTTTAGGCCTATACCCACAGAGTGACTGTGGCGATAGACCACCGATACAGGGGCGGCGTCTAGATCTTGAGTTACAAACAATCTGACTCCCCTCCTGCAACCGGGAAAATATTAATGGGCCACAAACAAAAATATAATTTTGACAATCGATGTCAGAGGTCCCTGACACTCTCTCCTAGAGGCACGTGGGGCCGTTGTTCGCCTCCAACACCGATGACTTTCACAAATTCTCATAAATCTTTTTATACTCCACCAGTATAGGCTTTGCCTACTACTAGATTTATATTTACTTTATTTGGGACACTTCCGGCGCTCCCTCACCTCACCCTTGTTCTTTTTTTTTCTCCTGGGGTAATTTCTAGTACGTGCTACTGAACCACTTATCATCTATTCACTACCCAAAATTACCAATTCTCCTCTTTCTAATCTAACCAGTTATTATTTATTATCTTTTAACTCCTTTTCCATTAAGCAGAGTTCCTTTTCAATTTATACCATTGCTCTAATTTACCTACTTTATGTTACTCTGGTTTCCATACTTTTCAGGTTACTACTCTACTCCATGGGCACCCAATTTTCTTGTTTCTAAATTCCCTAGAATTCTAACTGATACTAACTCACGCCCCAGGTCAGTAACTCTCTCTTTATAACCCTTGAGTGAACTTCTGCTTCTATCCTAACATATAAATCTTCCAATGGTATGCGCCTAATGTACTGCTACTCATAGGCCCTCTTCTGCCTCTCAATATTCACCTTCTTATCCCCCTCTACCATATTCCATACAATTCCTGCTCTTCGATAAATCTCTTAAAAAAACAACTCAACATTACAGGCCAGCATGAAATCCACTTATAGATAATCACCTGTCACCTAACGAAAACCAAGTGGGAGAGGCCCTCGTAAGCAATACTAAGTAAGCCCCTATTACCCTTCTCCCTTACTCCCCTCGCGTCCTGTCTTATAAAAAACAAAGTTTGTATGAGCATCACCAATTGCCCCGAGCTATGTATCCATTCGTGGGACAATCACCCATAGAAACCCAAAGTATAGAGATTTATCTTTACTATTCAACGGTTTCTCTCCTGACTGCTCTTTTTGTAATTAACTTAGACCAGAAATGGAAACTGATTGGATTACTGTACTTTATTTCTTCACCCTAGACTAATCACATCTATATTTCTAACCCTACTCCTTATCACTCATTACGGCGTCTAGTCGCCACACATTTCTTAGAAACAGGCTTTAAACAACAATGCCTCAAAATTTTCCCACTTCCCAAAACAAAAAAAATGTTTATGTGATCATACTCAACGGGTGGTGACCAACTTATCCTCTGATCCTGTGTTGTTTCCATCTACTTCCTGATGTCCACATCTTCCTTTATTCCAGACTAAGCAGTCGTGACCCACTCTTCTCTCCACAGGTGGTGTTCGCTGTAGCGGTCTCTCGTACCGGCTGACGTGATGTGTTCTTCCAACTAACGACTATCTCCATATAGTCGCGTCAGTGAAATTCCCATTCAGAATTTCATTAGATGAAAGTCTGACAAACCATCATGCCAGGGCGCCTCCACCGCTGTCACACATTCCAGTCTCGTCTCCTCACTTCTTTCTCTTCAACCTTCCTCTCTCGTAGTCAGACACGTTCTCTCTAACCGTTTTTCAGGTTCAACTCCTCTCCCGTCGATTCGCCGTCCACGCATGCGCACTTCTCCTTTTTCTGTAATTCAAATAAATTCAGGGCAGTATCAATAATCATGAAAGTGTTCAATATCGATTGGTTGAGGTCTCCCCAACCCTTCCTTTGTTTAGGAATGGTTTCCTACCGTCTATTTGGCACGCAGCTATTTGCTTCATTACATTCTTCCCACACTCACCATAAAAAAATAATGTTAACACTGTTCACATTCTTTTTTTTGTGTGTGTTTAGTTCACCAGCCTTAAAGAACATTTATCCAGGTACAAAGGGTTTCAAGTCTTTGACGTGCCACTTCCCCAACTGTTTACCAAAACGGTTCGTCAGTTCGTAACTATTCTCGCTAAGCTTTTTCTTTATAATATAGGGGCCGACGAACTTTGCACTTAAGCCTGCTGCATAAGCTTGTGAGGCATCACTTAATTTAAAGTTTCTTCTTAACACAAGATCCCCTGGACAAAATCTCACCTCTCTCCTCCGAAGATTATAATAATGACTTGAATTCTTATAAGCAGTTTCTAAGTTATGTCTGACCATTAGACGTACCGTTTTTAATTTATCAAATCTTTCTATCCAAAGCTTTGGAATTTCTTTCTGTATTTGTTGATTTTCTACCCTCTCAATTCTGCTGATAATTTCAGGCTCTTTCCCATAATTTAGCATATATGGAGTGCATCCAGTGGAACTATGCTTAGCCGTATTTATAGCAAAATTAAATTCTCTCAAATACACGTCCCAAACTGTTTGATCCTTTTTAATGTAACTGGAAATCATGGTTTTCAATACTCTATTAACTCTTTCTACCGGATTTCCTTGTGGCGAATATACAGGTAAATAACAAGGAGTTATATTAAAAGCTTTAGCTATCCCACGCATTAATTTACTAGTATATTGCGGTCCATTATCCATCAGCAAATATCCCGGAATTCCCCATTGAAGGATAATCAATGCATAAAATGCTTCCGTAACTGCTCTACTGGTTGCTTTCCTTAACGCTTTACATTCTATATATTTTGTAAAGGTGTCCTGAAATACCACTAAATATCTATTTCCTTTCTTGGAACGTGGATACGGTCCCAACAAATCAGTAGCTACAGTCATCCAAGGTTTCTCTTTCTGGTAAAAATGCATTGGTCCTGCTTGAGCCGTTTGTAACACTTTCTGTCTTTGACATATTTCACAAGCAGTAACATACTTAGCAACATCTCTAAACATTCCCGGCCAATAATACTTGTTCGCTATTCTAAAGAAAGTTTTAGCTATCCCCATATGCCCTGCAGTAGGTGCATCATGACATTCCTGCAATACTTTAATCCTATAATCTTGCGGTATAACTAATTTCCACCTATTCACTGTTCCCTCTAAAGTTTGTTCTAACTGATCTAATCTTAAATGGTACAACTTCCCATCTACGACCTTCCAATCTGGCCAAAATTTAGGTTTACTCTGTACTTGTGCTTTCCGCTTAATATACCAAGCATCTTGTATATTTTCCCATTCCACTACTTCAGAGTTATTAGTCAACAAGAGGCAAAATTCTTCCTCTACCGTTTTCTCTTGAACTTTCCCTTCGTGTATTCTAGATAAAGCATCCGAAACTTTTTGTAATCTACCAGGCCTATGTATTACTTCAAAATCATACTCTTGGAGCAATAAACTCCACCTAGCTAATCGTCCGGTCGGATTCTGTAATGTATTTAACCATTTCAGAGCAAAGTGATCAGTATATACTTTAAAATGATAACCTTCCAAATAAGGACGAAACTTTTGAACTGCCCACAATATAACTAACAATTCCTTCTCGACTATTGCCCACTTTTGTTCACCTACCGTTAAAGTTCTACTAGCATAAACTATCACTTTTTCCTCTCCTTCCTCTCCTGTCTGAATTAATGCTGCTCCTAGTCCTGAAAAACTAGCATCGGTCTGTAATACTAGGGGTTTAGTATAATCTGGACAAGTTAATATAGGACTACTAGATAATTTTGATTTTAATTCATCAAAAGATTCCTGACATTCCTTAGTCCAACGCCATTTCTGATTCTTTTTCAGAAGTGCAATGAGGGGCTTTACCACTTCAGAAAAAAATGGAATGAATCGTCGGTACCAAGAAGCCAATCCTAAAAATGCTCGTACTTCCTTGACTTTTGTAGGGGCTGGATACTCAAGGATACACGAGATTTTATCTGAATCTACAGCAATTCCTAATGGAGTAATGATATGACCCAAATATTTTAATTCACCTCTGCAAAACTTTGATTTTTCTCTATTAATTCTCAGGTTAGCTTTTCTTAATTTCTCTAAGACTTTTTCTAACAAGGACAAATGTTCTTCAAATGTCTCGCTAATAAGTACTATATCATCCAAATAACAAAAGCATTTCTCTCCTATCTCTTCTCTTAATATAGTATCAACTAATCTTTGAAATGAGGCTGGTGCGTTATGGATTCCAAACGGCATAACTCGAAACTGATACAATCCTCTACCAGGTACGGTAAATGCTGTTTTTTTCTTTACTTGCTTCTTCTAATGGAACTTGCCAATACCCATTTTTCAAATCTATTGTACTGATATACCTAGCATGTCGTAATTTACTCAAAACATGTTCAATGTATGGCAAAGGATAACTATCTCTTTTAGTACATTTATTTACTTTTCTGAAATCTACGCAAAACCTCCATGTTCGATCTGGTTTCTTGACCATAACTACCGGAGAAGACCAAGGTGAATTTGAAGGTTCTATAACTTTTTCCAATAACATTTTATCTATTTCAGCGTGTATAACTTTTTCAAGAATGGGTGATACTGGATATTATCTTTGTTTTATAGGTTTCGCATCGCCTGTATCAATAACATGAGAAATCAGGTCTGTAAGTCCAGTACACTGATCAAATTTCTGTAACTGATTTTCCAAAAATATATTTAATTTGTCCCTTTCCTGAGATGTAGGTAAAGTAAGAATATTATGTAGTTGATCTTCTTCTTTCAAGTCTATAGCCTTAACAAATTGAAAAATTTTTGTCGGTTCATCTTTGAAATACCAAGTCCCATCTTGCAAATCTACTACTAACCCAATTTGTTTCAAAACGTCCATGCCCAGAATCATATCTACTGCTAAATTTGGCATAATTTTACATTTTATCTGAAAGATCCTATCCTGCAATTTCATCTCAAAAGTTCTCTCTCCTGTTATAGAACTATAAGTTTTATCTGCTAGTTGCACTACCCTAACTTCAGATTCTTCCACTGATAAATCTAACATTTTACACAAAAAGTCACCTTTCTCTCCCACATAAGTTTTATCTGAACCTGAATCTATTAAAGCAATAAATGTAATATCCTCCAACAAAATTTGAACAAAACATCTGTCTCCATTAACTAAATCTGTAGGGTTTATATTTAACATCACACAAGCCTGATTTTTAGTTAATTGTCATAAGGAATTTGTAGGCCTAACTTTTCTTTCTTGGGGCATCCTACAATCAATAGACCTATGTCCAAGCTTATTACAATTATTACATTTAATCGTAGTGCGTGGAGTAACTCTACGAGGTGCCTTACACTCGAACTGCCTATGTCCTATTTTATCACAGTTCCAACATCGCTGGTTATTTGAAAAATGCAAAGTGGTGTTTTTACCATTTTCCCCCAACTCATCCTGTCTCTCTTTATTTTCTATTGCTTTAACCATCCTAGAATTATTTACATGACTTGAATTTCGTTCTTTATCCCACGTCTTTGCAGAAAAACTAACATTGGGTTTCTTTCGTAACTCGGACGATGGAAGTTCCTGTTTTCCCTGAATTCCTAACGCTGTATGAACTGAAGGTATAACAACTTGTCTCTGCGGTTTATAAGCCGTTTCTTTGATTGTAGCTCTAACCTGCGTTGGAGGAGGAATATATCTCTCAGAATCTAACAATATTTGTTCATACTGTCTACCTACACGTATTAAATCTGTTATAGTTTGAATCTCTGCAGGTCTAATGTACAATTTTACGTCAGGACGCAAATTTTTGATAACATTCTTCATCATTTGTTGAGGACTCATTGGAGTACTCAGCCTCCTCATTAACGTTTGAATAGCATTAACATAATCAAAAATCGATTCTTTAGGACCTTGCGTTCTTTGTCTAATCTCATCCAAAAGCGAGTCTTCCTCATCAATAGGCAAGTAATATTCTCTAAATTCTTTCAAAAAAGCTTCCCATGTAGGCGAATCTGTTAATCTGTTCCTGTACCAAAGTAAAGCTGACTCTTGTAAAATTTCGGGTAATACTGACAATAACTCTACACCCTGTAACTTAGAACTTTGTTTTAAATCTTCCAATCTCTCCAAAAATAAGTAAATGCTATCCCCAGGTTTGAATTTAATGTTCCATTTACGAACCAGATCCAAAATATTTGGTTTATGCGGCTCTAACTGAATTGTAAACGATGGTATTACTGGTACAACTTCTTCTGAATCAGCTATCGCCATGGCCTTCCTACGCATTAACTTAACCCATGTGTACACTACATCTCCATATGAATCTTGTGGAACCGTTATATTATGTTCAACTAAGTCTTCTTGCAAAACTTCCTGGCTCAGAGCAAAAGCCGTAATTAGCACCTGAAATGACTGAGGGTTCTTGCGGGCATAATCTAACAAGCGTTGTCTTAACTCATCCCTGGTACCTGTGATCGGTAACTTAACTCTATCACATTCTGCCTCCAGATCCGCCTTTCTCAACTTCCTAATAGCTTGGGTTAACTCAGCTGCTCTTATTTGTGCATACGGATCAACATAAGTAGCCATATTTATATATTAACAATTCCACTGACTGAAAAAAAAGATTAGAACACAATAGTTCAGTCGTCTGTCTTAGTCATCTATAGAAGTCCTTAATTTGTCAACAGTCATTATTCTTCTCCCAAAAATATGTTATTATTTTTGAAAATAAATTTCAAGTTATACTAACCCAACTCCCAAATTTGTTTCACGTAATAGGCTCTATAATCTCTATAACCTCTATCCCTGCTCACGTCAAAATCGGTAACGTTGGGCAACCACTATGGCCTCAAATTTCTCCTAAAGCCACACGTATAGGATATCAAACTATGCTCCTTTTTTTTTATATTAACCAAGCCCTAAATTTCTACTGTTTCGTTTTAACACTATTCAGCCCCACGCTATGGGCGCCAAAACTCTGTGACGGTTCTTTCTTACTGTATGCTATGAAGTTCCCTAGTCTCTTTGATTACTCACAATCGTAGTACATAAGTTCAGTGAACTCCTACAAAACAATGTTACTTATATGCCTATCATGCCATCATAACACGGCACGCGCAATCCACATTCCAACGTTCAGCACAGTTACCTCCTCTACCGGGTGATTGCAAATTTCCTACACCCAGTTTACTCTCTCTTTCTTTTAACAATTTACCAAGTTTAATAATATTGATGAAAATTTATATTAAGGGCGCCATCATCAATACTCTTCTCTCTTCTTTTTATTTTGCATCAGCCCAGTCACAAATTTAATTTATAGATACACAGGCTGTGTACCTACAGGCCTCTCGGCTAGCTTTTTAATTTAACAGTGGAGATGGGAATGGGTTCGGCTCTGTCCTTTTATTATTATACTACTCCACTCTATTTCTTTTTTTCTTTGCAATGACCATTACCAAAATATGTAACTTAGCCCAAAAATCAGTGGCTCTCAAACCATTACAAGGATAGGGGTCAAAAATCTGAACTTCACGATAGTTTACTTTGCATAACAATAACCATAATTTATTTAATATTTTTTTTTCTTCTTTTTTTTTCTTTTTTCAACAATAACAATCTGATTTACAATAAATTACATTTGCTCTTGGGTTTTCCCCTTTTTAACAACTACTCATCTTTAAAATCTTCAGATCACCCGATCTGAACAACATTAACCATTCAACAATTTTATTGGGAAGAATAATATTCAGTTCTCATCTGCAAGGTTAGTATGCCCAGTTTAACTGTATGAAGGTATTCCTTGTTCTACAAGACAAATTCCTAATTAATTACTTTAATCTCTTTTCTTTCTTTATTTCCAGGTGTCTACTAGAACATATCACATTACCCTTATAATTTACTACTAACTTGCGTAATCTTTTCCATTTGCAATTTCAAAACATTTCAATATACATATTGTACTTTCTTCCGAATAAATAAAGTTTTTCAATTCATAATTCAGTCATTAACTCGACATATTATACTCAATGATCCCACCTATTTCTCCTATACCAGTCCACTAGTCAGTTTAGTCCATGAAGAATTGTACTCAAAGATAAATAGGAAAGACAGTGTTATGAAGAAAGAAACGGAAGTTTAGGCCTATACCCACAGAGTGACTGTGGCGATAGACCACCGATACAGGGGCGGCGTCTAGATCTTGAGTTACAAACAATCTGACTCCCCTCCTGCAACCGGGAAAATATTAATGGGCCGCAAACAAAAATACAATTTTGACAATCGATGTCAGAGGTCCCTGACACTCTCTCCTAGAGGCACGTGGGGCCGTTGTTCGCCTCCAACACCGATGACTTTCACAAATTCTCATAAATCTTTTTATACTCCACCAGTATAGGCTTTGCCTACTACTAGATTTATATTTACTTTATTTGGGACACTTCCGGCGCTCCCTCACCTCACCCTTGTTCTTTTTTTTCTCCTGGGGTAATTTCTAGTACGTGCTACTGAACCACTTATCATCTATTCACTACCCAAAATTACCAATTCTCCTCTTTCTAATCTAACCAGTTATTATTTATTATCTTTTAACTCCTTTTCCATTAAGCAGAGTTCCTTTTCAATTTATACCATTGCTCTAATTTACCTACTTTATGTTACTCTGGTTTCCATACTTTTCAGGTTACTACTCTACTCCATGGGCACCCAATTTTCTTGTTTCTAAATTCCCTAGAATTCTAACTGAAACTAACTCACGCCCCAGGTCAGTAACTCTCTCTTTATAACCCTTGAGTGAACTTCTGCTTCTATCCTAACATATAAATCTTCCAATGGTATGCGCCTAATGTACTGCTACTCATAGGCCCTCTTCTGCCTCTCAATATTCACCTTCTTATCCCCCTCTACCATATTCCATACAATTCCTGCTCTTCGATAAATCTCTTAAAAAAACAACTCAACATTACAGGCCAGCATGAAATCCACTTATAGATAATCACCTGTCACCTAACGAAAACCAAGTGGGAGAGGCCCTCGTAAGCAATACTAAGTAAGCCCCTATTACCCTTCTTCCTTACTCCCCTCGCGTCCTGTCTTATAAAAAACAAAGTTTGTATGAGCATCACCAATTGCCCCGAGCTATGTATTCATTCGTGGGACAATCACCCATAGAAACCCAAAGTATAGAGATTTATCTTTACTATTCAACGGTTTCTCTCCTGACTGCTCTTTTTGTAATTAACTTAGACCGGAAATGGAAACTGATTGGATTACTGTACTTTATTTCTTCACCCTAGACTAATCACATCTATATTTCTAACCCTACTCCTTATCACTCATTACGGCGTCTAGTCGCCACACATTTCTTAGAAACAGGCTTTAAACAACAATGCCTCAAAATTTTCCCACTTCCCAAAACAAAAAAAAATGTTTATGTGATCATACTCAACGGGTGGTGACCAACTTATCCTCTGATCCTGTGTTGTTTCCATCTACTTCCTGATGTCCACATCTTCCTTTATTCCAGACTAAGCAGTCGTGACCCACTCTTCTCTCCACAGCTGGTGTTCGCTGTAGCGGTCTCTCGTACCGGCTGACGTGATGTGTTCTTCCAACTAACGACTATCTCCATATAGTCGCGTCAGTGAAATTCCCATTCAGAATTTCATTAGATGAAAGTCTGACAAACCATCATGCCAGGGCGCCTCCACCGCTGTCACACATTCCAGTCTCGTCTCCTCACTTCTTTCTCTTCAACCTTCCTCTCTCGTAGTCAGACACGTTCTCTCTAACCGTTTTTCAGGTTCAACTCCTCTCCCGTCGATTCGCCGTCCACGCATGCGCACTTCTCCTTTTTCTGTAATTCAAATAAATTCAGGGCAGTATCGATAATCATGAAAGTGTTCAATATCGATTGGTTGATGTCTCCCCAACCCTTCCTTTGTTTAGGAATGGTTTCCTACCGTCTATTTGGCACGCAGCTATTTGCTTCATTACAAGTTACCTTCACACGTTTCTCCAACAGAAGAAACTGAAGAGGACTTCCTAAGGTTCATCACTAGCGAGTTATGTATTTTAACTGGAAACACGATAGCTGACTTGGACTGCACTGAATTCAGTGAAAAATAACTTGTTCTATTACAGAGTCCCAGTGATGAACCAGAAACCAGTGATGATTACGAATCCCAAGATGCACTGAAATATCTTGCAGGCTACATCGCATTTAAATGCAAGCATATTGACGGCTCCTTGGGTTCAGTTTCAGAGAAGCTTTTTCCGGACTCAAATGACACCTCCAGTAATGACTGGATCTCCGTAATCTCCAGAGGTGGGCTCACTTCACCTTCAATCAATTGGTTACATAAAATAAAAGAGTTTGAGGTGATATTTTGTAGTTTCCATGGACAACATATTGCTAAGTGCGAACGAGTGATGAAAAAGTTAATGTTAATAATAAGTTCAAAGTTTCCTGAAATTAATAAAAAAGTGGTCTCTCTCTACGTGAGGACAAGAACCTTCAACTGAATAAGGCAATTGAACAAAACAGTGAAAACAGAAATGATTAGGAAACTTGCCGCGAAGAAAAATCTTCAGTGGGTTGCCTCGTCGTCTTCTTGAGCTACAGTGAGTAAGTACATAATAATAATAATAATAATAATAATAATCTTTATTGTTCATTGAGGTTCTACATAGTAGAGTTCCTATTGAACATTGTCATAAATTTCCAAACAAAATGCTTCGCTTCAGAGAAGTTACAAACAGTTGTTTGGAGAGATTAAGTTCAAGTCGATCCCTTGTTCTAACAAGAAGAAATGTATGTCAAGTTTATCTATTAAAAACTATTAACAGGGTTAAAAATAAAAAAATAAATATTATTATTGAAGTATGAAGTTATTTGGATTAAATTCATGCAAGGAATAATATGCATTAGTTACTAGTACATGTCGTATAGTTCTACTGAATTTGATTTCGGACAAATTCTTCACCTCATGGGGAAGCTTATTAAATATTTTGATTCCCATAGCAATGGGACTCATTGCTGTTATTTGAAGATTGTGTCTATTTATTGCTATATTATTTGCTGTTCTTGTCTCATCTTCATGAATATCTTTATTTTTGTTGATATTTGGTTCATTTGTTTTTATAAGTTTAAGTAACTCATATAAGTACATACCAGTCATAGTGAGGATATTATTGTTTTTAAAGATATTTCTGCATGAATGCCTTCTACTTATTTTAAATATAATTCGAAGGGCTCTTTTTTGTAATTTGAATATGTTTTCGCTTTCGCTTGAATTCCCCCAAAAAATTATTCCACAATTTAGATGTGAGTAGAAAATTCCGTAGTATATATTTATTAATGATTTAATTGATACTAGGTCTCTAATATTTCTTAACAGGTAGATGGTAGAGCTTAGTTTTTTACTTAAATGTATGCAATGATCTTTCCAGTTTAGATGAGTGTCAATATGGATACCGAGGAATTTGACTGAGCTTTCTAGCGTAATTTCTTTCGTACCTAGATTTAAAGTGTTGGGTTTTACTATAGTGGGTGTTGAAATATATATTCTTTGTTTTACTCTCATTCATTGTTAAATTGTTACATTGAAACCAGAAAGATATTTCTAGCTCTTAATATTAAGTGTTTGAAGGTATTCATCATCATAACATATGATTATTTCTTTATTTCGATTTTACAGTTAAATGATGCTTAACAAAGCTTCAGTACATACACCTCGCAGTTTAAACTCCCGCGGTAGAGTCGTATTCCCGGTGACGTCATGCCAGTTAGCCAATAGCAGCGCGGCTCTCCGGAATGGCCTACCTGATAGTCTTTATGTACCTTTAGTCTGTCATTATTCTCCGTAGAAGGCAGCTGTAATTTCAGTCTTAGGTTTTCCACAAAGAATGTCTTCCTTGTTATCACATATACCAACCGAGATGGTTTGTACTTTGACAATCTTAATATTATTTTCAAAATCCTTGCCTTAATCCCTTCTATTGCTTTCAGTTGGTTCAGCGTTAGATACTCCCATACTATTTCGAACCCGTAGGTGAGCGTTGGGCATACTTTTACTTCGAATAGTCGCATCGCTGTATCCAGGGACATCAGTGTGGGGTTGGTCTTATCAATATCTTATTACTGTTACCAATCGTTCCCTAATGTGGATTATAAAGAAGAAAGGTGCACTCGAAAGAGCATATGTCTTGCAATGCCTATCCAGAGGTGTACATATTCTGATTTTAGCTTGCTTGCCCCTTCCTAACTCTGCAACCACCCACAGCTTTTAACTTTCTTGACAAGAGAGCAAGCCAGATTGCTACGATGGAGAGAAATACTGTCGCTATGAGTCACAAGCTCTTCATAACCTGGTGGGTTTCAAGGGGACTAAAGAAACTGCAAGGGCTGGCGGAAAGAATATGAAACTGGGTATATCAGTGCACTGGTAAGCCGTGCAGTTACGTAGTTGAGGAACTTCAGATGTGTTTAGAGTGCAAGTAAAAGGAGAATGGAGAATTTTACCCTGAAGGAAGCCGAGGAGAACCTAAAATGTGGAGAGTTTGAATTATAAATGGACAAAAGTACTAGTCCGGCATGGGAAAAATTTTCAAACATTTTCGAGAAAACATAAAAAAAAAAAAAATAATACCAATAACAATAATAAAAATAATAAATGTGTTAAGACACTAAAACGATTTTTAATACTTTATCCACCTTATATTTATCTACATGATGAATTTCTTCTACCAGCATGTAGAAAAGCAAGAAAGTATTACCTACACTTAGCAACTGCAGTTGTTTAGCTGATAAGAATGTCGCAAGCTTATTCAGAGTTGGATGGCCTGGGTTCAAACCAACCCATGCAAGTCTAAAAAACCTGCCTGCTTGCTAGCTGGGACGCTCGCAACTTGCTTGCCTGGCGTTCAAGCGGTTATGGGCAAACTAAAATCGAGATTTGTACACCTCTGTGCCTATCTGTTCTTCAGGTTCTCTTTATACATTTTGTGAAGTGGTATTGTTCACATTTTTGTCCGCAGAGCTCGCATACGCACAGTTCACTGGCTTGATGGTATCTTTTGTTGGTGCCTAAAATACAGTAAATGTATAGGTACTGCACACACTGCAATGTAGCTTAATTTAATGATGTAAGAAGCAAAGACTCCTTACCGAAACATAGACCTAAGTCAAAGAAATAAAAGATATAAACAAACATCTGACTGCATTGGAGTCAAAGCCCTCAATGCCTCGAAATGCGGCATTGTAGTACAGACATTATTTTAAAAAGTGTGATCTTTAATAAGTCGTTACTCTGGTACCGGTCAACCGATTTGGTCCGAAGTAAATAGGATTCTTGCCATGGGCATTATAAATGCGTATACCAAGTTTCATGAAAATTCAATACAGCGTATTTGCGTTATCGCGCCTTTCTGACATATTACCATAAAAAGACGAAACTTGGTATATGCATTTATAATGCCCATGGCAAGAATCCTATTTACTTCGGACCAAATCGGTTGACCGGTACCAGAGTAACGACTTATTAAAGATCACACTTTTTAAAATAATGTCTATATTACAATGCCGCATTTCGAGGCATTGAGGGCTTTGACTCCAATGCAGTCAGATGTTTGTTTATATCTTTTATTTCTTTGACTTAGGCCTATGTTTCGGTAAGGAGTCTTTGCACTAAATTGGGCATTATTCCGGTACCGGCCAACCGAATTGGCCCAATATCAATATACGTCTTCCCATGGACATTATGAGTGCGTATACCAAGTTTCATGAAATCCGATAAAGCGTATTGAGTTATCGCGCCTTTAAAATAGACATTAAATTGGGTTTTACTCTGGTACCGGTTAACCGATTTGGTCCAATATCAATAGGCTTCTTCCCATGGATATTATAAATGCGTATACCAGATTCCATTAAAATCCGATAAAGCGTGTTTGAGTTATCGCGCATACAGACACACGGACGGACAGACATTTTCCCGTCCTCCACACAATCTCAAAAGTACCATACTGGCACTTAATAACGTGAAAGTTTGCACATGTATTCGATCTCGTATAGGCCTATACCTATATAAAGTATTACTACCGGTATTATATTCCTTCAACGCTCCATCCTTTTCCCTGCTAAATAGGAAATACAATATTTATAATAATAATAATAATAATAATAAGGTTTTATTTTGCCTGGCAGAGTTAAGGCCATAGGGCCTTATCTTCCACTCAACCAGGATAAATACAAAATACATTAAAGTAATACCTACAAAAAAAACAAATACACTAGATACCATATATAATAGTAACGAAATGCTAGCAATAGAGTATTAAAATATAAGAAAATAATGAGTCCAATAATGAAAAGAGAAAACAAAGTGAATTAAGAATTACATATACTCGTAATTGGGTGTGTGTATATAATCCTAATATAATAATATAATATACACTAAAACTGGAACCTAAAACTAAGAAATTAACAAATTTAGGCAATATATGCTAAGTGATATAAAATATTGTACAATGTAAATTAACCTAGGTTGTGTAACGAAGATACCTCAGTAACTTAGACTTAAAAATCTGTAGACTCCGACTACCCCTGATGTCCGGCGGAAGGGAGTTCCAGGTGCGGGTCATGGCTATAGTGAACGAGGCAGAGTACAAAGATGTCTGATGGCGTGGAATTGAAAGTAGGCTGTTATTCTGAGATCGCGTGTCGCGGTTATGTTGGGAAGACAACAGTGAGAAACGGGAGACTAAATAATTAGGTGCAGATTTATTAAGTGTTTGATAGAGAAGAGTTAGGGAGTGTAGTTGGCGTCTGTCCTTTAGTCGAAGCCAGGATAATTGCTCAAAATAACCTGAGACATGATCATATCGACGTATGTTGAATATATGACGGACACAAGAATTCTGAACACGTTGTAGCTTACAGGATAATTCAACACTTAGGTCGGTGAACAAGACATCACAATAGTCGAAGTGTGGCATCACTAGTGACTGTACTAACGTCTGTTTTAGTTTAGTAGGTAGGAAATTTATGGTTGTAACTACTAGTTAACCAATTAAATTTACTGTACCAAGATGTTTGAAATGTTTGGATATTTTCATGCTCAGGAGTAAGTTGGTAATTTACCTTAGGTTCACCCTTTTTTTCATAAGACTGAACCGAAAACGGGGGTTTTAATAGGTGATCAACAATATCGGTGGAATTGTCCACGCTACACTGAAACATAAACAAACACATCAATGAAAATGTAATGTTTATGTTACCCCGGTTTCAAGCGTACAGGTATCGGGGGAATGAGACTACGACCCCGATAAACCTTTCTAGTCTCTGCGATGGTGCCATATGTCGCTCTTGCGCAAGGAATTAGATTGTCTTCTCTCAAGGAGTAGGTTAACATTTAGTGGGAAAAGTCATATAACTCGCACTTGAATGAGACTACAACTTGGCTGACCACTATCCAGTCTCAACTCGTCTCCGCTGCCGCATCGTCAGATTTCAAGGCTGCCTAAGCACGCGGCAACACAAGTTGTTGCATAACAACAGTGGGGTATGCAGCTGCGAAAAATATTTTAATGATAGTACTAATGGGTTTATAATGATTAATGACTTGGTTGACGATGCTTTTGTTTCTTTGTTTAGGATTCCGCTTATTGTCTTAGCACTTTATTTAGGTAGAGTCAGTCTCAAAACCTACCCTCATGCTAACCACTAGTACAATATTTGTATTTTTTCGAACTTTTTAAATCGAATGTCTTTAATGTAAAACGCAAAATATTATAATTCTTTCAAATTAGAAACACTCTGCAAATGGGTTGTAATAAGTGCTGAAGTTGGAAGGATTTTTTCTAGGGGGAACCCATACATTTATGAGCAGGTATGTACTTATTTTTCGTTTTATGATACCAAACTTTATAGTCAGTTTACCTTTCCAATTGAATCACATAGAAATTACATTACAATAACAATAACTACCATTTCTTCAAGTTTGACTTTGGCAACCGTGCATGCAAGCCAACTGTCGCGTCAAGAACCTAATAATGGTTCTTTATTTAAAAAGTGTTGCTAAAATATATGCCAATTTTATATACACTTTTCCCCTGGCATTTATGCAGGAGTGATAAAGAGTAGATATTTACTTTGCCGACGCACCGCTCCGGACCAACTTCAAGATTCAAGATTTATTATGTTTTTGAACTATATCAAAATGCAGATATTAACATACATACGATTCACAGAATGAAAGGCTATATACGAAACAACTCTTCCGTAATGGATAAAATGTGAAAAGTATTTATCTTACGAGTATTTTGGATTCAGATTAGTGGTAGGACACTCGGAACTGGGCTTAAGGATACGTGAAATTTCAGTCAAAGTTTCGGGAGTTCCGAATTTTGAAAGTTTCGAGTTTTTTGACCATAGAATTAAAATTTCGAGGACTTCAAAATTAGATTTCGACCCATCTCTTTAATTTAAAAATCAGTTGGGTTGGACATGGTAAGTTTAATTTTAAAATGAATAAATTGCATTAGTTTCTTTTCTTTGATTACTGAAAGTTTCATCTCTGCACACAAATTAATAAGTATTAGATAGCTTACTGGTACCGTATATAAAAGCTTTATCCCTCTCACTCGGAGAATTTTAACATAATACCTAGGTGCCAGATCCCCATGTCTCACTCCCCTTTGAGTCATACAACCACTCCCCTCTAAAAGAGTCCAGCATGGAAGGGCCTGTTCTTGAGCACGAGAAAGCCAGCGCCATACTATCTGCACGAACCGTAGGTCTGATGAGGTGAGATTGGGGTACATATGGATTTTAAAATACTCTGCATAGTTCATTCAAAGCAAAATTCTGCTTATCTGTGTGAAATGGGACGTGAAATGCACGAATAACACTATGCAACATGATTTTCTATGACTCTGCAGTGTTAGGTGTTCCCAAAGTAGTTTCTTGCGCTGATTCTATATCTGCAATCCGTTTTTTCCTATCACGTACAGTTTTTTTTGCAAATCAAGTGAATTCATTTTTTATTTAAACATAAATTTCAAAAAAGGGAAATTTTATTGCGAGGTAGGGGAATTTTATTTTGTTAAGAGGGAATAATTGGTCACACATATTACACCCAGCTGGCTATTAGGCGGGAAACAATACTTCATTGTTAACATGTCATAGTGCTGAGTCATACATATAGTTTGTGAAGTTTCTGTAGAAATGAGTTCCCGCAAGTGTTTGAATTACCCAAACGTGTTCTGTTATATTTGTGGTAGCTACGTAATTGCTAAGCAAAGACAAGACATCAATAGTTTTGTGAGAAATGTCTATTATGCATATTTCGGTATAAGGCTTGGTGATGAAGACAAAAGCTGGGCACCGCACAAGGATGTCGTACATGTGTTGAGGGACTGAGACTGTGGCAAAATGGTGCGAAAAAATCAATGCCTTTTGCAATCCCAATGGTTTGGAGAGAGCCACAGAATCATGTTAACGATTGTTATTTTTGTATGGTTAACGTTCAAGGTTATAACGCAAAAATTAAGAAGGATATACATTATCCGAATATTCCTTCGGTCTTACGACCAGTTACTCATTGTGAATCTCTTCCTATCCCAATTCCACCTCTCGTTCTTGAAGATGTGCCACAGGAGAGCAGTTCAGAAAACGAAAGCGATAATGCCGATGATTACAAGCTGGAAGAACATTCAGCACCAAAATTATTTAGTCAAAATGAACTTAATGATTTAACTCGTGACTTGAATCTGACAAAGGATGCCACCCAATTGCTTGGATCAAGATTAAAAGAAAAAAATCTTCTACTACCCGGAGTTTCGTTCTCTTGGTATAGGACCAGAGAGAAGGAATTAATAAAATTCTTTAAAGAAGAAGACTCTCTGGTTTATTGTTGTGATATTGATGGTTTATTGAATTTCTTTAACGTCACTTACAATCCAAGTGAGTGGAGGTTATTTATAGACTCGTCCAACACTAGCCTCAAAGGTGTACTTTTACATAATGGAAATTTGTTTGGTTCAATACCCATTGCACATTCAGTACAACTCAAGGAGAGGTATGAAAATCTTAAAGCTCTGCTAAAATACGTAAACTATGAAAAACATTCTTGGACAATTTGTGGAGATTTAAAAGTAGTTTGCATGTTACTTGGTCAACAATCAGGCTACACAAAAATGCCGTGTTTCATTTATGAATGGGACAGCCGAGCCAAAGATAAGCATTGGAAGAAGACAGACTGGCCCAAAGGAAAACCCTCCAACCCGGTTCACAGAACATAATAAATGTACCACTCGTTCAACGAAACAAGATACTATTACCTCCTCTGTACATCAAACTCGGATTAATGAAGCAGTTCACTAAAGCTCTTCCAAAAGAAGGTGACTGCTTCCAGTACTTGGTAACAAAATTTCCGAAAGTATCTTATGAGAAATTGAAAGAAGGGATCTTTGTGGGACCACAGATCAGGAAGTTAATGAAAGACAATTTGTTTGAAAGTACAATGAATCCTGTGGAAAAAAAGACCTGGGTTTCGTTTAAAGAAGTTGTAGCCAACTTTTTGGGCAACAACAAACATCCAAAGTACAAAACCATTGTTAAAAAAATGTTGCTTAGTTTTATGAAATTAGGATGTAATATGAGTGTGAAGCTTCACTTCCTACATTCACATATTAATTTTTTCCCTGCGAACCTCGGTGATGTCAGTGAAGAACAAGGAGAACGTTTTCACCAGGACATAAAGGACATGGAAAAGAGATACCAGGGAAGATGGAATGCAAACATGATGGCCGACTACTGTTTTATGCTTAAAAGGGACGGCACTGCTGAAGGAAGACAATCGAGGAAGAGAAGTTTCAACCCACGTCAGAAAGATCTTGAAGTAGTGAAATCAGCGAAGAAGAGGATGTAAATTGCCATATATGTGTTGTTTTTTCGTAATAGTTATCACATTTTTAAGAGAGTATATACCATTCTCCACTGTAATGCAGTGCATTGTAATTAAATACAAAATTAAAACTTACACAATTTATAACTTAAACGGGAACAATATTTTTCCCTGTTCAAAAATTTCGATTTAAAAAAAAATTCAAGATCGAATTGTATAAAAACCTTACGTGATACAGCAAAAGTAAAATCATATTTGAAATCAGCATGAAAAATACTTCTAAAATCACTTTACAGTCTTAAAACATCATACCAAAAATTTTAAAATGTTGCATAGTGTAATCGAAAAAAACACGGATAATCCGAATTTAGAATTAACAGGTGGGGGATTTTAAATTTCCCGCACTTATTCACAATAAGGGAAACTCATATTCTGAGGAAATAAGGTGCGTAAACTTCAAATTTTCGCACCCAGATTCTGTATCCCGCTCGTAAAAGGTTAAGAAGAAAGAACCTTGCACGGATAATCCGCAAACCGAATAATTCTTCCACATATAATCGGAAGGTTGCTGTACTTCGGAAAGGGCAGAATAAAAACTCCATTAAAAATAAGATAAGCCCTACAGTACACTTTATAGGTCTGAGTTGGATTTGAACCAGTGCTCATTACACTGGGGTTTCACATGCAGATGTTTTTGTGTTATATGTATATTAATTTATTGCCCCCAAAATCCAACCTCGGTGTCCAAGTCGCGGGAGTGGGCAACGACAAGTAGGGGATCGCCTGTTGGAGTGTTGTACGGCGGGGACTTCGTGAGCCCCATGACCGCTACGGTAGCCGTGAAGGCCCAACAGGAACCCTGAAAACATCGGCGAACGAGGCAATGGTTGCAGTTGGAGTGTCTGACCCAGAGTGGGCGGCTCCAATCAAGGTTAGGGAACTGCTGTCTTGCAGTGGGAGTTGGTTCTCCAAAGGCTAGGGGAAGACAAACTCGAGTGCAAATCACCTGGCCCTCCAGGTTGGGGGTTGGGCGTGTGGCTGACAACCACACCCCGGAAAAATCCAAAGTTTCGAAACCTGTAGATAAGCCTCGGAATGGAAAGTCCTGGAAACGACCCAAGCAAAGGAAACTGGACTGCTCTTTAGGTACATAGAATGTTAAAACCCTTAAGAAACCAGGAGCTTTAAAAGCTCTAACACAACAACTGGAGAAGTATAACATCAAAATAGCAGCCATACAGGAAGTAAGGTGGCTAGGAAGTGGCATAGTGGACTTCAAAACGGATACTATATGTTATAGTGGTAAGAAGGATGGAGTTAAGGATTTCGGAGTGGCTTTCATAATAAGAAAGGAAATCAATGGCAACATGTTGGATTTTAAACCTGTGAGTGAAAGGATATGCACCCTCAGAATTAAAACACAATTTTTTTATGTATCAATGATCAACGTCCATGCCCCAACAGAAGAAAAAGGTATAGAAGTTAAGGAACAATTCTATCAACAGCTGTAGAGAGTTTATGACTCAATACCTACTAATGATATAAAACTTATACTGGGGGATTTAAACGCAAAAATAGGAAAAGAGAAAGAATATGGGGACCATTGGAAGGCATAGCCTACATAATGAATCCAATGAAAATGGCAGAAGTTTGATAGATTTCGCCATGAGTAGGAATATGATTGTGAGCTCCGCTTTCTTTCCACACAAAGACCTACATAAAAGAACATGGATATCCCCGGAAAAAGGCACATTTCACCAGATAGACCATGTGTTAATAGATAGGCGTTTTGCAACCAATATCCTGGATATAAGATCTATGAGAGGAGCTGACTGTAGTACGGATCATTATTTGGTAAGGATCAAATATAGGAGTAAGATCATATGTAGCAGATCAGTAATGAATAATAAATGCCTCAGATATAACATGGATGCGCTCAAGGAGGAGGGTAAGGCGGAAACATTCCACACTAAAATTAAAGAGTATTTTAATAAGGCGGATGGAAGTGTAGAGAGAGAAGACATGGTTGATTTGGTGGAAGCCAACTGGACAAAGTTCAAATCGAATGTTTCAAAGGCGGCGGAGGAAGTATTAGGGCATCAAAGGAAGCAGGATAAGAGAGAATGGTTTGATGGAGAATGTCAGGAAGCAATAGACCATAAAAACAAGAAGTACAAGGAATATATAGGAAGGCCCACTAGAACAAGAGAAGAGGCTTATAAAGACGCAAGGAGAGATGCGGACAAGATATGCAGGAGAAAGAACCGAGTATTTTTAAATAATCATTCTAAGAAAGCATACACACAAATCAAATTGTTAAAAAATGATTTAAGCCAAGAACGGAGTTAATTAGGGATTCAAGTGGAAACATTAATGGGAATAAAACAGACATAATGGACGCCTGGAAACAATATTTTGAGCAGCTCCTAAACCCTCATACGAATATGGAATTAAGTAATGATGTAATGGTTGGAAACGGAACTGAGGAAGGAGAGGAAGAGAATATAGATGCACCAAGTACGGAAGAAATCGAGGAGTGTTTGGTGAGGATGAAGAAGGGAAAGGCGCCGAGGGCATATGGGATCACGGTCGAACTGTTGAAGGCTGGTGGCAGGGAAGTGACAGATAAACTGCATGCTCTATTAAAGGAGATATGGACAAAAGAGGAAATGCCTAAGGATTGGAAGAAGAGCATCATATGCCCTATTCATAAGAAGGGAGACAAGCTAAAATGTAGCAAGTATAGAGGAATTTGTTTACTGTCTACATCCTATAAAATATTCACGGGAATTCTGAAATAAAGACTAGATAATTATTCGGAGAGGATTGTTGGAGAATATCAAACTGGCTTCAGACCAGGGAGATCTACAACGGATAATTTATTTATCCTGAGACAAATAACAGAAAAAGGATGGGAACACAATATAGATCTATAAATGATCTTTATTGATTTCAGACAGACTTATGATAGTATAGATAGAAGGAAACTAGAAACCATTTAAGGAACTTTGGAATTCCCAGGAAATTGGTGAAATGAATTATGCTAACCACGACAGAAACAACAAACCAGGTTAAAATACAAAATGAACTGACTGGAAGTTTTGACACTAGACAAGGGCTTAAACAATGTGATGGGTTAGCACCCCCTTGATTCTTGAGCAGGTAATAAGACAAACAACAATAGAGACAAATAGCACAATAGCATACAAATCCTCACAGATATTGGCATATGCGGATAATATAGTTAGTGTCCAGATCCATGAAGGCAGTCGAAGAGGTCTATAAAAAGATAAAAGCAAGTGCAAGGACAGTAGGATTAGAGATAACTCTGAACAATACAAAAAGCATGATACAGTCACGCAAACAATATCTGCAGAAGGACAGGATAATGATAGATGATGACGAGATAGTGTAATGGACTTGTAACTGGGATACTTGGTTTATTAGAATATTTTATTGATGTTTAGAATGTAGGTTGTATTCTAAACTGCAGCTTCTGGTGATGATCAAATCTCGTAGTGTAGGTAGCGTTGTATCCCGTAGTTACTGAAGTACTTACAAAAAATAATTGAGGGATATGGTTGGTTCGGGTTGGAAGCTAAGTCCCAACTCGTGTAGTATACTTGAGGTTTTTGGCGACCTTAGAGGAGAACGCCAGAGTCCAGTCGAGAAGAAGAAGTTTATTACAGATCAATACAAAGATGAAGTCACACAGAAAAAGAATAAAAAAGAGAGGCTTGCATACATTTTACATCATATTATATGGGCTATTGTTAACAAGACATTGTACCTGTTTACTCTTAGTCCACTCACAGATAATGCTGGGAATCCTCATCACTGTGTACTATTGAACCTTGAGATGGTCAGAGTAAATAGCTATGCTAGGAGTCGGAAACCCTTATCTCTTTGCACCATTGAACTTTGAGATGGTCTGATTAACTAACTATTCTCCTGTTCCAGACTTGCTTGAAGGGAAAATTACAAATACCATATACTACCAATTTATATTCAATATTAATAAAAATAAAAATAACTGAAATTAAGACAATTTCGGGTAGCCCCGTTACACCTTCCCCCTTGAGAAAAGTTTGAACTTAATAAGTTGAAACTTTAACTTACCTGAATAATTTGGTTCGAGTTCTACAAGCTACGGGCAACGAATCTTTTTCTATTTTCTTTAGATCCTGACTGGTCATTTCTTGGGGTTGTTCAGTGACCAATGTTAAAGAATGGATAGAGCCTCTTGGAGAATTTTGCACATCACTGGCCCTTGTATAAGTTACTTGACTATCAGAGTAATTATTAATGTTAACACAACATTTTTCAGAGGTCTCCTTCCAACAGTTCCGGGGTGTACATTTGTCCCAAAACCAAAAAGTACAGTCTCTACATTTTTTGCAACAGCAAAAACAAAGACAGCATATAGTTGTAAAAAATACAATTAAACTAATAATAGAACCCATGGTTATAGAGTGGGCATACCATAGCGAATGTGACACGTTTTGTTGGTCCTCTATAAGCTTGTTAATTTCTGACACTTTCATACTAGCAACTCTAAGATCATCTGTTGAAGACATGATATTCACCAGTGGCGTTTCAAGTTCAAGATTGTTGAAATTGGCATGTTTTTCAAAATTAAAGCAACAATTGAAATCAATGGGTACATCAGGCATAAAATCATTAGTTACATTACTTGTCATTATTGACATGGCATATAAGGTGACATATGCAGAAAAAGCTTTACAATTTTGATGTAAAGTTAAAATACCTTGACCTTCGACAGTTACGCTTTTTGAGTTATCGCCACAGAGTATAGTTAACCTGTCCTGTCGTGGTGCCACATACAGCCATTGATTACTAATGTGTAATGGAATCCAGAATGTCTTTGTTAGATACACTGTTCGTAATTCGCAATTCTGAGGGAATGTAGTAGTTGAAGGGTGTAATAGTGTGGCTTCACATTCCACATATATATTATAGGTATAAATAGGTACATTTTCTTGACACACATAAGATATAAGATTGGATTGGAAACAACTTGAAAGTTCGTTTTGTAACGCTGTTTAAAATTGCCGCGATTCCATCCCCTCCGCCTACACTCTCTCTGACTTAAGTAGTGCACGATTTCGCCGCTTCATACCGAGCCGTAGTGGTGAGCTTGGTTCTTGCAGTGAACCAGACTGTGTTTGGCATCTGCCTAGTTTGTGTGGGAGCTGCGAGGATGAGTCGGCCTCTCCGGTTTTCTGTGTGAGTAGCGAGGTCGTCACTACTTATTATGTAAAACTAATTTCAAGTGCCTTCAGCACATTATGCCTGAATTCATATTTTGCTGTTAATATAACTTAGGCAGGAAAGGACATGGAAAATATTTATTATCAGAGTTAGTTAACTTGAAGTCCTTATAGTCATGGACCGTTTGGATATGGAACAAGTTTTGTATCAAGTTAATTATTGCAAGGCATCATGAAAATGGTCATGTTGGACTGTGTCCTGTCTGAGATCAGTAACCCTGTAGTGTTCGATGCCCGTAGTTCATGAGCTTCTAGTTTAACACAAGGAATTATTTCATACATTTTCTAAATACCCATATTTTGTGAAATTATTGTCTGAAGTTTCTCTGATAGAAATATTAGCATTTCCCATTTCATAAATCTTTGTTTAAAGAATTTCTCTAGTGGGCGTATCGTCGCCATTTGCTTACCCCGTTGCATCTTGGGTAGATCTGGTAACGTAATTGCTGGCCCAGATGATATATTTATATTATTCTTTAACTTGGATTTTCATTGTCTCAAGTTTAATGTTAAATCTCTCTTCGCTATATGAATAAATTTAACTAACCTGTTAATTGTATTGCATTTCTTAACTTGTGATATTGCCTGTAAAAATTGTATTGCTTATAAATTCTACTTGCTCCCCTCTTTAGCGAGAATATTTCAGAAACATATTGGCACTCAGATGTTTGAATTTTATATAGTGTTATAGATTTTCATGTAAATTATTTTTTAGCTACTTATGAGGCGTAGTTATTTAATATATTGTTCTGGTCCATATAGTTTCTCCACGTAATATATTTTCTGGTTGCAGGTTAAATATTGTGTAGCTAATTTACATAATTATGTGGAACATTCAGGGGCGTTCAAAGTTCACCATGCTAGGTCATGCCAGAGATTGCTTGTATATTTATGGACATTAGCCTCACTTCTTGTATAGTGATACACACCAGGTAGATCCCCCCTTTATATTCCTTTTTTTAGATCTTGCAATTATTAAAATTTTCTCTTTTTTTACAAGGTAGTTTCTTCCCATCTTGCTTTGCTATCAAAGTATACGATTAGTTTCTGTTCAAGTAGTTTTGCCCTTTTTTTTATAAATCAATATTTTATATTTTCTGCACCATAGTTTCATTAAATTTTCTAGACTATTCTTTCAAGCTATATTGCGTGTAGCTTGCTTGGTTACATTCCCTGTACCTTTTGTATTTGACATTATTCTGTAATTTGCTAATTTGATTTTTGCATTTATAGTTTTTGGCTATTTGCAGGCTGATTTTCTTAACTTACCTTGTCCAGTTCTTTGCTTTTCTTTACATAATTATTCTCTAATATTATATTTCTTTTTCTAATGTAAATTCCTGTTTATTTAGTTTATCTTTGATTATATATTTTGTGGTGCAGTGATATTTAATTACACTCGGGTTTTAGATTTTTCTTACCGTTTTTCTTTTTCTTATTATTCCAAATTATTATCTTTTCTATTGCTAATTAGGCAAACCAAATTATTGTTCTTGAATAGTATTTCTTAAGCAAATTCTAAATAAATTCTCAGTTTGACTTCCCCCCCCTTGTATATTCTAAAATACTTTAAAATATATTACCTACTATTGGCTATTGGGTAGGCCTAATTATAGTTCACGAGTAAACTTTCCTAAAGTGATTTCTAGTCTATTTGTGTATTCTAAAATACTTTGAAATATTCCCTACTATTGGCAATTAGGTAGGCCTAATTAGAATTTATCTGGAAATTTCCTTAATGTAAATTGTACATAGTTGTGAACTTTGATTTTCTTTCTGGTATTCTAAATATTCTAAATTAGTTCGCCTGGCATTGAACTTAGATAGGCCTAATCATTATTGGTGATCCACTCATATTTATTCAATGTATACCAACCTAACCTTTGGAGTTTATGTGATTTGCCATTTAGAATTATTCTTGGTATTTGCCTGAGCTTTGTTACCTGAAAGATATCTTAATAATTAGAGATGTTGCTCATTTAATAATGAATTTCTAGTCATTTATATTTAATATTATTTATTCAGGTAAACTTTATATTGTACATTTGTTAAATTATACATTAAATCTCATTGTTGGAATTTTGGGAATTTATGCTCAAGTGCGATTGCCCTCTTGGTCTCCCTTCCTTCTTAACCTGTATTGGAGATGTATCTTCGGCCTTGCTGGGAATTGTCCACATGCTTTTCCAAGTTATATTAAAGTGAGATATTATTATGGAAGTTTTTGGTACCTGTGAAAAAGCATCAGTTATTACATAATGTATATATATGAGATATCATATTAATTCCCTTTAGTAGGAGTCACTTCATTTAACCAAGTAACCCCTTTCATTAAACTATTCTAATTATTTTTTTAAATTCTATTATAATTATTAACTCTAGCAACATTTCATTCTTAAACAACTTACAATTAAATCATAACCTAAAATTACATTCGTTGCATGGTAGCGGCTTCTCCAATTCAGGCGAGGCAGGAGAGTATATATGTTCCACATATATTACGTTTATTGGTTATTTTTCATTCGGCCATTTGTTCAAATTCAGCATGGCGGTGAATGCTCAGATATCATGGGATTTTCTTCGCAAAGATGAAGTTCTTTTTGAAATAAAGTCTAGGGGTGCATCAGCTGATGACAGTGCTGATGTTGCCTCATTATTGTGTATTCTTAAGGAATTAGCTACTCAGCAATTGCCTTCTGCTCAGTTATTGAAGATTGAGGACCCAGTTAGTGAATTACGTTTACTTAAACGAAAAGTTACAGAAATTGTAGATTCTGCCACAGAAATATTTTCTGACCATGATTCTTCTACTAAACAAAGAAATCGTCTTAAACATAGAGCTCGGCATATAGAAAATAGAATTATTCTCCTACAGCAGACTCCGGATACTGGCTTAGATCTGGGAGAGCTTAATAGATTGAGGGAAATCTTGCTGTCCCCTTTTTCTGGTTTAGAGGTTGATGAATCTGATCAAATTGTAGCATCTGAGAGTGCACCTCAAGGTGGGGCCTCCTCATCCGAGATGTTAGTAAATTTGGATGTTCCTGTTGTTCAACATAATTCCCCTGTTATGACACAACCATCTGCGACTTCACCCTTGTTACCTCCTCAAGGTAATTTTCAGAATTCTTTTGTAAATAATGCTCAGCAATTTTCTCAACATGGCAATTTATTAGTGGGACAATTTAATAATCCGGTCTCTCAAAATTTAAACTTATCACCGGACTTTTCACAACTCTCTTTCACCCCGCTTAAGATGCCCCATCCACTTCAAAAGATGTTAGATTTACAAAAGCAATTCACTGTTTCTACTATAGATGAGGCGATTAATTTTCTGAAGTTTTTGGTGAAGTTTTCCGAATTAGCTAGATCCTTTGCCATTCAAGAATTTGTTATGCTACAAATGTTGCTTAGTCTAGTTTCTGATCGTGTTTTGGACATCTTACAATCAGTGTTGTGTTCATCGAAATCTGTTCGCATGTTCCATTCTGAAATTCTAAGGCAGTTCATTCCTTCTAGGCCACGCCAAGCTTTAGCCTCATCTCTTTATTATAGGCCTCAGCGCATTGATGAGAACTTTTCTGATTTTGTTCGTGACATTAAACTCCACGCAGCTCTTTTCCAAATTTCTGATTCTGAAAATCAAATTGTAGAAATGATAATATCTGGATTGAATCCCATTACTCGATCATATTTGACCTTTGCTCCGAGACCCTCCACATTTGCGGATCTGTTTGATCTTTCTGTGACTGTTTCTGAGGTTGAGAGTGGGGATGTTTGTCGAGTCTCATCCAATGCTGTTTCTCAATCAGGACAGGTCGTTTCTGCTTCTAGCACTCGAGCTAATTCTATTAGAGATTCCAGTATTTCAGTTCAAACTAATGTTAATAGAGATTCTCGTTCCTGTCATTACTGTGGTAACATTGGGCATCTAATTAGAAATTGTACTAACCGTATTAGGGACATTCAGCGTCTGCCTTCAGCTCCTGTTACGGAATCCACTCTTGTCCGTAAATGTACTTATTGCCATAGATCAGGCCATTTGGTTTCTCAATGTAGGACTAAGATTGCCGATATGACCCGTCGATCTTCTGCTTCTTCGCCTAGAACGAATTTTCGACCATGACTAGAACCTCCCCCTAGGCATGTAGTATTTTCTGACCATGTTAAAGATCGTGATAGACAGCTAATATTATCTATGGGTTGTAGTGGTAGAGTCCCCAGTCATTTGCCTGTTCTTCCTGTTTTTTTTGAATAAGCTTTCTACTAATGCTTTACTAGATTCAGGTGCCGCTAGATCATGTATTAGTAGGAGCATGTTAGATGAGCTTCGCATTCCGGTCTCCGCCCTTTTGCCTTATTCTGACAATGCTATTAGTGCTGATGCTTCACTTATTTCTATATTGGGGAAAATTTATCTGAAGGTTAAAATAGCTAAATTCTCTTGGAGGGTTACTTTTTTGGTTGCTAACTCACTAGTGTTCCCGGTGATTTTGGGGGCCGATTTTGCGCACTTCTCTGGTCTCACTTTAGATTTTCAACGTAGTATTGTGTACTTCGCCTTTGAACCTAACTATCAAATTAATTTTGCTATTTCGTCTCTTAAGCCTCCAGCTCAAGTATCTAGTGCTTTTGTTGATCAGAATTTGCTTCAGACTGATGACGTTTCTGAGCAAAATGTTGACTTAGATCATTTGCTCCCTGAACAACGTAACCAAGTTCTCCAGATTATTTCTGATTTCCCTCAGGTATTAAGTGACCAGCTCGGGGTTACCAATGTGTTGGAATATCAAATACAAGTTACTGATAGGGTGCCTGTTCGTCTCCCTCCTTACAGACTTTCTCCTCCTAAGCTTATGATCATGAGATCCAAGATAAATGACATGTTAGATAAGGGCATTATTCGACCTCCTACTTCTGCCTATTCGAGTCCGATATTTTTGGTCCCTAAGGGTGAATCGGATTTCAGACCTGTCATCGATTACCGTGCTCTCAATCAGAAAATTATCATAGAGTCCATGCCTCTGCCAGATATTCATTCTGCGGCCCACTGGTTCGCCGGAGCTACGGTATTTTCATCTCTTGATCTCAATAGTGCTTATAATCAGATTCCTTTACATGAGTCTTCTCGTCACCTTACGGCCTTTTCCACAGAGTGGAATCATTTTGAGTTCTGCAGACTTCCTTTCGGTTTAGCTACTGGAGCGCAGGTGCTGACCAGGCTGTTAGATAAGATTTTTTCAGATATCAAATTTGTCTATGTTTATCACTACCTTGACGACCTGGTGATTTACAGCAAGGATTTTGCGTCCCATATGGAGCATCTTCGGGAGGTATTTCGTCGATTGCAGGAGGCTGGCCTTACCGTCAAGCCAACTAAGGTGCAGTTTGCCAGACCGCAGCTTAGTTTCATCGGGCATTTGATCTCTCCGCAAGGTGTTGCTATTGACCCAGAGAGGACGGTGGCGATTAGAAATTTTCCTCCTCCATGCAATGTGAAGGCAGTAGCTCGGTTTATCGGCATGGCCAATTTCTTCGCCAAATTTATTCCCAACTTCTCGGCGCGGGCTGCGCCCTTGAATCGTTTACGACGAAAAGGTGTCGAATTCAAGTGGACGAAGGAGCACCGCCTCGCTTTCGAGGATATTAAGAGTGCCATCTCCAACCCGCCCATCTTGGCCATGGCTGACTTCTCGCGTACCTTCGTCGTTCAAACTGACGCCTGTGCTGCCGGGCTTGGCGCCGTGTTGCTTCAGGAATTTCCTGAAGGACGGAAGCCAATTGCTTATGCTTCTCGTTCACTAACTGCCCAAGAACAACAATTTTCCATATATGAGATGGAAGCTCTCGCAGTTATCTTTGCCTTGGAGAAGTTTCGCATGTATGTCGAGCATGTCAATTTCATCTTGGAGTGCGACAACCAAGCGTTGTCCTGGTGCTTAGCTCGCCTTCGTAAGACCGGCCGACTAGCTCGATGGGCAGTTCGCCTATCAGCGTTTAAATTCTCCACTGTGCACATTCGCTCTTCTGAAAACATCTTGGCGGACTCTTTGTCCCGCATGTTTGAAGGTTCCGCTAGGACTTCTGTGGAAGAAGTACCGCCAGTGCAGGATTCTGGGGTGTCATCTATACCCCCTCAGGAAGTTATTGCCCCTTTGTTGACTGACTTTCCTCTCGCCTTCTCAGATATTGCTCAACAGCAACTGTTAGACCCCGATTTGTCTGTCATCATCGACAAATTGAAAGGTGGGTCTGCTGTTAGTAACTTTTGTCTGGTTAAAGATACCTTGCAAATTCAGGTTGGGAGACTTAGACGTCATAAGCTTGTCCTGCCTTCCTCTTTGAAGGACATGATTTTCAAATACTTTCATGTTTCGCCCATTGGTGGTCATTTGGGATTGAAGAAAACTCTTGCCAAAATTCAAATCTCCTTTTGGTGGAAGGGTATGTTTTTGGACATCCGTGATCGAGTCAGATCCTGTATTATCTGTTCTATGTCTAAACCCTCTCTCAATACTCGCATGGGTTTTTTGTCGTCTACTGTTGCACAAAGGCCCTTTGAAAAGATATTCGTCGACTTCCTGGGAAAACTTCCACGTTCAAAAAAGGGAAATACATTCATCTTTGTTGTCGTCGATGCCTTTTCAAAGTTCTGCTGGTTGTTTTTCATGCGAGACTCTCGTACAGAAAAAGTTATCTCTAGCTTATCTTCCATATTTCAGGTGTTTGGCTTTCCGGAATTTCTCGTCTCGGATAATGGGCCACAATTCATTTCCAGGCAGTTTAAAGACTTTTGTTTCCGTTCCGGCATATCACATATAACCACGACTCCATACTACCCTAACCCCTCCCATGCTGAGCGGGTAATGCGAAATTTGAAGAATGCGCTTATTGCTTACCACCACAAAGACCATTCACAGTGGGACGTGAACTTGTCGTGGTTACAATTCGCATTCAACTCCGCAATACACGAGAGTCATGGTTTTACTCCTTTTTCTTTGCTCTGTTCATTTTCTCCCAATCACCCTCTCAGTAATGTTTGGCATATTTCTGACTTGTTGCCTGACTCCCCGTCTCCTGATGATTTGGCCAGCACTTGGAAAGCTGCTAGGAGAAACTTGTTGAGAGCTCATGATAAGCATGCTGCTGTGTATAATAAAGGTAGAATTCCTAATCCGTACTCCATAGGTGATAAAGTTATGGTAAAGAATTACCCTCAGAGTAAAGCACTTTCGAAGTTCGCTAAGAAGCTGGCTCCCCGCTATGTCGGTCCGTATCAAATAGTTGACATTTTGCATGGCGGAGTCACCTTCTTGGTCGAACATCTTAATGATAAGTCTGTTAAAAGGTGTCACATTTCTCAGGTAAAAAAGTGTTAGTTTGGTCTTGTTCCTTATCCAGGGTTTTGTGTAATGTTTAGAATTTAGCTAGTGTAATGTTTTTGATGAACTTGTAATTGTGGTGCAAATTTCAATTGTCTATGTTTGTTTATCTATTCTTGTCCTTTTCTTCTGTACACGTATTTATGTGTATTATTTGCATATGTGATTGCTTTAAAAGAATCTTTATTGTGACGATTTCGCTGCTCCTACTTTAGCCGGGGAGCTGTCTTCTTCCCTCCAGTCTCAATTATTTTAAGGGGCCCCTTATCAAAAAAAAAGAAAAAGAAATTAAATAATCTAGGTTATAAACCCAACTATGTCTATTTAATCAATGAAAACACAGTCTGTTTTATAAGAAACTCAAAAAAAAAACTAGGCCCAAGACAAAACAAAGATAATGAAGTATTATCATGGTTGAAGGTGACCATATTTTAAGAGTGAAGTAAATAAAGAATGTATATTGCATATACCAAGAAAGTAAAAAAAAATATATATATAAATAATAAAAAAAAGAAAATTTAGAAGACATACTGCAAATCATCTCCAAAATTGGACTCTTTTTTCCAAAAAAAAAGGGACATTACATAGAAGAAAGCATTTGTGCGGCGATATCTATCTCTTTATTTGGACATTTAAGAGATAAATTCATCAGTGATCTTTTCAAGCTTCCATGCATACTGAACCTATTTATCCATCAACACTCCTGTTTAGACACTTTATAATTGTGGGTCGTACTAGTCCCCCTCCCACTGTGATAGTGCGTGTGTTGGACTCTACTCACCATTTTCATCATTTTGTTTCATGTCTGAGACTACTCTATGAAGATATCACCGACATGGTCAGTGTGATGCTGCGGAGCTCCTGTTGGCCTGCTCTGGGGTATGATGCGCAGTACCTCAGATCTTTGGATTTTTCGCCTGACTCATGGGGCGACGGCCCTAACTTGTATTTTGTCATCCGACATGGGTGGCCGGAGTCATGAGCCACTTATTCTTCCAGCAGTCTTCTTTCTTCGAGCCCGCTCCATCTTCTGCTATGAAATATGTAACACACTTCTCATCGACTCATCGCATCTTTTCTTCACTCAAGAATGGACCTTGTAGTGATTTGGTGATGCGTGCGCCTAATCTGGATATTGGCGACGATCTGTTGTAAGTGTTTATGAGATCTTCACTTAAATATATATGGTAATTCTCGGTGAGTGGTAAATATTGGGCTTAAGGCATGTGTCTATTGCCGGCCGCAGTATTATTCAGTCTCAGAAAAATGCAGAAAAATTCTACATAAAATGTGAGTAAGTTTTGGTATCTTACATCATGGTATTGTGCCTTCGTTTGATTCCGTCAAAGACATTCAAGAGAACTTATACATCAAGATATGAACTTTTTCAAAAATATTTACTTCAAAATTTCTTGTTTGATTTAAAGACTATCAGTCATTATGAACTGTACTAGGGTAAGATTAATTGTGTTCTGATAACAGGGTCTAAATGGTTCTACTACTGTATTTCTTGTATGAATTTTGGGGGTTACATGTGTTTGTGGGTTTTCTAACTGATTTGATATAAAAAAAAATCTTGCAACTTTTTTTGTGTGCAGTCAGAGGGGAGGGCTGTAACGCTGTTTAAAATTGCCGCGATTCCATCCCCTCCGCCTACACTCTCTCTGACTTAAGTAGTGCACGATTTCGCCGCTTCATACCGAGCCGTAGTGGTGAGCTTGGTTCTTGCAGTGAACCAGACTGTGTTTGGCATCTGCCTAGTTTGTGTGGGAGCTGCGAGGATGAGTCGGCCTCTCCGGTTTTCTGTGTGAGTAGCGAGGTCGTCACTACTTATTATGTAAAACTAATTTCAAGTGCCTTCAGCACATTATGCCTGAATTCATATTTTGCTGTTAATATAACTTAGGCAGGAAAGGACATGGAAAATATTTATTATCAGAGTTAGTTAACTTGAAGTCCTTATAGTCATGGACCGTTTGGATATGGAACAAGTTTTGTATCAAGTTAATTATTGCAAGGCATCATGAAAATGGTCATGTTGGACTGTGTCCTGTCTGAGATCAGTAACCCTGTAGTGTTCGATGCCCGTAGTTCATGAGCTTCTAGTTTAACACAAGGAATTATTTCATACATTTTCTAAATACCCATATTTTGTGAAATTATTGTCTGAAGTTTCTCTGATAGAAATATTAGCATTTCCCATTTCATAAATCTTTGTTTAAAGAATTTCTCTAGTGGGCGTATCGTCGCCATTTGCTTACCCCGTTGCATCTTGGGTAGATCTGGTAACGTAATTGCTGGCCCAGATGATATATTTATATTATTCTTTAACTTGGATTTTCATTGTCTCAAGTTTAATGTTAAATCTCTCTTCGCTATATGAATAAATTTAACTAACCTGTTAATTGTATTGCATTTCTTAACTTGTGATATTGCCTGTAAAAATTGTATTGCTCATAAATTCTACTTGCTCCCCTCTTTAGCGAGAATATTTCAGAAACATATTGGCACTCAGATGTTTGAATTTTATATAGTGTTATAGATTTTCATGTAAATTATTTTTTAGCTACTTATGAGGCGTAGTTATTTAATATATTGTTCTGGTCCATATAGTTTCTCCACGTAATATATTTTCTGGTTGCAGGTTAAATATTGTGTAGCTAATTTACATAATTATGTGGAACATTCAGGGGCGTTCAAAGTTCACCATGCTAGGTCATGCCAGAGATTGCTTGTATATTTATGGACATTAGCCTCACTTCTTGTATAGTGATACACACCAGGTAGATCCCCCCTTTATATTCCTTTTTTTAGATCTTGCAATTATTAAAATTTTCTCTTTTTTTACAAGGTAGTTTCTTCCCATCTTGCTTTGCTATCAAAGTATACGATTAGTTTCTGTTCAAGTAGTTTTGCCCTTTTTTTTATAAATCAATATTTTATATTTTCTGCACCATAGTTTCATTAAATTTTCTAGATTATTCTTTCAAGCTATATTGCGTGTAGCTTGCTTGGTTACATTCCCTGTACCTTTTGTATTTGACATTATTCTGTAATTTGCTAATTTGATTTTTGCATTTATAGTTTTTGGCTATTTGCAGGCTGATTTTCTTAACTTACCTTGTCCAGTTCTTTGCTTTTCTTTACATAATTATTCTCTAATATTATATTTCTTTTTCTAATGTAAATTCCTGTTTATTTAGTTTATCTTTGATTATATATTTTGTGGTGCAGTGATATTTAATTACACTCGGGTTTTAGATTTTTCTTACCGTTTTTCTTTTTCTTATTATTCCAAATTATTATCTTTTCTATTGCTAATTAGGCAAACCAAATTATTGTTCTTGAATAGTATTTCTTAAGCAAATTCTAAATAAATTCTCAGTTTGACTCCCCCCCCCCTTGTATATTCTAAAATACTTTAAAATATATTACCTACTATTGGCTATTGGGTAGGCCTAATTATAGTTCACGAGTAAACTTTCCTAAAGTGATTTCTAGTCTATTTGTGTATTCTAAAATACTTTGAAATATTCCCTACTATTGGCAATTAGGTAGGCCTAATTAGAATTTATCTGGAAATTTCCTTAATGTAAATTGTACATAGTTGTGAACTTTGATTTTCTTTCTGGTATTCTAAATATTCTAAATTAGTTCGCCTGGCATTGAACTTAGATAGGCCTAATCATTATTGGTGATCCACTCATATTTATTCAATGTATACCAACCTAACCTTTGGAGTTTATGTGATTTGCCATTTAGAATTATTCTTGGTATTTGCCTGAGCTTTGTTACCTGAAAGATATCTTAATAATTAGAGATGTTGCTCATTTAATAATGAATTTCTAGTCATTTATATTTAATATTATTTATTCAGGTAAACTTTATATTGTACATTTGTTAAATTATACATTAAATCTCATTGTTGGAATTTTGGGAATTTATGCTCAAGTGCGATTGCCCTCTTGGTCTCCCTTCCTTCTTAACCTGTATTGGAGATGTATCTTCGGCCTTGCTGGGAATTGTCCACATGCTTTTCCAAGTTATATTAAAGTGAGATATTATTATGGAAGTTTTTGGTACCAGTGAAAAAGCATCAGTTATTACATAATGTATATATATGATATATCATATTAATTCCCTTTAGTAGGAGTCACTTCATTTAACCAAGTAACCCCTTTCATTAAACTATTCTAATTATTTTTTTAAATTCTGTTATAATTATTAACTCTAGCAACATTTCATTCTTAAACAACTTACAATTAAATCATAACCTAAAATTACATTCGTTGCAGTTTGAACTCATTTTCCCTTAATGTTGTCTGATTGGATCACTAAAAATAAATTCCTTATTAGAATTAATGAATACATAAATATTTTCTTCTTTCTTGATAGGTAAAGGAAGGACATTATAGATGTGATAGATAATAGGAGATAACAAGGGAATATCCAAGACATAAACCAAGTACTATTTGTACAAATATGCATGAGGTTTTACAATGGCTTGGAATTCGGAAAAAGGAAAGTTTGGATAGTCTAAACCATGTGGCAACGGCTGTGTCTCTATTACCTGCTTAATTCTAGCTATTGTTATTAATTGAGGCTGCAGAATTCCCTGTTCTGCATGGACAAATGCATCTACTAATATTTCAAATGAGTGTTGACATTCATTCATTCCCCTCTGAGTGATTCTTATCTGTTCGTTAATTATGTTGACACTGTTGACTTCTTCCTCCAATGCATCGAATTTACTGTTAGTGTAATTAGTTAACCTTGCCAAATTTTGCTTTAACAACTTCTCATTTTGGTTTATCTTATCAATGGTTAAATTTACAGAATTAATGGTAGATTCTATTACTGTCATAGATTCACTTGAAAGGTGCAAAAAGTAACTTTGTTCTTTTTCTAATTTAGATATTTGGCTATTATATTCTTCGGCATCTGCCTGAGATAAAGAACCAAACAAAATTTTTGCCACCTCACCAATGAAGTTTAACACACCTCGCCTATTTCTCTTAGCTTTTTGAAACTTAGTTTCCAGGGGTACTGCTAAATATTCGCTAATTAAATCCTTTAAATTATCGATGTAGCGTAATTTAGCATTAAAATATTGTTGTAAACTGCTACAATCAGTCATGTGGTACCAAGGCGCAGATCTAGTTTCATTACAAACACTGATTAGTCTTTTCTGATGGTCTTTGATTTGTTTCCATAAGTCACGCGTTGGTTTTAGATTAATGTAAATTATTGCTTTCCATTGCATTGGGTAAAAAGAAACAGTGCCAACTTCATAAAAATAAATACCTGTTTTTGACTCGGTTTATTTCACTTCTTGGGTGTCTATTACACTCAGACACCACACCAACACCAATATATAAAAACTATTTGTTTCCATTTTGTGTCTTGCTTCCTGAAATTGAAAGGAAATATGGCTTCAATCAATTCATATGAACTGTTTGATATTTACGTTTCCCTAACTCTTGAATAGTGGCATTTGTCCCTTTCACTTCTTTTATCCCAAAAGGGCCTTTCCATTTAGGCTCTAATGTATTTCGAACCTCTACTTTCAACAATACTAAGTCATCCTTCTTAAAATCAACAGCGTGAGCTTTTACTCTACTTCGCTGTTTCTCCTTAAACTGAATTAATCTTTCTTTCGCTAACTGGTGGCAATGTTGCATTCTATACTTTACATTCTGTACAATATCGTCATAATTATATAACGGTTGAGGAGCCCCTTGTAAGGCTCCAGGGAGATTACATATTTTTCCATACAAGAACTCATAAGGAGTGAACTTCGTAATGGAATGAGGGGTTGTATTATAAGCAAAACAAGCGAATGGTAACCACTTGTCCCAGTCCGCTGTTTTCGGGTCACAGTAACATCGAAGATATGATATGATATGATATAGTTTATTCTTGTGTCGTAATATTAACACCCTTGGCGTTACAGAGGTTTTTCGCCATAGGATGTACCTCCTACCATTACACACTAATATTGACATAAAAGCCTTGAGTACCTATAAATTATGGTATTCCTGTATTTGCCTTACTTGTGAACATAGCAAAAAAGGAATTAATACACTTGCTCACTTAATTCTAGGATACGTTTTTCCCATTTTATTTTAACAATGTATAAAAAGTTCCCCATTTCCTTCAAAGTTTTCATATTCTTCGTAGTTGTTAATTTCTTATATGCTATTTCTACGTTAATTCCTAGGAATTTTCTATTCAAAAATATTACTCTGATCGTTTCAGTTTCTGGACATTTTAAAATTATGTGCTCAACGTCTTCTCTATTTAAACATAAAGGACATCGTCCTTTCTCAAAATTCCTTCTTATGCCCCTAAGTTTCCATACCCCAACCCGCCACCATGCTAAACCCATTATTTGTTTCTTGGAGCAACCTGAGACGTACTTTTCCAATCCCCACATTACTTTCATTTTAATATCGAACACTAGGGATCTTTTTTCCCTCATTATAGCTACATGGTTTTGTCTCTGAATATCGTTGCATCTTCTACTAACGATCTTGGTGAGCGTTATTATGTTTTTCTCAGGGTTCAGAACTGAGTTCCAAATCCATTTTAGTCCTATCTCGTCCAATAGTTTCGTAATATCGTGAACTCTGCTCCTATTACCATTGTCCAATAGGAGAGATTGAAAACATATTTTAGTTACATCATCGTTGTCTTTCTCATATATGTATCTAAAGAACTTTAAGATCTTACCTAAGATTGTGCCCATGCTGCTGTCATAACCTACTTCATATCTCGCCGCCTCATTTGAGGTGAATCTGGGGATGCCCAGTACCTGCTTTCAAAACCTGGCCCTTACCATGTCTAAATATTTCCAGAATTGCCTCCCCCCCAAACCTCAATTCCATAAAGAACTTTTGACTCTACTAAGGCTTTGAATATCCTATTTAGCATTTTAACTCTTAAGTCAGGTATTTTGTTTAAGCAATTATTTATTGCACCCAAGGCTACTTTGCCACAATTCCATGCTGCTTTTGTCTGTGAATCCCACGTTCCTTTATTGTTGAGGGTTAACCCCAGATATTTAGCAGTATTCACAATATTAATTACTTTGTCATCTAACCTCCATATTTCCTTTTTGCTGAGCTTATTGCCGTTCTTACACACAAGAATATTAGTTTTCAGAATATTAATTTTTAAATTCCATGTTCTACAAAACTTGCTGACTGAGTCAATACTTTTCTGCAGCCCTATCGGGGTGATTGCTGTAAGTGCCAGGTCATCTGCAAACATTAGGCCCGGAATTTGTATGTTCATAATAGCCGGTTGGTGTTGGTTAGCTAACATAACTTCATCAAAGATATCGTTAATAAATATGCTAAATAAATGTGGGCTGAGGTTACAACCTTGCCTTACTCCAATCTCTTGTTTGATCATTCTAGTGATACCACCATTTTAATCAGTTCTTATACAAAATTCTATGTTGTCGTATATCGCTGTTATATTATTTGTAAATTGATTACTTAGCCCTATTTCTCTCAACTTATACCATAATTGGTTCCTATTCACTGAGTCGAAAGCTTTCTCCAAGTCAATAAAACACCAATAAATTTTTCCTCTTTTTCTGCTCAAGTATTTGTCTATCACTGTATTCAAAATGAAAATATTATCTGTTGTGCGCCTACCCCTTCTGAACCCTCCTTGCCATGGTGAAATTAGATTGTATACTTCTAACCAGCCTGTTAACCTGTTTGCTAGGATTCCTGTGTAGACTTTAGATAAAGCCGTTAATAAACTAATACCCCTGAAGTTGTTTGGATTTTTTATATCACCCTTATTCTTATATATAGGCACAACTATAGCTTTTTTCCACATCTCCGGAATTTGATTGGTTAATTTAATCTTATTAAATAATCCTGTTATGATCTCCAGCCATTTCTGATTCTCGCACAACTTCTTCCACAACTGTACCTGAATTCCGTCCAACCCGGGAGCTTTATTCCGGAATTTTTTAATTACCATGATAATTTCATCTTTAGAGATCATGTTATCTATCCCATCTATGTAATTCATGCAGGGAAATACATCGATTGTAAGGTAGTTACTAGAATATCTTTGTTTGAATAGTTCGTGAAAATGCATGACCCACGTCCCTTCATCAGGCCCTAAATTTGTTTTAACCTTTTCAGGTATTTCCAAATTTCAGTAGTGTTGTTGTTCTCTAACCAATAGTTTATTCTCTCACTTTCCATGTTATAAAACTTTTCTTTCTTGTCTGCTAGTAGTTTCTTATATTGGTTTTTTATGCTGATAAAATTATTCCTTACAGCATTATCATTGTCCCCTTCACTTACCTTTCTGCACTTTCTGTAGGCCCTCCTTAATTGTGATCTCGTGTGAATGCATTCCATATCAAACCATGAATTATTACGAATGGGGTGTGTATATTTTCTTACTCTCCTTTCCCCAGCTCTTTCAACCACTCTGTGGAGTAATTGTAAGGCCCTATTAATATTGCCTTCATTAATCAAAAAATGAACCCCTAATTCTAGCAACACTGCACATTGGTCGTTCATCATATTGAAAAAATTGTCACTACGCTCTTTGGTCCAAAAATATGTTGTCCTCGTAGATCCTAATCTATTTTCACTGGCGGACTTGTAGGAGGGCCGAGGATGGTTACTGTTAATGGTTATATCAATCTCTGTCGATAAAAGCATATGGGGACTGTGAGCTACTTCCGAGATTTCAAATCTTGAAATAAACTCGCCTAAGTCATGAGATACTAACGTATAGTCTACAATGCTAGCTCCCTGTTAATTAATAAAAGTAAAATTACCTTCTGTATCATCTCCGTAGCAACCATTGAGTATTTCCAACCCGTTGTGACCACAGAAGTCAAGTAATTTGAGGCCTTCAGCATTAGTCACTGGATTTCGACTGTTTCTGGACGGCAAATCGCGGTTTATGCCGCTATTGATATGATCATTGCAAACTTTCATATTAAATGGGCTTGCATCCCTCTTTCCAATCCTACTGTTGAAATCCCCGGCCAAAATTACGTCATTTACTCTGTATTTAGACCTAATGTCATCTATTTCCTCCCCCAAGTGTTCATAGAAGCTACAGTTAAAGTACTGAGATCCCTTGAAGTGGTGGTAAGTTACACCTATTGCTAATATTATCTCATTATTATTACTCTTTACACCTATCCATAGACTATCTTAGTTCTTGCTATCTATTTGCACTATACTTTCCCTTAGTTCGCTGCTTATAATAAATAAAAGGCCTCCTGGCCATCTTCCAAGCTTATTTATTTTTACCTTATTTCTAGCAATACAGTCAAAGCCCCTAATATTGATTACCTCATCATTTTTAAGTCACGTCTCCGCTAAGGCGAGAATCTCACAGTTCCCTAAAATAGTTTGAATTTCCCCATATTTAATACTACTCCAAATTCCTTCAGTGTTAAGGAAACCTATCCTCAGACCTCTTACAAAGTCATTACCCTAGCTTTGCGTTTTGTCAGATGGGGTTACCCAATTTCGAAGACTGTAATGTTGATTTACACTTTTGCTTCTGTCTCTGTGTAATTGAGACCTGGTCGCACAATTTGAACTCTTGCTGGCTTGTTTATCCGCGTCAGCGTTTTTCTCCGCGGTGACTAACCTTGGTTAACTGCCGGAGTGCTAGGCTGCTGATGTAGCGTGTTGTTGACTTGAGTCCTGCCACACGCCGACTCATCTCCGCTCCTCCGCTGTTTCTTATTTCCTGTATATTTACTGTATCCAAAGTTTGTGGAATATTTTTTAATTCCATGTGTTTTCTACAAAATTCCAAATCAAAAAGCCGTTGTTCAATACGGAGCTTGACTCCAACTAGCACTGCAAACTTCCCCTCGTTCCTGCCTGTTTCAAAAACGGTAATAGCTCTCTTCTTGTTAATCTCTCCTGATAGCTATAGTCATGCTCCAGTCTTATTCTAGATCCAGATAGCATACGGGATCTACTCATCACTCTGTCTTTGGTTATTGCACTTGCGAATTTCACTAAGATGGGGCGGTTTCTACCTTTTCCGAGGCGGTAAACATTCTCGATATGAAACTCGGAGAGGTTCAAGTGTAATTTCGCATCTAGTAACTCCAACACACGGCCACACGTGTCCAATCTTCTTTCGTAGTTGGATTCTTCCATTCCAAATATAATGACGTTCCTCATTCTAGATTCTTTTTCTAACTTCTGGGTTGTCCACTTGGTTTCCTTAATCGAGTCGACTTCCTTTTTTAAACCTATGTATGCTTCGTTTAAGTTGATGTACCACCCCCTTAAGTCTTCCAACTTGCTGTTTACTTCGTCCAGTTTTTTATTTAATTTTTCGTCTAGCTTCATTATCATATCCGCGATTGTGTTAAGATTGTCACATCCCGCACTGTTGCTACTTTTATTCCCGGAAGCTGGGGGTGGTCCCGGATTAGATTCGACATCGCCAATAACCAGCAATACTGCCACAATTACACCCAAAAACCATAAATTGTTCGTTGACGAGCTGTAGAATTGTTCATTACTTATATTTCTTCTTGCCTTCATTTTACACAAAATTGTAATGATATCAAATTAACAATGTTTGCTGATGATACAAATCTTTTAATTTCAGGAAGGGATATAAATGAAGTAAATTTAAATCTAGAGAAATTAAAAGAGAGATTCATACCCTGGTTTCATGAAAATGGTCTTATTATAAATATCGATAAAACAGTTTCAATTGGTTTCCATCATAAAGTAAACAAAAGTTTAATTTTCCCTGATTTTATTTTAACTGATACGAAGATTTCTTACAAACATCACACAAAATTTTTAGGTGTATGGATTGATGAAAATTTAAATTGGAAAGTCCATGTAGAAAACTTGACGAAACAACTTAGTAAACTTTGCTTTGCCTTTAAAACGTTAAAGAATTCGGTTCATATGAATATTATTAGAACAGCGTATTTTGCTTATTTTCATTGCCTATTAAAACAGGGTATAATGTTTTGGGGGGGAATGAAGATTTCCAATAGAGTTTTCAGGGTACAAAAAAGAGTAGTACGAATAATCTGTAATATTCCAAGATTCGAAAGCTGTAAACAATATTTCAAAAAGTTAAGCATTATGACGTTACCATGTATGTACATGTTCTATGTTATTTTGCACGTAAAATCGTTCATTAATAAATTCACAACAAATTCAGCAATACATTCTCATAATACAAGAGGAAAATCGAATTTAGCCTTAATCAGTCACAATACAAAATTATTTGAAAATTCTCTCACACATAATGGAATACAACTTTTCAATAAATTACCTACCAAAATTAAAGAAATTGAAAATTTTACCAAATTCAAGACTCAATTATCTGCTTTCCTATGTAATGAATCGTACTATTCTGTACATGAATATTTGTGTTAATAGATGGGTAAATTGTTTATGTATTTATTATATTCATTAAGTTAAATTATTCTATGATTATTATTGTATTATTGTATTATTATTGTATGATTATTATTGTATGACGTGTCCCATATCATGTAATGATATATTGGACGAATAAAACAATTCAATTCAATTCAATCCGTACAATCCTATTCGCGCACGATATGTTGCCAGGTCAATGCCCATTGCTCCCCGTTACTGCTATCTCCGCACAAAAACGTCTTCCTTCTACAATGTCTGACACAAGACTGACATCAAAGATATGTTACTAAGCTTTTGTGTTCTTTCCAGAGCGCCTATGCTCTCATGATGGTATCCAGTGGAGTTGATTTTGTCAATTTTAAACAATTTACAAATTCTTTTAAATACATCTGACATAAAATTTGAGCCCATATCTGTCGCTACGTAATTAGGAATTCCGTAGGTAAGAATAACTTTATTTACAAACGCTTCTGCTACTGTGTTTACTGTTTGCTCTTGAAGGGGTACTCCAATTACGTACTTACTTAAGTTATCCTGACAGGTTAGGATATACTTATTGTTATCTTCTGTTTGAGATAGCGGTCCGATTACATCTAGGTAAATTTTTATCCAAGGTGCATCTTGAGTATCTGTTATCTCTAACGGTAGTTTTACATTGTGATTCGAATCTTTATTTAGCTGACACACTCTGATATTTTTTTATATATTCTGTGACATCATGATCTAATCCTGGCCAACTGATTCTCTCTATAGTCCGTTGGCGTCCAACGTGACCGCCTACCGGACAATCATGAAATTCCTGTATTATTTTGAGTTTCCTCTCTGAACTTAGTTCTTCCACATCTGCCGTAATGCATTCTACCGGATATCTACTTAAGCAATCTGCGTTGACCTGTCTACTGCCTACTCGATATTTTATTTCGTAATCAAATTCTTCTAGCAATATGCGCCACCGCATTAACCTGGAGCTGGGATCTTTCACGTTAAATAACCATACTAGACCTTTGTGATCCGTTACTACCTGGAATTTTCTCCTTAGTAGGTATGCCCTGCAATGTTTGACACTCCATACAATAGCTAAGAGTTCTTTTTATACTGTGGCATATCGTGACTTTGCTTGGTTTAAGGTGCGACTAGCGTATGCTATTGGTTTGTCCTCGCCTAACTTACCTTGAGACAAAATACCGGCTATTGCGTAACCTGACGCGTCACAAATCAAGATGAACGATCTACTGAAATCAGGAAATTATAAAAAAGGGGCCTGTGTTATCCTTTCCTTTAGGAGTTCAAAGCTAGCCTGTTCTGTGTCTGTCCACTTCCATACGAAATCTTTCTTTAATAAATTAGTTAAAGGCCTGGCAATGGCGTTAAATCCATCTATAAAGTTTCTGAATATCCTGAAAGACCCAGAAATGATTTAATATCCTTAGGTGACTGGGGAATTGGAAAATCGACTACTGCTCTCACCTTCTGGTATTAAGGGGGTGGGAATGCTATGAGTTGCAGCATTAGTGAGTTTGTCACCCGGTAATTTAAAGATATCTACACATTCATGACAAATCTTCTTAATTTCTCCCGCTCCTTCCATTATGTGCTGCAATCTTAAATTTTCGTCGAGTAAGTTCTGTCTCTCATTAGAAAATAAATTAACATCATTTTTACTGAATTATTTAACATAGTGGGAGGTTTTATTAAGCTGGGTGTAGTTTGTAGCATTAAGTTTTCAGACGTAGTGTTTGCTATTAGGCAAAGGAATGTTTTATCGCAGTTGGTTAAACTTGCTGCACAAAATAAACCTGGTCTCAACTGTTGTTTCTCCACATACCTGATACCTTTTTCTTGCGTTGGAATATACACTCAAGGCTAGTATATGAAAGGTTGCCTCGTTCCCGTAAGAGCTGTGGGGAGAGTCCTACACTACTGTGTGACGTCACCCACAGCCCGCGCGAGAATTAAGCAGCTACATACAATGGTAATGATGGGAAGAAATAACACGAAAACACCATCGTTTTACCAACAATAGGCCCCTAATACATGTTTCCGAGGTGAAGATAGAATGCATACGACCCTGCATATAAAGAGGATTTAACACAAATTAAAATAAATATTTAATACAGGTACAAATAAGAATAGTGCAGCTTTACAAAGTTAGGAAAAAGTTTGTCTGACTGAGAAAAAAAAGTAGTCTAGCAGATATAGCTCAGATTATGCTTGAAAGGTTTTTAATTTTATGATTACTTATTCCAGGTAAATTAGTCTAATTTATGGAAGGAGACTTGAAAAGAATAGACTTTTGCATATTTTGCGATATTCGTCTTGACTTAGAAAAATAAATTTCTTAATTAGATTGTATATTTTCTATATTTATTTATTTTACATCAAATTAAGTTAAATTAAACATCTATAAGATGAACCAATACACTTCTGATTGCAATGTATTTGACACAATTTAATTACAGAGCGTGTAATCGTAGATACTAAACAATTATTAAAACCAAAGAAGAATAGAAGTTTTAAAAGTTAACAGCTTGGAATAATGCTTTCCAGAGACAAAAAACTGGAAGATTTAGCCAAATAAAATGTGCGCACGAAATGACTATTATATTATAAACTGGAAGATGTATATTATTATATTATAAAACTGGAAGATGTAGCCAAATAAAATATGCGCACGGAATAACAATTAATATATTACAAACCAGTCTGTGTACTGTTTGTAGAACATTTTGAAATAAACATTTACAAATGATTCAAAGTGATCACGTCATAAATGTTAACAGGTATATCTTTAAATGTATACCGACCGACAGCATTTAAATGGTCGAACAATCCAAGACTCAATACTGAGTAACTTAGTAATATTTTTCAAGTAAAAATGGATTTTAAGACGCGCTTATAATAAAATAATAATAAAAGCGTCAAAAATTCACCTTCAGTAGGAAATTGGCTTCTAGGTTTCCATTTTTTTGCTGTTAACAACAGATCCATTGTTGAATATTTCCCCCCCCCCCCAGTGAGCGAGGCCCAGCTGGTTTATGGGTATATACTTGTAGTTATTCGGTTTCTGAAAGATGTTTTATTAGGGGAGTCCATAAATAAAATGTTCAAGGATTTTACTGGAAAAGAGCATTCCTTTCCTCTGCATGGGATGAAAGTATTTGAATACTCGAAGCACTATTATTTCACAATAAAACACACAATCACTCTCTATTTTTGTTGTTGATAAAGTGCCTCAATAAAAGATTTTCTGCCTGTCTGCTGGTGTCTATAAATAAAATGGACAGGCCCTTTAAGTTTCTATTGGAAATGTGAATGAATATAGATTTATTTACAGAAGGGTAAACTTGCCTCTGCGAGACAAAAAAATCGTAGTATACTTCCCATTTTCTTAGTCATAACCAAACAGAGTTGTAAAAGTACCCCAATAAATTTAAAGAGAGATCCCTTGCCAGAGAAATGTAGGGTTTCTGTGTGTTTTCTTTATTTTGTGATCCACAGTATGTTTTACAGAAACCAGCCGCTTAAATATTTTAATTTGTTTCAAACGCCTCATTATATTTTGTTACAGCTTATTCATTTGAGGTCTGAGCACTCAGAAGTGGTCTCTCTATTAAGCCATAACCCCTGTAAGATCATATGTAGTATATCTTTACAGATACATGTATTATTGTAGTTAAAAATAAGTTTTATTCCCATCATTTCCATTGTGTGTAGCTGTTTAAATCCTGTGCAGGGCTACGGGCCACGTCACATTCCTCGTGCTCAACACGCATGCGCGTCGAACGAGACAACCTTCCATATACTAGCCTTGATATACACTAGCTTTTCACTAAAAGGGGGAATGCACACACCTGTGCAGTTACGTAATACAAACTGATTTGCCACCAGCCAGTCTTGGCCTAAAATAATATCTATATCTCGCGGTAAATATTCTACTACATGAAATTCTGATTTGACTGGTTCATTGCCATTATCCAGAGCTAGTTTAGCCGTTCCTTTAATTTTCATCTCATGCCCACTTATGCCTCTTACTGAATTTGAACACCCACCTATTTTATGCTGTTCACTTCCCCTTTTTAAGGAACTTTCTTTTACTAAGGAGATCTGGGCACCTGTGTCCACCAGGGCTATCCCCATCTCGTTCTTTAACTCTTTACACAATACGTATATCTCATAAGGACCTAGTTTTTCATCGAAGGCGTCCCCCCGATTCCCACTAGCCTCTTCATTTTGTAACATGCTACCATACATAATTTCATTAAGAGAATCCTCTCTCATATTCTCTACACTATTTACATTAGTTCCGTGTTGAAGATCCTCTTTCCTATCTTCTACACAATTTACATTACATCCTACTAAATGATTTTCTTTTTTAGCCTGAGTTTCTTGCGGCTGTCCAAGGAACCCTGTTTCTAGTTTCCCTGTCTACAATTCCTAGTCTCATGACCACGTTTGTTACACCTACTACAAACGGGTGTATTTCTACAGTGCTTGGCAAATGACCTACATTTCTACATCGATAACATGCCTTATCAGCCACACTAAGTTCTCGTCTCGTTTGAGGCCCACTATGGTCTTCAAATTCTCGTTTATCCTGGCGAGAACGCCACGGTTTATCGTTACTCTTATACTTTTGTGATTTCACATCGCATTCCTCTTGGAGTGCCGTCTCTATCAGTTGAGCTAAAGATTCGTCTTCTCCTTTTGCTTTTACTATGTATTTTATTCTCTCATCTTTCAACCCGGCAATAAAGGTCCCTTTAAGAAATTCCCCTATTAGTTGCAGTCCTCCTTCTACATATTTAGCCTTATCTCTCTGTTCAATCTTTTCAAGTCTAGTTCTCACTTCTCTACGTAAATCAACTGCCATAGTGTCTAATCTAGAACCCCATTGAGCTACTGTTTCATTGGGACTTTTTTTCGAATTAAACAGTACACTAGCATAATATTCTAGAGTACGACGTACAGAGAAGTTTTCTAGCAGAATTGATTTGACTTGCTCCCAGGAATTTCTTTCAGTCCTAGCTAACAATCGATCTTTAGCGTCTCCAGTAATTTTAGATTCAATAAACTTGAGTAATAATAAATGATTATTAGGATCAGTTACTTGAATAGATGCTTCGACACCTTCTATAAATTCACGCAAATATCTAGGGTTACCATCAAACATCCGAGGAATTAGATTGACAGCTTGCACTACTGGTATAAAATTATTGTTACTACCTTGACTTACGACACTTTCGCCTTCTGCCATTATGGTTAGACTAACCTGTGATAGTGATGAGTAAAGATGTAGGGCGGTCGAAGACGTACAGTTCGGGGCGTATCTCGAGTGATGGCTTTGCAGCTCCCCTCAGGGTAGAGGGCCCCTCTCGCAGTACGGACTGTCGACGGCTAGTCACCGCAGACTTCCCTCGGGCGTGCCTACGGCCGCTGGTGTCGACCCTCGGACCACGGACTCGGCTTCCACAGCTGGGATTCAGGTACCACGTCGACTATGGATCCTCCAGAGCGTTGTCGCTCGGGCAGGCTTTGACTCACCTCGGTACAAACCAAAGTCCCTCTGGCCTGGCCCAACTGTAGAATGTTCCCTCTAGGTCGGCAATGCAGTATACTACTATCCCGTCGCAGCCACCATGTAATGGACTTGTAACTGGGATACTTGGTTTATTAGAATATTTTATTGAAGTTTAGAATGTAGGTTGTCTTCTAAACTGCAGCTTCTGGTGATGATCAAATCTCGTAGTGTAGGTAGCTTTGTATCCCGTAGTTACTGAAGTACTTACAAAAAATAATTGAGGAATATGGTTGGTTCGGGTTGGAAGCTAAGTCCCAGGAAGAATTTATATATCTGGGATCCGTTTTTCGAAAGGATGGAGATAGTAGTGGTGAAATAAAGAGGAGAATAGGCTTGGCTAATAAAGCGTATTTCTCACTACAGTCAGCATTCAAATGCAAAGATGTACATAGGTCCACTAAAATGAGAATATATAAAACCATGATAAGACCAAATTGTGGTATGCATGTGAGAGCTGGACTCTTAACAAAAAAGATGAAAATGCTCTCAACACTTTTGAAAGAAAGATCTTAAGACGCATTTTAGGACCAATAAACGAAAATGGAATATGGAGGCTCAGGTATAATAAAGAAGTTTATGACAGGTTTAAGGAGCCTTGCATCTCAACAACGGTTAAATTGAAAAGACTGCAGTGGGTTGGACATGTAATTCGCATGGGAAAGGAACGGATACCACTTAAAATAATGCAGAATGAATTTGGTGGCAGGAGACCAGTAGGCAAACCAAAAAATAGATGGCTGGATGCAGTGGAGAGGGATGTGAAACAACTTATGGGACTCAGAAATTGGAGGACAGCTCTGGATAGACAAGGATGGAGAGGTTTATTGCGGGAGGCCAAGGCCCGACATCGGGCTGTAGCGCCATAGAAGAAGAAGATATTAATTTATTAATGTGTGTGTGTGTGTATATATATATACATACACACACACACACACACACATGTACATATGCTGACCGCCGGCGTGGTCTTATGGTTAGCGTCGCTAACTACAGATCTGTCGGTCCAGGTTCGATCCCCGGTATCTCCTCCAATTTTACTGAGGTAGGGAGGTCTGATAGGGGTGCACTTAGCCTCATGATGCAAATTGAGGAGCTACTTGATAGAGAAGTAGCGGCTCCGGTCATGGAAACTACCATTAACGGCCGTGGGTGTCGGCATGCTGACCACATGCCCCCAATCCTGCCGTCTGCCTATGGTACATGACGTAGCGGTCGGGTGGTATGCCTTGTCCCTTCTCAGATGTTAGCGCCACGGAGTTTTATGTATATATATATTGAAAAACTTTTTACTATATCATAACTTCGTCAAATATAAAAAGGATTCTATAATACTATTACTGTGTACATATAATGCAGACATTTGAAACAATTGCTATGAACTATAATAAAATATTGCATATAGATATGCATAATTGCATAACTTCATACGCATTATGTCATGCTCACAAAAAGATATAGCAAAGGTTGGTAGTCTCAGTTTGATTTTAAGGAAGACTGTATCTTGCAAGTCACTGTGGTATACCAAGGTTGTTGTTAAGTATCACACCAAAACATATCAACAAGTTAGAGGCAATTTGAAGGATGCACGAGTGAAACTCAAGAGGATAATTTAACTTTCAGTGAACACGCCATGACATGTCAACTATATCAGCAAACTGTGTATCAAAAATTCAATGAATTAACTTATAACACAAGCCTGTCATTTATCGCTGTGCCGCGGGCCGCCGACAATGCATAATATACTTTTTGCAACACGTAACTAATTAGTGGTACTTACGAATATTGTTGCCGTGGATTGTAACTTGACATTCCCGCACGCAATCTGGTTGCTAAGAAAACAAAAGAAATCTCCGTGCGGTAAAAATTACAAAAAACACAAGTGCCGAAAGTAAAACCATCATAAAGAAGCCTTTATGGAAGACCGGAACCAAGTTTGTGGAGACTTTAACAGGACAAATATTCAGTCCCCATAACAACCAACACATGCGGATCACTTTCTGAAATATAACAACTATCTTCAATAATGTATATACATAATATTTTCAGCTAATATCTCAATTAATATAATTAAACTGATATAAATAATCATCGTGCAGAAAATAGCTTGCAATACTAGTGCCGTAAGCGCATAACGGATCTCGGAAATCGAAAAACTCGGCGCAAGCACCTGGTTTTTTCAAACTCTTTCCTCGATCCGTATGCACCGCTTGCGGCACTTGTATCGCAATGTACTATTACATTCGTGAACGTAATCGCTTTATTTTTCCGTAGCTTTTATTGAGGCAGATGGTGTCGCTTGGACATTGTACATTGTATTGGATATTGGATAAGGTCTTGCATGGTAGTATAGTAAAGTTTTTCATTACATACCCAGGCGGCTTCAAGGGAATAAACTGTGCTGGTAATTTGATTTACCCATTAAATAACCCAGGGGAGAATAACATAATGTAACCAGAAAAATCACTGACTCAGAACATTAACAATTTATTTATAAAAATATAAGGTACAAATGATAAAGATCTATTTGAAAACTACAAGCTGAACAATTTAGTTAGAACTGGTTCGGTGTACATCATTAATCAGAAAGGGGGCGTATCCGGATCGTTCCATCTCAAAAATAAATCAATGACGAAAATAAACTAAACGATAGAACAGCAGTGAACGAAAGAAAAACATCCTGACGAGAAAGAAATTTAACCGAATAAAGAACTAGAATTTAATATAAAAATAAATAACTCGCCAAGAAAAGAAAACTTTAAGATATAACTAAATCAGAAACATACCTGAATGGATAGACGGAAACGAACCCGGACAGGGGTTCAGAGACGGCAAGAGATGTTCACGGAAAGGCTCCTAGCTGCAGACAGAAGGTCCGAGCTCAGAGCACACAAGGAGTTAGAGAAACGGCAAAACAAAACATTAGAACGCGCCCCGAAACACGTACACTTGTAAGATAAGCAAAGATAGAAGAAAACAAAAGAGCAGAGATGGAATGATACGAACGTAAACAAAAGCGTAAGTACCTGAAAACCAAATGAATTAAAATAAGAAAAAACATATGTGCAAAACAATACGGTACATAATCTCCCCGCCGACCAACAAAAAAAATCTTGAAGAGATTTTTTTGAAAAGCACTGCATAAATATATAGTACATAAAGGGCTTGCTATAACTCATGGTCCATCACAAACAGTAGTTGTCCAAAACTGAATAATTATAGTCACTGGCTAAACACAATGTCCAATATCGTGTAGTATGATAACTTGTAGTATAAACTGGTTATAAAATTTGAATAATTGGAGCATGACAAACATGCATCAAACAGTAGCTGTATAGTTCTGGAGATGTTGAAGAACGGTGAGTACCGCATGACAGGTGCATGCATTCCATAGTTGTTTTGACAACAGCAGAACTGGGTCATGTTGTGATAGTTGCTTTATCTTGCACAGGAGACCTTGACAGCGGCGCCCGGGCGTCCCCGGACACAGGAGCCAGGAAGCCAGAAGAAGCCAGTCGAAGAGGATGGCCAAAACAGAGTAGCAAGCAAGAAGCCACATAGTCAGTGCAAATACATATTCTGAAGAATGGCCATGGGGGAGCAAAGCACCACAGCACAACATACTGAAATTACAAAAAGAATATTAATATTCAGGTACTCACAACATAACATTTCAAAACTGCTTTAAGAGCTTTTAATATTTAATTTTCTTTTGCCCCCTAACTTAGAGAAAATTTTAGACGATCCAGAAGGGACCTTATTTTGATTTACAAACCACAGAAAAATTTTAAAACTTCAAACTATTAGCAATTACAGTTTTATGAAAAATTGTGTACTACAAATAAGAATTTTAGAATATTTGAAGTAAAATTTATGTACACAGGGCAATATTTATATACAAAAGATTCAACTGAGAGATAAGCCCCAATAGCTATTGATAGCCATATATAGAATATGAAAAGCCCTTTCCATTTTTTTATACAATTAGTTTTTGCAATTAATAATCTGAAAACTTGCTACAATTAAAAGAGAATATTTTCATAAGGGAGAAGCCCAATAAATAATATTTACAAGAATATAACAATTATATCAGTTTTAAGCTGGATAATTTTTTTTCACAACAATTTAATAAATAATGATAAATTAAGTGAGAATATGAAACATATGAGATGAAAAGCTAAATGAGATGAAAATAGAATGATGCAGAGAAAAGATTAATGCAAATGATAGAAAAATGGAATGAAATGAATAAATGATGACATAAATGGATTGTTGGATAGTCCGGACTAAAACACATGACAAATGAATTGATGGAAATTGGAATTGGAGTGACGGAGCGCGGAGTGGGTTGGAAAGGTAAGTTTTTTTTTTTTTTTTTTAAAGGAAAATCTTCGTCGCTCGCTGCACTCATCCACTGTCCTGGATCGGAGGGCGACGCATCGCTAGTAGGCCGTGCCTTTACATAGCAAACTATTGTTTTCCTTCAGAAAACAGATTGTCGAGTTGGGAGTCTGAAACAAAAAGCAAATAAAACCTCGCCCACATGGGGCGGAAACGGAACACAATGCTGACGCCCCGCTCTGTGAGACCCGAACTAACAAAGCCGTCCGCCAGCAAGGAGCGAAAATGACACCTCCTCCACGAAATTAACAGACACCTCGGCGAGCTGCGAACGGAAAGCTGAGGAGCCCTCTCGGGGAGGAGTAGAAGACAACCAACAAAACACACGACAAAACAAACCGCGTAACGGACACAGCAAACCCAACAGATGAAAATGGTAGACAATAATTGAATACGTGCAAATTAATAAATATGACACGTAATATATGTAAATACACGCCTTTTAATAAGTCAAATTGGGAAAATTTACTTTACCCTTTTATTTTCAGGTTAGTTATATACAATTTTCATCTTTATTTAGAAAAATATATTTATATATATTTTATACAATAGCTTTGGTGAATTATATATTTCATGAACTTTTGAAACTCAAGTCGGAAGAAAACATAGCTGAAGTAGCAATTACTTCAGTAATATGAACTAAATGTTTTACCGAGCCGACAGAGCGTTAGGACATAAGCATGGTAACCATTATAGAGGTTTTAGACACAAAAAGGTGATTAGTATTAGTTTTTTATGTCTTAGTTGCTTCTTTGAGATTTTTTTGTATTCTTCTTTGTTTTTTTTTTCACTTTTGGTAAACTCATTCAAGAAATGCTCAACTAGGAAGCATAAAATAGGCTATCTAAGGATATTAGATTATAATATTTTGTTGCCTTATAGAATGATTATTTATATAATACAAAACAATGGCATGTCTCAATTTTTTTTATATTAGATTAGACACTTCCAAAACTTATATTTGAAATAAGAAAACTCACTAATTGGCCTGTATAAAGTGAGAAATTTTACAAAAGCTAATAAATTATAGCAAGATTCCAGGCTAATGAATTTTGATTTTTTTTTCTGAAAATTTAGATTTGTGGAAAATATATTTTATCTCTGATATAATGCCAAAACCAATAACATTTATGATAACTATGTAATTTCGGTCGTGTGAAATATAATGGCTTATAGTTAGATACTGTTCAGAAAAACTGTTTATATTATATTTATTATTTTCATTAGCAAAATATACAGCTAAAGCGTGTAATTAGGAGTCTGCAGTCTAGGGGGGAATAGTCTGGAAATCTTAGCTTGATTGTTTAATCATTTTTGAAAATACCAATTAAATTCAGAATGAAAAATATAAAAAACCCAATTATATTGAAAATTACTATTTCTTTTCAGGAAATGGATAAAAACAAAAGGCGATTCAGGTATGCAGAAAGAAGAAAAAAACTCAACAAAATTAAACCAAAACAAAACAAGAAAATAATAACAAAACATCAGAGAGGAACGACCGGCAAACTAGAGACGTAACATGTAAACAACAGCAAGTGGCAGCAAAGCAATATGGAATAATAATAACAACGGATAGAAAATGGCAACAGGAACCAGAGAAAAATAAACCGATATTAATCAAAATTGCGTAGTAATTTCATATAACCCTCCCCAAAACAAAAAATGCCGAATAAGTATGAATATGCTAAGTCTAAAGCAAAACTACTAGGAAAACTTACAAAATACAAGATTAATAAAAAATTCCACAAACCGGACCAATACTAAATTTTGAAAAACAATAAAAACTCGCATGTTCATACTTAAAGGGGCTTGGGCCTAAAATTTTGAATACAATAAAAACCCCAGAAAAACCCTAGAGAAGCTCGAAAAATTTGAATTAGACCTTTTAAGTTTTAACGCCATAACAAAACTTTGCAAAACATATACTTTGATATATATTGAATTTTAATATTCATTTTATCAAAATAAAGCAAAAGTATGAAAAATACAAGCGAAATATATATACACAAAATTTAGACCAAAATATATTTTACTATAAAGTAAAGAAAATAGATAAAAGCCGAAAAGAAGACCTAAGACTCGGGAAGCCGGGAACGTCAGCTCCCAAATCACCATGCCCAAATCATGGAGACCCCTGGCACGAAAATCCTTAAGCCATTTTCAGTTGCGAAATATGCGCCCTATAAATCTTTCCTTTTTCATCCCTTAGGGAAACAGAAACCGGAGTAGTAAATTTTTCAATGAAATACGGGCCGCAAAAACGGGGAGCCAATTTTGCAGAAAATTTATTTATGGCTTTACTGATAGGGTGGTTCTTAAGAAAGACTTTATCACCGGGTTTAAAAGGGATGGGAGCTTTATCCTTGTTATATCTTTCTTGGGTTTTGGCGTGACTCCTTTTTAGGTTGCGAAGCGCCCTACTCCGTCTATCTTTTAAATCCTGCGGGTTCGGTTGATCAGGAAGTAATTCATTGAGAGCCCAGAGGTTAGACAGGGGGCTATTTGGCTGAAAACCCATCATAAGTGCAAAAGGGGTAGACTTATGAGCCTCGTGGATAGCCGTGTTGAATGCATAGGCTAACCACTCCAAATTCACATCCCAACGTCCGTGATTGTCAGAATGGAAAGCAATAAGGGCCGAACGAATGTTTCTATTTACCCTCTCAGCCAATGAAGGGTTAGGATAGAAGGGCGTAGTAGTCACATGAGCTATACCCCTGTCAAAGCAAAATTTACGGAAGTAATTAGATGTGAACTGACTAGCATTATCTGAGACAATATTACTAGGAGGGCCAAAAGTAGAGCAAATCTGAGAAAGGCAAGCAATAGTAACAGCAGAAGTGGCTTCACGGACTGGAAAAAACCACACAAACTTCGAGAACGCGTCCACGCAAACCAATAGGAAAGTATTACCTTTGTTAGACCTTGGCAAACGTCCCACATAATCAACAAACAATTTTTCCATAGGGCGAGAGGCAATCTGAGACGCGAGGTAACCGTAATGTACCTTCTGAGCCGGTTTACTTTGCTTACAAATATTACAAGATTTAACTCTTATCTGTATGTCCTTATCTAAACCTTTCCAAATAAAATGCTCCCTTATTTTGCCTATGGTTTTATACAAACCCAAAGGACCCCCTACTGGAGAAATATGAAAGTATTGAAAAAGCAACGGAACCAAGTTATCAGGTACTACCACTTTAAATTTGCCATCCCTATTAGCCTTGCATACAAGGACACCATCCTTAACAGAATATGGGGGAATTAGAGTACCTTTTTCCAAATCTTGTAAAATACTATTTAATTTTGGATCTTGACTCTGGGCCTCCCTTATAGTAAGGAAAGAAGTAGGCAAATCCGAAAGAAGGGCACTAAGAAAACCTCATTTTCGGACTCACTGGCGGAATCATCACCACCAAGTTGCTCGTCAGAGTAACCCTCGAACATACGAGACAATGTGTCCGCTACTACGTTCATCGAACTACGGATGTGACTGACTTTAAACTTAAATGCTGAAATACGCAACGCCCAGCGAGCAATTTTACCAGTTTTCCTCGGACGGCCTAGGACCCAACTAAGAGCTTGATTATCGGTCTCCAAAAGAAACTCAACGTGTTCTAGGTACATTTTGTATTTTTCCATGCCAAAAAGAACCGCTAAGGCTTCAAGTTCGTACATCGAAAGTTTTCTCTCCTGATCAGTCAAGGCACGTGAAGCGAAAGCTATGGGGCGTCTCCCATCAGGAAACTCTTGCAGTAAAACCGCCGCTAGGGCACGCCCACAAGCATCCGTTTGTAATATGAAACCCCTGGAGAAATCGGCCATCGCCAACACAGGAGGGTTAGTGACTTTTTGTTTAAGTAATTCAAAAGCTTTCTGCTGATCTTCCCCCAATGAAACTTGGTGTTTTTTCTCCTTAAAGCATTCAGAGGAGCACAAATTTCTGCAAACTTAGGTATAAACTTGGAAAAGTAATTAACCATACCTACAAACCTTCCGACAGCTTTTTGATTGCGCGGGGGAGGAAAATTTCGAATTTTAACAGTGCGGTCAGGGTTAATAGAAACTCCATTAGGACCTATCAGGTGGCCTAAGAATGACAGATTCTGAGCCAAAAAATTTACTTTAGCCGGTTTAACCGTAAGTTTGGCCTCGCGCAAACGATGCAAAACTTCTTGCAAATGCTCCAAGTGCTCTTCGTAAGAATTTGAATACACAATCAGATCATCCAAATAATGGAAAACAAACTGGAATTTAATATCAGAGAAAATGGAGTCTAATAAGCTAGTTAACACTTGCGCCCCGACTGCTATTCCAAATGGCACGCGGGTATACTCGTACAAATTCCAGTCAGTCGCGAAAGCAGTGAGCGGCATAGACTTTTCTGAAAGCGGAATCTGATGATAGGCGCTATTCAAGTCAAGGCTAGTGAAAAATTTTGCCTTTTGAAACCAATGAAAATTATTGTGTACATCCGGTAATGGCACTGACTCTATAGAGATTTTACTATTGAGCACCCTGTAGTCGACTACTGGACGGAAGTCATTATTTGGTTTTGGTACCAGAAAGATCGGACTCGAGTATGAAGATTTGGATGGTCTGATAATGCCTTGCTGAAGCATAGAATCAATTTTGGCTTTAAGAATTTGCATACGAGGCGGAGAGAGGCGATACGGTGGTAACCTAACAGCCTTTTGATCTTCCAGAACAATATCGTACTCTATGAGGTTAGTTAGCCCCAGGTCGTTAGTTAGAACATCCGGGTACAGTTCTACCAAACGACGAATGTCAGCAGCCTTCTCAGAAGAAAGATGAGACAATTTTAGATCCGCAGGAAAATTATTTTCAAACAACGGATCAATAGTGGCAGCTAAAACCTCATACTCGGCATTTCGAGAATCGAAATGTAACTGCGCAACGGTTCTCGGGTCGAACTCAAAACGCAGCACACCACAACTTAAGTCCAATATGGTTCTAGTTTCAGACAAAAAATCGGCCCCCAAAACAGCCTGAACAGGCAACCCCTTAATTACAATGAAATTGAAATTCCAGGTAAACTTAGCTAGTTTTACTCTAAGTGAAGTTTTGCCCAAAATTCTCACTGGGGACTGGTCAATACTATAGCAAACCAATTCACACGGGCTCACAGTAAAGTTATTTTTTGCAGCAAATTCGTGGGACACAATAGAATAAGAGCTACCAGAATCTACTAAAGCTTGACACGAGATGTTATTTAAACATGCAATAACAATAGGGACATTACTAGACACTTTTGCTACAATAGGAAATTTCACATCCTTCCTTAAGCAATGATTTTTCTTGCCTAGTCAGCTCTGCCTATTACCAGTGCTCGATGCAAAATTCCTACCACGATAATTGGTAGCACCTGTTCTACCCCAACACCTATCGCGAGTATGTCCAGCTCGATTAGAGACATCACAGAAAATAACAGATCTGCCGCCCCGAGTGGCCAGGTTAGATCTAGCTTGACCCGACCAACTATTTCTGTAGAAAGTGGGTCTATTAGAAAAATCATCTTGCCCTTCAGGGCGCGGTGAAGCATAAGATTGCCCCAAAGCCGCCGCATTATTCAATTTAGGAGCAAGTTCTTTTAACTGTTCCCAAGTAACAGGTGGAGATAGGCTGAGAAACAGCCCACGGACTTCGGGCAATCTAGCACCCGCACCAACCATCGCAACTGATTCTTTCTCAGAATGGGACAACATTAAAGCACTAGCTACAATTTCAATGTCTTCAACGTAATTAAGAAAACTCTCCTCAGGGCGTTGATTACGAAAATAATACTTGCCAGTAATTTGGTACAAGATAATATCCGGAATATAATATTTAATTACCGAAAGTTGAAACTGCTTTATTGTTACTCCAGTATTAATAGCTTTCATGATTAAATCTAGGAGTTGTCCTGTAGCACGAGAGCACATAATTTGTAAAATCTGGATTTCGCTTAATCGGAATGATGACACTTGTTTTTGGAAAATAACTAGTTGTTTCAAAAAAAGAAAAGCTTGATCAGCATTACCAATATCAAAAACCGGAAGTTTCTGAATCAACTGTTCTACAGGATTTGGTAATTCGAAGATTTTAAATTTTAAATTTGGAAGAGAAATGCTTTGACTAGAAATGGCTTGGTCATTTTCAAGGGGCCGAGCAATATTTTCATTAGTAGTAGAAATAAAACCAAGTAAGTTTACAGAATCATCGGTTTGCCTAGCACCTTGAAATTGCAGGTTAGGTTGCGAGTCCAATAAGTTCGGTGCAACTAAAGTTTCACTTTTCTGAGCTGTAATAATAGGACGAGTAGAAACATAGTCCGGCACCATCACTGTGTCAGTACCACTGGCTCGCAATAATCTTAACTTCTCGAACAACTCCAAGAAAACTAGCTCTCTTCTCTGTTGGTTGTTAATAATATCCTGTTCTTCAGTGATACGATTTAAAAATGAATTTCTATCTCTCCAATGTACCAATCTATGCAACATTCTACGATACAGTCTATCAGTAATCCCCGTATTTTCAAATTCCTCAACATTTTTCTCGAATTCTTTCAATGCATTCTGTATCCTAACGCTTTCATCGACTGCTGAATCTTCATTATATTTATCCACGCCAGGCATACTAAATAATTTAATTTCCTTGCATTTAGGCAATAAAGCCTGCAAATCGACATCTATTCCTTTATAGACACCGCGATGCAAAAATTCAGCCCTAAGCTCATCTTTGCGTAAAGCGTCCGGGGAAATCACAATGTCTTCCATATTGCAATAGAAAAAGCGGAATGAAAAATGAAAGTTTTAAATAACAGGCAAATACGCCGGCAAAATTTAAAAAACTTGAAAAAAGTATAATAATTTCGGTAGTTAAAGAAGCCCAAATCAAGACCGAGTTCGCCTGCTACCACAATTTGTGCTGGTAATTTGATTTACCCATTAAATAACCCAGGGGAGAATAACATAATGTAACCAGAAAAATCACTGACTCAGAACATTAACAATTTATTTATAAAAATATAAGGTACAAATGATAAAGATCTATTTGAAAACTACAAGCTGAACAATTTAGTTAGAACTGGTTCGGTGTACATCATTAATCAGAGAGGGGGCGTATCCGGATCGTTCCATCTCAAAATTAAATCAATGACGAAAATAAACTAAACGATAGAACAGCAGTGAACGAAAGAAAAACATCCTGGCGAGAAAGAAATTTAACCGAATAAAGAACTAGAATTTAATATAAAAATAAATAACTCGCCAAGAAAAGAAAACTTTAAGATATAACTAAATCAGAAACATACCTGAATGGATAGACGGAAACGAACCCGGACAGGGGTTCAGAGACGGCAAGAGATGTTCACGGAAAGGCTCCTAGCTGCAGACAGAAGGTCCGAGCTCAGAGCACACAAGGAGTTAGAGAAACAGCAAAACAAAACATTAGAACGCGCCCCGAAACACGTACACTTGTAAGATAAGCAAAGATAGAAGAAAACAAAAGAGCAGAGATGGAATGATACGAACTTAAACAAAAGCGTAAGTACCTGAAAACCAAATGAATTAAAATAAGAAAAAACATATGTGCAAAACAATACGGTACATAATTAATACGTGGGTGTTTCTTTATGTTAATTGATCTGAGCAATTCGGTCTGGGTTTGCGCTTTTCAAAACACAAACACAAACCTTTTCAACTTCAAGTTGAGATTAAACAATTTCAAGTTGAGAATAATGAATTTTAAGCAAATAATAAACTAAATTCAAGTTAGGAGAACTTTATTGGATCTGAACTTAAATAATAATGAAGTTTACTTATCATACTGTTTACATTAAAAAATACGGCAGTAAGGAGAAAAGTTAACAAACAAGTTTATTATCTCTTACATAGGCATATCGTTCAAGTTTAAGGCATCTGGAACGAACCTAAGTATGTGAGCTAGATATCTTGCGCAACAGTTACATTTATGGTACCTACGACTTCTGCCATAATGTTTTCTAGCTGACGAAGACGATACTCAGTTTGGGATAAATTTTCCCTTTCTTCATCAACTAAATCTGTGGCTAATGCACAGACAAACTTCGTTTTAAACAGCAGCTTTAAAACTGGACCACGCAAGCTCAATTGTGTTCAACATTGCACTGTAAGGACTCAACCTCAACAAGCGATGGTTTCTAAATTTTTCATCTGCGAAAACTGCTTCAACATGTTTTGATCTGCCCGCAGGCATTGACGTACGAATTCATTACATTCTGCCATTTTGAAAGAGCCATTTTCAGAGTAAATTAGTACCAAATTACCAATGGAGCCTATGACGTGGTCGTTATTCTCAAGAGTGCCTGCTGATATGTACCTACAACGTGTTCCTTTTTTTTTAGAACGTCCTTGCCGTCGTGAAATAAATAAATTAAAATTTGTTTCAACCATATAATATTATGGAGATGTTCTGTGATTGATAATCCAAGAGCTGCCGCACATACATAGTTTTGTTTCAGTTAACTCGCTATTGGTTCTTTCTGGCTCTCTGCTCTCTGCATTGAATATCTTTCAATGTGAACATCAAACCGTCCAAATGTTGCTGTAAACATTCGGTAGAGACACTACCGAATGGTGAATATTTACGGCAACGGATTCCAAAGCCAAACTTGAAGAAATTCGTAGTGATTGTTTGTAATGTAATTTCTATGTGATTCAATTGAAAAGTTAAACTGACTATAAAGTTTGGTATCATAAAATGAAAAACAAGTAAATACCTGCTTATAAATTTATGGGCGCCCCTTAGAAAAAATATTTCCAACTTCAGCACTTATTACAACCCATTTGCAGGGTGTTTCTAATTTGAAAGAATTATAATATTTTGCGTTTTACATTAAATACATTAAATTTAAAAAGTTCGACCAAAAATACAAATATTGTACTAGTGGTTAGCAGCGGCGTAGCATGAGGGTAGACTTTGAGACTGACTCTACCTAAATAAAGTGCTAAGACAATAAGCGGAATCCTAAACAAATAAACAAAAGCATCGTCAATCAAGTCATTAATCATTATATACCCATTAGTACTATCATTAAAATATTTTTCGCCGCTGCATCCACTGTTGTTATGCATCAACTTGTGTTGCCGCGTGCTTAGACAGCCTTGAAATCTGATGATGCGGCAGCGGAGGCGAGTTGAGACTGGATAGTGGTCAGCCAAGTTGTAGTCTCATTCAAGTGCGAGTTATATGACTTTTCCCACTAAATGTTAACCTACTCTTTGAGAGAAGACAGGCTAATTCCTTGCGCAAGAGCGACATATGGCACCATCGCAGAGACCTTAAAGGTTTATCGGGGTCGTAGAGTTGGATTATTCCCACAAAGTCTCTGGCCTTGAAGACAAACCCAGCCAGCGAGCTTCTCGTTACGTCTCGTTACCAAGATGCGCGAATTCGGTGCGCGTAAGATCAGTAAGCTACCGCTGTAATAATAGAGTGAACATCATGCAGCATGTCGTCGTCAGTCGTAGAAAATACAATAATAGTTGAGTGGAGAGGTGATGCCGCTGCGAGAGAGACAGACAACACGTGGAGTGGGATAGGAGAGCTGATCCAATCAGGGTGCAGCTACCTCCCCTAGCCAGGAACTCTACGAGCGGTGAGACTCGCTCCTAAGGTATATACGTAAAAACCCAGAGACGTTGTGGACTCTAGTCTCATCCCCCCGATACCTGCACGCTTGAAACCGGGGTAACATAAACATTACATTCTCATTGCTTGTGTTTGATTATGTTTCAGTGTTGCGTGGACAATTCCACCGATATAGTTGATCACCTATTAAAACCCCCGTTTTCGGTTCAGTCTTATAAAAAAAAGGGTGAACCTAAGGTAAATTACCAACTTACTCCTGTGCATGAAAATATCCAAACATTTCAAACATCTTGGTACAGTGAATTTAATTGGTTAACTAGTAGTTACAACCATAGTATTGTATTTCCTATTTGGCGGGGAAAAAGATGCAGCGTTGAAGGAATATAATACCGGTAGTAATAGGTACTTTATATAGGTATAGGCCTGTACGAAGTCGAATACATGTGCAAACATACCCGTTATTAAGTGTCAGTATGGTACTTTTGAGATTGTGTGGAGGACGGGAAAATGCCTGTCCGTCCGTCCGTGTGTCTGTACGCGCCATAACTCAAACACGCTTTATCGGATTTTAATGCAACTTGGTTTAGCCTACGCATTTATAATATCCATGGGAAAAAGCCTATTGATATTGGACCAAATCGGTTGACCGGTACCGGAGTAAATCCCAATTTAGTGTCTATTTTAAAGGCGCGATAACTCAAATACGCTTTATTGGATTTCATGAAACCTGGTATACGCATTCATAATGTCCATGGGAAGACGTCTATTGATATTGGGCCAAATCGGTAGACCGGTACCGGAAAAATGTCAAATTTAGTGCCTTTTTTATGGTAATTTGTCAGAAAGGCGCGATAACTCAAATACGTTTTATCGGATTTTCATGAAACTTGGTATACGCATTTATAATGTCCATGGCAAGAAGCCTATTTACTTCGGACCTAATCGGTTGACCGGTACCAGAGTAACGACTAATTAAAGATAACTTTTTAAAATCATGTCTATACAACAATACCGCATTTCGAATCATTGAGGGCTTTGACTCCAATGCAGTCAGATGTTTGTTTATTTGGTTGATCAAGTTGAAATTGCGTACTACATGAATTTTGTTATATACAGAAGGTATATTACTGTAAAATAATTAGTGGAGTTCTTGGCCACTGAATTTTGGAAATGTTCACAAATTTTAAGAATTTCAAGTTGCAATACATTTAGCTTTGATGAATAACACTATTCCTTCAAATATGCTTATCAAAGTAGAGCGTTGGACTGAGCGAGATGGCCGAAATTGTAACGTCTTGGATTTGTATTATAGAGGTACCTGGTTCAAATCCCGGACCCGGCCGATTTGATATGGTTTTATTATTATTAATATTATTATTATTATTATTATTATTATTATTATTATTATGTGAGTGTGTGATTGTCAAGATATCACAAATCTGTAGTTCTGCTGATGCTGGACGATTTTAATCTGATTAAAAAAGAACTTATTTTCTGCATATCATAATTGCAATTATAATTGATTCAACAAAAGCATTCTGGTACTTTGTTACATCAGTTTACCTGATTTTATTCCGTTATTTAAAATGCTATTAATACTTGAGAATCGTGTGTCATTTAAACAAACAATATAAATTTAATTTTTAAAACATAGTTTACCCAGAACACAATGTAAATCTACGCCACTAGTGATTAGTTTTATTATTTATGCAAAGAAAGGTAACACATAAAAAAGTGCCGGTAATTAATATTCAACTGGAATCAGTGGTCGTCAGTGGTAGTCGAAGGTATATGCAGGTATACGCTGTACATCTTCAGCGATAGCGTTAGCGTATTTCTTCTGCTTTGGTTGTGTTTTATTTATTAATTTTTTGCGTATTTGAAATTTCTGCCTATTTTTAATTTACCTATCGGACAGTAGTGTAACCAGAAAATAATTTCTGGGAGGGTCGAAAGTGCTGGGGGTTTTAGGGGCTATGAAATACTCCCCAAGAAAAGGGGGTACGTGAGTCCACCCCCGGAATTTTTTAAATATTGAGCTAATAGAAATAACATTTTACTCTATTTTAGCTGTGAAAATCTAGTTAGAAAATTTGTTTACTGGGCTCTACTCTAAGACATGCCAACTTATATAATAAATCGTTACCTAAGTTATAATACTTATTATTATTTATAACAATAAACAATGGAAATAATAGGCCAACATTTACAAGTTCAGTATTTTATCATTAAATAAAATAATTAAATATTTGACAAAATGGAGCTTAAATAACTTAAACAGAATTTTAAGTTTTGATTTCTTTTGGTGGCCCGGACCCTCTGGATCCCTCTCCCCTACGCCACTGATACCGGAACCAAATCATGAAAATTTTTTCCTCGAATAAAAATTTATTAGTTTTCAAACTAATTTTTATAGGCCCTTGTGTAGGAATGAGATCATATTCATATTCATTTATTTACTTATATACATCTTACATTGATGTTTCAAGCGTCGTCAAATTCTAAAACATTATACTGACATACAAAGCATTCCATTGTAATACATTTAGTACAATTGCAACGAAATAAAACTAATAAAATGTTACACTACAGATTGCACTTATAATTCATCCATTCTATACATACATTTTTCGATTAAAAATGTCTTTAAAGCTGGCTTAAACTCTTTCATTTTCAATTTTTTAAATTGTGTTGGGTGTTTATTATATAGCATGCCACCAATTATAAAAGGATCCTTGTCAATGGCTTTCTTTGAAGTGAATGTTCTATAGATATTATCCTGATTTCTTGTATTATAATTGTGATAATCACCATTACGAGTTACATTGTATCTTTCGTCTAAAACCAATAAAATAACTTTAAAGACATATAATGAAATTACCGTCAATATATTTTGATTTTTAAAAGTACTTCTGCATGATACATTCCTATCCATCCTGTATATAATTCTTACACTCATTTTTTGAAGAATGAGTATTCTATTCAAGTTAGTTATACCAGAACTTCCCCAAATTTCTATTCCATAAGTGATATGGGTATGAATCAATCCATAATAAGCAAGCTTTAATACATCCGTAGTAAGATATTTAGATTATATCTTTATAGCATATATGGCTTGGCTCATTTTCTTACATATTTTATCCACTTGATTATGAAATTTTAAATTGCTATCAGTAGTGTACTTTTTCCGGTAGCTCCACCATATGGTGGAGCAGGTTCAAAGTCCATATGGTGGCGCGGGGTCAAAGTCTACCGCTGACGTCATCCAAGATGGCGGCGCGCTAAACCACGTGACCGGAAGTAGGTTTCACATTACACTACGGTTTCTCACGACGCGTAAATGCAACATCACCAATATTTGAAGCCTTCATTTTTTAAATTATATTCCGCTATACAATTTTATCCGTAAGATATCTATTTTTCTAATACATTAATTTTTACTATGGCCCTGGGGTCGACTCAGCCTCTACCAGAATCCTGGGGTAAAGGCGGTCAGTGCGTAAGGCTGTTAACCTTACCGTACCAAATGATGGACTCAGCCTCAGTCGTTGTATAAAATGTTAATCTCCTCGTACTATTGACTCAAACCCTCGGTCTATAGAGGGAATAATATTATTTTAATAAATATAACATTATTCATATGCGTACAGGTTTTATAAAGCCGATATTGTATTTTATATTCAAGTTATATTCAGAATTGCGAGAAGCAATGTCTCAATGCACAGAGATTTCTGATGACACATGCGGAAGTTTCATGTCGACACTAGATAAGGTTTCTGCTGACGCGTGATATTTACATAGCACTGTAGAGATTCATGTATGTATGTATGTTATAGAATTTTACATAACATATGTTTAATCCTCAGTCAATAATATGACTGTCATTTTGTATGCTAGCGATGAAAATATTCTGTTGCGATATATTTACGAATATTAAAAGCCTGTATATTCATGCGTTATAACAGCGAAGATTTCTGCTAGCCTTGTCTCGGTGCCGTAATCAGAATTCAACCCACTCATCTGTGATATGTGTGTGTGTGTACGAGTATAATTCTTATCATCTGCTATCGTGTTAAAACACATCTTCATTCATTGAGACTTTTAATATTTAAATCTCCAGTCGTTATGTCAAAACAGTTCATCTGTCCCTTTAATAATTAAATACATGAATAATTAGGTCTTGTGTGTTTAATTTATTAATCTTTCTGTATTACCTTTTTTATGTCTACCGCTTTTATTAATTTATTGTTTCATTCTCCGCTTTGAATAACGCTGTGAACGAACTTGATCAAAATGTATTATAATAAAAATTCATGTAACAGTCCTGACGGACGCTCCTGATGAAAATACAAAAATGGCTTCCAACGCAAGATTAAAAATACTTATAACGAGAGATTTGAAATGGTATATTTCGAATTATTGCGTAATACTTATTATGGATGTCAGAAAAAACAAAATGGCTTCTCGCGCTCAATTTTTAATTATGAACAAAAATATTGTAGTGGATTTGTAATAGCTAACATGTTAATATATTGTCACGAGAGAGTTCTGTTATGAGTAACATTTCACAGTAGAGACCGGAAGCATGTATCATATTACAAAAGTCATCATTTTATTTTCTAGGTTTTGTCACGTAGCGGGTCATCCTCGCATATCATATTACATTGTTCATATGTGTTATACGAACTGAGGCATCATGCTGTGTCAGCAGTTTTTTTCTCAAATGCATATTAGACGTATCTTCAAACAAAAGGTTAATTTCACAATTTCTTGTATAAGAATAAAGAAATTGTGAAATGCGGATAATGCTGAATGAAAAATTATTTATGACGTCACCAGATATTACATTCACTACAGACTTGCCCGAACATGCATCGGTAGACTTGATCATACTTGTTTCAAGGTTACACGTCTTATATTACAGCTGAGTCATGAATTCTTTATTTATGACGTCGCGGCCTACGTAATGGTCACATGATTCAAGATGGCGGACCACGCGCACGATATGAAATTACAAAATGGTGGAGGGCGGGAGATATGAAATTGTATATTTCGAATTAATGCGCAATTCTTATTATAGATTTCAGGAAAAAAACAAAATGGCATCTGGCAGGAGATTTGAAATTGTATATTTCGAAGTAATGCGTAATTCCTATTATAGATGTAAGAAAATTCAAAATGGCGTCTGGCGGGGGATTTGAAATTGTATACTTCGTATTAATTCGAAATTTCTATTATAGAGTGAGAGAAACAAAATTGGGTCTGGTGGGAGATTTGAAATTGATATATTTCGAATTAATGCGTAATTCCTATTATAGATGTCAGAAGATTCAAAATGGGGTTTAGTGCAAGATTCAAATTACTGAACAAAAGACATTGTAGTGGATTTGAAATAGCTAATATGGTAATATTCGTAAGAGAAAGTTCTATATATTTAAAAATTTATTATGCGAGAGGTTTGAGGCCAGATATACTTCTCATATTACCGATCAAGTATGTACACGTTCTGGCCGGAAGTTAAGTAGGTCACGCGTGTCAAATTACAAGCCTGTGCATGTCTCGTGAGCGAGGCTAACTCATAGCGTTACTATATATCTTCATCATCATTTCTTAAGCTTTCTCTCAGCTAGTTGGTGGAGTAATTTTATCCCGTGGTGAGTCTAACTTCATAACGTCACTATTTTAGCGATGAAGTCAAGGCATGATGCAAGGGTCACATGATACAATATGAAGAACCAAGCGCGCGATTCAAATTTATAAACCAAAAAAAGGGGGTAACATTGCGTACGATTTGGAAAATGATATATTTTAATTACAAGATGGTCTGTGTTAGGGCTTGTTCCATGAATATGTCAACATCAGATCCATATCCGTTTTCACTTTTGCTTCCGTCCGTATATATTTTCATTGTATAATCCACATGTTATTCTACTTTGCTAATTACTCTTAAGTCCGCTGGATGCAGCCAGGTTTGTAATGTCATCGTTAGATCAAGTGGTTGGTTTAACACTTCTCCTTGTTGTACTGCTTTGTATAATATGACTGCTTCCTCTATCTTAATGGTAATTGGACTTATTCCTGTTACCATGCACAATGCTTCATTTGACATGGTTGGAAAGTTTTGGCAATTTGTATGATCATGAGTCTTTACGCCCTCTTGTACTTTGTCCGGTTGTACTGTCTTGTCGAAGCATTTATTCAAACTGGAGCACCATACTCATATGGATTGTCATATGTGGTGTGATATCCTGTTAACTAGTAGTTTTTCAATAACTTTTCCTGCGACATTTAGCGAGCTTATTGATCGAAATTTTGAGACATCGCTGCTGTTTTCTTTTCCTGGTTTTAATATTGGGATTATTTTTCCTTAGCTTTAGGGAATTTTCCATTTGTTAAGCATCCGTTGTACATCGTTGTAACAGATTTTGGTAAGATTTTAAAAGTGCATAGTAGTATCTTGATCGTTATGCCGTTATCTCCAAGACCTTTTAAGTGCTCATTATGCTCTAAAACATTAATAATTTCTGAATGTGTAAATAACTTATCTCCGGTGCTTATTGGTATCTTTGTTTCTTCTTTTAATCTTCTATGATACTGACTATCTTCTTCTTTATTATTTGCCGGTGTGAAGTAGTTCAAAAGGTGCCTCATGGTATCTTCTATACTAGTTGTACGATAAGATCGTTAGTACTATGTTTTTCCTTATTATGTCAGTTTGTATATTTAATTCCATGGATTGTTTGATGCGGTTAAGTTACAATATTCTTTCCATGAGTTTAATTTCTGTCTTCGTATTGTTTCTTCGTAATTCCTTTTTGCTTCAAAGTATTGTTCTTTACGCATATATCACAGTAAATCATTATTCTATGTATTCTGGTACCTTCTCCTTAGTGTACAAAAGTCAGATTTTTTATCTAATTTACACCATCATGTATGAATTAGTTTCATAGCTTTCCACTATTGTTTAACTTAACCCACTATTTTCTATCAAATTATTCATGCTATCATATCATCTACCTAATTAACATCACACTATAGGTTTAGTACCAAATGAGGTACTCTGTACATACATTTTTTTATAATACATCACAAGCTTTGTGGTTAAAATAATATGCTTATTGTTTTTCTAAGTGTTATAACATCGGTTTTCCAAATACGAGCTACCATTCCTCACACTGCCTTTGAACTCGACCTGTTCAGCATTCCAGTCTTAGAACCATATTTTATATCCACCTGACACAAGTAACATTTTTTACGAGATCTTTATTGTAATTTACAGAGCACCTAAGAGTTTATACCAGCTGCAATAATAGTTATTGGTAATATTGTTTTAAATTCAAAGTCATTCCATCAGTTAATCTTCACTTTAATACTATTTAATTTTACTTTTTCAGTTATGTTCGCCCTATATATTTCATTTATACTTCAGTTCTACTTATGAGGCTTCTTTAACCAAGGCTATTATTCACTTCGTCTCATTGTAACATCTACTAAGAAACCTTAGGAAAAGGATTCTTTAAATCTAGTTTTGATATCTAAATTTCCTTCTTTACCCATGACAAGGTTTCAACTTGTCATCTGCAAGCTAGATAATTTTTTTTAGAAACTGGACGATCACAATTCTTGCATCCAAGCTGAGGGATGAAACAATTATCATTATTATTACTATTAATTTTATTATTACATTCGGGCTTTATAGCCTTAAAGGGACATGTCCTACCACCCATCAGCTGCTTATTTTCCACTATTTTATTTCGGTATTAGATGGCAATATTATGGTCTAAGTTGTAAGGACAGCGGTTTTAAAAATATGAGCTACCGTTTCTATATACAACTGAATCTTCAGAAGTCCTCACAAAGGTCAGTACACTTTGTTTTAAGGTTTTTATTCAGAAAAATCCGTACACGATTGGCATATAACCACTGCACATCTGCAGCGCCGATAATAGCTCCGACGACAATGTACAGTCTTTTTTCATCCATCCATCTTTGTTTGTTCATTTCTTTTCCTTTTCCACTTGAAATAATTTCGGTGTACACTTCATTGTAGTATTTATTATTATATATAACAAGTATCAGAACTCATTATGGATTAAATTACATTTATTGGTATTAGATTTAAAACTTTTAGATCCTGCTAACCTAACCTAACCTATCATAACCTAAACTAACTTAACCTTACCTAGCCTAACTAAAGCTGTAATATAATATGTCTTACACTATAAGTTTGGTTATGAATAATGGAAGAGAGATACAATAAAAAGAAAAGTTCAACAAATGTACATGTTTTTCATTTTCCATACGTACAAGTTCTAGTCAGATAGAATATTCTTAGTGATGACCTATGAATTTTCAGAGTCTGCAAACCTGGGCCACCTGTTTTCTGTAGTTTCTCGTTATAAAATGTATCACTTCCTTCCAAATCCTGAAGGAGATATGACTATAATGGTAATGGTGTTGTTCTTGTTCTTGTGGTAAATAGACGAGACCAATGCTACAAGAATGATACTGAGAAGTAGACCGAGAACGAAAAGTAGACCGAGAAGTAGACCGAGAAGTAGACCGATAAATAGATAGAAATATAGACCGAAAACGAGAAGTGAACGGAGAAATAGACCGAGAAGTAAACCGAAAACGAGATGTAGACCGAGAAGTAGACCGAGAACGAGAAATAGACAGAGAAATAGACCGAGAACGAGAAGTAGACCGAGAACGAGAAGTAGACAGAGAAATAGACCGAGAACGTCAAGTGGATCGAGAAATAGACCGAGAACGAGAAGTAGAACGGGAACGAGAAGTAGACCGAGAAGTAGACCGAGAACGAGAAGTAGACCGAGAAGTAGTCCGAGAACGAGAAGTAGACCGAGGAATAGACCGAGAAGTATACCGAGAACGAGAAGTAGACCGAGAAATAGACCAAGAACGAGAACTAGACCAAGAAATTGAACGAGAATGAGAAGTGGAGCGAGAAATAGATCGAGAACGAGAAGTAGGCCGAGAAATAGACCGAGAACGAGACCGAGAACAAGACCGAGAACGAGACCGAGACCAAAACAGATAAATAGACCGAGAACGAGAAGTAGACCGATGATGAGACGAGACGAGACCGAAAACAAGGATTTACCTGTAAGACTCTAAAATGATGCATCTGATCATTTCGACACTCATAAATTTGTACTACAACATTTCGTTTAAAACCTTTAAAATGTTAATTTCAGTTATAATACAAATATAACTTGGCTACTTCGAAACCATTCGCTTCGTTTTTCAAACTCTCTCATCGATCCGTATGTATCGCTTATGGTTGGTTTGGAGTGGGTTATTCTAGTCAGAACTAGTTTAGACTGGTTTTCTTTCTAATCAGAACTAGTCTGGACTGGCTTTTGTCTAGTCAGAACTAGTCTGGACTGGCTTTTGTCTAGTCAGAACTAGTCTGGACTGGCTTTTCTCTAGTCAGAACTAGTCTGCACTGGCTTTTTTCTAGTCAGAACTAGTCTGGACTGGCTTTTTTCTAGACAGAACTAGTCTGGACCCATTCTGTCTAGTCAGAATTAGTCTGGACTGGCTTTTGTCTAGTCAGAACTAGTCTGGACTGACTTTTTTCTAGTCAGAACTAGTCTGGACTGGCTTTTTTCTAGTCAGAACTAGTCTGGACTGTCTTTTGTCTAGTCAGAACTAGTCTGTACTGGTTTCAGTTCCATACAAAGATTTTTATCTTTTTCATATACTGGGGGATGGCTACTGACATTAAGCTTAAGGATTATATATTGTACAAGTATAAAGAAAGAATGAAAGAAAAAAGGACTCATTATATTAAATGTTATCGATAATATAAAGTGAAAATAGGGGGTGCTGCAGTTCCACGGTGCTTTTGCATGAGCCACCACTGTACAGCACTGAGTGGAATATATGCATAATTGGTTTAAAATATGTTTTTTAAAGAAAACTTTTTGTCCATTATTTCATTTCATAACTAACAGCCCTCTCATAACAGAGCTTCACTCACAGAGTTTGCTAAAGATGATATTAGTTTAAATTAAATTCAGAACATACCATTCAGTGTGCATTATCAAAACAAAGCATGGGGCAGAGAGGGACATTGAACTATGTACACCATACCATCGGTGCTGACTTGTAAAATTTATTGGGGGTGCTCACTCAGAAAATGAAAATCATATTTTAAGTTGAATATGATTTATGATGAAAGTCCTTCTTCATTACAACAAACAAAATTATTAATTACTAATAAACAGACACTCTGTTCATGGTCTGTTTATTTAATCAATAATTATTGCATTATTAACAAGAATATCACTTTTCTTGAGGATTAATAAAATTTAATTAGTCTTAAGTAATTTTTGTTAGTCATTAGGTATTGACTTAGCGCCAATATTTCTGTATAGAGTTATACAGTGAAATAAATATTTAAATATAAAAATAAAAAAAGATGGGCTTTTGGCAAATATGTTTTTATTGCAAACTTAGTTTCTATTAATGAACTCATTTGCTATTTCGTCAAAATCTAAATCACAGCTTCTTCTCTGTGGGAATATATAATTCATTGACATCATTGTTGACCCATTGTAGACCTAGTGTAGTATTTAAGTCTTTGGAGAGAGAAGAATGATCGTTTTGCATTAGAGGTGATACTGCTATTGTAAGACCTAGTCTCATGATTCATGAACTTTACAAACAAAGAAAAGTTTATTTCCAAAGGATAGTTCTGGGAACTGGGAAGAATGTATAGAGATAATAATTATTATTGGAGGTAGATACTGATAATGGGAAGTGCACAGTGAAGTCATAACATAGCCTATATATTATGATTTGTAACACACTTCACTATTTATAATTTCTTTACTTTAGAAGTATGTAGTTTCAGTCACCATTGTGATCATCGTCAGCTACCTCAGAAATTTGGTTGGCAGGGCAGCCCCCCCTCAACGACCAATCTTAGCTCCTGGGTGCCATCTAGTGGTGGGTGAATGTATCTTCTAATTAGAGTGTCATCTGCCAGTATATCAAAATTCAGTAATTTGTGTTTGTTTTTTTGAATGAAGATTTCATCCCCATACCGTTAATTCTTGAGGTCTTTCTACTGGTTTTAATAATTTTACATCCTGTTCTATTTCATGTCTCTCTCCCCACAAATGAGCCACTATTGCAGATTTGTCTGTCTGTCTGTCTGAATTTAATGTTCCTAAAATGTTCTTTGAATCTAATTTGAATATTCCTTTTTGTTTGGCCAATGTAAACTTTTTCACAACCATTGCAATCTGTTTGGTAAATACCTAATTTTTTATTGCTTGGTTCTTTGTCCATGTGTCCATTTTTAGGAGGTTTCTTAAGTTGATTTTATTCTGGGGAGTCAAAATTATATTGAATTCCTTAAATCTTTTTTGCCCCCAAGGATGAAAAGTGAATTCATTTGCTTCTGTCACTCTCATTTATTAAGATGGTCTGTTGTTGTATGACCTTTTTCTTTTGAACTTCTGGATCATTTTGTCAATGAGGCACTTTTTTCATCAATTTTTTGTAGATGTTTCTATTATGTCATTGTATTCCTTAGTGTAGTCTACTCCTTTTGATTGATTGGAACATTCACTAGTCTGTGGACTAGAATGCTGATCATAGAATGTTTATGTTGGACTGGATTGTAGCAGTCTGCTTTTATGTAATTGTCTGTATGGGTCTCTTTCCTGTATATACCATATTCAATAATGTCAAACCTATGGAAGATGTTCAAGTCTAAAAAGGCAGGCAATTATTAGATTCTATTTTCATGGTGAATTGAATGCTTAGGTCCAGTAGATTTAGTAGTTTCAGTGCATCTTGAATTAGTTTTTTATGGTACTGTGGAGAATATGTCATCTCCATATCTGTACCAGACTTTAAATAGTTATACCATTTCACGGAGTGGTTCCTCCGTGTATCATTTTGATTAACCTAAATGTTCTGAATTCAGTTACAAATACCTAGGTATACTGTTCCCAAGGGTCATAAGGATAAGGGCCAAGGGCACTTACGACAAAGGATGCAGGGGCATACGTCAGCATGAGCCTTTATTAGAGTCATACAAGTGAAGAAGATGTTATTGTAAGTACTATATGAACTGGATTGTGAAGAGCACAATGGGTCAACATTCTGAAAATAAGATTCTTTTGTTTGTACACAAACAATGACATGAGTATTTCGGTAAAAAAGGTGACCAAAATCCTGTAAATCAAGATAGAGTAGGAATTTTTAATGCAATTTATTTCTGGACTTGCCTTGTTGCCTGTAGAGTCGTTTCACTATAATCATCCCCTGCGGTGCTGTCTTTGAAGTGTTGTTTGTTTATTGCAAGAAGGACATACTTGTAAATTGACACGTGTTGAAGTATTGTTATTTCTCAGCTGAAAACTAGAATAAAAGAAACGCCAACATTTTGTATTATATTACTATTGTTATTTAACTTGGGACAGAGTCTGACACCTGCTTGGATTTGAGAGTGCAAACTACTGTTTACCCTCAATAAACGATAATATAATCCGGTAGACCACAAAAGGAAATGCTGACTTTTGACTTGCCGAGTGGGGACAATGAAAACAAAAGCACTAATATCTGTGCCTGTGCTACACAAACGCTGCAGCAATACAATTACAGCTGCAATTCTCTCTCTTTCTTTGCACAAGTTCAAGGTCATCAATCACAATATCATAAAAATCCTGCTGCATAATGGGACTTAAAATGCATGTCATACCATCACCACAAAGCATGATATTCAATTCAATTCAATTCAATATTTATTTTACCTGGTGTAGTTAGAACTATATAGTTCTTTCTTCCACTACACCAGGGATATTATGATTACATGACAATACACTTACAAGTAGAAATTACAATAAACATATAATACAACACAATAATTTACACAATTACAATTTCTGGTGATGAAATCGAAGTGTGCTTCTTGTCTGAGGCTATGGTTAAGTGGAATACAATGACGGATAACATTAACCCTCCAGAAGAGTCTTCAGTTCAGAAATGTTGGGACATATTATACACCAAACTTATCCTTGATAATCTTTTGGCATCATCATCTTGTGATTCCGATCGAGCTCGTTATCTGGCCCTCCAGGAAAAAGAAGCAGGATCTTGGTTGAATGCCTTACCATCTTCAACAATAGGAACTTTGATGGACGCAACGACATTTAAGATCGCTGTCGCTTTACGCCTAGGATGCAAAATCTGCCGAGAACACAAATGCATATGCGGAGCAACAGCCGATTCTCATGGCCATCATGCTTTGAGTTGTGCTAAGAGTAAGGGCAGGTACTCACGCCATTCGGCAATAAATGACATCCTCCGCAGAGCTTTGATATCTATTCACGTTCCCACGGTATTGGAACCAACAGGCATCAGTCGTTCAGATGGTAAACGTCCAGATGGTATCACCATGGTCCCTTGGTTTAGAGGAAAATCCCTTATGTGGGACGCCACCTGTGTGGACACTTTTGCACCATCGCATATTTCAAAGACATACGCTTTATTGGATTTCATGAAACCTGGTATACGCATTCATAATGTCCATGGGAAGACGTCTATTGATATTGGGCCAAATCGGTAGACCGGTACCGGAAAAATGTCAAATTTAGTGCCTTTTTTATGGTAATTTGTCAGAAAGGCGCGATAACTCAAATACGTTTTATCGGATTTTCATGAAACTTGGTATACGCATTTATAATGTCCATGGCAAGAAGCCTATTTACTTCGGACCTAATCGGTTGACCGGTACCAGAGTAACGACTAATTAAAGATAACTTTTTAAAATCATGTCTATACAACAATACCGCATTTCGAATCATTGAGGGCTTTGACTCCAATGCAGTCAGATGTTTGTTTATTTGGTTGATCAAGTTGAAATTGCGTACTACATGAATTTTGTTATATACAGAAGGTATATTACTGTAAAATAATTAGTGGAGTTCTTGGCCACTGAATTTTGGAAATGTTCACAAATTTTAAGAATTTCAAGTTGCAATACATTTAGCTTTGATGAATAACACTATTCCTTCAAATATGCTTATCAAAGTAGAGCGTTGGACTGAGCGAGATGGCCGAAATTGTAACGTCTTGGATTTGTATTATAGAGGTACCTGGTTCAAATCCCGGACCCGGCCGATTTGATATGGTTTTATTATTATTAATATTATTATTATTATTATTATTATTATTATGTGAGTGTGTGATTGTCAAGATATCACAAATCTGTAGTTCTGCTGATGCTGGACGATTTTAATCTGATTAAAAAAGAACTTATTTTCTGCATATCATAATTGCAATTATAATTGATTCAACAAAAGCATTCTGGTACTTTGTTACATCAGTTTACCTGATTTTATTCCGTTATTTAAAATGCTATTAATACTTGAGAATCGTGTGTCATTTAAACAAACAATATAAATTTAATTTTTAAAACATAGTTTACCCAGAACACAATGTAAATCTACGCCACTAGTGATTAGTTTTATTATTTATGCAAAGAAAGGTAACACATAAAAAAGTGCCGGTAATTAATATTCAACTGGAATCAGTGGTCGTCAGTGGTAGTCGAAGGTATATGCAGGTATACGCTGTACATCTTCAGCGATAGCGTTAGCGTATTTCTTCTGCTTTGGTTGTGTTTTATTTATTAATTTTTTGCGTATTTGAAATTTCTGCCTATTTTTAATTTACCTATCGGACAGTAGTGTAACCAGAAAATAATTTCTGGGAGGGTCGAAAGTGCTGGGGGTTTTAGGGGCTATGAAATACTCCCCAAGAAAAGGGGGTACGTGAGTCCACCCCCGGAATTTTTTAAATATTGAGCTAATAGAAATAACATTTTACTCTATTTTAGCTGTGAAAATCTAGTTAGAAAATTTGTTTACTGGGCTCTACTCTAAGACATGCCAACTTATATAATAAATCGTTACCTAAGTTATAATACTTATTATTATTTATAACAATAAACAATGGAAATAATAGGCCAACATTTACAAGTTCAGTATTTTATCATTAAATAAAATAATTAAATATTTGACAAAATGGAGCTTAAATAACTTAAACAGAATTTTAAGTTTTGATTTCTTTTGGTGGCCCGGACCCTCTGGATCCCTCTCCCCTACGCCACTGATACCGGAACCAAATCATGAAAATTTTTTCCTCGAATAAAAATTTATTAGTTTTCAAACTAATTTTTATAGGCCCTTGTGTAGGAATGAGATCATATTCATATTCATTTATTTACTTATATACATCTTACATTGATGTTTCAAGCGTCGTCAAATTCTAAAACATTATACTGACATACAAAGCATTCCATTGTAATACATTTAGTACAATTGCAACGAAATAAAACTAATAAAATGTTACACTACAGATTGCACTTATAATTCATCCATTCTATACATACATTTTTCGATTAAAAATGTCTTTAAAGCTGGCTTAAACTCTTTCATTTTCAATTTTTTAAATTGTGTTGGGTGTTTATTATATAGCATGCCACCAATTATAAAAGGATCCTTGTCAATGGCTTTCTTTGAAGTGAATGTTCTATAGATATTATCCTGATTTCTTGTATTATAATTGTGATAATCACCATTACGAGTTACATTGTATCTTTCGTCTAAAACCAATAAAATAACTTTAAAGACATATAATGAAATTACCGTCAATATATTTTGATTTTTAAAAGTACTTCTGCATGATACATTCCTATCCATCCTGTATATAATTCTTACACTCATTTTTTGAAGAATGAGTATTCTATTCAAGTTAGTTATACCAGAACTTCCCCAAATTTCTATTCCATAAGTGATATGGGTATGAATCAATCCATAATAAGCAAGCTTTAATACATCCGTAGTAAGATATTTAGATTATATCTTTATAGCATATATGGCTTGGCTCATTTTCTTACATATTTTATCCACTTGATTATGAAATTTTAAATTGCTATCAGTAGTGTACTTTTTCCGGTAGCTCCACCATATGGTGGAGCAGGTTCAAAGTCCATATGGTGGCGCGGGGTCAAAGTCTACCGCTGACGTCATCCAAGATGGCGGCGCGCTAAACCACGTGACCGGAAGTAGGTTTCACATTACACTACGGTTTCTCACGACGCGTAAATGCAACATCACCAATATTTGAAGCCTTCATTTTTTAAATTATATTCCGCTATACAATTTTATCCGTAAGATATCTATTTTTCTAATACATTAATTTTTACTATGGCCCTGGGGTCGACTCAGCCTCTACCAGAATCCTGGGGTAAAGGCGGTCAGTGCGTAAGGCTGTTAACCTTACCGTACCAAATGATGGACTCAGCCTCAGTCGTTGTATAAAATGTTAATCTCCTCGTACTATTGACTCAAACCCTCGGTCTATAGAGGGAATAATATTATTTTAATAAATATAACATTATTCATATGCGTACAGGTTTTATAAAGCCGATATTGTATTTTATATTCAAGTTATATTCAGAATTGCGAGAAGCAATGTCTCAATGCACAGAGATTTCTGATGACACATGCGGAAGTTTCATGTCGACACTAGATAAGGTTTCTGCTGACGCGTGATATTTACATAGCACTGTAGAGATTCATGTATGTATGTATGTTATAGAATTTTACATAACATATGTTTAATCCTCAGTCAATAATATGACTGTCATTTTGTATGCTAGCGATGAAAATATTCTGTTGCGATATATTTACGAATATTAAAAGCCTGTATATTCATGCGTTATAACAGCGAAGATTTCTGCTAGCCTTGTCTCGGTGCCGTAATCAGAATTCAACCCACTCATCTGTGATATGTGTGTGTGTGTACGAGTATAATTCTTATCATCTGCTATCGTGTTAAAACACATCTTCATTCATTGAGACTTTTAATATTTAAATCTCCAGTCGTTATGTCAAAACAGTTCATCTGTCCCTTTAATAATTAAATACATGAATAATTAGGTCTTGTGTGTTTAATTTATTAATCTTTCTGTATTACCTTTTTTATGTCTACCGCTTTTATTAATTTATTGTTTCATTCTCCGCTTTGAATAACGCTGTGAACGAACTTGATCAAAATGTATTATAATAAAAATTCATGTAACAGTCCTGACGGACGCTCCTGATGAAAATACAAAAATGGCTTCCAACGCAAGATTAAAAATACTTATAACGAGAGATTTGAAATGGTATATTTCGAATTATTGCGTAATACTTATTATGGATGTCAGAAAAAACAAAATGGCTTCTCGCGCTCAATTTTTAATTATGAACAAAAATATTGTAGTGGATTTGTAATAGCTAACATGTTAATATATTGTCACGAGAGAGTTCTGTTATGAGTAACATTTCACAGTAGAGACCGGAAGCATGTATCATATTACAAAAGTCATCATTTTATTTTCTAGGTTTTGTCACGTAGCGGGTCATCCTCGCATATCATATTACATTGTTCATATGTGTTATACGAACTGAGGCATCATGCTGTGTCAGCAGTTTTTTTCTCAAATGCATATTAGACGTATCTTCAAACAAAAGGTTAATTTCACAATTTCTTGTATAAGAATAAAGAAATTGTGAAATGCGGATAATGCTGAATGAAAAATTATTTATGACGTCACCAGATATTACATTCACTACAGACTTGCCCGAACATGCATCGGTAGACTTGATCATACTTGTTTCAAGGTTACACGTCTTATATTACAGCTGAGTCATGAATTCTTTATTTATGACGTCGCGGCCTACGTAATGGTCACATGATTCAAGATGGCGGACCACGCGCACGATATGAAATTACAAAATGGTGGAGGGCGGGAGATATGAAATTGTATATTTCGAATTAATGCGCAATTCTTATTATAGATTTCAGGAAAAAAACAAAATGGCATCTGGCAGGAGATTTGAAATTGTATATTTCGAAGTAATGCGTAATTCCTATTATAGATGTAAGAAAATTCAAAATGGCGTCTGGCGGGGGATTTGAAATTGTATACTTCGTATTAATTCGAAATTTCTATTATAGAGTGAGAGAAACAAAATTGGGTCTGGTGGGAGATTTGAAATTGATATATTTCGAATTAATGCGTAATTCCTATTATAGATGTCAGAAGATTCAAAATGGGGTTTAGTGCAAGATTCAAATTACTGAACAAAAGACATTGTAGTGGATTTGAAATAGCTAATATGGTAATATTCGTAAGAGAAAGTTCTATATATTTAAAAATTTATTATGCGAGAGGTTTGAGGCCAGATATACTTCTCATATTACCGATCAAGTATGTACACGTTCTGGCCGGAAGTTAAGTAGGTCACGCGTGTCAAATTACAAGCCTGTGCATGTCTCGTGAGCGAGGCTAACTCATAGCGTTACTATATATCTTCATCATCATTTCTTAAGCTTTCTCTCAGCTAGTTGGTGGAGTAATTTTATCCCGTGGTGAGTCTAACTTCATAACGTCACTATTTTAGCGATGAAGTCAAGGCATGATGCAAGGGTCACATGATACAATATGAAGAACCAAGCGCGCGATTCAAATTTATAAACCAAAAAAAGGGGGTAACATTGCGTACGATTTGGAAAATGATATATTTTAATTACAAGATGGTCTGTGTTAGGGCTTGTTCCATGAATATGTCAACATCAGATCCATATCCGTTTTCACTTTTGCTTCCGTCCGTATATATTTTCATTGTATAATCCACATGTTATTCTACTTTGCTAATTACTCTTAAGTCCGCTGGATGCAGCCAGGTTTGTAATGTCATCGTTAGATCAAGTGGTTGGTTTAACACTTCTCCTTGTTGTACTGCTTTGTATAATATGACTGCTTCCTCTATCTTAATGGTAATTGGACTTATTCCTGTTACCATGCACAATGCTTCATTTGACATGGTTGGAAAGTTTTGGCAATTTGTATGATCATGAGTCTTTACGCCCTCTTGTACTTTGTCCGGTTGTACTGTCTTGTCGAAGCATTTATTCAAACTGGAGCACCATACTCATATGGATTGTCATATGTGGTGTGATATCCTGTTAACTAGTAGTTTTTCAATAACTTTTCCTGCGACATTTAGCGAGCTTATTGATCGAAATTTTGAGACATCGCTGCTGTTTTCTTTTCCTGGTTTTAATATTGGGATTATTTTTCCTTAGCTTTAGGGAATTTTCCATTTGTTAAGCATCCGTTGTACATCGTTGTAACAGATTTTGGTAAGATTTTAAAAGTGCATAGTAGTATCTTGATCGTTATGCCGTTATCTCCAAGACCTTTTAAGTGCTCATTATGCTCTAAAACATTAATAATTTCTGAATGTGTAAATAACTTATCTCCGGTGCTTATTGGTATCTTTGTTTCTTCTTTTAATCTTCTATGATACTGACTATCTTCTTCTTTATTATTTGCCGGTGTGAAGTAGTTCAAAAGGTGCCTCATGGTATCTTCTATACTAGTTGTACGATAAGATCGTTAGTACTATGTTTTTCCTTATTATGTCAGTTTGTATATTTAATTCCATGGATTGTTTGATGCGGTTAAGTTACAATATTCTTTCCATGAGTTTAATTTCTGTCTTCGTATTGTTTCTTCGTAATTCCTTTTTGCTTCAAAGTATTGTTCTTTACGCATATATCACAGTAAATCATTATTCTATGTATTCTGGTACCTTCTCCTTAGTGTACAAAAGTCAGATTTTTTATCTAATTTACACCATCATGTATGAATTAGTTTCATAGCTTTCCACTATTGTTTAACTTAACCCACTATTTTCTATCAAATTATTCATGCTATCATATCATCTACCTAATTAACATCACACTATAGGTTTAGTACCAAATGAGGTACTCTGTACATACATTTTTTTATAATACATCACAAGCTTTGTGGTTAAAATAATATGCTTATTGTTTTTCTAAGTGTTATAACATCGGTTTTCCAAATACGAGCTACCATTCCTCACACTGCCTTTGAACTCGACCTGTTCAGCATTCCAGTCTTAGAACCATATTTTATATCCACCTGACACAAGTAACATTTTTTACGAGATCTTTATTGTAATTTACAGAGCACCTAAGAGTTTATACCAGCTGCAATAATAGTTATTGGTAATATTGTTTTAAATTCAAAGTCATTCCATCAGTTAATCTTCACTTTAATACTATTTAATTTTACTTTTTCAGTTATGTTCGCCCTATATATTTCATTTATACTTCAGTTCTACTTATGAGGCTTCTTTAACCAAGGCTATTATTCACTTCGTCTCATTGTAACATCTACTAAGAAACCTTAGGAAAAGGATTCTTTAAATCTAGTTTTGATATCTAAATTTCCTTCTTTACCCATGACAAGGTTTCAACTTGTCATCTGCAAGCTAGATAATTTTTTTTAGAAACTGGACGATCACAATTCTTGCATCCAAGCTGAGGGATGAAACAATTATCATTATTATTACTATTAATTTTATTATTACATTCGGGCTTTATAGCCTTAAAGGGACATGTCCTACCACCCATCAGCTGCTTATTTTCCACTATTTTATTTCGGTATTAGATGGCAATATTATGGTCTAAGTTGTAAGGACAGCGGTTTTAAAAATATGAGCTACCGTTTCTATATACAACTGAATCTTCAGAAGTCCTCACAAAGGTCAGTACACTTTGTTTTAAGGTTTTTATTCAGAAAAATCCGTACACGATTGGCATATAACCACTGCACATCTGCAGCGCCGATAATAGCTCCGACGACAATGTACAGTCTTTTTTCATCCATCCATCTTTGTTTGTTCATTTCTTTTCCTTTTCCACTTGAAATAATTTCGGTGTACACTTCATTGTAGTATTTATTATTATATATAACAAGTATCAGAACTCATTATGGATTAAATTACATTTATTGGTATTAGATTTAAAACTTTTAGATCCTGCTAACCTAACCTAACCTATCATAACCTAAACTAACTTAACCTTACCTAGCCTAACTAAAGCTGTAATATAATATGTCTTACACTATAAGTTTGGTTATGAATAATGGAAGAGAGATACAATAAAAAGAAAAGTTCAACAAATGTACATGTTTTTCATTTTCCATACGTACAAGTTCTAGTCAGATAGAATATTCTTAGTGATGACCTATGAATTTTCAGAGTCTGCAAACCTGGGCCACCTGTTTTCTGTAGTTTCTCGTTATAAAATGTATCACTTCCTTCCAAATCCTGAAGGAGATATGACTATAATGGTAATGGTGTTGTTCTTGTTCTTGTGGTAAATAGACGAGACCAATGCTACAAGAATGATACTGAGAAGTAGACCGAGAACGAAAAGTAGACCGAGAAGTAGACCGAGAAGTAGACCGATAAATAGATAGAAATATAGACCGAAAACGAGAAGTGAACGGAGAAATAGACCGAGAAGTAAACCGAAAACGAGATGTAGACCGAGAAGTAGACCGAGAACGAGAAATAGACAGAGAAATAGACCGAGAACGAGAAGTAGACCGAGAACGAGAAGTAGACAGAGAAATAGACCGAGAACGTCAAGTGGATCGAGAAATAGACCGAGAACGAGAAGTAGAACGGGAACGAGAAGTAGACCGAGAAGTAGACCGAGAACGAGAAGTAGACCGAGAAGTAGTCCGAGAACGAGAAGTAGACCGAGGAATAGACCGAGAAGTATACCGAGAACGAGAAGTAGACCGAGAAATAGACCAAGAACGAGAACTAGACCAAGAAATTGAACGAGAATGAGAAGTGGAGCGAGAAATAGATCGAGAACGAGAAGTAGGCCGAGAAATAGACCGAGAACGAGACCGAGAACAAGACCGAGAACGAGACCGAGACCAAAACAGATAAATAGACCGAGAACGAGAAGTAGACCGATGATGAGACGAGACGAGACCGAAAACAAGGATTTACCTGTAAGACTCTAAAATGATGCATCTGATCATTTCGACACTCATAAATTTGTACTACAACATTTCGTTTAAAACCTTTAAAATGTTAATTTCAGTTATAATACAAATATAACTTGGCTACTTCGAAACCATTCGCTTCGTTTTTCAAACTCTCTCATCGATCCGTATGTATCGCTTATGGTTGGTTTGGAGTGGGTTATTCTAGTCAGAACTAGTTTAGACTGGTTTTCTTTCTAATCAGAACTAGTCTGGACTGGCTTTTGTCTAGTCAGAACTAGTCTGGACTGGCTTTTGTCTAGTCAGAACTAGTCTGGACTGGCTTTTCTCTAGTCAGAACTAGTCTGCACTGGCTTTTTTCTAGTCAGAACTAGTCTGGACTGGCTTTTTTCTAGACAGAACTAGTCTGGACCCATTCTGTCTAGTCAGAATTAGTCTGGACTGGCTTTTGTCTAGTCAGAACTAGTCTGGACTGACTTTTTTCTAGTCAGAACTAGTCTGGACTGGCTTTTTTCTAGTCAGAACTAGTCTGGACTGTCTTTTGTCTAGTCAGAACTAGTCTGTACTGGTTTCAGTTCCATACAAAGATTTTTATCTTTTTCATATACTGGGGGATGGCTACTGACATTAAGCTTAAGGATTATATATTGTACAAGTATAAAGAAAGAATGAAAGAAAAAAGGACTCATTATATTAAATGTTATCGATAATATAAAGTGAAAATAGGGGGTGCTGCAGTTCCACGGTGCTTTTGCATGAGCCACCACTGTACAGCACTGAGTGGAATATATGCATAATTGGTTTAAAATATGTTTTTTAAAGAAAACTTTTTGTCCATTATTTCATTTCATAACTAACAGCCCTCTCATAACAGAGCTTCACTCACAGAGTTTGCTAAAGATGATATTAGTTTAAATTAAATTCAGAACATACCATTCAGTGTGCATTATCAAAACAAAGCATGGGGCAGAGAGGGACATTGAACTATGTACACCATACCATCGGTGCTGACTTGTAAAATTTATTGGGGGTGCTCACTCAGAAAATGAAAATCATATTTTAAGTTGAATATGATTTATGATGAAAGTCCTTCTTCATTACAACAAACAAAATTATTAATTACTAATAAACAGACACTCTGTTCATGGTCTGTTTATTTAATCAATAATTATTGCATTATTAACAAGAATATCACTTTTCTTGAGGATTAATAAAATTTAATTAGTCTTAAGTAATTTTTGTTAGTCATTAGGTATTGACTTAGCGCCAATATTTCTGTATAGAGTTATACAGTGAAATAAATATTTAAATATAAAAATAAAAAAAGATGGGCTTTTGGCAAATATGTTTTTATTGCAAACTTAGTTTCTATTAATGAACTCATTTGCTATTTCGTCAAAATCTAAATCACAGCTTCTTCTCTGTGGGAATATATAATTCATTGACATCATTGTTGACCCATTGTAGACCTAGTGTAGTATTTAAGTCTTTGGAGAGAGAAGAATGATCGTTTTGCATTAGAGGTGATACTGCTATTGTAAGACCTAGTCTCATGATTCATGAACTTTACAAACAAAGAAAAGTTTATTTCCAAAGGATAGTTCTGGGAACTGGGAAGAATGTATAGAGATAATAATTATTATTGGAGGTAGATACTGATAATGGGAAGTGCACAGTGAAGTCATAACATAGCCTATATATTATGATTTGTAACACACTTCACTATTTATAATTTCTTTACTTTAGAAGTATGTAGTTTCAGTCACCATTGTGATCATCGTCAGCTACCTCAGAAATTTGGTTGGCAGGGCAGCCCCCCCTCAACGACCAATCTTAGCTCCTGGGTGCCATCTAGTGGTGGGTGAATGTATCTTCTAATTAGAGTGTCATCTGCCAGTATATCAAAATTCAGTAATTTGTGTTTGTTTTTTTGAATGAAGATTTCATCCCCATACCGTTAATTCTTGAGGTCTTTCTACTGGTTTTAATAATTTTACATCCTGTTCTATTTCATGTCTCTCTCCCCACAAATGAGCCACTATTGCAGATTTGTCTGTCTGTCTGTCTGAATTTAATGTTCCTAAAATGTTCTTTGAATCTAATTTGAATATTCCTTTTTGTTTGGCCAATGTAAACTTTTTCACAACCATTGCAATCTGTTTGGTAAATACCTAATTTTTTATTGCTTGGTTCTTTGTCCATGTGTCCATTTTTAGGAGGTTTCTTAAGTTGATTTTATTCTGGGGAGTCAAAATTATATTGAATTCCTTAAATCTTTTTTGCCCCCAAGGATGAAAAGTGAATTCATTTGCTTCTGTCACTCTCATTTATTAAGATGGTCTGTTGTTGTATGACCTTTTTCTTTTGAACTTCTGGATCATTTTGTCAATGAGGCACTTTTTTCATCAATTTTTTGTAGATGTTTCTATTATGTCATTGTATTCCTTAGTGTAGTCTACTCCTTTTGATTGATTGGAACATTCACTAGTCTGTGGACTAGAATGCTGATCATAGAATGTTTATGTTGGACTGGATTGTAGCAGTCTGCTTTTATGTAATTGTCTGTATGGGTCTCTTTCCTGTATATACCATATTCAATAATGTCAAACCTATGGAAGATGTTCAAGTCTAAAAAGGCAGGCAATTATTAGATTCTATTTTCATGGTGAATTGAATGCTTAGGTCCAGTAGATTTAGTAGTTTCAGTGCATCTTGAATTAGTTTTTTATGGTACTGTGGAGAATATGTCATCTCCATATCTGTACCAGACTTTAAATAGTTATACCATTTCACGGAGTGGTTCCTCCGTGTATCATTTTGATTAACCTAAATGTTCTGAATTCAGTTACAAATACCTAGGTATACTGTTCCCAAGGGTCATAAGGATAAGGGCCAAGGGCACTTACGACAAAGGATGCAGGGGCATACGTCAGCATGAGCCTTTATTAGAGTCATACAAGTGAAGAAGATGTTATTGTAAGTACTATATGAACTGGATTGTGAAGAGCACAATGGGTCAACATTCTGAAAATAAGATTCTTTTGTTTGTACACAAACAATGACATGAGTATTTCGGTAAAAAAGGTGACCAAAATCCTGTAAATCAAGATAGAGTAGGAATTTTTAATGCAATTTATTTCTGGACTTGCCTTGTTGCCTGTAGAGTCGTTTCACTATAATCATCCCCTGCGGTGCTGTCTTTGAAGTGTTGTTTGTTTATTGCAAGAAGGACATACTTGTAAATTGACACGTGTTGAAGTATTGTTATTTCTCAGCTGAAAACTAGAATAAAAGAAACGCCAACATTTTGTATTATATTACTATTGTTATTTAACTTGGGACAGAGTCTGACACCTGCTTGGATTTGAGAGTGCAAACTACTGTTTACCCTCAATAAACGATAATATAATCCGGTAGACCACAAAAGGAAATGCTGACTTTTGACTTGCCGAGTGGGGACAATGAAAACAAAAGCACTAATATCTGTGCCTGTGCTACACAAACGCTGCAGCAATACAATTACAGCTGCAATTCTCTCTCTTTCTTTGCACAAGTTCAAGGTCATCAATCACAATATCATAAAAATCCTGCTGCATAATGGGACTTAAAATGCATGTCATACCATCACCACAAAGCATGATATTCAATTCAATTCAATTCAATATTTATTTTACCTGGTGTAGTTAGAACTATATAGTTCTTTCTTCCACTACACCAGGGATATTATGATTACATGACAATACACTTACAAGTAGAAATTACAATAAACATATAATACAACACAATAATTTACACAATTACAATTTCTGGTGATGAAATCGAAGTGTGCTTCTTGTCTGAGGCTATGGTTAAGTGGAATACAATGACGGATAACATTAACCCTCCAGAAGAGTCTTCAGTTCAGAAATGTTGGGACATATTATACACCAAACTTATCCTTGATAATCTTTTGGCATCATCATCTTGTGATTCCGATCGAGCTCGTTATCTGGCCCTCCAGGAAAAAGAAGCAGGATCTTGGTTGAATGCCTTACCATCTTCAACAATAGGAACTTTGATGGACGCAACGACATTTAAGATCGCTGTCGCTTTACGCCTAGGATGCAAAATCTGCCGAGAACACAAATGCATATGCGGAGCAACAGCCGATTCTCATGGCCATCATGCTTTGAGTTGTGCTAAGAGTAAGGGCAGGTACTCACGCCATTCGGCAATAAATGACATCCTCCGCAGAGCTTTGATATCTATTCACGTTCCCACGGTATTGGAACCAACAGGCATCAGTCGTTCAGATGGTAAACGTCCAGATGGTATCACCATGGTCCCTTGGTTTAGAGGAAAATCCCTTATGTGGGACGCCACCTGTGTGGACACTTTTGCACCATCGCATATTTCAAAGACATCCCGCCTTGCAAGATCGGCTGCTGAGGCTGCAGTTAACCTGAAAAAACAAAAATATCGCGCTATCGCTGATAATTACTTTTTCGTCGTCTTTGCGGTGCAGACCATGGGTTCATGGTGCAAAGATGCCTCAGCACTTGTTGCCGACATTGGCAGAAGGCTGTGTTCTCTAACTGGGGAACCTCGTTCAACCGAGTTTTTGAGGCAGCGAATTGGCATCGCCCTGCAGCGTGGAAATGCTGCCAGCATCAAGGGCACTTTCACTGAATCTTCTGGCCTGGAGGAGTGTATTTCCTTTGACTTTTCATCTTACTTGCACACAAGAAGATAGTTGTTTTTGGGAGACATCATATGAAAAATGAGATGAACAAAGCTACTTCTAATGTTGAAGATTAATATTATTAATGTATTACACCAACTATTGTAGCTATTATGTATATTACAATATACACAATACAATATCTATAATTAATTAATATAACTTAAATCTACAATTCACATTACCGTAATCTTAATTTATTACTTATACTAATACACAAGTTTTAGTAGGGCCTAATAGTTTTCTTTTAGGCACACAGCTAATCCCACATATTTAAAATGAAAATAAATAAATACAGATATATAGGTCTGTATACCTATACATATATATACATGAATAATTAGGTCTTATGTGTTTAATTTATTAATCTTTCTGTATTACCTTTTTTTATGTCTACCGCTTTTATTAATTTATTGTTTCATTCTCCGCTTTGAATAACGCTGTGAACGAACTTGGTCAAAATGTATTATAACAAAAATTCATATAACAGTCCTGACGGACGCTCCTGATGAAAATACAAGAATGGCTTCCAACGCAAGATTAAAAATACTTATAACGAGAGATTTGAAATTGTATATTTCGAATTAATGCGTAATTCTTATTATGGATGTCAGAAAAAACAAAATGGCTTCTCGCGCTCAATTTTTAATTATGAACAAAAACATTGTAGTGGATTTGTAATAGCTAACATGTTAATATATTCTTACGAGAGAGTTCTGTTATGAGTAACATTTCACAGTGGAGACCGGAAGCATGTATCATATTACAAAAGTCATCATTTTATTTTCGAGGTTTTGTCACGTAGCGGGTCATCCTCGCATATCATATTACATTGTTCATATGTGTTATACGAACTGAGACATCATGCTGTGTCAGCAGTTTTTTCTCAAATGCATATTAGACTTATCTTCAAACAAAAGGTTAATTTCACAATTTCTTGTATATGAATAAATAAATTGTGAAATGCGGATAATGCTGAATGAAAAAATTATTTATGACGTCACCAGATATTACATTCACTACAGACTTGCCCGAACATGCATCAGTAGACTTGATCATACTTGTTTCAAGGTTACACGTCTTATATTACAGCTGAGTCATGAATTCTTTATTTATGACGTCACGGCCTACGTAATGGTCACATGATTCAAGATGGCGGACTACGCGCACGATATGAAATTACAAAATGGTGGAAGACGGGAGATATGAAATTGTATTTTTCGAATTAATGCGCAATTCTTATTATAGATTTCAGGAAAAAACAAAATGGCATCTGGCAGGAGATTTGAAATTGTATATTTCGAAGTAATGCGTAATTCCTATTATAGATGTAAGAAAATTCAAAATGGCGTCTGGCGGGGGATTTGAAATTGTATACTTCGTATTAATTCGAAATTTCTATTATAGAGTGAGAAAAACAAAATTGCGTCTGGTGGGAGATTTGAAAATGATATATTTCGAATTAATGCGTAATTCCTATTATAGATGTCAGAAAATTCAAAATGGGGTTTAGTGCAAGATTCAAATTACTGAACAAAAGACATTGTAGTGGATTTGAAATAGCTAATATGGTAATATTCGTACGAGAAAGTTCTATATATTTAAAAATTTATTATGCGAGAGGTTTGAGGCCAGATATACTTCTCATATTACCGATCAAGTATGTACACGTTCTGGCCGGAAGTTAAGTAGGTCACGCGTGTCAAATTACAAGCCTGTGCATGTCTCGTGAGCGAGGCTAACTCATAGCGTTACTATATATCTTCATCATCATTTTTTAAGCTTTCTCTCAGCTCAATGGTGGAGTAATTTTATCCCGTGGTGAGTCTAACTTCATAACGTCACTATTTTAGCGATGAAGTCAAGGCATGATGCAAGGGTAACATGATACAATATGAAGAACCAAGCGCGCGATTCAAATTTATAAACTATAAAAGGGGTAACATTGCGTACGATTTGGAAAATGATATATTTTAATTACAAGATGGTCTGTGTTAGGGCTTGTTCCATGAATATGTCAACATCAGATCCAAATCCGTTTTCACTTTTGCTTCCGTCCGTATATATTTTCATTGTATAATCCACATGTTCTTCTACTTTGCTAATTACTCTTAAGTCCGTTGGATGCAGCCAGGTTTGTAATGTCATCGTTAGATCAAGTGTTGGTTTAACACTTCTCCTTGTTGTACTGCTTTGTATAATATGACTGCTTCCTCTATCTTAATGGTAATTGGACTTATTCCTGTTACCATGCACAATGCTTCATTTGACATGGTTCGGAAAGTTTTGGCAATTCGTATGTTCATGAGTCTTTACGCCCTCTTGTACTTTGTCCGGTTGTACTGTCTTGTCGAAGCATTTATTCAAACTGGAGCACCATACTCATATGGATTGTCATATGTGGTGTGATATCCTGTTAACTAGTAGTTTTTCAATAACTTTTCCTGCGACATTTAGCGAGCTTATTGATCGAAATTTTGAGACATCGCTGCTGTTTTCTTTTCCTGGTTTTAATATTGGGATTATTTTTCATTAGCTTTAGGGAATTTTCCATTTGTTAAGCATCCGTTGTACATCGTTGTTACAGATTTTGGTAAGATTTTAAAAGTGCATAGTAGTATCTTGATCGTTATGCCGTCATCTCCAAGAGCTTTTAAGTGCTCATTATGCTCTAAAACATTAATAATTTCTGAATGTGTAAATAACTTATCTCCGGTGCTTATTGGTACCTTTGTTTCTTCTTTTAATCTTCTATGATACTGACTATCTTCTTCTTTATTATTTGCCGGTGTGAAGTAGTTCAAAAGGTGCCTCATGGTATCTTCTATACTAGTTGTACGATAAGATCGTTAGTACTATGTTTTTCCTTATTATGTCAGTTTGTATATTTAATTCCATGGATTGTTTGATGCGGTTAAGTTACAATATTCTTTCCATGAGTTAAATTTCTGTCTTCGTATTGTTTCTGCGTAATTCCTTTTCGCTTCAAAGCATTGTTCTTTACGCATTTATCGCACTAAATCATTATTCTATGTATTCTGGTACCTTCTCCTTAGTGTACCAAAGTCAGATTTTTTTATCTAAGTTACACCATCATGTATGAATTAGTTTCATAGCTTTCCACTATTGTTTAACTTAACCCACTATTTTCCATCAATTTATTCATGCTATCATATCATCTACCTAATTAACATCACACTATAGGTTTAGTACCAAATGAGGTACTCTGTACATACATTTTTTTATAATACATCACAAGCTTTGTGGTTAAAATAATATGCTTATTGTACTTGTAAAGTTTAACTTAACAAAATTGACTTAAATTTGGGTAAACTTGCTTTAGGACAATATTATACAATTGAAGAAACAAAGCATAAACAATCAAAAGAAGCAGTGAAAACAAGATTGCCTCACATTTCCAGGTTACAGTATATCACTAAATTTCTTTCAAGATTCTCAACTGTGAAGTTCTTCCTGTTATCTCTTAAAGTACATTTGAAGGCAGAAAATGAACTTTCAACCTCGCATTACGTCTACAATGGTTGTTCGTACGAATATATTAAAATTAATACGCCGGTACTCTTACACTTCCTCTCTTGATACTGTCCATCCTAGCCGACAATGGGTTGAACGAAACGCTGGTGGTATTAATTTCAACCCGACAAAAATTGTCTCTCCGCAAAATATCCATTTCTCAACTGGTGACAAACAAAAAAGACAAAAAAGTAGCCTAAATTAGATATTTTAGGTTTTATATCCCGTTTAGGCACATTTAGGTACTGAATCCTATGTAGCACATTCAAATTCACTAAACCAATTATTCTACCCGAATACGATATTTTGGACAAAAACCTAAAAAAAACTATTTCATCTATTGGAAAACCTAAAACAGGATCTTTAAAAACATAAAAATCCGGTCCCTAGTTATAACAGCGGTTTTCCAAATACGAGCTACCATTCCTCACACTGCCTTTGAACTCGACCTGTTCAGCATTCCAGTCTTAGAACCATATTTTATATCCCCTGACACAAGTAACATTTTTTACGAGATCTTTATTGTAATTTACAGAGCACCTAAGAGTTTATACCAGCTGCAATAATAGTTAATGGTAATATTGTTTTAAATTCAAAGTCATTCCATCCGTTAATCTTCACTTTAATACTATTTCATTTTACTTTTTCAGTTATGTTCGCCCTATATATTCCATTTATACTTCAGTTCTACTTATGAGGCTTCTTTAACCAAGGCAATTATTCACGTCGTCCCATTGTAACATCTACTAAGAAACCTTAGGAAAAGGATTCTTTAAATCTAGTTCTGTTATCTAAATTTCCTTCTTTACCCATGACAAGGTTTCAACTTGTCATCTGCAATTAGGTTTTATATCCCGTTTAGGTACATTTAGGTACTGAATCCTATGTAGCACATTCAAATTCACTAAACCAATTATTCTACCCGAATACGATATTTTGGACAAAAACCTAAAAAAAACTATTTCATCTCTTGGAAAACCTAAAACAGGATCTTTAAAAACATAAAAATCCGGTCCCTAGTTATAACAGCGGTTTTCCAAATACGAGCTACCATCCCTCACACTGCCTTTGAACTCGACCTGTTCAGCATTCCAGTCTTAGAACCATATTTTATATCCCCTGACACAAGTAACATTTTTTACGAGATCTTTATTGTAATTTACAGAGCACCTAAGAGTTTATACCAGCTGCAATAATAGTTAATGGTAATATTGTTTTAAATTCAAAGTCATTCCATCCGTTAATCTTCACTTTAATACTATTTCATTTTACTTTTTCAGTTATGTTCGCCCTATATATTCCATTTATACTTCAGTTCTACTTATGAGGCTTCTTAAGGCAATTATTCACGTCGTCCCATTGTAACATCTACTAAGAAACCTTAGGAAAAGGATTCTTTAAATCTAGTTCTGTTATCTAAATTTCCTTCTTTACCCATGACAAGGTTTCAACTTGTCATCTGCAATTAGGTTTTATATCCCGTTTAGGTACATTTAGGTACTGAATCCTATGTAGCACATTCAAATTCACTAAACCAATTATTCTACCCGAATACGATATTTTGGACAAAAACCTAAAAAAAACTATTTCATCTCTTGGAAAACCTAAAACAGGATCTTTAAAAACATAAAAATCCGGTCCCTAGTTATAACAGCGGTTTTCCAAATACGAGCTACCATCCCTCACACTGCCTTTGAACTCGACCTGTTCAGCATTCCAGTCTTAGAACCATATTTTATATCCCCTGACACAAGTAACATTTTTTACGAGATCTTTATTGTAATTTACAGAGCACCTAAGAGTTTATACCAGCTGCAATAATAGTTAATGGTAATATTGTTTTAAATTCAAAGTCATTCCATCCGTTAATCTTCACTTTAATACTATTTCATTTTACTTTTTCAGTTATGTTCGCCCTATATATTCCATTTATACTTCAGTTCTACTTATGAGGCTTCTTAAGGCAATTATTCACGTCGTCCCATTGTAACATCTACTAAGAAACCTTAGGAAAAGGATTCTTTAAATCTAGTTCTGTTATCTAAATTTCCTTCTTTACCCATGACAAGGTTTCAACTTGTCATCTGCAATTAGGTTTTATATCCCGTTTAGGTACATTTAGGTACTGAATCCTATGTAGCACATTCAAATTCACTAAACCAATTATTCTACCCGAATACGATATTTTGGACAAAAACCTAAAAAAAACTATTTCATCTCTTGGAAAACCTAAAACAGGATTTTTAAAAACATAAAAATCCGGTCCCTAGTTACAACAGCGGTTTTCCAAATACGAGCTACCATCCCTCACATCTGCAATTAGGTTTTATATCCCGTTTAGGTACATTTAGGTACTGAATCCTATGTAGCACATTCAAATTCACTAAACCAATTATTCTACCCGAATACGATATTTTGGACAAAAACCTAAAAAAAACTATTTCATCTCTTGGAAAACCTAAAACAGGATCTTTAAAAACATAAAAATCCGGTCCCTAGTTACAACAGCGGTTTTCCAAATACGAGCTACCATCCCTCACACTGCCTTTGAACTCGACCTGTTCAGCATTCCAGCCTTAGAACCATATTTTATATCCCCTGACACAAGTAACATTTTTTACGAGATCTTTATTGTAATTTACAGAGCACCTAAGAGTTTATACCAGCTGCAATAATAGTTAATGGTAATATTGTTTTAAATTCAAAGTCATTCCATCCGTTAATCTTCACTTTAATACTATTTCATTTTACTTTTTCAGTTATGTTCGCCCTATATATTCCATTTATACTTTAGTTCTACTTATGAGGCTTCTTTAACCAAGGCAATTATTCACGTCGTCCCATTGTAACATCTACTAAGAAACCTTAGGAAAAGGATTCTTTAAATCTAGTTCTGATATCTAAATTTCCTTCTTTACCCATGACAAGGTTTCAACTTGTCATCTGCAAGCTAGATAATTTTTTTTAGAAACTGGACGATCACAATTCTAGCATCCAAGCTGAGGGATGAAACAATTATCATTATTATTACTATTAATTTTATTATTACATTCGGGCTTTATAGCCTTAAAGGGACATGTCCTACCACCCATCAGCTGCTTATTTTCCACTATTTTATTTCGGTATTAGATGGCAATATTATGGTCTAAGTTGTAAGCACAGCTGTTTTCCAAATATGAGCTACCATTTCTATATACAACTGAATCTTCAGAAGTCCTCACAAAGGTCAGTACACTCTGTTTTAAGGTTTTTATTCAGAAAAATCCGTACACGATTGGCATATAACCACTGCACATCTGCAGCGCTGATAATAGCTCTAACGACAATATACAGTCTTTTTTCACCCATCCATCTTTCCTTGTTCTTTTCTTTTCCTTTTCCACTTGAAATAATTTCGGTGTACACTTCATTGTAGTATTTATTATTATATATAACAAGTATCAGAACTCATTATGGATTAAATTACATTTATTGGTATTAGATTTAAAATTTTTAGATCCTGCTAACCTAACCTAAGCTATCATAACCTTTCCTAGCCTAACTAAAGCTGTAATATATTCATATTCATATTCATATTCATTTAATCCATTTTGACCGCAGTTCTGCGGTATAGGATACAATATAACAACAATATAACAAACTATTATAGTACAAGGGTACAAGAATAATATTAGAAATACATACATTGAAATATAAAGAGATACAAAGAAATACAAAGAAATACAAAGAAATACAGGATCAATACAACACTACAAAACAATAAATAAATAAATAAATAAAAAGTGCAATGTGTAGGTCAAATAGTAGGTACTGAAAGATTATTTAAAGTTTTTGGCTACCTCAAAAAATTCATCATTTTTGTAGAAGCAGATTTGTTTTAGTTTCATCAGTACTAAGCCTTTAAAGTGTTTAAAAGTTAAATTTCTAGTAGCAACCGGAAGAGAATTAAACATTTTCACTGACATGTACCTAAAATTATGTTTGGTTGTTGCAAACAAGCATTGATCCTGTAAAATCTTATTGCAATTTCTGGTGCCAAAGGTATGTACATCAGAATAAGTTTTAAAGTTATCATAATTACTCTTGACATATAACAAGCACTGTAAAATATATATAGATGGTAGGCTGAGAATACCAGATGAGATGAAAAGAGGTTTACAGTGGGCTTTCCAATCAGCACCATAGATTATCCTTAAAGCCTTCTTCTGTAATTTGAAGATGTTAAGCGCAGAACTACAATTACCCCAAAGTAGAGTACCATAAGTTAAATGGCTATGAACATAAGCATAGTATGCAGAAATTAATACCTCTCTAGTCACATATTTTTGCAGTCTGCGAAGCACAAATATGCCTCTGGCAATCTTATTATAATAATAATAATAATAATAATAATAGTTTATTCATCCTCTGAACATTTACATGTTATGGGATATGCTAACTATACAAGATCAGACAGAGTTGTGTTACAATTTGCATATAGAACAGAGAGAGAAAACATTAAATCTTATATACGGTACATTTATTTACAGTGAAAATAATTCAGCATTGTGGCATTTTTCTTCAAATTCCTCTATACTGTATATGGCATTCTTTGTTAAGAATTTTTTCATGTAGGTCATGAAGTGTTTTGTTTTGAGGTTTCTAATTTTGTGTGGGAGGTTATTATATAGTTTGGGACCTATGTGCTTATAGCTATTGTGTGTTTTTGTTAGTCTTAAATATGGGGTGTCTAGGTCTGTTTTTTGCCTTGTGTTGTGGGTATGGATCTGACTGCGTTCACTAAAAAGATGTTGGTTCTCCTTTGTGTAGGACAGAGCATGAGATATATAGAGAGATGGTTGTGTCATGATGTTGCTGTTCCTAAAAGCAGTTCTACACGTTTTTTGGATATCTATGTTATATATACATCTAATGGCCTTTTTCTGCCATTTGAATACGGTTTTTGCTCCAGCAGAATTGCCCCATAGAAGGATCCCATATTGTAGATGTGAGTGAAAAAGAGCATGGTAGACGGTCAGTAAATGTTTCTCGCTGAGCACAGATTTAAGTTTACGAAGGAGATAAAGAACTCTAGAGAGTTTTTTACAGAGTTGTTCTGTATGTGCATTCCAGGTCAGCTTTTCATCTATGTATATGCCTAATAGTTTCACAGATGTCTTCGGATTTATGTCAGTCAATGAGTTGTTGAGATGAAAGGTGATTATTTCAGTTTTGTCTTGGTTCAACAATAGTCTGTTATGTGCAAGCCACTGGGATGCCTCATTAAAGACTTCCTCGTTTTTGTTTATTAGTTTAATTATGTCTGAGTCAGTTGTAATTAGGGTTGTGTCATCTGCATATATTACAGATCTACAGGATAGATTAGGGGTTAAGTCATTTATAAAAATAATGAACAGAAGGGGTCCTAAGACTGAGCCCTGGGGGACGCCTATGTTGATTTCTAGCATGTTGGAACGTTTATTGTTTATCTGTACTATCTGGTGTCTGTTGGAAAGGTATGATTCAAGAAGGTTTAGTTCAGTACTTCTAATTCCGTAATGTTTTAATTTTGTTATCAATAAGTTATGTGGAACAGTATCGAAGGCTTTGCTCAGATCTAAGAGTGTAGCACTTACATAATTATGTGACTCGAAACCATTTAAAATCTCTGTGATGGCTGATTCGACAGCTTTTGTGGTGGAGAGTCCTGGTCTGAAACCAAATTGAGAGTCATTAATTAGATTATATTTTGCAAGGTATTGTGTTAGTTGATCTTTTATGCACTGTTCAATAATTTTCGATAAGATGGGGACAAGTGCAATTGGTCTGTAGCTACCAGGGTTTGTTTTTTCCCCTTTTTTGTATATTGGTACAATGATAGAGATTTTTAGACAGTCCGGATACACTCCTTCAGCTATTACTCTATTTGTAATGTGGGTTATGGGTAAGAGAATTATATCAATAAGTTGTTTTGTTAATGTGTTAGATAGGCCATAGTAGTCTTCGCTTTTAGAATTTTTCATCTTGCGCACTATTTTAAGTATGGTGAGAGGTTCAACATGAGATGACCAATTTAAACCTCCTTGGAGGACGATGCCAAGAAATTTAGCATCCTTATAGAAGTACTAATGTTTCCTATCAAAAGTGAATTTCAAGTCAGTAACTTTAGAGTCATTAACATATAGAGAATTAGCTGCAGTCCAATCTAGAACAATATCATCACTAACTTTTAAGAGATTTAAGGTGTTGAGGTCACAGTCAGTTACAGCAGTCAGAGCCAGATCATCTGCATAGAGATACGAATTTAGGAAATCTTTAGATGTGTTATTATAGACAGACAAGACACTAGGCAAATCATTTATATAAATAATAAATAAAATAGGGCCCAATATAGAACCCTGTGGTACACCATGTTTGATAGACTTAAACTGTGATTGCATACCATTGAAGTGAACACATTGCAGTCTTCCAGATAGATATGACTGAATTAAGTTAAGAGCTTCATCACTAAAACCATAAAATCTCAATTTATCAGCTAGAGTCACATGTGAGATAGTGTCAAAGGCTCTTGAAAAATCGTACATTTTACACCATGTAGATTCTTTCTTGTTAAGTCCTGATAGGCAGTCATACACCAGGTTAATAACAGCATCACTAGTACATCGACCCTTGCGGAATCCAAACTGACAATTTGAGAAAAGATTTTCATTTTCAAAATATTTGATAATTTGATCATTAAGAATACACTCAAATACTTTAGAGACAGTTGGTAAGACAGAAACAGGTCTATAATTTTTAACATCAGATTTGTCACCTTTTTTGAAGACAGGTGTGATTTTACCAACCTTCAACAGTTCAGGAAAATAGCCTAGGTTGATACATTTGTTGATTAAAAATGATATAGGTTCAGCCACATATGGTGCTGACATCTTCACTAAAATGGAGTTGATACCATATATGTCTAGAGCTTTACTGTTCTTAAGTGATAAAATCTTACTATATACAGTATCTACTGTAACTTCAGTAAAATTGAATGACCTACAGAGATCACCATTGTTCTCCCTCATATTATGAGTGGGCCTATTATTAGTATTATTTTTTTCAACCAACTCCATGTAATAGGATGAGTTATGTTCACATACTTTAATATCTCTTAAGATTTCATCAACAATATTCAAAAAGTAATTATTAAACTCATCAGCAGAAATTTCAAGATTCACAGAGACAGGCTTACTGTTAATACCAGAGGTGTCCTTAATTACCGACCATATAGCTTTGGATTTATTAGAAGAGGAATTAATAAGATTGGAATTATAGTTTATCTTGGCTAGTTTGACTTCCTTAATGTATAATTTTTTGTGAAACAAGTAAGCCCTTTTTGAGCTTTCTGAACCACTGTTTTTATAAGTGATATACAGTTTCAAGCAATTCTTTTTCAGGTTACGGAGATCTTCTGTAAACCATTTATTTTTAGTATTATATTTCCTAGATAGAGTTTTAAGGGGTAAGGCCATGTTTACAGTGTTCAGAAATACTCATGAAGAATTCAAACATGTTGTTAATATGTTGTATCTTATAAAGTGATAACCAATTAATTTTAGATAGTAAGAAACAAAAATAAGCACACCTTTGGTCATTGAGAGGTCTAAAGATGATTTTGGCACTCTGAGAGTTGTTAGAACAATTAGTATTAACAACTCTAGCTTTAACACTGATGGCATCATGATCCGACCCCACCATTGGTAAAACTTTAGCTTCAATTCTGTCAGAATGTAATGATGTCACAACGTTATCAATACATGTCCCAGACCTAGGTCTGGTAGCTTAGCACACTTAACTGTAGGCCAAAGGACTGAAAGAGATTATCTAATATTATCCTAAAATTACTATCACCTCCGTCAATGAAGTTAACATTAAAATCCCCACAAAGTATGACAGAATATTTTCCCAAACTAAAGACAGCAGCAAGAACAACTTGTAACGTGTCAATGAATTGATAGAAATTATTAGGATTAGGTGTTCTATATAGAACCACGATAATAACACTGATTTCAACAATATAATATGTCTTACACTATAAGTTTGGTTATGAATAATGGAAGAGGGATACAATAAAAAGAAAAGTTCAACAAATGTACAAGTTTTTTCATTTCCCATACGTACAAGTTCTAGTCAGATAGAATATTCTTAGTGATGACCTATGAATTTTTAGAGTCTGCAAACCTGGGCCACCTGTTTTCTGTAGTTTCTCGTTATAAAATGTATCACTTCCTTCCAAATCCTGAAGGAGATATGACTATAATGGTAATGGTGTTGTTCTTGTTCTTGTGGTAAATAGACGAGACCAATCCTACAAGAATGATACTGAGAAGTAGACCGAGAACGAAAAGTAGACCGAGAACGAGAAGTAGACCGATAAATAGATAGAAATATAGACCGAAAACGAGAAGTGAACCGAGAAATAGACCGAGAAGTAGACCGAAAACGAGATGTAGACCGTGAAGTAGACCGAGAACGAGAAATAGACCGCGAACGAGAAGTAGACCAAGAACGAGAAGTAGACAGAGAAATAGACCGAGAACGACAAGTGGATCGAGAAATAGACCGAGAACGAGAAGTAGACCGAGAAGTAGACCGAGAACGAGAAGTAGACCGAGAACGAGAAGTAGACCGAGGAATAGACCGAGAAGTATACCGAGAACGAGAAGTAGACCGAGAAATAGACAGAGAACGAGAAGTAGACCGAGAACGTGAAGTAGACCGAGAAATAGACCAAGAACGAGAACTAGACCAAGAAATTGACCGAGAACGAGAAATAGACCGAGCACGAGAAGTAGGCCGAGAAATAGACCGAGAACGAGACCGAGACCAAGACCGAGAACGAGACCGAGACCAAAACCGTGAAATAGACCGAGAACGAGAAGTAGACCGATGCCGAGACGAGACGAGACCGAGAACAAGGATTTACCTGTAAGACTCTAAAATGATGCATCTGATCATTTCGACACTCATAAATTTGTACTACAACACTTCGTTTAAAACCGTTAAAATATTAATTTCAGTTATAATACAAATATAACTTGGCTACTTCGAAACCATTCGCTTCGTTTTTCAAACTCTCTCATCGATCCGTATGTATCGCTTATGGTTGGTTTGGAGTGGGTTATTCTAGTCAGAACTAGTTTAGACTGGTTTTCTTTCTAGTCAGAACTAGTCTGGACTGGCTTTTGTCTAGTCAGAACTAGTCTGGACTGGCTTTTCTCTAGTCAGAACTAGTCTGCACTGGCTTTTTTCTAGTCAGAACTAGTCTGGACTGGCTTTTTTCTAGACAGAACTAGTCTGGACCCATTCTGTCTAGTCAGAATTAGTCTGGACTGGCTTTTGTCTAGTCAGAACTAGTCTGGACTGACTTTTTTCTAGTCAGAACTAGTCTGGACTGGCTTTTTTCTAGTCAGAACTTGTCTGGACTGTCTTTTGTCTAGTCAGAACTAGTCTGTACTGGTTTCAGTTCCATACAAAGATTTTTATCTTTTTCATATACTGGGGGATGGCTACTGACATTAAGCTTAAGGATTATATATTGTACAAGTATAAAGAAAGAATGAAAGAAAAAAGGACTCATTATATTAAATGTTATCGATAATATAAAGTGAAAATAGGGGGTGCTGCAGTTCCACGGTGCTTATGCATGAGCCACCACTGTACAGCACTGAGTGGAATATATGCATAATTGGTTTAAAATATGTTTTTTAAAGAAAACTTTTTGTCCATTATTTCATTTCATAACTAACAGCCCTCTCATAACAGAGCTTCACTCACAGAGTTTGCTAAAGATGATATTAGTTTAAATTAAATTCAGAACATACCATTCAGTGTGCATTATCAAAACAAAGCATGGGGCAGAGAGGGACATTGAACTATGTACACCATACCATCGGTGCTGACTTGTAAAATTTATTGGGGGTGCTCACTCAGAAAATGAAAATCATATTTTAAGTTGAATATGATTTATGATGAAAGTCCTTCTTCATTACAACAAACAAAATTATTAATTACTAATAAACAGACACTCTGTTCATGGTCTGTTTATTTAATCAATAATTACGCGCAATGGGGGGTAGCCATCTATGTGCAAATGGGTCAAGTCTACTCAGTGGTTGATCTTAATTCCCTGTGTGTTGAAAAACACTTTGAAATTACAGCGGTGGCACTGACGGATTTCAAAGTAGTGCTTATCTCCTTATATAGGACACCAGATAGCGATTTCAGTATCTTTATAACCCGTATGGAGCAGACTCTCCAAACAGTGTCTTCTAAGTGGTCGAAGTACAAAATAATTATCGGAGGGGACTTAAATGTTGACCTCAGATATACCTCCCCTCGACAAATGGAACTGCTGGATCTCTTTAGATCCTTCAATCTCTACCACAAGGTATCCTGTCCAACACGTGTAGAGGCTTGTCTGGACAATATAATAACAAACCTGGGAATCCATAACTGTGAAATTAAAATAACAGAGCCAGGACTGTCGGACCATAAAGCAATTGTATGTAAGGTCACGCTAGATCTACCAAAATTTAACCCAAACCAAGTGTCTTATATTCAAAGAAGAGTTTTCTCACCATGGGCACATGTAATTTTTCTCTGTGCTTTACAGATAATAAATTGGGATGTTCTACTGATCGATATAAGCAAAGGTTATGGCAATTGCCTATTTGACAACTTCAATATATGGTTTACGAATTTCTTTGATAAGTACTTTCCAGAAGAAACGATAAAACAGAGTCACCCACAGTGCAGACTTAATAAGCCAAAGTGGTATACACGTGAACTAAGGGAAACTAAAGTAAAACTATTACAGCTTTTCTCGAACTACAAAAGTACTCAATCGGAAGAAGATAAGAAAGAATATGTAGAATTTAGAAAAGAATACAGGTAAGCTATCCAGAAAGCTAAAAAAGAAGCAAATGTTACTTTTATAGAAACTCAGGGGAACAAATGTAAAGCTGTTTGGAGACTAATTAAAACAAACACTCCCTCACCTAGCATTGATTCAGTAATAATAGATCCAGAAGAAGTAAATAATTACTACATCAACATAGCAGACAAGATCCAAGGTGCAATATCCCCTCCAGACATAAGTGTAAAACAACTACTGGAAAATAAAGACCAACCAAAGACAATCTTTAAATGGAAAGAAAGTTCGGAAGAAGAAATTCTAAACGAAGTGAGACATATGACAAACTCTAATACAGCGGACTACTATGGATTATCCAACAACTTTCTTAAAAGTATAATTTGGTACATTCTATACCCATTAACAATATGTATAAACCTATGTCTTACAACTGGCACTTTCCCAGATACATTAAAAGTAGCGAAAGTTATACCAGTGTTTAAAAAAGGTAACAAGTCAGATGTTGGAAACTACAGGCCTATTTCAATAATACCAACTTTCTCAAAAATTCTTGAAAAAATTATGAAAAGACAACTATGCCAATACCTTGAAGAAAATAATATATATGCAAACAACCAATTTGGTTTCAGGACCAACAAGGGTACAGTCGATGCAGTAGGCAAAGTGATAACCCACATATTAGATGCATTTGAGAACCATCAGATGGCGGAAGCCACCCTCTGTGATCTGACCAAGGCTTATGATTGTGTCAACCATGATTTACTGTTATTGAAATTAGAATACTATGGTATAAAAGACAGAGAACTGAAGCTGTTTAAAGCCTACCTTACTGATCGCCAACAGATTGTCTCAATGGCTGGAAAAAAATCAAACATAGGTTACCTCAGACAGGGTATCCCACAAGGAACAGTACTTGGTCCCGTCCTGTTTCTGATCATGATAAATGACTTGGGACATAATGTCCACTCCCGATCAATAATATATGCAGATGACTCTACTTTCCTAAATAGTGATCACACAGCAGACAATCTCCACAAAGAAAGCCAAGAAACATTAGAAGAAGCAGATATCTGGTTTAGGGCAAATGGTTTCCAGTTAAACAGAACGAAGACACAGTCGATTACTTTCACACTGAAACCAGATGGGACAACTAATAAAGAGCCTGGCAAACTTTTGGGGATCACTATAGATTGCAAGCTTAGCTGGGAAGACCACATAAATTGGGTAGGCCAAAGGCTCTCTAGAGTGTTATATTTACTAAGGAACCTGGGAACGCAAGTTCCACAAGAATATGTGAAATCAGCTTATTTTGCGTATTTCCAAAGCATTGCAAGATATGGTCTACTACTCTGGGGCAATAGCCCACATATTAAGAAAGTACTAGTTTTACAAAAGAAAGCAGTACGAATACTAACAGGGGCAAGTAATAGGGACCACTGTAAACCTCTCTTTAGAGAACTCAAAATTATGACAATCATAAACTTGTACATATTGGATCTGCTAGTTCATGTAAAGTGTAAAGCCCAGAACAATGTTCTTAGAAGTGAGATTCATGAACACAGGACTAGAATACTAAGTGACTTGAATGTACCAAGAACAAGACTAACGAAAACCCAAAATAACTTTCATGTGATCTCCATAAAAGTTTTTAACAAAATTCCAAGTAGGATCAAGGAACTGAATGCACAGGAGTTCAAGAACACAATATCTAAGTGGCTAGTGGAAACCCCATTCTACAACTTAGAAGAATTCTTCAGCCTAGGAATAACGGACTTCCCAAATACAGGATAATGAGATATAAACTCTGATAAAATGGACACTTTCTGTATTTGCTTTCTGCAATTAGGTATAAGATCTTTGTAATTACATATGCACAAATGTGCGCATTTTCTCTCTTTATTATATATCCACAATTGACGAAGCCATGTATTTTACAATACCACTGGTGAATAAATATCTTATCTTATCTTATCTTATCTTATTCATTACAACAAACAAAATTATTAATTACTAATAAACAGACACTCTGTTCATGGTCTGTTTATTTAATCAATAATTATTGCATTATTAACAAGAATATCACTTTTCTTGAGGATTAATAAAATTTAATTAGTCTTAAGTAATTTTTGTTAGTCATTAGGTATTGACTTAGCGCCAATATTTCTGTATAGAGTTATACAGTGAAATAAATATTTAAATATAAAAATAAATAAAAATAAAAAAAGATGGGCTTTTGGCAAATATGTTTTTATTGCAAACTTAGTTTCTATTAATGAACTCATTTGCTATTTCGTCCAAATCTAAATCACAGCTTCTTCTCTGTGGGAATACATAATTCATTGACATCATTGTTGACCCATTGTAGACCTAGTGTAGTATTTAAGTCTTTGGAGAGAGGAGTATGAACGTTCTGCATTAGAGGTGATACTGCTATTGTAAGACCTAGTCTCATGATTCATGAACTTTACAAACAAAGAAAAGTTTATTTCCAAAGGATAGTTCTGGGAACTGGGAAGAATGTATAGAGATAATAATTATTATTGGAGGTAGATACTGATATTGGGAAGTGCACAGTGAAATCATAACATAGCCTATATATTATGATTTGTAACACACTTCACTATTTATAATTTCTTCACTTTAGAAGTATGTAGTTTCAGTCACTATTGTGATCATCGTCAGCTACCTCAGAAATTTGGTTGGCAGGGCAGCCCCCCCTCAACGACCAATCTCAGCTCCTGGGTGCCATCTAGGGGTGGGTGAATGTATCTTCTGATTAGACTGTCATCTGCCAGTATATCAAAATTCAGTAATTTGTGTTTGTTTTTTTGAATGAAGATTTCTTCCCCATACTGTTAATTCTTGAGGTCTTTCTACTGGTTTTAATAATTTTACATCCTGTTCTATTTCATGTCTCTCTCCCCAAAAATGAGCCACTATTGCAGATTTGTCTGTCTGTCTGTCTGAATTTAATGTTCCTAAAATGTTCTTTGAATCTAATTTGAATATTCCTTTTTGTTTGGCCAATGTAAACTTTTTCACAATCATTGCAATCTGTTTGGTAAATACCTAATTTTTTATTGCTTGGTTCTTTGTCCATGTGTCCATTTTTTTAGGAGGTTTCTTAAGTTGATTTTATTCTGGGGAGTCAAAATTATATTGAATTCCTTAAATCGTTTTTGCCCCCAAGGATGAAAAGTGAATTCATTTGCTTCTGTCACTCTCATTTATTAAGATGGTCTGTTGTTGTATGACTTTTTCTTTTGAACTTCTGGATCATTTTGTCAATGAGGCACGTTTTTCATCAATTTTTTGTAGATGTTTCTATTATGTCATTGTATTCCTTAGTGTAGTCTACTCCTTTTCATTGATTGGAACATTCACTAGTCTGTGGACTAGACTGTTGATCATAGAATGTTTATGTTGGACTGGATTGTAGCAGTCTGCTTATATGTAATTGTCTGTATGGGTCTCTTTCCTGTATATACCATATTCAATAATGTCAAACCTATGGAAGATGTTCAAGTCTAAAAATGGCAGGCAATTATTAGATTCTATTTTCATGGTGAATTGAATGCTTAGGTCCAGTAGATTTAGGAGTTTCAGTGCATCTTGATCCAGGGGTATACGTCAGCATGAGCCTTTATTAGAGTCATACAAGTGAAGAAGATGTTATTGTAAGTACCATATGAACTGGATTGTGAAAAGCACAATGGGTCAACATTCTGAAAATAAGATTCTTTTGTTTGTACACAAACAATGACATGAGTATTTCGGTAAAAAAGGTGACCAAAATCCTGTAAATCAAGATAGAGTAGGAATTTTTAATGCAATTTATTTCTGGACTTGCCTTGTTGCCTGTAGAGTCGTTTCACTATAATCATCCCCAGCGGTGCTGTCTTTGAAGTGTTGTTTGTTTATTGCAAGAAGGACATACTCGTTAATAGACACGTGTTGAAGTATTGTTATGTCTCAGCTGAAAACTAGAATAAAAGAAACGCCAAAATTTTGTATTATATTACTATTGTTATTTAACTTGGGAAAGAGTCTGACACCTGCTTGGATTTGAGAGTGCAAACTGCTGTTTATCCTCAATAAACGATAATATAATCCGGTAGACCACTAAAGGAAATGCTGACTTTTGACTTGCCGAGTGGGGACAATGAAAACAAAAGCACTAATATCTGTGCCTGTGCTACACAAACGCTGCAGCAATACAATTACAGCTGCAATTCTCTCTCTTTCTTTGCACAAGTTCAAGGTCATCAATCACAATATCATAAAAATCCTGCTGCATAATGGGACTTAAAATGCATGTCATACCATCACCACAAAGCATGATATTCAATTCAATTCAATTCAATTCAATATTTATTTTACCTGGTGTAGTTAGAACTATATAGTTCTTTCTTCCACTACACCAGGGATATTATGATTACATGACAATACACTTACAAGTAGAAATTACAATAAACATATAATACAACACAATAATTTACACAATTACAATATACACAATACAATATCTATAATTAATTAATATAACTTAAATCTACAATTCACATTACCGTAATCTTAATTTATTACTTATACTAATACACAAGTTTTAGTAGGGCCTAATAGTTTTCTTTTAGGCACACAGCTAATCCCACATATTTAAGATGAAAATAAATAAATACAGATATATAGGTCTGTATACCTATACATATATGGGTGATTCTTCAAATACGGGAAAATTTGCGTTCCGGAGTGATATTTCCCTTCAAATTCAACTTTAAAAAAAAAATTGAAATAAAAGTTTGTTTCTACTACTCCCATACTACAACTATCAGTTTGAAATGTCACTAACTTTAAATTCTGATATTCCAAAATCGAATTTAATTTAATGAAATGTCATCCTCATGCCCTGTCCCAAACCTCGGTTTTGTATATTCTAATGCATTTTTCCACAAAACAAAATGTTATTTCCTTTTCAACTTTTTTCCTGTCAATGAGTATGAATGGGTGAAGAATATTAACCCCTAAAAAATAAAATGAAATAAAATTGTCACCCCACCTAATGAACATAAAGAATGTCCCAAGGGTTTTTGGTCATCCACATGGCCACTGCCTTCTAAATCTTACAAGCCATGCTGCTTGAAATCTGGCAACACAGGAGGTAGTCCTATCTGTGGTGGTCTGTGGGAAGCATTAGTATACGTTTTTATTGCAGATAATTTTCTTCGTCACAAATACTGACTTTATTTAGGCCAAATCAGTAGGCCTATATTACATAGCCTATACTTGTGATGTGCATAATAACGTAACGTGCGGTGACTCCACATATCTGAAGGAATTCGTAGTTGTCAGTGTCTCCTCATTATACGTTATGATGTCGCGTTTTTTCTTATTTTATTGGTAATAACCTCACTTATCCTGTTAGGCCTACGAGCTCTGTTATTTGACCCACAACAGAGTCATATTTTATTAAGCTACTACACTTCTCTGGGTCATTTTGTACCACCACTGAACTAGTTGTCTCAGGTATAATATAACCTAGAACACTGATATCTATCTTCTTGTCTCATGCACTTTGTGGAAGACTATGCCCATGACTGTCACTGAAAAGAATAACTTTGCCTGATTCCTTGGAAGCACTCGGCTTTCCGTTATTTGCTGTCTAAAAATCATCCATTCGTTCATCCTTGGCTCCAGTGGTGAACTGTGTTGATTCGCCAGGTTAAGGTTTGAATCCCGTTCATTGGCTTCACCAAACTGTAGGAAAACGCTGAATCGATTTTCTAGTAGTAATATTGGGAGAATAGGAGATTGCATATACTAGGATTTGGCGTCTACCAGATTGAGATGAATTAGGCCTACTGTGAGCAGCTTGATATTTTGATAAAAGTTCATACCAGTAAAAGTGACTATATTTCTCTTCAATTCTTCTTTAATACCAGCCAATTCTTCCTGAAGGACACTAATATCATACCGTACCTCTCTCTTGTATTCGTTTGTAGATGGTAATAGCTGATGAACATGAAAATATTCTATGAAAAACTATTCTCTGGTGTACTCAATTCGAGGTGACGGTGTATATAAATATCTCATTTTGTACACGGTTTTTACCTTCTCTATGCTCTCCAGTTGCTCTTCAGGTGTGTCCAGATGTTCTCTAAACCATAGGCGATGAGTGAGATTACTTTAAGCTGAAATATGCGATGATTCTGATGGAGTTCATTGCTTTATTTACGGCATGTTGATAGCCGATAGGACTACCGATGCGATGTTTCCAGATTTAACAACATGGCTTGTAAGATATAGAAGGCAGTGACATGGCTGAAAAGAATGGAATTTTTTCTGCAGAAATGAGAAATTTGTAAAACTGGCAACAGTGTTTGAAAGCCAACAGGGCAGCTTGTGGTTGAATTGTAAGGTTGAATTTTGCTTGCTTACAAACAGTTTGGGATTAACAAAGGACTTTGTATCATTTTCAAGGAAAACGTTTTTATTCCCCGTCATTAACATGGCTTCTAGAAAGTAGGCAGAAAGTTAATATTAATTAATTTTGATTATGCACTATGATAAACCTTCCAATTCAAAGTACCTGACTGAAGTTGAGCCTACAGAGGTTTAGAAATGGCTTGCTGAGACCACTTAAACTCCTTTTTTGTCATCCACATGCCTGATTTTTGTGTCATCCACATGTCTCATGAAGGGGTATGTGGATGACTCTCAAGTCATGTAGATGATAAATGTAGGATACTATTGTGTTTGCGGCAGTGCTTTAGTTGGAAAATATTTGTTGGGGGTACTCACCTTAATTCAAAATTTTCCATATCGCCTCATACTGAATGTAATCCTTCGGTTGACATTTTCTGCATGCAATTTCTTCTGCTGACCTATTGCCTCCTTGTAGCCATGACCTGACGTATGGAGCAGGATCAAAAACGTCTAGTGGTGGTCCCACACATTTTATGAAAACAAGGTGGCTAGCCAACATGTGATCTAAGGAGAAAGTAACTGTAGAAATGCGCACGAAGGTGAAGATTAGAACGCATATCTGTGGCGAATTTAATAGTGCTTGTCATTTTTGGTATTTAATTAGACATTTAATAAGTGTTTTAGGACAATATCGTTCCTGTACTGCCAGTACGACGTACCGGAGCACATGTTTTTCCCGGTATGGTAGAAGGAAAATAATTTTATACCGGTACGCAGTACCGGTGCGTACCAGCCCAACTAAAGCACTGGTTTGCGGTGTCTGTGACCTGTACTTAAGATCTTAAAACTGATTAAATGAATTTCTGCTTGATTCCCCCCTCCCCCAAAACCATAAAAACACAGTCTCATTAAAATTACATTAATTCCGGAGTATGCACACAAATTTGCAAACTTGATGCAAAATCAACTGAAGTATGCTGAGAAAAATATGAAATCACATAAAGAAAAGCAGATTGTTGCCAAAGTTAGTCATTAATGTGGCCTTCTGCTATCCACATGTACACGGATGTCATCCACATGGCTTTAAAAAAATAAAGAAATTAAAATAAATAAAAATATAAACATTTAAGCTCTGCTGGTGTCATATTATAATCAAGTAACCCCTGAAGTATTTTTGTGATTTTTTTTAGATTTTTTAAACAAAGTAAAAAATTTTGGATTTTACACACTCCAAATTTTCCCGTATTTTAAGAATCACCCATATATTTTAAGAACAACCTAGACTTAACAGCTAAATGAATATTTTTCTGTCTCAGAGGTACAATCATTATTTTAGCTCAAGCTTAATCCTGGTCATTTCATAAACCCCCTGTTTTGTCCTATGATGGGACTAAAAATGAACCAGGAAACAATCAATAAAAAATCTTATCAATAAAGTTGAGAAAACTTGTTGCTTCTTGCCTGGGGTGCCCATCCCCCCCCCCCCCAACAAAAAAAAACGTAGCCCTTAGCCCAATGTTCATTGAGAGCTCAATTTCAAGTTTTTTTTAACACACATTGAAAGCTTGAGAAGCTTAGAACCAGAAATACTGTTCAAGCAATTAGAAAGTTAAAATTGATCAAATAATCATAATAGGCCTATATGTAGTTAAAAAATGAAGATAAAATATATTTTGGCAAGTCGTATATTTTATTATTTTTAGTATCCTTATATAGATTAATATAATTTGTGTAGTAAGGCTATATGTTCTGAACGCATACATAGTGCAATACCTATTTATTCATATATTCCAGAAAATTATTCTTTGATAGGCCACATTTAATTTTTACGATCCAGCACATTTTATTAACAAGCTTGTAGATACATACTGAGTTAAAACTAATGGTACTAAAAAAATCGTAATAAATGCATATATTACCTACAGAGTATTGTTATAACTAGAGCCCGGATTTCCATGCAAATGCATGTTTTTACATACTTTGGTTACACTTCCTCAAACTTTGTAGTTACTCATTACATGATTTATGGATTCCAAATAACCATATTTTTTCTGTGCATGTTTGCATATTTCGGCCTTTTCATGGTAAAATTCATGCATAATGCATGTTCCGGATTTTTTTGGTTTAATGTAGCATATTCAGATGTTTATAATGCATATAACCCCTCATTTTCTGGTTTTAGTGCATAATATTAACTTACCATGCATAACTGTGCATATTATGAATGTGCCTCCATAAAATCTCGGCTTTTCAGAGAAACGTAAAAAATGTTGTATTGTATTACCATTGTTATTTGATTGACTTGGCAACAGAGTCTGCCACCTGCATGAATATGAGAGTGCAAACTACTGTTTACCCTAAATAAACAGTAATATAATACACCAGGCTACAAATGAAAATGCTGACTCGCCGACCCCCACCACCTTCCATTGAAAGAAAACTGCTAAACAGAATGTTCACTGCTTGAATTTGTCAGTCACTAGCCATTGTTGAAGACGTTGAATAATTAACTTTAATACAAGTAGGAATCAGCTTGAAAAATTTTATGTCATAACCGGGATTTGAACACGGATCTTCGGCTTAATGCGCCGATGCTCTACCATTGAGCTACAATGACAACATTCCAGTACGACATCAAATTCCTCAACTGATTCCTCAACAGCTCAATGGTAGAGCATCGGCGCGTTAAGCCGAAGATCCGTGTTCAAATCCCGGTTATGACATAAAATTTTTCAAGCTGATTCCTACTTGTATTAATAATCCCAGACATGGATTTAATGTCTATTTCCTTTCCCTCCACAATTAACTTTATAATCGTGTTGTGGAAAAATGGGTGTGACAGGGGAAAACTTAAGAAGGTACTTAGTTCAAATCCTGATCTTAAACTTCTTAAAGGAGTGAAGGACGTATTGCGTTCAAGAATGTTTTAACTGATAAATGCACGAGTTAAAGTGAGGAGAATTTGGAAAAGCTCGTATACTGTTTTAAGAAAAATTGAAATATAATGCAGTAGCCTACAGTGCGGATTTTTGATAGTGCATGTTTCGCCCTTCATTGTGCATATTTGGAGATACGATAGTGCATGAATGCATGCATATTTTTAAGTTTGATAGTGCATGAAAATCCGGGCTTTAGTTATAACAGTGCAAATTGCATATTTCAACATAGGCCAACAATATATTATTATGCTAACAGTTGGATTTATAAACAAAACTTGTATGCATAGACCTAATACTAATTTATCAAATGTAAAAGTACTGCTGTGTGTCTATTTTCCATGTCCTTTAAAAGGGAGCACTTCTCCTCTTTGTACACTTGTTAAAGAAAATTTATCAGTAACTTTAATGTTGGGATGGACAGTTTATTAGATACTAGTGATCAATCATCTCCCATGCTGCTTCTTAGCCTATTTTTGAAAATGTAGAACCTACTCCTAATTCTTTCTGCAGAGCAACTTGTTGATGGTAAAGATAGAATGATCTGAATAGAATAATTTTCTTTGTCAACCACTGTTTCTCCACTCTTACAAAGTCTACAGCAATGAATAATGTAACAGTCAGAAGTGTAGGGTAGGGGGGAGGGGGGTCCGGACCTCTCCCAAAATCAAAACCTAATATTCTATTTAAGTTATTTAAACTCAATTTTGTCTAATATTTAATTATTTTATTTATTAATAAAATACTGAAGTTGTAAGTGTTATTTAACTTTTCTTATAAATAATAAGTGTTATAAATGTTATAAAAGTGTTACAAATTTGCTAACTAATTTTTCAATGCTATAATATCGTAAAATGTGATTTCCAATAGTTCAATGCTTAAACATTTTCTGGGGGTGAGCCCCCAAACCCCCGGCACTTTCAACCCTCCCCAAAATTATTTTCTGGATATGCCACTGGTAACAGTGTACAGGATTTTTATCGACTACTGGCATAAGATACTCAGTTTATGTTAAAACATGTTTAAAAATGTCATATGCATAACGAAAGATCTTACACTGAACTCACTGCATGGAATTCACACTGAATGGTATTCAAATCAAATAGCCATCTCCATGACAATACTCGTATTTGCAGTGTACACAGTTGGTTTAAGAAATTGCTTGATCTCGGATTTGACATACTGTGATCGATCAAATTAGAGAGGATATTGATAGAATTCATTCCTACAAATCAATAACAGCTATGGAAATCCACGTAAATATAAATCTGATGTGATGCAGTCGCATAACTTTCTATACCATGGGAATGGACAGTATAATTTTCTCACTTCACATTTGATGTAGAATAATTAAGCTTGAAGATAGAGGTACTAGAAAAATGCGTAATACCAGTGCTATTATACGGCTGCCAGACTTGGGCACTAACATCAAAGCAGAGGAAGGCACTACAGATTTGCCAAGGTAAAATGGAACAAAAAATCTTGTTCATCTCAACAAAGGATTGAATAAGAAATGAAGCGATAAAGAAGAAAACAGGCATGTATGAGGTAACGCTCAGGGCAGACAGACTGAAATGGCAATGGGGTGGAGATGTAGCAAGGATGGACAGTACAAGATGGGCTTATAGAGCAACCATATGGGACCTGAGAGTGGGAAAACGAAACGTAGGAAGGCAAAGAACCAGGTGGGCAGATGTATTCAAGAAAGTGGCAGGCGATCAATGGTCGAGGAGAGCATGAGACTGTCAGGAGTGGAAGGAGCTCACAAAAGTGAAATCAATTAAGTGTGAAAAGAGCAGTGTGAAAGTGATCTATGTAGAAACTGTGGGACGTCCTAGCACCCTCCTTAGGAATAGCACCTCTAAGGAGCTTCTCTAGCTATCCTTGCACTTGCAGGAGCTTTGGCCCTTAATGGGATGTTACAGGCTAATTTTATTTATTTAATTTTAAGAGGCCGTATTGCAAAAAGTACATATTCAATTGTTTCAGCCTCATGCAAGCTGGAGTTTATGCATACCTTGGGTAGCAAGAATGCTATTTCAGTAGTTTGTAAGAAATTCTATCCATTGACACTTTGTTGCGGTGGGCTTTCAATTAGCTGAGGAAAAGAGAAGTTGGGAAAGAATTTGTATACTGGTACATGAAAATTTTAAACTGTTTTAACATAATCTGAGTAGACTATTCAAAGATTGCACTGGAAAAAAACATTTTAGAACAAGTATCGAATTTTAAATATCTTGGCTTTGACATAAACTTTTATAATGACAAGGACATTAAATAAAAAGTTAGTATGTGGGACTATTCAAAGAATGTTTAAAAACAAAGTTAGAAAAGAAACTAAAATCAAATTGTATAAAGTCATGGCTTTACCCACATTGCTTTATGGCAGCGAAGCCTGGGTACCGACTCAAAAACAACTGAGAAAAATGCAATCAGCAGAAATGAAATTTCTAAGGAGTGTGAAGGGATGTACAAAGATGGATAGGATTCGAAATGAAGATATTAGGGAAGATCTAAGTGTGGAAGCAGTACATAATAAAATATTAAATAATAGATAAGATTGGACTGATCACTTACTAAGAATGGAAAACACCGGATTTCCCAAGGCAGCGCTGGACTACCTGCCGAGAGGAAGAAGAGATCGAGGACAACCCAGGACATGCTGGAGACAGCTGTGAAGCCGGAACTGGCAAAGATGCCTAATTCATGATGTGAAGAAGTGCTATGCCAGAAGTCGGCAAGAAATACTTTCCAATGAACATTTTTCATTGCTGTAGGCTTTGTGTTAGTTGAGAAAAGACTAAATCATTTGCAGGAGAAAGGTTAAATGTGCGAAACTTTCACAAGGGTACCAGAATGCTGGTATATTATTATTAGGTTACACCTGTAAGATTAACATGTAAGATTTAATAAAACCTTTTTTTAACCCATGGTTCCTAAAATATTTCTTTTGATACCATGTTTGAATCAAAATAATGACATCCAATGGGACTGTAAAAACAATGAATCCTTAACATTCCTTGCAGAATATAACTTTTATTTTAGAACAAACTCTTCCTTTAAAAAGTCAAATATTTCGAAAGCACAGTGAATTTTTATTTTACCAGACTTCAGTATTTATTAGATCCCCAAAATTTTTCCCAATGGAGCAACCTGTGCCATGATATGCCCCTGTGGGCTGCCCTGCTTCTTACTGCTAGGGTAGGTAGTGGGGTGGGTACCAGTACCTTCCCTAGTAGCACAGATCGTTGGGCCAATGTTGGGGAATGATCGCCATGTTTCGTTGGTCAACGGTTATGAATGTCCGTCGGGGTTCGGTTGCCAAGGAGCGTTTTATCCAACCAACTGCCAACTGTAGCCAACCAATATACAACAAAATCCCAACAGTTGAGAGACATCTATTAGGTAATGGTGGAACTACTACGCAGCGCAGCGCAGAGACATCTGGCGGAAATACTAGAAGCACACAAAATTTAATTTTTTATTTTCCCTTTCATCCCTTTTCTCCTCTTTTCCCTATTAACTCCCTTCTCTCCTTCACCTTACCTACCTATTCCTATCGTATAAAATTCGCACCTATGGGGATTCGATCTCGGAACCGCTAGCGTTATAGTCTATCGCTTTAACCACTACGCTATTAGTGTTGGTTGAAATAAAAATCGAGAATTCTTCTAGCCTATTTACTACAGAGATGTGTAATACATGATAAATAGTAAGAAGGATATACATCTCGTATTTTGAATATTTGATGTGAATATATGATAACGTTATTTTCAGAGAACAAATAAAGTGCCCTGATATTTATAGAAGTAAAAACACCATTCGGATTCTTCAACATATCAAGATGGCGAATAACTATTGTATCTTCATGTCTTCGTGATGGCCCGAACTACGCCGGAAATTGCCGAAGACTTGGCAGGAAGAGGTGGAGATTTAGCATGTAACGCGCACAAAGAGCTCAAATAATTAATGAATTAAAATTGTTTTATTTTATAGGAAATGAAAATTTAACGCTTATAATGTTATTTCAACACTTTTTAATTATAACATATATGCGATCACATTACAATGAAATTTATTGTTGGGCCAGCAATCATAATCCCAACGGTAGGGAGAGCCCGCGATGGGCCAACGTCATAACCCCAACGGTAGGACTTAGTGCATGACGCAACGGAAACGTACATTGGGCTAACCGAGGAAATTACAACGAACGTTTTCCCAACATATCCCAACCATGCCAACCAAATCCCTCCGTTAGGCCAACGAAGTGTGCTACTAGGGTTGTTTATTGTAACATTAAAGAAGTGTGGTATTCATGAAGTTTGGTATTAAAGAACTGATTGATGTCAGAATTAGGGTGACCAACCATCCCGAAAATTTAATGTATTTTTTAAATGTCCCGTGTGGGGCGTTATTTGTCTTGCAATTGTTTCATTTTCTGTCTGAATGAATTTTCATGTTATTGCCATCGGTACGAATTTTCACAAGATGCAACTGTCCTGCCATCTACCTTTAACTAAACATAGCGAAACCGTTGCCAATAGTATTTTATCATATAAAGCCTGTGTATAACTACTAAAAGTCCAATTCCCTCCCCCCCAAAAAAATTCAAGTTACCTCCATTTAACTAGCGTTTTAAGTTTTTGTGATTTTTGAAATGGATTCAGCATCAGAGTGTGATGACTATACTTCTACTTCACCATCATTTAAACCCGGGGAGGCAAAAGGAGAAAATAAAAGCATGTGTACACATAATGGAAAATGTATTTTTCAATGTTATTACTTCAGTAGGAGTACTCTTGGTAAAAAGATTGTGGAATGTCCCCCTTTTTTGACTGCCTTGTCCCCCATTCCTTCCTTCAACAGTTGGTCATCTTAGTCAGAATATTCTGTCAGAACATTCTATGAATGATTTGATTTGAAGTGGGGGAGGGGATTGAAAGAAGAGACTTGATTAAAAGTTACTTTCCAATAAATAAAAGAATTAAAAATCAGAACTTTTCTGACTTTGTAAACAAGAAAACCAAGGGATCCTGGTTCACTGAAATTGACAAAGACTTTGGAAAAAGTGGAATCACACATGAAGACATCCAGGAACGTGTTTCTCTCCAGAAGAAACTTTGAGCATACTAGCAATTTCAAAAGAAGCTAAATTTAAAAAGAAGCCAGAAATGAAAGCTCTGCCCACAAACCCCCAGTGAAGTTCTCAATAAAAGCTTTTTTATTAACTGACCTGTATCAGAAAGAGAGTCTGTGTTTCTACACTTATCTTTTAACCACAATGAACCTACAAAAAAATTATGCACTGGCAGTGACAGACAAAGGCACTCCTGTGAGTATGCAAAAGACAGTGTGCAGGCAATTGCGCACGGTGATAAATTGCAGTCTAAAATGCATGCATGTTGTTTCTCACAAGATAGTGTCAACAAAAGAGCACACACGAAAGATTGTGCATGTATGCCCAAACACATGCATATTCCCTTGCAAAAGAGCAGCTTGTGGAGTGTCTGCATTGCATTGATATGCTGTCTACTGATCATGAATAAATACATATGACCACTTCTTAATTCTATATACTTAAAAAGTGGATGCAATTAAATATTTGTATCTTAGTAATAAATGAACACACTAAACAGAGCTCAAATATTTAGGCACTTAAATTAGCCTATTGCGAAAAAATTTGCATGTGCTCAAATGACTTTAAAATGTCAGGGAAAAATTTGAAACACATGAAATATTATTTTTAAGGAATGTAAAGAGTGTGCTGTCAACTCAAGAAGAATATGAACATTTCCAAACACCACCAGAAATTAACTACAGGAATTCTTATTTACATAGGCCTATTATTTTGTTTTCGTTGGGATTATTTTATGTATAAGCCTTATATCCTCAAAAGATGGACAAAGCAAAGAAGATGTGAAAAGCAGGATATTACAAGCAAAAAGGGCTTTCTTTAACAAGAAAAGTCTACTGGTGTCAAATATTGACCTTAAATCAGAATTAAGTTTCTAAAGTTATAAGTTGGAGCATAGCACTCTACGGCAGTGAGACGTGGACTTTAAGAAAAAGTGAAAGGCATAAAGTAGAAGTTTTTGAGATGTGGTGCTATAGACGAATGTTGAAAATCAGGTGGACTGACAGAATATCTAATGAAGAGGTCTTAGAAAGAATAGAGGAGCAAAGAAGTCTATGGACGACACTCATTGGAAGAAGGGCCAGACTAGTGGGGAACATTATGAGGCATCCAGATTTGGTCAATACTATATTAGAAGGAACAATAGAGGGGTGAAATTGTAAGGGAAGACCACGATTAGAATATGCAAAACAGATTATTGACAATTTTGGTTGTAAAAAATATGTAGGCCTAGACATGAAGAGAATGGCTCAAGATAGGAAGAACTGGAGAATTGCATCAAACCAGTTGTAAAACCGATGACTACTGAGAGAGATCCTCTTATAGGTTTCCTTGTGTAACATACTTTTTTTCATACAATGTTATATTTATGCTAAACTGTTTTTTAAAATTAAAACTATTGTAGTTCTATTTTAAATTAACCAAAATATACTGTGAGATTATTTTTACGTGTCCAAAATATTAAAATTTATATTAGGATTTAAATAAAGATTTGGTACTTTCTTGTAAATATTTTGGACAGTGTTATTTTATGAACTTTTTTTTTTTAATATTTAATATTCTATTGACTGCCTGCACTGCACTTAGTGATGTTGACCATGGGCCCTCAGTCTGGGTCCAAAATGGGAAACCTCCTTGGGTTTTTTGAGGGAGGTCTGGGATGGGGTGCACTCAGCCTCGTTATAATTGAGGAGCTATTTTGTAAACAAGTAGCAAATTCGGTCACGACAGCCATGGGTGTCGACATGCTGACCATAAGATCCCAATCCTGCCATCTGCCCATTGGTAGATGACACAGTGGGGGTCAGATGGTAGGCTTGTACCGAAAAGGGATGCAGCACCAAAGAGTTCAGTTGTTTAAATATATCCTGATCTATTATCTTTTATATAAAAAAATTATTTTACACAGACCACAAGAACTGAATTTTTAAAAATGGTATAGCATAAATATAACATTGTGCAGATGTGTTGTGTGCCCTGCAAGAGAAATGTCTTCGAGGGTTAATGCGGAAACCAACACTTAACATAACAGAGAAGCTCTGTCATGAGTTATGTTTTCCTAGTTAACCATTCAGTAAGAATTTTGAAAACAGTGGTCTGTTTAATTGCCCTGCCATCGAATAGTTATCTATAATTTCAGAGATGTTTGTTTCAAAACTGGTAAAAGATGCTCAGATCTATCTTGTAAGTGCTTCTATGACAAGTCTGGCTGCATAAAGATAACAATATTATAATAGAATGAGAAGTTATTTACTATATTTTAACATAAATCTTAAACATGAATACGTCTGCTGCCTTTACATGTGCACTCTTTTATGTGGGATTTCGTGAGTAACACACCACATGCTTTCCTTTGTTCGTCTGCTACCTTTACATGCACATTTTTTCACTTGCATTGAGTGAGGGATGGCTAAAGAGACTGACCACATGCTTTCCTTTGTTTGTCTACTGCCTTTATACGGAATTGCTTTTAGGCATAATTGAGTGTGCACCTGCCTAAACCCGCATGAAAGAGCTTGCGTGTAACAGTAGCTAATGTTTGTAAAATACAACATATCCACATATACTGCATTCTTCAGGCCTGATCCAAATTATCACAAAATGCCATTATTTTGACTTAAGATTAAATTAAAGATAGTGCCAATTAAAAAAAATCCCTTCAGGCAAGCCTACAGGCTGAGGTAGATTTCGAAGTGCTTTTGGTTTAATTTATTGTCGCTGCGTAGCACTCTTCTTCTTTAGCCTTGGCATGACAAACCCGCAATAATAACTGCAAAAAAGAGGAAAGAACACTTTTTCAAACATTCAAATCTCGCCTTATATGAGAAATATCAATAAACTAGTTATTGATTCGTAGAGTACTCACCAAGAGCTTTTCAACGATACCCTACAAGACGTAGTTTCAAAAATTTCGAATTTCCATCCCCCCACCCCCATCTCCACTCGTACCCCCAAAACCCCCGACCCGAATCGTTGGTGTCACTGTGAACTCCATAGGGAGTACTGTAATTTATTCAAACAAAGTTTCCCTCTATACTTCATAGGGGCCGAAATATAAATGTTTTAAAATTTCAACCCCCTCCCCCGACCACCCCCTTGGGCCAATTTTGCTCATTAACGAAATTGTCCGAACTCTTGGGCCTAGAAATAACATAATAAAATTTGGTTCAAATATCTTCAAAATTACGGCCGCTAGCGTGCAAAGATATATATATATATATATACCGTATATAAATATCACATTTTTTTTTTTTTTTTTTTTTGAACAGGCGGGGGTTTCGTACTTATGGAGGCATGAAACGTAAAGATATGAAAGAATTTTTCGAAAATCATGACATGGTATCCATTGCAATAGGTAGATTTTTCTTCGAAAACTACCTAAAAAAACAGTACTTTTTGTCTGCCTATGTTAAAGTACTTTAGTGTCTAACTTCTGATCTCTACTAATAATGTAGCAGTGTCAAAAGCATGGGATATGGCAATATTACCTCGAATTATTTCTAGTATAATGTGTGAAATTGTAATTTCGTTTAAGAAGTTGCCCTGGGTCATTTTCTATCGTTACGATGTAATGAATTGTCCATTTTTGTAAATATCAGTCCTGTATTAAGTCTTTTGGGTTACCTCATTTTTCCTTGGTTCTCAACCTTTTAAGTCTGAGATCTACCTCTAAGAATATAACATTTAACAGGACCCACAAGCTAAATTAACACATTTAAAAAGTAAAAATATTAATTAAACAAGAAAATTATTAAATTTAATCAAATATCTAAATAAAAAATAAAACCTTTTTTTTAAACTCACTGATGGCTCGGAGCCTGTTCGTTTGCATAAGCAGGTGTACGTTGGGTTAACTTAAGTCATAAATCTGAGTGTGCATCAAGTTTATTCTGTATTTGCTTATCAGAACCAATGAGGAAAATCCTTTTTTTTTTTTTCCCCACACAAATATGAAGTGGAGAATGTCATGAGTAGGGACTGGATTCTTAGGTTTTTACCTATTTTTATCCTTACTTCCAAAACAAAAAGAGCTCATACACTTTTTTGAGTCATATCCATAGGATTCACCCACATTAATTCTGTGGCACCTAAAAATACCTATAGTCCAGTCAATGAATGCCGAAAAGGGGCGTGTAGAGGACATGGAAGGGGGGAGAATTTTTTTCTTCAGGAATGTGTTGGGGGTAGTTAGGAGGTAAACATACTAAAAGTCCCCACCCCTAGCCCTTCCGCTTCAGGGGTGGAAGGGGGTGGGAAAGGCACTTTTTTTGGTTTTTTGCTTATAACTTGAAAAAGGTGAGTCATAGTGAAAATCTATTTATATACTAAATTAAAGCTGATGAAATTCCCTACAAATTTGTTTATATGCATTGTTGTCGTATCTAAAACTGTTTTCGAGATACAAGCTCTTGAATATCGCCGATTTTCCGAACATTTAAATTTACCTCATGTTTTTTGTTTCGGTTTACAGCAAAGTTGTCAGGAAAAGAGTTGTAGAGCATTAAATTGTCTTTAAATACGTATATAGATATTTAATGTATCTTCAACAAGACAAAAGTTACGGTAATTTGAAATTCTGGGGTCAATTTTGTGATTTCTCAAGAAAATTGCACAATTGTTATTTCCCAATTCAACAGATAAAGATATATATGTATATATATATAAACATATATATATACATACGTATACATATATATATATACATATTATATATTTTAATAAAGTTCCGCCTTAACCCTTAACATAAAACTTAATTTATCTGGATCCACTCAAAATCAGCTTTTATAAGATAGACACAAATATAAAATATTGTTGTCAAATAAAGGTCACAATTATGTAGAAGAAATTTCTTAATTATATATATAATTGATATTGCTAAACTCTCAACGTGGCTAGAAAATCATCCTCCCTTTCCTGAAACCAGTGATATCATGTCGATAGCTACAGGGGTGGTGGGAGATGATAAAGTCAACTGCTATGCTGCTGCAACTTGTGGTAGGCAAGCAATGAATAAAATGGTAAAATTGCCACTTTCAGATATCAAGTTGTCACGCAAAGACAAGGCACTCCCTATTTCCTCTGTTACCTCATCCATCAATATCCATGACGAAAATGTTTCAGTAGACCCTTTCCTACTCTTCCAAAGGATTTCCATTAGCAAAAAAAGTGATGAAGACTTGAAGGATTATTTACGATACGAATTGGCTCCATTTCCCTTAGCCCTCTTCAATGAAGGTGGTATGAGAAAAACCAACAAATCTGTCCTGTACAAACTGTTTGAATCAACTGACGAGACCGTACATTTACCAAACTTTGATGTAGTTATTGATGGGGGATTTCTCATACATAAAGTAATCTGTACTTACAATCAGTACATCAGCATCGTCTGATGCTTGATGGGTTGCGATGCCGTTTTCCTCAAGTTTAGACCTCAGTACGTTGATCGGTCTGTCTTTATTGTGCGGATTGGAGAGGAACACTTCTTCATTCACTGTTATTTCGGTGTCCAGATTGAAATTGATGTCTACCGACTTTCTCATTCGGTAGCGTCTTCCTTGTTCGGCCGCCTTAGTGCTGCTTGGTGAGTTGCTGTATCCATCGAACACTACAGTGCATCTCCTCCCGGGGTAGTGGGTCTTGACGAATTTGACGTATCCATCACAAATTGCGGAGACTGAGGATCCTTTTTGCCAGATTACAATCAACTAGAGAAACAACTAATGTGGCTGTCATTGGGGAAGATGTTGATCTCGCATTGCTACTTACTGCAAATACCCCACCCGATCACAATATTTTACTTATGAAACCAGGGAGAGGAAAAGTTGTAACCAATGTTTACTCCACCCGCCAAATGAAGCAGCTTGGTCTGAAACAAATTCTGTTCCTGCATGCTTTTACTGGCTGCGATTCAACGTCAGCAACATTCCGAAAGAGTAAACTTGGTTTTGTCAAACTCTACCAAAAGCACCGAGATATTCGCAGAGCAGCCGAAGTATTTTACAACCCTTCCTCCTCACAAGTTCAAATTGAGGAAGCTGGACGAACGTGCATGCTGAGATGGTATGGCGCCCCAGCAAAGGAGTGCTCCCTGAACACCTACTGTTACCATTCATTTCTAAAATCGATGACCAATGTAAAACCTGATCTCTCGTCACTTCCACCAAGCGAGAGGGCAACGAAAGAACACGCCTTTCGGACATACCACCAAGTGCAGCTCTTGTTAGGAAACCAATTACCCCCAGAGTTATGGGGTTGGGAATGCAAGGGAAATCATCTTGCTCCAGTGCCGACCAAAGACCCAGCAGCACCACAAGAAATTTTAAGCAAGATTTTTTGTAAATGCACCAAGGATTGTAGCAGTCTTAAATGCGGCTGCAAGAAAGTTTCGTTAAACTGTTCCCCTTTATGCCAAAACTGCCAGGGGAACTGTTTGAACAAGGCACCTTTAATGGACGAAGACGACGATGAGGAAGAAATGGAGCCCATCCAAACATCCCCTGCAGACGCTGAATCCGGTATCAAAAATGTGATGGAAGATAACGGAGATTCTCAGCTCCTGCTACATTCAGTTGTGGATATGCAGCCAGAAGCCGGACTTTCTCGTCCCAAGAGAGCAAGGACAACATTAGTGTCTTGAATATACTGTATTTCTTTAATATTCGTAGCAAATGCACATTGATTTATTTGTTTAATATATGCAATTTTTGTGTATTACTGTTCGTTACTATACAATCACCTTCTTCAACGATTTTCAAATTTTATACTTTTAAAATCTGGAATTTCTTTCTAGTATTCCTTTTTCGAAATTAAACCATTTAAAAATTGTTAGAACTGTATAATTTGCCCATTCCTAATTATCATTACGAACTTTTGGTAGAATTTAGACCTATCTCTACAGAGATGAAAGCGGTTTCAATTCAATTCAATTTATTCACCAGAAGAATCTTGTTACAAAATTCATGGTTTCGTCACTTAAGTCTAATACAATATATGATACAACTTGTTAAGACTGAGATATAAAATACTTATATTAGGATTAAGAGGAAATCTCTCCTTCAAAAAGCATAATTAAGCATAACTAAATTGATAAGTCTATCAATTTCTTGGATCCAGCGTGTTAAAACACACATATGTTAATATATATATAGTATGTATAGTGTGTGTATATATATATATGTATATAACTTATATGTATATACATATCTTGAATTAGGAAATAACAAATGTAAAATTTTCTTGAAAATCACAAAATTTACCCCAAAATTTCAAATTACCATACCTTTTGTATTGTTGAAGATAAATTAAATATCTATATACCCATTTAAAGCAAATGTAATGCTCTACAACTATTTTCCTGACGATTGTTCTGTGAAACAAAATGCTGAGGAGTTAGAGGGACAAATTTAACAAAAAACATGAGGTAAAATAAAGTTTTCGGAAAATTGACGATTTTCAAGAGCTTATATCTCGAAAACAGTTTTAGATACGACAACAATGCATATAAATAAATTGTAGAAAATTTGATCAGCTTTAATTTAGTATATAAAAAGATTTTCACTAGGACTCACCTTTTTCAAGTTATAAGCAAAAAACCCAAAGTGCTTTTTCCACCCCCTTCCACCCCTGAAGCGGAAGGGCTAGGGGTGGGGACTTTTAGTATGTTTACGTCCTAACTACCCCAACACACATCCTGAAGAAAAAAATTCTCCCCTCTTCCATGTCCTCTACAACCCCTTCGTTGACTGGACTACTAAGTGGGGTATAAAAACCTAAATATACCTAAACGGGATATAAAACCTAAAATATCTCATTTAGGCTCCTTTTTTGTCTTTTTTGTTTGTCAGTTGAGAAATCGGCATTTTGCGGAGACAATAAGGTAATTTTTGTTGGGTCGATATTAATACCACCAGCGTTTCTTTCAACCCATTGTCGTCTAGGATGGACAGTATCAAGAAAGGAAGCGTATTCCTTTTAAAATATTCGTACGAACAACCATTGTTGCTGTGTATGAACAAGGATAAAGATTTCTGTGTTTTAAAGCCCTTGTTTGCCTTTATTACTGCCCTATTATTCATAGTTAGCAGTCACACTGTGAGTTTTAAAAATATATGTTAATTATGCCGAAACAAATGAAATCGAATATACACACTTAATTCTGTTTACCACTCAACTTCACTTATATAAGTAATGACTTACACATAATGCATTTCACAGCTTCTTTCGATATCCCAAAGGAAAACGACCTCATCACTACACTGATACGCCCAACAGAGACATCTACCGGTCTTCCAGCAAACTCGGCAGTTGACCTCATCTGATGATGCAGCTAAGAAGCTGTGAAATGCATTATGTGTAAGTCATTACTTATATAAGTGAAGTTGAGTGGTAAACAGAATTAAGTGTGTATATTTGATTACTTCACTGTGAATCCCGGTTACAATTTTTATTTATTAAAATGAAATCGAGTTTATTACGGCAGTGGATTGGCGACGATCTGAATTTCACTACAGATGGCAAAGTAATATTTTGTCAAGCCTGTCAGAAACATGTATTATTTACCTTTCTAGAAAAGGGGGAAGTTTTTGTCCCTAGTTGATCTGTTGTGCGGTTAGCATGCGTAACAACCGAAAAAAGGAAAATAACCAGTTTCACATTATCCACATTCTTTTTTTCAACCATAAAGTATTTTACTCACTAAATTAGAAAGATCGGATTCAAATCCTGAGAAGGGTAATGTCTGGATACAGTATTAACAATTAACGAAGAGATAACAGGAAGAACTTCACAGTTGAGAATCTTGAAAGATATTTAGTGATAATACCGTAAACAGGAAATGTGAGGCAATCTTATTTTCACTGCTTCTTTTGATTGTTGATGTTTTCTTTCTTCAGTTGTATAATATTGTCCTTAAGCAAGTTTACACAAATTTAAGACAATTTTGTTAAGTTAAAACATTACAGGTTTTATGTATTGAATCCTATGTAGCACGTTTAATTCATTAAACCAATTATTCTACCCAAAAACGATATTTTGGACAAAAAAACCTAAAAAAAACTATTTCACCTAAAAGAAAACCTAAAACAGTGTTTTTAAAAACCTAAAAATCCGGTCCCTAGTCATGAGCAAGTTTAATGCGCCAAAAGTTAACGACATTTACTTAGTGATATCCAAAAAGTTGTTAAGATCTGAATTAAAAATGTGCTTCTAATGCCAGAATCACAGCTGGTATCACACAATTTATTGTTCAGTTAGTTAGGGATAGCAAGACCCTTCCCATCTTGCTAGAAAATCCGTACGGATCTCCAGGAGTCGCTAGCGACTCAAAGGAATACTACTACTACTACTAGTTTTACAGACAGTTTTGTTGAACTTGCAAAATATCAGAAGGGATCAAGATCAGTAAACTATATAGGTTGCATATTCCGGGATAGACGAATCACAGCACTTGAGTGCATGACATTGTAAGTTTCCAATTCTGTCTATTCACGGCTTTTACTCAGTCTAGAAAATCCTCACACCGCATGATTAAATTTGTAACCTTTAATTAACCCTTGGTTGGATTCCTGTGAAATTTGTACTGAAATAATCTACACACAACAGGCCTACTGACACTAATGTTTTTATTTCATTTTATAAGTATCACCCATTAGACAAAATTCATGGAGGGAGAAGCGAATTTGACTATGCGCCAATTTATTTTTTATTTTTGTGTCCCGAAAAGCTTCAAGCGAGAGAGTTTTAGTGAAGTAATTGAATTTTAATATAAATGAAGTTCCATGGTTTATGAGCATTTGAGTGGTAATTATTCGGGCGCAACAGCTATGGGAATGATTTGTGACGATCATGAAATGTTGAGGATGAAGCAAATTTGACTATGCGACAATTTTTATTTTCTAAGTATTGTAAGAAGTTTACACAGTGAAGTTAATAATTAGAACACATGAGTGGAGGTATTATACACTATACTTCACTAGATTTTACTACTGACCTGGACATGTTTCGTGAGTCTGTCTTTATCCCACTGTCAACAAACTCCAACTGTTGGTGTCGTCTATTTTCCCTCTGGTGGACATCTTACGAACTTCCTGATCAGGTCATCCTCGAAGGGAATGTCGAAGTTCATTAGTTGGTCTGCATTCCTCTGGATGTAGATCTTCTCCCAGATTGTCAATTCCTTATGTCCACTGACAGACTTAACCAATTTAGGTTCATGCTCAATTTCGTGGTCCATGTTCCTTACATGGGCTGCTACCGCGGATTTTTCTAGTTGGGCATATTTGATGTGTCGATGGTGTTCTTTCATCCTAGTTTCTATTTTTCTTTTAGTTTTGCCTATGTACTTCTGGGGACAATCTTTACAATTAAACTGATAAATGCCTGATTTTTTGAGGGGTTGTGATTTGTCAATATTAGTGGACATTAACATATTTCCCAAACTAAATCTATTAATTGGTGCTATGGTGATGTTATGGTTTTTTAATATCCTCTGGAACTTTTTTATTTGCTATTGGGTGGTAAATGATTCTCTTATATACATTTTTATGTTCTTTTTCTGGTTTCAGTGTAGTTGTAGCCTTGATCTGTTTTTGTATTTGATATTTTCTCACTTTTTTATCCACCAGTTTTTTTTTTTTTTTGAAACCATTTTGTTGTGCTGTGCTGATGATTGTCTTGTATTCCCTCTTATATTCATCTTGGTTGAGTGGTACATTTACTAATCTATGAGTCAGACTATCCAATACTGCATGTTTGTGTTTGATAGGGTTAAAGCTATTGGCCTTGATGTAATTATTTGAGTGTGTTTCTTTTCTGTGAATTCTAACTTGTTACCTTGCTTTATGATCTTAATATCTAAGAAAGGTAGGTAGTTTTCTGTTTGTTCTTCCAGGGTGAAACTGATCGATTGGTCTTGTATGTTAAGCAGTTTCAGTGCATCTTGTATCTGTTTGCTATAGTAAATATATTATAGCAAATATGTCGTCGACATATCTATGCCATACTCTGTATATGTGTGGGAAGGCCGAAGTGATATGTATCTCAAAGTAGCTCATGTACAGGTCTGCTAAGAAGGGTGAAAGTGGATTTCCCATTGCCAATCCATGTCTTTGTTGATAAAACTTTTCGTTGAATTTGAATTATGTTTGATTAATGCAGATGTTCGTCAATGTACAGTATTCTTGGATTTTGTTATTGATGAGTCCAATCGATTTCAACAATTTGGTTAAGTAGTTTAACAGTTTTTCTGTATCTATGCTAGGGAACAGAGCTACCACTTCAAACGATACCAGTTCATCAATGGGAGAAATCTCTATGTTACTTATCTTTTCAATGAGTTCTAATGAGTTTCTAATACCTCAGCTCTCATATCCAGGGAAAGAATTAAATCTATTATTGAGCCATTTCGCAAGATAATAAGTGGGGGCATTTATATTGTTGATTATGAGCCTCATTTTATTACCTGGTTTGTGTATCTTAGGCAGTCCGTGTATTTTAGGTAGTGTGGGATTTGGTGGTTTCATATTTCTTTTTTCATTTTCCGGTATGACTGTTGCGGTTTTGATTATGTCTTCACACTGACTTATGCATTTCTTAAGGGGATCATGATCTACCTCAATGAATTCTTCACCCTTAAGTAAGTCCTCCATTCTATTGATGTAATCTTCCCTATCCAAAATCACCAATTTGTTACCCTTATCCGCTTTGGTAAAGATTGTTGCATATAAACAAGTAATTAAGGCTCTTAACGAAATTTGACCGAAACTTAAAATTGTTATAACTTTTGAACATTTGAAGACAAAATAACAAATGACAACTCATTTTAAAGTGAATTTATTTCCCTACAACTTCTTTCATGAGAACATTGCTGTATACCTAAGGGCTGAAGCGCTAGAAGACAAGCTATGTCGAAAAGTGTGAGGCGAAAGAGCTTTTTTCAAAAATTTATTTTCGCTGGCGGATAACTCGAAAACTATCGAGAATAGAAAGAAATGTGTAGGATAAAACTTGTAGGAAATTTTATCAGCTTGAGTCTTGTATATGGCAACTTTTTCTCTACGAAGCACCATTGTTTAGATATAAGCAAAAAACCTAAAAAAGGGACCTTCTGCGGGCACCCATGCCCCCCGCTCACTCCCACCTTCGGGGACTTTTAGTATGTTGTTCAGGACACTCCCTCTGACAACTCTGCAAAATTTCAAAACTACATGATTGTTTTTTCTATTTGGCGTTTTTCGACGTTTATTGACTGGACTACAGATGTGGTTTGGGTGTACAGTTTTATTCAGAGGAATGTATTGGTGACTAAGTCTATACTGAATGAATTAAAAAATAATGTTCGATTTTACATGTTTGGAAGAACTTTACCAAGAAGAGGACAGCATATTACAATATGGACATTATTTTAAATCTAAAATAATTTTAATTGGTAAATTTTAATATAATTCTCAACCACAATTCTAGATTTTTATTCTGGACTAATATCACGTTTTACATATATTGGTGCCATAGTCAATAAACACGTCTCTTTCATCGTATAAGGTACAATTAGTACTTTTAACAGTGGTTATTTTTAACCACTTCTGGTGAACGTAAGACATTACGTCAACACATCTTTGTTTTCCAAACAAATTATTTTCATATATGACAGTACTCCGATTTCACATATGTATAAATAAACCACATTTCATGTTTATTAATAAATGTAATAACTGATATATGTAAATAATTTTTCGTATTCAGCATTACACTCTGCCTAGTCCTACAGTGAGTCTCTCTTGGACTGGGGCCGGGCGGTGAAACATGACTGCTGCAGTGAGTCAGATATTGCAACATTCCGCTAGCCCGGCCTCCAGTCGAGAGAGACTCACTGTACAAAAAATACTAGTACTTTGGTGGAAAAAACATTTTTTAGATTAAGATGTTTTGGTAGTTAAATGTTCTTCTATTATGTTGATATGTATCTGGACCTGGTATGTTGCTATATATATTTACTATATCATAAGAAAACAGAACAATGTTATCAGTAGGGCCCAGATTAGAAGGTTTTAACCTATTTTTTCTCCAGCTTCTTAATTAGAACATTTTAACATATGTTTCCGCTTCATGCCCCTTGCTTCCGCATATATGAATCTTATAGAACCTAAAAGGGGCTAAATCGGACTGAAAGGCCTAAAAGAGGCTAAGGAGGACTTTCGCTGAAAAAACTAGGAGCTAAAGAAGACGTTTGCTGAAAAATTCGGGGCTAAAGAGGACTTTTGCAGAAAAACACGATTTTTAAATAGATTTTCCAATCAATGCAAAGGAAAATAAATATGTGAATTTGTGCATTTTAAGAAAAGAAATAATAAAAGTAAATTTGTACAACGCACTGCAATTAACAATGTATATGTTGCTTTGTCGCTTGTCTTTTTAACTAAAAAATGTGCCACCTCACCGTCGCAGGAATTGAAACTTGAGCAGTCTGCAATACTTCGAAACTGCAACTATTCATTTTCGTTTCAACTTTAAAATAACAAGTTGCCAACCGATGAAAGAGAAGAGTATTAAAGGAACAAATTCGTGACACTCCATTCTACTTTTTTTGTAGATCGGAAGTGAATTGAGTGGTGTACTGAATAACTGTATCATTAAAGGATATATATCTTAATTGTTTATGCTATTTTTCAAGTGCCGATATAAGGAATAGTTACTTGTTTATTTTGTAAAAAATACTAGTATAACTGTGTCAAAATTATAATACAATTTTCAGTGATAACATTAGTGTTCTTTATATGTTTTATTAGGACAGCTGAAATTGTTTGTTTAAAGCCTAAAAAGGGCTATTCCACGAAAATAAAAGGCTAAAATATATTTTATAAAACCCTAAAAATCTGGGCCCTAGTTATCAGTGATGTCTAGTCTCTGTATTTCTGTTTCTTCGTTGGATTCTGTTAATTGTTTTGTTTTGAATGCTATTTAATATCCTCGTTTTGTGAAACTAGGATGAGAAAGGTTCCAGTACTTTCAATAGACAGCGAGTTTGCTTGTGTATGTTGAAAGAAGATGTGAGTGAAAACATTTATCTTTGTTCTTGTTTGTCGGTGGGTTGGCTTTCTTGATCTTGATTTTGTATAACAGGACTGTGATTGAGCCATTAACTTATCCGGGGTATCTTATCTTGCTAGTTTTTCATTCTAACCTTCCATGGAGAGGCGCGTTCTTAAGTCTGTTCAACATAAACCTGAATGCAGAATTTGGTGTTAGGTGGTTTGAACTGATGTGTATCAGCTATCCATATCATTTGAATTTCTGTTCCTGGCTGTTCTCTATTGAGGTGGTGATATATTGAAGTTAAAAGAGCTAGTTAGATTCATATTCTGCTGTGTATTTTGCTGATGTGATTTAGTACTGTATTTTACAAACCATAAGACACACTTTTTATCTTGAAAACAAAGCCTTGTTAGTTGGGTGCGTCTAATGGTCCGAAATATATTAAAAAATTAAAATCATGGTAAATATTGCCGGTAACACCATAGTCATAAAGAAGGTGTTGTAACGATAAGTTAGTTGCAAATTTTGGCACAGCCTCTACATCAGTGCACTTGTCACGATCTTAAAATGAGGGTAGTTGGAATCCAGGTAGCCTATACAATGCGAAAATAAAGGAATGTTGAGTTCTTGAATACAAAAAGAGTTGTCTCCTCCTTGTCCTGTCACACTTACCGTATCCTGAATTGAGGGTTACCGAGTGTAAAGAATTTTCAGTCTTCATGAGAAATCAGTTCAGTTGTTAAAATTTACGCGATGCCACTTGTACAGAAGAGATTTTCGTACAACGCAGGTTTTAAGTTAGAAGTGAATTACACTGATTCCATTGTACAAGGTTATAATTTGTTTATGAAATGATGTATACAGGGAGTTTCACGAAGTTTTACCGCCACTTTCTGAGTGCATTCTTGAGGATATTTGTAACAAAAAATGTAAATACAAAAATGTGATCTGACTTGTAATTAGCCTACGTTGTTATAAACGTTTGAAGTTTCAACATTTGTGACAAAATAGCAATAAATTCGGCAATAAATCGGCACAGAAATTGAAAGTAACAAACAAAATGGGTTTAATTCACAAACTTAACATACATTTCACCCTTTACCTCAGTTTGCCATCAGATTTTCAAAGATCCTTCCTCTACGTCGAAGCACTTTGACGCACGGGTATGAATGGCGCGTGTCGCGTTCCGTAATTTACCAGGACTGTTCTTTATCATTGTTGCATGTCCGCTACGTTGAGCTCTGTTCACACGGAGACGTTCATAAATATCTACATTACTCCATAATTATTTGAGATAGTTAAAACTTTTATTAGGAAAAGTTGTTCCAAATAACGTCAGGAACATGCTCTGTTACTGGCGGTGAAACTTCGTGAAACACCCTGTATTATTCCCTTCAAGATTTGTTGTAGAATCACATTAAATTTCTTTTCTTTTAAATTTCCATCCTAAAATCGAGGTGCGTCTTATGGTCCGTAAAATGCAATAACTATCATTAAAGCAAAATGCTTTAAAAAAGTACATGGAAACATGCCATCAAAGAGGCCAGTGCCAGTAGATAAGGCAGCTTATGTTATCCTACTAACACTATAAATGGACAACATTCAAGAATAAAAGACACAGATCAATTATTTAATTTATAACTTAAAAATTATTACACTGTAATGAAAATTTTTACTTCATTTAATACAAAACTGTTTCATTTATGATTATGTCTAAACAAATGTGATTTGATTACATATACATATATTACATTTTTGTTTCATACATACATTATATTATATAATACAATATACCATTACCAAATAGTAATGTAAACTACATAGCAATACATTTCTGGACAATAACAGACTTTGGGGTAGGATGAACAACGGGTATGCAGCATTCCATATTCCATTTTCATATTTATTTACACACCCACACATTGGTCCAAGAATTAATATACAGTTGTTTGCTTTTTAACACCAACAATTAGAAGAATCATCCTGATTATTATTAGCTGTACTCTCCCGTGTAATAGATATGACATCAGCACGACGCAGGGATTCATTAGAACTATTGTTCCCCTTCAATGGTGGTGGCATCATAGGACGTCGATTCTTTAACTTGTGAGCTAATGTTAGGAAAATAGCTTCCACATTATCATATTCTGATTCATCAAGAGCTGAAGTTTCAAATAACTGAAATAAAACAGATTATAAAGCAGAATAATGTTAAAGAAAGAAGAAACATTTGATGTTAAATAACAAAACCAAAATTATGATAATGCTGGCAAAACACAGTACCTATTATAAATAATATTAATATTAAGATAACATTTATTTTCAAGTTTAGACGTAATAATACGTGGGTCCTGGTTTCATATTCAAAGAATTCTAACAGCAGATCACAGAGACTGTAAATGCCTCAGCATCACGGCGCACTTTACTCAGGCAGGAATACTACCCCCACTCCTCTGAGTTCTGCTGATGTCAGGGGTTTCGCTTTGCACAGAGCTCAATTGCTTTTGTTGGTTCTTAATCATATAAGCTAGGTAGAAATTCCTTCTTTTTCAACTGAAACAATAATAATGAATATGGACTGCATTATTGGCCAAAAAGTATGATTACAAAATGATCTGCTTCTGTGCACGGCTAACAAATTCAAAGTGGTAACAAAGAATCACGAGATTTAAGAGCAGAAGTGACTAAAGATTATCATCTGCTAAATTCCATAACATTGTGGCAAAGGTGAAATATCATAACAGAGGTGTTTTGTAAAAAAAGGGAAAACAAGATTTGAATAGGCGCCAAAGTTTTATAAACAAGATTAATCCACAGTACTGTAGAATGTTGTAAATTATGGTACATTTAAATCTCTGCGTGTACTGCTGTAAAAGGTATACAGAACATGGTTTTAAATGTTAAAATGCTACACTTTATAAAATTAAGCGTATTATTGTTATTTGGTCCAGGAGGCTAAAATGAATATGATTTGCATATTCAAGAGTAGCACAAGCAATTATGTTGTTAATTTGATTTCAAATTACGTTATCGATTAGATTTTAAATTATTTTAATCTTACAACATTAATTTTCTGAGCTAGATGGTAATGTCTTGGGCTTGCATTCGGGAGGTCCAAGGTTTAAGTCCCATCACCGGTTTTTTAAAATGTTTTATTCTTTTATTTGTGGTTTCTTCTGTCAAAAGGGCAGTTTGGATATTTACTTACCGTGACTCATCGTTCTATTTCATCTTATATCACAATCATAACAAATCCGTCAGTTGATACACGTTTAAATTAAGCTTAAAGAATATATTGTATAATTTTGGAACTATTTCGAAACATTGAACTCTAGAAAGGCCTGTACACTACCTTTTTAAAATCCTTTATCTTACAGGAACCTTGTTCACTTGAGAAAGTGAAATATTGCATGCTTCCAGAAAATAAAGTAATTCAGTTTGGGGTGATTTTCAAGGTCAAGTTTCTTTGCAACTTACCAACCATTAAGTCATCTCGGAATTTACAGGCTAATAAAAATATAACAGAACAAAATGGTGTCTTCTTTCACAGTACAGAAAAAATGAAATGAAACTACCCTGACTGAAGAATTTATATTTTAGGGTTGCCTTTACACTCCCGGCTGAGGGAATCCAGTCCGTTCTAAGAATATTTTTTACCCACTCTTTTTGTATTTCCTGTTCTTTTGGAAAACTGAAACATGTTATGTAATCACTTTTAACACCCCTTATTGTGTAATTATACGTGCACAACATTTTTTAGGCATTTTAACTAACACAATTTAAATACAACACTGCTAGAACCCACAGCTCATGCAGTTTAAAGCACGTGGAGTAAGAAGGGAAGGTCCAGTTACGTCACACCCCCTTCCACCAACCTTCCCGCCTGAGTCAAGTGCGCCGTGCTCAGCATACAGAGACGTCTTGTGTTGGGTATGGATAACAGAAAATCTTGCTGGGAACAAGTTTCCACATTGTGGTACAAGATAGATAATGAAAGCATGATGCAACACAACTAGAGGAAGAATGTTTCAAAATTTGATAAAGAAGAGAGAGAGAGAGAGAGTGAAGTCTATGTCTTTTGTTTAGTCGAAGCCAAGAGAGTTCTGAGAAAAGCTGTGAGATATTGTCAAAGCATCATGTACTAAAAATAGAGTGGATGCAAGCATTATGGACATGTAGCTTTTCAGACATTTAACAATGAGTGGAATACCAACAAATTGGAATGAATTTTAAGAAAAGAGAAAGACTGAATCCCATAGCTTAGATAAAGGGGGATGTACTCAATTCCATGCATGTGTCGAAAGATATGTACAGGGCAAACTGGACATTCTCTGGATACAATATGAAAAGAACACATCATACATCATAACAAAATAACACTGACATTTCCACCACAGCATATCATTCCAACAAAAGTGGCCATAAAATACTGTTTGAGGACATAGCTTCACTAAAACAAGAAAATAGAAGATTTCCTAGACTAGTCACAGAAGCCACAGAAATTATAAAAATTCTATTAACATAAGCGGAGACGAAAGTTAAAGGATCAGTGACATCTGACGGGAAACTCAAAACTTTCAAGAGTTTGGCACATGCACCCAATAACATTATAACAGCTGCAAAGGTTGACACTTCACTTATATGGTAGTTCATTTAGTTTGAGTTTCTTTCTGAAGAAGGACACAGCAAGATGTTTGAAATGTAGTTTTTAATAACACAATGTGGCCGGATAGCAAAGACAGTTTATATGTGACAATGGCTGTGGAAGCCTACAAACTTGTCTAACATTTTGAATAAATTTTGTATCTAGCCAATGAAAATGCTAATAACTTTCTAGGTTTGCCAGGTTTTATTCTCAAGCTAATACTAATTTTGTGCCAATGTTGAGAGTCTGTATTTGAATTCCATCTCTAGAACAAGTAAAGGAAAACATTTCAGGTGAGTGTGGGAAATGTACATTAAATGCAATCTATTAATGTTTAAAAAATAGCATTATAATTAGAAACACCAAGAATGTTTTGTAAAAACAAAAAAGAGAAGTGTGTGTTTATAGGACCACCCCGAAGAGAAAGACCTGGCGTACCCTGTTTTAGACAATTAATATTTCAGGCATTTGAATTATCGGTAACCTATTATGTCCTGGCAGAAAAATAAGCTGAAGATAAAATTTCAAATTAAACTTACTGGCATGTTATGGAGATCAGCAAATCTTTGGGCATCATGAGTTCTTACAACTTGCTTCTCCTTGCAGTCACACTTATTCCCAACTAATATGCGAGGTACATCACTTGTTAGATTATGCCTGTCACATTCGTCCATCCATTGTGCTAGAGACTTGAAAAAATATAGAAAACACATAATCAAAATACTGTATAAAAAATAATGTATGTTTTTCCATGTGTTAAAAGAACTTCACTGGAACAGTATTCATAAATGAACCGCTCGGGGGAACAAAGTGGTAAGTGCCAAATGGGGTGTGTTAAAAAAGAGAACAAATAAATTTCTCATTAACCTAAATATCTGAATAATTTTATTTTCAGCTCAATTTTGTACTCAATACGCTTGAATATATAGAGATCAATAGCCATCACCTACCATTCTGCTATACCAAACAAGCTGGAAAGTAAAAAAATACTTGTTTCATGGCAGTGGCAGTTACCATTTTGTTCCCCCGAGCGGCTCAAATATTAATTATTGGAAGTCTATTCAGGCTGAAGGAAAAGTCGGGGACATGGACATCTGAAAATAGACAATCTGAATCTGCACAGAAAATAAAGTAACGTTTTTATTTGCAAAAATTTGTGATTTGTATAATTCCATTTTAGAGGTTTTAAGTGTTGAGCGATATGGCAATAATGGAGGATTGCATGTGAAATAGAATGTGAACATATGGCAAGTATACTTATTCTTCAAGATTCTAATCTTGCATTTGCATATATATAAAAAAAAAGGGTCATTAGTGAATAGTCCGCCGGCGTGGTCTTGTGGTTAGCGTCGCTGACTACAGATCCGTCGGCCCGGGTTCGATTCCCGGCTCCTCCTCGGATTTTTCTGAGGTAGGGAGGTCTGGTAGGGGTGCACTCAGCCTCGTGATTCCAAATTGAGGAGCTACTTGATAGAGAAGTAGCGGCTCCGGTCATGAAAACCACCAATAACGGCCGTGGGTGTCGGCATGCTGACCACATGCCCCCCAATCCTGCCATCTGCCTACAGGAGATGATGCAGCGGTCAGGTGGTAGGCCAAGTCCCTCCAGGGATGTAGCGCCACGGAGTTTAGTTTAGTTTAGTGAATAGTAAATGTTAATATGGCCATGTCATGTCTCTTTTATATCGTATTTGAAGACTTCAGATTTATTTCAGTAGGCTAAACAAAATACTCTTTAAGAATTTTACTTTTTTTCCATTATTAATTCAATAAAATGCAAATTTAACCTTTTTTTTTTTAAGTTTAAGTTTAAGTTTAAGTTTACTTTAAGTACAGGTAGCTTACATTTGCAAAACAGTTTCAATTGCTTATTGCCTATTGTGAATTAAATCAAATCAAATACAAATACAAATACAAAAATATACAAATAAACAAAAAACATTTACAAATTTCAAAATTAAAGTACAATACTTTTTAAGAAAAGAAAAGAAAAAGAAAGAAAAGAACCAAATATGTATTTAGAAATACACCCGAATGAGCAAACTGCTCGTGCTTGAGTGTAGTTTCAGAACATCAGAGTGGAGAAAGAGGAGAAACAAAAAACAAAGTGAGAAAAGAATGACACACTTATAAAAAAAAGGTGAAAAATATTAAACAGAGCTAGAAAAAGAAAAGACAAATTTATAAAAAGGAGACAAAAAATATTAAACACAAATACATACAATAAATAATAATAAAAATAAATGACTTAAAGCTAATAAAATTACAAAAAATGTTTTACATACTTATTAAATTTAAAATTGGGGTAAACTGCGAGATCGGGGTATCTACTGATCATAGAGTTATAGAAGCGGGGACCAAAATTAATGCTATGGTTTAATCCTGCTGATGTGAGACATTTGGGTTCTGATAGAAGTAGATTATTATTTCTTCTAGTGCTGTATGCATGATCACTGGATGTGTATTTTGCACGATGTTTGTGAAAATATTTTAATAAAGAAAATTTGTAGAGTTGGTCAAACTTAAAAACATTAAATTCCGAAAATATTAGACTAGTTGGGTAATCAATGTGTTTTCTTAGATAGATTTTTATAATTCTTTTTTGTAAAAGCCAAAGTGGTTCAAGAGTAGTTTTCACGATCCTCCCCAGGCGAGAATGCCATATTGCATAATGGACTGGAACAGGGCTAGATAAACGGAACGAAGAACAGTAATGGGCATACAGTGACGTAAAATTACAAATTTGTAAATTGTTCTGCGTAGTCTATTACAGATGTAATTAACATGGTGAGACCATTTAAGATGTTGATCTATAAAAATACCCAAATATTTCACAACGGCAGCCTCCTTCAGTAGGGAGCATGAACAATTTGTTACATCAAAATTACAATTATTGTATATTATTAAATTTGAATTTGTACAATTCTTCCGTTTTATCTGACCAATAGTTGTTAATGAGAAAGGAACCAATGTTGATTTATCTACGTTTAGTGAGAGACGGTTAGAATCAAACCACTTTTTTACAATTACGATGCCTGTGTTAGCGTATTTATATGTTTCCTCCCATGAATGACCAGTAAAAATAACTACAGTGTCGTCTGCATATGAAAATATGGAGCCATTTAAATCTTATATAATATTATATATATTAAGTATAAAATTGGTCCTAAAATCGTTCCTTGTGGCACGCCTATATTGATATTTGATATTTCACTTATATGACTGTCAACTTTTGTCATTATACATCTATTGCTCAGATATGATTCAAATAATTTGTGTACTGTTCCTCTAATTCCTATCTTATGTAGTTTATCTAACAGAATCGAGTGAATATCAGCATCAAAAGCTTTGCGTAAGTCCAAGAAAATTCCTAAAATATTATTACCTTTATCTAATTTGTTAATAATACTACCTGTAACGCTAATAAAGGCGTCGTCAGTAGATATATTGCTCTGGAAACCAAATTGATTTTTAGATATAATTTCATGTTTTTGTAAATAGTTCAGTAGTCTAACTTTTATGCATTTCTCTAGTAACTTAGAAAAGGCCGGAAGTAATGATATTGGTCTGTAATTGTTTAGTACATTTTTTTTCCCGTTTTGTGTATAGGTATTATCACAGCAATTTTAAGAGCATTTGGAAAAACACCATCTAAGAAACAAAGATTGAATATATAGACAAGAGGTTTTGCAATATATTTAATGATAGATTTCAATGTGTTATTTTTTATTCCATCAATTCCTGGAACTACGTTATTTTTTAAAGTCTTCACCACATAGATGTGGTTGGAATCCCGACTGTGTCATTGTGCACAGAAGAGTCTGATGATGACCTAACATTTGAGGTTACATTATGCCCTATTTTTGAGAAGTAATTATTAAATTCATTTGCTATATCTGCTTTATTTGTTATTTTTGTACCATTTTCATTTATTAAATCTGAAACGGATTGACTTTTTACTGTACTTATATCAGTGGCTTCATTAATAGTTTGCCAAAATTTTCTAGTGTTGTTCCTATATTCATCAAATTTTAATTTATAATAGCTAACTTTCATATTTCTGATCACAAGAGTCAGCATATTTCTATAATTTTTATAATAACTTTTCAAATTTTCATTGCTTGGGTCTTGAATTAATTTTCTCGCGAGTTTGTCTCTAGTACGGATTGATTTAATTATACCTACAGTGATCCATGGTTTAATTTTCCTGAACTTACGAGAAAGCTTACAGTTGCTTTTTGAAGTACTTAAATCGATGCATTTCTTAATTAAATTATAAAAAATCTGGAAAGAAGTATCTGGATCATTACATTTATACACTGAATCCCAGGTTTCTGATTCAATGAGTGAGACTATTGTTTCATTGTTAATGTGATTCACAGTATGTATTTGATTACCATCTGGGGATTTTAAACAATGCTCGTTAATATTCTTAAATAGAGCAAAAACGGCATAATGATCAGTTACGGTGCAGCAAACGACTCCTGGTATAAATTTCCAGTTTCTGTTGGTTTTAAAAAATATATGGTCTAAACAGGTCTCAGAGCTTGGTCTCATAACTGCTTTTAAAAATTTGACAAAATCATGCGCATGCAACATATCCAAGTATCTATTTCCAGTAACATTTAAGTCATTATCCATAATCTGAAAATTTAAGTCTCCAACAATCAGATGGTTATCAGTTTGTTTTGAATTCATCAAAAAACGTTCGAAATGATCAAGGAAATCATATTTGCAAGTGTTCGGCGACCTATAAATACCAGTTAATGAAAATGTATTGTTATCAAATGTAAAATTTAAATGCAGGGAATTACATTCTGGGATTTCTTTGTCACAAAGAGTGATGTCAATATTATTTTTGCAATAGACAACAATGCTGTCACATTTATTGTACTTGTTTAATTTAACGATCTTGTTAAAATAATAAAATCAAAATCTTGGTTGATACTTTGTATAATAGTGCACAATCCTAAAAAATGTTTTTTAGGACTCTGAATATTTAAGTGACATACTTTGAAATCGTGGATTGTGTTACTAATGAAACTATTGCATGAGCCCGCATCTTCCAAGACAGCAGTTGTTGCATTTTTGCTGTAACCGCTTAGTTCATTTAAGAAACCATCCATTGTTGCCGACTAAAATAAAAAGATATCACAGAGAAATGAAAACTATTTACACAATGTCATTAATATCATGCAGAGTACTTATTCTTAGAGCTGGACTTTGTTCATCCTTTCTAATGAAAATTTTGCAGTCTCTTGTCTACACATACTGGTAACCCTTTTGCTTAGCCATGTCTCTGGTAGTGATGAGGAGGTCACGCGTAGAAGAAGTGAGATGTTCAGCAGCGTTAATACGACCAGGGAATGTTTGTTTAGGATTCATATTATGTAGCATAATTCCAGGACCCTCCAGATTCTTCTTCGCCTCTTCTCTAAATTTCTGGAGCCATGAGTTTCTACTTGTGCGTTTGGTAAAACGGACTACAATAGGCTTCACTTTTCCATTTCTAGCTGGCAGCCTGTGTGCAATACTGATATCAGAGACCAGTACCTTGCCACCTATAGCTTCAGACACCTTAGACACAGCTTCGTACACTGATTCATCTACAGACTCCGGATAACCAAATATTAAAACATTGTCTCTTCTAGTGTACTGTTGAAGATCTTCTATTTCTCTTTTGAGAAAATCATTCTCCTGAGAAAGCGCACTCACTTTCGACTTACACTCCTTAACAACTTCTTTTCCTTTTGTCAATTCTGCAGAGAAGAAATCAAAATTTTTTGAAATGAATTCTACGGTTTTCTTCAGGTCATTCACCTCTTGTTGCAGAGAACATTTGAGTTCTTCAAACATGCATTTCATTTACACGATAATCATGCTCTCTTCATCTGTATTCGCATCATCTGTAGAAGCTTTACCCCTCCTTCCCATTTTGAAAACAAGCAGCACCAACAAAGCACGTCTACACTTAACGTCGGTCAGCTCAGAACAAAAGTTTTTCATAAGTTTTTCTTGTTGTTTCATACAATGAAGGCCATAATATATTTATCATAGGTAATCTCGAGGTGGATTTATTATGACTATTCCATGAATAAAATATAAATAATATTATATTCTAATATAAATATTTATTTCTGGTTTGTTTAAAATAAAATTGCTAGTGTCAGCTGTCAGACCAGGGATACAGTCTGCATTATGGAATAATAAGCAATGCTCCCAACGAAGTACGAGGGTCGGTCAATAAGTAATGCCTCCTATTTTTTTTCTCCTGAACCAAGTTAGTTATGTGAATAATTTTAATTCGGCAAAATTCCTCAAACCTTCTCCTACACTCCACTGCAATAGCAACTTCCTACGTCAAGCGGTGGCAGCACTGCTGCCTATTGCAAAATGGCTGACATCGAAGTCCGTATAAGACAGCGTTCTGTCTCTTTCACGGTGGGTACCCCGAATGTTAACCGACCAGAATAAGGAGTCACGAAAAACAATTTTTTCTTCCTCGGTGAGGTTATGCGATGCCATTCCATAGACTGTCTCTTTGATTCTGGTTCAAAAAAATGAACCCACGTTTCATCTCCAGTCACAATTTTGTGCAGGAACTCCTCTCCCTGCAAATTGAAGCGCTGCAAGTGTTCGGAGGCTATTGTTTTTCGTGACTCCTCATTCTGGTCGGTTAACATTCGGGGTACCCACCGTGAAAGAGACAGAACGCTGTCTTATACGGACTTCGATGTCAGCCATTTTGCAATAGGCAGCAGTGCTGCCACCGCTTGACGTAGGAAGTTGCTATTGCAGTGGAGTGTAGAAGAAGGTTTGAGGAATTTCGCCAAATTAAAATTATTCACATAACTAACTTGGTTCAGGAGAAAAAAAATAGGAGGCATTACTTATTGACCGACCCTCGTAGTAACAAAAGAGTTAGTCTCAAGATTAAGATACCGGTTGTTAAAATCGGAACAAAATAAAAACATTTTTTTCCAAGAAAGTATTTCATTTGTAAATTGCCACTCTACTTGAATGTGCATTGGTTAAAAACAATTTTCTTCTCCATTGTACTTACATCTTCACAGAACTTTTGTAATTGAATTTATATGCATTTTATATTTCTTTCAGTATTATGTGGTTTAGCTTCCTTTACGAAAATATTAATTTTGTCAACAGACACATTACCAAACTTTCAGCTTGTTTTCAATTTAGCGCCAACTAGTGATGTGGGCCGGAAATATTCCCAGTGGGAAGGAACTTATAAAATGGGAATATTTCCCTGGCCAGGAAATATTCCCAAAAAGTGGGAATTTATAAAAAATCCTTAGTTTTGAACGTTTTAATGCTTATTAACGGTTGAAGTGCCTTAAAAATAAACTATTTCTCATAGGGAAGTTTTCCTATGATATAATTTTTCACTTATTTTCAAAAGCAATGTACCTTGAGCCCATCTTAGGTTTTCTTTATATACTTGCATTTCATAAAGTGATACCTCACTCACATTTATTCAAACAGGATTAAAGATAAGTAATTTAATATATTTGTAAATAGATTGTGTTGGTATTTAAAATAAAATGCCAAAAACCAACACCTTTAAGATTATCATTGTTTAATATTACACAAACACAAATTTAAATGAAAGTTTACTGTATAGTATTTAATCACAAATCAGTCCCATGGTCTAGGCCTAGGCTAATCCTACTGTAGTATGGGGAGAAATTTAGTTCTTTCATGACTTACGAGGGGAAAATATTTTCCCTCTGCTCCAGAAATTCATACACCAGCTAGGGTTGCCACCTTTTGCCACACTTATCAAATATATGCAGATCGCCGGTCCTCATATCTAAATTTATACATGGAACAATGTATTAATAACAGAAAGAATGTTCTATTTTCTATATTCTATATTAAGATTCAAGTTCTTCAGTGTGCCATAAAGATTGTTTTCTGTGAAGTCAAATACTTTCCCTAAATACTAAATACTCAAAGCTTTCTCATAGAATTTCTCATGGACATGTTTTGAAAAAATTATGACGAAGCAGTAATTTATGCTGCGCACAGGTCCCCCTTCCACTGAATAATAAAAGACCCTTGCACCAAACATAATATGTCACAACTATTAAACAACAAAATAATATTTCATAATAATAATAAAAAAAAAAAAAGACCTATGTACCAAAAATCATATTTCACAAATAGGAGTGGGAGTGGGGGACTTGTGCGTGGCATAAAATACCTTTTTCCCAAAATGATGAACATTTGCAATCCAGACTCTGACTATGTAATGGCTTACGACTAAATTTAGGAATAACGGGAGGAACATTTAGTTAATTCTTACTCAAGAAGAACACACAGAGAACGTGGATTCAAATTACAACTGATAACACTAGGCACATCTTGCTGTGCTATAATTCCAGGAACTGTACTTGACAACTCAGGACGGCGTGTCATATGTTCTGTTTATGGTACTTCCCCGTTGGATTACGCCAGGTGTGCTGATCAAGGTCATACTTATACAAACAAACAAAGAATAATATCATGAGCGGTGATTTCACTGCTGCCAATACAATGCATTTTAGCGATGGAACAATATCAATATCTTGATCATGAGTCAAAATTCACAAAATATGCCACTAAGAATTGCTTTCTCATATTTTGTTTTGGAATAATTTGGCATCCCACAATATAATGCGTCCCTCTTAGGCATAATTAAGGACGATGAAAATGTTCTTAAAATGCGGGATGTCCTTATGTTACTCCAACCATCACACTGCAGACTTCAAGAAAGAAAAAATCTTCATCTGCAGTGTGATGGTTGGAGTAACATAAGGAATGAGTCTATTATCAACTTTGTTATTTCAAAACCACAACAATTTTTTATTGATTTTAAAATGACCAAAGGTGAAAGACACAATGCCGAGTATCTTGCAGAGCTCATTGGATCAGTGATTGAGAATTATGGACTTGACAAATTTTTAGTGGTCATTGCTGATAATGCTGCAAACATGGTGAAGGAAAAGTATCCACATTAGGTTGCATTGCTCACCTCCTTCATTTATTATGTTCAGACATTTTAGGTTGCCAAACTGTTAAAAGTTTCTTTGGTGAAGTAATTGGAATTGTAAAGATGATCAAAAACAGTCACATTTCACAAGCAATATTTGATGAAATCTCATCTGAAAAAAGATTCAAGGGCTGAATTGTTCTGAAGTTGTCTGGAAATACAAGATGGGGAAGCCACCATTTTTGTTTACACTGTTTGCAATCAAATAAAGTGGTGCTACAAACATTGGCTGTTAATGAAAATGCTGACCTTGAACCAAACATGAAAAGAAAACTTCTTGATGATGGGGTGTTTTAGGTCAAATAGAGAAGATGATAGATTTGCTTACAGCAATTGTACATCTCATCTCTGTAATTGAATCCAATAAACCACAAATCCACAGAGTTGTAAGGAAGTTGGTTAATTTGGAGAAAAGTTTGGCCCAAAACTTGCCGTTTTTGCCCCTTCAGAAGGCTGAAGAAAAAAAGATCATAAATGAATTCAAGGAAAGAAAAGAACGAGGGCATATTTATATTATTAATTACCTCATTTTCATTGTTAATTATGTGAAAACCCAGTAAAACATCGTAAAATATTTAATATGTAATTAATCTCTGTTCATTTCTTATGTTCTTTCATTAATTATATTTTAATATTTGAACTTAGAGTTTTTTAGTTTTATTTAACCTAATCATGATTAAATTCAAGTATTATTTAACAATTAATTGTCACTTTATGTAACAAATATGTATCTCTGAGTTATCTTGCTCATAAATTCCCTATTTTTTAATTTAGCAGTTTTGGAGTTTTATTTAACCCAATCATGATTAAATTTAAGTATTATTTAACAATTATTTGTTACTTTTCATAATAAATAGGTGTCTTTGATTTATCTTGCTTGTAAATCATAAATTCCCGGGAATTTATGAATTTTGGGAATATTTCCTCAAGTTTAAATTCCCGGGAATTTTACATCACTAGCGCCAACAATGGATGACATAATCTAGTCATCATCACTGCATTAGTGATACTGTTGACGGTTCAGTAACAAGCTGACTTTTATCAGATAAAATCGCATCCTCACGAATCTTGCAGGGATTTGTAAGACAAACGCGACCATGATTGGTCAATATCTGAGGCATTGCTAAACGTTATTGGTCAATATCGAATATGCAGCATATGAATGGAATAGTCATTTAAAAATTACAAATTAGAATCTGCCTTAACATTAGGACAGTATCAGACACACTGGTCAGTCATCTCTTTTTCAGGATTCATTAAGAAGGACATTGGCAACTTTTTTATTTTAACACTCTTACTATATAAATTGGAAATATGATAAAATATTCCTCATATGAGTAAAATTCAAGGATTTCTGGATTCAGGACAGGGATGACGAATAAGATCAGTACTAATAGTACTTACAAAGGAGATTATTTGAAACAAGCATATACCAGATTATTCTGTGAATAATAATAAAACAACAACAACAACAACAATAATAATAATAATAATAATAATAATAATAATACGATGCAAACAGATATAGAGCCTACTCTTTGCTACAAAAGAATGTTAACAATTTTTAAAGGTCCACTGATTTTTAGTGATGGTATGCTATTTGACCATTGCAATAACTGCCGATATACCATTGGGCCTTTGAAAACAGAGCCCATATTGGCCAATACCGGTGCATACCACCTCACGTCCCTCACTGATTCATAGTGATTATAATTAGCCATTTCATCCCGGCCATTTTCCGCAATTTGTGTGGCTGCTGACTGTGGTGTGAGGTGGCTGATAAGGGGGGGATATTAACACAGGTATTATGGGAAAATCAATCGGTTCCACAGAAAAATTATCGCTAAATGAAGTTGGCCTTTAGGCAGGTTTGACACTTTTATGTGTATCGACAACAATTAGCCACTACTTTGCCAGTCCTTTCAAGTTACTGAATGCTCACAACAAAGTACACGTGGGTTCACCACCTTTTCAAATTGTAAATCTGTTGTATGAATCCCACCAACATTCACTTTGATATCATTCCATTCTGTTATATTGCAGAAGTGTGACTTGCCATCTGCATTACTGAGAATAATAATAAGGAAGTTTCAGTATCCAGTTCTTTTTAGTCCAAATTTGTCAGTTGTTCCTTAAATCACTCAGTTGATAAGTAACCGAAGATGCAGATGAATGACTGCAAAATGCATTCTGCCAATAACTTGGCTTATTGAATTTTGTGAACAATGAATATGATATACTGCACGTATGTTAAACAGACAAGGAACTTGACAAGCTTATTTCTGAATGTGGGGAGGGGGGGGGGGAAGGTAAACACATGAATTGAGAAGTGGCATACCAGTACAAATTATGACAGTAACAATATTTATATGTTACCAAGGCAAAATTTGTTTTTTTATTATGAGCATTTATTGAGGAAAATGATCCACATTAAATTAATTTCAATCAAACATAATTTCAAATCAAAAGTCAAGAAAATGCTTTTATTTCAGTCAAACACAATACCAGCTCAAAATCAAGAACGTGCTTTTGCATGGTAGCTTACTTCATCCAGAGGGAAAGTGTTAAAGATTTTCACCAGATGATATTCCATCTTGTAGATTCAGTATTCCACATAGCTAGGCTACAGTGCAGTCTTGCCAATTCATACATTTTAAAGCTGAATTTGGATGGGATTTTTGTGTCCTGACAGAAGTTTCTGGGTTTAGACAATGAGTCAAAGTTCAGTAACTCTCCTGTACAAAACAGAGCTTGTGATTAATTTATGTAATTACGCTGTATTTTGCACAATTTTGAGTAGTCTCAGCAATTTGGCAGTTTGCTGTTCCGGATATTATGTGCAAAGAATGGCTGGATTAGCAATATTCTAGCTCAGGGCATGAAATTTCCAGATGCCACATCGCCATTGGCAACCATTGGAATTGTGAGGCAGGTGTCAATAATTCAATTCAAAATTACAATCTTATTTACATTATTATAGTTTCCGTAATATTTTAGGTTTAGTATTTAGTTTCAAATTTAATAGTAGATAGTGCCACACGCAGTAATTTTTGGAATGAACAAGGCGACTGAATACTCATACTTACTGGGAAGTGTTCTGAAATGTCTGGAAGATACCAACATAATTTGGATTTTCCATGTGACTCTAATAGGTATAGTTTCCTGTGTATTAGCCAATCATTGCTCTAGCTCCTCTAGTAACAAACAAACAAAGAAACAAACAAAACATGTAGTTTGAGTTTGGCTTTTGTTTGTTATATCCGTTTACAATCAATTGAAATACTTCAAAAATATTTCGTTGAAATGTATTATAAATTAGGTAGTACCATGAAAAAGTACAAATTAGTGTGTAGTTATCTAATTAATGTGGAAGTTTACACAGTAGTAGTAGTAGTAAGTATTCTGCCTTCCGGCAGGTTTTCAAACTTGGTACGCGAATTTTGTTTTCCAAAACTGTCTATCCTCTGCTTCCTCCTTCAGCATCCAATATTTCCGCTTTTCCCTTAAATCGTCCAACAGCTGAATTCTTCTTCTTCCAAGTCTAGTTGTACCCTCCAATCTTCCTTCTACGACATCATGTAATAAGCAGTTCCTTCTGAGAATGTGCCCAACCCAGTTTGCTTTCCTCTGACGAATTGTGTGTATGATTGACTTCTTCTCACCCACTCTACTCAGAACCTCTTCGTTTGTCACCATGTCCATCCACTTTATATTTTCTATCTGTCTCCAGCACCACATTTCAAAACTTTCTAAATATTTCTTCTCTAATTTCCTCAAAGTCCATGTCTCTGATCCATACAAAGCAATACTCCAAATATAACACTTCACCAGATTTTTACGTAGCTCTAGGTTCAGACTACTAGTTAGCAGAGTTCTCTTCTTCATAAATGCTTTCTTGGCCATGGCAATTCTTGATCTTATCTCCTTGGTGCAATAGGCATCTTTCGTCAGTACACTTCCTAAGTATTTGAACTGGTTCACGTTCTCTAATTCTTGATTTCCCATGATAATTTGAAGCGGCTCTTCTCTCTTCGATATCCTCATCACCTTCGATTTACCTATGTTGATTTCCATTCCATACTTTCTTCCTGTTTCCACCAGCCTGTCAATCATTCCTTGCAATATTTCTTGTTTCTTTGCCAGAATCACCAGGTCGTCCGCATATTTGATGGTGTTAATAGCGTATCCTCCTATCACAAAATCCCTAACTCCTTCTAAGGCTTCTTTTGCTAGCCAGTCTCCATAAAGGTTGAACAAGATGGGTGACATACAACATCCTTGACGCACACCTCTTCCTATTTCTACACTGTTGGTCACTCCATGTTCTAGACGCACTTTCACTTTTTGTCCCGGTACAAATTGCAGATTAGTCTCCTGTCCTTCCAGTCAATGCCTATTTTTTTGAGTATGTCCATTAACTTTTCCCAGTTCACTCGGTCAAAAGCTTTTTTCCAATCAATAAAGCAGACACACACTTCTTCGTTGACCGCTAAAACTCTCTCTGATATAATCCTTAGCATTCCAATTGCATCTCTAGTTCCTTTTCCTTTCCGGAAACCAAATTGGTCTTCTCCTATTACGTCTTCTATTCTTCTTTCCAGTCTTCTAGTTAGTATCCGTGCCACAATTTTTCCTACGTGAGATAGCAAGCTGATAGTTCTGTGATCACTACACATCTTGGCACATTTCTTCTTCTTTAGTGCAATCATAGTTACCTCTAGGAAATCTTGAGGCCATTCTCCAGTGTCATAAATTCGGTTGATAAGTTTTAGTTTCGACACAGCTTGTACTTCTTAGAATGCAGCCTTTAACTACCTCCTGCACTCTTTGTATATATCTTAAACCTAACTGTACTGATTTCATTCTTCTCTTAAACCTGGGAAAGATAAGGAATGCGGGATTCATACTTTCACTGATAAATAGATCAAACTGAAAACTGTTCACCTGCAGGCTTACCCATAGTCAAACACAAGCTAGTGTGCGTTAAAATGGTGGCACCATGATTGAGTTTAATTTTGACAAAGGTGGTCATCTTAACATCTTACAATCACAAGCATAAAAAAATGTGATGGGTGTAAACTGGAAAGATGCAGACAGTGTCAAAAGACTCAAAATGCACACAATGAACATAAAGGCCCTAATTACAAAGCCAAAGTGTTCAAAACAAATAAACATTTTTTTCACATGTTAATACTGTAGTGTGTTCGAGTGCTAAAAGTAGATCAACTGTTATATAGGCCTATTCCATTTTAAAAGTGTGGCTATAGTTTTAACGGCAGGCCTACAGGTAGAGTACATAGGCTACTGTATACAATTTAGGTAACATTTACTGTATGCAGGCCTACTGCATGTCTGCATAGATTACAGCAATTATCATCTATAACACTGTCATAGATTAGAATATTAGATTATTTAATTAAAGGATATTGTTTTTTTCTTAAACCTCTCTAGCGCAGAAACTCCTCTTTAGTGGACAATATTTAGGGTCCGGATGTGTCCGTTAAAGAGAGGTTTCACTGTATCGTATTCATTTCTGAATTCCTTTTGGCTGAGTGGTAAATTCACCAATCTGTGTGTGAGGCTATTCAACATGGCATGTTTAAGATTAATATAATTTGAACTCTTAGCTTTTATATAGTTGTTTCAGTTTTTTGTCTATGATTTTCAGTAGTGTACTTTTGTTGGTAGCTCCACCGTAAAATGATTTATGATTAATATCATTTGAACTCTTAGCTTTTATATAGTTGTTTCAGTTTTTTGTCTATGATTTTCAGTAGTGTACTTTTGTTGGTAGCTCCACCAGGTCCAAAATCCATCCCATCTAACGCTGACGTCATCAAAGATGGCGGTGATTCCGGTTCCGGTCAAAGATGACGGTGCTTCCGGTCAAAGATATCGGTGCTTCTGGTCAAAGATGTCGGTGCTTCCGGTCAAAGATGGAGGTGCTTCCGGTTCCGGTGGCTTGCTGACATCATCCAAGATGGCGGAAGTTCCTGTTCCTGTCACAAGTTGGCTAACCTTCCAGTTCCAGTTCCTACTATAAATGGCGTCAGAGGGGAAGTTTGAAAATACGAACAAAAGACTAAAAACAAAATGCAGGAAGGCAGGAGAGTCAAAATTCAAGATGGCAACATTGCGCACTATTTAATTTTGATTTTTACCGTAAAATGGCAGACCAAGCACACGATTTGAAAATTGGATAATATAAATTGCAAATGATGGAAGGCGGTAAATTTAAAATTTTATTTCGGTGATTAATTTAATTTTGATTTTGACCGCAAGATGATGATAATTTATAATCTATTTTTCTGGGATCAACTCAGCCTCGGTCGGTGCGTGAAATTGATAATCTCTACATTCTTTTGTCTCAAATCCTATGGGTCATCATGGTCTGTATACAGAAAACTTTACTTAAAAACATGTTACACGACTTAATAAATACAATATTATTCATATACGTATTGGTTTTGTAAAGCAAGCGAGCAATTAATATATGAGAATGCTACAGCTGCAGAAATGTGCTGACCTTTAACATCATGTCACATTGCTCGAGAGAAGAATGATGACACAGGATTTCTACCTGATTTCTTTTTACATCATACAACTTACATAACATGTGTTAAAACTTCTAACTGCTTTATTCATTATCACATTCCATGCTATTTTTTCCGCTCGTTAATTTATTAATCTTTGTATAATAATATGCATTAACTACTAATCTGTCGTGAATTCTTCCTTTTATATATATATATATAATAACAACAATAATAATGACTTCTGTTCCGATACAAAATTGAAGAATGTCAAAATGATGTCATATGGGATGTTCAGTTATGCAAAACTGTTATTTTTATTCCAAATTTCGACTTTGCATTTAATTTGATTTTATATTTTATTTGTCATTTGTGTATTATGAGTAAAATGTTTATCGTTTTTGCACGTAAACAAAACACATCCGAGACTGATCGTGTTCTAGGTCAGCTCTTCATCTCATATTACTTCCGAGACCGGATGCTAGAATATATTAAGCAGTCTCATCGGCTTTTTATTCTTTTTTATTTTTTAATGAATGCCACATAATTGCATTTTGAATGCTGAGATAAACTATTTCACTTCCTCGTTTCTCTATTGTCTGATAAAACAAAGCCAGCTTCTGTATATAAACAGATTTCCTTTTAGCACAAGCTTATTTTCTGCATCTACTCCAAAAATGGACTGTGCTCACACGATCACTATTTATAAAAGATATGGGGATGTAGAAAGAGTTATACATTCTCTGCAGCTATACACGTATGTTGGGAATGATTCTACATTTATCGAAGAATTGGTGGAGATTTTTCCCTGCAGTAGGAAACAGGCAGAATATGCAGGGCAGCACCCCGACAACAGGCATGACACAATCAACCACCAAAAAATCTGCAATGGCAAGGATCACCTCACCTTGCGCAACAACCCAGAACCTTCACCCCTAGCTCAAGTGTGGGGAAGAAGCTGCAACATCAATTGTCACATCTTTAAGCAGTGCTATAAAAAGGCATGTTTATTTCCTCAAACAGAGTCTTATTCTATATTCATTACATATTGTAGAAATTTATTAAGTGCTCTTTCACTTTCAACGATTAATTCACTTCTATATCAGAGTTATAGGCTATATTGTTTTTTCTGAATTTATTTTAGTCAGTCATAGTTTTTTTTTCTTTCTTTGAGGTACAACTTTTTAGAATTTTATTTTGTGCTAAATCAGAGTTTTCTGCAATTTATAAAACTTCTATATATTGTTTTTTCAGAATTTTATTTTAGTGGTCTGTCATAGTTTTTTTTCTTTGAGGTACAACTTTTTACAATTTTATTTTGTGATCATTTAAAGTTTTATTCTCTGATTTATGTAAAAGTTTCGATCCCAAACACCCTTACCCATCATCATTTCTCATCATTTGTTTTACTATGTTTCAGATGATGGAAGACGCGTTCTGCAATCTTAGAATTGAAGTGTGGATGCGAGAAGCCGGTTTCAATGCATATTGATTATTTAGTAAATCTTTTTACATATGAATAAAATCACTAATATAAAGAAATGATTAACATTATTTCAGCTTAATTCTTTCAACTTGTATTGTCTGCGAAAGTTCAGTTTTAACCTTATCCTAGACATTATCTATGATATTTCATTAAGTTGAATACTTATTTATCACGTTATAAAATTCTTGATCTTGATCTATAATATGCTTATGAAAAAATTATGTATTGAATATTACGAACTAACTACTTAAATGTTGGAAATACTTAAAATCAGTAAGGAAGTAACCTATCAACTTTATGATTCCTGTATCATGTATACACAGTGATCAAAAGAATCAACGTTATAAAATTTGACTGTCCCTGTTAACGAGCGTGAGCTCATTGGGACCTTTGTAAAATAAATAAATATAAATAAATAAAAATTAAAAAAAAAAAAACTATACAAATTTAATTTTAAAAGTACATTATTCTATAGAGAAATATTCGTTCCTGGTACATATTCTATACAAGTTAAAAAATAATATTAATGATGATGATATTAATTTTTGTACATTACATATCTCAATAGCATCACCAATATTGACTTTACGATAACTTTTAACACGCTAGTATTAAGTGACAGTTCATAGCATACATGGGTTATTGTAACTTGCAATGCAAAGAGGTGTTAAGATTACAAATCATGCATCATCTCATCTATACGTGAGATCAGTCAGCTGATGGAAAGAGATGCTGAATTTGCTTTATATAAGTTGAGCATAAACACTTCAAGGTTTAATTTCTCCATACCCAAAACATTATACGTTTTTCTTTCCACACAGCTCTAGCAACTAAGCTGACGGATGAAACAATTATGATTATTATTACCATTAATATTATTATTACAATTAGGCTTTATAGCCTAAAAAGAAGATGCTCCTTGTCACATATTTGATCTCGGTATTAGGTGACAATATTATGGTCGAAGTTGTAAGCACAGTGGTTTTAAAATTATGAGCTAACATTTCTTTATACAGCTGAATCTTCAATAGTCCTCACAAAGGTCAGAACACACTTTGAGGTTTTTCTTCAGAAAAATCCGTACACGATTGGTATATAACCATTGTACATTTGCAGCAATGATAAATAGCTCCACTTGTATTAATTCAGGTGTACACTTCATTATAGTATTTATTATTATAAATAACAAGTATCAGAACTCATTAAGGATTTGTGTTGAAAAAGAGTTACTACTAAGGATTTTAAATTTTGTTCTATCTATTTAATTCACTCCTCTTGCTGTAAAAATTATAATTTAATGTTAATTCATTTCGAAACCTCATATTTCTGAACGTTTAGTCAAACTTTAAATAAAGATTTTCTACATAAAATAAATGGTGCGAAAATATATTGCACAAACTTTCTCGCATATACGTGTTAAAAGCTAGCACCAGAAAAAAGTAAATTATAGAGACAATTAAATTTTATTTATTACATTTTCATAAAACTAACAAGTATCTAGAACAGAGAGCATCCGATGAAGTAAAATACAATGAACCATTTACCCGCTGTGCTTGTCCACAGACAGGCGGATAGACGTCAATCCAAAAACACTTTTTTCGGTTTCTAGGCATCATGAAACATGCTTTCCCGGTGTTATCTCGATTTCCATTTTTTGTCACGCTCACAATACTTTCTCTATACTACGTATACGCGAGAAAGTAATAGTAAAAAATAACGAATTTTCTACATAAATTAGTGAAAAATAGCAAAGTTTTTACATAAAATAACTATAAATATCGAATTTTCTACACAGAACAATGAAAAATCATACATACACACACAAACACCACATTATTAGGAGAGTAGACCTACATGTGTTTAGGTATAATTCACACCCATAAATGATACTTTCTTTTATACGAGAAATTGGTGGAAATTGCCAAATGTGTACCAGATCTTCAGGTTATTATCAATATTCTGGAGGATATAATCCGAAGCATACTACACAGCATTCATCAGTCTTTTTTATATAAATTACTCTAAAATTGGTTATTAGAGGGCTAAAACAGCATGTAACGGAAATACTTAAGCAGGGTTATTCCATTCTTGACACTGAATAGAGAGGGTCTCGACTACAACATGTAAAAGAAGTAAATTGATGGATTTCTCCTCTCGATTACCATTTTTTGTCACGATCACAATACTTTCTCTATACTACGTATATGCGAGAAAATAGTAAAAAATAATAAATTAACTATAAATATCGAATTTTCTATATAGAACAGTGAAAAATCATACACACACACACACACACAAACACCACATTTTTAGGAGAGTAGACCTACATGCACTTAGGTACAATTCGCACTCGTAAATGATACTTTCTTTTATACGAGGAATTGGTGGAAATTGCCAAATGTGTACCAGATCTTCAGGTTGTTGTCAATATTCTGGAGGATATGCAGCATTCATCAGTCTTTTTTTGTATAAATGACTAAAATCGGTTATTGGAGGGCTAAAACAGCATTGTAACGGAAATATTTAAGTAGGGTTATTCCATTCTTGACTCTGAATAGAGAGAATCTCGACTACAACATGTATAAGAAAGATATTGATGTATTTCGCCTCTTCACATAGATCGCTTCATTAGAACGGTTCAGTCATTCTTATTTGTTTCATAACTATCAATTACAATACGTTAATTTTTTGAAAAAATATACAAAATTAGTGTTCAAAACAAAAACAAAAAATTATATAATTTATTGCATCTATGATTATCTAGGTCTCGTTCTCGGTCTCGGTTTCTTTCTAGGTCTCAGTCTCGGTTTTGGTCTTGGTGTTGGTCTAGTGGTCTTAATCTTGGTGATGGTGTTTATGTTGGTCTCAGTCTTGGTCTTGGTATTGGTCTAATGTATTTACCATACTTCATCTCTTTATTGCTAGAACTCGTGGCGTCTAACAAAAAAGATCATTTTAAACATATCTTACACATAATACTTGTTGAATCATGAATATGTGACATAAGTACAGGGCATCAGGGTGATGTCAGCAAGACCTCACTGACAAAGGATTGCATCACATGTATTTAGAATGCAGTTTTATTAACTATTTCTTTAAATAATGCACAAAATTATGAGAAACATTCGTGAACCCTCCGAAACTTTACACAATCACAACTTTATATACAGAATTAAAATACAATACACAAAGTTATTTACATTTTTTACACTTTTTAATTCGGTTATTAGGTCAGGGTAGGTTAGGTTAGGTTAGGTTATGTTAGTGGGATCTGATTTTAAAATTATTTCTTCATTGTTCAAAAGGCTAAGTTCCTTGGCACATTTTATCAAAGTGAATGTCTTTCTTAACGTGAAATTGTTTCATTCGAACTCCTGCATCACTGCATGTGACCTTGACTGCAAGTGCCTTCTAATCAGTGGAGAACAAAGACGTGTGTGATTCTCCGTGTCACATGCAAGTGAGTCTGACCCTCAGTCTCTCGCATCACGTTGCTTTGATGACTAGTAGTGGGACCTTTTTAGACTGTATAAAGTGATAGTGCAGATAAAATGCCGAAAGTAAAGTGCAGTGTTCGTTCTTGTTTACAGCAGCTGAATTTAATGGGACGTTTACAAGTGACGGGAAAATTCTATTCTATCAAAAATGTAGGAAATCTGTAAATGAAGATCAGCGATCTCAAGCATTGCACCATTTAGCTGGTAGTAAACACACAATGGCCGCTTCACGTTCAGCACCTAGACAAGTTCTCCTAGGTGAAACAGCTTCTTCTTCACATTCTCAGTTTGCAAAAAGTTCTGAAAATTACGCAGAATTGTGCAAAACATTTCTTACGTGTGATATATAATTTATATAAATTGAAAAATCCAGAGCTTAAGAAGTTCCTGACTAAATGCACAAAATATGAAACACCAGAAGAATCAACAATAAGAAAATTGTATGTCCCTGCGTGCTACGAACAAATGTTAGGAAAGATTAGAGCAGAATGTGAGAATAAACAATCTGGGTAAGCCTGGACGAAACAACAGACTCTAGTGGAAGGAAAGTGGGAAACGTTGTAGTAGGTGTGCTGGAAAATAACGAATTTGCTTCAGAACGGTGTTTTTTTATTAGCATGCTGAGAAATGTCAGCAACAAATCATCTAATGGTGGCTTGCTTATTCAATGAATCACTTCAGTTATTATGGCCAGATGAAGTCAAATTTGATAATGTTCTTTTGTTACTTACGGATGCTGCCCTCTACATGAAGAAGGCAGCAAGAGATCTATCTGTAGGCTTCCCAAATATAATACATGTAACATGTATAGCACACGCTTTACACAGGGTATGTGAACAGGTACATACCTTATATCCTGAAGAGGACAAATTAATTTCAAATGGCAAGAAATTATTTTTGAAGTCCCCAACGAGAATTCATTTGTTCAAAGAAAAAATCCTGATCTTGCACTTCCTCCTACACATATAGTCACTCGCTGGGGAACATGGTTGGAAGCAGTGGAATATTATGCACAGAATTTTGAAAATTTCAAATAGGTTGTAAATGAATTGAATAAGGATGATGCTTCATCAATTGAAATTCTTCAGGATTTATTTGAGAGCAGTTCAGTAAAAAATGAATTATCTTACATATCTCCAAATTTCAATTCTTTGTCACTCAATAAAGAAATTAGAAACATCAACAAAATTGTTGACTGAGACGGTTAATGAAGTGCGTGACATTGAGAGAAAAATCAGTTCTCTCAAAGGCCCTAAAATTACAGCGATAAACAGAAATTTAAAAACGTGTTTGCCAAAAATGATGGATTTTACATTATGTGTCAAGTTGCCAACATTTTGGAAGGGAAGCAAGATAGTGGAGAAATTAAGAACTTGTGTGTTGGTGACATTCCTTTGCTAAAATATGCAAGACTAACTTCTTGTGATGTCGAGCGTTCTTTCTCTCGGTTTCGGGCATTTTTCTGTGACAACAGACATCTGTTTATGATGGAAAACTTCGAGAAAGTTTTCATTTTCCACTGCAACAACGATATATTTGTCCCCAGCATTGTCTCATCATGACTGGTGAGCAATAATAAAATTTTATGTGTATATAATTGATGTATTACAAAATACTGAAACAAAATGTTTTAAAAATATTTATACATATTTTTCCATTTTTAGTACATAAGAAAACAAATATTTTCAAGATTTTTAGCACATAAAAATCCACTCCCTAGTAATTACATAAGACCAATACTGTTACCGCCAGGCGACCCGGCCTCTGGTGCGAATAGCGGACCTTGGAATAATTTAGGGTGCGATTCCCGGCGATAACATGTCGAGGATAGATTAGATTGAATGATTTGCAGTTCGAAACACAAATTCTATTGCTTTTCGAACCACAAAGAAAGTATAACAGTTTGTTTATATGCACATAGAGTGATAATGCTGCTTGGTTACCATAAACATGCGATTTGAGATGAAAATGTTCTTCGTGAATCTTGAAGTTATTGCTCTATCCAGATACACATTTAAATGTATTGGCAGACTGTATTCAATCGGAGGACCAGAAATAAATATGAACTTGCTGAAATGTCACTTCAACAGCTAGGAAAAAATTGTATTCACAACACAAGAAGTTCAAAGCAATGGTTTAAAATAAATGATTCACACCTTGCCTTCTAAACGATAAAATGTCTATATTTAGTTATAAATTGCCGTTACATACATTCCTTAGGATTGCCAGTCTCATCGAAGTCAAACTAATCCATGGTCCTTGGAACGTACCTTTTGTATGTGGTTTATGATATTACTCACGGATTGAATGATTTCCCTTTGAAATTACCAATGTCCAGAGAATTGGTGAAGCAGTATTAAACTTCGAAAGGAATCCTTAAGATCCTTAAATTGCGTTGAATGCGATCTTGAAGTTAGTTGAATCACTTAATCCACAATAAAGTTGAAGATAAAAGGCCTTTTGCCCGAATTTAGCATTGTTTTGTGATGCTAGGAAGCTTGTAGGTTGAAAGAGCCCATTGCTCTTGAATAGGAGAAAAGAACATACATTTTGTTGTCCATTTTTTAAGAAGAAAGAGTAGAATGTTATTAAAAAACAACAGAAGGTTGAAATAATTAAAAAATCTCCAACCCAAGACAATAACTTGATCCTAATATTAAGATAATCAATCAATACATGAAAAAACACTATACTAAATATGTAATTGCAAGAGAAAATAAAAAATAAACAAAGAAATATTAAAATGTGCAAGTATTTAGAAATAAAATGAAATAGTTTTGGTATTGAGGTTAAAAGCAACAATTATCAAGACATACTTAGAATAATTAAAACTATGAGGCTTTAAAAATTACATGAAAAAACCAAAGCCAACTGAACTAAATTCATAGCCAGCATTGAGTAGGTATTACATGACGTAACAAATACCAAGACCAAGACAGAGACCAACATCAACACCAACACCAAGACCACAAGATCAACACCGAGGACGAGATGAAGACCTAGAACGAGACCTAGATAATCATAGACACAGTAAATGATATAATTTTTTTTGTTTTGAAGAGTAATTTTGTATGTTTTTTAAAAAAAAGTATGTATTGTAATTCCAGGGTGCGCGGGCAAAGAGTGTTAAGTCCACCATCCTCAAAAATTGAGATGTGTCCATAGAGTTATAAATAAAAATGTTCTCTACATTTGTGTTAAGTTCAGTAAGTCATATTCAGAAACATATGATAGTTATGGATGTGTGCTTCATGGGCTCATCCATCTCTAAAGCTATGTTGGGCTGGTATAGTGTGTTAAGTAACTCTAATTCTCACTAACAAGAAAGTGGACTTAACTCTCTTTGCCCGCGCACCCCGGAATTGATAGTTATGAAACAAATAAAAAAGACTGGATCGATCCTAATAAAGCGATCGATGTGAAGAGGCGAAATACATCAATATCTTTCTTATACATGTTGCAGTCAAGACCCTCTCTATTCAGTGTCAAGAATGGAATAACCCAGCTTAAATATTTGTTACATGCTGTTTAAGCCCTCTAATAACCAATTTTAGAGTAATTTATATAAAAAAGACTGACGAATGCTGTGTAGTATGCTTCGTGTTATAACCTCCAGAATATTGACAACAACCTGAAGATCTGGTACACATTTGGCAATTTCCACCAATTTCTCGTATAAAAGAAAGTATCATTTATGAGTGCGAATTATACCTAAACGCATGTAGGTCTACTCTCCTAAAAGTGTGGTGTTTGTGTGTGTATGTGTGATTTTTCATTGTTCTGTGTAGAAAATTCGATATTTATAGTTATTTTATGTTTAAACTTTGCTATTTTTCACTAATTTATATAGAAAATACGTTATTTCTTACTATTACTTTCTCGCATATACGTAGAGAAAGTATTGTGATCGTGACAAAAAATGGAAATCGAGGTAACACCGGGAAAGCATGTTTCACGATGCCTAGAAACCGAAAAAAGTGTTTTTGGATTGACATCTGTCCATCTATCCGTCTGTCTGTGGACAAGCACAGCGGGTAAATGGTTAATTGTATTTTACTTCATCTTTTGAATGAAGAGAGTTTTTCGGAATTTTACCAAACCGCCCAGAAATTAAGTTTTATAACTGAAGGGTACTTTTCATGAAAGTATATTGAAAATTTTTTATTTTTGAAAAAATTTAGATGAAATAATGTTAATCATTTCTTTATATTAGTGATTTTATTCATATGTAAAAATATTTACTAAATAATTAATATGTATTGAAACCGGCTACTCGCATCCACACCTCAATTCTAAGATTATGGAACGCGTCTTCCATCATCTGAAACATAGTAAAACAAAATCATATGAGAAATGAAGATGTGTAAGGGTGTTTGGGATCGGGGTAGTGACTTTAAAAAATTTACATAAATAAGAGAATAAAATATTAAATGATCACAAAATAAAATTCTAAAAAGAAAAAACTATGTCAAACCACTAAAATAAAATTCAGAAAAAAACAATATATAGGAATTATAAAAAAGCACAGAAAACTCTGATTTAGCACAAAATAAAATTCTAAAAAGTTGTACCTCAACGAAAAAAGGAGAAAAAACTATGATGAACCACTAAAATAAAATTCAGAAAAAACAATACATAGAAATTTTATAAATCGCAGAAAACACTGATTTAGCACAAAATTATATTCTAAAAAGTTGTACCTCAAAGAAAGAAAGAAAGAAAGAAAGAGAGAAAGAAAGAAAAAAAAAACAATGACTGACCACTAAAATAGAATTCAGAAAGAACAATATAGCCTATAACTCTTATATAAAAGTGAATTAATCGTTGAATGTGAAAGAGCACATAATTTCTACAATATGTAATGGGTAGAATAAGACTCTGTTTGAGGAATGTGATAAAAATTTACAAATCGCCACTAATTAACCCTACAATAAAAATATAAACATGCCTTTTTTAGCACTGCTTAAAGATGTGACAATTGATGTTGTGGCTTCTTCCCCACACTTGAGCTAGGGGTGAAAGCTCTGGGTTGTTGCACAAGGTAAAGCTGCGTCATAATGAATAGAGGAGAAAGTGTGATGACTGAGGTAGTTCACTGGTTCCGCCGCTAGGTAGCAGTTACTCTGCTTGTGAGTCGCGGGAGCAAGATTACTACGGGCGGTATAGGAAAAATTGCAAACATTATTAAACAAAATAATACATTAATCTATTTCAAAATGACTCGCCTTATCTAAATTGAATTGTTAGATACTTCTGACAATTTTCGGGCTGCTTTACACGTCTTGGAAGATCTCATCTCCAAAAATAAACATGGCCGTGTGTAACAGTAATTTCTCAGATTCCAAGAAGCTTGACCGTAACATTACGTTCCACATCTTTCAAAAAATCGAAGATGTTCACAAGCAATGAACAATTATATAATATAGGTATGAAACAGCTAAGGGATGATTTGATCTAATATTTTATTGCCTAGAAAATAGGGTAGATGGTATGTTAGTATAATTTGATGAGAATTTGTTAAAGAATGTACATTTGTATAGAAATAACAACGTATAATTAGGGTAGAAAACAGCTAAGGGATATTTTATAAATTAATATTAATATTACATTGTATAGAATATTACTGAGTATTAATTTGTATTAATATTGTATTAATAGAAATATTATTTATAATAATATTAATTTTCTCCTGGCCGTATGGGGTAAGTTATGTAGGTGAAACACGGTCAAAAGTGTAGATATGTGTACAAATTATGTGAACAGAGATAATATAAACTAAGGGGTGGTTTGTGAATTGCAGGGCACGGAAAATTTCATAAGCAGCACTACAAAAATAGGGCGCGTGATCTTTAAAATTGGCGTTTCAACATCCGATAAAGACGCACATACGCAAAAATTGTTTTGCAACGCATTCTACATATATCACACAATATTTCAAAGCATTTTCCCTGATTTTTTCATAAACAAATTAAATCCTCTTGCCTTAACTACAGCCCGCTATTTGCTCAAACCCTCGACCATTCGCCGTTCGCTGTAAATTATGTGCATCTTATGTTGTTAAATTATATTATTAAAAAAAGGAACAAGATATTAAACTAATAAGACATTTGTTTTGATAATTATACATAAAAATTACTAACATAAGTGAACAGAAAATATGATAAATAAATAATCCAATAAATGCATAAATAAAAGTAGTGCAGACTTACTAAGTTAGAAAAAAGCTTCATTCACTCCCTTCCTCAGCGGGTCAATCTTGCAGTATGGGTACAAGTAGTTAGTTAATATGGTATTATTATTGAGACCACGAATAAATTATGTAAATTTTTTTACGTTATTGCTGGTATTTTATGGAAAAGATGCCTGCTAATACCTCAATACCATTCTGATAGCTTTAGCTTTAGAGTATTTACTATTACTCGTTAACCATTATAGATATATAGGTGGTACTCAATTTATAATAAGATCCAAATATTTCACTAAACCTTACACCCTTAATCTCTTTCTGGACACAAAAATAAAATAATAAATGTCGCATAGTCAAATTTGCTTCACCCTCAACATTTCACGATCGTCACACATCATTCAGAGAGCTGAGCGCCCGGAATAATTACCACTCAATTACTCGTAAACCATTCAAGATATAAAGGTGGTACTGAATTTAAAATAAAGTTGAAATATTTCCCTAAAACTTTCTCGCTTGAAGTTTTTACGGGACACAAAAATGAAAAAAATTGTCGCATAGTCAAATTCCGTTTCACCCTCCATGAATTTTGTGTAATTGGTGATGTTTATATAATGAAATAAAAACATTTATGTCCGCATTTTTTTTTAAGTTTCTGTTTTAACCATCAGAAGGACTGTGTTGTGCAGATTATTTCTGCACAAATTTCACAGAAATAGGACCAAGGGTTAATTAAAGATTGCGAGTTTAATCATAAGATGCCAAACTATCATGACGCAGCATTGAGAAGTTGAAACGCAAACGAAGGTGCTGCCAGTGTTTCGGTGGACCGCCGCTCTCCCTATACCTACCATTGTATTAGCGGCGAAGTCATCACACTTTCTCATTCTATTCATTATGGCTGCGTATACATTTGCACTCCTCTCGCGTTCCGCTCTGTCCGCGTGTCGACACGCAAACAGTTCGTTGAAATTATCCATAGGAAAGCGACGAACATACCGCGAACCACAGCAGTGATTTTTCACCCACCACGCATATACTAGCAATCATGTCTTCATATCATATCAAATCATATCACAGCCCATTAACATGACAATAACCCTAATATAGTAATAGGGCCCACAACATCTTTATATTAAAATTTAACTCAATAATAATAATGAAATTAATAACAATAATAATAATGATATTGTTATTATTATTATTATTATTATTATTATTATTATTATTATTGTTGATATTATTATTACTACATATCTCAAAAGTATTGACTGGGAGACCCGAAGAGAAAAGACCACTCAGAAGGCCTAGACATAAGTGGGAGGACAATCTTAAAATGGATTTAAGGGAAGTAGGATTTGCTAGGGATGATTGGATGGAGTTAGCACAGAATAGGGTTGAATGGCGGACTCAGGTAAGCGGGGCAATGAACCTTCGGGTTCCATAAGATAGATAATATTCCATTAGCTTGCTGAGGAATTGTCTATTGTCATTGAGTGAGTAAGTAAGTAAGTAAGTAAGTAAGTAAGTAAGTAAGATTATTATTATCAGGGCCCGGATTCTAATGACTAAAGCCCGGATTTTCATGCACTATCAAACTTAAAAATATGCATGCATTCATGCACTATCGTATCTCCAAATATGCACAATGAAGGGCGAAACATGCACTATCAAAAATCCCCACTGTACTGCAATATATTTCAATTTATCTTAAAACAATATACAACAACGAGTTTTTCCAAATTCTCCTCACTTAAACTCGTGTGTTTATCAGTTAGGACATTCTTGAACGCAGAAAAGGATCTTTCAACTTCACAAGAAGTAACAGGTGCATAGGCCTACTTAAGAGAAGAAATTTGACTGAGGGTGAGATCGAATTCCATGTCTTTTACATTTTCTCCACATAATACGTCTTTCACGTTTTCAGAAGTTTAAGATCAGGGTTTGAACTAAGTACCTTCTTAAGTTTTTCCCTGACTGTCACACCCGTTTCTCCACAACGCGATTCTAAAAATATATTCAAAGTCTTCAACAATGGCTAGTGACTGACAAATTCAAGCAGTGAACATTCTGTTTAGCAGTTTTCTTTCAATGGAAGGTCGGCGAGTCGGCATTTTCTTTTGTAGCCTGGTGTATTATATTACTGGTTCTGTTTATTTAGGGTAAACAGTAGTTTGCATTCAAGATCAGTAAACTATACTGTAGTTTACAAGCCTTGGTTTGCACTCTCAAATTGATGCAGGTGGCAGACTCTGTTGCCAAGTCAATCAAATAACAATGATAATACAATACAACATTTTTACGTTTCATTGAAAAGGCAAGATTTTAGGGAGGCACATTCACAATATGCACAGTTATGCATGGTAACTTGATATTATGCACTAAAACCAGAAAATGAGGGTTTATATGCATTAAAAATGTCTGAATATGCTACATTAAGCCCAAAAAATCCAAAACATGCATTATGCATGAATTTTGCCGTAAAAAGGCCCAAATATGCAAACATGCACGGAAAAAATATGTTTATTTGGAATCCATAAGTCATGTTATGTGTAACTACAAAGATTGAGAAGTGTAACCAAAGTATACAAAAACATGCATTTGCATGGGAATCCGGGCTCTACTAATGACATATCTTTTTATTGATGCTGCATAGGCATTGCCAACTTGTAGATAAATACTCATCATGGACTCTAGATTATAGAAATACATTTTTACTAGGCCATTTTTTGTCATTTTATGCAATTTTATATTTTTATGGCATTTATTTCAATTTTAAGTAATTATTTTGTCATTTTCGTGTCATTTGCTTCCTTATTTAGTCATTTTCATGCATTTACATTTAGTGTATTCACTTTTTTCGTCGCAAGCGATTCTCTCTTTGAAGTGTTGTTTGTTTAATGCAAGAAGGAAAAGTGTTGTCATGTCTCAGTCGGAAATGAGAATCAAAGAACGCCAAAATTTTGTATTATATTACTAATGTTTTGACTTGGCTCTGCTTGGATTTGAGAGTAAACACTACTGTTTACCCTCAATAAACAATAATATAATCCGGCAGACCGCAAAAGGAAATGTCGAAGTTTGACTGGCCAGTTTAACTGCCTGAGTGCCACTATAAATTTCCGTGAGAAAAGAACATTCACACCATTACAGTTATTTACAGTTTTTACAATTATGTAAACATTAGTCTAAAACTTTGTGTGTACAATAATAATTTTTTATAAATAAAATATCAGTTTTAGGTCATTTTTTTATAATTATTAAATTATTTTCTTTAAAATTTAGGGTCATTTTATAGGCCATTTTTCAAAGAATATTAGGTCATCAGAATCCGGGCCCTGATTATTATTATTGAACCTTGTCTAAACATTGTGTGCACAGATGCCAGATGTTATTGTTGCAGGTGTTCCAAAATCAAACAAAATTTTTCAAAATTGTTCTGCTAGAAGAAGGGCTATTTTAAATAAGCGATGTACAGTAGGTTTAGATTTAGCCTATACTAAAAAAACTAAACTTCGTGGCACTGCATCCCTGGAGGGATTTGGCCTACCACCCGACCGCTGCGTCATCTACCACGGGTAGATGGCAGGATTGGGGGGCATGTGGTCAGCATGCCGACACCCACGGCCGTTAATGGTGATTTTCATGACCGGAGCCGCTACTCCTCTATCAAGTAGCTCCTCAATTTGAATCACGAGGCTGAGTGCACCCCTATCAGACTTCCCTACCTCAGAAAAATCCAAGGTACCGGGGATCGAACCCGGGCCGACGGATCTGCAGTCAGCGATGCTAACCACAAGACCACGCCGGCGGTCTTAGCCTATACTTACATTGTCAATATTTGAAGAAAACGAGTTTTGAAAAAAATACTCCAATTACAAAAAATGTGTACGGCAAATATCGAAACAAAATCATTTTTAGGCAAGAATTGAAAAGTGTGTAACAATTTCATTATTTATATTATATAAGTTACCTTTTCCTGTACCTTTGCTGGCGTTTACTTTCATTTTTTCACGCCGGTTAGCTGAAAGCAGATTTACCATCTTCTTCTTGCATTCCTCTGCAGTCTCATTCATTTGAATACCTATTTCCCTCCAGGCATCCTCCTTAAAAGTTTTCCTGAAGTGGTCCTTGTGATTTGGATTCCATAGTAAAGGTTTCGATTTATAAACGTCTATCATCTGGAGTGCCTTTTCCTCAGACCACACCATGATTAACAAATGTATGCTTGAGCGGAGCGCAGGAGGAAAATGACACGCGTGTCGACACACGGACGAAGCGCAACACGTCCCAATATGAAATCAGAAATCCTTTGTGTTCGCCGAAAAAACCGACAGGAGACGGATTGTGGCAAACTGTCTGCGTGTCGTCCCACGAACACCTCAAATGCCGTCCCAATCTGCGCTCTGTACGCATGTCGACACGCGTACAGAGCGCAAATGTATAAGCACCCTTAGATGATCCTTGCCATTGCTGATTTCTTGGTGTTGTGCCTGTTGTCGGAATGCTGCCCTGCATATTCCGCCTGTTTCCTACCGCAGGAAAAAATCTCCAAGAATCATTCCCAACATATGTATATAGCTGCGGAGAATGTATAACTCTTTCTACATCACCATATCTATTATAAATAGTGATCGTGTGAGCACAGTCCATTTTTGGAGTAGATGCAGGAAATAAGCTTGTGCTAAAAGGAAATCTGTTTATATACAGAAGCTGGCTTTGTTTTATCAGACAATAGAGAAACGAGGAAGTGAAATAGTTTATCTCAGCATTCAAAATGGTATTATTTGGCACTCATTAAAAAATAAAAATAAAAAAAAAAAATTATAAAAAACCGATGAGACTGCTTAATATATTCTAGCATCCGGTCTCGGAAGTAATATGAGATGTGGAGCTGACCTAGAACACGATCAGTCTCGGATGTGTTTTGTTTACATGCAAAAACGATAAACATTTTACTCCTAACACACAAATGACAAATAAAATATAAAGTCAAATTAAATCCAAAGTCGAAATTTGGAATAAAAATGACAGTTTTGCTTAATCAAACTTCCCACCTGACATAATTTTGACTTTCTTCCATTTTGTATCGGAACGGAAGTCATTATTATTATTGTTATTATATATATATATATATATATAGCTAAAGAACTCAATATTACACCTATTTCTCAATACCTGAGTGAATACAGGCGTAACTGGCTACATCATATTCACCGCATGAACCGTTCCAGAATACCCAAACAAATGCTTCAATATATTCCATGTGGGAAACGATCTGTGGGCAGACCATTCCGGCGATGGAAGGCGATCGTAACAGGCCATTAGACCTAACACTTGAATGGATGATAATGATGATGATATATATAAAAGGAAGAATTCGCGACAGATTAGTAGTTAATGCATATTATTATACAAAGATCAATAAATTAACGAGCGGAAAGAATAGCATGTCATGTGATAATGAATAAAGCAGTTAGAAGTTTTAACACATGTTATGTAAGTTGTCTGATGTAAAAATGGAAATCAGGTAGAAATTCTGTGTCATCATTCTTCTCTCGAGCAATGTGACATGATGTTGAAGTTCAGCACGTTTCTGCATTTGTAGCATTCTCACATATTAATTGCTCGCTTCCTTTACAAAACCAATACGTATATGAATAATATTGTATTTATTAAGTCGTATAACATGTTTTTAAGTAAAGTGTTCTGTACACAGAGCATGATGACCCGTAGGGTTTGAAACAATAGTATGTGGAGATTATCAATTTTACTCACCGACCGAGGCTGATTCGATCCCAGGGCCAGAAAAATAGATTATAAATTATGGTCATCTTGCGTTCAAAATCGAAATTAAATCGATCACCGTAATAAAATTTTAAATTCACCGCCATCCATCATTTGCAATTTATAATATCCACTTTTCAAATCGTGTGCTTGGTCCGCCATCTTACGGTAAAAATCGAAATTAAATAGTGTGCAATGTTGTCATCTTGAATTTTGACTCTCCCGCCTTCCTGCATTTTGTTTTTAGTCTTTTGTTCGTATTTTCAAACTTCTCCCCTGACGCCATTTGCAATAGGAACCGGAACGGCTGCCATTTGCAATAGGAACCGGAACGGCTGCCATTTGCAATAGGAACCAGAACGGTTGCCATATTTAACCGGAACCAGAAGTGTAGCCATCTTGGGACAGGAACAGGAACAGGAACTTCTGCTATCTTGGAGGACATCAACAAGCCACCGGAACCGAAAGCGCCGCCATCTTTGATGATGTCAGCATTAGACGTTATGTACTTTGGACCTACTCCACCAGATTTTACGGTGGAGCTACTGACAAAAGTACATTACTATTTTCAAATTCCAATTTATTGTGCTGTTTCATGATCCTTATCCAGAAAGGGGAGAAAGTTTTCTGATTGCTGTTCCAGAATGAAATTGATTCACTGCCAGTTTGAATAAGATCACAGTTAAGGAGAGGACTTTATGATTACCATAGGGAAGGGCTGTGATCCCATTTGAAAAGAAATAAGAAAAAATGAAATAAAATAAAATAAATGCCTGGAATAATAAGGAAACAAATGAATAAAATATAGCGTACCTCATTGCCTGTTTAGAAAATTTATTGTAAAAATTAAGTGAACTGAATTAAAAAACACCACTAATTGCACTGGAAATTACGCTTGATACTGTAAAAAAACACTGATGTAAGGATATATGTATATATAGAAAATCGGAAACACAGTTGCTGAATTGTAAAAATAAAAACACTGTTGTGAAGACAAATTAATAAAAAAGAAAATAACACAAAGAAAATTAATATTTGAAACATGAACACTGTTCACATTTCTACTCTTCTGTTCACGTTTTTATTCTTGACTTAAGGAGGTGGTGTTCGCAGCGAATGTTGCTGAAGAATAAAAGTGATGAAAAGGTTACCATGTGGAATGTAGTTATATGTGTACCAGCAATGATGATTACAATGTGGTATGTGTGGAATGTGTTCGTCCCATTGACAGTAATGTAGAATGTTTACGTCCTGCTGACGATCAAGGTAAAGGGTTCTTAATTCACTATATAGTACTAATGTAAATATCATACTGTGTGGGGACTTTAATGTAGATTTCTCAATTAATAGTGAGAAAAAGATCAGACTGATATCTTTATTGGGGAGCTATAATCTAGATTTCACAGTAAACTTTCCAACAAGAATTCAAAACAACTCGAGAACAATAGATAATATATTCATAGATATAGAAAAACATTTTAATTTTAAAGTACTTCCAATATTAAATGGATTATCAGATCATGATGCACAAATGTTAGTGCTGAACAATAATAAAGTAAATTCGACCAGTAAACATGCCCATAGTAATATGACTAGAGTAATGAATGATGATTCAATTTAAAATTTTAAACAATATCTTGCCAATGACAACTGGGAATCTATGTTATCCTATGACAAAGTAGATCGTAAATTAAGTGAATTCCTAAACATAGTGTCAAGGCATTTTGAGGCAAATTCTCCCCCCCCCCAAAAAAAAAACTGCTAACTTACATAATTCAAGGAATAACACATGGTTAACTACTGGTATTAAAATATCATGTGCAAACAAAGGAGAGCTCTACCTAAAATATAGAACCAGTAACATCCAAACTCATAAGGAATGCTACAGAAAGTATTGCAACATACTGAAGAAAGTAATCAAAGAAGCAAAAAGTAGGCATTTTTCACAAGTAATTAATAAATCAAACAATAAAGTACTTGTGGAATATAAGACTGTGTGGAGTATAATAAAAAACAAAACGGGAGAACAAAGGAAAACAATGATTGTACATCACTAATACACCAAGACAAAAAATTAGATAAGTTATCAGACATTACAAATGCTTTTAATAGTCACTTTATAAATATTGCAGAAATAATATTAGCACAAATAATATTAGCATTAAGGCAGTAGACCTACTGACAAAATCTACAGCTTGGAACCATAGATTTCAAATGTACCTGACTTCCCACATAGAAATTGAAAATATAATCAAGTTTCTCAAAAGTAAAAGCTCGTCTGGATGGGATGAGATAAGTAATAAGTTGTTAAAAAGCTGCTCATCGGAACTCAGTAAACCTCTTAGTCACATATGCAATTGTTCGTTAGAAAATGGAATATTTCCAGAAAGACTGAAGCATGCTATTGTAAAGACCCTCTTTAAAAAAGGTGACAAAAATCTACCATCAAATTACAGACCTATATTGCTATTAACCTCATTTTCAAAAGTTTTTGAAAAGGCTATGTACAACCGCATAATACACTATCTTCATTTAAATAACATTTTTACAACATCTCAATTTGAATTTAGAAGTGGCATGTCCACTGAGAATGCTACATTTCAACTCACCACTAAAATATTGGAAGCGTTAGATAAAAAGAAGTATGCTCTGGGAATTTTCTGTGACTTAGCGAAAGCATTCGACTGTATAAATCATGAAATATTACTTAAAAAATGAGATCATTATGGGTTGGATAATTTAACACTTAAGTGGTCCAAATCATATCTGTCTCAAAACTCAAAACTCAACTCAAAACTCAAAAGGTAATAATAAATGGAAATGAATCTAACTTAGGGGTTGTTAAGAATGGGGTACCTCAGGGCTTAATAATAGGACCTTTGCGCTTTTTAATCTTCAATAATGACTTGCCCTATAACTTAAGTGACGAATCAAAGGTATTGCTCTAGTGTACTTGTAACAGGAACGTCACAAGAACATTTATCAAGAATAGCTACAAAGGCTTTTCACGAGTTAAACACATGGTTTCTAGCTAATAAAATGACACTTAATATTGATAAAACCCACTTTATACAATTTAGGACAAAGCAGATGTATCTCAAATCTTGAAATTAATTATCAAACACAAATCATACAAGAAATTAGCAATGTAAAATTTTTAGGACTACAAATTGACCAAAATCTTGACTGGATGACACAAATAGAAATAATAAGTCCAGAACTGAGTTCAGCGTGTTTTGCTTGATGAATTTTGAATAATATATTACAACAGGATGCATTACTTATGGTATATTTTGCATATTTTCACTCAGTAATGAGGTACGGAATCATATTCTGGGGCAACTCTTCCCATAGGGAGAAAATATTTAGAATAAAAAAACGGGCAATAAGAATAATATGTGGAAAGAAAAAACGGAAATCTTGTAAACCGCTATTTAAAAAATTAAAAGTCCTCACTCTTACAGGGGAGTATATGTACTCTGCTATGTGTTATATAGTGGATAATATTGATAAATTTCAAACTAATTTTAGTCTACATGGACGTACTACCAGAAACATGAATGATCTGCACAGACCAACTAACTCATTAAAACTCTTTCAGAAGGGTGCTTATTATTCTGCAATACAGATATATAACAAGCTTCCAAGCAACATTAAATTATTATGTATTAAAAGAAAAAGCAAACCTTTCAAAACATTTGTGAAGAAATTTTTAATAACTCACACCTTCTACAATTTGGAGGAATATTTCCAGCTTGGATAAATTGGCAGCTTGCAGTTTCTGTATATTATTGATATAACATATTGATATGCATGTATTTTTTGATCTGACATGTTCTATATCCTTGAGCCCCGCTCAACACAGGATCTACAGGACGAGATATCTACATCTACATCTACATGTGTTCGTACTTCTGACAATAATGTAGAATGTAGTCGTCCTGTTGATGATTAATATAGAATCTGTTCGTACTTCTGACAATAATGTAGAATGCGGTCGACCTGTTGACGATTAATGTAGAATGTGTTTGTATTGCTGACGGTAATGTAGTAGTATGGTCGTACTGCTGACAATAATGTAGAATGTGTTCATACTGCTGACGATAATGTAGTAATATGGTCGTGCTGCTGACAATAATGTAGAATGTGTTTGTACTGCTGACAATTAATGTAAAATGAAAGTATAATTTGAGTTTGGCGGTCGAAGGTTCTTGAGTTGATTATAGACACTGCACAGTGAATTGTAAAAATGAAAACACTGTTGTGAAGACAAATTAATAAAAAATAAAATAACACAAAGAAAATTGATATTTGAAACCTGAGAACTGTTCACATTTCTATTCTTCTGTTCACGTTTCTATTCTTGACTTAATGGAGGTGGTGTTCACAGCGAATGTTGTTGAAGAATAAAAGTGATGGAAAGGTCACCATGTGGAATGTAGTTATATGTGTACCAGCAATGATGATGACAATGTGGTATGTGTTCGTCTTCCTGATGATAATGTGGAATGTGTTCGTCCCGTTGACAATAAGGTAGAATGTTTACGTCCTGCTGACGATCAAGGTAAAATGTGTTCATACTTCTGACAATAATGTAGAATGAGGTCGTCCTGTTGATGATTAATGTGGAAGGTGTTTGTACTTCTGACAATAATGTAGAATGCAGTCGTCCTGTTGACGATTAATGTAGAATGTGTTTGTACTGCTGACGATAATGTAGTAATATGGTCGTACTGCTGACAATAAAGTAGAAAGTGTTTGTACTGCTGACGATAATGTAGTAATATGGTCGTGCTGCTGACAACATTGTAGAATGTGTTCGTACTGCTGACAATTAATGTAAAATGAAAGTATAATTTGAGTTTGGCGGTCAAAGGTTGTTGAGTTGATTGTAGACACTGCACAATGTGTTGATAAAGAACCACGTGGCGATAGAACAAAGGAAGACAGCTCCAGCCAGAGCTGCTGGAGGAGGCAGGACTTAGCTTATATAGTGACTGACAGGTGGGCATGGTCTAAAACTCTGATTGGTCAATGAAAAGCTTACTGGCCAATCAGAGCTAGTTATGATGCCATGACAGAATGAATATAACAATGTATAATTGAAATAGCTCTATACGAGACAAAGAGATTGTTTTGTTGGAACAATTCAGAATGCTTAAAGAGTTGGGACAACATATAGATAAGCTAGGCCTAATACATAGGTCATTTTGAGATATAAATTTCTGACTTCTAACAGGGTGTCCAACAAGTAATGCTGAAGAAATTCCCGACTTATTCCCTGATTTTCATTGATCATTTCAGAAATTCCCGACCAAAATATGATTATGAAGCACTTTCTAATAACTGTGTAAGAAAAATTATAGGATTATAAGTTACATACTTTAAATAAGAAAAACTTTTAATAACAAAAATAACTTTTGATAATATTCCTCTAATTAGAGATATTAAGATTGTTTGAATTAATAATATTAAACCTATAGCAAGAGGCCCATTACTTTTCCTTCTGTACATAAATGATCTTCCATCACACCTCCCTGATACCCAAACTATAATGTTCACAGATGATTGTACATTAATTATTCAATAAAAATCGCTCGACGATATCAAAATTTCGGCATCTCGTATGATGTCACACTTTCATAACTGGTGTACAAAAAATAGTCTAGCTATTAACACATCTAAAACTAAATTTATAAGTCCAGATTTTTTAAAGATACAGCGATCAATAATACCGTAGTGTTTAATAATATGGAAATTGAAGAAGTGGCGATCTCTAAATTTCTAGGGCTAATGATAGACTGTCATTTAAATTCGAAGGGACACATACAAAGTTTGTGTAAATATCTATCTAGTTATACCTTTTTATTTGTTAAACTATCATCTTATTGCATTAAGAAAACTCTTCTGCAATGCTATTACAGCTATATTTATTCTAAAATAAAATATAACATTATTGCTTGGGGATCAGCGGATCAATTCCAAATAAATAGAATTTTTGTCCTGCAAAAACGCATAATACGTACCATTTATAATGCCAAGCCTCTCGATTCCTGCAAACCTTTATTTAAAACCCACAAGATCCTCCCACTACCATGTATCATTATTTTTGAAGCCGCCCTGTTTGCTTATTCTCAGTTAATTCTGACTACCACTCTTACAACACCTGACATAAAGACAGCATAGCACTGACGAAACACTCTACCCATCTATTCGAATCTTCTCCATACTACTTATGTTCTAAGGTATTTAATTCACTCCCCTCTCATATCACATCACAAAAAACAGAAATTTCATTTCAGAAAATGCTCAAATCCTTTCTTTTATGGAACTGTTTTTATAATATAAGTGATCTCTATTCTTTGTAAGTGTATATATACTGTATTCTTAAATTGATCATTCAATTTGTATAATTCATCTTCCATATACTGTAAAAATAGAGCTAGAAGTAATATTAAAATGTATAATGTAGTAAAATGTAGCATGTTTAAATATTGTACATTTATTGAATATTTGTATGTAAATTATTAATTTGTAAATGTGTGTGTTAAACTTTAAGAAATGTAGTTTATAAGTATATGTAAACTTATAAGTGTAGGTTAATGAAAAACACTGTATTGTGTAAGAAAATAAACTAACTAACTAACTAACTAAACAAAAAAAACTAACTAACTGCAAACAATAATTACTTAGGCTATAACAGATACAAAAGTAAAAAACAGTAAAATAAATTAAATATACCTTCTTTTTGATCCCACTTATTTTTTCTTCAGCAACTTAATTTCTTCATCTAGAGCAGCTGCAGCTTTTTCGGACTCTAAGAGTAGTTTTCTTTTCTTCTCTTCTAGTTCTCTGGGCAGGAAATTTGCTCTCCTTTTTTCTGCTTTCGCCTTGTATTCTTCTGTACGTTTAAATTTATTACTTTGAAGTGCTTCTTTGTATCTTGCATTAGCATTTCTCATACAGAGAATTATGGAAAGATGCTTGAGCAACTGCATCATATACCAGGCGCTGAGCAACTATGGATTCTTCTTTCATATTTTCCACCAAAATATCACTGTTCACAGAGAAGCCACATTCCACTGAAGCATTTCCATGTGAAACTGGAAGTAGTAAACAAACTACTTTCCTTAAACTAGGAGTGTCATAACTATCAAGCATTTTCATCCAACATTTGTCCAACCTTGTGTTTTTAGAGGAAGATTTGAACTCAACTGCTGCATTTTCCTTCGAAATAAGATCCCTATACTCATGATCTGCATTCTGAGCAATAGGGGGAGTAATCAAACTCGACTGAATCAAAATATCCATTGTCGATACCATCTGTGAAACAGCCTCTTCTGGAGTGAAGATGATTTTGTCTGGACTCATAAAAGACAAACCCTGAGATAAGGGGTACTTCAAAGGTGACTTCTCCATCAGCTTGTCAACAACACATTTCAGACAGTCTCTGCACTCCCTTTGAAACATTAACATGTCTAAATGGTTAAGTCCATGACACTTTCTTAATGCAGACCTTGTGCCATAACCAAGGTCAACATCTTGGGCTCTTAAATTTTCAATTTTGTTGAGGTCGATGTCTTGAAGATGTATTTTTTAGAATGTCGTCTTTCACAATTTTCTCCATACACTTCTTTACAATTTTCAGGAGGTCACTATGTAGGAAAGGGGCCATTGGAGTGTCAGCTTGAAACTCTTTCAAAATGGTTGTAAATCTGCTGCTGAAGATGTACGGACCTGGTAGCTGAGCAAGAGGACTGTAACAGTAATCCACTGCAAGAATAATGCCAGTACATATTCTCGAAGTTAAAAATGATTTAATCGTAAACTAACTTGCTCTTTACAAGATGTGCTATAGTTAGACATGAATTAATATATTCAAGATTGCTCAGCCCTTGAAATGAGAAATGATAATGCTTATTGTCTGAAATTATAATGTAGGTTATGCTTTAAAACCAAGCAGATTGAATATTAATATTCTTTTCAAGGGCAATCGAACACAAGAAGACTTAATATTTGGAGTAATAAGCCTTCCGACATAATTGATATAAAGTGCATAAGAACTTATAATCTTGAAGCTTCTTTCTTGCGTTAAGATGATAGCTGCGATGGTAGTTGATAAATAATGCACATTGAAGACAAAATCCCTCGATGGCAAATATGATTCACTAACTGTATTTCGAATGGAGGACCAATCCTAGTTTAACACTACGGATAATTATAGAAATTGGTGTTTAGTTCAACACAATAGAAATTAGAATGTTTAAATATTTAGATGCTATCCTTCATTAAATTCGTAGATTGCCGAATCAAACCGGCAATTAACCAGAATGCATAATTCTTCGTAATGTTAAAAATTCAATATAATTGCATTCTCGATAATAGTATCAATAGCTTAAAACTCACTTTATAGTGCAGATCAAGAAGAGAATAGCTGAGTAGTAGAATCAATCTTGAATGAATACGATCGAAGAACTCTTCTCCATGAAGATTGTTTAAATAATAAATATTCAGCTATTTAGCCAAGCACTTATAGAATGTAGATGACACTAAAGGTTTCCAAACCTTGTAAAATCGATGATGAGTTCAATAAACTTGATTCTTGAAGGTGATACGGAGTTATGATTAATTCCATTGGAATAGAACAAATTATGTCCTAAAAGAACAGTGAGAAGGATTCCTATTGGTCAAGAATAACAAAGAGTTAATCAAAATAAAAACTTATCATACAGAAATCATAAGAACTTTAAAGGAAATACCTTCTTCAATTATAAGAGAATGATAAATTAAATATAATTTAGATATTCAGAGCTTAGGTATTGATTATAAAAAAAATAAATAATAAAGTAATTAAATGAATCCAGTTGAAAAGAATAAATTATAGAACACATTGAAGTCATTTGTTAAAAATAAAAGAAAGCAAATTATGTCCTAAAAGAACAGTGAGAAGGATTCCTATTGGTCAAGAATAACAAAGAATTAATCAAAATAAAAACTTATCATACAGAAATGACTTTAAAGGAAATACCTTCTTCAATTATAAGAGAATGATAAATTAAATATAATTTAGATATTCAGATCTTAGGTATTGATTATAAAAAAAATAAATAATAAAGTAATTAAATGAATCCAGTTGAAAAGAATAAATTATAGAACACATTGAAGTCATTTGTTAAAAATAAAAGAAAGCAGAAAGGAGACAATAAACAATTACAAAGCCAGCCAAGGAATAAAAACCAAATCATTACCAGCTATGAAATGAAGAAGAAATCATAGTATTAGAAGTATGAAATATAAAGAGAATTGACATCAAAATAAAGTTTCAACATAACTGAACAGAAGATAAGAAGAAAGCAATTTTTGGCAGGAGAAGTTTATCTTCAAGAGCAGCTGAGATTTTTTGGAAGCTGGCAGAAGATAAAAAAATCCCTTTAGGCAGGCCTACAGGCTGAGGTAGATTTCGAAGTGCTTTTGGTTTAATTTATTGTCGCTGCGCAGCACACTTCTTCTTTACTATCCTTGAAAGAGCATTAAATAGTCAGCTATTGTGAGCTGAACAAAACGTTAATAGTTGCTTATTTAGCACTATTCAACAATGATTAAAAATGCACTCTCATTGGTGAAGAAGACATGAACAACTCAGCAATGATATTCTTAAAAGAAAAGACATAGATTGAGAAGCAATCTGACATTCATATGATGAGAGGATAAATAAAATATATTTATAATTATTGCTTGATTAAAATAATAAAAAATAGTAATTGAAAATAAATGTTGAACTGAATTCGGTAAAGAGGAAGAGCCTACAATAATTTGTTTTGACAACAAGAAAAGGATATAATATTCTGGGAGGCCGTACGCAAAATCAGCAATGAATAAAATTAGCGAAGCCGCTAAAGAAGACAAAATTAATGATATAATAATTCTTAAAGAGAGCCATGACTGTGGTAACTCTATCAAACTAGAGGTATCAACATAACTAAACAGTAGTCCCAATGTTCTTTGAGGACAACACTCATTTTTCATTGAGCCGTAACTTTCATACTAAACTCCTTTTTATTGAGAATTATTTTATCACAGCAATATCAAAGTGTACAATGCACCATATGAAATATAAATAAATCTGAAATCTTTTTTATAAAAAGAGAATTGTCTATTATGTTTTAAATTTATATTATATTTTATTATTTATTTTTTATTTTGCCACGTGCATTATTGTTCTAAAGATGTGTAACTATTATTTTTATTATTTCAAACTCTATTACATTGATAATTTTACCCTTAGTTGGTCCTCACACATTCCTTTCGGCAGGCCTTCAGGCTAAGGTATATTTTTAAAGTGTTATTTGTTTCAAGCATTCAAATCTCGCCTTATATGAGAACTATCGAGAAACTAGTTATTGATTTGTAGAGTACTCATCAAGAGCATTTCAACGATACCCCACAAGACGTGGTTTCACTCTTACCGGTACCCCCCAAAACCCTCGAATCGTTGGTGTCACTGTGACCTCCATAGGGAGTACTCTAATTTATTCAAACAAAGTTTCCCTCTATACTTCATAGGGGCCAAGATATAAATTTTTCAAAATTTCAACTCCCCCCCCTCCGGGCCAATTTTGCTCATTAACGAACTTGTCCGAGCTATTGGGCCTAGAAATAACAATAAAATTTGGTTCAAATATCTTCAAAATTACGGCCGCTAGTGTGAAAAGATATATATAAATATACAAAAAAGATTTTTGAACGGGCGGTGGTTTCATTCTTAGGGAGGCATAAAACGTAAAGATATGAAAGAATTTTTCGAAAGTCATGACATGGTACCAATCCTAATAGGTAGATTTTTCTTTGAAATCTACCTAAAAATTGTATTCATTTTCACCTGTTTTATGTGGGCCACAAATTTTTTAATTTTCCTGGATATTTTAACAAACTTTTCCCGGATTTTCCCGACCATACGAAATTCCCGGCCTTTTCCCGACCAATGGACACCCTGTTCTAAGGAGAAGTTCACAGAATATTTGAGAGTTTTATTATGAGGTTTACATAAGACGTATTTATAAAAAACTAATAAACGCATGAATAGAAATTTCTACATTCATGTTGTTGAAATACTGTTTATATAATAGGCGTTTCTCGATTTTGCATTTCCCTCTTTTTATTAGCCAGCACTTTCTAAATAGTTCCTTTGGTTTTCATTTGTTTTTGTTTCTCTCTGGAAGTCATTAGAAAGAGCGCGTAATGGCGAGAACTAGTGATGCAGCAGATATGTTGCAGTGAATATGCTATCTTGTTCTCAAGATGTTTAGGCTATTGTCTTGTGAAAGGATAAATGTACAGAATTTATTGTAAGAGATGGAGTATTATAAATAAATTGAGCAAAGAGTTTCTGCAATGTGTGGTTTCAATATTCTACGAGAACAAAAAGATTTTTGATAGGTTATGGGCCCAGGTCAACCCCAGATAGTGTCAGACTATGCCGAGAATACGAGAGCATAAACAGATTGTGTAACGAGTGAGCATTTCTTGTGAATTATTGTGTGAAATACCATGTCGTCGGAAGGCATTGAGAGATTGAATACAAGAAATTGGGTACAATGGAGCACCCGAATGATGGCGTTTCTGAAGAAAAGGAGATTATGGGAAAGCATCGAACCTGGTTATAACAATCTCGGTTGGGACGAACTCACCGAAAAACAGAAAAATAGAAATGATGATCTTCTATCTTACTTGGTTCAGTATGTGAGTGATTGCTACCTAAATTATGTGGTTAAATGCACAAGGGCAAAAACTGCTTGGGAGAGACTAAAGAATATTCACTGCAAGAGGAGTCCAGTGCAGTTTGTTAATTCATTGGAGCAACTGTGTACTCTGTCTAAATCATCGACTGAGTCAATGATGGATTATGTTTCGAAAGTGGAGAACCTGTGTGATCTTCTGAGTCAACAGGGAAATAGATTGGATGACAACTTTGCTGCTAGTTTTATGCTGAGAGGCCTAAAGGAGGAACACTACAAGTCCATCATTCACATTATGGAATTGAATCAAGAGAATATGACTACAGAAAATGTCAAGAATAAATTGCTGATTGAAGAACAGAGAAACCAGAGAGAGTGTGATCAGAGAACGAAATGTGACGAAGAGTTAAAGGGATTGTTGTCTAGGAATACTGTTAAGAGAGTTGGAGATCAAGCAAGTGTATCCTGTTTTTTGTGTAATCAAATTGGTCATAAAGCCTGGAATTGCCCTAAGAATGTGGAAGCAAGATTGAGAGGAACAGTAATCTGCAAGGTCACAGCAGTACCAACTGTCGAAAGGGTAGGAAGACAGGACTTCAAAGAGGACAAAATGGATTTCAACCCGGAGGACAAGTGCTGAAAATTTTCAAAAGTACTGGTAAGGAGGCAAAAATGGAGAGTGAAGATACTGAGCAGAATGAGGAAACTGATTTAGTGAAAAACCTTGGTTGCGGAATGGTGAGAGTTAAATATGGAGCCTGTGTAGGAAAATCCAAATATTTACCTCTGAACTGCAACGATAAATCTGTGGCTTGGTTCTAAAAGGGCCAATGTCATAATACTTGCTTTTGACATAACTGACTTTGAAGCCTTTGTAGAAGTAACTTTTTTGCTGAGAACTTCCGACATTGGCCTCTAAGGTTTCTGTATTATGTCTATTAATAGAATCAGACATTGGCACATTTAGTATACGAAAGTTAAAGACTAGCCGAACTCAGTAATACATAGATCTCATTTTTGCAGGAAATTGTAACAGGCCCTTTTAGAACCAAGCCACAGAAATATGAGTGTAGTGACCCTAACCGTTGGTTTTTGGATAGTGGGTGCAATGCTCATAAGACCCCTCATTGTGATTTGTTAGACAATTTTTGTGCTGACACAGTAGGTGGCCAAGAAAGAGGAACCATGTGCAGTTAAGGGTTATGGAACTGTTACAATGAAAGTTTCTGATAAGTGCGGTGGATGGACTCTTGGACTGCAACGTATTTTATGGGTACCTGAAGAGAGCAATAATCTCTTGTCAGTGCGTCAACTTGAAAAATCAGGTTTTTGTTTCAACATTGAGAATGGGTTATTTTGTGTTTATGATAAACTGAATGGTGACCAAGAAGTGTTCTCTGCCCGAGTTGTGGAGGACGATTTGTATGCCTTGGACTGTGACTGGTACGAGATGGACAAAGTTGATCGTAATGGTCAGAGCAGTTCATCTGAGCTTTCAACAGAGACCAAACCATGCATCGAGGGAGTGACGGTGCTGAAAGCAGGAACACGGGACATATGGCATAAGCGTTTTGGGCATGTGAACAACATTCCTGACTGTGAAGTATTCCCGAAAGAAAATACTATGGACCATAGTGTGTGTCATCAGGGTAAAGCAAACAAGACTCCCATATCCAGAAAGAAAGGAAAAATCGTCCAAATTGCTTGAGTTAGTCTATTCAGATGTGTGTTACATGAAGCCTGAAAGTAAAGGGGTGGTAATTATTTTTGTACGTTCACTGATGATTTCTCAAGATATAGTGAAGTTAGTATCTTAAAAGGGAAAAAATTATGTGTTTGACAGTTTGAATACAAAAATAGAGCTGAGAACTTGTTGGGTACAAAAATCAAGTATTTTTAATCTGATAATGAAAGGAGTATAGTAATGAAAAATTTAAATCCTTATGTAAGACTGAAGGTATTTTTCATAGATTTTCTATGGCAAGTGCTCATCAACAGATGGGAGTAGCTGAGAGGTTAAATCAACAGTTATTAACTCTTCCTAGATGTATGCTTATTCAAGCTGGCATGACAGCTACTTTCTGGGGGGAAGCCATAGACACTGCCTGTTTTATAAAGAATAAGTGTGTATCATCAGTTCTAAATTGTAAAACACCTTAGGAGATGTGGTTCAAAATGCAATTGAATGTAGAGGAACTTCAAAGAATGAAAGTGTTTGGTTGTGAAGCATGGGTATTTAAGAACACTGCAAAAGGTAGTAAAATGGAGTCTAGGGCAGAAAGATGTATTATGCTTGGTTATCCTAAATACAAAAGAGGCTATCGTTTATGGAGTGTAACTGGTAACTATGTAATAGAATCCAGAGATGTCAGATTTGAAGAGAGCATTTTCCCAATGAAAGACAAAGTTAAAGGCAATTCATATGTGAATTCAGTAGAAACCCCTGTTATAGTTAATGCTACTGAGAATGGTGATAATTATGATACAGAAATAACAAATGACAAGTCTGTTGATGATGATAATGGGGAAATATCTTTAGGTGAGAATTTATCTGATGTTCAGTGTCTAGGGGGAGTAGGCCTAAGCGAATTACTTGATATTCCTAATGAGGTAATCGGACCACTGATATCTCATGTGCAGAATCTAGGGGGAATAGGCAAATTACCTGATGTTCTTGATGAAATTGAATCACCTATATTGCACAGCTCTGAGAGGATTAGAAAACACAAAGAAGTGTGTAATTGTTGTCAGTCAGCTGTATTCAATAGTACTTGTGAATTATGTGAACCTAAAACTGTAGAGGAGGCGTTAAGTAGTACACACAGAAATGAGTGGGTTAAAGCCATGGACGAGGAAATGTCTATGTTAATGGGAAACGAAACTTGTGATCTAGTTAAGAAGCCCATCAATTGTACATTAATTGGTACCAAATGGGTTTTTAAAGTTAAAATGGATAAAGATGGAAATATTACAAAATTTAAGGCCCGCCTTGTAGCACAAGGTTTTAATCAGATTCAAGGAATAGATTACTGGGAATCTTTTAGTCCAGTTGTGAAACGGAAAGTAATCCGTCTGATGGCCGCTCAAGCTGTAATTAATGATTGGGGGTGCCATCATGTAGATGTCAAGTCAGCCTATCTTAACAGTGAAATCAAGGAGGATCTTTATATTAAACAACCTGAAGGTTTTGTTAGTAAGAAGTATCCCAAACATGTGTGTAAACTTAACAAAAGTATGTACGGACTTAAGCAAGCTGGGAGGGATTGGAATGACCATTTGCATATAATATTAACTGATTTGAGATTATTTAAATCTATTAGTGATCAGTGCCTCTATGTTCATCCAAACAAGACATTGCTTGTGACTGTTTATGTGGACGACCTTGGAATCTGGGGGGAACAGGAGCGAATTGACTCATTTATTAAGAAGTAGTCAATGAAATTAGAAATAAGAGATTTAGGTTTTCCAACTAATTTCTTGTTTGTCAATTTTTTTAAAGATTGTGAGGGAAATGTAAAGATGAACCAAACAAATTACATTGAATCTGTGTTGTCAGAATATGGTATGCTAGATTGTAAGGGATTGAGAACTCCTTTACCAGTACCAATGAAAGACTCAAGTAAGCCAAAAATTTGTGATGTACCCAGGGGTGCCCCCCCCAAACTTCATGACTCCCCCCCCCCCAACTTCATTGCTCGCCCCCCCAAACTTCTTGGGCCACTTTGTAACATTATATTAATAATATAATAAGTACAACAATGACGTAGCCATAAAATAATTGCGGGGAGGGTTGAAAGTGCCGGGGGGTTTGGAATACCTCCCCCCCCCAAAAAAAAGGCGGTCGGCGGTCCATCCCCAGAAAATTTTTAAATATTGAACTGTTAAAGGTCTAATATCTACACAATATGTTACTAGTGCTGCCATCTGTTGTGCATTGTCGGTAGACATGTTTGTTTGTTTGTCTTTTGTCTCTAAATAAATTTTACTCTGTGCCACTCGTCAGTGGGAATACGTTGTTTTATTATAGGTTATGGGCCCAGACGCTCATAAAATCGCGGTATTGAGTCGTTTTAACAAGGATTTTGCAGTAAAGCAAGTGTTAAAAGACAGTATTCAGTGCGATTTAGCTGTGAACTGACTGATCGTATTAATTATCGCAGTGTATAAGTGTAAAAACTGTTCGTCAAAAATGGCTACCAATTACCTTATCAATGTGCCGAAATTAAAGGGATGCGATAATTATTCGGAGTGGTGTTTCGCTGCAGAAAATTTCTTAGTTCTCGAAGGCATGTAGCATTGTATCAAGCCAGAACCGGGAAAAGAAATAGCAAGCGCGGATGACGAAAAAACTAAAGCCAAATTGATTATGACCATCGACCCGTCGTTGTATGTCCACGTCAAAACCGTTAAATCTTCGAAAGAATTGTGGAATAAACTACAGCAATTATTTGATGATAGTGGCTTTTCACGGAGAATAAGTCTGTTGAGAAATTTGATTTCAATCCAGCGAGAAAATTGCAGTTCGATGACGTCATATGTTCCGTCGAAGTCAAACACCAAGGCGGTGAAATGCTACCGGTGTAAACAAGTCGGCCATTACAAAAGTCAGTGCATGAATAACGAAAATAATTCAGCAAATAAAAAAAAATAAAGAAAGAATGCAATCAAACGCATTTAGTGCAGCATTTTTAAGTGCGAATTTCAACAAAAATGATTGGTATATCGACTCCGGGGCAAGTGTACACCTAACAGCAAACGAAAGTTGGGTTATGAATGCCAGATATGAACAAAATAAAGGAATTGTCGTAGCTGATAGTGAGAAGATGACAGTATTATGTTCTGGCAATGTTAAAATAACGACTTCAACTGATGATTGCGAGTACGATATCGTGATAGAAGACGTATGCTGTATACCATCTCTGACTACTAACCTACTATCAGTCAGTCAACAAATAAAAAAAGGAAACAGTGTGTCTTTCACAGATAAAAGCTGTTGTGTTTACAATAAAAAGCAACAGTTAGTCGCTACAGCAGTATTGGTCAATGGGGTATACAAAGTAAACTTGGTATCCCAAGAGTATTTGGCTGCATCAGCTGTATCAGGAGTAACATGGCATCGCAGATTAGGACATGTCAACAAGGAATACTTAAATAAAATGAAAAATGCTGTCTTGGGAATGTCATTTGATGAAAAAGTAGAAATAAGCAAGGCTTCTTGTACAACATGTTGTGAAGGTAAACAGTGTCGCTTACCATTTAAAGGCAGTGGTCAGAGAAGCAGCAACTTGCTAGATTTAGTGCACACAGACATTTGTGGCCCTATGGAGACTACATCGATAGGAGGAGCAAGGTATTTCTTGTTATTTGTCGATGATTACAGTCGCATAACATTTGTTTATTTTCTGAAGCACAAAAATGAGGCTCTGAAGTATTTCAAGATATTCAAAACACAGGAGGAAAATCAAACAAAAAGAACAATAAAAGTGACAAGAAGCGATAACGGTTTAGAGTATTGCAATAAGGAATTTGAAGATTACCTAAACAGTGCTGGTATTATCCACCAGAAAAGCAACCCATACACCCCAGAACAAAATGGTTTATGTGAAAGATTCAATCGCACAGTCGTGCAAACCTGGGAAAAGAGTTTTGGGGTGAGGCCACCAATACGGCAGTGTACCTGCAGAATCGAACTGTGGCTGCTGCGTTGGATAATAAAACGCCATATGAACTATGGACTGGCACAAAACCAGATATCAGTCATATTAGGATATTTGGTAGCACTGTCATGGTACATGTTGCTAAACAAAAGCGTAAGAAATGGGATAAGAAATCTGTGAAATGTATTCTTACAGGATACCCAGATAACATAAAGGGATACAGAGTCTATAATCCAGAAACAAGGACTGTGTTTACAAGTAGAGATGTGGTCATTATTGAGCCAGAAATCAATTCTGAATGTATGATTCAAATGCAAGACCAGAATGTTGCTTCAGTGGGGGATGAGGTTAAACCAAAACAACAAGGCCAGGAGGTAACAAGTTTTGAATCAACATATAGTCTTGAAGATAACTCCAACAGTGAAAATGATTATTCCTATGATGATGAAGACTCAGAGAGTACACTTCAGTGTGAAAATGAAGATTTCATGGACAGACCCAGACGAACACGGAAACCATGGTTGTTTACCCTTTCTAGACCTAAAAATCATTAGAAACCAGAAGAGTCTAGAATTTGGGATTTACAGAAAACCCACACACGTCGACAACTACATAAAATACAACAATTTTAACCCCAAATCACACCAGTTTGCAATTTTTCACAGTCTAATACACAGACTTATCTGCCTCCCGCTAACTAAGATAGAATACAATAAAGAATACCAACACATACTTCAAGTGGCAACTACTAATGGATTCAAAACAAATTTCATTGAAAAAATGATCTCCAAACACAAGAAGCAAAAAATGATTAAGGAAACTAGTACATTAAACAATGCAGAAAAAGACCCAATCAATTACAAGAAGTTCACCTATCACCCGAACTTTTTTCACAAGTTTGAGAAAGTATTAAAAAATTACAACATAAAGCTAGCCCCAGAGAACAAACATTCAATCAGGAATCTACTTAATCACCCTCTAAAAAACAACACACCCAAAATAGACTCCTCAGGAATTTACCAGATAGAATGCGAAGACTGCCATTTGACTTACATAGGACAGACCAAAAGAAGCTTAAAGATCAGGATGAATGAACACCTAGAAAATACATGCAAACCGAAAAATCAGCGGTAGCCCATCATTTCTGGACAAAAAACCACCACATCAAAAAAGACATCAAACTGTTAAAACACGTAAAGAAGCCATCTGAATTAAATACATGGGAAAAGATATTTATTACCAAGAATAGCAACAGCATAATGAACTTTGAAATACCGCCAGTGGATGATGTCATAAAACTTACAATGAGGAAGGAAGAGGGCAGCATCGAACATACCAAGACTGCCAGCCATGATCGCCAAACTCCAACTCCAGTAGACCAACAGCCGATGACGGGGGAACTCCCGAAACTAGTCCTGTGATTCTAATTCCAGACGTAAGCGGAGCACAAAGTGTTTTTATATTTCAACTATTTTAATTCAGTTGTTGTTTATTTATTTAATTTTGCATATAAACGGGACATAAGCTGTAATATTCAATGGATCTAAAATAGACAAAATGTTCCCACCTAAGGGAAGCTTGAAAGGGATACTAAGCAATAAGCATACACCATACCTACCTGAAAAGAAGATATTTTGGTGACATCATAAACCACAACAACAGCATGGACGTTACGATAGTAGTGTTGAACCATGGATTTTCTGAATCGCTCCTGTCCTGCAGTATCCCAAAGCTGAAGCTATAAGATAAACAAAATATTAATTTCATTTAGTTAAAAAGACAGAATGTCATTAACTTAGTCCTGGATTCTTTGAGAAAAAGAGGGTGTTAAACAGCAGAAGTCATGGTAAAGCTCTTTCAGCTGTGCCTTTCTGATTACTGCTGCATATACCTATACAATGTTGCCAATATATGAATGACAACAGACATGAATGATTTTACTTGTTAAATATCAGAGCTACCTACAGAATTGTTACAAGACGATTACTTGCTGATATGAGTAGTGTTAGATTCCTATTTAATTGTGTCCCACACTGTTATAAAAATTAGGATTAGTTGCTGACGTAATGACAAGAGATACTGTTAGTTGATGATTTTAGATATAAAATATCAGAATAACTTAAACACTGTGAACAACTTGAATGCTCCTCTTACTCAGGGCCGTAGCTAGGCGGTGGCTGACCGCCAAGGGCGCAGGGTCGAAGGGCACAAAATTAATCATGAAAAATCCCGCTTTTTTAGGCTGGTGCAATTTATCAAGCAATATAAATTACTTGTTAGTGGAAGAAATCTTTCAGGTTATTAAAAATTAATGCACGTGAACTATCTATACCTATAGTATTATGCCGATTGTCTACAAGCAAAAAGCAGTCATGCAACGTCCTTTAATTAACACGATTCATATTGACAGAGTAAAACATAAATCATGAACAGTATGGAAAGATATAACGACAATGAAAATTAATATGTACGTTATTATTGTGATGAAAGTGGTTCAACTCAATCCCTTTCCAGCTGATTGTCGTCCTCAGTGCTACTACTGTCGGCAGGATTGATTACAAAGTGATCAACAATGGCATCGCTCATACTGTTACATGCTACATGCAAAAATGACTGACCAACTATATTATTACAACAGAAAAAGCCGAATGTGCAGATCTCAATTCCTTTTGTTATTACTATTTTATTATAAATTAGGTGTGAACTAAAATTTCTTATTTTAAAAATGTTTAGTCTTTTAAATCACACAATGTATTAATGTACATTAAAATTAATTTCTGTAACTTTACATTGAATAATGTGTTGTGATCCGCGGCCGATGCATGCTCTGCCAGCTGGCAGTACACATGCTGTTTGTTTTGATCAAGTTCCCTTCTAAGGCCGGTGCTGATATTATAGTCGCTGCTATTATTTTTAATTACATTATACTGTATTATTATTAGGGCCCGGATTCTGATGACCTAAAATTGTTTGAAAAATTACCTATAAAATGACCCCAAAATTTAAAGAAAATGACTTAATAATTATAAAAAATGACCTAAAAACTGATATTTTATTTATAAAAAATTATTATTGTACACACAAAATTATAGAATAATTTGTACATAATTGTTAAAACCTTAAATTCAGAGAGGATGTTGTAGGTCTAAAAAACTTTGATTTTTGCTGTGAATATTCTTTCCTTACGGAAATTTATACTGGCACTGCAGAGTGGTCCAGAATTGAAATCTAGAGGGAAAAAACTAAAAATTCTTACTTGTTGTAAAACTTTTTATTTTTGCTGGATCTTCATCCCAGACATCCCCTCTTCACTAAACTCAGCCTTTATCAACTCTGCTGTAAAAGGGTATGCAACTGCAGCTCTGCAATGTTGTGGGTTCATAAGGAGTAGAGGCATCAGTCTTATAACAAGTTGCGCAACGTCAGAAGTGTGAAGTCATTGTGTGAGCTGTGAAGTGTTATTTTGTTGTTCTGTCAAATGGAATTCACATCTAAAGGTATGGACTTGCGATTTATATAATATTTATTGAAATAATACTACATAATAAATTACTGGTGTCATATTTATATGGATGTGTCCAGGTACGGAAATTCTTTTATTTTCTTGTATTGTAGAGGGGTTTTAAAAAAATACGTTAGAGATGGCACTATTAAATATATGTCAAGATGTAAAGAAAAGGGTTGGGTTTAAATACAAAAAGAATAGTTTGTTGCAAATGATCCGTTTTTTTACAAATCGCATTTGTATTTCAGGGGGTAACCGGTAAACACAGCCAGTTGTGACACGTATGGAACTTTATGAATTACCGTGTCAGACGAAAGGTTCTACATACTCACTGTACAATTATGTTTTTGATAAGTTTGGATTAAAGGAGCATCCCAATGATTTATCTAAATTATTAGGAGCAACTATGGCTACTTTTAGGTCAAATTTTGAAAAGCGCAGGAAAAAAGTAAAAAGAATTCTTTGAATGTCTGCTTCACAATTCATACCGACTAGATGTAAAGAAATGACAAGTTAAAGGAAAGGAAGAAAAAAGTAAATGAAAGGAAGGAAGTAATTGTAGAACAATTCCGCAAGAAAATGGATTTGATAGTCGTCAAGCCAAAGCCTGGGGGTAGTGGAAATTCTAGCGATGGAAATGCGGCTCGACGCTTTTTCAGAAATCCACAATTGTCTGCTACCTTCACCGCGATCGAGGAAGAACTAATTAATCGATTCTCAGTAATTTTGCCTTTAATTTCCTGTGGTTTTCAAGTAAGTATTGATAAATTTGATAAATATGCTACAGACACAACAAAACTCTAGCTGAGTCTGTACCTGTGGTAACTTATTATATGCCTGCAGTGTTCATAAAGTCCTAATTCATGGTGCATGGGTTATTGAATCAACCATGTTACCAATTGGTATGCTTTCTAAAGAAGCACAAGAAGCAAGGCATAAGCTCTTAAGAAAACTTCACGAAGGACATTCCGGTAAATTTTCACGAAAGGAAAATATGAAAGATATATTGAATCTGTCTCTTGTCAGTTCTGATCCCATAATCTCTCATTGTTCCTCGTTTAGACATAACAATAGTGGACCCTTATCACAAGAACTACTTCAAGAGCTACTTCAAGAACCAAAAGTGCCAGTAAGCAAGTCGAGTAGGGAGAAAGATGAGCAGCAAGAAGAAAAACAGCAGAAAGTAGATGAAGATGAAGATGAAGAAGAAGAAGAAGGCGGTGATAGTGATGATGCAGATGAAGCAGACGCAGAAGAAAGTGATGATATAGGTGACGTAGAGGACGAAGATACAAGTTTATAGGTATTTACCTCTTGTTGTAAAATGTAATGAAAACTCTTTGCTATTTTGTGCATTTCAAATTTTAAAAATTATTTTTAATTTCGCAATTTATATTATAATTTTGTTTTAGGGCTTAATATCATTTATATATCAACTTTACAGAAGAAAAACAATGAAACAAATAAAAAAGTTACTTTTGTGCGAGAAATAATTTTTTCCCTCTAGATTTGAATTCTGGACCACTGTGCACTGAGGCACTGGCGAGTCAAACTTCAGCATTTCCTTTTGCGGTCTGCCGGATTATATTGTTTATTGATGGTAAACAGTAGTTTGCACTCTCAAATATAAGCAGGTGACAGACTCTGATGCCAAGTCAATCTAATAACAACAGTAATGTAATACAACATTTTGGCATTCCTTTGATTCTCGTTACCGACTGAGACTTGACAACACTTAAACATAGAGTGTGACCTTCTTGCATTAAACAAACACTTCAAAGACAGCACCGCTGGGGACGAAATAAATGCCCTAAAAATATAAAATTGCATACAATGCCATAAAATGACCTAATAAAAATGCATTTCTATAATCTAGAGGCCATGATTATGATTTATCTAAAAATTGGCAATGTCTATGCAGCATCAATAAAAAAGATGACATGTCATTAGAATCCGGGCTCTGATTATTATTGTATTTTTTAACTAAGCGATTTTTAAATTAAACAGTGAAACAATATTAATGTTTGTGTTTTTCGTCTCTTGTTGATGTTGGCGTTGCTTCTGTTGTATAGGTAAGAATGATTTCAGTAAAAAAATGTGCCAACTAAAACTACCATGGCCATCATAGCTTAGTCTACATTATTAGTTTTGATCTATTAGGCAGTGGTTTTTTTAAGAAATGGGACCAAAAAAATCCTCCTGCAAGCGAATTTAAGAAAATCAGTTTTACAGAAATTTAAAAAAATTGTTCATTTGGAGGGCGCAGATTTGTCAAACTCGCCAAGGGCGCAGAAGGACCTTGCTACGGCCCTGCTCTTACTACGATGATTTCTTTATGGGATCTGCCGAGATTATAGTCGGAGAAGCTAGTGAGTGCCAGCCTATACACACACACACGCTTGTACTTCGCAGTCAGATCCCAGAGGAGTCCAAAGCTAGAGCTAAGGGTCCAAAAACTCAACTTGGCTATTAAACCCATGAAGAAATCTTCAAAACCCTCACATTGATACACAAGGTAAGTTACTATTCCTACTTACGAGTGTTCTATTGTAACTAGGCCTGCTGTATTCCATTCATACAACTTGTACCAGTATTTGATATTGACTAATAAAGTTTAGCAATGCCTCGGATTTGCCAAATCACAGTCATTTATCTTGATTGTTACCATGATAGTATCACTATGCAGTGATTAACAGGCTACATTTTCCATTTTGATTCCTTTAACTTTAAAGTTTGAAAATTGTGCTTTTAATCAATGCATATTCAAATAGTATAAAATTACAAATAAATTGTTCTAGATATTAAAAATGTGTCTTTTTTAAGTGCCAGTATGGTACTTTATGAGATTGTGTGTGGGGGACGAAAAATGTCAGCCCGTCTGTCTGTCTGTACGTGCCATAACTCAAATACGCTTTATCGGATTTTCATGAAACTTGGTATACGCATTTATAATGTCCATGGGAAGAACTCTATTGTTATTGAACCAAATCGGTTCACCAGTACCGGCGTCAAACCCAATTTAGTGTTTTTATTTAAAAGCACCATAACTCAAATACGCTTTATCGGATTTTCATGAAACTTGGTATACACATTTATAATGCCCATGGGAAGACGTCTGTTGATACTGGACCAAATCGGCGGTACCGGAATAATGCCCAATTTAGTGCATTTTTATGGTATTATATAACAAAAGGCCCCATAACTCGAATATGCTTTATCGGATTTTCATGAAACTTGGTATACGAATTTATAACGTCCATGGCAAGAAGCCTATTAATTTTGGACCTAATCGGTTGACCGGTACCAGAGTAACGACTAATTAAAGGTCACATGTTTTTTTTAAATTTTTGTCTACTGGTATAATTTGACAGTTAACATTATTCCTTCACTTATGCTTATGAAACAACACTGTGAAACTGACTGAGTTGGCCAAATGGTAACGCCTTGGACTCGTATTCTGGAGGTCCCCGGATCAAATCCCGGAACCGGCCGATTTGACATGGATTTTTTTAATTTAATTTTTTATTTTTATGTGAGTGCGCGATTGTCAAGATATCACAAATCTGTAGTTCTGCTGACGCTGGTCGATTTTAATCTGATTAGAAAAACTTATTTTCTGCATATCATAATTGCATTATAATTGATTCAACAAAAACATACTGGCACTTTGTTATATCAGTTTACCTGATTTTATTTTATTCTGATTTTAGCTTATGTTAGTTACTATTATTGTTAGTATACCATAACACATTCAATTGTTCATTCATAGTATGGGTGATCTGATTTTAAACAATAATAAAGTTGTTATTATTTATATAATCTGTTACATTTTTATTATGAATTTTCATGGAATATCCTTAATAAAACCTACTTGAGATTATGAGTTTCATGAGATAAATTCACTCGTGCTTCCCAGTTGCGAATCAACCAATAAATTCATTATATCTCAAGAGATTACCTATGAAAAACACCTAGGCCTATTTCATCTTCAGAAAACCTATCTATCTTCTTTACCTCTCCCTTTTAGGGACATTTAAGTGAGCTTCATCGCTTGGGCATTACAGGGCCGCGACATTTTGGGAGAGGGATTATCTATGGATCACATACATACTTTTTTGACCAGACAAGGATATAGAGAGCCTCCCCGGATGAGTGATCAGCCCAACGCCAGGCCCACCTCTGAGACAACACGAACACATAGGACGAGGCACACCATTCACACACTCACTTGAACAAGGTGAGGATGGGATGATGGCCAGATGATATCCGGGAACCACAAGGCCCTCAAGTTACCCGACATTTGTCTCACAGGTGAAGAAAAACCCCACCTAGATAACTTGCCCCAACCAGGATTCGAACCTGGGCTCACTGCCTGAGAGGAGTGAACGCATCCCCTAAGCCACAGTGGTGGGCTCGGAAAACCTTATGGTATTAATTCTCCTTCCATGTACTGAAGTAAGGTATTTCCAAGAAAGAAAGAAAGAAAGAAAGAAAGAAAGAAAGAAAGAAAGAAAGAGAGAGAATACTAACTTAAATATGAATTAATGACAAAACCCTATCTTCAGTGTCCATTTTTTGAAAATGCTTGCTTACTGGAAAGTTAGGGTAACAACTGTTTTTTCCAATGAATTGTTGATTTGTTGTATGATCCTCAACAAGTCCTATTTCTGATTAAATTCATATTGGAACCAGGGTGACCAGAACAAATTTTAAATCTTCCAAAAAGTCCTCCATTTTTGTAATAGTTCATGACTTTGTTGCCTAACCTAGGGGTTTTTCAGTATACAGCATCATTCATTCAGTAATCATTGTTATTTCCATCTTGTAAGCCATAGAACATTGATAGTAATACAGGGCCTACATTATAAGTTGCTGAGCGGTGTTTTTACATGATGCACACATGCCCTCCCTGCTTCATCTCTATAAAAAGTATTACCGTATTTTATGGACCATAAGACACACTTTTTTACTTTGAAAACAGAGCCTTAAAAGTTGGGGGCGTCTAATGGTCTGAAGTACACTAAAAAAAAATTATGGTAAATATTGCTGGAATACCATAGTTATACACAAGGTGTTGTAAACGATAAGACAGTTACAAATTTTAGCACAGACTTGTCACAATTGTAAAATGAGGGTAGCTGAAAGCCAGGTATACAATGCGAAAAGAAAGGAATATTGAGTTCATTTATACAAAGGGAGCGTCTTCGCCGGCTGGTTTAAATGAATACAATGGGGGATATTCTAAAAAAAGAGTATGAAGTTCTTACTGGCAGATTTCAAGTTTGCACTTGCAGTCGTATGCTAAAAAAGCCTGGGGACTCTCCCACCCACTGCGCCCACGTGACATGACGCTCTTTGTACTCTGTCGCATACTGCCCGCTTCAATTCCGCATGCTATAAGAATGAGCGGCGGGAGTATTAAGTAGGAGATTTGTGAGCTACCAAAACAGCACACTCACTTCACTCACAGCATGCTACTAGGGTGATTCGCGCGGAATATATGGACATTCCAGAAAGAATGAAAACTACAAATTTTTAGTTTTAATCCCTCTGTCAGTACTAGGTACTAGGGGTCTAACGATTTTGTTTAAATTTTGTAATTGAGGTGCTTATGCTAAGAGCTAAACTTTTATTTGAAATATTTTTTTCGAAAAAAATTTCTGACGGGTAGTTACAAGGCAGGCATCGTTCATAGAAACTCAATCTTGTCTGGTGAACGGTAAAGCTTCGCATCAGGCTAATTCAACTGAATACCTATTCTCTGCAACACGGCCTCTTATTCTATATTAGAATTTGAAGAAAGGTGTACTACCACGCCTAGGTTATACAAAGTATTCGAGTGCATTTATTAAGATTTTATTTGGATTGTGTATCCTTCAGGGATGCGACACGAGGTACGGCAACGACTTTCTTTTAATTTTTACAAGCACTTTATTTGACGAAAATTTAATTTTTCTTAATTTTCTCGAAATAGGTTTAACAATTTTATAGGCTTATTATGTAGGCCTACTATAATATATTATATATTATAATATTTGAAAAACTTATCCCAAGAAATTCTCTGAAGGCTAGTTATAAGCCATTCATTTTATACAACATAGACTTGGATTTTTTGGTCTTGCCTCGCGAATAATCCGACTTGGAAACGAGGATGATACAAGTGAATGCGCACTACTGCAATTCAGCCGTGTACTCTACACTAGAATAGGCTATATTAAGAGTAGAGGGAGTTATATGAATGTTTCATATCACATTTTAAAAATACTAATTATATTAAATGTTGTAATTATGTTATAGTGAATTTTCAATAAATTAATTTAATCCTAAAATATTATGGATTATGTGATCCTGTCCTTCTTCCATTGCGGTATCAGATATGATGATGTAAATGACCTTTCTATGAAGTCCTTTGTTAAACTTCAGAGAGACCTAATAGAAATAATTGTCTTCCTCTTCATAATGCTGATGTGGCTGCAATTTACTTCTCCCAGTGCGAGAAGACCCTTGTTTGTTTTCGTAACTTTGCTTATGCAGGTGCATATTTCATGTGGGTTGGGTGAGCATAAAGTGATAGCCGGTGAGTCAGAACTTTCTGTCGTCCCGATGTTTTATAGCATACAAATTGTGAGTGACTACACTTCTCACCAAGAAGTGCTCATACTTCATGCTTACTTTTTTAGAATATCCCCCAATGACCTCTAAATAGCCTTGTCCCGTTACACTTACCGTATGCTAAATTGAGAGTGTAAAAGTATTTTCGGTCTTTCATGAGAAATCAGTTCAGTTAAAATTTACGTGATGCCACCTGTACAGAAGAGATTTTCGTACAATGCAGATTTTATGTTAGAAGTGATTTACACCGATTTCACTGTACAAGGTTATAATTTGCTTATTTAATGAAGTACAGTATGTTATTCCCTTTAAAATATTTAGTTTAGAACCACATTAAATTTATTTTCCTTTAAATTTCCATCCAAAAATTAAGGTGCGTCTTATGGTTAAAATACGGTACATATATTATAAGATATGTTGAGAGTGTCATAGTTCCTGGGTTATACAGGCATTGTATCTGGAAACCACATACTGGCTGACACTAGTGAGTTCTTCCACTGTAATGTTTCTAATTTAATTTGTTATGTTTTCTTTATGTTCCTCCAATGTGTGAGGATTTGTTTGATAAAACTTATCTTTCAGGTTACCCCACAAGTAAAAATAACACACTGTTATGTTGGAGAGCGAGGTGGAATGAGACCAGCACTGATCACTTTGTCTGCAAACACTTCCGAGATTTTAAGGAGGGAGACTTCCACTGTATGAGAGGTGGACGAATCTTGTTGAAATCACCCGCACATTTTTTCTTTTTCCGTCAACTGATGGAAGAAAGGCGTCAAAATGTATTCATGTCATCTCATAAAAAAATAGGCCTGATTATTCGTCTCCCATTAAGGGGAGATGGTAGTTACCGCTAGCAAAATGATAGAAAATATAGCGTATGTTCAAAAAGCCATAACTCAGGTGTTAACAGTCAGATTTAGTTGAATTTTCTTATGCTTTGCAAGTGCGCTCTGCAGTTTACAATAAGGAGAGAATGGTTGTTCTAGAACTAGCTGTTTGGTAGGAAAGAATTTTTTAACACATAGGTGATAATTTTGTTTTACATTTACTTCCCTTGACATAGGTACGCTTTATTCAATTTTTGTGAAACTTTGGGAACTTAATAACAATAGGTACTACTATTTACCCTAGCACAATCAGCCTAATATGTACAATATTACTGCATGAAAACTGCATAAAAACTTCACGACTAAAAAAATACTTTTTTTAAAAATAAAAATAGTTGAAATTCTTTATAGTCAAGACTTTTCCCATAATTCTGCTAAGGGAGATTAGTCATCCATCTATAATGAATTCCTGAAAGTTTCATTATTTTAGCATGAATAGCTTTTCAGAAAATGGTACCTGAAGTACAAAAAATGTGATTTTACAGGAGAGCGGAAAGAAAATGACGTGCCTTATGGTATTTTATCCATTTTAGAAAGCTCCAGGTCGCTCTGCTTGGCTTAATAATAACGCAACATATAAGACCTATATATCAAAATGTTCACAACACTATGCTCTATTACATGAGCCTAAGAAAAAAAAAATCTATTTTTTTGACACTGATAACTACCATCTCCCCTTAATAGCATAGACTTCGTACACACTCATTAGGATTTTCTGCACACCAATAGCGAAAGTGTTGACTGTTTAGACAACCACAAGAATGGAACCAGGTCTCATCTGAAAAAAACACAAGCTGGGGATCGATTAAACCATTATCCACTGATGATAGATACCACAATATTGCAATCTTGCTGCGCATCGAATACAGCTAATGAGGGCTTCATAGTGAAGAGTGAAAACACTGCTTGCGCAGATCCGATATATTGTAGGCCTGCATTGCAGTTGATTGTTCCAGTATGAACAAATATTTGAAGAATTTTACACATTGTACATGTTCCTTCATTCATTAATATTTGAAGTTGGCAATTCTTACTAATCTAAATTTTTTCTCTGAACTACAATTGGGAATACTGTACATATCACATCGACCAATGTTAATTTCCAGTACTCCATTTTTGGTGAAGTTATGTGAGGTTCATCTTAACAAAATGCTTAAAAGGAAGTGTGGGATTTCTACAATTTAAGTACATCTTGAGCAAACCTATATTCCGCAAGGGATATCTCTGAACTTTGCACTTTGATTTTTAACAGTTTGAGAAATTGTTTAATTTCATGTTTATGGTATTAACATTATTAATATACTTTGACGTGTTTACATTCCATATCTGTGTTATAATTCATTTCTTCACAGCTTCCATTAGTCTTGTCCTCATTTTTCTTTAATCTCCTCATTTTCCCACTCTACTGTCCTCTTTTTCTTGTAGGTAGATCTGGTCACCCTACTAGTGACAGCTCTAGTGACAACACCATTACCACCATCAAGTTTCCTGCCCTGCTTGATGACGAGATTGATTCTTCAGACCACTCCTGTCCCTACTCTGCCACACTGAATGTCATGTCCATTCTTGTAACTAACCAGTATAAATTATACCATTTTAAGTTATGGTTACTATGTTTTCATGGAGAATTCAAATCGATCTGAATATGCTCACCTATTGACATTGTCATGAAAATGGGAATTCAAATAGATTTGAGTCTCAAGGTCGATACACCTAAAAACTTGGATTATATTGGATTGAGATCGTATTCAACACCATGGAAACATTACCGAACTCTATTCCATCTCAATATGTTAAAGTAAGAGTTTTGTGTGTGAGGCATGAGATGTTTCATTGGTTGTCGAATGTGGATAGACCTACTCTTTGAAAAATTGTTTAGAATACTACTGGAGACTGCTCTACTGTTGGGTGAGGCAGTGGCGTAGGAAGGGGGGTGCAGGGGGTGCGGGCCGCCCCGGGTGCCATCACCCGAGGGGGTGACAAAATAAAAATATATGTCTTTGTAAGTAAAAAACCGCTCAAGGGAATTTAAAGAAAATAACAATATTATTTAAAACAATTAAATAAGCTTAACAACTTTCTACAAGTCAATAGACGTTTGAAACTTCTTTTAGTTTTAAATGTAGTCAACAAAGGTAATAAAACGCGGCTGAATTGGACGCTGTGTTGATACAAACAATACTATTATGGTTAGGGGGAGGGGGATTTATTCCTGCCGATGCTTGTCTCTGCAGTTTTATTAATTTAAATGAGACTTCAACAATCGGTGATATTTTATATCACTCAAGCCGCAACCAATTCTACCCGCTGCGGCAGTCATGACTTTGACGAAAATAACTTCGAATGTGAGTTGACTCCGAAGTCTTCGGCAATCTAGATTTTGAACTGGGATGTGCGTATATTTAAGAATAGATTATTAATAATACACTTCCGTAAAATAGTCACATTACTTGTATATGAAATTTATTCGGATCAACGAATAAAAAAAATGTATAATTCACCTAACTTCCTCTGCCCAAATAAAAGTTAGCCTCCCCTTAAAAATAAGAGAAAGTTGTCGCCAATCTTCGTGTCACATCCCCAAAACGTACCTAACCCAAATACAAAATTTTGTTTTTGTACGATTTTCCGTTGCAAGAGGCCGTATTGCAAAGAACGCGTATTCAGAGTGGGTGGCTTATAACTACCTTCAGAGAATTATTTCGAACCCTTCAAATAAAAGTTTTAGCTCTTAGTATATGCAACCCACGTGCAAATTTTAAAGAAAATCGTTAGAGCCGTTTTCGAGAAAACGTTCTGGATGTAAAAATAAGGAAAACTTGTCTCCATTTTTCGGTTCACATCTTGAAAGGTAGCCTACCTGACATAGATACAAAATTTTGTCCTTTTATCAAAATTCTTTCTTTCTTTCTTCGAAGTTTTACATCTCCCTTTTAGGATTCAAGCGACCCAAGCCTTACAAGGAATGTCGGGAGAGGGATTATCTTTGGATCACATACATACTTTTTTGACCAGACAAGGACATGGAGGGCCTCCCCGAATGAATAATCAGCCCAATGCCGGGGCCACCTCCGAGACAACACGAACACATAGGACGAGACACACCATTCACACACACACTCACTCCAAACAAGGCGAGGATGGGATGAAGATGATAATGACGGCCAGATGATATCTGGGGACCACAAGGGCCTAAAGTTACCCGACATTTGTCTCACAGGTGAGGAAAAACCCCAGAAAAAACCCCACCTAGGTAACTTGTCCCGACCAGGAATCGAACCCGGGCCCACTGCGTGCGAGGAGCGAACGCATCTCCTGAGCCACAGCGGTGGACTGTATCAAAATTCATCTTTCCAAAATTCGAGATTTCGCTTGGAAAGCAAAATATAAAAATATAAAAAATCACTCCGAAAATAAAACTTTGCACAATTTCGGGAGTGCATTTTGACCTAGAAATGTGTGAAACAAAAGATGTTCTCTTTATATTATGGTAACACCCACATTCGTGAATATGTCACTCACGAAAACGATTTCTGTCTATAACGTACTTTAGATTAATAATAATAATAATAATAATAATAATAATAATAATAATAATAATAATAGTAGCCTAATAATAATAAAAATAGCATTTATTGTCGTTTAACAGTACAAAGTACAGCATAATGTGCTTGATATGAATATCTTTCCTTAATCCTAAAAAATTATGTTAACTATGTCTTATTTGCACCATTGGTAGCACTAGTTACATGGCAACAAGATGAAAACTGGAATCGCTTTATGGATGTTTGATTCATAGTATGCCATGATTTCGGAGCGTAGTTTTGTTTTTATATAACAAAGAATTATTATGAATTTTGTATAATCCATTGAGTTTACGAGTTGCATCAGATATATTCGCTGCAACTGCATCTATCGATACACTCTTAAACTCTCGTGGAATTATTTTTGACTATAAAAAAATAACACTTGGAACTGTTCCATCATTTCATAATTTAAATGGGGGGGGTGACAAAAAATTTCCGCACCGGGTACCACGTAAGCTTGCTACGCCACTGGGGTGAGGAGTGAGGTGTTGTATCACATATAGTCAAGACAGAGTGCAAGACACTTGACGGTGATAACAGTGATGATAGTACTCTCGGTGGCTCAGTTGCTATTGCTGCTCTCCGCAATATCAACTTTTTATAAGAACTTAATATTGGCCGGGACCTCATAGGCCAGTAGAATTAAAATCCAAATAGGAAATAATTGCTACAAAAGGTTTTATTGTTTTAATGGCTTCATTTGTTGCCCAATATGACTATCCTAGGTTTCCCCCCCCCCCTGGCGGAGTTGTGCTTAAGTGGTGGGGGGTAAAAATGTGACCCCCAAAAGGGCATGTTTGCGGTTTTACGGTTATATCTCGTAAAGGACTCACGATATCAAAAACATGGCCCTACTAAAAGTCGTAGGGCATTAAATTCTGCATTGAATGAGACTAAACACATATTTTTTAGACAACCCGTTTCCATACTACTGCTCATCAAATTTGGACAAATTTTACATATTGATGAAAAATTTTCGTTTTAACTTCTGTTTTTTGGTAATATCATCTAACCTAACCCATGTATCAATAAAGTGGTCCATACAAAAGTAATAAAGGAATACATTCTGTGTTCGATGAGATTAAAAGTGAATTTGTTGGACCACCTGTTTCTGTAAAGTTCTACCTTAAAGTTTGACCAACTCACATTGATTGTTCGATGCAGTTGGAATGAGGAAGACTCCCAAGTCAGTGTTATATGACTTCTTCACACCACTGAATGAGGTGAACCTGGAAGAAGCAGCTTTTGTCATTGATGGTGGATTTCTTCTCCACCGGGTTGTGTGGAAGAATGGTGAAACATTCCACTTAATCCTAACCAGATACGTTGACTACCTAAAAAGACACTACAACTGAAATGCGAAAAGTGTGGTGTTTGATGGCTACCCAGAAGACCTGCCAACCAAGAGCATCAAATCTGCTGAGTGCCTCCGCCGAAGCAAAAGACATTCTTCTCCTGAGGTCATATTTACCGAGTTAATGGTGGTGACCGTAATTCAGGAGCAATTCCTTTTCAACAACAGAAATAAGCACGTCTTATTGCCTTGCTTACTGAGAGTCTTGAAGGTGAAGGCTTCTCAGTAAAGCATGCTAATAAAGATGCAGACCACCTGACTGTTGCCACGGCCCTTGAGGTATCACAGGAGCATGAGAAAGTTGTGGTAGTTGGTGAAGATATGGACCTCATCATCATGCTCATTGCCCTGGCCACACCATCATCAAACATATATTTCTCAAAATCTGGAAGAGGAATTACCCCATCAAAAGTCCCAACAGCTTCAAACTGGCAGACAACATCAGAAGGCCACTCTTATTTCTCCACACCATAAGTGGATGTGACACAACTTCGGCTCTCTTCAGGCAAGACAAGAAGAAGGTGGTCAAGCTGTTGGTCGAAAATAGATGTCTTCTCGAAGAAATCAAACCTTTCTTCGACCATGACACTCAAACTGGAGCTATTGCTGAAGCTGGCCTACGATTTTTAACAACCCTCCACGGAGGTAGGGCAGGAGATACTTTAGATAAATTGCGATTCGACCTGTTTTCCAAAGCCCTTGTGAAATCCAAATTCAACCTGGTATCCCTACCACCAACATCCGAAGCAGCCCGCCAACACTGCTTGAAAACTTACCTAAAATATAAATGTGGTTAGGACACCAGATGGATCTGCACCTCTGGGGAGGCAGGCTTCAAAGTTTGGTCTTGACCCCGTTCCTACCTCCAAGGAACCAGCTCCACAGTCTCTTCTCTCCACAATTTTCTGCAAACGCAACAAGGGGTGTGCACGTAGTTGTGGGTGTCGGAAGGTTGGGATTAATTGCTCATTGATTTGTGCCAACTGCAAGGGGAACTCCTGCACTAACTCCTTCCAACCAGAAGCAACTGAAGAACCAGATGTTGACAAAAACCTGGACTGCAGGAGCCGAGTGATGGGGAGACGGACTCCTTATTGGAAATTACAGAGTTTGAGGAGCCAAGTGGCCCAACCACAATGAAACGTCGACATCTGTAAAATTTGTGTACCTACTTATTTTTTCCCCTTTTCATCTTCATACCTTTAACTGTAATTTTTGTTATGAAATAAAATCATTTGAAGAATTGTGTTTCTTTTCTACAATATTAATATTTTATATATATTTACTAAGTACAAGACTAGTACAGTGAGTCTCTCTTGGACTGGGGCCGGGCCGGGCCGGGCCGGGCGAGCGGTGAAACGTGACTGCTGCAGTGAGTCAGATATTGCAACATTCCGCTTGGCCAGCAGCTGGAGTGCATGCTTGTGAAGGTGAAGGCCAAACACGGCCTGTGCTCTCATATTATAAAGTTATATAGTGGTCTTTGTCTTAGTTCACATTTATCATTATGCCTCGATCTGTGTTCACAGTACAACATAGGGTATTTATGGTACGATAATTATGTGAAAACAGTCTTGCAGAGAAGTCATTAGACGATTCAGAACACAATTTACAGATGTAAATCCTCCAGGTAGAGAAACCGTTCGACGACTAGTAAACAAATTTAGAGAAACGGGTTCTGTGCTCGATAAGAAACAAAGGGTAAGAAAACGTGTGCTTACTGAGGAGAAATCAGACGAAATAGGAGAAAGATTAGAGCATACGCCAACAAAATCCCTAAGACGACTTGGACAAGAAACCGGTGTTTCGAAGGCCTCAGCATGGCGAGCTACAAAACTGTTACGTTTGAAACCATACAGAGTAACTGTAGTGCATGAACTCAAGCCACATGATCCTGAGATGCGGTTACGTTTTTGTAATTGGATGTTGCACAACGTGAATAATGGAATAATTGATCCGAAGTTAATATGGTACACAGAGGAGGCCTGGTTTCATTTAAATGGGTATGTTTTGTCACAGAATAACAGGCATTGGAGTCAGGTAAACCCCATCGCACACATGAAATTCCCCTGCATGACGAAAGGGTAGGAGTATGGTGTGCAGTGAATGCCTACAGAATTGTAGGACCAATTTTTTTTAATGACACAGTTGATGGACAAAAATACAGAGATGATATACTGACACCATTTTTCAAAGAACTGACTGATATTGACTGCCGACAAGGGTATTTCCAACAAGACTCTGCAACTGCGCATACAGCTCAACTCTCGCTAAACAAAATTAGTGAAATTTTTGAAGATTGGGTCATTAGTGCGGGCTTATGGCCATCACGGTCCCCAGATTTAACTGTTTGCGATTTTCATTTGTGGGGATACTTAAAAAATAAAGTGTATGAAAGAAATCCCCACACGTTAGACGAACTAAAAAATTATATCCAAACAAAAATAAACTTAATATCAGAACCGCACCTATTGCGTGTGAATGAGAGTTTCCTATCTCGATGCCAAAAATGTGTGGATGAAGGAGGAGGACATTTTCAGCATCTCCTGTAATAAGGTAAGTCCCTATTTTCATGGTCATGCACGAACAAAGTGAAAGAAGCAAGAGAAGTGCCGTGCAGTTCCTACACCTCGGGGCGCAGGGTGACGACTCGGCGGTCGCATGCACTTTTGCCACTAGCCCGGCCTCCAGTCGAGAGAGACTCACTGTACAATGGAGTGCTAAAGTCTCTATTACCATATTCTTGGCCAATTTGCTTCATTTTTTTAATGAATGGTATTCAAGCACAGATATGTTATCGGGCATTGGAAATCACCCAACTATCAGAAATTCTGTAATTCTGAGAGGCGATTTCTCATGCTCTAATTTATTAATGTACGCAGCTGGTGATAGGCTAAGAATACTCACCAGAAACAGCTTTTTAATATGCCGAATTGATCACGCAAATCAGTTGAGCGAGAGGAAAGTTATGCACGGACAATCAATTTTTATAAAACTGAAGAGGAAAAAAAAAAAGAGAGATTTTTAATAACAACAACAACAACAACAAAAATAGTGTTAGGGGTGCAAGAATTTCATCCTCTTTTCTTAATTTTTTTAGAGATATTTTTAGTTTGAAAAAAAGTGATGGGGCTAGACATTTTCTTCTTCTTCTTCTTCTTCATCTTCTTTCAGAAATGCTGCAGAGCACTAGTTTTTCATAAATATATAAAATTTGTCCAACTTTGATGAGCAGTAGTATGGGAACGGGTTGTCCAAAAAATATGTGTTTAGTCTCATTAAATGCAGAATTTAATGCCCTACAACTTTTAATAGGAACATGTTTTCGATATCATGAGTCCTTTACGAGATATAACCGTAAAAGCGCAAAAATACCCTTTTGGGGGTCACATTTTTACCCAACACCACTTAAGCACAACTCCGCCGGGGGGGGGGGAACCTAGGATAGTCATATTAGGCAACAAATGAAGCCATTAAAACAATAAAACCTTTTGTAGCAATTATTTCTGATTCGTCTAATTTTTTGGTTTTACGCTACTGGACTATCAGTCCAGTGTTTCTACGTTGGGGGTTTTGCTCCCACATCCTCTTCTGGGAAAAAAGTAATACATGACAAGCACGAGTCCCCCCACTCCTACTCCCCAATGGGACCCACCTGGAAAGTAGGGGTTTAGGGTGGGGAGACTTCTAGCGGTGGCATTTGAACTACTAGCAGTGACGGTAGCACCATCTACTATACAACTGGTGAAACAGAAAAAATAATTTATTTCTCCTTTATTATCTTCTTCTCTTCCTTTCCAGTCTCCTTCCTCTCTTCCTCTCACCTCCTCTTCAACCTACCCACCTATTAAAGACCTATTCCTAACCGTAAATTTTGGATTGACCGGGATTCGAACTCAGGCCCCTACCATTATAGCTAAGAGTCTTAACTAGTGATGGGTAACTTGTGAGTGAGTCGTTCAAAATGAACGCTTCACTCGTTTGAAGTGTGAATGAGTTACTCACTTTTAGTGAACTAGTAGTTCAAACAGTTCATGAGGTTTTCCAACTCAAGAAGTGCCAATTGTAGTTCGTTTATTTTCTGCTTCACTCACTCCTATACTTCAACACTTCAAACTCAGTGAATGCTTTACTCATTCCGAACTCGTTTGTTTGTCACTCTACTTCACTTTCAAATTCTTTACTTCGGGTTACCGTGGAGCTTTCAGGCAATACCAATACAGCTGAAAAACACATTTAATTTTTGAAGTGAAGCTTCTTTAGCTGCGGAAGGGGTAAATCGAGAGCTTGTGTAACGCTAAAAAATCATCACGAAATTAATGTAACGCTCAGGTGAGGTGTGACTGCACAGAAAACAATAACTCAATGATTAGGCTTATCCAAAGTTTAAAAAATAAAAAAATAAAAAAATCCAAAATAAAACATTTAAAAAATCCAAAATTCAAAAATCGAAAATCCCAAATAAATAACTCAAAGACCCAAAATTAAAAGATCAAAATTCCCAAATAAAACATTTAAAAAATCCAAAATTAAAAATCGAAAATAAAAAATTCAAAGACCCAACATTTAAAAAATCCAAAATTCAAAGATACAAAATTCAAAAGTCGAAAAATCCAAAATTTAAAAATTAAAAGATCCAAATATCCAAAATTCAAAAAATTCAAAAATTTAAAAAATAAAAATAAAAATTTTAAAAATCCAAAATTTAAAAATCCAATATTAAAAATGTCCAAAAACCCGATATTAAAAAGTCCAACAATCCAAAATTTAAAAAATCCAATAATCCAAAATTGAAAAATAAAAAAATTAAAATGAGTTTCACCTCTGTTGTGTGGCGTTCCAAGCACACTTTTTTTTAAGATGATAACCAAATCAGTATGTACGTGTTTCTATCAATACTAAAACGAAAATGAAAATTAATTAATTGCCGATTAAGATATCCTGCAAAATAAATTATTTTATTGCAGTAACGTATTATTAAAAAAATAGATATATATTTTTTAAAACCATAAGAAATTTTAGATTCACGAAGTTGGAAACAGCGATGTTCCCTTTTTACATACCAAATAGGCTAGGTCATGTGTTTTATGTCAAGTCACGTATCTTTATGTTCCCCTCCGGTCTGAAAACAACCATGCTTGCAAACCGTGTTGGATGCAAGCCTAAAAGCAATGGGACATGCTTATGCCATCTCTTGGTATCGTCACGAACCCCAAGTATTTCTCCCCAGGTAAATGTGTGTGAAAGAGAGAGCGTGAGCTTTGGGAACGATGTTATGAGAAAGAACACTTCAAAGAAAACTTCATTTTTGAAGTGTTCATATAGAAGAGTGGCAAAGAAAAAATAGCTTATGGGTGAGTCCGGCCAGGAGGAAAAATGTACTTCACGAACGAACTACTTCATTTGAAGCGTTCACAGAGAAGAGTGAGAGATAGTGAAGTAGTTCACATAAATGAACTGGTTCGACCCATCACTAGTCTTAACCATTACGTCACGAGTGAATGTTGAGGAGTGAAGGAAGCTTTCATATATTTGAGTTATGATAGGAGCGTTTCATGAGTGTCATGAGTTTTAACGAATCAGTTTTTATAATTTTTAGATATTTTGTTTGGAGGGAACTCAGGTAATTATTATTAGGTTTTACGGAGGACCAGGTGATTATACCACTTAAGATTAAACAAGGAGACAATGGACTGTAGGTAGCTAGAACAGAGATTTAAACCTGGGCAATTTGCAATGATATTTATTCAGGAAGCCTGAATTCTGAACACTAAAACAATTATACAACACTTGATACAATAAGATATATGAGAATTAATACAGTTACTATTCTCGGAGAATATCTATTCTCCCGCCCGATAGTGTATGTAACGCTAGACAAAGCCTGTTCACTGCACGTGGCTTCTAGGTTAAGAGACAATGGAAATACTTGTAAATGACACTAAAATACAATATTATTTCCTGAATTTCACACGCAGGCTGCTAAACAATACAAGAGCCGATTGGTGTGGAATTGCAGATGAGCAAAAACTATATAGAGCGAAAACTGTCCCGACAACTAGGAGCAATTGTGACGCTGACTATACACGACAGAGGCTCGATCCCAACTGACTTGCACTGCAATGGCGTGGTAACGCTCACACCTGCAGGAAATGAGTAATTCGCGCGCCAATTAACACAGAGGCAAATATAAACCATATAAACTTACAGACTCTTGATCTAACATACTCCCGCCTAAAATCGACAGATTTTACATAACACTTTGCGGATAGATCAAGATTTACTAATAGATTTACACTTATTGAATAGGCAAGGGACACACTTTTACAATTGGTCGCTTGTATTCACCATTAGACGTACGCACTGTCACAACACGCACTAAACCGTCGTCACCAGGATGCACTGATGAGATGATTCCCAGCTTCCACTGGAGCGGTGGAGAGTTATCTTCTTTCAGGAGCACAAGAGTACCAATCTGAATGTTTTCGCTGGACGCAGACCACTTCTGCCTCTGCTGCAGGGAATGTAGGTAGTCAGCTGACCAACGCTGCCATATGTGATGTATGTAGGTTTGTAGCTGATGCCATTTAGCAACATGAGAGACATTCTCTGCCATAGGAGGAGAAGGTAGGGCTGTGAGTTTTTCTCCAATGAGAAAGTGTCCAGGAGATAGATAGGATGAGTCGCTAGGATCATCACTTAGGCGTAGGAGAGGTCGAGAGTTTAGACAGGCCTCAATCTGGGTGAGAACTGTAGAAAGCTGCTCATAGGTAAACACTTGGCTACCCATCACTCGTCGTAAATGAAATTTCATGGATTTAACAGCAGCCTCGTGGAGTCCTCCAAAATGTGGGGAGGAAGCAGGTATAAAATGCCATGTAAATTCATTAGAGGATGCATAGTCTTGTAGAACTTGTTGATGGGTGCTGGACTGAAGCAAGAGACGCAGTTCACGCAGCTTGTTGTTAGCACCAACAAAGTTCGTCCCATTATCACTAAATATTTCCTTGCAAAGTCCTCTACGAGATGTGAATCTGCGCAGGGCGGCGATGAAGGCATCAGAAGTAAGGTCGGAAACCAGCTCGATGTGAACTGCTTTCGTAGCCAAGCATACGAAGATAGCAATGTATGCTTTGACCTGAGTTTTGCTGCGGGGGGAGCCGTATCTTATGAAGAACGGTCCAGCGTAGTCAACCGCAGAACGTAGAAATGCTCTAGCAGGGGTCACCCTGTAGCTAGGTAGGCTGCCCATCAGCTGGTGAGCACCTTTGGCTTTCAACTTGAAACAAGTTAAACATCTGTGTAGCGTAGACTTCACAATTCTACGTACACTAGGAATCCAATATCGTTCTCGCAGAGAAGATATAAGCAGTTGATGTGATGCATGAAGCAGTCGTAGATGCTCGGAATCAATTATCAATCTAGTGAGGTGGTGACCTGGAGGGAGGATAAGCTGATGTCGTGCATCATGTGGTAACTCAGCTTTCTCCAGACGTCCACCCACTCGGAGTAGGCCATCCTTGTCCACAAAAGGCACCAAGGAATGGAGAGAACTCTTAGTATTTACTTGCATCTTACTCTGAAGATCGGACAGTTCATGAGAATAGGCTGCTTGCTGAGCTATTCTTATACAAAGCAACAAAGCTTGTTGTAACTCTTCAACTGTGAGAGGGCCGTGACGTTTAACTCGGCTTCTGCAGTTGTGTATGAAGCGTAGCATATACGAAGTTACTCTTTGTAAACGTGCTAGCTTGGAAAAGCGTAGCATAAAGTCTTCTGCAGCATGTGTGGCTAGGCAAACTGTGTCACGCTGCTCACTACTGTCCTGCAGCTCAAGTTGCTGAGGCTGTTTGGGCCATGATTCAATAGGCTGTGAAATCCACACAGGCCCGTTCCACCATAAATCAATGTCTAAGATTTGTTCTGTTACCACACCTCTCGAAATCATGTCAGCCGGGTTGTGTTGGGTGGCCACATGCCGCCAAGCTGCCGTCTCTGACATCTCCTGGATTTGAGATACGTGATTAGACACAAATGTTTTCCATTTATGGGGATTAGATTTGATCCATGAGAGCACAATCATGGAGTCAGACCACAGATAATTTTGTGATGTAGGCAATTTCAAGTCAGTGACAACTTTCTGATATAGTTTCGCAAGTAACAAGGCACCACACAACTCGAGTCTTGGAATTGTTTGCTTCTTCAATGGGGAGACCTTGGACTTGGAGCAAAGCAGTTTAGTTGTAACAAGACCACTGCTCTCAGTAGACCGTACATACACACAGGCACCATAGGCTTTCTCCGAGGCATCACAGAATCCATGTATCTGTATGTCGGTAACCGTAGTTGCTGTTAACACATGGCATGGAATGCGAACATTATGAATTGTAGAAAGAATGTCACAGATGTCCATCCATTTTTCCTTTAGGTGAGATGGCAACTCTTCATCCCTACTAAGCTTAGCTAGCCACAGAGATTGCAAGAACATCTTGGCATGGATTACGATAGGACTTATGAGGCCTAAAGGATCAAAAATAGAGGATGTAACAGCAAGGATATTTCTCTTGGTAAACTTGTAGGAAGGAGGTTCTTGGAGAGAGGAATGTGATTGTATTTGTAGCAAATCAGTACTGGGATGCCACAGAAGTCCAAGCGCATGAGCATTTTCGCTGTTGTCGAGGGACAAAGGAAGTTGCGTTTCTCTGTGCTCCACAGGTACTGCTTCCAAGATGGCCTCGTTGTTTGAACACCATTTGCGTAGTGGAAATCCTCCACTGTTTAACATGAGTATGAGTTCACTTTGCAGTTGTAGAGCTTCCTGCAGATCGTCATGACCTGACAGGCAATCGTCCACATAGAAAGAGGTTTGTACTGCGTCTGCAGCATGAGGATATTTAGACTCTTCTTCCTGAGCGAGCTGATTCAAAGACCGTATGGCTAAGAAAGATGCTGACTTAGTGCCATAGGTTACAGTAGTCAAGGCATAATCTTGTAGTGGCTCACTTTTATCTGGACGCCATACAATACGCTGGAGATTCTGGTCTTCAGGATGCATCTGTACCCTCCTATACATTTTAGATATATCAGCTGAAAATGCATAGCGGTATGTTCTGAAGCGAAGAATAATTGATGACAAATCATCTTGAATTGTAGGACCACATTCTAAGATGTCATTCAAAGAGCACCCTGTGTCCGTCTTTGCAGAAGCATCAAACACTACTCGTGTGCGAGTTGTAGATGAAGAAGGTTTTATTACTGCATGATGAGGCAGGTAATAACATACTTCATTATCTTGAGGAGGCGAAACCCTTTTCATGTGACCCATCTGCTCGTACTCTACAAGAAATTTAGTATAGTCTTCCTTTAGAGCAGAGTCGTTCTGAAGTTTTCGCTCCAGGTAACTAAAACGCTTAACTGCTTGTTGTCTGGATTCACCCAATGAAGTTTTATCTTGTTTCATTGGCAGACGTACCATAAAACTACCATCATCATTGCGAGTGGTATTTTCTACATAGTGCTGTTCACACCGTTTCTCTTCTTGTGTTAACATCTGTTGTGGAAAGTCTTCGAGGTCCCAAAACCGTCGTAGCTGCTTGTCCACATTGTCCGTAGAGATGAAGAAGTTGTGCTGGGAACCCGCATCCAGATTGCCTTTCACAGAGGATTTAGGAATGGTTCCAGACAATATCCATCCGAGTTCGGTACTAATCAGTGTAGGAAACCCAGGATTGGTCAAGATCTTTCCATGGAAAAGCTCGAAGAATAATGCTCCTCCAATCAGCAAATCAATTTCAGAAGGAATATTAAATTTGGGATCGGCTAATGGAATGTCAGAAGGAATGTTCCATGAGGCTGGATCAATTCGGACTGCAGGTAGCTTCCCTGTTATGCGAGGAAGGATTAGGCAATCTAGATTCCTTCGATAGTTGTAAACCATGGATCTCACATTAATGTTTACACTATGACTAGCATTTGATGAAGTACCGTTTATACCCTTGACAGGCGTATCAGCTGTCATTGTAGGAAGTTGGAGACTCCTTGCTAGATTCGCAGACACGAAACTGGCCTGACTGGCAGAGTCTAGCAGGGCCTTACACTGTACATAATTACCATGCTTGTCTTGCACTTCGACTCTTGCAGTCGCAAGTAAGACGTGAAGCACTGGCTTTATTTTCACTGAGCAATAACTCGCAGGAGCCTCAGTCCTGTTGCTATTTACTGTATCACTGGAGTGTGAAACCGTTCTCCTGTGATCACTGCTGTGCAACATCTTGCTGTGCAGTTTACCACAGTTACAAAACGAAGAAACGTTGCACTGCTTCACTCGATGTGTATTAGAAAAACAGTTGAAACACAAGTTCTTGCTTTTCACAACTTTCCATCGCTGTTCAACACTCAGCTGACGGAATTGTTTACATTTAGACAGGTTATGGCCGCTTTGACACTGAGGGCATAACTGTTCAGTTGTCGACACATATGACTGACGACTGTTACTATGCTGATTCCTAGGTTCACGACGTTCATTTCTAGGTTTTGATGGGCTGGACCTGTTGCAGGAATTATTCGACAGCACCTCTAGAGAATGAGACTTTGCTTCTAGAAATAACACAAGTTCACCTAATGAAGTAAAAGTTTGAGAGTCGATTCTAGATTCCCATTCACGTTGCACACTGTCTGGCAAATGCTCTAATAACAATTGCATTAGAATGACTTCATGAAGTGGCACTTCTAATTCTAATGCTTCAATAGCATGCAAATTGTTTTGGAATTGATTCAACAGATTTCGCAAGTCTGCAACTGTTTCTTGTCGCGCTACAGGTAGGGACAACAAATGCTTGATGTGGGATATAGCAATTAACCGTTTATTGTTGTATCTTGCACACAATATATCCCAGGCGACTTGGAAGTTATCACTCGTCACTGGCAAATTTTCCAATAATGTTTTAGCTTCACCCTTTAGCGAACCAATCAAATAATGGAATTTTTGAATGGGTGATAAACTGCTGTTATTTACAATCAAACTTGAAAAAGTGTCAAAATAATGTTTGAATTTAGTTACATCACTTTCAAACACTGGAATCTTAATCGTAGGAAGTTTTATCGCATTACTTGCCTGCGAAGCACTAGAGTTCACTGATTGTCGTGTGTCACTGTTGTGTGAATTGACACTAACTGAGGTAGGTTCATGAGCATGTATTAATTCACTTAACCTTGCTTTTAGCTCTTCGTAACAACTTCTTGTTGTTTCCTTATGCTCTGCGTGTTCATCTAAATCTTCTTCGGCTTCTATAAGCGATTCGATTTGAGACTGAACTGTTTCGTACCTATCCGAAATAACGTTTAAACTGTCATATTTCACTTTCAATCGAAATACGTTTGTTTCTTCATTTATAGTAGCAAGAGTCTTTTGCATGTGAGTTAGTTCACGCTTAATTATACCTCGACGCTTAATCAAAGCACGTAATTCACTTTCCATGTTGAAATGAAACAATTAACATTGACAGAGGAGAAGTGATTAGACAGTCAACTGCAAACACTGGAGGCGGTCGGAGGCCGTTGTCTTCTTCTCGCGTGGCTGAAGGCGGTGACAATAGGTTTGTTCGCAAAGCAAATCCGTGACCGCTTGAGAATTTGTTGTACTGCGCATGTCCAGTCTGTAACTTACCCGTGATTTGCACTTTGCGAACGGTTACAGGAATTTGGAATCGATAGTTTCTGCGTTTAATCGATATGATATGCAAATAAAATATATATTTCCCTTTGACATGTTATAAATGTAATATACATCGACAATATAATCTATATTTTGGGAAACTTTTAATTATCTTCCATTATTCATACAATAAGTAGCCTATGTTTATAAATCTGGCGCAATGTTATAGGAGGGAGGAGTCAGGCGCGTGAAAATAGGTTACTGCGCATGTCTGTGATAACAATTCATGCTAGAGCCTGCAAACTTTTCTTATAGTACAGAAACTGTCCGCGAGAGCTTTGCGAACACAAGATTGAAATCAGAATCACGGATTCTCGCTTTGCGAACGCGTGTGGAGAAAGAGCGCATGCGCGAACGATTTGTTCCTGGTTTCTGACTGCTTTGCGAACAAACCTCATGAAACACGCGCGCACGGAGAGAAGTAAGTAGTACAGCTGTCCGCCGCTCGCTGGAGCCGCGAGGTCAACGTAGCCGAGCCGAGCCGAATCTGACACGAAGTCGCACGAACGCGTCACACATGTAAATCAACTATGAGTCGCACTTTGCTCAAACATTCAGAAAACCATTGCAAATATATCTCAGATCATGCCCGGCAGGACCAAAAATGGAGGGAACTCAGGTAATTATTATTAGGTTTTACGGAGGACCAGGTGATTATACCACTTAAGATTAAACAAGGAGACAATGGACTGTAGGTAGCTAGAACAGAGATTTAAACCTGGGCAATTTGCAATGATATTTATTCAGGAAGCCTGAATTCTGAACACTAAAACAATTATACAACACTTGATACAATAAGATATATGAGAATTAATACAGTTACTATTCTCGGAGAATATCTATTCTCCCGCCCGATAGTGTATGTAACGCTAGACAAAGCCTGTTCACTGCACGTGGCTTCTAGGTTAAGAGACAATGGAAATACTTGTAAATGACACTAAAATACAATATTATTTCCTGAATTTCACACGCAGGCTGCTAAACAATACAAGAGCCGATTGGTGTGGAATTGCAGATGAGCAAAAACTATATAGAGCGAAAACTGTCCCGACAACTAGGAGCAATTGTGACGCTGACTATACACGACAGAGGCTCGATCCCAACTGACTTGCACTGCAATGGCGTGGTAACGCTCACACCTGCAGGAAATGAGTAATTCGCGCGCCAATTAATTGGCGGTAGCGCCAATTAACACAGAGGCAAATATAAACCTTATAAACTTACAGACTCTTGATCTAACATGTTAGTTTTGAAAAGAGCAGTGTTGGTGCAAGGGAATTTTTCTGCATCAATTAAGCCATGTTTTGTTATAATATGGCATTATTTAAAATGATGATACATTATGTATGGTGCAAGGGTCGTTGTTATAATTCCGTGAAATATTATGCTTGGTGCAAGGGTACTTTTTTTATTTTAACATATTATTTTGTTTTTTAATAATTGGTTTTAATAATAGTGAAATATTATGCTTGGTGCAAGGGTCTTTTTTTTTATTATCGGCATTGAGCAGCGGCCGTCGGGATAGGGGATAGGGGAAGCGGTTGGGCAGGCGGGTATTGAGTGGAAGGGAGACGTGTGCATGGCATGTATTACTCTTTCGCCCAAAATATAAATTTCTGCGACTCCTTCAGAATATCGTTGCCAGCTAACAGTGACGTATGCTCCACCATTAGTGACCTTGCCCCTACGAGCCACAGAGAACAAAAGAGGAACAATTGGCGTAGGGGTAAAATTTCCCATCACAGAAGAGATTCAATATGGGACACATTAAACCCCGTGCTATTCAGTATATTGCTGCTAAACTAATATAGCCTAACTGTTCCCAACCTAACATAACCTGTCACTGACTAAGAGTTTAGCTGTCAATATTTAAATTAATGTAGAAGCTTTTTACCATTCCACACCTTTTGCAAAACATTGTTACACAGCACATAACGAACACCGCACTATTCAGAATACTGCTGCCAAACTAATATAGGCCTAACTGTTCCTAACCTAACATAACCTCTCTGAATAAGAATTTATCTGACACTACTTACCTTATGCAGAAGCTCTTTTACCCTTCCACACTTTTCATAAAACATCATTACACTAAGTACTTCAATCCTTTAGTTTGAAATAATTTCTTAAGAAAACTCCTGCTATTGACTTTATTCATCGTCCTGTATATAGCCTACCATCGTATTGTAACAAGGGCTCGTCGGGGTTCAAAATCAGAACACCGAGTTTCTAATTGAAGGATGGAGGATCCTTTATTTCCTATCACAGTTGTCAATACAGCCAGAAACTACTGAAGGTTCTCCAGTTCACCGTTCTGTCCGGTGCTCACTTCCACATCACAGCAGTGTCCCAGTCCAGTCCAGATCAGCTCACAAGCTCTTCCATTCACCAGTCCCTCCGGTCACTAGTTCCCCATTGACTAGGTCTTCCGTTCGCTGGTCCCTCCGTTGACTAGTCTCTCCGGTCACTGGCTCCTCAGCTTCCCAAGTCACGCTGATCCGTCCTCTCCGTCCAGTTCACACTCTGACGCTGACTCACTCTCTCTCTCTCTCTCTCGCTGTTACTGTCTGTCACTGACTGACTCTCTGCTACTAACGAACTGACTCTCTCAACTCTGACTTTCTGACTGTCCGCGTCGGCTTGCTCGCCCCCTTATATAGTCTTGACGAATGTTCTAGAGTCGAGGTCTGGAAGTCTCTGCGCATGGTCTAGAATGCATGTTGCGGCACGCGTCCTCACCCCTTAGCACGAGCTCCTCCCTACAGGCCTTCCCCCACGGAGCGTGGCCCAATCGCTGCGCCGTTGTCACGCCCACTAGTGCTCGTCTTTCGCCTGTCCACTAGGAGGCCGCGATGTTTCTAGACTCCGTCGTTCTGGCAATTTCTGGGCGAGTCCTTAACTTTGTGACAATATTATGGATGTGTTATTTTGTATGGGATTATGGAATAATACACCGGCACCGCCTGTCGTGTTGTTTATGTGCAGACTTCAATCGGCATGTAGTTATGTTTGTAATATTGGCAACATTGTAGGCTTGGTCCCACTTGGTATGGCCCGGCTGAGACAGTGGTCACATTATTCTAAAGTTTAGCAAAATTTCTTTGTTGAAATTTTTGGCATAGTATTAAAACCTAATATCGGTCCCTTCCTGTGTTTCCTTGGCCCCAGATCCTCTTGTGGTTTCGTTTGTTTGGGGTTTTCGAAACTCCAACAGGATTTCCCTCGGACCCCCATGTAATTAATCTTAATCCAGTTAATAAGTATGTAAACAATTACAAACAGTAATAAGAGAACTTAACCATATAGGCTACCTTGTAGGATTGCAAGTAATAATTATAGAAAGGCTCTATTGGCAGAACTGGATAGGCCTAATCCTCTAGAGCAGTGCACAGTGGTCCAGAATTCAAATCTAGAGGGAAAAAATTATTTCTGGCATATAAGTAACTTTTTTTAATCTGTTTCACTGTTTTTCTTCTGTAAGGTTGATATATAAGTAATATGAAACCTTGAAACAAAATTATAATATAAATTACAAAATTAGAAATAAAATTTTAAATTTTAAATGGACAAAATAACAAAGTTTTCATTACATTTTACAACATGAGATAAATACCTAAAAATGTGTATCTTCGTCCTCTACGTCACCTGCATCATCACTTTCTTCTGCATCTGCTTCCTCATCACCATCATCATCACTATCACCTTCTTCTTCTTCTTCTTCTTCTTCTTCTTCTTCTTCTTCGTCTACTTTCTGCTGTTTTTTTTCTTGCTGCTCATCTTTCTCCCTACTCGACTTGCTTACTGGCACTGCTGGTTCTTGTAGTAGGTCGCATACTTCTTGTGATATGGGTCCACTATTGTTCTGTCTGAACGAGGAAGAATTAGAGATTATGGGATCAGAACTGACAAGAAGCAGATTCAATAAATCTTGCATATTTTCTTTTCTTGAAAATTTACGGGAATGTCCTTCGCGAAATTTTCTTAAGTGTTTATGCCTCGCTTCTTGCGCTTCTTCAGAAAGCATACCAATTGGTAATATGGCTGATTCTATAACCCGTGCACCATGAATAAGGACTTTATGAACACTGGCAGGCATGTAATACCACGGGCACAGACTCAGGTAGAGGTTTGTTGTGTCTGAAGCATATTTATCAAATTTGTCAATGTTGACTTGATAACCACTGGAAATTACACGCAAAATTACTGAGAATCGATGAATTAGTTCTTCATCGATCCCGGTGATGGTAGCAGACACTTGTGGATTTCTGAAAAAGCGTCGAGCCGTATTGCCATCGTTAGAGTTTCCACTACCCCCTCCCCTGGCTTTGGCTTGTCGACTATCAAACCCATTTTCTTGCGGAATTGTTCTACAATTACTTCCTTTCTTTCATTTACTTTTCTTTTTTCTTCTTTTCCTTTAACTTGCCATTTCTTTACATCTAGTCGGTATGAAATGTGAAGCAGACATTCAAAGAACCTTATCCAGGCATGGAGGGTTGACAGTCCGAAAGAGTATGTGGTGATATCAGGAGCTGGTGTTTTTTCTTTTAATAGAGTTCTGTCGTTCATTTGGCGAGGTGTACAGCCACAGATATAACACTTTTGAGAAGAAGATTCTGCCATAGCACTACAAATTTTCCCATCAACCATAGTCATCAGCATTTTGGATACAATTTTAAATTGTTTACCATCCATGGTGATCTGTGTGGGCACCAGTTCTTCAATTTGCTTTTCTATTGAAGCAATTTCTCTCACAGCGAGTTCCTTTGTTTCTTTGGCGAGGAGAAGTTTTACAGGTCTACAAAACCTGGCTGAAGAGGGCCTCTGATTTTGCCAGAGGACAATCTTATTAGATTCACAATCATTATAATACATTTGTAATGGCACGATTGATATTACAAACATACTGGAGTCATCGTAAGTCTCATCATCGTAAGTCTCATCATCGTAAGTCTCATCATCGTAAGTCTCATCATCACCATCTTTGAAGACCTGTTTATATTGACTGTGTCCACTGCTCCCATCGCAACCCCATTAAAAACCACAGTTATTATTTCCAGGGCTGATTGCTTGACAGTATGAATTACTTCATTTTGGAGAAGAACTAGCCTGTTTATTGTGTGGTCTATTAAAGATTGCAATTTTATTTCTGCACAGACTTCTGTTACCTTGGTACCTTCTTTCGAGGGGTAGCATGATTCCTTTGCTTTAACCAATATATTGTAAGGGGGATAGATGTCGCTGCGCCTCTTTTTATTTTCCAGTCTCATATTTATGTATTGGCGTTTCTTCAAGTTGTTGTTAACAAAGAATGATAATGCCTCATCTGCTGTAAAAGGTACTGGAGGTAATAAAGGCGTTTTGTATGCTTTCTTGTATCTAGTGGCTCTACGAGGGGTTGTTTGCGTGATTTCATGCAATACTGAAGATGCATCCTTCTTTCCACAAGAGTGCAGCGACATTTGTGTTGCAAGCACAAGTTCTTTTTCAGAATAATCTTCTGTTAATCTGTGCACGAATTTTCGCTTTGTTTTAATGCCAGCATCCTCGAACGATTTTCGGGGTCTACCAACCCCAGAAGCACATGGAACAGGTTCTTTTAGAATAGAACTTGACTTAATTTGTGCGAGCAATCTGTCTGGCAATTTTACGTGTTTGTTTAGCCAATTCGCGTACTTAACTAAAAATCTCTCTTTTCTTTTTCCACTTTTTTTCCAGCGCTTTTCAAAATCTGACCTAAAACTACTCACAGTTGCTCCTAATAATCTAGATAAATCACTGGGTTGATCCTTTAATCCAAACTTATCAAATATATAATTGCACAACGATTTTGTAGTACCTTTCTTCTGACACAATAATTCATACAGTTCCATACGTGTCACCACTGGCTGTGTTTGCCGGTTACTCCCTGAAATACAAATGCGATCATTTGCGACAAACTATTCTTTTAGCAGAGACCGGCATGAAGCCTCGTAATCCCGCTCGGACCGCAGAAGGAAATGAGTGTGAGTCGCTGTCTATGTGGATGACGTCACAATTCACGGCTCGCTCGATCCGAGATTGCTAGGACCGGGGTTACGTAATACGGGAGAGCGTGACTCGGTCCCTACCCGGACCTAAGCATGCGCAGAACACTTTTCCGTTTATCCCAGAGTCTGCCACCTGCATGAATTTGAGAGTGCAAGCTACTGTTTACCCTAAATAAACAGTAATATAATACACTAGGCTACAAAAGAAAATGCCGAGTCGCCGACCCTCATCACCTTCCATTGAAAGAAAACTGCTAAACAGAATGTTCACTGCTTGAATTTGTCAGCCACTAGCCATTGTTGAAGACTTTGAATACTTTAAGAAGGTACTTAGTTCAAACCCTGATCTTAAACTTCTGAAAAGTCCGTCGCCGTGGGTGAGTCGGTTGCGCGCCTGCCTTCCACTTCGGCGGCCCGGGTTCAATTCCCGGCCGGGTCGGGGATTTTTCAGTAGTGAAAAATCCCTTTCCCGGGTTCAGGACTGGGTGTTTGTCAGTAGGTTAAGTCTTAGGTTAAGATAATGCACATTGTGCGCGATTCCTTAATTATTAAACTTCTGAGAACGTGAAAGACGAATTATGTGGAGAAAATGTAAAAGACATGGAATTCGATCTCACCCTCAGTCAAATTTCTTCCATTAAGTAGGCCTATGCACCTACTTCTTGTGAAGTAGATAGATCCTTTTCTGCGTTTAAGAATGTCCTAACTGATAAACACACGAGTTTAAGTGAGGAGAATTTGGAAAAACTCGTTGTTGTATATTGTTTTAAGATAAATTGAAATATATTGCAGAACAGTGCGAATTTTTGATAGTGCATGTTTCGCCCTTCATTGTGCATATTTGGAGATACGATAGTGCATGAATGCATGCGTGTTTTTAAGTTTGATAGTGCATGAAAATCCGGGCTTTACTTATTAATAAAACAAACCAGAAGAATATGTAATCATTTAAGTACCGGCATGTAATATATCCCAGGAACTGTAGGCCTAAATTATAAACGGAAAGAAAGAAAGATATATTTTCAGTAATACCTGTAATAGTTTAAAACATATAAGTTACGGTAATCAACATTTTCTTACAAGCTTGTTCTTCTAGCAAGTCTGCCCAATTATAACTCACAAAATAATAAAGAAAAGTAGGATATCACAGACAGGAAATTAATGAGTTCGAATTCCATGCATAGAGGTTTTTGTTGTGTACATTCATAAACATAATTCAGCTTAAACACCACAGAAGCGTTAAGATATTTTAATCATCCGTGAAGTAGAATGAAACAACCAAAGAAATAATATTTCACAATATGGTTACTCAAAATGTGTTAGAAGTTGCAGCGAAATTAAGTAGGTTATAGCTTGATTGCTGATAAAGGGTAAGTTAGTCATTGTATATGTGATATCATATTATGATTCTGTCACGTAATTTGTTTTCGTCTTTGTAGTCCTACTGTCGATCAAACTGGTAATATGTCGGTCAATATAACTCATGATGACAATGGTAACAATAATTTTACAATAATGAATGTGCTATTAATAATAACACTAATAATAAAAATAATAATAGAATATCACCGATAACCTTAAATATCTTCAAAAATGATTTCATGGAAATGAGCAACACATTTAAACGTGAACAATAAAAAAAATATGTAGCCTACATAAATAGCTAGAGTTTTAAGGCATTCTGTGCATCAAACAAAATTCCAACTGGAAATTAGAAGAGGCTTCTTTCAGCTTGCCTCATGTAATTATTAATTACCAAAAGATCATTAACATTTTGCGGCGAAATGTTTGTTCGCCGGTTTGTTATAACCAGGCCCGCTAAACTGAAATTTCTTTCGCAATGGGCGCTAGTTGCAGGTAAACAAAGAACTTCCCTAGCAAGGGAGGATAGAAGTGGAAATGTTTCTGCATGATCTTTCCACCATTTCAGGATATCATCACAGTCTCCAAAGCTTGTCGCAAGATATAACGACACTTCATCGACGGATGAACCTCCAGTCCTCCATTGAGAAAATCTGCCATATTTATGAGGAGAAGGTGCCTGCACTTCCCTTGCAGATAATTCTCGATAAGCAGAACATCTCGTTCGGACATCTGAATATACCCGCTCCCTTTCATTATCACTTATCATTGTAAGATGTTTAAACGCAGGCCACAAAAATGTTGCTATGAAATGAAGAGGCTGTATATCAGTTTTTCCTCTATGTAAGCTGCAGCACGTTGTTTTAGTGCTTTTATTTCCTGAAAAGAAAGTATTTTGTAATGATTTTGTAACGATAACGCTTGATAACGAAATTTTAAATTAATGACTTAATTTATTAAATTTCGAGTTACTTACCTCAGAATCCTCTTCAGATGGTGAGCAATGGTTGATAAGCTCCAATTTCCATAGTAAGACTAATTGTATAGTCGGCTCATCTGCTTCCAACTTTTCGGTTCCTTCTTCGAAGGGGCCTGAAAATGCAATTAGTTCCCCTACCAAATTCCTGTACTTCTCCATTTTACAAGAAGCATTGTGCTGTAGTAAAACACTTTTGATCTCGTCATCTTGCTGATGAACAGATTCCAAATTGGAGAGTCGGGAATTCCATCGGACGTCGCACTCTTGCTGCAACGACTTAGAAAGTTTATTAACTAAGCCTGTGCGCTTCATGTAAGCTGTGGTTTCCTTACATGCCGTTATTGAAGTCCAAACAGTAGGCAGATGTTCTTTAAGGAAATCATCCTTAAAAGTATTACGCAGAACAGTGTTCAATATATGAGCTGCGCATGGAAGCCATTGATAATCTTTGAGAGCTTTTTTAATATTACTACCCTGATCCGAGACAAATTTAATTTTTGCCAAGGACTCTGAAGGTAAACCTGTAGAAATAATTCTGTTTTCAATCTCTCTTTTTAGGTTTTCAGCTGTTTTGTTTTCATCAGGGAATTTCGCTGTAAACAGAACCATGGAATTGAAAATCCAATTATCAGAAATATAATGGCAGGTCACAGTAGTATAACTGGTGTTCTTAAAGTGATCTGACCACATATCTGTTGTACATGCCAGCCAGCCTTTGTTTGCTCTTTCACAAACACACGGAAAAATTTCTTCTCTTACCAGTCTTGCAGTATCATGCACATTGCGAGATATAGTGCGAGGATCTGGGAGAACTTGGTCAACATCTATGTTTCCATACTTAGACCCAATTTGTACAAGATTCTGCGCTAAGATACGAAATCCTTGACCAGCAACAATTTCGAACGGACGGATATCACTCGCACACATAAGAACACAATTTTTTGTAACAATGTCTTTATCAGCTCTGTTAATATCTGATGTTTCATTAGCGGCGCGAGGAGCTGAACATTTATATCTAATAAGACTTGAAGTGCTGCTCGTATTGTGGGTAAGCACTTTGTCACATACTTTGCACTGTGCAAATTTCAGTTTAGTTTTTCCATCACCCGTATAAATTTCCTTGAATCTTTTCCACGCTAAACTCGTCCCTGACTTTTCTTTTGCAATGTACACACCACTACTTAGTTTCAGTTTAACGCTCTCAGCAGACTCCATTTCAGCGAGCTCCATTAACTAGACCGTGTGAGACATAAACTGTAGTTCGAAGCAAAGAACTTCCCTGTAAAGAATGCGAGGAATATGACGTGGTTCCAGCGACTGACAAGAGTGTAGCCAATTGGCAAACAACTGCATTCGGCTGCATTCTGCTGCGATGATTCATTAGGCCTATTCTCTGCATTACGCGCTGAGTGTTTTTCAAAGTTACCTTAAGGGGCTGTATACAATATGACGTGCATTGTTGTACTTGATAGATTTCCAATTACGAATTACTTACAAATATAGACAGAAAGAAAATGATATAAAACTAAACGAAGCTCCATGGTGATAAATTCCCGGAGGGACTACGTCTACCATTCGACCTCTACGTCACCTACTACAGGCAGATGGCAGAACTGGGGCCATGTGGTAAGCACTAAGCATGCCAACACCTACGTTCGTCAATAATGGATTTCGTGACTGGAGCCGCTACTTCTCAAGTAGCTCCTGAGTTTGTATCACGAGGCTGAGTGCACCCCGTTTCAGACCTCCTTACCTCAGAAAAATAAAAATATTGCATAGTGCGTGTAAATCAAAATAACTTAATTTCAAGAATTAGATAACGAAAAGTGAGACGTAGTTGCTTACAGATCGCGCACCTCAAGAGTGCCTCTGGACGACCGTTAACTCAGGTCAAAACATTCCTTGGAATGCAGGGGGTTGGGAAGGGTTGTACAGATCGGTTCGAAAACATGCGGTCGAGAGAGCTTAGTATTGCTTGCGTGCGTATCCACTACCCTAGAAGGTAGTAGTGGTCCGGAGTTGTGATTTATTTGAAAGAATATTTAGTTATATTTGTTTGTGTAGTGTCATTGGATTTGCCTGAAAATGCCACCTATATTATCCAAACTTAATGGTAAAGTCGTGCATAGCCAAATAACATGAGAGGTAGTGTATAATGTCCTAAACTTTATGGATAGTGAAGCTAAAAATGGCGAAGTCTTAATCCCTCTAAGAAAAGTACAGGAAAGGACAGCTTCTGCCACGGGTGTAGGCCTACGTACGATACGTAAAATTAAAAATGAAGGAGAAAAACTGACGTCCGCTGCAACGTCTCCATCGACGTTCAGTACGCCTAATAAAAAGCGTAACTGTAAAAAACCAGTGACGGGGCTAGATAATTTTGATGAATGTGCTGTAAGACGAATAGTACATAATTTCTATAAGACTGAAAAATGCGTTCCAACTGTAGAAACACTTCGTGAAAAACTAAAGGAGGAGATAAATTACGAGGGCGGGAAAACGAATCTAAGGAAAATTTTGTGTAATTTAGGATTCAGGAAAACAAAAACAAAAAGAAAAATATTAATAGAAAAACACGATATCAGGGAAACACGAATTTCTTTTCTGAGAAATATTGCAAAATATAGAAAAGAAGGAAGACCTATTGTTTATATGGACGAAACGTATATTCTTTCTTCTCACGTAACTGGAAATTCATGGAATGGTGACACTAATGAAGGCCTACATCAACCAATTTCGAAAGGTGAACGTTTAATTATAGTTAACGCTGGGGGTGAGAATGGCTTTATTCCGAATGCACTTTTGATGGAGACTACCATCATCAAATGAATGCTACAAATTTTGAAAAGTGGTTACTTTAAAAACTTATACCAAATCTGAGGCCAAATTCTGTTCGCATTGTAGACAATGCACCATATCATAATGTGTGATATGATTGCCTGGCTTCATGAACAAAATATTGATTTTGATGAAAGCATTCTCAAACCACAATTATACGAAATTATTTTGTTGCATAAACCAGCACAAAAGAAATTCTCTATGGATCGGATATGCGCTGCTTACGGTCATTCTGTACTTCGTCTCCCCCCGTATCATCCGGATTTAAATCCAATAGAAAGAATCTGGGCTGAAATGAAACAGTATGTTGGTGTTAGAAATACCACGTTTAAAACGCAACATGTTAGACAGTTATGCGAAGAAAAGTTTAGTACAATGGATGATGCATGGAAACCGCTTTGTGAAAGCGTAAAAAGGCTAGAAAATATCTATATGGAAAATGAAGGTATCATCGACTCAGTTGTAGATCAATTAATTGTAACATTAGGCGAAGTGAATAGTGATGAAAGCAGTAGTGATAACAACGCTAGCTCCAGTGATGATAGTGATAGTAACTAAGGAAGGCAGATGGTATCAATTTCGCTGTGACCTGCACTGGTGAGTTTTCTTCTCATTTAACTTAAAGAACTAATGTTTTTGTTATGACATGCATGCATGAGGAACTTGCAACCAACCCCTCCCGTCATCTTCTGGCGGCCGTGGTTTTGTGACGTGGCAGACCGGCAGACCTGAGGTGCGCGATCTGTACATGAGTATGCCTAATTACTTTATCAGAGAATTTAAAAGTTGTTAAAAGTTGTTTGTGATTTTTGTAATTTAATAAGCTTCCTTGTTCTTGCGGTAACTTAGTTCATTATGTGTGTTAAGTAATCTTTTGAACCCTTTCTCCTAAGTTATGTGTGACAGTTGTAGAATGTAAGGCGTATGATCTGTTTTTGCCTTGTTCCTTAGTTAACTTATATATGTTTTTTATTATTCCATTGACAAATTGCTGTAGTTGCTACCATGTATTACTCGGTACATATAGGTAACGGTAATTAAATTAAAGGGTCAAACGGCAGGATTTTCGATAGTTTATAAAGGATGTTAGTTGGTCTCAAATAATGTGCTTGTAGTAAAATTCTGATTGTTATATTCTAAAGCACTCTTAATGCTAGTAAAGCTTTTTTTTATTATTTATTATTATTATTATTATTATTTTTTTTTATGTAAACGACCCCAGATACATATCATGTAGCCTAAGTTATGAGACTGAATTAATGAGTAATATGAGGGTCTCAAGCCATAAATATCCCTATAACTGGAGACAGTTGCTTTCCTTTTAAAGTTAAATTTTGATATAAAGTTAGGCATAACAATTTAGTGTGGGTTATTAGCTTTATGTGCTTTTCGTCATTTGCTTGCTGGTTAGAAGAACTTAAGTGTGTGTTTGGTGTATGGAACACCATGTATGCTTCTTCTGGGGTATTTATGATAATTTATTTCAATTTACCCATTCTGCTAGGAGTTTTAAGATCTGTTTGCATATTTCTGATAATTCATTATCTGTATCACTAACAAAGAAAGTGAATTTGTACCATGTAAAGGTAAGGCGTAAATATCATTGTCATACATTAGGAAGTGGATGGGTCCTAATATTTATCCCTGTGGGACTCCGCAAACTATTACATGGGCGTTGCTATCCATTCCATTTACTGAAGTGTTTTGTGTGCTTTCTTTAATGTTTTAAAATTATTCATTATCTACTATATCAAAGATTTTCTTTATAAGTAAATAAATAGTCCTGGGGAATAATTATTTTCCATTGCTTCCTCAATCTGGCTATTAGGCCAATACCTACTTCAGCATGTAAGGCTGATAATTTTTCCCGATAGTCATATTGGTGTTTGTATAGAATTTTATTTTCTAGATAATTATTTAATCTTTCTTTCATGCATTTTTCTAAGATTTTTGATGGGCTGGTAAAATGGAGATTGGTCGGTCATGTTTTAAACATAAAACTGAAAGTTGCAGAATCAATCTTTTTTATAATTAAATCAACGTCGGATGAAAGTGATTTTAAAAGGTTTCGCCACTAAAGGGAATCTTTAAATTGACTGAGCGTCAATAGGTTAGTTACTGATAATGATCGTAAACGATAGGTGAGATAAACTGAAAGTGATAAAACTTAAAAGTAAGTGCCTAAAACATAGACATTTGGCGATAGACACTTGCTTTTGGTTGGAATGCCACATTTTCTTATACTAGATTGGACATTGATTCGTGCGCTAGGCAGTGACTGTAAATAAAAAATAAATCACAAACTATATTTATTTTTTCAAAATATTATGAACGGGAGCTGGCGTTAAGCAACATAGGACGTTAGCAAAGACGCTTGAACATGTAGATGTAAGCCATTTCGGTTTCTTATCTTTCCTTATTTTTTATTTATTTTCATTACCTACATTATTTCACATCTAGTACAAGTACAAACAAATAAATCCAACATGCCCCTATATGAGAAAAGCTCGTGTTTAGGGGGTATAGTAGATTATTTGCAAACTTCAGTGTAAGTCAACATGATCAGTTTTTTTAATATTAATTATTATATTAAGAAATTCAGTACCATTATTATCGAGACAATGCATGAGAAAAGAGAAAAATGAGACGTAGAGCCAAGAGCATCCAATGCTTGCCGCCGAGTGGTTATTCACTGTTGGTAACTAAAACCCTAGTCCCTACGATCGACCGAGTTTCACGAGTCACGAGTGATGTCATTACGGTCCGATCGAGTCCCGAGTCTCGTCAGGACCGCGCCTGCGTACAAGCAGCACAGTGTACTCACGCTTCCCTCCCCACTACCTTCGCCACCAAAGCCATGACTCGGGCTGTAGTTGGACCCGGGTACGAGCGTGATTCTCGCAGGAAATGCCGGTCTCTGTCTTTTAGTATTTAAACCCAACCCTTTTCTTTACACCTTGACATATATTTAATAGTGCCATCGTTAACGTATTTTTTTAAAACTCTTCTTGAATACTAGAAAATTAAAAAAATTTCCTACCTAGAGACGTTCATATAAACATGACATCAGTTAATCCTTATGTAATATTATTAACATAAATATTATATAAATCGCAAGTGCATACCTATAGGTGTGGATTCCATTTGGCAGAACAACAAAATATCACTTCACATCTCACACACTGACTTCACACTTCAGACGCAGCGCAACGTGTTATAAGACTGATGCCTCTACTCCTTAGCAACCCACAACTTTGAAGTGCTGCAGTTGCATTTCCTTTTACAGCAGAGTTGATAAAGGCTCAGTTTAGTGAAGAGGGGTTATCTGGGATGAAGATCCAGCAAAAATAAACAGTTTTACAACGAGTAAGTATTTTTAGTTTTTTCCCTCTAGATTTCAATTCTGGACCACTGTGCAGTGGTTCCCAACCATTTTCAGCTGGTGACCCACCTTTCCTTATCGGAATACCTCCAAGGTCCATCGGTCCATGGTGGAGTAAAAAACCTTATTTGTATCGTATCCCTTCCTTATGTACATAATTTACCATCAAATATTGCAAATACATGTAAGCTTATATATAAGCTTATATATAAGCATATAGCCTATACAGCCTATACAGCCTGAAGATACAGATTGATTATTGATAAATAATTTGTGTTCTGATTTGAAAATGGTTGACAAAATATAAGCACTTTGTAGCAAAACAGTTATTTATTTACCAATAGATGTATGTTTGCAATATATGCAACAAGTGGTTTCATAATCAGTAACAAGTGTTCCTAGGTAAAGATAAAAACTACAATTATAAAAGTACACAAAGAGCATTTTAATTTTTCAGGCAAAATTGCTGTTTTTAAGTAAGAATACTATATTAATGAGATTTTTGTGACTGTTTCGATTGAACTAACATGTCAATTTCAGGAGTGAATGAAGATGTTTTTAATCTTAAGTCACTTTCAACATTGAGTTGATTTCTGTATTTGTTTTTTTGGAAAACCAAAGTTGAAAAAGCACATTCACATAAATACGTAGTGGTTTCTGATAGTTTTAGGATCGAGTCGCAACCCACCTGTAACCCTTCTGACCCGGTTGGGAACACCTGCTCTAGAGGAAGGGTCAATGAGATGAAATACTATCAGGTAGCCAATGGCAATGTTAACAGATACCGTACCTGACAAGCCACATAACCACATGCAGACCTCATGTAGAAACCCAGCTATGTGCAATATTATTCCCAAATGGAGTTTAATTTATGTAATGAATTCTGCGGTTTCTAAGAATAAAAGTAGACGTAAAAAACGCGTACAGAGTGGAAGAATTCCAAATTTTTTAATACATGCAAAAATATGTACAAATTCTTCCATACCTTAATTTCTTCTCCATTGACATCAATTGTTCGTTCTCTAAAATCGACTCCAATGGTAGCTTCAGATTTATCTAAAAACTTTCCTTCACAAAATCTGTATGTTAAACACGTTTTTCCAACATTTGAATCTCCTACTACTATAATTTTGAATACTTTCTTCTGTTTATCTATTGTTTTAAAATTTGAACCAGATTTACCCATATTGTGGCTCGGATTGTTACTGTCATTGGGTCGCATCATTTTAATACATTAAAGCAATATGACTTAAAGAGCTTCTAACTTATGCTCCTCTTGTAACAAATTGTGGACGCAGACTACAATACTTGATATAATCCAGGACAAACACAGAACGATCTTTAAGATGAACTGTCAGATTGGGACGCCGTCAGATTTTCTCTTGGTCTGTGGAAACTCCCGTTATTTAATAAACAGTTATGAAGTAACAAAGGATGATTATGACATATATGTCCATACAATTAAACAGAATAACTTGCTTTTGGAATATTCAAATATCACATGGATTACGTTGTAAACACTAAACCAATAAACAATAAATAACCTAAGACTGACATGATATACAAAATGCAAGAAATGTTTGTTAAGTTACACAGATGCAAATTTTCTAAGCTGTACGCTGGCATGACGCATGGAATTTACTAAGTAATAAATAACAAAATAACTATGTTTACACTATCATTTTGTAAACATAAATCCCTTCTTCTTCTTCTTCTTCTTCCAGGTTATTTTACGACGCCCCTCTCACAGTCTTGGAGTATCAGCGTCATAAGAAGTTTATTGTAGAAAGGGAAAGTATATGTGGGAGGTTGGTACTATTGTTTGTTTAAACTTTCATCTTGCAGTTAGTAAGGTGTTTATGTAATATATGGCTCATGTGTATTTCATCGTCATGTATAAGTGATGTAATAGTCCATGGTCCTGTACCTTTGTATTTATGAATATGATAATAAAGTTGGTCTATTTGTTGTTTGAATAAACTACATCCAAAAAATATGTGATTAAGGTCTCCTATTTCCCCGCAATCACACAGGGGGGTTTCTAATTTTCTTATTTTGTGTAGGTATTTGGGCGTAACAGCTACATTTAGTTTTATTTTAGAAATTAAAGAAACATGTGTTCTGGGTATTGCAGCCTTATAGAACCATGGACGTATGTGTGTGTTGGATATGTGTCGTTGTCGAAGGTCTTGTATATGTTGTTTGGTTATATCTTGAATGGGAACTAGAAAAGTGTGATGTGTGTGTGATTGTGCAGACATTTTGGCAAGTTTATCTGCCCTTTCATTACCCTTAATGTTACGGTGTGCTGGTATCCAAAGGAGTGTAATGTGATTGTTGTGTTCTGTTTGTTTGTTTATGAAGTATTTACAATTTGTTTCCCACCACCCTAGAGTAGGGCGGGGGTTATACTTAACTATTTGCTGAATAGCACTTTGTGAGTCTGTACAAATGATAATGTGTGTATTGTGTGTATGGATGGAGGCAAGCGCTTGTCTAATGGCAACTAGTTCTGCAGTGTAATTGGAAAAATGTGGGTGTAATGAAAAAAATTTGTCAGTGTGTGTGTTAGAATGGTAATAGGCTGCACCTACTCCACCAGAGATTTTTGAACCATCTGTGAAGAAAAGTTCTACTGAGTGAATGTTATGTGTTACTTTATATTGATCAATATACGTATGTAAAGTGGATGAAGGATGAGGATCATGCTTGTGAAATGATGTCATATCAGAATGAATTGTGTGTGCATGTAACGAGTAGTCTATACAGTATGCAGGTGGTCTTGGAAAGGTTTGTTTGTGTTGATGTGTGTAGTATTGATGGAAGATAGGAATAAATGGTGGAATGTAGGGTAAAGCTTGAAGATTATTGCGGCAATATTTGTAATACAAACAGAGAATTTTATTGTAAAGAGGTGACTGGGTGCTAGAAAAGAGTTTTCCTGTAATTTTATGAGTTGCTATTAGTTGTCTGAGAGACGAAGGATGGAAACAAATTTCTTGTAAAACTTTCACAGTACTGGGGTTGCCAGTTATACCAAGAATGCGTTTAGCTATTGAGTAAATTTGCGAAGTGATTTTTTGTTGCCAAGATTTTGTGGGATTATAAACTATAACATTGCCATAATCGATTTTTGATTGTATCAAATTGTGATATAAAGAGATCATATGAGAAGGATGAAAACCCCACTTGTTCCCAGCTATGTATTTAAAAATTTGGCTGGCTGTGGTTATATGATTGTGAAGGTGACGATAATGTATGTTCCATTTTAAATTATGTGTGAGATGAATTCCTAAATACTTAACTGTATCTGTTATTGGTATTGGGCTGTTATTAATGTATAATTTTGGTTGATGAGTCATTTTGGTAGTATGAAAAAGAATGGTATGACTTTTGGAGGCATTTATGGTAAGACCAAGGTGTAAAATGTAATTATTGAGTGTATTTAGATCAGTTTGTTCCGTCGTACAGTCAGTTTTGAATATTGTGCGATCAATTCTGGAGTAAAGTATCATGTCGTCAGCATATAGCAATAATTGACTTTTGATGAAAGGTGCTTGTGTAAGATGTCTTGTGTAAATAATAAACAGGATAGGACTCAGAGCAGAGCCTTGAGGGAGGCCGGAGGAGGTAGATCGAGTGGACTGGAAAGAGAAAGAAGGTTGTAAGGTGAGTTGTCTGTCTTTAAGTAGTTGTTCAATGAGTAAAATGAATGGGGGTGGAATATATAATTTGCTTAAAAAGTCTAACATGATGGGTATATGCACAGAGTCATATGCATTGCTAATGTCAAAAAAATGGGCTAAAAGGGCTTTTCGCTGTGCCCAGGAGTTATAAATTTCAGTGGTGAGATGAAGGAGTGCGTGGTTAGTTCCTTGTCCTGGTCTGTATCCATATTGATGTCGAGGCCAAAGTCCGTAACGTTCTAGATGAAATATAAGTCGTCTAGTAAGTATTTGTTCAAAAATTTTTCGAAAGGTGTTGCTTAGTATAATAGGGCGGTAGCTGGAGACTTGCGTTTCAGGTTTGTTAGGTTTGAGTATGGGAAGGACATGGAAATGGAGCCAAGAAACAGGAATAGTTTGAGTATTAAGAATGTTGTTGTATGTTTGTAGTAGTATTGTCTTTGTAATAGGGGGAAGATGATTGATCATGTCATAAGTGATTTTGTCAGGTCCTGGTGCCGTTGAACGTTTATGTCGTTGGAGAATAGAATTGAATTCAGAATCTGAGATGGGAGCTATCAAAGGATCTAGAGGGTGTGTAGAAAGGGAATGTGTAGTTGGTATTTGGTAAGGTTGAGGTAGAACAGTATCAGGTGCTATATTGTGTAGAAATTGTTGTTGAAGGTCAATATTGAAATGAATATGATAAGTTTGTCGGGGCCTCTTGTTAGTGAAAAACTTAATTTTTTTCCATGCATCAGAAGTCGAAGATGCCCTAGTAATGTTGTCACAGTATGTTTTCCAGGCTTGACGTCGTGTGTGTCGTAAAGTGCGAGTTGTTCTAGCTGTTTCTTGTTTTAGAGTAAAAAAGTTTTGTTGTGTCGGGGTGCGTCGAAAGTTGGATAGGGCTAGTCGCCTTTTGGCAATGGAATGAGAGCAGTCAGAAGTCCACCAAGGAGGTTTTAGTCTTCGGTTAGGGTGTTTAATAATATGAGGTGAGAGGTGATTATGAAGATACGAGGTGATGAGATGATGAATGTCTTCAAAAGAATGATATGATGTAGACTGGTTAATAAGGAGAGCTGTTGAATGAGTGATGGTTTCTGTGTAATGAGTCCAATTGTGAATACGTGGTTGAATAATTATGGGAGTATCAGCTGTTGCTGTGAAATTTTTGTTTATGCCTATGAGAAGCGGGAGATGATCACTGTTCATTGTGTCATGTGCTGGGAGCCAAGTGGTATGTGGATATAGGTGAGTGGAGATGAAAGTGAGGTCAGGAGAGGTGTTGTTTTGATGTCTATTGCCAAGACGAGTAGGTTGGTCTGTATTTAATAGAATTAAATCTGAGGTGTGTAGTGAGTGTAAGAATAGCATATTGTGTGAATGTGACCTGATTTGTTGGGGTGTAAGAGAAAGATTGAAGTCCCCGCAAACAATTGTATTGCGAGTAGGGGAGATAGCAAAATTGTTTTTCCAGAAGGTAGAGGTGATGTGATTGGTGTTTGTGTTGTATACTGCAATGATGTCTATGTGTGTGAGAGTAATTTGAATAGCTTGAAATGTTTCAGTGTAGTTGGAGACTTTATTAGTTGAAGTTACGGACAAATTTGGTTTCAGAAGGATCATGAGACCACCCCCATCTCGTGTCCGGTCATATCTAATGATGTTGTATGGGTGTAGTTTAAATTTGTGTGCAGGTTTGAGCCATGTTTCTAATATAATGATTATGTCTGTAGGTGTGTTTGTGAGAAAGTTTTTAAGTTCTTGTGATTTGTTCCTTACACTGCGGGCATTCCATTGAAGAATGGTGAGCGAAGGATTATGGGACATAGTTTACTTAGATATGGAGAAGGATGCTTTCATAGTATGGAGTAATGCTTCTAGGGTTGATTTATCTTGGGTAGAAAGGGACAGGATACTTTGTTGGAGATCGTTAAAAGCTGCCATAAAATGTTCTTTGTTGATAGTGATGAAATCTTGGGAAGGTTGACTAGAAGAATTGGACAAAGCCAAAGAAGCAGGTTGCTCATGATTAGTGCGGGTGATAGGAGTAATGGGATGGGTGTCTGGTTTCCAGTGTGGAAGCCAGAAAGGTTTATTTTGAACCACTTGCTTTGAGGTCTGGTTTACTGTATTAACTTGATCTTGTTTCCTTCTCTTGTTAGACTGTGGCTGCTGAAGAGGAGAAAAAATGTGTCGTTGAAGAGCCATAGGTGGTTGTGGTGGAGCTGGTGGTGAGTTTAGGACTTTGGGCACAAAAGGCAAAGATGCCGGGGAGCGTGAAGAAGAGTTTGATAATGCCACTGAAGCATAAGTGTTCTTTCCTTTCGTTATTTGTATTGCCTCATATCGTGTGATATGGAGGCTATTAATTTTCTCCTGTATGGATACTTCAAGTTTATAACTTGGACATGACTTTGTTCTAGTGTCATGAGCTTGTGCACAATTAATGCATCTCACATTGGTTTCTTGACAATTACTGGTAGGGTGAAGTGAAGAACATTTAAGACATTTGGTTATGTTACGACATATAGACATGGAGTGACCAAATTTTCCACAGTTGTAACATTGCTTAACCCGCTCATTGTATTTCTCAATTTGAAAACGATAGTAGAAAAGAGAGAGAGAAGATGGTAAGATTTGTGAACGAAAGGTTATTAGACATGTAGTCGTTGGGAGATACTGTATTTCACCAGATTCATTTAACGTTTTTCGATTGAACCGGTAGACATGATGAATTGCAGCTTGTTCAGGTGTGCTGCCATGAGTTTTTATGTCTTCAGGTGAAATGTCTAGGTCTATATTTTTGACCACCCCTTTGGTATGCACATGTGAGAAAGGTATGTAAGATATTGTATTAAAATTATCATCAAAAGAGGAGGTAAGAAAAGCATTAGCATCATGGTGAAAAAGGAACTTGATTTCAAGTTTGTTTTTGCCGATCTTTCGTATATCCTGTATGTGTATATGATTTTCCTTTTCATACAAAATCCTTCCGAGTTTCATAGGGTGGGCGTGAAATATTGATCCTTCTTTGGATTCAACTATTACAATATACGGACTAGCATCCTGATACAAGTAAGTTAGTTTTTGTTTTTCTCGTGGAGGACTAGCAGGAGATACTGATGCAGTTTGGGTATGATTTTTGTTTGATGTATTTTCAATGTCCATTTCAGAGTCAGTGGATATGTCTACCCGAGTGGATATGTCAGTATCAGTAGGATTCATAATGCACCGTACGTAAGTTATTTAACAAACAAACAAAAAAGTGAAGTTTAATGAAAACTTCCCACTTGGGGAAAGAACAAAATGAGTCACAAATAGATCAGCGCCACACTGTTAATTCGCACTCAGTAAAGTACCACTTGACATTAACTTAACAATCCAAACACTAAAAAGTCATATGCTTCACAAATCACAAAAAAAAAGACGCTATTTCACTATATAATATCACTTTCAACCAGGAAAAATTTCATTTGAAAAATCCGCCATGATGAACGATACAACAATGATTCTTGACGTTCCATCACTCCCATTCCCATGTGTGCATTACGTAGCCAACATAAATCCCAAAATGGTGTCTTCAATGTTGACATCAAGCAGTTAGCCAATGAGCTCTAAGATGGAGGTAACACTCAAGTTGCGCCTGTGCGTGGAAAAGTGTGATCGGCTGGTTGCATTAGTTTTGCCAGGTTTTCTTGGGCCACTGTCCTAACGTCGTCTGCTATGTTGTTATAAAAATATTACATCTGTTGAATCCCAAATGTGCCATTTTAATTAGATAAATAATTATTGTTATTATTAAGCTATGGTTTGTCTACGGCGTTCATCAAAATTCCAAGTAGGATCAAGGAACTGAATGCACATGCAACCGGGCCTAAGACAGTCTGTGTGTTTTATACTATACACATTACAGTACTGTAGTTTTATGTTTTCAAATTGACCCGAAATTAGTAATAAGCCTATTATTTTATATGGTCTATATTTTATAATTTTAACAATTTCAACAACAAAAGCCGTAATAAGTTAAGTGTGACTAAAAATGCAAGCCATTATAAGAATTTATTATGACTGCAAACTAATAGACTGTATTTGCTTCTTTCTTTTTCAGTTTTAGCCCTTTATGAGGAATCGGGTAACGACTCCTCAAAAATAAGTTTAACTACTAATTATGTGTGAGTAATTCAGTCTACGATATGTAGTTATGAATCTTATAGGCTATGCGCTGTCTCCATTACATAAGTTTGAATTGTCAATTCGTCATAATGGCGGTGATTCATCTGATCCATCGGACGTTCAAGTACGATGGAACCGATGCCAGTCGATGGAAACCAGCGCAAACTCATCTGAACTCAGAGAACGCTTTGATGGATAGCCGATGGATTCCATCAATGAAATTAAAAACGCTCTGATGAAAGCTCGATGCCATCGGATGGATCCATTGATGAATTTAGAAACTCGCCTCCCTACAGTATATCTCTGGTTCACAGCCCGGCAATCTGGGTCACGGCGGTGAAGCCTAGCCTTGCGCTATGCCGCCATCTTGCCTCACCTGAAGACACTCATTGAACTACACGTAATTCAATGGGAAACTATCACGAGAACTTAGATTAAAGTCTATTTTCACAATTTTCTATTGGAAATTTTGTATCCACTAGTGAACACACTGAAACCACATTGAAAAAGCACGTCCTCTTGCTATTTTTCTCAAGTATTGGTTCCTATTACTTGCTAAAAATTAGGTTTTTGATGTGAAACTTCTTTAGCCGCGGTAGGATTAAATCCAGAGCTTGCGTTACGGACAAAATCGTCACGAAATTCGTTTGGTGTGACGCAACGGACTGCACAGAAAACAATCAACTCAATAATTAGGCTTATCCAAAATTTAATAAAACCGAAAATTCCAAAATTTAAAAAAATCAAAGAATTCAAATTAAAAAATTGAAAATCCAAATTTTTAAGTCTAAAAATCCGAAATTAAAAAATAAAAATAAATTAAAAATATAAAATTAAAAATCAAAAATTTCAAAATTAAAAAAATTCAAAGAAACAAAATTTAGAAAATCCAAATTTTAAAAAATAATCCAATGTAAAAAATCCAAATATCCAAAATTTAACAAATAAAAAATCTAAAATTTAAAAAATTCAAAAAATAAAAAATCCTAAAATCCAAAATGTAAAAAATCAGAAAAAATAAAAAATTTAGAGATACAAAATAAAAAATCCAAAATTTAAAAAGCTTTTAAGGAAGTATGAATAATACAACAAATAGCTATCAATGTATGCTTACAGTTATTTATAAAAATATAAAACATTCCTCGTAACTAAAGCATAATATTATTTACAATGCAAAAAATACGCATAAATTGAGGTTAAGTTTATTTGCAATTTCTAAATGCTAAAGTAATATATGACTATTTACAGTGTATGAAATAGTTAACAATATTAGGTTATGGTTATTTACAACCATATAGTACATTTCTAGAAACTAAAGCATGTATAATGCATGAAATGGCTAACCAGGGGTGTCCACCCCTCCAAACGTCATGACTCACCCCCCAAACTTCATTGCTCACCCTCAACCCAATTGGCTGTCGACAAGGGCGCCCATATGATATTTTCTTGGGGGGGGAGGCAATTTTTTTAATTAATTAATTTTTGTCGCTTTTTACTTCTTGGGCCACTTTGTAACGTTATATTAATAATATAATAAGTGCAACAATGACGTAGCCATAAAATAATTGCGGGGAGGGTCGGAAGTGCTGTGGGGGTTTGGAATACCCCCAAAAAGGGGGTCGGGGTCCATCCCCAGAAAATTTTTAAATATTGAACTAATGAAAATCACATTTTACGCTATTTTAGCACAGAAAAACTAGTTCGGAAATTTGTTTACCATACTCGAAGACATGTCAATGTAAATAAGAAATCATTACCTAAGTGGGGGTCCACCCCCCGGAAAATTTTTAAGTACTGAACTAATGAAAATCACCTTTTACGCTATTTTAGGACTCAAAACCTAGTTAGGAAATTAGTTTACCATACTCTAAGACATGCCAATGTAAACAAGAAAATGTTACCTAAGTCGGGTGTCCACCCCCGGGAAATTTTTAAATGTTGAACTAATGAAAATCACATTTTACGCTATTTTAACACTGAAAAACTAGTTAGCAAATTTGTTTACTATACTCTATGACATGGCAACTTAAACAATAAATTGTTACCAAAGTTATAATACTTATTACTATTTATAAGAGAAGTTGAATAACACATGGAACAGTGGACATAATAGGCCTACTCATTATGTTATGAAAAGAAAATAACTGGTATATCATATTTGACACACCAACAAATCTTGTTTAATTAAATATATATTTTTTAAAATACAAATATAGAATTTTGGGTTTTGACTTTTGGGGGTCTAAACCCCCTTAACCCCCCTTTCCTAATCCACTGTGAATTCTGCTTCCGTGTTGTTGATTTGGTAAAACTTCTGCAATTCAAATAATTGTCCTAAAAGAAAACCACCTGACTATAATAATTATTAATATACATTTTTTCCTTGCGCCCCCCCCCCCGCCTCCGGGTATGGGTGCCCGTGGCTGTCGAAATTCTTCATCTTTATCTTCATAAAGAATTAGAAGAGACCTTTTGAAGTTATAGAACTTGATTGTGTTTATTTTTAACATACAAAACTCTAATTTTGCAACAATTTTCAACCCCCCCCAGAAAATTCTTAAATGATACTTTGCCCCCCCCCCAGAAATTTCAATGACGCAGTCTGCGTCTTAACCCCCTCCCTGTGGGCACCACTGGGCTAACAATAATAATGAAAGGCCTTCTTAGGAATGTATTGAAACGTGATCCTTTCCTTGTTTCTTTCTGTCGTAGTATGAAAAATTACACCCGAATACCACACAGGTATTCACCATTTTAGAAAAAGTATTTGTACTCCTCAGTCCAATTACATTATTAGCTAAAATGCTAAAATTCACATCGCTGTAACGCTCTTGTGGCTTGTACTCGATCAGCTGCTACAGTGTAGTAATATGGCGGTCCGTGCATCAACGTGGCTTCACTGCCGCCAATAGTACAGCATACACCATTGCCGATCTATCTCTATATATCTGTGCTCTGGTTATACTGTAGTTTGCCACAGTTTACCTCAGAAAACATTAGGTTTGTTCGCAAAGCAGTCAGAAACCAGGAACAAATCGTTCGCGCATGCGCTCTTTCTCCACACGCGTTCGCAAAGCGAGAATCCGTGATTCTGATTTCAATCTTCTGTTCGCAAAGCTCTCACGGACAGTTTCAGTACTATAAGAAAAATTTGCAGGCTCTGCCATGAATTGTTATCAGAGACATGCGCAGTAACCTATTTTCACGCGCCTGACTCCTCCCTCCAAATTAGAGATGGGAATCTGTTACTTTTTTTGGAACAGTTACGTTACTGTTACAGTTACACGAAAGTAACTGTTATTTATAACCGTTACCTGTTACTTTTCTTGTATATTACGTAGTTAATCGCCAGATCACTTCCCACTTGTAGGGGAATGCCCTTTATCTCCCCCCCCATAACGGTTATGGACGTAGCCAAGGCTGGGGCTCTAGGGAGGGACCCCCCGAAATAAAAAACAGTTGTAAAATTTAGCTTTCAATTAGGGATGATAATCGATAGTTAAAATATCGAGGTTAAAATCGGAGATAACCATCGATATGACGATAATATCGGCCTGAAAACATCGATGTATTTAGACAAAAAACATCGATGTATATTTAAAAAAGGCCATGGTATCAGAAAATTAGGCAAAATTCATAAATAAACAGAAGTATTTCCATGAAAACAATCGATGTAAAAAATCAATGTTTTGTGAAATTAAGCTCATGTAAATAAAATTATATCGTAGAACCAAGGTAGCCTATTAATCTTCTTTTTGTTACAAAAACATCCATGTCGGGGAGAAACATCGATGTAGCAAATACATCAGTTGTTTTCCATCGATGTAAAAAACATCGATTATCGTCATGAAAATAAACTTTTTGGAATTTTCCTGTGGTTTACAGCCTAAAAGATATAAGTATACCAAATTTCTAGTTTCTAGCTCATCTGGAAGTGGGCAAGCATTCATGTCAGTGAGCGAGCCCTTTTTTCGGGGGTTTTTAGGGCTAAAAATATAAAAACTACTGTTTGAAATTTTCTTGTGGTTTACAGCCTAAAAGTTATATGTGTACCAAATTTAAAGTTTCTAGGTAAGTTATAATGTTCTTTTTCGGGGATTATAGTGCTAAAAATTTAAAAAAATACTTTTTTTGGAATTTTCCTATGGTTTACAGCCTAAAAGCTATATGTGTACCAAATTTAAAGTTTCTAGCTCATCTGGAAGTGGGCAAACAGTAATGTCAGTGAACGAGCCCTTTTTCGGGGGTTATAGGGCTAAACATTTTTAAAAATTACTTTTTTGGAATTTTCCTATGATTTACAGCCTAAAAGCTACATGTGTACCAAATTTCAAGTTTCTAGCTCTTCTGGAAGTGAGCAAACAGTAATGTCAGTGAGCGAGCCCTTTTTCGGGAGTTTTTAGAGCCAAAAAAAAAAAAAAAAAAAAAACACTTTTTGGAATTTTCCTGTGGTTTACAGCCTAATAACTATATGTGTACCAAATTTCAAGTTTCTAGCTCATCTCGAAGTGAGCGATCCCTTTTTCGGAGGATTTTAGGGCTAAAAATTTAAAAAAATTACTTTTTGAAATTTTCCTGTGGTTTAGAGCCAAAAGCTATATGTGTACCAAATTTAAAGTTTCTAGCTCATCTGGAAGTGGGCAAACGTTAATGTGAGTGAGCGAACCCTTACTCGGGGGTTTTAGGGCTAAAAATTAAAAAAAAAAAACTTTTTTGGAATTTTCCTGTGGTTTACAGCCTAAAAGCTATATGTGTACCAAATTTCAAGTTTCTAGCTCATCTGGAAGTGGGCAAACATTAATGTCAGTGAGTCAGTCAGTCAGTCAGCCGTGTGGCTTTATATTATAGGGATTTTATTATTAGTAGTAAAATTATCAATATTATTTCGAATAACTTACTACAGTTATTGAATTCATATTTCATGCTATATACCCACATTCTAAGTTTAAATTATCCAGTAAAGGCAATATCGTATTTTGATAAATTTTTTAAGTGGTATGTAAAGCAAGAAATATATATGAGATCAGACAGCATGAATTCTATGCATGAACTCTTTACGCCCATTAATAATTAAGAAAATAACTTTTTTTAATTTATTTATTTTATTATTTCTATTTTTTGTTATTTTTTATTCTTATTTTTTGGTTTTTATATTTTTATTTTTTGTTTTTTATTATTTTAATTTTTTATTATTTTTATTTTTTAAATTATTTTTGTTTTTCAAATATTGGAAGTAACAGATGTAACGAAAGGCGAAAGTCACGGATAAAACACTTGTAACAGAAATATTAGAATTAACTGTAACAGGACAGAGTAACTGGAGCAGGTGGAAATAACAGTAACAGGTCAGAGTAACTGGAGCAGGTGGAAATAACAGTAACGGGTCCGAGTAACTGGAGCAGGCGAGAGTAACAGTAACAGGTCAGAATAACTGGAGCAGGTGGAAATAACAGTAACGGGTCCGTGTAACTGGAGCAGGTGGAAATAACAGTAACGGGTCCGTGTAACTGGAGCAGGTGAAAATAATGTAACGGGTGTAACTCTCGACACGTTACTTTGTTCCAGACCAGTTACATTCGCTCGACACCGACAAATTTCTCAACGCAACTAATAATAACAATAATAATAAGTAAATAAATAAAATAAAAATCAAAACAAAAAATAAAAGTATTAAAAAAACCCTGAGAAAAAGGAGAGCTGCTGAGAAATTTGGAGAAACTATACAGAATTCTTATATATTTATATATCTTTACACGCTAGCGGCCGTAATTTTGAAGATATTTGAACCAAATTTTATTATGTTATTTCTAGGCCCAATAGTTAATGAGCAAAATTGGCCCAAGTGGGGGGGGGGGTCGTGGGAGGGGGTTGAAATTTTGAAAAAATTATATCTCGGCCCCTATGAAGTATAGAGAGAAACTTTGTTGGAATAAATGAGAGTACTCCCTATGGAGTTCACAGTGACAGTAACGATTCGGGGGTTTTAGGGGTACGAGTAGGGGTGGGGGATGGAAATTCGAAATTTTTGAAACCACGTCTTGTGGGGTATCGTTGAAAAGCTCTTGATGAGTACTCTACAAATCAATACCTAGTTTCTCGATAGCTCTCATATAAGGCGAGATTTGAATGTTTTAAAAAAGTGCTCTTTCCTCTTTTTTTTGCAGTTATTATTGCGGGTTTATCATGCCAAGGCTAAAGAAGAAGAGAACTGCGCAGTGACAATGAATTAAACCAAAAGCACTTCGAAATCTGCCTCAGCCTGTAGGCCTTCCTAAAGGGATTTTATTTCACTTCACACAAATGCAATTAATATTAAATGATCAATCTCCGCTATTTCATGCAGATGTCTAAACTTAAATAGATGAATTTTCGCTTCTCATTGTAATGATTGCTCGATGGCGTAGTGGGTAAGATGAAGGGCTAATATGCTAGCGGTCCCGTGTTCGGATCTCCTTGGGTCGAACATTTAAAGGATAGGAATAGATAGGTAGGGTAAAGGAGAAAACGGATTGAATAGTAGGAAAGGGTAAAGAAGTGGTGAAAGGGGGGAGTCAGAATTTCCAATACTGCTAGTAGTTCCACCATTCACATCTAGATGTCTCGAGTGGGAAGAGCTAAAGGGACGACCTGTTTTTCCCTCGTTTTTTAATAAAAAATCCCGGGGGAGGACCCCCATTTTTTGGGTTTCCAAATAATAGCAAACTTTCGTCTGTGTCGGTCCCTCCTTTCAGTATTTTCTGGTTCCGCCTTTGGTTGAGACGAAAATAAGATATCCTATATAGGAGGAGCTTTGGTAACCGTTACTTTTGATTTTTTGTAACAGGTCGTTACCGTTACATACATGTAACAGTTACAAAGTAACAGTTACAAGAAATATTCCCCATCTCTACTCCAAATCCTTGCTCCAGATTTATAAGCATAGGCTACTTATATGTATGAATAATGGAAAATAATTAAAAATTTCCCAAAATATAGTTTATATTGCCGATGTATATTGCATATCATATCGATTAAACGCAGAAACTATCGATTCCAAATTCTTGTAACCGTTCGCAAAGTAGAAATCACGGGTAAGTTACAGACGGGACATGCGCAGTACAACAAATTCTCAAGCGGTCACGGATTTGCTTTGCGAACAAACTAATATCACAAATAAAGGCTTGATGTGTTGTACATTTCAAAAGCTATTTAAGGAAAACGTCCGAAGTAGGCCTACTGCTTGAATATATTTTTTATGATTTTAAATGCTAATCATTTAGAGGGGGCAAGAAAACAATTTGGGGGGGGGGGCAGCGCCCCCTCTAGCCTACCCTGGGCTACGGGCCGGCATGGAGGAACTTTGTAAGTTATAGCCAAAGGTTATAGCTCTGTATTAATATTAAAAGGTTAAATTTGTCATATCAGAAACCGAAGGTTCGAAAGAGAAAGTTATTCAAGGTGGTCAAGGTCATTTTTTAATCACTTCCGCTTTAAGATTCGCATTGCAGTCCACTAGTCCAGTCTGCGGAGAGGTCACAGACGTCACTTCGGTTTATTTCGGCTCAGTGTCAGCGATCGGGATTGAGTGGATGTTCGCAGCTGTTTTGTTCGAGATCGGAAATTTCTTTAATCGTCGTGAACTGTCAATACATTGTGTCTGTTTAGTAATGTTATGAGTGCAATTGGATGAAAATCAAACGTATGTAATGTGTACGTTAGTTCGGATTGTTTTCGTCAGAACTGGAAGTAAAACAATTACGTCTTTAGTGAAGTGAAAAGCTTAATTTGAAAGGAGAACTTTTGTTGGCTGGTAAGTTCCGACGTTTTACGCTTTGTAAATGCCTGCAAGCCTGTTATATTTAATGGACTAAAAAAGGGTACGTTTGTTTAAATAGTATGATTCACAGCGTTAATGGATCTATAGTAACTGAAGGGTATTATGTTGACAACGTTGACAGCTAGACGAGGAATATCAGTTCTCAGTAGCTTTTTAGTTGTAACTTAATTGTTTATTTTCGTAACTATGTGAACTACGTATTGAAGCCATTGATTAAACATTGCTGCCTTTATGCTTTGAGAGCACTCCTTTATGTAGTCTTAATTCCGAAATAGATAGTAGAGGCCCATGACAGTACACAGAGTTAGTTTGTTCTAGAAGTAGCCTATCATTTCATAAAAGTAGATTCCTTTTTTATGTGTCCTCGGAATGTATTTAATTAGAGGAAGTAAAATACTAGCATTAAACTAATGAAAATATTCAGTGTTACCTATCGACCTGGCTACTATAACTTACAGTCTGTCAGTGGACAGTAAAGCTCTATCCACAATGTGCAGTTGACGATTGGTAGTCTGCAGTTGCAGTCGTCTGCTTGGGAGCAGCATTTGAGCTACCCACAGTATGAAGTGGACCATTGGCTGGTATGAGCATGGTATAAAGCAATCATGGGCAAACCCCTATCCATTGACATGCAACCCGCAAACTTGGTCAACTTACACATAGTTTGAAAAGAACGGGTAGATGGAGACACAAACAGACAATAAGTGCAGTGGCGGTTGCTTATTCTTAGGGAAACACTAATTTCACTTTATAATATACACTGCAATAAACAAATAATGCAAACAATTTTGTATTTTTAATTATTCTTCTACGTGTGCAATTATTTCATCATACAAAGGCTTAGAATGTACCATAACGCCTTTCCAATCGGAACTGTGTCGCAGCCCCTCACTGCTTGCAAAGAGATATGATTCATGCATGGGAATAATCCACCACGTACACCGAATGTCCGCAATGCCATCTTGTGTCTTATGCAGGAAGGTCGAGAACCACAAGTGGTTCGCGAACCAGTAAGCTTAAATGCCCATGTATGGTATAAAGTATATACTCTAAATAGTCATCACTAGGCCTACAGACAGACGTCAAGAGACTCATTTCTGAGTGCACAGTACATTACATGGTATTGCAGCATTTTCCACACCGTTCACAGATAACTTTTCATCCGACTGATGAAACTTTTTAAATCTGCATATCCTATAATGAAAGCCATGCACGGCAAAGCATGTGACAATATGTCTGAGGTTGTATGCCCCATGTTTCCAAACATCACAAGTCATGGCATCGGTAAGTTTACTATAGGCTGATAATCACTCCATATTTTTAGCCTCTATGAGTTGTTGTTCTGCCACTGTGGGTGAGTTGGTAGCATGACTGCCCAGCCACCTGGGTGGCCCAGGTTCAATTCCCAGCCGGGTTGGGGATTTTACAGATATGTAACGTTTCCTTCCTGGGTCAGGACTGGGTGCTGTGTCCTCATTCCCATCCCGCAAAAGGAACTGGCCACCCTACGCGGTATCATCCGGCCTAGTGTCCCTCGGGCAATACCGACCTCTGGGCTGACCACTTCATCTATGAGTTGTTCATATCCAGGGGTGGAGGGCATCAATAGCTTGATACAAAGCTCTTCCATGAAAAACAGTTAACCGAAATTTTCAGTATGGATGTCACAATAGATGTGATCTTTATCTGAAATAACTTCAGTTCAGTCTTGATAGGTAGTCTATTCAAATGTTTTACGCCATTCATAGTTCTAATCGCAGTAATAATCCTGTCATTGATGTGGTGAGTGAATATATTTCCAGTGGTCTAAAATGTGACTCCTAGGTAGGCCTATTTGAAATCAGATAAAGTTTTCAAGAGCCTTTTTTCTGTGTGAAAAGTTGCTGGTTACCTCCCTTCCTAAGTGTAATGGAGACACTCTTTTCCTCATTTAGATTTAATTAATTTTCTTCTATCTGGGTCATTCTCCAAAAAAGGGCAGATTTCAATGTTAGAATTTTTAAAAATATTTTTTATTTTGGACCATGTCACTTTTTTAATGTATTATTTCATTCTGCAGAATACTACTGAGGTACTGGTCCAACTTACCGAGTGATATTTTGCATTGAATTAACAAGGTTAGAAAATGGCACATTCACTGAGGTGAGAAAATAGTAATAAATATAAGCCTAATTAAATAGAAGTTATGTGAGAATTAAATTAAATATACTGTATTAAATGTTATCATGAAAAAGAAGAATATTTATTACCATACAAATAGATTAACACACAGCTTTTTGCTTATTTTTATCTATGTTAAAATAGATTAGGCCTATCATCTTCAAAACATGATATATTGTCATAAACTATTACGATCTACCAGTATCTTCTTTAAACAAAAATAATAAATGCAGACAGTTAAATATGTTATCAATTAGGCCTACAACATTAATTACACCTCCATGGATAGGACTCAAGAGTAACAGTAACGGAGGTGAGAGTAACGGAGGTGATATTTTTCTCTAATTTGTCAAACAGCTTGAGAACATTTGAGGTTACAAAATCTCAGTTCTCGAGTTTAACTTTGCATCCCTTATTATTATAATTGATAGCAAAAGTAAGTATAAAAACATACAACTTTACCGTTGGGTGAAGGTATCGGGGGTGAGAAAGTCCAATTACCAACTCTGCATTTAGCCCTTTTACACAAAGAAAACAACAACAAAAAAGCACAAAATGATAAGTTATATTTGCTTTTCAGTTATTAATGACTCATTTTTTGAGCTGTTTGTTCTTGTTATAACACTAGAATGGAATAGGCCTACAAATTAAAGTCTGTTGAATTATGAAAGAATGAAAATGACAAGTCAGGCATGGGGACATGACACGGAGGTGAGATCTCACATACTGTGCCCTAAAATGCAGAAAATTGTAACTTTTGTTTAAAAAGTGGACTATGGGATCAAATAAACCTTATTTCAATCTAACTTATCATAATAATTCATAATCCATAATTACTTATTTTACACCAGAAAATCAATTGCGACTTGAGTCTGCCCTTTTCTGGAGAATAACCCATTATCACCTTCAAATCAAAACATGATATATTGTCATAAACTATTAGGCTATACATATTATATATATTATAATATTATATATATATAATATTATAATAAATGCAGACAGTTAAATATGTCATCAATTACAACATTAATTAGGCTACTCCTCCATGGATAGGACTCAAGAGTAACAGTAACGGAGGTGAGATTTTTTCTCTAATTTTTCAAACAGCTTGAGAACATTTGAGGTTAGAAAATCTCAGTTCTAGAGTTTAACTTTCCATTCCTTATTATTATAATTTATAGCAAAAGTAAATATAAAGACGTATACAACTTTACCGTTGGGTGTAGGTATCGGAGGTGAGAAAGTTCAACTCTATATTTAGCCCTTTTACACAAACAAAACATCGCAGAAAAGCAAACTTGACAGCTTGGCTTTATATAAATGATAAGGAAACTGCCAAAAGTTTAAGAGTCCAAGGAATATAGAAAGACTACATTGCCATCTCTGTGAAAATAATTGGACTTCAATATTGTTTCACGGAGGTGAGGTCTCACTTTGGGACAGGCATGTTTAGTGCAAAAAATTGTCTGTACAAAATGATATACTGTATTTGCTTTTCAGTTATTAATAACACATTTTTTGAGCTGTTTGTTCTTGTTATAACACTAAAATGGAATACAAATTAAAGTCTGTTGAATTATGAAAGAATGAAAATGAAATGACATGTCAGGCATGGCGACATGCACGGAGGTGAGAACTCACATACAGTGCCCTAAAATGGAGAAAATTGTAACATTTGTTTAAAAAGTGGACTATGTGATCAAATAGACCATATTTCAATCTAACTTATAATAATTCATAATCCATAAATACTTATTTTACACCAGAAAATCAATTGCGACATGAAACTGCCCTTTCCTGGAGAATAACCCATCTACTTCATCAACAGGTCATATGCTTACTGGAACTTGAGGCTAGCATCATGTCATGTGTGGATGTACATATTCAGAGTGATGCCTTCTAGTATACGGTAATCTCTGCGATATCCACTGTAGCTGTGATAAACAGGGTAGAGCACTATATCCTTAGCCATACAGTTTTCCTTCCTGACACTGAAAACGTAATTTAATGTACTTACTTTTGTTGAAGGAATTGATTCAGGGATAAAATTAGTAGTTTTTAGAACTTTATGAAGTATTTTTACCTCTTACAATCAGTTCATTTTTATTACGCACTAGCATGTGCCCGCGGCTTCGCCTGCGATAATTATTTTAGAAATTAAGAGCATAATATTTAAATCATTATATTTATTAACACCTAAATCACGTGGACTACATACCATGATTAGATAGCGTCGCCTGGTAAAAGCGACCTCAGATTCAAGTTCCTTGGTCCAGAAAACCCCTGTATAGTGAGTTTCGTCCAAATAAAACAATGTTTGACCATATTAGGGCTTACAACATTCAAGCGATCGCGAAAGTTTTATTTCAAAATATGACAAAAATAGACAAAGCCAACTGTAATTGTCAAACTTCCATTTAATTTAATTCCAAACCCATCTGAAACCCACTGGCAACAATATGTTTTAATGTCAAATGTGATTCGGATTCGATAATTCTGTGTAAGAAGGGATTAAGTATTCTCAAAAACATTTGATTTTTGGCATTTAAAATCAGAATTATTCAAAATCCTTTCTTAGTGAGCACCTACATTATGAAACAAAGGTACTGTCAAAATTCCAAGTCTCTACCTGTTATAGTTTAGGCTCTACGTTGATTCCTGTCAGTCAGTCAGTCAGTCAGGACTGAAGCCTGAGATAAAACACAGCAGCCATATTATGGTTCTGAGTGAAGTAGGATGAGCAACTGCGAAGCAGGATGACCAACTGACCTTCTTGCAATAAGGTAAGTAGTGATTCTAAGTAGTGTATTACCGAATCCACGCGTTTCGGAAATGTGCCATATTATATCTCCAGTGAGGTTTTTCATGTTGGTTAACCTGTTTACCCACATAAGGTGACCGTCAGTTATAAGTTATTATCATGAATTACGTATTTTAAGGTAAGAGAATTATAGGATGTATTCTTATATATATATGAACCAATTTCACATCTAATTATAATCTTTGCACCTAGGGACACATTTTTAATGTTGTTCCATTTAGTAAAAATTAAAACTGTATGGCTAAGGATATAAGGTTGGTCCATGATAAACAATACAGGACTTATAGTCCAGTCATTTGGTAGTTTTACCTGGAAAGTTTTCCGGGACTTTTGAAAATTTGTGATTTTATAGATTTCGACGTGCTCTTTTCGAATTTTTACTTTGCTACCTCGTATCTTTGCCGCTCGCGCCGCCATATTGGAAAAATGGCGCGCAAAAACAGTTTTTTCACAATATCTCCTTTCCGTCTCATTTTACGATGAAAATAGTTATGTAATAAATTAAACTAGAGAAAATTTCCTATAATTTATGTAGTTACGATTTTTTTGTAAAATGAATAGTTTCAGCGTACGAGCGCCGCGAAGTCTACTCCGACACGCGTTTTGGCCAAAGCCACGGAAGATGCGGATACGCCACTACCTGTAGCCTATCATTTTCCGGTAAAGCATTTAATGAGCGATTTTAACTAAATAAGGTCTCCTGATTTCAAAAATGTCATTATTTTTGTTGTTTCACATCTAGTTTTCGTGTTTGCTGTTATGGCGGACGCAATTTTAAGGTCTGTGTAGACTTTTTGGGGGGCTTATAGTAGCTAAACGGTAAGTCGTATAAAAAAAAAACCTGTTGCAGAAGCAGTAACGGATTTTTAGAAATCTGCAAGTTTGGTCTTATGACTTTTTGACGTATCTTCATCGGTTATCCCTTAGATTGAGTTAGATTTTTTTTATTTTAAATAAATTCTGTATATTTTTCTCACATTATGTAATATTGGCACACATGGTATGAAAGATAGAATCATACAATTTGGTAGGAATTTGGGCACATAAGCGTGCTAAATTTGGTGTTTCTAGCTGCCCCATAAGTATAGAAAAACTTGCTGGATAGCCGTGACATCATTCACATCTACGACAGTCTAATCTTCCACTTATTAACATTGATGTTTATTCACTTCCAGATGAGCTAGAAACTTGAAATTTGGCTAACTTATAGATTTTAGGTTTATTAAAATACATGTTCAAAACCGTTCAGCTCGATCAATGTAATAAGATAAATAAGATACCATTTGCTCAACTAAAATATATTTTATAGATTTTGGCTTATAACCAATGTAAATATTCCCAAAAGTTCAACAAACAAACTTCGATTTTTTTGTCACTGAGCATTTGTACGGCATCAGATGATTTGGCAAAAATAAATTTATTTGGCCTGCACTCACAAAAAGTACTGGAATACGTACGTCTTGGACTGTTTGAAAATATTATTTATTTTTCCCCGAAAACTATTATCAAAATTATCCAAATTTTTAAGTATTTTTTAATCCTGTAAGTTAGTCTTAGCAATAACTTATATCTCTCGTTGTGAAGTACCTATTGCAAGAAAACATGACATGTTACGTAGAAACGGTCAACGGATTCATGTTCAGTGACCCAAAATTGGTTAAGATCACCTATCACACCACTTACCGCAAAGGAAAAAGTTTCAAAATCCAGCATCAAAGCTGCATACAGTTATTTTACTATACAAAATGTCAAAATAATATTTTTCACAAATGTCAATTAACCAGATGTGATAGAGAAAAAAGAAATGCATTTTCGAATTTAGCACAGCGAATTTAATCAAACACACCTATTTTCGTTTTTACCGCAGAAATTTTCGTCTTTTTTTCTAGGCTGATATAATCAATACGGCAATCAGCATTTCATCTACATTTGATTCCGTAATAGTTGTCGGCGAAGATGTAGATCTTCTTATTCTTTTGACGGCTCTATCTACGCGTTCAAACATAGCCTATATAATCTCAAACCAGGAATAGGAAAAATTTCGCAACGAATATATTCAACTCCATACCACTGCTGAACCTGGTGATAGGTTTGGAACGAATGTTGTCGTGCTACTGCTTCCGTCGGTGGCAGCGATGCAATATTAAATTTATTTTCATATGCTGATTTTGAGAAGCATGTATATCTATAGTTGTTTAACGACACACTTTTCACGGCAATGTAACCTACAATGCAAGGAGGAAGCTTCAGAAATGATTTTTGGTTTTTGAATACCTGGACAAGCTCGTTTAATTCTGTTTTTTTTTTAAATACATTAGCACATTTTATTTTTCTTTGTTTAAAGAGTGCTGATGTTGTATCACAGCCACTGAAGGCGTGCAGAAATAATATTATGTTATCTGCGGCTGTTTTATCAACGATACTTTTTGTTGAATATATTCGTTGCGAAATTTTCCCTTTTCCTGGTTTGAGAGTATATGTGTGTGTGTGTCTGAACGCGTAGATAGAGCCGTCAAAAGAATAAGAACATCTACATCTTTCCAGACAACTATTACGGAATCAAATGTAGATGAAGTGTTGATTGCCGTATTGATTGTTATTAGCGTATCCGCATCTTCCGTGGCTTTGGCCAAAACGCGTGTCGGAGTAGACTTCGCGGCGCTCGTACGCTGAAACTATCCATTTTACAAAAAATATTGTTACAACATAAATTATAGGAAATTTTCTCTAGTTTAATTTATTACATAACTATTTTCATCGTAAAATGAGCCGTAAAGGAGATATTTTTAAAAAACTGTTTTTGCGCGCCATTTTTCTAATATGGCGGCGCGAGCGGCAAAGATACGAGGTAGCAAAGTAAAAATTCGAAAAGAGCACGTCGAAATCTATAAAATAACCAATTTTCAAAACTCCCGGAAAACTTTCCAGGTAACCCCATTTTTGAGCACCAAATGACTGGACTATTAAGGGGTCTGCCTGCAATACCCCTGTGATCTGTTCTATTAGTCTTATCGTTGTAATCCCATGATTGTTGATCTTTACAAAGTTTGAAGCCAGAATAATTCTGATGAGTCTCTTTGTGAGGGCATTTCCATATAGTAGGCCCTACCCTTTCTAGTTTCTCAACTAGGATTTTCTTTCTGATGGATTAAAAGCCTTAGATAGGTCTATGAAAATAGCATATGGGTCTGTCCATTGTTAGAATCAGGACACTTTGGTTCAAATTTAAACGTCATAATTTGAAGTAGGCTTACAGTCGAACAAAAAAAAAAGTCAGGCGTTATTTGGTAAAGTACCACGAACGAGCATATGCGCATGTACCGGAAGACTTAAGGTTAGGTTCACACCTGCCTCTTGTCTATCCATGTATTTTCTTGATTATTAAGTCAGTTTTGTTTCAAAACAACCATATATAGAAGTTTGTGGCTATATGCCTCACATCCGCCATATTATTGCGTGCAAGTTCTTATAATATTAATAATAATGTTATGTTTATTTTTTCAAATGCGACAATGACCAGAATAAAATAATTACTTCTAATGAATTATCATTGTTGGTGTCGAATTTTGGACACACACAAAAGAAAGCCAGAAAGAAAGTATGATTTTACAACAAATGCATATCTGTGGCATAAAATATTAAGAAACGCACTGAAAATAGAAGATAACATAATGAAACATAATAACAAACTTAAATAAGAAGTCCATCTATTACTATAACTTCCCTCTGTTGGGCATTGACTCTATAAGGTTTAGAAAATAATTATCCTTGTCTGCCACAGCGTGCGAAGCAGTTTGAATTAGTTCCCACAGTTCCGCTTCAGAAACTGGAGGTGTGTTCGGCCAGTTCCTTCTCATATGTTTCTTTACTTCCGCCCACACATTCTCAATAGGATTTAAATCTGGGGAATGCGCTGGAAAATCTATCATCTCTATATATGGTTTTTCAGCGAACCAGATTTGAACCGATCAAGCAGTGTGGATTGGGCTGTTATCCTATAGGAACTGAAGGTTAGTTTTTATTCCCAGTATCATGCTTGGGACAGATGGCAAAAATATACTGTTTATTGATCATTTTTGTTTTGTTAGTAGCCTATACAGACAAGGAAATAAGTTTAAAATATTTGAAGGAATTACCGGTATTGTAAAAGTTCCTCCTAAAGTACTGCATGTATTCATTGTTGCTTAAAGCAGTTAAATCGTACACTATTCAAGACACAGTTGATATGGCATAATCCATGTCAATTCAGGCAGTAACTTACCTTCATAGTCTCAGATGTTAATGAGTTCAATATAAGTTATGTTAAAATTCAGGACAAAGTAAAAAACCCATTTTCTTTGTTTTGCCGAAAAAAATTCCTGTGCCGAGATACAGGCCACCAAAGATGGCATCTCAAATGCCATTTCTCGAGTGCGATTTTCGGAAAAACTTTAAAATACTCTATTTCTGGAATGGTTCAAGATATTTTGTTTATTTTTTTATTTGGAAGATAATGATGTTCTGCTTCAAATTATATCCTAAGTTTGGTAATGCATGTACAGAGTGTTTTGTTTTAGCCTTCTGATTTTTTTTGTGATAAATCAAAATTTAAAAATGCCAATGTACTTGGGCTGGAAAGATTATGTTTTGTTAGCATGGTGCTTCAGCGAGCCTCCTACACCATCGCAAGGCCCCTTTCCATGACCAGTAGCACTGTATACCCACTCCATTGGCACAAGCGACTTAGCCAATTCAAACAGTTGCTAACGATTTTTGAAGTGACTAGGGACACCATCAGAAGTAATGATGATCTTTTCTGCCAGTGATTGCAGATTTTAAAGAATTTTGCCTTTTGCCAACAATGCATGTGCCGAGTCATGTTCTGTGTCGTCACTTATAACTGCAACACTTGTGGTCCTGTTCTGAAAATATGTGACTCCTGTAAAAATTGAAACTTGGTCATTGCTCCAGTGATACCCTTGTACTTCTTGTGGGAGAATCACAGACCAGTTCTCAGCAAAATCACAGTGAAGCACTAAACTTAGATGATCAGCCTCTACATGTCCCTTCACTTCTGCAATGTGTTGTTGTTGTAATTTCTTCAAATGGTGGTGTGTTACTGCTTTCACTGTCCATTTCCCAAGTTCGTCGATGAAGGTATCAATGACAACAGTTTTCTTAACGAGTGTAATTTCCTCCCATGTTGCATATGTAACTTCAGAAGAGTCATATGCTATGTTTTCCAGACCAAGTGTCTGTACGGTGAGTCCTCCCTTTCCAGGGCAGTCACCACATTCCTGAAACAAACAGGTCTCTCATTCTATATCACAGACTACATAGTCCAGGCAACGAACGAAAAATAGGCTTAGAACAACAAAATCGTGTAGTTTTGAAATTTTGCAGAGTTGTCGGAGGGAGTGTCCTGAACAACATACTAAAAGTCCCCGAAGGTGGGGGCAGGGGGGGCCCGCAGAAAGTCCCTTTTTTTTGGTTTTTCACTTATATCTAAACAATGGTGCATCGTAGAGCAAAAGTTGCTAGCCTATATACAAAATTCAAGCTGATAAAATTTACTACAAGTTTGATCCCATACATTTCTTTCTATTCTTAATAGTTTCCGAGATATCCACCAGCGAGAATAACAAATTTTCGAGAAAAGCTCTTTCGCCTCGCACTTTTCAACACTTCGCATCCTAGCGCTTCAGCCCTTAGGTATACAGAAATGTTCTCATGAAAGAAGTTGTAGGAAAATAAATTCGCTTTAAAATGAGTAGTCATTTGTTATTTTGTCTTCAAATGTTCAAAAGTTATAACAATTTTAATGCTCTTCTTGAGTTTTGTCCATTCTGTAGTTATGTTAATCTTAATTATGTATATAGAGCATAAAGCTTTTACACTGGAACTCACTACTGTGGTATTTTGTTACCTGTTGGAGCGCTTTCAACCGCGTGGAGCGGCCATCTTCAGCAACTGACTCCCATGATGCTATTGTTGTGGTTTGGAAGACATGTTTGGATGACTGTGTCATAGAGCGCGTGCGATTTGAATTGTAATTGTTCATTTAGGATGTTGGTGTTGTCTTGTGTGGTGTGTTTGTATATTTCATATTGTTCGAGTGTGTTGAGTGTGTGATGTTTGTGGTTAATGTGTAGGATTTCCATGTCTATAAGCAGACATCAATACAGAGAATGGGCTTTTCTGCATTTTGAAAAATCTTATGTTGAAATAAATGTTATTAAACATACCTTAAAAACACAGAAAAACATTCAGCAAATTTTTTGCCCATGACTTGGTTCTTTAATTAAAAGATAATTTTTTTTTTTATTATACAAATTTTGTCAAGATCCTGCTGCACAATTCAAATGTAAGTTTGGGCTTCAAAAGTATGGATAAATACCCAAAATAACGTATTTTAAAATTGAGTTATCAAAAATAGTGTGTTATAGCTTTCTTTTGGTGTATCAATCAATACAGTATTATTAGTTTCAATTTTTTGGGAATGAGGTCCTCTTCTCATGGACAGACCCATATATTGCTTGCCCTTTGAGATTGCCAATGATGACTCTTGTGTGCTTGTAAGCACTGAATAGCTTGGGCTATACTTCTTCCTTGACAAGGCGTTTATATAGGAGTGTTCTTAATATTTTAAACAATGTGTGCACATTCAAGTACAATACCCCTGATATGCTTTCGAGTCTTTGATGTTTCCTTTTCCTTTGTATGTCATTTTGACTGTTAATTTCCTCCAGTTACACAGCATATTTCCCTGTCGCAGGCCCTCATTCAAAACAACTGTAATTGCATTTTTTAACTCTGGTAGTGCAATTTTGATGTTTTCATAGAAGATCTTGTCTGGACCATGGACTTTGTTATTCTTGGCACTTTTAATTATCTCTTCTATTTCCCTTACTTCAAACATTTCTGACACCTGGTCTGCTTCACTCGTGGTTTGAACAGGCAGGTGTGTGTGTTTTGTTGCAGACCACTCAGATGTTTCCACGGGTATATTTCCATCATATCTAAGCTGTCTTGGGCTTAATGCTTTGTATGGATCCTGTTCGGCAATCTTTATTAATTTTTGCTATTGACATATATGTATAAATTTGACCACCTGCATGGTCTTGTAGTTAGCGTTGCTAGCTAAAGATTCGCAGGCCCAGGTTCAATCCCTGGTACCTCAGATTTTTCTGAGGTAGGGAGGTCTGCAACTGGGTCAGCCTCGTGTTTCAAACTGAGGAGCTACTTGATAGAGAAGTAGCAGCTCTGGTCACGGAAACCACCATTAACGGCCACAGATGTAGGCATGCTGACCACATGCCCTTCAATCCTGCCATCTGCCTTTGGTAGATGATGCAGTGGTTGGGTGCTAGGCCTAGTCCTTTCAGGGATGTAGCGCCATGGAGTTTAGTATATGTATATATTTGTTTTTTTTAAAGGTACAAAGACAGTGATCCTCAATTGCTGAAATTTGCTCCAACCTTGTTAGCATAATGAAGGGTTATTTAAGGATGGGAGTATACCAGCATTCTACCTCCAAAAAGCCAAAAAAGAGTATAAGCAAATCAAGCCAATTATCCTGGACTGACTGGTACTCTCAAGGTCTCAAGATCATTCGATAATAATAGGCCTATATATTGTTGTGTATATCATTATGATACCGTTAGTAAGCGTATTATAGTATGGTCGAACAAAAACATAATTATTAAGATTATTCCACTCATATGCCACATGTTTGATATTGACCAATAACATATAGTAATTCCTCGAATATAGACTGAAAGAAAGGGTAGACGGAGCGACAAAGGCTATCAGTGAAATAAAAAAGTTGCGTGAACTGTCTCTAAGGACAGCTATTAGGCTGTTCCATATAAAAGTAGCCCCAGTAGCCATATATGGGATAGAGAACCTATGGACGCACCTAAAATACAGTCACCTAAAAATGCTAGAAGGAGTGAAAGCGACCTTTCTAAAGAGAGCGCTCTGCTTATCAAAATACACTCCATCACGACTAGTATACAGACTAGCGAGAGAGCCCTTCTTCATCGAAGAACTAAGGACGCGATTACTGTTACCATCTACAGAGGGCTATGAGAAGCTGAAGAAAGAATTGGAAAGGAAGAGAGAGGAGATTTGGACGGACTTTTACTCCACGGATGCGATGATCACGGATGAGTGGATGAAGGGATCCTACGAGTTACGGCATTTAGTGACTAGGTTCGCGATTCACGGTTTTCACCACAGAGTATGCAGAGACAAGAGCTACCACGAGCCGAACATATTGTGTGTGTGCATGCTGTGTGAGGGCAGCTGTGATAGATACCATGTGAAACGATGCCGTAAAAGGCAATGCTCACTAACTCAGTTTTGTAAAGATCAGTAACTGATGCACATTGTGCGCTTTTCTCTACATTATTAATATAGACTGATCACGATCGTTTATCTTCCTTGAATTGCAAGGATGCAATTTTATCTGATAAAACGTCAGCTCATTACTGAACACATAACCGGCATGAACGTGAGATTATTAATACATCACACAGCAGAATAAAAACACATTATTTTATACAACATAACTTATTTAGAAATTGAAATCATGTAAATGTAGGCTACATTGATTAAAAACTCAATATCAGTTCGGTGCCAGCCAGTTTCTGTGCTTTTATTCTATGTTAGCTTACCTTTGCTATTAGCTTACCTGAATTAGGTTTAAAACTGTCTTATATGAATTGGTAGCATTGGTCACAACATAACTCGAATCGATTCATGGATGGTTGATTCATGGTATGCCATGATCAGTTTTGTTTTTATATAACAAAGCACGAAAGTAATTATTATTTGTATAATCTGTTACATTTTTATTCATGGAATAGTCTTAATAAATCCAACTCTAGTTTATGAGTTTCATCAGATCTATAGTCACGAATCTATAGATAAACTCATAAACTCCCGTGGGATTACCTATGATAACATATTCAGCTAAACTAAATTAGTACAATAGGCCTATACAAAGTGTACAAATGTTGAACATCTTTGCATTAAATATGTAGGCCTAACTTGTTAGAACATCTTGTCTTACTAGAATATCCCTGTAGAATTCTTTTGCATCATCCGGTACTTCAAAATACATTAAAAGAGCTGATATATCCTTCTTTTCTTGGCTACCCATATTTTGTTTTGGTAAAACTGGGGATGTTAGTAGAGTACAGTAACATGGTTTTCATTTCAAAACTTATATAGTTCAACCGGATCTCCAGAGTAGGTATTTTTTATTGATAGACTACGCTGACATTGTTATTTTTCTTCTTATTGATAATGACACGTTGACTGTTCATTTTAAATGGCAGTCTGGGTTTTAGTACTTTCTGTGAACTTTCTTTCAGATTTTGAATTTTTCATTCTTGGCTGAGAATTTAAATTTTTTTTATTTACTTGATTCTTAGAGCTCTCTTCTTGTGTCCAGATTTCCTGCTGTCAGGACATTCTTCAACTTGTACACCACTTTCAGAATCTTCAGCCTCGTTATTCATTTTTAACTACGAGTAGTATGAAAATATTTCTTCTTTTTCAACAACATTACTAGCTTCTAAAGAAATGAACTTAATATACAACTACTCCAGCTGGAGATTAAACAACTACTAATAACAGTACCGGTACTATACTAATGGAACAACCAAATGTTGTTAAGGGGATGTTCATTGCCCAACACTGGAGTTGTTTGTTTTTATGGCATCAGTCAGTCAAATTCATGGAACCGTATGCAAGTTTAAAAGGATATCAACAAACTATACCCTTTTCTCTCATACTTCATTTTGCTTGGTCATCTATATGCCAGAAAGAATTCTAGTTGCAGCAGACTAGAGTAAATAAACAACAATGAATTAATATTATAGTACACCTTAGCTGCAAGTACCTTTAAAGGAACTGACACCGCTGACTGATTGGTATGGAACAAGATTAATCAGGGTTTAGAATATAATTTATAGCAATTATCGAGTTTTGCTTTAACTTTTCATCAGCATATAGGCCTGTTGACTTATGCAAAAAGTACCTCAAGTACCTCTACACGTAACACACATTGACTTTTGCTAAAACTTGATTCACATGTCATTGCAGAAGTATTATGCAATTGACATATATAACTCAATTTTTCAAATTATTTTGCATATACTGTATCTAGTTTTGAAAAAAAGAAACACTTAATATTGTTCCCTTCACCTTAACCGAAATGTTGTCTTTCAACCAATAATTTTGGGAGGAACCCCTATTCTTGATTCTACAACAGTAAAATATCTTGGCCTGTCCTTGGATTCTGAACTCACTTGAACTAATCATATATCAGGTATAGTTAATAAAACAGGTGTAGAATATCTAAACACATAATTTCATCAAAAACACCGATGGAATTGCAATAGGCTATAAATGTCTTTATATTTCACTAATTTGACTCTTATGTCAATATGGTGGTTCCATTTGAGGCTCTGCCTCCTACTGTCAAATAAAAAGAATTCTTACCATCCAAAATGGATATTTGCAACTAATAACAGGATCCTTGTGGTACATTGCATCACTGAATGACAACATAGGACTTCTGGAGTTAACTACGGTAGGCTGCAATAGACATTCATCCAACATGTAAATCCTCTGATTCAACAAATTCCTGACGATTATACTCCTGCTCAACTTAAAAAGACTGAAACAGAAACGTCTCGTTGATCTGCGGCTATAGAATTCCAACACCAATTCCATGTCAGGCTTGTCAATGGACAACTAAGTTACCTGAAAATATGTTTCATGTTATAAATCAAAATTACTGTTTGCTCAGCTGCATTGTATTGATTTTTTACAATAAAGTTAACATATTATTTTCAAAAAATAATAGATATCTTTAGGCCTACACAGAAAGGGGCTATAATGAAACTTACATGAGGTTATGAAAGTTGAAATTTTTCTAAAAGAAATCTTTATGTTTTTAAATTTTATTATTAAAGGCAGGGTAAACTTAAAAAAATACACTTTTTTGATTTTAATCTCATCGCACGGAGCTTTGAATTACGAAATGAATAGTGATCTCCTGTGACATCATGCACAACAATTCATTGACAGAATGACAGCTGCTGTTATACTTGCGCGTGCTGTTTCTATATACACACCCAAGTCTTATTTGTGTTAGTTGTTGATAGAGATGTCTGCAATGTTACCTTGTAACACAAATTAATATCACACGAAAAGAAAATGACAAGGAATTATTGAAAGAATTGCAAGGAAGAAAAGAAAATATGGAATGGTGTAAATGTGGGCTGTGTATACAAATGAAAACTGACCACGAAAGTGTGTGTTGTAGGGAGTGTGAAGGAATTTGTGAACAGAAGGGGGGTGTAGATTGTATAAACATGGTTGTTTTTTGACACTGCTCTAATGATCAGAAGTGATCCTTTCGTTGTATGAGACAATGAAGTTACAGACTTTCCACACACATGACACAGATTAAAAAGCACAGATAAACTTCCCCAAAACACTAAGAAAATAAAATCAGGTAAACTGATATAACAAAGTGCCAGTATGTTTTTGTTGAATCAATTATAATTGCAATTATGATATGCAGAAAATTAGTTTTTCTAATCAGATTAAAATCGACTAGCATCAGCAGAACTACAGATTTGTGATACCTTGACAATAAGGTAACGCGAAAGTTGCAATCACCATAATTAAATATCACCTTGTTGAAATATGTTCAAAATAAGGTTTGGGCTTTGAGGTCACATTTATATATATATATATATATATATATGTTGATAAACAGTGGAATTTTAAACCAAAGTTTGAAAAATAAATTAACACGAAGAAATATAGACAGCAAACCACTAGAAACAGCCGGAAAAAAAACTCATTTTTAGACATAAAAATAAAAAAAAATCATGTCAAATCGGTCGGCTCTGGGATTTGATCCGGGGACCTCCAGAATACGAGTCCAAGGCGTTACCATTTGGCCAACTCGGTCAGTTTGATGGTGTTGTTTGATGAGCATATGTGAAGGAATAGTGTTAACTGTTAAATTATACCGGTAGACAAAAATTAAAAAAGACATGTGACCTTTAATTAGTTGTTACTCTGATACCGGTCAACCGATTAGGTCCAAAATTAATAGGCTTCTTGCCAAGGACGTTATAAATGCTTATAGGCTACCAAGTTTCATGAACATCCTATAAAGCATGTTTGAGTTAAGGGGCCTTTTGTTATATAATACCATAAAAATGCACTAAATTGGGCATTATTCCAGTACCAGCCAACCAATTTGGTCCAATATCAACAGACGTCTTCCCGTGGACATTATAAATGTGTATACCAAGTTTCATGAAAATCTGATAAAGAGTATTTGAGTTATGGCACTTTTAAATAAAAACACTAAATTGGGTTTGACGCCAGTACCGCTGGACTGATTTGGTTCAATAACAATAGGGTTCTTCCCATGGACATTATAAATGAGTATACCAAGTTTCATGAAAATTTGATAAAGCGTATTTGAGTTATGGCGCGTACAGACACACGGACAGACAGACGAACAGACATTTTTCGTCCCCCACACACAATCTCATAAAGTACCATACTGACACTTAATAATTGAAATTGATACTGAACTATTGACTGAAAAGTCTCTTTTAGATTCAGAATCATCTGTTGCGGTAGTAGAAATGTCTGAAATGCTACAGGAGCTATCTAAATCACAATTTCTAGAAGAAACATTCAATGAATCTGTGCAAATATTAGCGTAATTTTCATTTCCTAGTTCACACTGAACACCTATGCTGTTAGAAACTGAATTTTCGTCATTTTTCTAGTTTCCACATTCATGATTTGTCCATTCCCGGATACTGATGAATTACTGTTCGAATCTTGCAACAACTCTCTCATTTCTTTCTTCCTCAAGTACGACAATCTTCTTTTCTTCATTGGCGGTGTTTCAGATTTCCCACGCAAAAGAAGTGATGGCACAGCACTTTTTTTTTTTTTTTAAACAGATTGTGGGGGTTTCTTCAGTTAACTGTTTTCATAACTGTACCAAAAGCTTGTAATCATTTTCTTCAAAATGTTGTGAAGAAACCGTACTGTATTTACTAGGAACAGATTTTTCTCTTTTTATTTTGATCAGCCATTGCCTATAACGCTTGGGTGAATTATCTCTGTTGGGAAATCGATAGAAAGATATTTTAAATTTGTTATCATTCTTCGACGATGAGTTTGTACACCCACAACACAACAATAAACCATTGTTTGAACAGATACTCACAAACCATAACAGTAGACAGAATGCTGTGAACTGCCTTTCACCAGGTGGGAGTGAGTCAAGCATGACGTTTCGTGCCCACCGAGTTACAATAAATATATTCGTTTTGTGATTAAATGTGAAGGTGTAAAACATTTCTAACAGTGTTTATCATTTCATAAAAACATTTTCTTTCAATCCATATGAAGAAAATGATACTGAATTTTTAGTTTACTTTTCCTTTAAGGTGTTGGTATTAGAAGGAATGCTGAAATTACCAATTGGATTGCTGATACAGTTGTGTATGGATATTTAAGTTACATGTATGTAAATAAATAAGTAAGTACCGGTATATATACAGTGAACACTGATATATACTGATATATTGAAAAAAAAGCTGTTTATTGTGATCAAAGATTCAGTTTATGTTATCACATTTTCCTTTTTCTGGCTTTATTTCCAAGTACTGTATGTCATTCAGAATTTAGTTCTGAAGTGTTTCGTTTCTAACTCAACTGTATTGTGTTGTACTGGAGGTAGCAGTACATTTCCCAGCTCACAGGATGTCGAGGGGGTGGCATTACCTTTCTCTTTTAAGCAATAATTCATGTTTCACCCCTCGGTTAAGCTGCAGCTTTTGATTTATGAAGATAACAGTGTTGACATGCAGTGATGGCTAGTGTAAAATAAAAAGACTTGAACATACAGGTGTTAGATGTTTTGCTATGCGGTGTTCACCACAGATCAGTATAGACTCCCGAAAACACTCGCAACTCGTAACTGAGTATGGAGTATTGGTTAATTGACTCCTAAAGGAAAATAAAAACAATTAAATACTTTGTTGCTGAATGAAAAAATAGTTGCAGTCTATTACTGTATTAGCCTATGAGTGGTTCAATGATTCACAGGTACGTATTACTTTATGAATAAATATTTTAAATTCTGTTTAGTAGTGTATTATAATATGTAAATAAATAACCTATATTTAATTCCTTCGGCTGTTGTCATCAATCATATAATATTATCAGATTAGCTGCGTGCACTGTATATATATATATATATATATATATATATATATATGAATATTTATTTATATTTAACTAATTTCAATCTTTCATTTTTCTTTATTCTAGTGAACTCCTTTGGAGACATACAGTAATATAGTAAGACTCGCTTCGCTCGTTGGGGCTCTGCCCCCTATTAAAATATAAATTATAAAATTTCTTTAACCGATAGAGGAAAATTTTTTTTAGTTCTGGACAAAAATATGTTAATTGGATTTAATTATTATGAACCTGAGATTTCAGAATGCGAGTCCAAGACATTACTATCCCGTCCACCCCGTTAGGTTTACAGAAATAATTATTTCTAAAGTTTCAGAGCCCTGTGTGAACACTGTTTGATAATACCGTTGCCATGGTTCCCCGAGCCATTTTTTGGGGGGTTTTTAGGGCTAAAAATTAAAAGAATTAACTTTTTGGAATTTTCCTGTGGTTTACAGCCTAAAAGCTATATGTGTACCAAATTTCAAGTTTCTAGCTCATCTGGAAGTGGGCAAACATTAATGTCAGTGAGTGAGTGAGTGAGTGAGTGAGTGAGTGAGTGAGTGAGTGAGTCAGTCAGTCAGCCAGCCAGCCAGCCAGCCAGCCATGTGGCTTTATATTATAGGGATTTGCTGTTTTCTTGGTTTACACTGAATTTAGAATGCCTGTCTCTATTGCCATTATAGTGTACTTATTTGTTTGTTAAGGTAACAGTAGAGTGATCATACTTGTGGAAAAGTGAAAGTGGGGGAAAAGAGAACACATACCAAACAGAGCATACCCATAACATCTTCTCTGGTTTATTTAAATGTTATGAAGAAAATCTGCTTATCAGTCTGACAGTAGCCTATTGATCTTCCTGCAGAATCCTCTTTGTTTGTTTGTTTTTCCTTTAAGGTGTGTATCTACCTTACTTAAATATTTCTTTCTAAATGAATAGATCATTTGGTCATCTCTCTTTAAGCAGAGATCTGCAGTTGGTTTTAATTCCTTTTATTAATATTATATTAAGCAGTAGGCTTCTAACAAGGGAACCATATGGGTTGTCATGTCGAAACCTGCCCTAAAATTTTGCATATCGATAGGTCTTCATTACAGATAGATACATACAAAATATTAGCTGTAAGTGGGTGAAAACGTGTTTGTTGTGTTCCATAAGGAATCAATGGTGGGCACTTGTAGAGCTCACTTGAGTAGCCTGCAAGATAGTAGTAGCATGCTACTGCGTTCATGTGATAGCGTGGTGTGTGTTAAAGGAGGAGAAGAGCTACCCTGTGATATAAAAGATGGATTGGGTGTTTGTTGGGAGCTGGATTCGTTGTGGAAATGTACTTACTTCGATGCTCCGTTGGGCTCCGTCAGTTCTGCACCTATATCTTTTCCACGGCTTTTGTAGCTCAGGGTATCACACGAATCATCTGAGGGATTGGTTTATAGCTAGTTATGTCCTTATAAATGATAACTTCACTATAAACGTTTTATATCGGCATTTATTCAAATTAACTGTGTTCTGCGTAGATGTTTGTGTAAATTCACCACTTCAATTGCATTTATCAAGTACTTACGTGTATTTCAGTCTTCTTATTTCTCACAAAGTAAATGAAAACTCACACGCTATCTTTTATAACATACGTTCGTGTTTAATGAGTGGCTTTGGTGAGAATCGCCATTAGGCTAGGTAATATTTCCCGCGACTTTCCACAAGAGCGACGTACGCAGGTCTGCTCTCCTCGGCGAATATGGTGGAAGTGAGCTCCTGACCACGCTAAGTTCGCGGCTAATGGATGCTTCTCTCCCATTGGCTGTATTTTTCATTACGTAAAACAGTTCTATTGGTTAAAACAATTCGCGGGCCAAAACTATGAATTTAGTACGTTGTATTTTCGAAATATACGTTTCTTTTACAGTTAAGATTTCAAATTTGGAATTAGGAAATAATAATAATAATCTAAACGAGAATTTTGGTACCGAAATAATAATAATAATAATTTAAATGATTCGAATAAATATGAATTAACTATTTTTTATAGTAAATCGAAAAGGGTGGAATAATTCAGCTTCAAAATGCCCCTGTGTTAATTTAATTATGTCCGAAAAGGTAAATAATTAAATTAACACATCATACCCCAGAATATTTATTCTTAATAAATTTAAATTACGCTTGGATTAGTAAAAATTCAAAATTAATCATTGAAATGGTGAATGGTGATAAATGTTAGTGTAACATAGGTGTATGTGTTAAACATTACAACTTGAATTAAATGAATTTGACCAAAAATTATTTGGATATACACAAATTAAATCAAATCAGGTTTGTATTACCCTGACATTCCTTTAACATAATATTTTAAAAAAATGACAAACATTCAAACAATAAATGAAAAATACTATTTAAACATTCTTAACTCTGAAAATTATTTCTTGAAAAACAAACATGTCTAGTATACGACAGCACTTCTTGTTATTTATATATATCGAGAATTTTTTTAAACATTTTGAAAATATATATATATATGTCGAGATGCTCTCATCGTCCATATTTGAAAATTTATTTACATCGAGGCACTCATCGTCTGTAAAATATCACTATCTTATTCCTTTACACGAATTCTCTTTCCTTTGAATCACTGTAATAATATGTGTGCATACATCATACAAATACAACACACTTTTGACAAACAAATAAATATATACAGTATCACACTATGTTGCATTACATCACAACATTACCCTTGAATAATAAACAATTTATATACAAACATAACCCTCTTAAATAATAAACATTTTATTTACATCTACATTAATGTTCAATCCATCTTATTTTCTACTATATACAACACCTTAAACTTTTATATTTAAATCATAAGTATATATATATGTATAGTTTATTTACAACATTTCTACATTCTCGGGTTCGGTCTCGGATCGCGTTCGCACAGTTTAGCAATTCATACATTTTATTTAGCTTCAGCATATCTATCTTTGTTTAATCAATCTCACGTTAGAACCACATATTTAATATTAATTATTTATCAAGCAATTTTTATTTTATCACATTCTTTTGTATTCAATCTCTCAACTTATTAATCTCTTACTTTTTGACACAATAACGCTGCATAATACTTCTTTAATTATTTATTTTATTTTTGACACAACTATCTTTTACTATAGCAAAGTGATTAATTCTTCTTGGATGTTCAATGCAATGTCTTATGTATTTTGAGGTTGAAATTTCGATTACTCCTGAGTCTAACATTTTCTGAATCGTCATATCGGCTTCCTTCTTCAATGCAATCGGGATTGGCCTACTCTTATAAGTGAATTCATCAACTGGTTCGATGTCAAATTTGTGCTCGTAGATGTTACAAAGTCCCACGTTTTCGGAAAATACTTCTTTATTCTTTATTAATATCGATAACAACCTATCACGTTGATCTTCATTTAAATTGTGAGCCATATCAACTTTCTCCTTCAAAATATTCATCGTCGCAGAGTTCGCGCTAGGGTCGGCTTCTTTTACATTCCTCGTACAGACATAACCTATCTCTACTTGCCCTATGTTGACATCTCCGTCAACACTATTTTCATACCTATCAGCGCAGTCATCACAATTCAATGTCATACATCTACATACTTCTACCTCATTATTTATATCATCGCAGCAAGGGCCTACTTTATGAATCATCATATCATTTATCTGAATATTTTCTACAATAAAAGTCTCATACGGAATATCGTTGTCACCTAACTCACTAGACGCATCTCTTATACTCAGCTCATTGTCGAAGGGAATGCTCATCTTGTCTCCTTGTAAATTCAATATTAAGTTGTTATCCTCAAAACTTATGATACTGCTGTATTCCGTAAAAACATCAACTCCAATAATAATATCTGTAACTAATTTCGGGACTACTAAGAAAAATATTTCAAATTTTGAATTACCAATTTTGACATCCAACATGCATTGAAATTTTACCGATTGTTTTGCTCTTTTGATCGCTACTGTGCAAGATAATCCGCAAATAGGAATAGAAATTAACTTCACTTTGTTTTGGATAAGCTTATTGTATAAGCATTCGCTTATTACACTATTTGAACAACCTGTATCTATTAACGCAGTTGTCTCATAATTTCCTATCACTACTTTTATTCTGGGAGGATCCATAATAACCTCACTTCTACTTGCATTATTCTTTTCTTCACTAGGCCTATTATCTGAAAAGCTTCTTTGTGTCTGAATGCTATTTATGGGTTCTATACGTTTATCTGAATTGACTAAACTTGCGCCAACACCATCCGAACCCTCGAGATATTGGCTTGTTAGTTTAACTGTTGTACATTACCACTATCTTCTTGATCATGGATTTCTACAACGTCATCAGGTACATCTTCACTACGTGTATTACTGTTGAATGGCCTGGCTCTAGGATTTAGCCTGTTTTGCTGAGTCTCAACACTTTTGACTCGCCACTTACCATTGTTAATTACTTGTCCTGGCCTAACTTGACTATCATTGCTATTGTTATTACCTCTATTATTATAAGTACGATTCTGGTACCTCCTACGATAGCCTTGATTCTTCATCCATGGCATTTTTCGCCAAGAATTTGGATGATTACCATTTCCAACATTTTGCCTATTGAAAGTGACATGGTTTATCTGATTTCTTCCATTATTGTTTCTGTTATATGGCCTATTCTCTGATCTATTCTGGAAATACCTAGGATTATTCCTGTTTTGATTAGGCATAGGGCCTCTGTAGGTATTCCTAGCATCATAGCTTCTGTCACAATTATTTGCATTGCCTTCTGCCCCTACCCCAGAATTTGTAAGCCTGTTAGTGGGAGGGTACATTCTATCATTTGAATTCCTATAGCTCTGCCTACTTCTGAAAATATTCCTTTGCTCAAAAGCAGCAAGCAATTCTAACATATCAGAAAAAGTTCTGGGTTTTGCTACTATCAGATTTAGTCTCACATTCTCTGGAAAGTGATTTACAACAGTCTCCAGTAGCTCAAACTCATTTAGTGGAGGATCTACTTGTCGTCCTAATTCGGCCATTTCCAAAAAATAGTCAATCATCGTCTGACCTGACTCTGGCTCATACACACCATTAGCTAACTGCATCCTAATGTTGTTTCTCTTGGATAAACTCCAATATCTACTGATAAAATTTCTTTTGAATTCTTCAAATGTCGTAGTCTCATTTGTAGTCAAATTGAACCAATTCAAAGATCTACCTTGCAATGCCTTTCTTACTATGATCATGTACATGTTAGGCGGAATAGCTCTCAACCTAAAATAATCGTGAAGTTCAGTTAAAAAATTTTGTGGATTAGTATTATTATTCTCATCAAAAACAGGTAACTTAATTTCGTTCATCAGGTAGCTAGGAAAATTTGTGCCTAACTGACTAACTCCTGTGGACAAAGGTACATTAATATCCTGCACCTGGGAACCATTATGACTGTTTATCCTTTCCTGACATCTAGGAGATCTACATGGTAACTGTGAGTAAGTTTCTTCAACAACATTCCTATTCATATTGTTTCCCAGTTGAGGTACATTCACATCATTAATTACAGGTGAAGTTACAGGAACATTTAATCTATTTTCCAATACACAAATTCTACTTGTCAGTAACTCTTCATCTTTGTGAACTCTCCTACTCAACACTGTCAACTCTTCTTGCGCTTCTACAATCTGTATTTCAATGTCTTTCTGTTTGACTTTTAACAGCTGATTCTTCTTTTCTAAGTCATTTCTAGCCTCATCATTTATCTTAGCAAAACCTAACAATGTTTCGTCGAAAGCATTCATCTGCATTTTCATAAGAGTCACACTATTGTCTAGTTCCGACACATTAGCTACAATAACTTTCATTTCCTCACTAGTGTTAGAAACATCTGTTTGCATTGTTTGCAAGTTAGTGCTAACATTTGAAATAACCTCTTTTACTTCAGCTATATCATTATTGACAATGGTTTGAATATTCTCTAGAGCAACGGTGACGTCATTATTAACCTGCTCTTTGAAATCACCTAATCTTTCCTGTATCTCGTTTATAACTTCTTGTTTTAGATCATCTTTCAATTTTGTCAAGTTTTCATCCATTTGTACTAATTTCAAACTAATATTTTCATTTTGTGAATTTACATCTGATTTTACATTGTTTACATCAGTACTAACTTTACTAACGTCACCTTTTACATCATTGATGTCAGTCTTTACATCGTTAATATCTGTCTTAACCTCATTTTTAACATCTTCAATTTTACTACTAAGCTTGTTGAACATTTGCTGCATAAAACTTTTAATTGAGTTCTCTAACTGGTCATCTGAAGATTCACTATCTTCGCGCCTAGTCACGTTTACATTTGAAACGGAAACATCTGTTTCGACCTGAACTTCCATATCAGTAACAATCTCATCTACTAACTGTAAACTACTATCAGCACTTATATTGTCTACAATACCCTCCATCTCGGTACTAGTTAGCAAGTCCTGTCCATTTTCTAACACATCTGAACTTTCCTTCTGTGGCGACATTATTTCGCGGCCTCTGAGTTTCATTTATAATCATAAAAATAACACCTTACTTTATTTGTAGGCTTCGCAGGCTTCACAGGCTTCTTACAATTACTTTCATTCTGGAACTTGATTGTTGGCGGTTGATGTTGGATGGTCACAGCTGCTGCCTACTGCATGATGTCGAACACCTGGGCTGACCTCGTGATGGCGTGGTGATTGTTGCGCGTAACCGTACCTAGCTAACGATTCTCACTTAATTCTGTATATCACAATCTGCTTGCTAATGTCCCGATTAGAATATTTGTTCACAGAGTCTTTACACAGTTAGATTGTTCTTAAAAAGCCACACGTTGGTGCACCAAATTGATATAAAAGATGGATTGGGTGTTTGTTGGGAGCTGGATTCGTTGTGGAAATGTACTTACTTCGATGCTCCGTTGGGCTCCGTCAGTTCTGCACCTATATCTTTTCCACGGCTTTTGTAGCTCAGGGTATCACACGAATCATCTGAGGGATTGGTTTATAGCTAGTTATGTCCTTATAAATGATAACTTCACTATAAACGTTTTATATCGGCATTTATTCAAATTAACTGTGTTCTGCGTAGATGTTTGTGTAAATTCACCACTTCAATTGCATTTATCAAGTACTTACGTGTATTTCAGTCTTCTTATTTCTCACAAAGTAAATGAAAACTCACACGCTATCTTTTATAACATACGTTCGTGTTTAATGAGTGGCTTTGGTGAGAATCGCCATTAGGCTAGGTAATATTTCCCGCGACTTTCCACAAGAGCGACGTACGCAGGTCTGCTCTCCTCGGCGAATATGGTGGAAGTGAGCTCCTGACCACGCTAAGTTCGCGGCTAATGGATGCTTCTCTCCCATTGGCTGTATTTTTCATTACGTAAAACAGTTCTATTGGTTAAAACAATTCGCGGGCCAAAACTATGAATTTAGTACGTTGTATTTTCGAAATATACGTTTCTTTTACAGTTAAGATTTCAAATTTGGAATTAGGAAATAATAATAATAATCTAAACGAGAATTTTGGTACCGAAATAATAATAATAATAATTTAAATGATTCGAATAAATATGAATTAACTATTTTTTATAGTAAATCGAAAAGGGTGGAATAATTCAGCTTCACCTGTTACTCGTTCAATGTGCTTTACTAGATAATTATTTCTTATCATTTCCACATTTTGAAACTATATAGTCTGTATTGAGTGTGTGTGGGTGTTACAGAAGTGTGATCACTCGACTTGTGTGTTTTTATCGCCATGTGCAGCGAATATAGCGCTTCAATCAACTTGTTCTGAATGTTAACATTTATTGTTCTGACAAAACTCTTCAAGTATTAAGAACTCAGACTATCAAACTACATATTGTGCTCATTGTTATATCTAAAAAAAATAATTGGACTAATTTAAACAGCACATGACATTCACTTTGCTAATCCTAAACACTTAAACAGGCACTCCTAACTTCACGATATCTACTGGAATACAAACTAACACTAACAAACATGTATATCAGAGGAGGGTATTATTCATTGTTATTATATTATCTGCTCCCATAGTGATAAGGAAAGGGAGATATAAGGCTAACTGCAATACTGTGACAGCTGACTCACCATCGCGCAGGGTTGGAATGTTTAAAACAAAACGTTTTAAACAAGTGTTTAAAACATGTTTAAAACAAGTGCTTGTGTTTTTTTAAGTGTGTTTAAAACGTTTTAAACAATCTGTTTTAAACATGTTTTTTTTAGCATATGTTTAAATCATTTTTAATTGCGTGTTATATTTAATTATGAAGACAATTTACATTTTGTCAAGTCAGTGACACCCTGTTAGTGTTGTAAACAGAAAACAAACAAAAAACTAGGGCCAGAATACCAGAAAATCATGTGAGGTGGTGTCTTTTGTATCCTTTTCCTCCAGACTTCTCTATCCTCTGTCGCCAGCTTCCAGTTTCTGAATTCGAGTAATTGATTTGAATTTTTTCTGACTGCATCATACCATCTATTTTGTGGTCTTCCTTTTTAAAGAAAGAGATTATTAATATTAAATATTGAATGTGTCAATTTGGCAACACTGAAGTAGGATATCCCTTGTAAGTTTGATAATGTAAGGCGGCTAAGGCCATGTAAAGCATGGTGAAAGTCAATCAAGCAGTAAAGGCAGTAATTAAACAGTAGTTTGTATTATTTTTTATTAATCATGAACTATTAAATCATAAACAAATACTACTGGTACAAAATGTATTTTCAAATACTATTAAGTCTACGACTCGTAAATCTTGAACATCTTAGCACAGGGTGTCATTGGATTGACAAAATGTAAATTGTCTGCATAATTAAATTTAACACCCAATTAAAAAGTGTTATAAACATATATGCTAAAAATGTTTAAAATGTTTTAAACATTTCAACTGTGTATATATATATAGGCCTATAAGTTATATGTATATAATAGGCCCTATACATTAAAATGGTTGATTTAAACAAAATGAACAATTTAAACTTTTTTTAAAACAAACAACATTGTTGTAAACATAAAAAACGTTTAAAAAACACGTTTAAAACAACCAACATTGTTGTTCACATATAAAACGTTTTAAACAAAAAAAACATGTTTTAAACAAAAAAAAGTTTTTTTGTTCTTTTTAAAAAAAACATGTTTTTTTCCAACCCTGCCATCGCGGCACGCTCTAGGTAGGGAAGATCCAAACCCCTCCCACCAACAGCTGTGTGAGGTTACTCCATGTTATGAATTTCCAGTTTCGCAATGAATTTTCACCCACTAAAAGTTTATATGAGCAGTTAATTTTTGACATGTATCTATCTACAGTGACGACCTGCCGATGTGCTAAATTTGAAGGTAGGTTTCGACATGGCAACCCATACGGTTCCCTTGTAAGGTATAAAATTAAGGTCTTTTACCGAGAAAAGTACCCCTACTTGGAGCTAGCAGGACAGTAATGGTACTTGCTAATGTTACATTCATACTACAGCAGAACCTTGATAATCTGACTAATTGGGACCAGGGCCTGTTCGAATTGTCAAAAATCCAGATTAATTTACAATTAATGTAATTAGGCATATATATGACATCTACAAGTTAATAATTGTACTCAGTTGTTGTAATGTGTAGTGTTATTTTTGTGATGCGAATGCTGCTGTGAAGGTCATTCACACTTTCCTGGAAGTACGGTTTGAATACCTGGTCTTTGATCATTTTCAGTTTTTCTTTAACAATTTTTTGGGTTTGAATTAACCAGGTTTTTGGACCAGCAGGGTTCGCTAAAGGGGTGCTGCCGTATTTTATTGAAAATTATTATGGATTTTTTACTATCATTCCCACTTTCTTCCCCTCTTTTTCCATATGGGGTGAGGGTTCTTTAATGCCTCATTACAGCCATTTCATAATATATGGGAATTTTTCCCTCAAAGAGAGAAGTTATAAAATTATTGTAATTGGGTGGTCAAAAATAAGTTTAAAACCTAAAATTCTCTGAATTTTAAGGACTTAGGTGTATCTGAAGTGGTTTCATGTGTAAAATCTGTCGATTTACTTATTTATTGCATTGAGTTACTTTTTTTGCCACTTTTAGCATGATTTTAACACTCTTTAATACCAAGTAGTCAAGAGTAATCAGCTATGTCCATTTTCATTTGAAAAAATATACATCTACAATTTGGTATAAGATTAACTTCAAAAAATATGTCTGGTTAATTACTATGTAAAATAACAAACAAGGGAATTTTTGTCCCACCCGTAACGTCCCACCCGTAACAGTGATAGTTTTAACAAATTATTATTGATGAGTTAAATAAATGCTCTCACAACCTGGAAACAGTTTATAATTTGTATTTAATCCCTCATACCTTCATTAATAACAACATTAAGACCCTAACAGTAACAGCAGAACAGAAAATGAGCTTTTGTTTTGCATAATTAAAATCAGTGTCCAAATTATGTCCCACCGTAACAGATTTTGAAAAACAAATTTAAAATATTTAAAATAAATTTTAAATAATGCTTTGCATGTAGTGTGGAGGAGAAGGCATTGTAAATTTTACAGAATGTGAAGAACCAATTCTAGTTTATTATTTATGATATGTAATAAACAAAAATAGTTTTTATAATTTGCTAGAATGTCCCCGTAATTATGAAATGGTTGATTAGTATTACACTAATATTATCCAGACTGAGTGACCGGTTTCATTCATTAGATTTTTCTCTCTCTGAAATGTAATACAAATTTCAAATTTCTTTTTAGCAACCTGTATAATTATTTTGTACACAGTTCAGTTTTACTTTTAAATACAGCATTTGTTGATATTACTTTCTCTTCCTCTTTTTGTTGTACAGTAGCATGCTAAGTTTCATTTACTCAGTTAAGGTTGTTTGCTTTGAGAAATATAAATAATCTTACTCTAGAAAGCTTATTACATAGGCCTACTTCAAGAAAAAATACATAAACATAGCCTACTCTGCATGGGTGTAGTGGAGGGGGAACAGCATTCCTCCACTGGTTTTTTGGTACATTTAAATAAATAGCCTATTTAAATAATTTTGAATGTTTGAAAACCGATCAGCTGATGTCGTAGCCTAAAGACAAGATGGGCCAAGCCTGCTGAAAACATTGACGTGGATGAAGATATTTTTTGCTGAACTCTTGTAAATATTGTTGAAAAGAAAGTATACTCAGAGACTTGAAAGTAAAATAACTTTCCTTTTAAAAGAATTAATGGCATGAAATTATATAATGTAATAAAATTAAATTAAAACAGCCTTATTCAAAAGTGTTCAGAATTAGTCTATAAGAGAATATAAACCAAATGCCGAATATAGTTTGAAATATTTTCATAGCACTTTTGCAGGTTAATTAAATTAAATAAATTAGTGTGTGTGTATATATACACACTCACATACACATACTGTACAAGAATTTGTAGCGTTCCAACACTGAAAAATTTGCCACTACACCACTGCTACTCTGTTTATTTGTATTTTGTATTCTGTCAGAGCTGTTTATAAATTTATCATCAAATCTAACCTGTCCTAGTAAGATAAAATTATTTTATGACTGCCATACCATATTCCTTTGTGTGTTGCAATTCATTTATAAAAATATTGCTGCTGCATTGGAGTGTATCGGTATGTCAATAAACAGCTGGACAGGAACCATACGTAGGCATTGCCCTTAAAATAAAAACAGTTGGCATGAGGCCAAATCTAAGGCTAGAAACAAAGTATGAGCACAGCCCATCAAAGGAAGTCTGCAAAAGTTATTTTAAATGATAGCATTGGGAATTCTTGTATTATGTTCTTGAGCAAGGTTTTTATGGCTATATTCCAATTTCTTTGACCAAATAGATGAACTTGAAATAGAAGTGTTTATTCTTGTTGGAAATCATTGAACAGAATATCTAGACCAAGGTTTGAAGAAGAACCAGTCATCATGAATATGAAATAACATTGATGGTTATAAAGTAAATTTAAGAACTGTAAGTTGAAAAGAAATATTGGTAAAAGGATAACAGACTGGGTTAACGTATGTTTTATTTTGCATGTTCTTACTATTGTATATTTTATTTGTTGTAAGACTAATCCATGATTTCTAATGCATTCACCAAGGATAATAAACAGAAAGTAATTAATTACTGGGACATTGCTTTAATTAACATAATTTTTAGGTTAATGTTTTTTAAGTTGTTGGTAGTTCGATGTGATATTCATGAATATAAAATTTGTATATTTGTTTGTTAAGCATGTGAACCTTACCTCCAAATTCAACACCTACTGACCTGCTAATAAAACAATACATTTGTCATTCATTAGCAAATTCAATCTAAAGAAAGCATCCTATAATTTTCAAGTTAATTATTCATACATAACAACAACGTTGATGAATTTTTATTAGAGCAAGTCTTACATAATCATTTTATAAGGATCTTACTAATTAGTAATCACTTACTTAAAATACAGCATGTATTTCTATTAATTCTGATTGATTTAATTTGTTATATCTATCTTTAGTGCATTTTTTCCTACATACGCTACTGCTAATGAATAATTAGCCTATGGTCATTACTTAAATTTCAGCTTCTGATTCCAGATTTTAGCAAATGCATGACTCTGTTTTCAATTTTACTTTCTTGCATATATGTAGTGCTTACAAAAAAGTGCAGTTATCATGACAAAAAACAAAAAGAAGATAATAGAAGGAAAACAATGGCTAGAATCCGAAAAATATTTTCAGAATGTCTGCCCAACTGATTTTCTCTGCAGGCCTAGTACAGATAAATAGTGCATTATATTTAATTCTAACTTTGGAGTATGAACTTCTTTGGACTCGTATTGCATTCCTTAGGATGTGATTAATATCCCAAAATATTAAACTTTTGAAAGTTTTTATGTTGAAAATAAAAAATGGCTCCAACAATTTTGATCAATTTAAATATCAAAACTTCTTATCAAGAGTAATGGTAACTTCATGGAATGATCATGTTTATGAAGCGAGCCAAGATGTCATGACATGATCAGTAATTACATAGTTACATTGTTCCAATTTAAATAGGGTGACCAGACGTCCGGATTTCGCCGGACATGTCCTGCTTTTTTGGTATTTTGTGAGCATCCGGCCGGCTTTTTATGGGAAAGGCAAAATGTCCGGCTTTCTGTCTTACAGCAATATAATGTACACAATATTGAAATATGATATATAAGATTTAAAACATGAGGTCAAAAGTTTGTCGTTACATGAAAAATGCGTATTTGAAGGAAATGTTGATGTTCGTAAAAATACGTGTGGTGACCCTGCTTCCGGTTACCTGCCACAACACTCGCACTCGAATTTCGCGTTCAGATCGATTTGTTACAACCAACCGTTTTCACTTCCTGTTCCTGCTTTTGTTGTTCAGAATCATTGCCGGCTTGTATTTGGTCGTAAGTTTGTTTGATTCCCGATCAAAGTGATATGTCGAAGGTAGGCAGTGATGAAAGGAAACCCGACTTAAAAAAACGAAAGTGCAAATTCGGTGATTCCATGAAAAGTAAATACCCATGCTTCACTGCGGGTCGAGTGGAAACCGAAGCGAAATGCACTATCTGTGACTGTTACGTATCTGTGGCTTCAAGAGGTGCGTTGGATTTAGATCGTCACCTAGCTACAAGTAAACATGCTACTTGCTTTAAAGGTGCATCTTCTTCTCGTGTGGTAACCTCGTTCTTCTCACCAAAATTTTCTAAGATAGACGAAAGCGTTAGTGCAGCTGAGGGTGCATTATCATTTCACACTGTACGTCACCACCAGACTTACAGATCAATGGATTGTACTTCATCACTACTTCCTAAACTGGTTGAGGATTCGGAGATCGCTAAGAAGCTACAATGCGCTCGAACAAAAACAGAGGCCATTGTTAACAAAGTACTGGCTCCACATTCTCTTGAATGTGTACTAAAATCTGTTGAGAACTCTCCATTTCTGGGAATAGCAACTGATGCCAGTAATCATGGCAGTGTGAAATTATTTCCAGTCATGATACAGTACTTTGATTGGAAAATTGGTGTTGTCTCAAAAATTATTGATTTATGTAGTTGCGAGAATGAAACTGCCAAAACAATAGCAGATGTTCTGCTTAGTGTTTTGAAATCACATGGTCTTAGTGATAAATGTGTTTCATTTTGTGGTGATAATGCAAATGTAAACTTCGGAGGCATCAACAGACCTGCTTCAGGAAACAATGTTTTTGCCCTACTAAATAATGTTTTGACAAATGATCTTGCAGGAATAGGATGCCCTGCCCATATTCTCCACAATACTTTGCAGCATGGGACTGATTTATTGCCTGTAGATATAGAGTCTATAGTTCTGAAGATCTTCAATTTCTTTTCCATATACACTGTTCGCACTGAAAAGTTTAAGCAGTTCTGTGATTTTGTCAACATAAATTATCAACAGTTGCTTCGTCACTGTAAGACACGTTGGCTAAGTCTTTTTCCGGCCATTGAGAGAATTCTTAAGTTGTATCCTGCTTTGAGGTCTTATTTTCTATCAGAGTCTGGTGTCCCAAGAATCTTGAAAGATTTCTTCAAAGATGAGTTTTCTGAACTGTATCTTTCTCTAGTTCATTCACTCATGAATGTATTTCATACTACAATTAATGATCTGGAAAAGGAACACAACTGTTTATTGGATATAGTTCGGATTCAGAACTCTGTTTCAAAGTGTCTGGAAAACAGGTTGCAAAATAAGTTTATGCCAATGAATATTTCCCAAAAGCTTGACAGTCTAAGGGAAGATGGATTAGAAACAGAAGTAAACAATTTCATAAACTCTGCCCTGTGTCTGTACCAGTCGTGTAAGGACTATTTAGATAAATGGACTGTTCAGTGTGATGAATTTGAGTGCTTTTATTGGTTGAACATGAAATATTTGAAAGAGAAAGACTGTACTTTCAGTGATATTATTCCTTCTGTAAAGTACATTAGTGAAAAACAGAAATGTATTGTTTTGGATGATGTGATATTGTTTGACGAATTTTGTGCTCTAAAAGAATTTGTTTTGAAGCAAGATGAAGCATTTTTCCTGGAATCAATAGATTTTCAATGGAGTAAGTTTTTTGAGCAGGCTGTGAATGTTAAGTGTTTTCAATCATTGCTGCATATATGTCAATTCTTTTTTTCAATAATTGCCCATAATGCCAATGTTGAAAGGGTATTTTCATTAATAAATGCCCAATGGTCAGAAGAAAGAAACAGACTATCAGTAGAATCAGTAAAGGGGATTGTAACAGTACAGTATAATTTGAAACATTTTACGTGCAAGGAATTTCATGCCTATTTGTTGAAATCCCCAGAACTGCTGAAAGACATTTCCTCTTCACAGAAATATTGTTAAATCCACTTGGTTATTGTATTTGTTGGATTTTAATTTGATTGAAAAGGAATTTAACGTGTTGTCAGGCTTTTTCTCAAAATGTCCTGCTTTTTTCCTTCAAATGTCCTGCTTTTGAAAATTTTCATCTGGTCACCCTAAATTTAAAGGGTTTTTAAAAAAATTATCGCATACAGTACATAGCGATAAATTTTGAAATTTACCTACATATTTTGATGGAGGAATAATCTTAAATAGTTAAATAATTCAGTGAGCAATTTCAGGTCTGAAGACCATGAATAAATCAAAGTGGAGAACTTAGTTTTGTCCCACTTTCATTGAATTATCTAAGTATGGGGATTAAAGAGCTAGAGGTTGAAGGGGGTTGAGGGGATAGCTACAAGAAACAATTTCAGAACAAGAGACTACAAAGAGTTAATATCATAAAAGTCTGTGCATCTGTGTACTCAGTAGGCCTACCTAGTTGCATACACTGGACTCACATTGTCTATTACATTTTGTTGTTTGTTTCCCAATGAGCTCAAGAGTTTGGACTGGTAATCTAAAGGTTCATGGATCACATCCTGACAGAGAATGAAATCCAAAATGAAACGAGAAGAAGTAGGATAGGTGAGATAAAGAAGGGAGTGAGGATTCATTTTCATGAATAATAAAATACTAGTAGCTCTTCATGTACGGTACTTGTTTTTATGTAAAAATTATGTAGAGCGTAGTTTACTTGTGTCCATTTAAAATTTTTCTAAGCTACCTCCACTGAAGATAGGTAAATAAGCTTTGCACAGTAAAGTTGTAGAAACAATTAAGATTAACATTTTTAGCCAACACATTTCTTTGCATAATTAACTTTAAACAAAAGTTTAAGAAACCTTGGATCTCCAATGGATCTTGGGAGATGATTTCGCAAAGGAAAGAACTCAAAAAACTGTTAAATTCTGATTGAGGAAAGACACTATATCATATCAATATAAACTCAAAAATAAAGAAGTAAAGAGAGATAAAAGGACGTGGATTGAAAGTCTAGCAGAAGAGGCACAAACAGCTGTGAAGAAAAATTATGTCAAAGAATTTTGTAGAATAACCAAAACCTTGTCGAGAAAATCCTTTTTATCAAATAAATCAATTAAAAACAGTGATGGATAGATTTTAGTTAATGAAAATGATAAAGTAAATAGATGGAGAGGACGTTTTGACCTATTTTAAATAATAATACGATGAATGATACAGTAGAACATCCTGAATTAAATATGATAAAGGCAGAAGGCAGTCTAAATATAAGTATGAATTCAATAACTAAAGGTGAAATTATAAAAGCTATCCAAGAAACAAAATATGGAAAATCTCCCAGTATTGATAACATCAATGCCGAGATGTGAAAAGCAGACCCAGCGACAACAGCCAATATTCTATATCCTCTATTCCAGCAGTTCCCAACCGTAGGTTACAGGTGGGTCGTGACTCGATCCTAAAAATCGTACTATGTGAATGCACTTTTTCAACTTGTAGGAGCTAAAAAAGGCAGCACAGCTGCTTACAGACCTGTCATCAAATCCACATTCCACTCTGTAAAAATATTTATCAAATCCACATACGAGGGTGTATCAATAAATAACCGGACTGATTTAATTGTATTTAAATAAACTGCCCTGGAACGAAACGGCTGCTAGCCGTGGAAAGGTGAATCCTTCGTCTAGCAGTGCTGTGAATCCCAGTTATGCAGAACGATTCAGTTAGGAGTTACACCCGGATATCGCAGGTGGTGTTTACTGTACCCAACATGGAACTGAAATTCCAGCAATACACATCGATGTTCAACTTCTTATCACTTTGAAAATGGCGACCACATGGCTCCTTTTTCACTTTAGGGAAGAGGTGAAAATCACAACGTGCGAGATTCGGAGAATGCAGTGGATGAGGCATGATCTCAATGTCCAATTCTTCGACATCTTGAGTTGCACGCGCTCGATGAGCCGGCGCATTGTCTTGGTGCAAGATCCATCCTGTTCTGGCAAGATCTGGTTCATTATGTCTGCAACCTTCACAATTGTTATGCGACGATCTTCTTGCACAGTTGCGTCAATTGTGTTGATGTTAGCTTTCGTTTTTGCTGTTAAGGGTCTTCCAGGGCGCGGAGAATCTTGAAGGTCTTCATAACCCTCTTTGAAACGTTTGTGTCACTCAAAGACTTGTGTTCTGCCTAAAGCATGGTCTTTATATGCTTGCTCCACCATTTCTAAGGTTTCTGTAGGAGTTTTGTCTAGAATAACACAAAACTTTATCGATGCGCATTGCTGCAATTTCAGTTCCATGTTGGGTACAGTAAACACCACCTGCGATATCCGGGTGTAACTCCTAACTGAATCGTTCTGCATAACTGGGATTCACAGTACTGCTAAACGAAGGATTCACCTTTCCGCGGCTAGCAGCCGTTTCGTTCCAGGGTGGTTTATTTAAGTACAATAAAATCAGTCCGGTTATTTATTGATACACCCTCGTATAAGGACATGAACAAAACAAAACCTGACAACGGAATCTCAAGGGAAAAAATGGAACTCCCTGTATCAAAACCCACAGATAATTCCTGATCTACCATGCAAATCATCTGTAGCTGCCTTTAGACTGGCGACAGGTCATGCATGACTGCTTAGTGAAACATCTGCATAGAATTGGAATATTTCAGTCCCCAAACTGTCCACTGTGCAGTTCAAATGAAGAAATGGACTCGGAACATCTCAAAACATGTACTTCAGTGGCTAAATATGAGAACATCTACGAAAAATATTGGAGTGCAAGAGGACAAATGACTTTGTTGTCAAACGTCTAGCATTAGAAAACAACAACAACAACTTTTTCAACTTTGGTTTTCCAAAAAAACAAATACAGAAATCAACTCAATGTTGAAAATGACCTAAGATTAAAAACATCTTCATTCAATCCTGACATTGACATGTTAGTTCAATCGAAACAGTCCCAAAATCTCAGTAATATAGTATTCTTACTTAAAAACAGCCATTTTGCCTGAAAAATTAAAATGGTCTTTGTGTACTTTTATAATTGTAGTTTTTATCTTCACCTAGGGACACTTGTTAGTGATTATGAAACCACTTGTTGCATACAGTATATTGCAAACATATATCTATTGGTAAATAAATAACTGTTTTGCTACAAAGTGCTTATATTTTGTCAACCATTTTCAAATCAGAACACAAATTGTTTATCAATAATCAATCTGTATCTTCATAAAAGCATATATAAGCTTATATATATTTGCAATATTTGATGGTACATTATATATACATAAGGAAGGGATACGATACAAATAAGGTTTTTTACTCCACCATGGACCGATGGACCATGGAGGTATTCCAATAAGGAAAGGTGTGTTGCCAGCTGAAAATGGTTGGGAACCACTGCTCTATTCCAAAGTATATGGTCGGAAGAAAAAGTACCCATGGAATGGGGCAAGAGTATAATTGTTAAATTATCCAAAAAGTGGGATCTCTCTAAATGCGACAACTGGGGTCGTGTAACACACTTGTCAATGCCAAGTAAAAATTTTACAGGTTTATAGTAGGCTAAATAGAATCAGAGAAGCATTGGAAAAGACCTCGAGAAAGACTCAACATGATTTCAGACTTCTAAAGTCTTGCATAGAACACCATAAGAATAATTATGGAACAGTCGCTAGAATGGAATAATCCTTTGTACTTGGTGTTCATTGATTTCGTTAAAGCTCTCGGCATACTGAACAGATGTTTTATCTGGAGGAGGCTGAAGAAGATTGGAGTACCATTGAAAATTATTAATATAATTAAAAATATGTATGATAACAGTATCTACCATGTCCTGCATAATGGTAAACTACCGTATTAAGCTTGGTTAAGCTTGGATGTTTGCTATTGCCACAGCTGTTTATTTTGGCCTTGGATGATCTAATGAGGAACCTATGCAGTAGGAGGCATGGTGGGATGCAGTGGGGATTAAATGCTTGTTGGCCTACAGATTCTTAGATATGAATGGTAAGCTACAGGAGATTAGCAAACTTGCAGCTACAGCTGACTTGGAAATAAACATAAAACTAAAGAAATGATAATGAAATATAATGAGGTGAACTCTGAACTTAAGTTGGGAGAAGTAATAGAACAAGTAAAGGAATTTTCATATGTGGATAGTATGATCTCTGAAAAAGGTGGGACAGATGATGTTGACGTAAGAATTAAGAAAGCAAGAGGTGCTTTCATACAATTAAAATCTATCTGGAGATCGAAACAAATATCCTTAAAACTAAAACTCAGATTATTTAAAACAAATGTAAAATCCATCTTATTATATGGATGTGAAACATGGAAAACCACAAAAGTAATTGAGAAAAAATTGCAAGTGTTTGTAAGCAGATGTCAGAAATATTATGGGAATTTTGTGGCAACGAACCATTTCAAATGTAGACATGTGGAAAAAAGCTGACCAGACAGAAATCAGTAAAGAGATCAAGTATAGAAAATGGAAATGGATAGGACATGCACTGAGGCAGGACAATGGAAACATTACGAGAATAGCTTTTCAATAGAACCCTCAAGGGTTTTTCAAGGAACGGTATGTTTTAAGATCACACCATCCCAATCATGTTTTACAGGCTACCGACCGCTCTCTTCGCACCATCAACAGTTAGGCAGTGCCAACGGGATCCAAAGACTTCTGCATCGCTGGGAAACATGTTGTACGCAATGGTGGTGATTAGATCGAAGGCCTGTAAAAGTTAGAACCATGTACGTATGCTATATGTGGAGAAATAAAATAGTTGTCGCTACTAAAAAAATCCCTTTAGGCAGGCCTACAGGCTGAGGTAGATTTCAAAGTGCTTTTGGTTTAATTTATTGTCGCTGCGCAGCACTCTTCATCTTTAGCCTTGGCATGACAAACCCGCAATAATAACTGCAAAAAAGATGAAAGATCCCATTTTCAAACATTCAAATCTCGCCTTATATGAGAGCTATCGAGAAACTAGTTATTGATTTGTAGAGTACTCATGAAGAGCTTTTCAACAATACCCCACAAGATGTGGTTTAAAAAATTTCGAATTTCCATCCCCCCACCCCTACCCTCACTCGTACCCCCATAACCCCCGAATCGTTGGTGTCACTGTGAACTCTATAGGGAGTACTCTAATTTATTCAAACAAAGTTTCCCTCAAAACTTCATAGGGCCGAGATTTAAAATTTTCAAAATTTCAACCCCCTAACCCGACCCCCCATTTGGGCCAATTTTGCTCATTAACGAACTTGTTAACGAACTTGTCCGAACTATTGGGCCTATAAATAACATAATAAAATTTGGTTCAAATATCTTCAAAATTACGGCCGCTAGCATGTAAAGATATAAATATATAGGCCTATATAAATATCAAAATTTTATTTTTTTTGTTGAACAGGCGGTGGTTTTGTACTTAGGGGAGCATGAAACGTAAAGATATGAAAGAATTTTTCGAAAATCATGACATGGTATCGATTGCATTAAGTAGATTTTTCTTCGAAATCTACTTAACCCATGTACATCCACAAAACTTTGCATGCAGGTATGCAATTTAGTTATGTACCTGAAAGGGTTAACAGAAATGTTAGGGACAGAGAGTTTTATTATTATTAGACATATTAGTAGTCTCACTTATAGCCTATGAATTGCAACACATAAAAAATGTTGTAAAAGATGCCTCTATCATGATTGTTACTACTTTCCTTGTATTTACAAAACAACTTCAAACAGTATTTTTTTAAGATTATGCAGATATTCTTTGCACCATCTTTTTTTTTGACACTGGATTTGGTAGTTGAAACTTAAATACTTTTAGGGTGGCAGGGTCAAATCTAAAATGGATAGAGGAGTGCTAAGGAAGTATTTGGACATGTCATCAGTAGGCTACATGATACAGCTTACTGTGGATTAAAAAGAGCAAATATTTTTGTTACCTAGCTCATTCTGGGACTGAGACATTATTTTAGACCATAGAATGGTAAATGGTAGTAATGTTTGGTAGGAGCAAGTTGGCAAAAGCTACACAAAAAATGTACTGCCTCCATTACCAAGTGTTATAGCTATTAACTAACCAAATAGTGCTACAGTAAAACCCCTTTTTTACATTCCTGCCATTTACATTTTCCTGGCATTTTCATCATTTTCTGCTGGTCCCGTCTTTTATCCTATACCGATAATACATAGCGTTCCTGCCATTAACAACTTTCAAACAGTTGTATTTCCTGCCATTTACATATTTTCCTTGTTGGCAGCATTGGTTTTCGATGAAGAACGGCTTTCATTTAACTAAATTTTTTGCTATGTCACCAACACTTTTAGACATGGTGTGTCAGTTGCTATTTGTGTTAGTCCAGGTGCAGTTGGTTTCTTTTGTGCGGGTACAATTTACGGTATTTTATTTTACTGTATTTATTCATATGGCTTAATTCATTGTGATTTGAACCAACTGTATGTGTTGCATGATTTTTGACGATATAATATACGTGAAGAAAACAATAGAAAATGCATTTCTTTGCAGAAAAGTTGCAAATTATATGTCATATTGATTCACATGTTCAGTTGGCAGAAGAGCTTGCACTCTTTGTCTCAACTTTGAATACCATCTAAATACCATCTAATAGTGAAAGCAATAATTTATTCAATTAATATGTGTGATGCTACAAGGAGATTATTCTATAATGTGCAACATATTTTAAAATAGACTATGTAAGTGTACATAGGTGCCTTTATTTATTTTCATGTATTAAATTTTGCAATATATAGCATTAGAGTTTTAACACTGCCTGCAATTTACACTTTCCTGCCATTTACACGTTTTTTGCAATAGTCCCTTGAAAAGTGTAAAAAGGGGGTTTTACTGTATTTAAAGCAATAAATTCTAATCTGAAAAGGAGTCTTAATCACTGTAGAGTACTCATGTTGAACTGTGTGTACCCATAAATGTTCACTGTGGCTCATTGTAAAGCCTAGTGTCGAAATCTCATAAACACATTTGGATTCTGTATAAATCCAGGAATTTCATAATGTCTGTACTTCCTCACTTCATTTTTATAAAATTTTACAAAATGTTAACCAGCTAAATGTATGTATAACCCCAAAACTCACTATAGTTTCACAAAAAGTTGGAATCAGTCAAAACTGCACAGTGTCATAATTCAGTGTTGCAGTACATCTCGCACATGTGCCAGTAGCGGCTCGTGCTTGTATACATGGGCGAAGCACAAATCAAGGTTTGCAAAGCTCTTGTAAATGCAGCAGCAGTAGGAAATAGAAATAAACCCGATGTTCTCCAATAAAATCCCATAGTGTTCAAGGGAAGAAGATGGCTTCATTATTTATCCCTGCTATCAATTCTCATATATGTACATTATTACGCTATATTGCTTTCCTATCTTTTGTATATCAAGTTGATCCTCCTCTGCTTCAAGGCTGCGAATCTGTCAATAACATTGTTGTGGAAGGGCTGTAAATCCATAATTTTGTCCAAAACTTCTTTTTGGAGTGATATTTTCCATAGCGCTGACAAAAGAGATTGAGTTTTTTGATATGTTTTGATTATCTTTAAGCAAAAGGAACTCCTTTCGACTGGGGCGCTGGTAGATGGCAGTGTTAAAATGAGGGAAAATAATTTGTACACTTCTTCAAACATATCTTTGTGAACGTCGTCACGAAGAAGTTCTAGAACTTTCTTAATCAGCATATTCCTTTTTGTAAGAAGTACATTATGAGTGGATTTAATTTGTTCAGAACAAAAGCAAATAACCAAAGACTTCTTTTGTAGAATCTCAAACAGAATGCCAGTGACTTCAAACAAATTACTAAATACTAGGGACAGGAAGGCAAATTCAAAATAATTTGTTTCATTAAGGAAACCTTGAGAAAGATGCATAGCTTTGTCATTTATTCACTATCATCAACTATTTGCTCAAAAACTACTTTTAAATTGACCCAGTGTTCAACAACGTCATTTACGAGTTTTTAATTTGAACTCGTCTTGTGTCTGTCACTGTGGAAATTATTCTTCCAACCACAGTGTCCAAGACGTAAGTTCTTTTCACTGAATGGTGAAAGAATGGCGGTATGGCACTTATATTATCAAAAAATATGTGGCTCTTTGTTATTCAATTACAACTTTGTTGCAATACAAGGTAGAGACGATGTGCAAGGCAATGAACGAAAATTGCTTGAGGAGTTTCATCTTTAATTTTCTTCTGCAGACCATTCAAATGACCTGAAATTACACTAGCACTGCCATAACACTTAATTACTGAAATGCAATGGCAATAGACAATCCCTCAGTAAGTCAAAGGAATATTTTCTATTTTATGGAACCCGAAGATTCATTTCCGCACTTACTTGAGCCGGCCATTCAACCCTAGTCTGCGCTAACTCCATCCAGCCATCCCTCAAAAATCCTGCTTGCCTTAAATCTATCCTAATATTGTCATCCTACCCTAGGTCTAGGTCTTCCAGGTGGTCTTTTCCCTTCGGGACTCCCAGTCAATACTTTAGAGATATGTCTTTCCTCCCCATGCGCGCAACATGTCCAGTCCATTTCACCCTCTGTGATTTAATTATCCTTACTATATCCGGTGACGAGTACATGTTATGTAGTTTTCTCCAGTTCCCATTTTCATCTCCCTTAGGCCCAAATATTTTCCTAATCACCCTGTTTTCGAACACTCAGATTATGTTCTTCCTGACCAGTAAGCGGCCATGTCTCACATCCATATAGTACCACCGGCAGGATAATAGTCTTCTAAATTTTTATTTTTAGATTTCTGGACAGAAGACAAGATAAGAGTTTCTGAACTGCATAAAAAGAAGCATTTCCTGATTTTAGTCGACACTTAACTTCTACCTTAATATTATCTGTTTCTGTAATTATTTCTCTCAGATATTTGTATTTCTTCACTTGTTCAAACGATTTACCGGCTATTCTAAATGCTCTAGCAGGCATCAAAAAGATTTTCTGTATTTCTCTCGATTGTGTGTATGTCATCGCCCAACAAGCAAATGTCATCTACATAAGCTAAAATCGGGTGACTCCCATTTAATTCTTGGCCTAACTTGTTTTCCTGAACTTTCCTAATGGCATATTCCAAAGCAAAATAAAAAGTAAAGGCAATAGTGCATCGCCTTGCTTCAAGCCGTTTCTAATGGCAAACCTGTCTGATATAAATTTCCCTACCCTGACTCTGCTATAAGTTTCATTTAGACACATTTTGATTATCCTAACTAATTTCTTTGGTATCCCAAACTCTATGAGGAGATTGCACAATTTGTCTCGCCTAACTGAATCATATGCTGCTTTAAAATCTATGTGTAGCTGGTGAACAGACTTATTATATTCCCACTTTTTCTCCAAGATTTGGTGAAGGCTAAATATTTGATTAGTGGTTGATCTATTTCGCCTAAGTCCACATTGGTGATGTCCAATGATTTCGTCTGCATAACACTGACATCCACAACACTCACCAACAAATTTAACTTTGTAGTTGAACTCTCCTAAAATTGTATCTATGAGGCTGTGAATAGTTTTTAGAAATTTTAAAACAAGAAAATAATCTTCTAAAAGGCAAAATAAACTCTCTTGAAGAAACTTTAACAAACCAGACGTTGGATAATGAAGGAGGTAATCACATACTAAACAACGCTGCCGAGCTTTCCACAAGTACAGAGGTATGGAAACAGATTCCAGTGAAAAAAAATAGATACAAAGGGTCACCAAATAAATTGCATAATTCAACCCAAACTGAATTCAACACCAATTTCCTTAGTAAGAATAAATACGACATCTTGATAATGGATGATGAACTGACCTCAAATAGAATAGAGGAGGGAAACGGGACTAATCGCGATTTAAAATATCAGTCCGCTCCAAGGTCACAAGTTCCAGAACAAAAGGAAACTAGGTTATTTGGAAACGGTTATAGAACAGCGAATATTCATCTCTACTCTGACAGTCAGGGTAGGGGTATCAGATCACTGCTAGAGAATAACAGTTCCTGCCGAATCTCTGCTACTTTGAAACCTGGTGCGAAATTCAAAGACATTGTTCCTCCAGCTGCTAAGACTTTTGGATCGGAAGATTTCGTGGTATTGTTTGGAGGTACCAATGATGTCGCGAAGAATGAAGGTAAAGACCTTCGATCGTCTCTCCGAAAAAAACTGCAGGACTTAAGATTGAACAACATAATAGTCTTCTCGATACCATATCGGCATGACCTGCCGCAATGGTCTTGGGCCAACTATGAAGTAAAAAAAACAAACGAAGATATTAAGAAGACATGTAAATATTTTAAAAACTGTAAATTTGTTGACGTCTCCAAATTAGGTAAAAGATTTTATACTATTAATGGTTTCCACTTGAATGGACTAGGGAAACAATTTGCTAGCAACGAAATCTTAAAACATGTGAGTAACTATCTTACTAGTAAAAAAAGGTTACAGTCACATACCAGGCCTATCATTCTTAGAGATAAGCCAGACTCTATTTTTTTAGAGAAGTAAATAATGGAGAGAAAACCCCTGATGTCGAAGACGGCAGCAGCATTCAGCATTTAAGAAGTAAACAGAACAAAACAGTAGTATTTACACCTAATACAGAATATTTATACATAATGCACCTCAATATACAATCCATAAGAACATCTTGTAATGAACTAGAAAACTTTTTAACTGATTTTCCTGCACAAATAATTTCCATCAATGAACACTGGCTGACACCATCGGAAATAAATCTCTATACACCCCCAGGATATAAATTAGGAGCTTCATACTGTAGGAAGGATTCACAAACATTAGGATATGGCGGATCATTACTGTTTTTAAAAGATGATATCCTTTGTGAAGAATTTGATGTAAGCAATTTTGGCATGGACTCAGACTTTGAAATAAGTGCAGTTAAAATATTACATCAGAAATTGTTGATAATATCAGTTTATAACTCCAAGTCTAATAATGTTAACTTTGTAAATATTTTAGAAAATTTTTTAGACCTAGTGGTAAAAAACAATTATATGTTTTTCATTTTATCTGATATGAACATAGATATTAGGGATGATAAACCGATAGTGCGTACTCTCATTCATATGCTAAAATCCTATAATGCATATTGTCTTTTCTCTCAGAATACTAGAAATGACTCATGCCTAGACAATGTCATCACTAATCATGATACATGTGTAGTCGAAACAGGTATAATTAAAACAGCTGCTATGTCTGATCATGATGTATTATGGTTGAAAGTATACAGTAACTTAGGTTTAGCTCAAAATAGGCATATAATAAACATGAATGGTAACTCTAAATATAAAGTTAGGTTAGTTAATTCTAAAAACATTGAACACCTAAGATCAAGGCTTTCCACTGAAAACTGGGATGAAATAATCTATGGGAATAATTTTGATGTAGAAAATATATGCAAGAACTTCGTAAGCAAGCTACTTTTGTGTTATAATGAAACATGTCCAATAAAACTGAAGTTAAATCATGCTAAAAGAAATATTGGAAAGTGGTTTACACCAGAACTCTCCAAACTGAGGGATAAGGTAATAATTCTTAGAAACATGGCGCCACTAAATATAGAAAATAAACTACTATTTCAAAAGACTAGAACTCTTTATAAGAAAGAAATAAATATGGCAAAAATTAGGTATAATGAAAATTATATTCTGAACTCCAATAATAGGTGCAAGGCGGCATGGTCTGTGATTAAAAACCAAACTGGTTTACAATTTAAGAAAAAAGAGCACCCACAAATATCACCAGATATTTTTAATGAATATTTTCTAAACTGTACTCAACTAAATAAACTCGATAACTCTCGTAATGTCCAGATGAACGCCCTGGAACTTATGAAAACTGTTTATCAAAATAAAAGTAGAATAAAATTCAAAATTTCTTACATTTTTCCTCATGAATTAATAAAAATTGTACAACAGTTCAACAACTCCAAAAGTGAAGATTACATGGGACTCTCAAACTATGTCTTAAAAATGATTATTGATTTAATAGCTTTACCTTTGTGCTCTTTAATTAACCGTTTGTTAAGCGTTGGAATTTTTCCTAAAAACTTTAAAATATCTAAAACAGTACCACTTTACAAAAAAAAACGATAGAAATGACCCATCAAATTATAGACCGATATCCCTTATTCCAATTTTGGGCAAGATAACCGAAGCAGTTATAAAAAATCAGTTACAAGTATACTTTATTACAAATAATCTGCTTAGTTCTTCTCAATATGGTTTTACACCAGGCAGAGCCACTGTGGATGCAGTCGAGCAGCTTGTGAACGAAATATTACATGCTTATGACATGAAGGAAAATCTATGTGCCTCCTTAGTGGACCTAAGTAAGGCTTTTGATAGCATTTCACATACCATTTTGTTAGATAAGCTTAAAATATGTGGAATAACTGGTTTAGAATTGAGTCTAATTAAATCGTACTTAGAAGACAGACAACAAATGGTAGTTATAGGAGATAAAAGATCAACCCTAAAACAAATAAAAGTCGGTGTTCCGCAAGGCTCGATACTGGGTCCCCTTCTGTTTTTGATTTTCATTAATGATTTACCACTTTTTATTCCAAATAGTACAATCTTATATGCAGATGACACTACTGTCTTTAATAGGGATCCTGATTTAAATGAAGCGCTATCAAAAGTAAATCATTTACTGCAAAGAGCGAACATTTGGTTTCAAGCGAATAAGCTAAAAGTGAATGATGAAAAAACCGAAAATATTACATTTAGTATAAAATTACCAACGTTAGAGAATAAGCATGTAAAACTTTTAGGAATTTTTCTTGATGAGAAACTCACATGGGACACCCAAGTAACTAATGTCACTGCTAGAGTATCTAGAGTTTTATATTTACTGAGAATGTTAAGGTCATGTGTTAATCAAGAAATGCTTCTATTAGCCTATTATGGCTTCTTCCATCCGCATCTTACATATGGAATTAAATTATGGGGTAATAGTGCTGGAGCCAACAAGGTTTTTATATGTCAGAAGAAGGCTATAAGAATTATAATAGGGGCTAAGAATAGAGACAGCTGTGTAGATTTTTTTAAACAGTTAAAAATAATGACCCTACCTAGCCTTTATATATACTCTAACTTAATCTCAGTCAAAGAAAATATACACAAATACTCACTAAGATCAGATATACATAGCTATAATACTAGAACTCATAACAAAATAGAATTGCCAACTTTTAGACTGAGCAAATGTACTGATAGTCATATATACATGCAAATTAAATTTTTTAATAAGTTACCTAATTCTGCTACACAAACGTCTCTCACTAAATTTAAAAACGTTCTTAAAACTTGGCTTATTAAAATGGCATTTTATAATGTAGAAGCCTTTTTTGCATCAGATACTTCTGAAATAAATTTTAACTAGGTAGTTTATATAGCTATAAAGTAAAATTTGCATATGTAATATATTTTGAACTATTTATAGGAATGTACTGATTGTTTCTGTGTATAATGTTTGGATCAATGTCACTAGAATGACCTACTTTTTATATATCTATATATTTTTATGTTTATAATTTTAAAATAAGTAATTGTTTAATTTTAATATATTGACGAAGTCTATTGTAATCAGTGTATTACTAAATGACAAATAAAAATCTTGAATCTTGAATCTTGAATCTTGAATGTTCTGTCAATATTGATGTCATGAAAACCCAAGAACTGTTCTGTAAGTTCAGCTTCTGAGGTAACAAAACACAATATAACAGAACACTGCGAGGTTTGTGTAATGTCTGTTGTATTATTGAATTGGATTGAGAAGAACTGTGCACTGTTAATTTCTTTTTTCACATAGTCGTCTATGTGATTTGTAATGCACTTAATAATTTCATTCTCTATTGTCTTTGACTCCCCAGAAAAAATAGTTGTAATCCTACCTTAGTGGTTTTGAATTTCTTTAGTTCTTCTTGTGATTAATAGTTGTAGCAAATTCTTTAAATTACCACACTTAAGAGAAGAAGTGCTTTCATCTTGGCTACGAATAGATAATTCTTGCTTGCTTAAATATAAAGCATGGTCGATGACTGAATGCGTAACTAACCCGTAACTAACCCAAAAATGTAGCCAAAAGGAAGAGAAACTGAGGAAATATAATGCCTCCTTATTCTACTTAATAAGAATATAAAATACAATCTATATTTATTTGTAGAAGACTGCTATCTTTTAGATGGTCCTGGCCGGACAGACAAATAGTCATTAATCTCCGATAATTCTTGCGGGAATACACAGTGAAGTGGTTAAATTAAAACAACACACTTATTTAATCACGCAACTTCACTTATTAATTAGATTATTACCCATAACGCGTTTCACAAGCTGTAGCTTGCATCATCAGATGGACACTGCCGGTTTCACTGGATTGCTGGTAGATGGCTCTGTAGGAAGGATCCATCTTGCGATCAAGTCGTTTTCATTTGGTATATCAAAATTAACTAAATTATTCTTGTTCCTTTGGATATAAATTCTTTCCCATACACTCAGGTCCACCGGTTTATTTACACCTTTTAATAATCTTATGTCGTCATCAAATTCATGTTTTTCGGTCCAGTAATGGTGAGCCACCGCTGATTTATCTAATTGCTTGTACCTAATATTTCTTAAATGCTCTTTGTGCCTGACAGTTAAATTTCTTTTTGTTTTGCCAATATATTTAAGAAATAATAGGTTAAATAAGTGTGTTGTTTTAAGTCATTAATCTATTAGCTTAGCTCGGTAGGTATAAGCAGCAAGCAGGAGAGAAGACAAAAAATTCTCTCCATCAAGTAGCACGATATCTATTAGAGAGGATGGAGTGGCAGGGAAAATTTTCTACCCATTGCCATAACAAACACTACCACTGTAAACAAAGAAGACCAAGAAAAGCTGGAAAGTTTACTCTTGTGCCAGTTCATTGGTGTTCTTTGATTGCCATTCTGGTGATTGTTGAACTGCGAAACGCTGTCTACGCATCTTCTCTAGCATGAACATTCAAACAATGTAATTACTGAATTTTAACTTTTGAAAACTTCAATAAAAATAATATAATAATAATACTAATAATTACAATTATCATAAAAATATAAATAATTATAAATGAAATTCAAATCGAATAAGTCTCAAATGGTAGATGAATTTGTTTTTTATAATCTTCCCCTCAATAGCCACTACTGGCATGTGCATTAGGGATGGGATATTGGAAGCAAAATATTGATATTGACTTCGATATGAAAAGCAGTTACTAATATCGATAACAGTATTATATCGGTAAGAAAATATCGATATTCAATAATATTGAAGATATTAAGATAATAGGTTTGTTCCTACAGCACTCAGAGATCACATAGTTCACGCATGCGCACATTGACAGTTTCACTGTGTGATGTATGGAAACTGACATTGTGCACATGCGGGTCATTCCATGTCAAATCAACACACTTTTGATGAAAATTTAACTTCACCATCTCAGATTTGGATGAAATTTTGTGGAGAGGTAGTTTTCATGTATATTAAGAGAAATACAAACTTTTATTGAAATATTTCAACCCAGTTTGAAAATACAGCCATGTAAAGTATAAAAAAAATTACAAAAATTGCATGAACAACGTATCTTTCAACTGATGTAGCAACTCTCCTAATTAACCCACAGGGTTGGGTAAGGTGTCATTTTTTAGCATTTTTTAGAAGCCTTCCAATGATATGTAACACATAATAGTTCTAATGAAAATTGTTTTTCAAAATTTAAAGTAAAAATTTTGAATTTTGAAAAAAGTACATTTTTTAAAATTCTCAAAATTTCCTAGGAAATAGGTTATATCAATGTTAAATGATGTACCAAGTTTGAGGATGGGATGGGAATGGGTTCATAGTTAAAATAATATAAAACAAAAGTTTATTTCCCCTATAGTATGGAAATTTCATTGGAGGCATGAGATAAAGGTTTTGTTCATTTCCTTCTCAAGTTATGATTGTCACAGACCTCTTTTTTAAACTCTTACTAATATTATTTATAGTTGGCAACCCTTGTCTACATGTCTTTGCAGGCTCCAGACAAGTTCAGACAGGCCTATAATATTGCAGTTCTTTTGCTTGGGCAGTCTGAAACTGGAGTTGTGTTGTGTTTCAGAAGTGGTATAATTAGTGTGTTTAAAATCATTCATATTTTATATATCTAATTAGGCTACCTATAATATATACAATCAGTGAAAAAAGTGCAGTTTTAAGTACAATATGGCTCATAGTGTAACAGTATTGAAATTTCAGTGTTTTAATCCGTTGAGAAAAAATAATCATACTATTAGGGATGGGAAAAAATTAAGGAAAGTTACTAATTGGATGTGCAGTTTGTATCCTAATTTGCCAAAAACAGCAAAAATTTGTGATAGTTGTAGAAAAGAAATAACAAATAATCGAAATGCTTCCACTTATCATCAAAATCAAGAATCGAGCTCAGATTGTGATAAAGATCCAATATTTTCTGCACAATCAGAGGTGATCGAGACACTAAACACTTCATTGCCGGAGCTAGGGGAATCTCCTATTAATAAAAGGAAAATCAAGTCTAAAAGTTATGCAACCAGAAAAGTAAAAAAAATCGACTCAGTAATGAAAAGAAAACTTTTTGTGACAGCGGAAGATTCTTCTGAACATGATGATGAGGATCTAGATGAATCAGTTTTGCAAAATCTTAAAGCTAATTTTTTGAGTTCTACTAGTAGGACCAAGAAACGTATGATTTTAACCTGCCTACCAGAAAAGTGGGGAGTAAGAAAAATCATGCATGAATTTAATGCTCCAAATTACATGGTACGTCAATCAAAAAAACTTTTAAGAGAAAAGGGAATCTTAGAAAGCCCCAACCAAATGCCTGGTAAGAGCCTTTCAGTAAAAGTGATTGAAGCTGTACATTTATTTTATGAAAGTGACGAAATTAGCAGAGTGATGCCAGGTGTTAAAGATTGTGTAACAGTTACTGAACCTAATGGAACAAAGGTAAAAATTTCAAAAAGGCTAATTTTGTGTAACTTAAAAGAGGCATTCACATTATTCAAGGACAGATTTCCATATTAAATTAAGCTTTTCAAAATTTGCAGAACTCCGACCAAAACAATGTATTTTGGCAGGTTCGAGTGGTACACATACTGTATGTGTTTGTACAATCCATCAAAATGTACTGTAGAGCCGGAATTTCTTGGCCCGTAGCATTTGTTTATTGCTACCCTGGAAATGAGTTTATACACAACTACTCACCATCTGGCTCCGCCCAGTTGTCGTTTCCCCCATAGCCTTCGTGAAATTTCGGCTCCACTCGTTGACTGTTGACAAGAAGACGTCACACACAAAGACTGGGAGCAGCTCACGGTCTCACACACATCTCCGAAATCCGAATAACAACCATCAAAATCTATGGAGAATCTGGTAGTAACTCGACACCTGACATTTCGTCACTGCTGCAGGCATCACTACCACTATCACTATGATTGTTATTGTCACTATCGCTGTCACTCCCAAGTTGAATTGTTAAGTTCTCAATAACATTTTCCATCAATCCCTCGCGTTCCATGTATTCATTCTCCATTTTTTCAGCGTGATAGCAGACATTTTGCCACTTTTCTATGCCAATATCATTAACCCGCTGTTCGCACAATTTCATGACATCGTCCAGTTTAAAAGTGGTATTTTCTCCTGCTACCCATTGTTTAATATCTGCCCAAATAAGTTCAATTGGATTCAGATCGGGATGGTAAGGTGGTAATCTGAGAACACTATGCCCTTGTCTCGCTAATATGTTGTCAAATAAATAATTTTTACGGGCTGGTTTATGGGCTTTTATAAGGGAATGTAGCTCGACCTTTAGCATATTATCCTGAAATGGTACGTTATTTGTTTTAAGCCACTCCTGCATTACACTTTTCGTGCTGTTAAATGTTGGGACCTTGTTTACCTGCACATTGTGGTAAGGAGCGTTATCAATTACTAAGACTGAATTTGGAGGCAAATTAGGGATTAACTTTTCAGTCAGCCATTTTTTGTAATTTTCTTGGTTCATTTCATGATGATAATCTCCTGTCTTTCTATTTGATTTAAACATCAGAAATGCGCCAGGAACAAAACCTTCACGACCTCCTGCGTGAACGATAATTAGTCTTTGACCTTTGGAAACAGGTGCCACCAAACCAGAAGTAGTGTCATCACTCCAGTTTTTAGGTCTAGTGTGGCTGGTATGAATATAGGTTTCATCTTGATACACTATAGGTCGCCCTTCCTCCCTATATTTCTTAATTGAGCGCAAAAATGACACCCGTAGCGCTCTAATGTCATGCCTTTCAAGTAACACACCTCTGTTGTTTCGCGTTTTCTTCCACTGAAATCCAATGTCCCGCAAAATTGTTTTCAAACTTGTCTTACCCCCGTTGAAGTCTATACTTTCTCTAAGTACTGGCAGAAGTTTACTAATAGTAGGCACAGTTTTTTGTTGTGCGTAAAACTGGTGGATTGTCCGTCTAATTACACATTTATCAAACTCGTCCACATTCGTGATCCGTTTAGGTACATGATGGATTTTACCGGGAGTTCCAAACGACGTGCCCTGTTCCTCGCACTGTGAGCCTTCTTTCACAATTCTTTTAACACTTCTTTCCGATACTCCGGTTGCTTCAGCCACTCTTGCCTGCACCTTTTTTAGCGGTATCAGCACACCTCCCAGAGCGGCCTCTCTCTTCATAAAAGAGTGGACATTGTTTATAACTTCACGAGCTTGGCTGTGAATTGTTTTTGATCGAAGTTTGGATTGAGCAGGAGCCATTTCAATTTACACAAAAAAGCACTAAAGATACTAAAGAAGTACTTATAAAGATAATTAAAACTAAACTAAAAGGCTATATAAAACTATATTATACGTGACAATATTATTGTCAAAGCATGGGATGCAGACACGTGTCAAGCAGGAAGCGACAAGTTCAGCTGCTACTGCAAGACTGGGTGGTTAGTTCTTATTGCGCATGCGTAAAAATGTTAGGCTCGCTTGCTATTGCAGTCACCAAGAGCCAAGTGCCGAGAATGAGCGGCCCTGCTGTAAAACTGGTGATTGAGAATGCCAGATTAGGAGTAATAACAAATGAAGAATTAAAAACTTACAAACATTGCATATCAAAAATGATTTGTAATCCACCATCAATAGACTGTAATATGGGTAAGTGTACATCTTGTCCTGGTGAAGATGCAATACGAACCATCCTTGAAAAATCATTTGAAGAAAATTTAATTGAAAAAAATAACATTTAGACAGTGGATTTCAGTTGACCGTTGCAATTTAGAAACACTGCAGAAAACATCAGCAAAGTTCATAGATTTACTTTGCAACAAGTTGTCACTCTTAGTCCGACATGACTTTATAGCAAATCAACAGACATCTTTCATGACTCACATAAAAGAAAATTTAAGAGAATCTGAATTTGCAGTCACTCTCGACTTTTCAGAAAACTATAATATGGTTGTGCAAGATGAGGCTCAGTCCTACCATTGGGCTGGTGGACAAGCTACAATCCACCCTTTTGTAATATATTACAAAGAAGGAGAAAAAATTAATCTTTTGAGTTATGTTGTGATTTCTGATTGCCTAGAACATAATACAGTTGCTGTTTACACCTTTCAAAAAAAAATCATTGACTTTTTGACGACAACATTTGGAAAAGTTCCCAAAAAGATATTTTATTTTTCTGATGGATGGGCTGCCCAGTATAAAAATAAGAAAAAATTCTCCAACTTATGTTTTCATAAGCAAGACTTTTTAATATTGAGACTGAATGGCATTTTTCAGCCACCGCACATGGAAAAGGGCCTTGTGATGGAGTTGGTGGCAGAGTTAAGAGACTTGCAGCTAGAAATAGCTTGCAACAACCCTATGAAAACCAAATCTTAACTCCTCTCCACCTTTATGAATGGGCAGTTAAAAATATTTCTACTATTCGCTTCACTTTTACAACACTGGAGGATTATGTGGAGTCAGAAATATTTTTAGAAGATTGTTTCAATAATACAACTACCATCCAAGGGACGCAACAATATCATGATTTCTTACCTGTTGACTGTAGTACATCAAAAATAACTGTAAAAATATTTTCTGAAGATACACATTCATCAGTGGTAGCTGTTACAAGAACACCAGATAAACTCCAATTAGCAGATGTGAAAGGGTACACCACAATTGCCTATGACAAGATCTGGTGGCTAGCTTATGTGATGGAGAAAAATGAACTTGATGAAGGGTCAATCCATATGAAATCATCCAATGGGTGTTGCTGACATATTTTATTTTATTTTTAAGTATATATTTTCTGTTTCTATGTGTATCTGGGAGTACAAAACAATTTTTTTCACATTTTTATCACTAACGCTTTGGCAACTAGTGGCCATTTTGTTTAGAAGGATTTGGCATTTTTGGCATTTTCAAAGGTTAGCGGTAAGTTAAATAACTATTTTATTTATGAAGATATCAACTTGAAGTAAAAACCATCTTAATCTACAAGAAACATTCTACAATTCATGTTATGACCAAAAATTTGTTAGGTCTTAAGGAAATAATCTAAAACTTTATTAGAAAATGTAGTTCCGATTAGAAAAAATTACCAAATTTATAAAACTTTTTTTCATAGAAGGGATGAAAACACATGTTTCATATTTTCCCCCCACAAAGATATAGTAGATCACTAGATGCTAGTAAAATTTGAGATCATTTATGTAAATCCTTTAGGTTTTATGAGCCTTCAAATATTGAGATTTTGCAGAATTGTTGATTTTCAAATTAAAATATCTCAAATGGGACTGAACAGAAAAATCTGAAATTTTCTCAAAATATTCTTCTAGTGCCTAGTAATCAACATATAAAATTTCATCACTGTGTTCTGATCAGAAGTATTTTATTTTTAATAAAGAAAATACTAAAAAATAACACTGTCAAATGAGCGAATAACAATGTTAAAATACAATAAAAATTGTCAAAAATAATATAATCATTCGTTGTTGCTAGTAAAATTAAATGTGCCATAAAACTAACATATTAAATGTTCCATGGTAGTAGTCATAGTGATCAATACTCCAGCGGAAGGAGACCATATTGCCACATTTGCTGAGCAAGCCAGAATATGCTGACTTGAAAAAGGCAAGTCTCTACAGACTCCTCTGTAGCTCCTTTGTTCAGTAATCAGTAGCTGTGCTTGACTGAAGATATCAAAAAAGTTGCCCCTTCAGTTAAAAAAAAATTGTTTAATTTAGCGATGGAGATGGTAGCCAGTACAAAAACAAAAAGAACTTTTTGAATATTTGCAATCACTTTGAAGCTGAATAGCATTTTTTTGCCACTTCTAATGGAAAGAATGCTTGCGATGGGATTGGAGGGGGTACAAAGAGGGCTGTCTCGATGGCTAGTTTGCAAAGACCATATTTGGACCAGATACCATAGGCAGAAGAAGTGTTCAAATTTTGTCTGAAGAAATTAAAGGTATTTCCTATACACTTGTATAAACATTTTTTAAACCTTTGGCTCAGCTGTGGAACAAACTTCTAGCATCATAAGGTGTTACATTCACTCAAAATGTGATATTTATGGTGAACATAGTATTTCCATTTTGCCCAAATTTGAAATAAGACCTTTCGAAGTAAAGGACATTGTTGCCTCCATTATGATCAGAACTGGTGGTTTGGTGAAATTGATATTTTTTTAAGTGAAGGGGCAACTTTTTTGATATTATCAGTCAAGCACAGCTACTGATTACTGAACAAAGGAGCTACAGAGGAGTCTGTAGAGACTTGCCTTTTTCAAGTCAGCATATTATGGCTTTGTCAGCAAATGTGGCAATATGGTCTCCTTCTGCTGGAGTATTGATCACTTTGACTACTACCATGGAACATTTAATATGTTAAGATATATAAGCATTCATGAACCACAGATTATTGTCTCTGTTGGACATTACATGAGAATATTATAGGAGAAAAATTCCTCCAGCACTGGGACTAGAACCCAGGACCTATGGCCAATGGTTTGGCCAATGCTCTACCAACTGAGCAAGCTGGAGCTCAATTCACAGCACCAGATGGAACCTCTCTCCTATGACTGATTGCCCTAATGGTCTACCTCACAGACAGACAAGTTCATGTCATATGACATGGTCTCAGTGATATAAATCCAGACATCATTGTTCTAACTGAACATGGATTGACTGAACAGCAATTAATGAGTAGGCCTAATTTAGATTTGGATGGCTATAAATTAATCTCTAGGTATTGTCGTAAGACTCATAAAAGTGGAGGGGTTTTAATACTTGCTAAGCTAGGAATAAAATGTGACAGATTGGAAAGTGTTGAAAGCTCTTCTATTGATATGTTGATTGAAACAGCTGGAATTAGAGTACATACTGAATTAGGCCTCATCACAGTATTGGGAGTTTACAGGTCCCCAAATGCTAAAATAGCTGATTTTTTTATAAATTTTGATAAAATTTTAAAAAGGTATGTCAAAATCAATCATAAATCTGTAATTTTAGGTGACTTTAATATTAATTTTGTAAATGATGTGTTTTATGATCTTTTAAACTCATATAATTTATATGATGTTGACTTAGGGCCTACTAGGATTACTAGTCATTGTAGCTCGGCGATTGACCATATTATAACAAACTTAGAAAGAACAGAATTTTCAACAATAAATAGGGACTTCCATATATCAGACCACTCATCTCAAATGATTGATATTTTTAATTGTTCTAATATAAAGAAGAATGAAGTAATAAATCTTAGAAGGGATACTAGGCATAGTAGATTAGCCCAGCTACATGAATGTCTGGCACAAGAAGATTGGCAAACAATCTATAGTGCAACTAATAGTGAGGACAAATGGAAGGGATTCTTGCAGACTGTTATGCATAATATAGATAGCTCGTGTCCTATTGTGAAGATGCCAGTTAGAAATAAAAATTTTATGAAACCTAAGATCCCATATCAGGTTAGAGTTCTACGTAATAAAATGAAGGACATGTTTGAATATTTCCATAGTACCAAGTCTGAAATATACAATAAGCTATATAAACAATATAAGAAACAGTACATACAGGCCTTGAGACAGGTTAAAATTAACCGTTGCTCAAACAAAATTTCTAACTCAGATAATAAAACGAAAGAAATGTGGAAAATTGTAAATTCAGGGACTAAGGGGCAAGAAAAGGAAACAAAAAATATCCTTCTATATCAGGATGAGAGGAAAATAGAAAATCCGATTGAAATTAGTAACATTTTTAATAATCACTTTATTAATTGTAGTACTAACTTAGAAACTCATATAGCAACAAATTCAGAGAGGTCTAAAATAAATAAAATTGCTAATTCACTATACTTACAGGATACAAATAGCAGTGAAATAACAAATATAATTACGGGTTTTAAAAATAAGAGTTCTAGCGGATGGGATGGTATGTCAACCATTATGCTTAAAAAGTGCATAAATTCACTTGTTAGCATACTGGTTTACCTTATAAATTGCTCATTGCATGAGGGAATATTTCCTGAAGTGCTGAAAATCAGTATAGTTAGACCAGTCTTAAAGAAAGGTAGTGTGTCTGATGTAGCAAATTATAGACCGATAACCCTAACATCTATCTTTGGTAAGATTATTGAAAAAGTTCTAACAGCACGTATAAATTGTTTCATGAATGATAACAACATACTTATAAATGCACAACATGGGTTTCGTAAAGGATTTTCAACTGCAACTGCAGTTACAGAGTTTATTCATGAACTATTACTTAACCTCGAAAATGACTACAAAACAGCCGGTGTCTTTTTAGACTTGAGTAAGGCTTTTGATACCGTATGTCATGAACTACTTTTAGAAAAACTTGAGTGTTATGGTCTTAGAGGAAAAATACATGATATTTTAAAATCTTTCTTAATTAACCGGAAACAATGCTGCGAAATATATTGGAAAGATGGTAACTGTATGAATACAATAAAATCTAGATATGAGATTGTGAAAGCAGGGGTACCCCAAGGGTCGGTGTTGGGTCCCTTACTTTTCCTCATTTATGTAAATGACTATCCACAGTCACCAAATTATAAATTAACAACATATGCTGATGACACATCTCTGATATGTACTGGTAAGGATTTTGCAACACTTGAAGTAACTATCAATAATTCATTAAATGATATATCTACATTTCTCACACACAATTACCTACATTTGAATGTGGATAAAACAAAATTAGTATTATTTCAGCACTGTAAAAAACAAAATAATAACTGGTTAAATATTACCCTAAATGGCAATCATATTGAATGGGTTCCAAACATCAAATTCTTAGGTATTTACCTTGACCAAAACCTAACATATCAAAATCATGTCGATAATATTTGTAAGAAACTTAGTTCTAACATCTACCTGATTAGACACCTCCGTGCATTCTTATGTCCTGAACTACTACGGTGTATTTATTTTGGGGTGATACAATCACATTTAGAATATTGTATTGAGATCTGGGGAGCTACAGGAATCAGTAACCTAAATAGAGTTTTGGTTTTGCAAAAGAGGAGCTTAAGATGCATTTATGGTTTAAACAATAGGCAATCATGTAGAGAAGTATTTAGAAGTAAAAAAATATTAACAGTAGTTGGCATATACATATATAAATTAATCCTATGTATTAGAAACCTGAAGCAACCTCTGTCCCTAAATAATGATATTCATGAGCACTGTACAAGAGGTCAATTTGACTATCACAGGGTGTCTACAAATAAAACGTCTACCGGTAAAGATCCATTACTTAAGGGTGGCCTATTATATAATAAGTTACCACATGAAATAAAAGAAAAACAGGGTAGACAATTTATTACATCTGTAAAAAATTATTTAATCTTAAAATGCCCTTATAGACTAGATGAATTTTAAATAATTGTAAATTTGTAAATTGTCTCTTTTGTATATAAGTGTATTTTTGTAAATAATTTTATTCTTTATGTCAACTAAATTCTGACGATGCTTGATACTTTTTATGTAAAAGTCTATAGGCAAATAAAAATTATTATTATTATTATTATTATATGTAGTCCGGCTTAGCTCAGTTGCTAGAGCATTGGCGCGAATAGCCAAAGGTCCTGGGTTCAAGTTCAAGTCCCGGAGGAATTTTTCTCCTATAATATTCTTTAATATGTTAGTTTTATGACATATTTAATTTTACTAGCAACAACGAATGATTATATTATTTTTGACAATTTTTATTGCATTTTAACACTGTTATTTGCTCATTTGACAGTGTTATTTTTTAGCATTTTCTTTATTAAAAATAAAATACTTCCGGTCAGAACACAGTGATGAAATTTTATAAGTTGATTACTGGGCACTAGAAGAATATTTTGAGAAAATTTCAGATTTTTCTGTTCAGTCCCATTTGAGATATTTTAATTTGAAAATCAACAATTCTGCAAAATCTCAATATTTGAAGACTCATAAAACCTAAAGGATTTATATAAATGATATCAAATTTTACTAGCATCTAGTGATCTACTATATCTTTGTGGGGGGAAAATATGAAACATGTGTTTTCATCCCTTCTATGAAAAAAAGTTTTATAAAGTTGGTAATTTTTTCTAATCGGAACTGCATTTTCTAATAAAGTTTTAGATTATTTCCTTAAGACCTAACAAATTTTTGGTCATAACATGAACTGTAGACTGTTTCTTGTAGATCAAGATGGTTTTTACTTCAAGTTGATATCTTCATAAATAAAATAGTTATTTAACTTACCGCTAACCTTTGAAAATGCCAAAAATGACAGATCCTTCTAAGCAAAATGGCCACTAGTTGCCGAAGTGTTAGTGATAAAAATGTGAAAAAAATGGTTTTGTACTCCCAGATACACATAGAAAAAGAAAATATATGCTTAAAAATAAAATAAAATAGGTCAGCAACAAATTATTTTATTATTGGATGATTTCATATGGATTGACCCTGAAGTGAAAGTAACATTCCTTCTTCCAGCTGGGCCATCACCATCATTTTCTTATCCAAGAAAGGCTGATGTATTATGTACAGTAAATCCTGTGACACCGACTGGAAGGAATTATGTGCTATCCGAAAATGACACTTTGCAAACCAATAAGGCATTAAACAAGTATTTCCATTGAACAACAAGATGTCAAGCATGTGAGTGTTATTTCCCTTATTTCAATTTATTTATTGAATTTTTTTTTAAGTTTAAGTTTATTTTTATTTATTTAATATATATAATATAATACAACCCCAAAGAGCAAAGCTCATTCAAGGGGTGACATAATTACATTGGTTCTAAGGAAGAAATTATAAAACATACTACAATTATTTTATTATTCTGGTATAAATTGCAGTAACAATAAAGGAAGAAATCCTGAATTGCATTTCTTCACTTTCCCAAAAGATCCAGAAAGGTAAGAAGAAAAATCGTAATATTTATTGTATGCCTGCTGGCTTACTCTTGACACATGTTCTGGTGTGGTTATGTTTACATTTACTTTAATGTAATATTTTTATCTTTAATTATGTTGTAATTTCTAACAATAGATACTAATGAAATGAAAATGTCAGCAGTCTATATCACGGTTAAAGATAACAATATTTAGGATGTCGTATTGTGATCGCTTAAGATAACACAATATTTGCTGCGGTGCAGCTTATTTCCTATGTGCATTGTAATGTATATGTCAGGGCCGGTTATGTATACAAACATGTGTGCCGTGTTGGCAGTCAAGAGCTCTAATGCACATGACCATTTTGCAGCATGTAGCCGATTTTTTTTTTCTTTGCTTGCACAAACCTGACAATCAAAGATCCACATGCCCGGTTGTAAGGATCAATGCTAAGGAATATCAGTGCACATAACTCAATTTCGTAAAAAAGTGCACATAGCCGATTTTACAGGCGGTACGATATTTATTTTCTCGAACACGATGTAGGCGTAAAGATGACGAAAACATAATCTTACATCATAAATTCTCGGATACATGTGCCATTAAGGTGTTTGCGACAGTAAACTAACATGACATCATTATCCAAACCTAGGCAAGCAATAGGCTTACCTAAAATAGGCTACTGTTAAGAAGCGTATCTATTCCAAGGTTTTTCCCACCTTTAAAATCAACGTTTAAGTTATAAATTATATTAAAGAGTGACCTTTGAATATAGGTTTGTCACACTGCTCGTCCTCAACTTCATTGTTGAGATTGTATTTTGTTTCTGTATCTTACGGCTTCGATCTACCTTCAATTGTTGTAATGATTTCAGGTGTAAAAAATGGGTCATCAATAGTCGGCGAGAAGACCTACTAACAAAAACTGTAAAATATTTAAATGTAAATTGCCGCCTATGTTTGAAACACTTCGAAAACAGCCAGTTTATGAATTCCAATAAGAACTCTTTAATTAAAACTGCTGTACCGACTGTATACTAAAAGCAGTTTTGGAGTATTAGAAATTGAGAAATATTGATAGAAACCTATATTTTTATTTGAATTTTGTATTGTATCTTATGTAATATTGTATTATTTTTGTAAAATGATGACATTTCTATTCTAATGTAATATTAGGCTACTTTTAAAAATAAAAATGAGTTATAATTGGTTTTCCAAGAATCATCTTGAAGTTATTAAAACTTGTAATAAGAATAGCCCTAGGAACTGCAGTGCAAGTTACAGGTAAGTGGCATTTAAAAATTGTGCCTGATCTTAACTAAAATATAATACATGCTTCATTGTTTCTTAAATTTAAAATTCAGTTTTGAAAGAAGATTTTTTTCTCTTATTATAACATATTTTGTTATGTGTTTATGCATTTTCCCAAGTTATTTTATATGGTGAGAATGCAGTTTTACTCAACCGCCGCATGGAGCGCTAGTGTCGCCCGGCTAACAAGTTGTCATAGGACTTTTAACACACAGTTTCCTTACTGTATTAATACTTATACTGTGGTTGCTACATCAGTTGTAAGATACATTGTTCATGCAATTTTTGCAATTTTTTAAATACTTTACATGGGTGTATTTTCAAAATGGGTTGAAATATTTCAATAAAAGTTTGTATTTCTCTTAACATACATGAAAACTATGTCTCCACAAAATTTCATCCAATTCTGAGATGGTGAGGTTAAATGGCTGTGTTGATTTGACATGGAATGACCCATGTGTGAACTATGTGTGAATGGTTTCGGAGTGCTCTAGGAACAAACCTACTGTTGTTTAATGCAAATTTGTACCCTTTAGTGATATAGGGAATGGTGAGCATCACTGTTTGTTGTTACTTCTAATGAGTAAGGCTTTAAAACTCAAATTGATGACCAGAAATGTTGAAAATAAGTGTAATTAAACATTGATAGCCATAATTCAATATGTTATACTTATGTAGTTTTAACTTTATATTGCCTAAAACGATTTTACCCATGATTATAAAATGTGTTATAATAGTGTATTTTTGTCCCACACTCATCCTCAATTTTATTCCTTTTCTTAAAATGAGAAAATTGATATTATCGTAGAGCAATATCGATATCACAATATTATTAGAATTGAAATATCGATGTCAAAATATTGGATATCAAAACCAAAATATCAGTATTTGATAATATCAATATCGACATCCCATCCCTGATGTGCATTTAACAGTTGCGAAACTTAGGGTTGAAATTTCATTGTGTAAACTAACCTTAATCCACAACTTGATAAAACCTGCTCTTGTACATTATAATTTTATTATTTTTTATTACAAGGACTTGCTTTAAGTTAAATATGTAATGCAACACAACAAAGTGCAGTGATTCACTTCTAGAAGTTATTTCTCTGTACCTTTTCAATTTTGAACATACATTTCTAAATATCTCATGCATATTGGTTAAGCACCAATGGCACTGAGCCATTCTTATATTATTGCAAAACTACAACAATGTTTTCTTTTTCAGAACCTCGATCTGTATAATGGGGGAAAACAACGAAACAGAGTTACGGTCCATTTGCGATATTGAAATGGAGCAACCAGTCCTACCTGTGTTCCCTGACTCGTCAAGGCCAATTGTTGAACTATGGAACGAGAAGCTGAAGAAAGGCCTTTTGTCTTGTCAGCATTTTAGAGAACATTGGAGAACATGGGTGCCAAAAATTTACAGTCCTGAACCTAACAACAGTTGTCTTGACTGGAGCTTTGATGAAGCCAAAGCACAAGAAGTCCTTTTTGAAACACTGGAACAGTTTATTTGTAATGGTGACCCACAAGAGGTTTTGACAAAATTAAGTCAGATGGACAGTCCACCATCGGTTTGTGGGAGAGTCTTTAAAATGGGTGAACCAACATATAGTTGTCGTGAGTGTGGAATGGATTCAACTTGTGTACTTTGTGTGAGCTGTTTTAAACAGTCTGCTCATCGTCACCATAAGTACAAAATGGGCAAGTACATGTCATAAATAGTATCTGAGATTAGACAGTGTTAGCGAATTTTTCAAAATGTATTTGAGATAAGGTTCATCATAGTTGCATGAATTGTGAATGAAATTAAAATTAAAAATACAGTCAAAACTGATTATAACAACATTACTTGTAATGACGTACCGTATTGGGTATAACGGCAAAATCTGACAGTCCCGTCTCTGTGTTTAAAAAATTGCTTATTACGACATATCACATAAAACTACATATTATTAGAATAAAAAATGACATTTACTGTGGACGTAATTAAAAATTATTTCAATACAAATGGTCTTATCTGCAATATCGAGAAAACCAAATTTATGACCTTTGAACTTAGAAGTGGAAACCGGTCAACTGAAATTAATCTAGTAATAAAAGGTGAACCTGTCGATGAGGTCAATAAACATAAATTTTTGGGTCTTGTAGTAAACAGACATTTAACTTGGGTCGATCATATAGACCACATATGCAACAAAGTCAGTAGTTCCATATTTTTATTAAGGTATTTCAAAGCTTTCTTCGATGTAAACCTTCTAAAACACATCTATTTTGGAATTATCTATCCCCATCTGCACTATGGAATTGAAATATGGGGTTGCGCAGCTAAAGCACATATGATCAGATTATTTACGGGGTGCGCGGGCAAAGAGAGTTAAGTCCACTTTCTTGTTACTGAGAATTAGAGTGACTTAACACACTATACCAGCCCAACATAGCTTTAGAGATGAATAAACCCATGGGGCACACATCCATAACTACCGTACAATTTTGAATATGTTTAACACAAATGTAGAGAACATTTTTATCTGTAACTCTATGGACATATCTCAATTTTTTTAGGACCCTGGACTTAACCCTCTTTGCCTGCGCACCCCGGATTTATTCTACAAAAAAATGTATCAGATTAATTAATAATTTGCAAACCAGAGACTCATGTAGACCTGCTTTTAGAAGTATGAATATATTCACCATCTATTCCCTTTATACTTACAAAGCAATACTATTTGTTAGGGAGAAACAGATCATACAAAACAGCAATATACACCACTAGCATGTGCCCGCGGCTTCGCCCGCGATAATTATTTCAAAATTTAAAAATTAAGAGCATAATAGTTAAAACATATTTATTACCACCTAAATCACGTGGACTACATACCACGATTAGATAGCGTCACCTGGTAAAAGCGACCTCAGATTAGAATTCCTTGGCCCAGAATACCCCTGTAGAGTGAGTTTCGTCCAAATCGAACAATGTTTGACCATATTTAGGCCTATATTGATTATCCCTCTTCCGTGTAGGTTGAAAATTTCATATGTCTGCAGGCCTTGATATTCCAAACAAATGAATCGTCCAGGATGGACTTAAAAAATCAAGCGATGGCCCGCGATAATTATTTCAAAAATTAAAAATTAAGAGCATAATAGTTAAATCGTTATACTTATTAACACCTAAATCACGTGGACAACATACCACGATTAGATAGCGTCGCCTGGTAAAAGCGACCTCAGATTCGAGTTCATTGGCCCAGAAAACCCCTGTATAGTGAGTTTCGTACAAATAAAACAATGTTTGACCATATTTAGAGCTTACAACATTCAAGCGATCGCGAAAGTTTTATTTCCAAGGTATGACAAAAATAGCCAAAGCCAACTGTAATTGATTTGACATTGAAATTTATAACTAAAAACTGATGCTTCGAAAACGCAAAAAATGCACGTTTTTTGCCCGTTTTTCACTTATAACTCACGACCGAAAGCGAAAATTAAAATTCCAGCTTCGAGGTGCATTTTCCGACCCTTCAGTCCACCTATGTGTAAAAATTCAGATCTCTGTGTTGAGTAGATTTCGCTGGGCATCGCAGACAGACAGACAGACAGACAGACAGACAGACAGAAGGAAAGACACACACTTCCTTTTACCAAATACACAGATGACTACCATAGATTTAGATTCAGTAAAACAGCCACAAAGAAAGATGTATTTTTCATGGGCACAATACTACACAACAAACTACCTCCACCATTAAAATCACTCGGAGGACAAGTATTTAAGAGAGAACTGAGGAAGTTTTTAATAAATAAATGCCTGTATACTCTGGACGAACTATAGAATTAGTAATAGAGTTAGTAATAAGTAAACTCCAGCAAATCATAGTCATTGTAATATGTATAAATAAGTAAATTCAACCTAACTGTAATATTTATAATAGGCCTATAATATTTGTAGTATGTAATATTATTTGTAGTATTTAAGGCTTCACATTGACAATGCCAGAAACTTGTATATAAGTCTATTGACTGCAATACATTATTATTATTATTATTATTATTATTATTTTTATAACATTTTTTAGAAATCGACCAGCTATAATGTTCAATGTTGATATTTTTTATGTTTTTAGGATTGCCAACAACAATGTAACACTTATTTTTAAACTCTTGTTTTCAATAGATTGTGGATTTCAAATCAGTATGTTAAGTCAAGAGCTAAAGAAAAGGAAAGTGTAATATTGAAGAGAAGTCACATAATATGGTGATTAGAAAATGGTGAAACAAATGTCATCATTGCAAAAGAATTTGGTGTATCACACTCAACGATTACTGCAATGTGAAAGGACATAGAGAAAATATAGTCTCTTATTGAACAAATTCTTCTAAAAAAACATGTCGATCAATGGACTTATTCTGCAAGTGACAGTCAAGGAATTTGCTAGTCAGTTAAGCAGGCCATCTTCTCTTCCTCTTCGATGAAACGATGTGTAAGATACAGTGTGAAAAGGAGAAACGGGAGAAAGTGCAGGCCTTCGTAATTTACAGTATTGGGTCATTCCATATGAATTCAACCAAAGTCTGGAAAATTCCCCGGGTGACCGACTCAGATTTGACTAAAAAAAATTGTGCTGGTACCTTTACATATATAATGAAGAATTGCCAAATTTTAGGCCAAAATTCTTAAGGGTTTCGGTGCTATGGCCCTTTAAAGAAAGGTCTGTTGTCCATTTTTGACACTGGCAAATTGCACATGTTCCTGTGCACCTACTTTTGGATGCCAATATTTCTGGAATGGAATATGATATCTGCCTGAAATTAGCTATACTGGGCAATTTAAACACAGGCTTTCAGAATCTGCCATCAGAGAAGGTGTACCTCTTCTAGTTTCTGAGCTACTGGCCTCCAAAGTAGTGATCTTTTTATGTAGGAAAATGAAAATTCCAATTTTCACGAGGCAGCTGTCATACTATTATGATTTACAACAGGCTATTGTTACTGGATTCCTTTTATTTGAGGATGTGCCCATCTGCAGAAGGTTTCTTGACTGTACCAAAGTGTTACTTTAGGAGTAAAAGGGCTCTAGAAAGGGCTCCGGCACAAAAAATGCTATTTTAGACCAATCTTTGACTGACAAATTCACTATGTGGGCAATTACCGAGAGTCAAGAAATTTTTTCTACACAATTGTGCAGTTATGTTAATCATGTGACCAAAAATTCAGCTTGTTTTTTCACCTCCTTCATATTTTAATAATTTTATGAAATGTAGACTTTTTCTACCCATGCCAATTTATGTTAAACTGAATACTGACAATCCCTGAAGCCTATTAACAGTATTAGACTATACAGAATGAGTGCAGATATTTCCTACACTGATACTTGAATTGCAGGCTTCGTTATCTTTACTATCTGTTACCGCCAGTCCAGTTACCCTTCGGGTCATTCCATGCCAAATCATCACAGCTCCCAACCCGACCATCTCAGATTTACATGAAATTCGGTAAGAAGTTAAAATACATGAAGTTGTACACACACGCAAAATTTTACCCCTCAGTGATTTACGATATTCATACAGCAGGGTTGCAAACATGATAAAAATTGTAAAATTTTCCCTTGCATGCTCTGCAAAAATAAATCATAACTTTACTTCTAATTGAGGTAAAACCTTCATGTTGGTCTCATTTTGAAGCTAAAGGTACATAGTTTCCATTAAAAATAGTTGCATTTCAAAATATTAATTTTTTCATTCCAAGGTCAAAAGGTGTAACCTTTGACCTTGAGTATCTAAGAAACTGTATCTTTAATTTTATTAAAGAAAAGATATGTTAAGCAGTTAAATGCATTCTATCTTTGGTACAAATTTCATTTTGGGATGGCTTTGGGAACAGGAGAAAAAAATTTCCCTATAATATAAAGTCACATGGCTGACTCACTCACTCACTCACTGACATTAATGTTTGCCCACTTTCAGATGAGCTAGAAACTTGAAATTTGGTGCATGTATAGCGTTTAGGCTGTAAGCCACATAAAAATTCCAAAAAGGTTATTTTTTTTATTTTTAGCCCTAAACCCCCCCCCCCCCCAAAAAAAGGGCTCGGCTCGGCTAACTGACATTAATGTTTGACTACTTCCAGATGAGCCAGAAACTTGAAATTTGGTACACTTATAGCTTTTAGGCTGTAAACCACAGGAAAATTCCAAAAGTTATTTTTTTTTTAATTTTTAGCCCTAAAAACTCCCGTAAAAGGGCTCGGCTCTGCTCACTGACATTAATGTTTACCCACTTCCAGATGAGCTAGAAACTTGAAATTTGGTACACGTGTAGCGTTTAGGCTGTAAAACACAGGAAAATTCAAAAAGTGTTTTTAAAAATTTGTGTGGGTTTCTGCCTCGCGGCGGCTGAAGCTCTAACTCTTGACCGATTGGGTGAAACATCTAAAAATTAAAAAAATTAACCTGCTGTATGAATATCGTAAATCACTGAGGGGTAAAATTTTGCGTGTGTGTACAACTTCATGTATTTTAACTTCTTACCGAATTTCATGTAAATCTGAGATGGTCGGGTTGGGAGCTGTGATGATTTGGCATGGAATGACCCGAAGGGTAACTGGACTGGCGGTAACAGATAGTAAAGATAACGAAGCCTGCAATTCAAGTATCAGTATAGGAAATATCTGCACTCATTCTGTATAGTCTAATACTGTTAATAGGCTTCAGGGATTGTCAGTATTCAGTTTAACATAAATTGGCATGGGTAGAAAAAGTCTACATTTCATAAAATTATTAAAATATGAAGGAGGTGAAAAAACAAGCTGAATTTTTGGTCACATGATTAACATAACTGCACAATTGTGTAGAAAAAATTTCTTGACTCTCGGTAATTGCCCACATAGTGAATTTGTCAGTCAAAGATTGGTCTAAAATAGCATTTTTTGTGCCGGAGCCCTTTCTAGAGCCCTTTTACTCCTAAAGTAACACTTTGGTACAGTCAAGAAACCTTCTGCAGATGGGCACATCCTCAAATAAAAGGAATCCAGTAACAATAGCCTGTTGTAAATCATAATAGTATGACAGCTGCCTCGTGAAAATTGGAATTTTCATTTTCCTACATAAAAAGATCACTACTTTGGAGGCCAGTAGCTCAGAAACTAGAAGAGGTACACCTTCTCTGATGGCAGATTCTGAAAGCCTGTGTTTAAATTGCCCAGTATAGCTAATTTCAGGCAGATATCATATTCCATTCCAGAAATATTGGCATCCAAAAGTAGGTGCACAGGAACATGTGCAATTTGCCAGTGTCAAAAATGGACAACAGACCTTTCTTTAAAGGGCCACAGCACCGAAACCCTTAGGAATTTTGGCCTAAAATTTGGCAATTCTTCATTATATATGTAAAGGTACCAGCACAATTTTTTTTAGTCAAATCTGAGTCGGTCATGCGGGGACCTCTGGTTGAGTTCATATGGAATGACCCTATTACATTTACTGTAGGAATATAGGCCTACATACAGTAATTTATGTATAGAGTTTGTACTGTGTTAAGTTTCTGTAATACATTAACTGGAACGAGAATATTTCATTCATGACTATTATAGCACATACAACAAGCAAAATATAAAACTTATTGATTTGAAATGTTCAGAAAAAGTCCTGTTTGTGCGACTCTGATATAATGACACTAAAATGGCTGGCCCTTCAGAGTTGTTATAACCGGTTTTGACTGTAATTTCAGATTAAAGTTGTTATATGATTGTTTATTCCAATATTTAAGATACCGGTAACACATTATTTGTATTTTCTTCTGACATGGAAGTTTTAAGTAAAAGTTTCATGTAGTTTCTCTTAGTTGCTTATTAGCTCAGCAATAATAATAATAGTAGGGGACGTCCATGTAATTTGGGCTACTTAATTAAAATTTACCATGATACTTTTCCAAGCAGCAAAAAATGTTAATTTATTTTATATACCGTATTTTACGGACCCTCTTTTACCTTCAAAACAGAGTCTGCAGGTTTTAAATTAGAAGTTATTTACACTGATTCCATTGTACAAGGTTATAATTTGTTTATGCAATGAAGTAGAATATTCTCTTTAAAAATGTTTGTTTAGAATCTCATTATCACATTTTAAATTTCCATCTTAAAAATCAAGGTGTGTCTTACGGCCCGAGCGTCTTATAGTTCATAAAATACGGTAATACAATCCACTTTTTAAAACAATTCGGCATGAGTGAAGTTCCAAACCAATGTTTTTAAATGTTTAAAAATCGATTGAACCAAAAATTTCAGAAGTGTGTATTTCGGGTTATTTCCATGTATTTTGAGCCTAGCAATCGTGTATTTTGAGCCAAGCAACCAAGAAATTTGATGTTAATGAAAACTAAAAAGAAAATAGCTCACACAGCACATGTTTCACAATAGTAAAAAGGTTCATCCTTAATTGCAGAACAGTCTTCAAGTGCCCATCCTTGGCACTTGTTGCATTGGTCCAGTCATCCTCATAAGTCTCATTGGCAAACAAGACAAGACTTCTTTGATATTTTGTTCCTGATTAGTTTTCCTTGTCTGCATTGAACAGTTTCCTAGCCTGGAGAGCCTGTCATAAACTGAAGCGCATGCACGAACAAATGTCTATGTTACATTTCCTAAATACTGAGAAAAACAGCATTGAAGGTGACTGTTGTCCGCAGCACAGGGCTGTGAGGTAAGACGTGACATAGACGTTTGTTCTGTAACCCAACACATTATGCGCGCGCTTGTTCACTCGCACATAATGAATGCAGAAGTTGTATCTGTTAGTCCTTTCCTTCGTCTATTAGGTTCCTCCAGGTACACACATTTCATTAAATAAAGGGTCTGTTCATCACAGGATAATTTATAATATTCTAGGAAATTGGAAAGTTTTTGTTCAGCACTCAATTCTTTGCAGCCAGATCTCATACATTTACAGTCAAAATTGTCTGTTCGTTTCTTACATTCTTCTACATTCTTACCTCTTTTACTGATGTATGCTTTTCCACTGTCCCTTAATTGTTTTCGCTTTACATCTATCCACTCACTGGGATCACTTTTCCTCTTCTTGCTTCTGTTTTTCGTCAACTTGCGTACATCGCTTGGTGACAACTGTACACTACAATACACTTATCATCTGACTGTATGACCACTTTGTCTTCAAGATACTTAATAAACTTAGTAATATACAGAAGAAAACACCACAGCAACCTCTTGACTAGAATGTGTTCATTATGTATTCATTATGAAGCGGTGTAACTTAGACGTTTGTTCCATGAGTTTTAAAACGAATTTTGCATCACAATTTCTGGAATACTGAAGCCATCTGTTGAAATATGCTCAAACTACCTCCAAATACGGATCATAGATACATCATAGACAATTGTTCTGTGAATATCTTGATTTTCAAAAAATTGTAACATAGACGTTTGTTTGCGCATACGCTTCAAGTTTTCTCTTACCATTTTCCATAAATGAATTTGACACCTTTAAAAATTATAAAAAAATTATCTTGAAAACCAGAGGTTTATTTTAAAAAATGCTTAAATTAGTAAAAGACAACATATATATATGGGTGATTCTTCAAATACGGGAAAATTTGGAGTGTGTAAGATCCAAATTTTTTACTTTGTTTAAAAAATCTCAAAAAAATCACAAAAATACTTCAGGGGTTACTTGATTATAATATGACACCAGCAGAGCTTAAATGTTTATATTTTTATTTATTTTACTTTCTTTATTTTTTTAAAGCCATGTGAATGACATCCGTGTACATGTGGATGGCAGAAGGCCACATTAATGACTAACTTTGGCCACAATCTGATTTTCTTTATGTGATTTCATATTTTTCTCAGCATACTTCAGTTGATTTTGCATCAAATTTGCAAATTTGTGTGCATACTCCAGAATTAATGTAATTTTAACAAGACTGTGTTTTTATGGTTTTGGGGGAGGGGGGAATCAAGCAGAAATTCATTTAATCAGTTTTAAGATCTTAAGTACAGGTCACAGACACCACAAACACAATAGTATCCTACATTTATCATCTACATGACTTCAGAGTCACCCACATACCCCTTCATGAGACATGTGGATGACACAAAAATCAGGCATGACCCATTTCATCTCAAATCATACAGCTTAGTACCAAATGTGTCACCTTTGGATTTCAAAATCGGCTTAAAAAATATATATGTTAAAGGACCACATGACCTATGTTCAGAAATGAAATATTTTCCTTCTCACTTGATTTGTAACAATGTTACAGGCACACAAAGAATCGGGATTTTTGGTAAAAAGTTGTACGCAAGGAAAATATTGCAATTTTCAAAGCGCTATAAATCAGAAACCAAAGATTATGGAGACTTGAGGTTTTTTTTATTTGAAAGCCTGTTCATAGTAGTTTCAAATCATGATATAGGAAGACATTTTTGAAATTCTCTTTAACTCTAAAATTCAACATGAAAAAACAAAAAATTGAATTTTTTTCCAAAGTTCATGTATTTTTTTGAAAATGTCAACAGTCGTAAGTCATTACTTTTATTGGGATAATATGGTATGGACACTGGACTAATTATTAGCAATAAAATTTCTGCCCTAGCTTCTCACATTAAGTAGATAAATCTTTGTAAAAAGTGAAAAAACACATTTTTGACTGTTTTTTAGAAATGATTTTCTCCAAAACACCCATCTCAAAAGTTTTGAAAATTACACAAAATATTCTTTGATGGTTGTTCTTATAGGTGGTACAATCACATTGGGGGATATTTGTGTGGCAAACCTGAGAGAATTTTTTCAAAACTACTCTACCTGTTCCATAATGTTGGACATTTAGTATATAATGTATTACATTGACAACACTGTTTTTGCCAAATGTTTTCAATGTACACAGTTCTATTAAATGAAATTGTATTGAAAGATCACACCGTAGATGGTTGAGTCCATTTCCGGATTGGAAATCTTACCACTAGAGGTTTTTGAGTCCAAATTCAGCCAAGGGTATTGCTGGTTCTTTGTGAGAGTCCATCAGTTTCAGTTAATTATTAATATTGATCAATAGATTTAGACAAAAGTAGTAGAAAAACTGCGTAAGGTAAAATATATGTTAACTTATTATACAAATACTGAAATATCATTAGGCCTATATTTTTCACTTGTAACATCACACTGCTGAGAAGAGTTCTTCTGTCATCTTCATATGTTCCGCATTAAACTTATGAAGCTGGGCTGACTGTCCATGTGGAAAAGAATGATCCAGCTTGAGAAGCACATGGGAAATTTATTTATAAATACTTTCCTATTAAAACATTTCTTTGTTTATTTTTATTTATCTTGAGATTATTATATTTAGTGTAGTGTTTTTTCATGAATTGATTAATTAATTCAATATATTTTGATCAAGCTATTTTTTGGGTTGGCGAATATCTAATTATTTCAACCTTCTGTTTTTTTAATCACACTTCTTCAAAATGGATAGCTTCATCCACGTTCCATTCACCTTTTCCAAGAGCAAGGAGTTCTTTTTCAACTTAATAAAGGTTTCTAGCATTTCAAGATATTGCTAATTTCGGGCGAAAGGCCTTCTTCATTTTTATCATGGATTCAGTAATTCAACGACCAAGAAGATTGCATGTAACACAATATTAAGGACCTCAAGGACTTCTTTATGAAGATAATAAATCTTCAGCAATCCTCAGGACATTCATACTAATCAAGGGGAAAATCCTTCAATTTGTGAGTAATTTCGTGAATCACATACCAAAGGTGTACGTTTCACTGCATATTTGGACCAAGGATTAGTTGGCTTCGTGAGATTTGCAGTCTCAAAGAGAATTTAATGTACTTGTGATTGATAATAAATGTAGACATTTATCAATTAACAAGTGTGTAAATCACTTAATTCAATGCAAATCCTCATTCTGAGCTTCAGATACTGTAAACATTCAAATGTTATACATTTACAAGTGTATTCAATTAGCTTCATAAACATCAAGATTACGATGAACATTTCCTCAACCGCATGTTTATGTTATTCAAGTGACGTCACTCCGGAAATGGACTCAACCATCTATGGTGTGATCTTTCAACACAATTTCATTTAATAGAACTGTGTACATTGAAAACATTTGGCAAAAACAGTGTTGTCAATGTAATACATTATATACTAAATGTCCAACATTATGGAACAGGTAGAGTAGTTTTGAAAAAAATCTCTCAGGTTTTCCACACATATATCCCCCAATGTGATTGTACCACCTATAAGAACAACCATCGAAGAATATTTTGTGTAATTTTCAAAACTTTTGAGATTGGTGCTTTTGGAGAAAATCATTTCTAAAAAACAGTCAAAAATGTGTTTTTTCACTTTTTACAAAGATTTATCTACTTAATGTGAGAAGCTAGGGCAGAAATTTTATTGCTAATAATTAGTCCAGTTTCCATACCATATTATCCCAATAAAAGTAATGACTTACGACTGTTGACATTTTCAAAAAAAAATACATGAACTTTGGAAAAAAATTCAATTTTTTGTTTTTTCATGTTGAATTTTAGAGTTAAAGAGAATTTCAAAAATGTCTTCCTATATCATGATTTGAAACTACTATGAACAGGCTTTCAAATAAAAAAAACCTCAAGTCTCCATAATCTTTGGTTTCTGATTTATAGCGCTTTGAAAATTGCAATATTTTCCTTGCGTACAACTTTTTACCAAAAATCCCGATTCTTTGTGTGCCTGTAACATTGTTACAAATCAAGTGAGAAGGAAAATATTTCATTTCTGAACATAGGTCATGTGGTCCTTTAACATATATTTTTTTCAACAAAATCCATGATGTTGATGTGACACCCCCTGTATGATCTGAGATGAAATGGGTGGCATGTGGATGACAAAAAAGGAGTTTTAGTGGTCTCAGCAAGCCATTTCTAAACCTCTGTAAGCTCAACTTCAGTCAGGTACTTTGAATTGTTAGGTTTATCATAGTGCATAATCAAAATTAATAAATAGGCCTATTCACTTTCTGCCTACTTTCTAGAAGCCATGTTAATGACGGGGAATAAAAACGCTTACCTTGAAAATGATGCAAAGTCCTTTGTTAATCCCAAACTGTTTGTAAGCAAGCAAAATTCAACCTTATAATTCAACCACAAGCTGCCCTGTTGGCTTTCTAACACTGTTGCCAGTTATAAAAATTTCTCATTTCTGCAGAAAAAAATTCCATTCTTTTCAGCCATGTGGATGACCAAAAACCCTTGGGACATTCTTTATGTTCATTAGGTGGGGTGACAATTTTATTTCTTTTTATTTTTTAGGGGTTAATATTCTTCACACATTCATACTCATTGACAGGAAAAAAGTTGAAAAGGAAATAACATTTTGTTTTGTGGAAAAATGCATTAGAATATACAAAACCGAGGTTTGGGACAGGGCATGTGGATGACATTTCATTGAATGAAGTTCGATTTTGGAATATCAGAATTTAAAGTTAGTGACATTTCAAAGTGATAGTTGTAGTATGGGAGTAGTAGAAACAAAATATTATTTTAATTTGTTTTTAAAGTTGAATTTGAAGGGAAATATCACTCCGGAACACAAATTTTCCCGTATTTGAAGAATCACCCATATAACACCTGTAAAATTCATGATCATAGCATTTATAGTTTCTGAGAAAATGTTCCTTCTTTTGACTAGAAATTAACATTGTGAAGATAAGGCATTTCATGTCTCCTTAAGATTGTTAGTAATTTATTCCTGGGATTCAAACTGTGGAACATTAAGTTAACTCACAGCAATGTCGTAAAGAAATACTATGTCTGAATTGTCATGCACTTTGAGAATTAACAAATTTAAAAGTAAATTATTGATCCTTCGTATAATTTGGTCTCCTGGCTCAAATTACACTGATTTGACTGGCTCAAATTACATGATTGGCATATTATTAATATTTGAATAATTATTTTAAAAAATATAATGATTTGATTAAAAATGTGTACACTGTCACCTACCTCAATATCGTTGAAATGATTTTCTAGCAGAATTATTTTTTTGTTCACAATATTAGCTCCCAGAACACTTTGTCACACCACTCAACAAGTTTAGAGAAATGACAGCGCTAAACTTTTATTGAATTCTCTCCCCCAAGTAGTCAGACCAGAGGGGTGAAAATTCCGTTCAGAAACTTTCAATATGTTGTCCATATGGCCTTGCCAATGGAATGTGGTTTCCAACGTTGCAAAGTTTAAAACTGTCAGTGGATCAATTTACACGTTGGCTCAAATACACTGACGTCCCCTAATAATAATGATGATGATGATGATGATAACAATAACAACAGCATCAACAGTAATAAAACACAAGACTGAGTAAGGCTTTTGTCATATTTTTAATATTTCCTGAAAGAAGGCCTACTGATAAAACATTCAAGTTTTTCTATATAGCCTACTTTATTCAAAGACTGGTAAGAATTCAAAGAAACTGTAAGTTATTTTTATTAATAGCTTTTTGGGTTTATTGGAAAGATATGCATTATATTCTGAAGAGTAAAATTTGTCCTGTCCGGGAATCGAACTCAGGTTTTTAACTTTGTACACCCACCCCAAGACTACTTTCCACCCATTTCCTTACCCATTCCAATTCTAAATTTTCCTGTAGGTACCTACAGACCTTACTGGTAGGTCAAAGATGGTGAAACCACCCTCGTGAGTCAATTTGGCCTTGGTGTGCGTCTTTTTTCACCCCCCCTCTTCTTTCACCTTCCAACGCTTATTCTTGTGCCACTATAAATTTACAAGTCCTAATGTTCATACACATTTCTTCACTTTTTCACCTCAGGCAATGTACTTATAAATCTTGGTCAACTTAAAAAAAATAAATAATAATAATAATAGTAATAATAATAACAATAATAATAATAATAATAATAATAATAATAATAATAATAATAATTTGCAGATCTTCCCATCAGCATATAGGTTATTAGGCATTGTTGTGCAGGATGTAATTGTTCCTTTCTTCATGTAGATTAAGACATTTTTATGGAGATGTAGTTATATCCTTAAGTAAATAGTTGACAAAAACACAAATTTGTATAGTGTCATCTCTAGGCCTACTGCCTTATTTATTAATTTTGTGATACATGGCTGTTTCTAAAATGAAATTGTATATAGGTACATCGAGTGGTGGTGGATGCTGTGATTGTGGTGATACTGAAGCATGGCGAACGGAACCTTTCTGCGATATCCATTTGGCTGGTTCAGAAACAAAACCAGATTCCTCTGGCAATCACCTCCCTGAAGATCTAGCAGAGCGAGCCCGGGCTACTTTCACAGCTGTGTTGAAGTATTCTTACCAGCTTCTGACTTTGGAACACTCGCCTCAGCTGCCTGCAGAATTGCGCTTTAGAGAAGCTGACGAAGATCCCCTTGGATTGATGTGTATGCCTGATACATACTGCACGGTATTATTCAATGATGAGACCCACACATTTGAACAAGTAAGTCTTGCATAATTCAAAGGGTACTGTTAGCAAAAAAGCATGCTCTTCATACAGATGCTAGTGGTGTTTTACGTAAGGAAGTTGTTTTTTTATGTATAAAAAATAACTAACATTCGTGAAACTTTTCTCATAACAAATTTTAAAGAACCTCCTAAGATATTCTATAAAATTGTATTTGCACACTATGGATGAGTTTCATGTCCATCTTCAAATATCATTGTGAAGTTTTTTACAAAAATGACAGTTCAAAATTTAAATGACATCCAAGCGATTGCCATATTTTCGAGTGTGTAAGTTTCTCCTTTGTGCATTCCAAAATTTAAGATATTTTTTAAGGGAATAAGCTTTTTCATAACTAAATTCTAACCATGACCTCTGAATTCCTTGCTTAGATATTAATGGTTTAGCCAGTATTTAGATGTAGCATTCTAATAGTAGGTAGGCTTACATTGTCTTATAATATTGACAAAACATAGTTTTTTGTTATGAAAACCTGGATTTAAACAAGAATAGTTAATCTTTTCACTGCTACTACCATAAATTCATCACCTAAAAATATTGTATAAAAGTATAGACATGAGATTAATAGACTGTTATTTTATGTTTAGGATTTTTTTTTCTCTTGTTATGACTGGTGAAATATGAAATTTCATATCCTAAAAAAAAGGCTTTACCGCTTTAGAAAGTAGGATATTTAGGAATCATGAAGTTTAGATGGCAATGAACATATAAGGAAAAAGTTAATATTTTGTAATATTGTAATAAAATCTTCATATTTCACGAAAACCTTCATATTGTTTCATATTTTGTAAGATTTAGAGATTTCCCTTCTGTTAACACTTCTATTAGCAATACATATTCTGTGGATGCGGTTTTCCAAGAATCTTGTCTGAAATCCCCAAGCACACATTCCACTCATTTCATCAGCTAAGCAATCTGGCAATATTATCTGACTATTACAAATGTTCTCTCAATCAATACCTCCAACAGCAATAAACAGGGTTATCCATGTATTCTGTGGATCCAAGTCACCACATTCCACCCATTCCAACAACTAAGCAATCTGACAACATATTACTCTAAACATCCCCTATCTGTGCCACATCAGAGTGACAGAACGGTCAGCATCAGATATTGTTGTGAGTTAGGGACTGGCATTCTTTTGTTGTTTCATGATCCAAGGTGATCTGGTGAAGCACTGTATGTTTGTGCCTTGTGAATCTAGTTAACTTGCCTAAATCTGGAATTTGCAATTGGGTGACTGAATTTAGTAATTTGAAAACAGATGGGAAGATTATGTGCCCATTTTGCAACAAAAATGTAAGTATGAAGTACCGGTACAGTACTTTTTATAATCTATGTTTATAATATTTTTTTAAAGAACAATTTTACTAATGTTCAAATTATTTTAAAATACTGTGTGAAAGAAGAATAAGATACGTTCCAGAGGCACCTGGAAAAGCAGTTTCTGCAAAATTTTCTTTACCGTTGGAAAATAATCCATCATACAGTACTCTCCTTTAGATTAATAAGGTGCTCTTGAAGGTAAGGGCAGTGAAATACCAGAAAATATAAAGGTGTCAAATACCTCATGATACAAATATGCTCTCTTACTTCAGGTAGTGTGGAGCAATCTTTCTCATCATACAAAACATTTCTTACTGACAGATGATGCAAACTTTAACCTGAAAATCCTAAAAAGCTATTTGTAATCAACAAAATAAAAATAAGTTTTAAAAATTATTTCAAAACCAGTGGATAAAAGTTAAAAGTTAAAACACGACATTTCGACTCTACCCTTATGTCTTCCTCAGGTGACACCTCATTCTATACTTCTCATAAGGAAGATTGAGTTTCGTCATGGCAACTCGTTTGTCCACCACCGATAAAAACATTTTTCCTAAAATATCTGTTTTCCCATTCCTTTGGAATATCAAATATTGCTTCCTCTATGCATTCCACAGGCGGCCGGGGAATTTTTACCACCGGATTTTCCCTTCTCAATCTCCTCATTACATCCAACCAATCCTCACCTACATCCCCATCATATCTATTCAAACACACCCCCCCTGACTTACTTGACTTATTTCCTGTATCTCCTAAGTGGAGCATAGGGCATCAATGAACTTCCGCCAACGAACTCTGTTCTGCGCCATTGTCCTAATCTCGGTCCATGTCTTCCCTCCTTTCTCGAATCCTTCTTCCATTACACTCCTCCTCCAAGTGTTCTTTGGTCTACCTCTTCTCCTGCTACCTTGCGGGTTCCATTCCAGGGCTTGCCTTGCTATATTGTCTTTATCCCTCCGTAAGGTGTGCCCAATCCACTTCCACTTTCTACGGCGCATCTCGATGCCAACGGGGGTTTGTTTTGTTCTTCTCCACAACTCTTCATTGGAGATAACTTGTGGCCACCATATCCTCAGGATGTTCCTCAAGCATCTATTCACAAACGTCTGGAGACTGTCAATTAATTGTTTATTGGTCTTCCATGTTTCACATCCATAGAGCAAAATTGTCATAACATTTGTATTAAAAATACGTAGTTTGGTGTGGGTGTTGAGTTCCTTTGATTTCCAGATTGGTCTCAGCATTGCAAAAGCTTCCTTTGCTTTGCTTATTCTATTTTTAATATCCTCTGAGGTTCCTCCATCGGTGGTGACTATACTTTCCAAATAGCAAAACTGCTTGACTTGTTGAATCTCTTGATTTCCTATGTATAACAGTGTCTTATTTCTATTATTATATCTCATCTCTTTGGTTTTCTTGCAGTTTATCTTCAGTCCCACCTCCAATGCTTCCATTTTTAGATCATTCAGCTTAGCTTCCATGTCCTTAAAGCTGCTGGCGAGCAAACACAAGTCGTCCGTGAAGTCTAAGTCTTCCAACCTGTCTGTCAGTCCCCACTGAATTCCCCTTCGACGATTCATTGCTTTTTCCATCATGAGATCCAGCACCATGAGAAATAGTACAGGTGATAGCAAGCATCCTTGCTTGACTCCTGTATTTGCTGGGATGGGCTCAGACAACATCCCCTGATGTAAGACTTGGCATGTATAGTTCTTATACATTTCTTGAGTCATCTTAATGATTTTCATTGGGATCCCAAACTCTCTCATGGCTTTCCACATCATCTTCCTCATTACACTATCAAACGCCTTTTCGAAATCGACGAATAATAGGTATAGTGATGACTGTAACTCTGTAGACTGCTCTATGATTATGCGCAGTGTGTTGATCTGGTCCGTACAGGAGTAACCTTGTCTAAATCCTGCTTGTGCTTTTCTCAGCCTTGAATAGACTCGCTGTTTTATTCGTTCCAGAATTACTCGTGAGAGTACTTTACTTGGTGTCGAGAGGAGGGTAATCCCTCTCCAGTAGTCACATTCTAATAAATCTCCCTTCTTAGGGAGCTTAATCAGCAGGCCTTTCTTCCAATCTGTTGGTATCTTTTCTTCTTCCCAAATTTTCTTAAAAAATGGAAACAGAATCTCTACTGAAGTGTTCATGTCCACTTTCAAGGCCTCCGGTGCAATGTTGTCCAACCCTGCTGCTTTGCCAATTTTAAGTTGTTTAATGGCCCTTTGAATCTCCAATCTTGATGGTGGTTCAGTACTAATTAAACCATCTTCGTGTTCTTCTTCTTCTTCTGTCTCTTCTTCTTCAATTATTTCTCGGTTCAGGATCTCCATAAAGTGTTCTCTCCGTCTTCCTAACTGTTCCTTTTGTGCGAACAATAATCTTCCATCTTTAGCTTTCACCGGTTTGTCAGACCGCCAGAACTTTCCTGTTAATCTCTTAGTAATATGATAGAGAGTCTTACTGTCATTATTTTGTGCTGCCGTCTCTGCTTGTGTTGCGAGACTGTTAATAAAAGCTCGCTTATCTCTTCGAAAGCTTCTCTTCGCTCTTAGGTTCTGTTGGTTAAAGACCGTTCTAGCTTGTGTCTTTTCATCTCTTTGTAACGGGTTTTAACTTGATTTGGGTTGTAATATAAAAATTATTTATTTAGGTTCTGAATAACTCTTGAAATGGAATAGAATAATTGCTTTCATAAATTGAATAACACTTGAATGCACTTGTAATAACTTGACTTCATTACTTGTAATACTGGGTGAAATTATTTATCATATCAAGAATAATTTGTAACTATAAATTCCAATATACTTATAAAACTTGAAGGTTAGGTTAAAACTCAGAATAGCAATAATTAAGCATAATATTAACATTACAACCAGCAACTAAACTGGATAGAAAATAATCAAATCAAAGTAGAACAAACTGGAAGCAACCACTGGGATCATTTCCCCAAGGAGAACATAGATCGTCTCATTCAGGGATCAAGAGAAGGAATGCGTAGAATACTAATTAAAGTCACTAGTGATGTATACTGAATATATTTGAATATCATAAGTGTATATATATCATTTAAATAAATACCAATCACAATTTTACATATATGAAATAAAATATATATTTACACACTATTTACAAGCAGCGATGCCAAAGATTCAGTTCTAGTCAAACCCCAAAATGTTGAACTACAATCCTAAGTACAGAAAACTATTTCACGACCTTCCAAACCATCTGGATTATGAACCTGAATAACCTAACAGAGAATTAAATACATGTAATATCTGAAATAATAGCAAAGTAAAATAAAAGGGGAAATTTAGATACATTTACTTGAGCTTACTAAATACTTACTATGAAAAATATTTAACGTAGCAGAAATCTAAATTGGAAAAAGTCACAAAAAATAAATAAGAAATAGCTAAATATGTAATACTCCAAATAAGAAAATATAAATGTGAGATATAGACTGGGTAATAATTATACAAATTTAAATATAAGAAAAATTTCAAGTTAAGAAAAGGAACAGAGAAATACTGGTTAAGAAAATATTTGATAATAGCAATAACTGTTTCCCAAGGAATTCCTAACGGAAAGGTACAAGCATAAGTTAAATGGCGACAGGAAAAATCTAGAACACGCGGCGTGACGTCAAGTAAAGACAGAAATAGAAATCTCAGATTTACAATATAAAGGTGTAAATATGTCCACAGTTAATTATGAGCCTAACATCCGGAACTGTACTTAAGAAAACTTCACTAAGAAAAAAGGGAAAATGAGAACTAGCCTCACACGAAAAACGCAATGGCAGTTATAACACGGAAATGCTGAAATATTAACTACAGTATAATAAGAATATAATTCTCAAAATCTTTATTCATAGACAGGGAAAAGAGATTTCAATTAAATACACAAAGAACTGTGAATGTCTATATATATACACGCGAGCAAACATTAAAAGGAAATTCTTACGTAGCAACGGCCTGAATCACGGCATACTGAATCGTACATATTTCTGTACAGGAAAAATGCACGCAAGAAACCAGGGGAAAGTTACGTAGAATGAAAAATAGTAAGCTTGCTTATTTGTTACTGTATTAGCTTAGAAACATCCTTACTTCAATGTAAATACAAATAATGGGGAAAACTGGAGTTGGCTAGAACTGATTCTAATTCAAAGCATAATAATCTGGATTAAGTAAAATATCACGGCATTCTCAACATGGCCGAGTGAACTTTAACTATATAAATCGCGAAACATGGTTTGTGAGAAAACCACAGACTGATATTTGACTGGCATGGTAAAATGCATTAACTACCGAAAAATGTACTCGCAATAAAGCATAACTCACCTCGAACAGCAAATGGTGAAACGGCAGAACAAACTTTAAAGCACTACATCGTTGAACTCCAGGCAACATACTAACGTTGCAACTTTCGCTTCACGGCAACCCTTCCGAAAAACTAGCAAGGGCTGCGCGCGCAGCGTGAAGACAAAAGAAAATCGAAAACCAGCCATGTTTACAAATACTCGTGAACAACGATAACCACTTCAATCCTCCCCGTCCAGCCAGAAAGGAATGAAAGGCTATAGCAAAAAATAATACCAAGCTAAGACTCAATATTAATCCAGATAAAGTAACTTTTTGTTTAACTCCGAAGTTTAGCTAATGACATAGAGGTAAACAACATCTTTTTTAAGTTTCATATACCAGCATAAAAATTGATAAGATTGATAAATAGACTTCAGAATATACACCTTTATATTAACCAGCAATCTGGCTATCAAATCTAATTTCTTTAAATAATTAAAAGTAAAATAATTACTTATTATGAGAACTGTATTGAAAACTCTTTTTCTTGAATTAAACAAGACATAAATATAGATATATAAAAGGCATTCAAAACGAGACGCATTCATATGCAAACACATCTCAATATTATAAATTGACCAACTAAGAGTTCTCTAATTCCACAGTCAAAACATGATTATTCCTTGACAAGAGTCCTTTGTAATTATAATCTTGATATGAGGACATGACAATATAAATTTAGGCATTAGTTCAATCCCACAATGAAACAGTGTCTATACACTAGATATAATGAAATATGCTTATTTAGTTTGTTTGAAGAGTCTATTCTTCTTAACAGAGAGTATGCATATAACAATTAACCTGCCCAAGAATGGGACAGAATAGAAAAACACAAGAAAAATTCTTGCGGTCCAAATTTCGTTTACTTGAATATATTAGGTGAGTCCAAACTTTCACCCATCACATGATCAAACGGAGAGCATACAGATCAGATGTTCCATCTTGAAATATTCAGTGAAGAAATCTTGCAAGCGAAGAAAGTGCGCCACAGAGGAGACAGACGGGCACAGAAGAAAGTGGCTGATCCTACGGTAGCTACCCGAAGATACAGACCACAAGAACGTCCAGACAAGCATGCCGCGGACATGCACATCCAGAACAGGCACAAACTCCACATGTCCATATGTTACACTGAAACACCAACAAAACCACACAGTATCCATTTTCTTGTGAGGAAAGGGGGAAGGTGTGTGAATTGCTCCTCCGAAACTGCGTAATTCAGGTTAAATTACATTGTGGCTTGACAATAGTTCCTTTAATTTAGTTGAATTAGTCACTTCTTGGGATTAAATCATATTAAATCAATGCTTTCTATAATTTCTTGTTAAATTGGGTTTCTTTTTCTTTCTTCTTATTCTTCTTAATTAAATTATGTTACTTCCTGGCCAAGAAGATTTTATCTTTGTTCAAGTTCAGCTTTTTTCATCAAAGCCTAAGCATCAAGGTTTATTCTGAATACTGCAGAATAATTAATACAATATTTTGAAGTTGGTCAACTTCATATTACATTTACAAAATTTACAATCTTTCAAAATATATTTCAACATATATCTTCTACAACACTTTAAAATTTAATTTACATATTTATATAATTTAAATAGTTCTCATAAAAAGGAGTATGTTGCCAAGAAAATATTTACTGCCACCAAAATATGAGGAAGAGTTATGTCATTTAGTGCGAGTAACAGGAATTTAAGTTTCAAAATTGGACAATAACATGAAATAGTCTCGGGGCAATCCACACAAACCAAGACATAAATGGTATCTTTACGCACACAATTTAAAACAATATACACTCAAAAAATTCTTTACATCACTAGAATTTCTTACCAAACAGCTATACCAACAGCTGCTTACTGAATTCCTGCAAGAGAATCATTATGAAAATATTTAAGTTGAGTCGCATGGCATCGACGAATGGATTGATCAGAACAATGCTGCAACAAGAAAGAAACTCCATTATGTAACACTTCAATAATTCGATAGGGACCCAAGAAACGAGGTGCGAGTTTCTTAGCAAAATGGGCCGCAGCCTTACTTATAGGGTAGTTTTTACACATAACAATGTCTCCCACCTTGAATGAACAGGGACCCCTACCCTTATTATATCTCATAGCCCTTCTGCGATGAGCTAACTTCAAATTTCGGGCAGCAGACTTCCAAGTTTTGACTATGTGTTCTGAAGAAAAGGTATCAGGAAGAAGGTCAGACAATTTCCATAAGTTACTTAAAGGGTTGTTCGGTGGGAAAGTAAACAATAAGGAGAACGGAGTGTGGCCATGACTTTCATGTTTGGCAGTGTTAAAAGCAAACTGCAACCACGATAGGTCTCTGTCCCATAAGGTATGATCCTGATGATGAAAGGCAATCAAGGCATTTTTCAGATTCCTCATCACTCTCTCTGCGTGTGAGGGGTTGGGGTAAAAAGGTGTAGTTGTAATATGTTGCACACCCAAACGAAAGCAGAAGTTCTTAAATACATGCGACAGGAACTGCGGAGCATTGTCCGACACCAGAGACTGGCACACACCAAAATTCTGAAAGATGGAACCAAGGGATGAAATAACCTTCTCCGCACGGGAATCCCGCAAAGGAAATAACCATGTAAACTTAGAGAAGGCGTCAACCACAACTAGAATGAAAGCATTCCCCTTCTTAGATCTGGGCAACTTACCTAAGAAATCGATAAAGAATTTCTCGAATGGTTTCTGTGGTACAGAAGAAGCAAGCTCACCAACCCGAGTATTCAAAGCGGGTTTGGCCATGGCACAAATTTGACAAGCCTTTATCCAATGCCGGATGTCTTGTGGCATGCCATGCCACCAAAAGGCAACTTGAATTTTAGCCAGGGTTTTCTTTATTCCCAGGTGAGCTCCAAAAGAAGACGCATGGAAATACTTAAATACCATCGGTTGGAGACTAGGAGGAAGAACTACCTTAGGCGACTTTTGCCTACCTACAAGAATCTGAAGAGTGTCACCTACCAAACGATAGTTACCAATAATTTCACCAGCCTTTAACCTGGTAATAAGAGGAGCAAGATCAGGATCCAAACCCTGATAATACGATATATCAGAAAAAGCCAGCGGAACATTAGAAAGAAGAGGGGCCAAGACATCATGCTGAAGAAGAGAAGCAGGAGTCGCAACAGAGTCAACAGGTTCTTCTGGCTCCGAAGGATAACCTTCAAACATACGCGAAAGCGTATCGGCCAGAACATTCTCAGTACTCTTAATATGGACACAAGTGAACTTGAAAGCAGAAAGGCGGACTGCCCACCGAGCCAACCGTCCAGTCTTTCGGGGCCTACCAAGACACCAAGATAGAGCTTGATTGTCGCATTCAAGAGTAAAATTCACGTGTTCAACATACATCTTGAATTTTTCAAGAGCAAAGAGGACAGCTAGAGCTTCCATTTCGTATATGGAGAAGGCTTGCTCTTGCCTGGTGAGAGATCTCGAAGCGTAAGCGATGGGCTTGCGTCCCTCCGGAAATTCCTGTAATAGTACAGCACCTAACCCCAAGGCTGACGCATCAGTCTGCACGATGAAGGGCTTCGAAAAATCAGCCATCGCCAGAATTGGCGGATTCATAATGGCGCTCTTAAGGTCTTCAAAAGCGGCTTGTTGCTCATCCGACCATACAAATTGAGCAGATTTAGCTCGAAGACGGTTCAATGGTGCTGCACGGGCTGAGAACTTAGGGATGAATTTGGAAAAGAAATTAAGCATCCCGATAAAGCGAGCCACACCCTTCACATTTATAGGCTTAGGAAAATTCCTGATGGCTACAGTACGCTCGGGATCAATCGCTACACCTTGAGGTGATATAAGATGACCAATAAATGACAATTGGGGCCTGGCGAATTGAACCTTTGCTGGTTTAACAGTGAGACCCGCATCCCTCAACCTACGAAAAACTTCATGAAGATGCTGGATATGAGATGTGAAATCCTTACTATAAATGACCAAATCATCCAAATAATTGTATACATACTCGAACTTGATATCAGAAAAGATGGAATCCAGGAGGCGTGTCAACACTTGAGCACCGGTGGCGAGGCCAAATGGTAGGCGGCAAAACTCGAAATGATTCCACTCGGTCGAGAAGGCAGTAATGTGTCTAGATGACTCTTTTAAAGGAATTTGATAGTACGCGCTATTCAGATCTAGCGAAGAAAAAACAGTGGCACCAGCAAACCAATGAGCGGCAGAGTGTATATCGGGTAGCGGCATGGCTTCAATATGGATTTTCTGATTCAGAGCACGATAGTCAATAACAGGACGGAAGTCATCTGACCCTTTAGGCACGAGGAAAATAGGACTAGCATACGATGACACAGACGGACGGATAATGCCCTGCTTCAGCATTTCATCAATTTTCTGTCTCATGACTTTAAGCTTAGGTGGGCACATACGATATGGAGCTAACCGAACTGGAGCTCGGTCCTTCAGCAATATCTCATATTCTAGAACGTTTGTCTGGCCAAGTTTATCAGTTAATACTTGAGGGAAACTAGAGATTAAATTCTGAATTTCATTCCTTTGCTCTACGGACAAATGATCCAAACTGACATCAGAAACTTTATCTGTAACAGCATTTAATGGCCGTTGAATCTCACTATGACTATTACTGACAGAAGGTCTAGGAAAGTGAATTTTAATTTTATAATCAGGAGCAAAACGAAAATGTATAAGCGCTCTTTGCAAGTCCAAAACTAAGCCAGTAAAACGAGCAAAGTCCACTCCCAAAATTACTGGACATACGAGATTAGAAATCACAATGAAAGAAAACTTCCACGAAAACTTACTAATCTTCAAATGAAGGGAGACTCGACCCAAAATTGAAAGAGGTGAGCCATCAGCAGCCACCACCGAACACAGATATGGATCAATATCTTCAACAGATATACCTAAAGTAAGCAAGGTCTTCAAATCAATACACGAACTCACAGCACCCGAATCCAACAATGCTACCGAGTGATACTTATTAAGCAAAATATCTATCATGGGTAAATAAAGAGGACGTCTGGCCTTACAGCCCATGCTACTATATAACACAGAATTACGCTGACTATCATGTTTCTGCAAAAAATTCAATGGTAACTCTAATCCAGAACTCTCATTATTATTATTATTATTATTATTATTATTATTATTATTATTATTATTATTAGAAGGCTGCACCATAGAAATTGAAGCTACCATAGGAGTGTTTCCTTGAGAAACCCTACGCTGATGACAATCTTTAACTAAATGTCCTATTTGATGACAAAAATAGCACGTTCTAGCTTCAGACCGATCATTACTTCTACCCAACACAGGAGTGTTGCGAATATCATTAACCGGCCTACTATCAGAATGAAAACGGGGAAAACCCCTATTAATAGATCTTTGAACTGGAAAACTATTATTAGTAAAGTTACTGTTAGAATATTCACGATGCACCCTGTCTCCACGAAGGGCATCATTCCTATGCCTATTACTAGAAACATCCCTCACATTAGAACGCGAGTTAAGAGAACGAGGAACAGAAAATTTTTGATTACTGAAATTACTAGAATTTCCCCTCAAAACCCCAGGACCAGCAAAAGAATTAGGCCTACGACTATCTGAACAGGCGACTTCAGCAGCTTGAGAAATAAGATCAGACAACTCATCAAAATTAGTAGGTCTTCGAGCAAACGTAAGACAAGATCTCGTATTAGGCTCGAGACCCGAAAGAATAACTTGTATGATTTGTAACTCAGAATCCGTTATCTGAAAGACAGCAGCCTGAAGCCTAATATCTTGTATAAATTCTGATAATGATTCGCCTACTCTCTGCGGTCTATAGTAATATTCATTCAACAAGTCATATCTAATACGAGAGGGAATAAACTGTGTTAATATTTGAGCATGGAAAGAAGCTACAGATTGATTAAGACAAACAGCCTTACAAAGAATGTCAAGAACACTATCTGAAACTATACCCAATAATAATTGTAACACCACACTATCCCTAACCTTAAAGTAAAGGGCTTGTTGATAGAACTTCACTAAAAAAGTCAAAAAGACCAGAACATCAGAAATCTGGGACACAACAAACATGGTTTGTCTATCTATTAATCTTTGCAGAGGATGAGGAACTTTAAGTGGCGCAAAGGCAGATATTAAGTCAGTTGAAAGAGGCGCTTCCAGATTCCTCGTCATCGGCGAAGAGATAAATGTAGAATCATTAGCTATTTGGTCAGACGTATCCTGAACCACATTAGGCCTATCTAGCAACTGCGGGGTAGTCTGAACTAAGACTTCTCGCTGATCATTAACCCTATTTAAAACATGAGGAGAAGTCTGCATAATTTTATCATCTGCCAAATTAATTAACTCTACCTCAGGAGTAGAAAGAAGGGGACGTAAATCCTGAAACAGTTTATCTAAATCCATAGAAAACGTCTGAGTATTAGGCATATCGCTTAACATGAACAAACGATTCTCTACATGCCATAAGCGATGACGGAAACGTCTCTTTTGTTTAACCGTAGCCTCTGGGTCAGCAAACAGATCAGTGGCTAAATTAACTAACTCAGCTACCTTTAATTTAAGTGAAGAAAGTTCAGCCAATGCTGCTTCCTCAGAAATAATTTGTTTAACGGGAATTGTAGTAGCAACTTGTTTCATTAAAGACAATAAAGAGGGCAAATCTAAAGTCTCACTAACAGGGACACCACGAATCCTGAGTTCAAAAAGCAACTCATCTTTTCTTAAAAGATCCCACGAAAGAGGGTAATGTAAATCCATGTTAAATATTTAATCAAAATTCAATAATTCCACTAAGGACAAAAAATTGATCCTCTAATTAACACCATGCGATCGAAGAGCGCATTCCTCCCCTGCCAGCCAGAATGAGATCAGCTAACAACGTGAAAAGTAAGGGGATCAGCAGAAAGCCGATATTAAAGAATGTTGGTAGCTGTCTGCTACCACTTGTAACGGTTTTAACTTGATTTGGGTTGTAATATAAAAATTATTTATTTAGGTTCTGAATAACTCTTGAAATGGAATAGAATAATTGCTTTCATAAATTGAATAACACTTGAATGCACTTGTAATAACTTGACTTCATTACTTGTAATACTGGGTGAAATTATTTATCATATCAAGAATAATTTGTAACTATAAATTCCAATATACTTATAAAACTTGAAGGTTAGGTTAAAACTCAGAATAGCAATAATTAAGCATAATATTAACATTACAACCAGCAACTAAACTGGATAGAAAATAATCAAATCAAAGTAGAACAAACTGGAAGCAACCACTGGGATCATTTCCCCAAGGAGAACATAGATCGTCTCATTCAGGGATCAAAAGAAGGAATGCGTAGAATACTAATTAAAGTCACTAGTGATGTATACTGAATATATTTGAATATCATAAGTGTATATATATCATTTAAATAAATACCAATCACAATTTTACATATATGAAATAAAATATATATTTACACACTATTTACAAGCAGCGATGCCAAAGATTCAGTTCTAGTCAAACCCCAAAATGTTGAACTACAATCCTAAGTACAGAAAACTATTTCACGACCTTCCAAACCATCTGGATTATGAACCTGAATAACCTAACAGAGAATTAAATACATGTAATATCTGAAATAATAGCAAAGTAAAATAAAAGGGGAAATTTAGATACATTTACTTGAGCTTACTAAATACTTACTATGAAAAATATTTAACGTAGCAGAAATCTAAATTGGAAAAAGTCACAAAAAATAAATAAGAAATAGCTAAATATGTAATACTCCAAATAAGAAAATATAAATGTGAGATATAGACTGGGTAATAATTATACAAATTTAAATATAAGAAAAATTTCAAGTTAAGAAAAGGAACAGAGAAATACTGGTTAAGAAAATATTTGATAATAGCAATAACTGTTTCCCAAGGAATTCCTAACGGAAAGGTACAAGCATAAGTTAAATGGCGACAGGAAAAATCTAGAACACGCGGCGTGACGTCAAGTAAAGACAGAAATAGAAATCTCAGATTTACAATATAAAGGTGTAAATATGTCCACAGTTAATTATGAGCCTAACATCCGGAACTGTACTTAAGAAAACTTCACTAAGAAAAAAGGGAAAATGAGAACTAGCCTCACACGAAAAACGCAATGGCAGTTATAACACGGAAATGCTGAAATATTAACTACAGTATAATAAGAATATAATTCTCAAAATCTTTATTCATAGACAGGGAAAAGAGATTTCAATTAAATACACAAAGAACTGTGAATGTCTATATATATACACGCGAGCAAACATTAAAAGGAAATTCTTACGTAGCAACGGCCTGAATCACGGCATACTGAATCGTACATATTTCTGTACAGGAAAAATGCACGCAAGAAACCAGGGGAAAGTTACGTAGAATGAAAAATAGTAAGCTTGCTTATTTGTTACTGTATTAGCTTAGAAACATCCTTACTTCAATGTAAATACAAATAATGGGGAAAACTGGAGTTGGCTAGAACTGATTCTAATTCAAAGCATAATAATCTGGATTAAGTAAAATATCACGGCATTCTCAACATGGCCGAGTGAACTTTAACTATATAAATCGCGAAACATGGTTTGTGAGAAAACCACAGACTGATATTTGACTGGCATGGTAAAATGCATTAACTACCGAAAAATGTACTCGCAATAAAGCATAACTCACCTCGAACAGCAAATGGTGAAACGGCAGAACAAACTTTAAAGCACTACATCGTTGAACTCCAGGCAACATACTAACGTTGCAACTTTCGCTTCACGGCAACCCTTCCGAAAAACTAGCAAGGGCTGCGCGCGCAGCGTGAAGACAAAAGAAAATCGAAAACCAGCCATGTTTACAAATACTCGTGAACAACGATAACCACTTCATCTTGTTCTTGCAGTGTTAAGTCTTTTCTTACATTCCTTTCTTTGGTTCACCGCTTCCCATGTCTCAGAGGTAATCCAGTCTTTACTACCTCTCTCTCTCTTGCCTAGAACCTTTTCACACGTATTAATATAAGCACTTTCAATGTTCTTCCAACTTTGCTCAATATCCTGTCCCTCTTCTTCCTCCCCTAGCTGTTGGAAACGATTTTTCAGTTCTATTGAAAAAAGTTGTTGTGCCTCTGTACCTTTAATTTATCAAAGTTATACTTTATCCTCTTCGTTTGATGTATGTGCCTAGTATTAGTACTAGCTATCTTGAGTCGGAGCGAGGCCATTATTAGATGGTGGTCGCTTCCCACATCTGCCCCCCTCTTATTCCTCACATCCAACAGAGAAGTTCGCCATGTCTTACTAATAGTAAAATGATCAATCTGGTTCTCCGTTACGTGGTCTGAAGAAACCCACGTCACTTTATGGCAATTCTTGTGAGGGAAGATTGTGCCTCCTATCACCAACCTGTGGTTGCTACAAAGTTTGATAAATCTTTCTCCATTCTCGTTTCTAGTACCTATACCATTGCTACCCATAATGTTTTCCAATCCTTGGTTGTCATTTCCAACCTTCGCATTCAAGTCTCCCATCATGGCCAAGATATCCCTTTTCTTTGTCTTTAAAAGGGTTTGGTGTAACTGACCATAAAACTGGTCTTTTTCTTCTTCTTCTCCTGTCTCCGTTGGTGCATAACACTGCACAATTGTAATTGGTCTAACTCTTGATGCAAAGCGTGCTACTACAATTCTTTCCGAGACTGGATACCATTCTATCAAACTCTTTCTTGCCTTTTGAGTGATCAGTAGTCCGACACCTTCTCTATGTTCTTCTTCTCTTCCTGAATACAACAGGCTGTTCCCTTCCTCAGTCCTTTTTTCGCCAAACCCGTTCCATCTCATCTCGCTCAGACCTAGTATATCTAGCCTATATTGCTTCATCTCCTTAGACACTTCAGCCAATCTTCCTGCCCGCCACATTGTCTGTACATTCCATATTCCAATTCTCGTGTCCGATTTCATGCCAAAGGTCTCATCCGTTTTGTCCGTCCGGTTTCTGCTCATTGGTGTTTCTTTAATAGGGTAATCTCGGGTGTGTAGGTTATTAGCCTTCAGCATCCAAAGCCTGATGAAGGGGCTGCCTTCTAAGCATCCAGGCCTACTGATTTTCTGTCAGGGTTTCTTCCCTTAGCCTTTGAAGTTCCCACTTCTAACTACAAGGCAGCAGTTCCAGTTCTATTTACCCCGAATTGGAGGGTTGCCTCTTCCGTAGCCCTGGCAAGGGACCCTTACATGGAACTACCAGCCGGGTCAGCTGGACCATGGTTTTTTTAAGAGGTGTTACTCCTCTATCACTCGCCCTTTGTCCTGACTTGTGACAGGCAGAGCCTGGCTTCCCAAAATTGGGCCCGGGTTGGTGGGTTTACACCCCACCTCCCCCCCCCCCCCGGGTCCCGATTATACTCCATGCCTCATATACCTTTCTTTTTATCCAATCATCTTCAATTCTGAAAATATTTGTCTCACCAATGTTATGTTTGTTTTCTGTCATATGTTGGCTAAGTCCAGTAGAACATTTACCACTACTTACATCCCTTATATGCTCACAGATTCTAGTTTTAAAGTCCCTCCCTGTTTCCCCGACATAAATTCCCTCACAATCACTGCATTTTACTGAATATGCTCTGGAATAATACATTTTTTCATTGTTCGTGCCAAGATGTTTGTACTAGGAAAACAATTTTTCAATAGTTTTTTCCATTTGATATGTGACAAACCCGCCCCTAAGGGATGAAAGGTGTGGAAGGATACCAGACTAGGGCCAACCCAGGGAAGCTAATCTATTCCCTGAAAACGACTCCACCCAAAGGTAAGGACAGATCCCAGGGGGGGCACAAAAGTAAGTAAAAGCTCCTGATTCAAACTACAGTAACAGATAATATAATTTAGAACAAAAAGGTTACAAGACAGTAAAATTTACAGAAAATTGTTTTGCCCGAAAGATAAAAACAATAATAATTTACATAACTGTTAACATGAATTCACATTTTGTTTGACAAATAACCTGATAGTGTGTTTTTGACAAACATTGTATATCCAAATTTTATAATAATGGGACATTAATATTTCATGTTATTTCAAGAGCTAAAAGGGGATTTATTCTCATACATACATTGAAAACAGAAGCTGAAATTACAAGTCATTTTACCTTATTACATCATTATTGAACACACAACAAAGAAGGGGGCTTTACAATTTTTCTCAAAGTTTACACAAAAAACAATACAAGGAGGATGGCTTTAATTTTGTAAAGAATGTTTAACAGAAATATGCCAAATAAAAATATAAATGTAGGCCTACAACAAGAACTTACATGGGGGATGAAATTTAGAAAAAGGCGGGAACAATATTGCTGATTGAGATGCCTTTAATATTTCAATCGACAGGAGAACGGACATGGCACAAAAACAAAACATAAAAGTCACAGACCAAAAGAAATTAAGAATGCACGAATTTAAAATCATGGCATGATGATGCGAACTAGTTATGCTATCAGAAAGAAACCACCAGCAACCCGAATAAACCGAAAACCCTTTAAAAATAATTCTACAAAAGCTAAAGAAGACAGACTACAAGCTTTCTACGAAGAATCTACTCAAATTGCACTACCAAATCAATCTGAGTAACTACCAGCTATCAAGCACAGAAAGATGGAGGGGGGAGATTCTACAATTACGTAATTACAAAGCTAAAACACAAGAAAAATAAACTAAAAACCCTGTTGCAAACCTGAAGAATACTTTCGGACTACATTATCCCCACAACAGAAGCACTAAAACTGAACAAATCACATTTAAACTGACAAACAAAATGAGGCTACTAAAACAGGTCTGTAGAGGAAGGCCGCCACGCCACATTCTAATGCTACCAAGAACAGAAACTCGCAGGAAGGCTGTCTCAAGGAGGAGAGGGAGCAGCCAGCGAACCTACGCCACCCATAGCACACTCAATTGAGCAAGGCTGCTCCGTCTAGCGAACAACAAGCAGATCGCCTCCAGAAGGTGGTGCAACCAGCGACTTGAATAGAAACTAATTGAGCCGGCTTCACATATCGGCTCAGGGGGTACTATTCCGTATTTCTGGAAAACTTCTTTATGCGTTCGTTAACGTGGGGAATATATGGTAATCCTATATATCTTGTAATATTGTTTTCTTTCCTTTTATCATCTTTTTTAGCACTTCCATTTTCAACACTTTCCCATATATTGTCTATTTTTCTACCACAATACCCATTTATTTTTGCTAATCTAAATATTTATTTCTTTTCCTTTTTCAGTGTTTTGTGAATGTTGCATAAACCAATGGCTGTATAAAGGAAATTGCACCATAAGTTGTTTTTAATTCTGTGGTGATGTGTTGAACTCTTGTGTATATACATTTCCCCATTACTTGTTTTGCTATGCTGTCCCAACCCCAAACCATGTTGATGTAGGGTAATCCTAAGGTCCGAAAAGTTGATGGTGTTGTTCACCGATTTTTCAGTCTAAATCTCACCCTATTGTGGTAACTGTTGAACTCATCTAGCATTGTGTCTGAAATATCCTTCCTAGCTATCACCAAAATTTCATCCATGTAACGCATGTAAAGCAATATATTATCCATGTTCTTCCCAATCACCTGTCTTTCCATTAAATGCAAAAAACACGTCCGATATGAACCCCGACACTGGGTTTCCCATAGCTAAACCATCTTTTTATTTGTAAATAATTCCATCAAATTGAAACATGTTGTATTCAGTACACACCCTGAACCATCTTTCATATTCGTTGGCCACCACACAGTCCACTCCTTGTTCAATAAGCCATCACAATAAACATTCACTTGCTTGTTCTCTCTGTATGCTAGGATATAAAGAGACCACATCCAAACTAAACATACATAAATCATTTCCATACTCCATATTCTCTAAAAGGTTTCTTGCTTGAAACGAGTTGCCAATAGACCATCTTGTTCTCTTTTGTATATCACTTAATCTTTTCACCAAAATTTTTGCCACAAACAATGACAAAATGAATTTTCCCAGAGTGTATTCAGTAAATTGCAGTGATTGTGAGGGAATTTATGTTGGGGAAACAGGGAGGGACTTTAAAACTAGAATCTGTGAGCATGTAAGGGATGTAAGTAGTGGTAAATGTTCTACTGGACTCAGCCAACATATGACAGAAAACAAACATAAATATTTTCAGAATTGAGGATGATTGCGTAAAAAGAAAGGTATATGAGACATGGAGTATAATCGGCACCCAGGGGGGTGTGTTTGAATAGATATGATGGGGATGTAGGTGAGGATTGGTTGGATGTAATGAGGAGATTGAGAAGGGAAAATCCGGTGGTAAAAATTCCCCGGCCGCCTGTGGAATGCATAGAGGAAGCAGTATTTGATATTCCAAAGGAATGGAAAACATATTTTAGGAACAATGTTTTTATTGATGGTGGACAAATAAGTTACCATGATGAAACTCAGTCTTCCTTATGGGCAGTATAGAATGAGGTGTCACCTGAGGTAGAGTAGAAACGTCATGTTTTAACTTTTAACTTTTATTCACTGGTTTTGAAATAATTTTAAAAACGTCTTTTTATTGTATTTGACTCAGTGGAAATCAGGACCGATATGGATGTTTTATTGTAATCAACATGATATCTTTAATAGCTGGATAGAATATTGTAATTAATTAACTTATTAATAGGGATAGTCACATTTCGTTAACCCCCAAAACACGAAATTAGTAATAGAAGTTCAAATTACTGTAATAAATTCGTTTCTGGTGTTGTTTTATTGAAAATATGTGTTCATTCATTCACGAAGTTTCGCGAAATGTAATACTTTTCGCGAAATATCCGGTTTTTAAGGTTTTATCCCATTTTTACGCGAAATACGGGAAAATGTAAAAGTTCTACTTTAAATAAACTCATATTTGAATGTATTCTTTTTTTTTCACGATAAATAATTTAATTAAAAATGAGAGCCGTTGATGAAAAAGGGAGTCATCGGCTTGATTTGAAACTCGAAGAAGTCAAGGTCACTGAAGAAGAGTAGGGACTTGAGAGGAAGGAGAAATCGGCGGCCGGCGGCGTGAATTCACGGCCGATCTGTTCACCTATAAAAGTTATAACTGTTCATTATATAATAGAAGAATAATAATAAATCTTTAATCATGAATTAAAATAACCTGTAAGTTACGTACTTCAACAATCTCACGTTTTACGAAGTGGGTGTTGGAGGCTACAACCTGTAACGTCATGCTTCCAGCCGAATCTAGCGTGAAAGAGACGGAAGTAGGAATGAGCATCGATGTTAAAATCGGCGATAACGTCTTTGGAGGTAACCGTCGATGAGCCGATAATATCGACCTGAAAACATCGATGTATTTTTGTTTTCAGAAAATTAGGCAACATTCATAAATGAACTAAAATATTTCCATGAAAACTATCGATGAAAAAAATCGATGTTTTTTTGGAAATTTTGTCAGTATGTCCTCAATGTCAGATTCAATATGTAAATTCATCAAAATTAATGCAAAAAACAGTTTAAAAAAAAATTGATATCTGGGAGAAACATCGATTGTTTTTCATCGATGATGGTGATGATGATGACGAGTGATTATTTTAACTTTATTCCTATTTCTATTTTTAAGTTCTATGTGTTGACAAATAAAATATTATAGGATGAATGTGTGCATTTTTTTAACTGCCGTAACCACAATGTAAAGCAAGGAGTTTATTTTAATTTTAAACTAAAATACAAGCCCCTCAAGTAAATCGGGTAAGCTGTTTATTTATGTTACAGCATTTCATATGAATTCAAGACATTGTCATATCACTCCTGCATGTTGCTTGATATATATATTATCAGTGTACGGAAAAAATACAGTTAGATTTAAAAGCTGATTTTCAAGACTTTTTTTTTACCGTTTTTATGACGAAATCCAATTTTTATATAGCGAAATATATATAGAAATTTTGCATTTTATTTGACGAAATCCTGGGTTTTTATTCACCACAAATCATCAACTCTACTTATTAATTACCAACTAAGTAATGATTTATTTTGTCCTCTCATTGTAAATAGAGTAGTTATCTTAGTAACTTTTGTCCCCATTGTTTCCAGATCTTTAAAATTGTCCCCATTGTTTCGAAGCTTAGAGCCCACTGATGATTTGACTTGGTGATTGCTTATGTAAATATTCAAATTTAGCTTTGAAAGGGTTACTACTGAATATTCAAGTATTCTGAAGTAGGGTGAGGATAGACAATTCTTATTTTTCTGCACTTTTTACTGTAACCAAAAAATCTAACAGCACCAGATTGACTTTTATTTTATTCTGGTTTCCTTTTATTTCTATTAAATTATTTGTTTGGGCAACAGCAATAATAGCCCAGTCAAATGTTACATCAGAACTTACATTAAATGGAGTATTAATGATTTTTGGAGGGGAGTTTCGGACCACTACTGGGATCACAAATCCAGATTTGCAACCCTCGGAAACCTGTGCTCGCTGAATGGCGGTCAAAATAAACCGGTTTTTTGGTTTTTCGACAATATCTCCTAAACTATGCGTTTGTTGGAAAGAATCTTTCTTAGCTTTTTTAAAGTAAAATAAATTTTCTAAAATCTTAGATCAAAATTAGTTTTTGTAAGTTATATAGTTACCGCGATACGGCTTTTCAAAGATTGGCCTTTTTTTCCAAAAATTTAAAATTTTAATTTTTCTTCGTGTTTCGAACTGAAAACGGCAAAATGACACGTCTTACAGAAAAGTCAAAGAACAAAAGTTGTAGGCAATTTAATAAGCTTTAATTTGAGCTATAGGTGGTCCTTGTAGCTTAGACAGTCTTGTCATAAATGACAAAAACCAAAAAAAAGGAAAAATGATTTTTTGATTGAAAATTGAATAACATCGTTTCCTCCACCAACACCTTAATTTTTTTGGTTACATGTTGGCGGATAATGTCTTATAACTGTGTGTAGAAACTATTTGTGTGTATAGAAACTAATATTGGGAAGAACACAGTGAAGTCATAATATATATTATTAAGGCTATATTTCACACTTTAACTTCAACTATTAATTATTTACCTAGGACTACGTAGTTTCAGTCAGCTACAGATGTAGCTGAGGATAGTCACAAGGACTACGTAGTTTCAGTCAGCTACAGATGTAGCAGAGGATAGTCACAAGGGTGACTGAAACTACGTAGTCCTAGGTAAATAATTAATAGTTGAAGTTAAAGTGTGAAATATAGCCTCAATAATATATTTGTGTGTAGCCTATATGTGTCTATGGGAAATGGATTTTTCCAGAAAAAATATTTAAGCAGAATATTTCATAAAAATGTATTTACTTTTAAACCAACAGGCAAGAGGAATTTGGGGTCTTTCTCTAAAAGCACATTTTAACGGATTAAGATGAGTATTTCTCATAATATATGTTATAAAAGCTAGACATTGTTTTTAAGATCATGTGTGAATATTAGGAAAGTGATCTTTACAATCTGTGCTTCACAACTGAAATTATAAAACTCCAACTAGTTGACTTTTCAAGTTGTTTATTTTGCATGGATACCATTTAAACACCCATATTTTATGCTGTGTTTACATATTGGATCCCAAATAATTAGTAACTCAGAGTGATCAGTAATCTTTTATAGACAATAAATAACTATTTCCATTCACTATTTATGATTATGAAACCTGAACATAGTTATGGCCTTTCTATCCAGCAAGCAGAGTTGACTATTCAACCCTTCATATTTGACATCTAAACATGGATTCACAGTCATCTGTAGATACCAAATCTTGTCCGCATTGTGGAAAAGAGTTTAAATCTATAAATATACACATAAGTAAAGCCCATCCAGAAATATATCGCAAAAAATTAGTATCTAAATACGAAAAAAGGAATGGAAATTCACAACAAATCGGAAATTCCAACAATGAATCACAAGATACTAATGGTAGCAATGATTGTACTACAATTAATAGTAACAAAGAGAGTATCACTAATAATGTGAATAACGATACTTTATCAGCAGATAATGCTTTACCCAATGAAAATGACAAAGTAATCAAGCAATTTGAAAGTGCATTAGAAGAACTTGTAATAAATCCTAACCTTGAAGTACTTCAAGATGTATGTGTGGAGATTTCAGAGTTCTTATCTCATGCTATTCATTCACTTCCAGGACCAAAGCATCCTGCAGTTCATTATTATAAGATGAGAAAGAACAGGCAAGGCAATCACAGTAATTCATATTCCATAAGTAATAACCCAGCTAGGTTAACCAAAAGGAAAAGACAAGCCAATAGGCAAAAATACCAATATGAGGTTGCTCAATTATAATCAACGTCGGAAAGTTGTGAGACAAGTCTATATTAATAAAAGGAAGTGTCTGTCCTCCGTCTGTCTGTCTGTCTGTCTTCCGTCTGTCCTCCGTCTGTCCGCGATGCCCAGCGAAATCTACTGAACGCAGAGATCTGAAATTTTATACATAGGCGGACTAAAGGGTCGGAATGTGCACCTCGAAGCCGGAATTTTAATTTTCGCTTTAGTTCGTGAGTTATGAGTGAAAAACGGGCAGAAAACGTGTATTTATTCCGTTTTCGAAGCATGAGTTTTCAGTAATACAAATCAATTACACTAGGCTTTGGCTATTTTTGTCAAACCTTCGACATAAAAGCATCGCGATCTGTTGAATGTTGTAGCTCACGCTGGTCGATTCATTTGTTTTTAATGTCAGGGCACGAAAACATAATATGAAATTTTCAACCTACACCGAAGAGGATTATTATTATTATTATTATTATTATTATTATTATTATTATTATTATTATTATAGGGATAATCAATATTAGCCTAAATATGGTCTAACGTTGTTCGATTTGGACGAAACTCACTATACAGGGGTTTTCCGGGCCAAGGAACTCGAATCTGAGGTCGCTTTTACCAGGTGACGCTATCTAATCATGATATGTAGTCCACATGATTTAGGTGTTAATATAATGATTTAACTATTATGCTCTTAATTTTTAATTTTTGAAATAATTATCGCGGGCGAAGCCGCGGGCACATGCTATCTTAAAATAATAAAATGACGTGTTTGTCTGTCTGTCCACGATGCACAGCGAAATCTACTGAACGCAGAGATCTGAAATTTTAAACATAGATGGGCTGAAAGGTGGGCGAATGCGCATCGAAGCCGGATTTTTAATTTTAGCTTTCGTTCGCGAGTTGTGAGTGAAAAACTGGCAGAAAACGTGATTTTAGCGCTGTCAAAGCATCAGATTTCAGTAATACATTTCAATGTCAAATCAATTGCAGTTGGCTTTGGCTATTTTTGTCATACCATGGTAATAAAAGCATCGCGATCGCTAGAATGTTGTAAGCCCACGCTGGTCGATTCATTTGTTTAGAATGTCAAGGCCCGTAGACATATTAAATTTTCAACCTACACGGAAGAGGGGTAATCAACATAGACCTAAATATGGTTAAACATCGTTCGATTTGGACGAAACTCACTATACAGGGATTTTCTGGGCCAAGGAACTCGAATCTGAGATCGCTTTTACCAGGCGACGCTATCTAATCGTGACATGTAGTTTACGTGATTTAGGTGTTAATAAATATAATGATTTAACTATTATGCTCTTAATTTTTAATTCTTGAAATAATTATCGCGGGCGATCGCTTGATTTTGTAAGTCCATCCTGGACGATTCATTTATTTAGAATATCAAGGCCCGAAGACATGAAATTTTCAACCTACACTGAAGAGGGATAATCAATATAGGCCTAAATATGGTCAAACATTGTTCGATTTGGACGAAACTGACAGGGGTATTCTGGGCCAAGGAACGCGAATCTGAGGTCGCTTTTACCAGGGGACGCTACCTAATCGTGGAATGCACTCCACGTGATTTAGGTGTTAATAATTATAATGATTTAACTATGCTCTTAATTTTTAGTTTTTAATTTTTGAAATAATTATCGCGGGGGAAGCCGCGGGCACATGCGGGCACATGCTGTTTGTCTGTCTGTCCACGATGCCCATCGAAATCTACTGAACGCAGAGATCTGAAATTTTAAAGATAGATGGACTGAAAGGTGGGCGAATGCACCTCGAAGCCGAATTTTTAATTTTAGCTTTCGTTCGCGAGTTATGAGTGAAAAACTGGCAGAAAACGTGATTTGCGCTGTCAAAGCATCAGATTTCAGTAATACATTTCAATGTCAAATCAATTGCAGTTGTCTTTGGCTATTTTTTTCATACCGTGGAAATAAAAGCATCGCGATCGCTTGAATGTTGTAAGCCCACGCTGGTCGATTCATTTGTTTAGAATGTTAAGGCCCATAGACATATTAAATTTTCAACCAACACGGAAGAGGGGTAATCAACATAGACCTAAATATGGTTAAACATCGTTCGATTTGGACGGAACTCACTATACAGGGATTTTCTGGGCCAAGGAACTCGAATCTGAGATAGCTTCTACCAGGCGACGCTATCTAATCGTGGTATGTAGTCCACGTGATTTTGGTGTTAATAATTATAATGATTTAACTATTATGCTCTTAGTTTTTATTTTTTGTAGTAATTATCGCGGGCGAAGCCGCGGGCACATGCTAGTAATGAATAAACATAATTCTCCTCAGTGTAAAGTATCAACTTCCACAATTACTCAGCACTATCAAAAGCTATTTGGAGAAGCTAATAATTTGACTAACATGCAAGAGGTTGATCCAATTTCTGAAGAGGATATAGAAATAACTCTCGATGAAATTAATTCTGCTATGAAAAGAATAAAAGTTGACACTTCACCTGGCCCAGACAATGTTCTTATTAGGGCATTAAAAGAGCTGCATACAAACAAAATGTTGTGTTTAATAGCCAATGCAATGCTACGCCTTAAGAAATGCCCAGAGATATTTAAAAGGGCTAGGACGATTCTAATATTTAAAGGCGGTGATGCTGAGCAATTATCCAATTGGAGACCGATCTCAATTTTTTCGGTGATACGACATGTAATTGAAAAAGCAATTGACTTGAGATTACGATCATATTTAGAATTTTCAGCACATCAAAGAGGATTTATCTCCCTTCCTGGTACTCACTTAAATACATCTATCATTAATGGTTGCCTTAAGGATGCCAAAATAAATAAGAAAGATTGTAGTGTAATATTCCTTGATATTACAAAGGCCTATGACAATGTGGGACACGATCATATTAAAAGGTGTTTAATGCATATTAGCATGCCAAATAACTTAAGAGAGTTAATTGCTGATCTAATTCAAGGAAATCACATTCAAATAGAATGTAATAAAAACAAAACGACGTGCATTGAACTAAGAAAAGGAGTTGCACAAGGATCACCTATTTCTCCCGCATTATTTAACTTAGCCATAGATGATACCATTAAAAATTTAACAGATCATGAAATTGAGCAAAGCCACGGCTTCAAGATAAATCACTCTGCTAAAAATATATCAGCATTGGCATTTGCAGATGATATAGTTCTAGTTGCTAAGAATGAAACATCTGCCCAGTCACTACTGAATCTAGCAACAAGCCATTTGACTGAAATTGGATTCAGTCTTAATTCAACTAAATGTAAAATGATTAATATTAAAAATGGTAAACTTAGTCAAGATTCAACTGTTAAATTGGGAACTGCCAACCTAAATTGTTTAAAAAGTGATGAAACCGTAAACTACCTAGGAGTTACATTTTATGATGAAATTGTTTTTGATCAGAATAAAATAATTAAAGATTTGGAAGATAATTTATCATATCTGTCAAATTCAAATCTTCTCAATCCAGACCAAAAAGCAAACATAATCAATCAGTATATTTGGCCATGTATTGTATACCCTATCCAAAGTACTCCATTAAATAAAATTCCAACCAAGTTCTTAGAAGATGTTGACAAACTCTTACGATCAACCATAAAAGAGATTATTAGCTTGCCAAATGATTGTCCAAATGACATGATTTATTCTCCGAGGAAATTCAGGGGATTGGGACTCGTTAATGCCGAATGGGAAGCTCACATTCAACAATTCAACATCGCTCAATGCCTTAGTAAAATATATGATGAACACCTTCCCTTTTGTAGAGATTTAGATAAAGAAAAGGAGGACATACTGTCACATTTCAGCATTAGGTGTGACGAAACAACACTAACCAAGACAGGCCGATGGTTAAGAAATGAAATGAGAAAAAGATCTTTTGAAAAATGGTGTGGACTCCCTCACAAAGGTAAAGGCGTTTCAGTCTATAGTGAAAATCCCAATACCAACACATGGATATCCAATAGAAAAGGTCTCTCTTGTTCACAGTGGACTAATGCAATCAAGATGTGTTGTAATATCTCTGCGGTGAGGTCTGTACCTGGAAGGAGTCAAACTACATCACTCTGCCGGCATACAGGTTGCAATAATCCAGAAACCTTGGGCCATGTATTGGGTAGTTGTAAAAAGGGTGAATTATTGAGAAATTCTCGCCACCACCGTGTCCTTTCAGCGATTGCCACAGCCCTTCGACGACAAAAAGACTGGGAAGTGTATGAAGAGGTGCATTGCATCGCGGAAGATGGCAGTAATCGAAGAGCCGACATAATAGCCATCAATAGAACTGTAAAACGAGGGTTAATTTTGGATCCTACAGTTCGCTTAGAAGAGGATAGAGAACAAGCTAAGCGTGTGAGTGCGGAAAAGGAGGCCATATACCAACCATGCATCCCTCACCTTAGTGAGAGCTATAACTTACCTGTCAATGCATGGGAGGTGAAGGGTCTGCTTTTCGGAGCATGCGGTGCAAGTTTCACCTTTGTTAATTCATTTCTTCAGTCTCTCAATATTTCTAAAGACACTGTTGTTAAAATATGTATTAGGGTTTTAGAAGATTCGCTATTTTTATTGCACAATCATTTATATGGTACTTAGAATTCTTATGTTCCGTTTCAATTCAGTTCATGTTACTATGTAATGTATGATTCTTTTTCTTTGTTTGTTCTGGATCTGTATGGTCACCTGGATTGCCAAGCAGATGACTTGAATAAAGTATTTCTCTCTTAAACCATGTGTGAGGTTCCTGGTATGGGATGGTATGGGACCTGGGAAGTCGAGGGTGGGGTGATGTTTTCATCCTCACTTGAAGAACTGTCATTCTGGGGTGTGGGCACATTGCGGCAGAATTTTTCCCTTGCAGAAAGTGCACAAAACTGAGCATTTCAGCTCAGTTTTGTGGCAGCTGCAGCTCCCAGTCATTACCTTGGTTGCAAGTTGTTACCTTGGCAAGCGTCAATAATTCCATACAAGTCGCTAATAAGAAGATTGAAGTTGACCCTCTCACAATATTTCAGCGAGTTAGCATCACCATAAAAATCCGACTGAGAGTTGAAAGCCCTCTTCAAGAATGAATTGCCTCCTTACCCAATGGGTCATTCCACCTCAATTCATCCAGAAAAAAAGTGAAATGTAACCCTCCGGTCTCAGATTTTGATGAAAATTTGTAGCGTGGTTCCCATATGCATGAGAAACAAAGATCTGAATTTTTAGCTTCCTGTCTGTTATAGATTCGGAGATACACTTCTTTGAAAACATCGTGTTTTAGGAAGAATAGTGTCGGGACAGGAGTAGGTTTTGTGTGCAGACTGTTACATTTTTGCTTGTACCATGCCTGTGAATGTTAGCAGAACCATAACACATGATCATTCCAATGCAAAAATGACTGCTGAGTTCAAATCTGGTGTTAGAATTTGTCTAACACTTACAGAAATGTTGTTATGGGCATGTAAACTTAAAAATTGAAACTGTAAAAAGGCAATCGCGCCTCCTCATAAAAACCATGATATCTCAAAAAGTAAACTAGATACAGCTGAATGCTTTGCACCATTGGAACGAGCAGGGAATTTCCATCTAGATCAAATAAAAAAACTTGTGGGACTTTGTTGGGTGAATTTTTTTTCTTCACATATGTAAAAATAGAATATTTGAGTATGGATTACATACATATGTTGAACAGAGTTTCCAGATAATTATGGAGCTACAGTATTACAAGCCAAAGTAATTCAGTGTTATAATCAGTTCTTACCATTAAGTGCACAGAAATCCATTACCACAATTATAACATTTTTACACGGTAAGTTAAACATAATATGTTTGGAGCAGACCTGTTACATTACATTAATTTGTTAACAGCTCGATACCCAAATTATTAAGTGTACTGCCAATCCAAATATAAAAATTGACCACAGATATCATTTTATTTAGGCCTATAGATGTGCTATACATCAAGTATTGATTATAAAAGATATTTATGAGTGGTGATAAGTAAATATTCACAATTAATAGATATAATAACATGCCTATTACATTTGTAAGGACAATTTAAATTGGAGCTAACAGATTGTTGCACTGATTTATAATGATCTGTTACTCTATAAGAGTTAGGCTACTTCGTCTTCATGAAGTAGTAGGCCTACACATCACATTTAGTAGTACAAACTGGGGATGCTACACTGATGTTCCAACTGAGGGCCGGGAAGGAATTTGTTACATAGAAGTCTTGGCAATTGTTCCATTTTTCCTGAATTTCAGCAGTACATTTATCAGATATGAGGTACTGTCTACCTGTTGCAGTATCTGGAATGGGTACATGTAGTAAGATGTGACTGAATGGAACCAAGCACTTATCTTCTTTCTCTGACCAATGATATGATGTAGATGGGCCATTAGGATGCATGAATATTACACTTGCATCTCCTTCATCTGTATCTGTAATTATGTATTTAATAGATAATTATGCACTCGAAAAAAACAATCAGATCCATGAGCATAATACCAGAACCAATATAAATTACCACAGATGTAATATAAATAAAAATGTGTCGATGAAGGATGTACAACACCAAGGTGTAAGGTTATTTAATAAATTGCCAGCTGAAATCAAATTAATTGCAGGTATCTCAAAACGACAGTTTCAATCTAAATTAAAAGGGTTTTTAATAACAAAATGTTTGTATAGTTTAGATGAATTGTAAAAATTGTAATTCTTGTAATGTACCCTTGCTTAGATTAATCTCCTTAATTTTATTTTTATGTGACATGTCCATGTGTCTAATTATTAATCTTTTAGTGTAATATTTGTAGTAATTTTATGTTTATGTTGCTTTTGTGTTTACAATAGATATAGGATAAGTAAGTTACTGTATTATGACGAAGCCAAGGATCTTGTATCCCTACGGTGAATAAAGAATTGAATTGAATTGAATTATCTACTTCATTAACTAAACCAATATACCATTTTTTGTCGTATACACAACAAACAAAACTGTTTAGTTTTACAGTTTCATGTACTGTAAGTTCTGCATCTGAAAACTGGAAGACTAAAGACAAATGATCATCTGTGCTCAGACGTTTTGCTCCCAAAATGTTACAAGATAGAGGTATGAAATGATGAAAACTTTGTGTTCTTGCAACCCTACTTGCTGCTTTGGATTTTTCACTCTGCAGTTTGTGAACATTTTCCACTTCTGCTGCAGATATAAAGTGAAATTTAATTTTTGAGAACTGCTGGCTCAGAAATCAAACATCTGCTTTGACTCCAGTATTTGTTTTTGTATGGCCGTTGCATTCTAGCCTTGGTGGCAGTTATCTTGACAGCATCTTCAATGCCATCACAAGATGACTTGCCGTAAATGTACTGCTGAAATTCAGGAAAAATGGAACAAATATATTGCAAAGACTTCTATGTAACAAATTCCTTCCCGGCCCTCAGTTGGAACATCAGTGTAGCACCCCCAGTTCGTACTACTAAATGTGATGCTTAGGCCTACTACTTCATTTAGACTAAGTAGTCTAACTATTATAGAGTAACAGATCGTTATAAATCAGTGCAACCATCTGTCAGCTCCAATTAAAATTGTCCTTACAAATGTAATAGGCGTGTTATTATATCTATTAACTGTGAATATTTACTTATCACCACTCATAAATATCTTTTATAATCAATACTTGATGTATAGCACATCTATAGGCCTATCTAAAATTATATCTGTGGTCTATTTTTATATAAGGTGTTGCAAAATTCCATACACAAACTGCTATGGATTGTAAAGGTGACCAAAACAAAGTTGTTTTGTTATATAACCATAGGCTGGAAACCAATGGTTACACCAGTAGTCACCTTCGAATGGAAACATGCTGACACACAATGAAGGTATGGTGACCATTTGAGCTGGTTGTGGTGAGGTTTATTTACAGATATTGTTCACATGTGCGGCCTCCTGCTTCAATACACGATCTGCAACGACACAATACTGCTTCTCTCATATGGTGGAATACTCCAGGGGTATGTTGTAATTGGTTGGCAGCTACAAGAATCCGTGCAACAAGATCCTCCTCTGACACAGCTGGTGTTTCATACACTAAACTCTTTAAATGTTAAGTGGGGTAAGGTCAGGAGAACGAGCAGGCCATGCAATGGGTACACCCCGGCCAATCCAATTTTCACCAAATGTGTCACGTAGATGCCCTCGAACTTGAAACAGAAACAAATGTGCGAGGATTTTGTAAACGCTGACCAGGATATCGCTCAGCATAGAGACATTGTGCAGCTGTGGAATTGCCATTGCATGCACCATAAACTAGGTGGATATTCGCGAGTTCAACAAAACTGTAATCTTCCATCGTCCTTACTCAATGCCTAAGAACAAGCAGAATGAATAAAAGCAAACATCTACCTAAACTGTGTACAATCTGCAACATGTCACGTGTTTGTCATGCACAGGGATGTTTGTTTCTACTCAACGATGTCTGTCTTCGAAGGTGACTACTGACATACCTATTGGTTTCCGACCTATGGTTATTTAACAAAAAAATGTTTTTGGTCTCCTCTACAATCCAAAGCAGTTTGTGTATGGAATTTTGCAACATTCATGTATTTGGATTGGCAGCACACTTAATAATTTGGGTACTGAGCTGTTAACAAATTAATATAATGTCATGTATCAGGTCTGCTCCAAACATATTATGTTTAACTTACCGTGTAAAAATGTTATAATTGTGGTAATGGATTTCTGTGCACTTAATGGTAAGAACTGATTATAACACTGAATTACTTTGGCTTGTAAGACTGTAGCTCCATAATTATCTGGAAACTCTGTTCAACATATGTATGTAATCCATACTCAAATATTCTATTTTTACATATGTGCAGAAAAAAAATTCACCTAACAAAGTCCCACAAGTTTTTTTATTTGATCTAGATGGAAATTCCCTGCTCGTTCCAATGGTGCAAAGCATTCAGCTGTATCTAGTTTACTTTTTGAGATATCATAGTTTTTATGAGGAGGCGCGATTGCCTTTTTATAGTTTCAATTTTTAAGTTTACATGCCCATAACAACATTTCTGTAAGTGTTAGACAAATTCTGACACCAGATTTGAACTCAGCAGTCATTTTTGCATTGGAATGATCATGTGTTATGGTTCTGCTAACATTCATAGGCATGGTACAAGCAAAAATGTAACAGTCTGCACACAAAACCTACTCCTGTCCCGACTCTATTCTTCCTAAAACACGATGTTTTCAAAGAAGTGTATCTCCGAATCTATAACAGACAGGAAGCTAAAAATTCAGATATTTGTTTCTCATGCATATGGGAACCACACTACAAAATTTCATCAAAATCTGAGACCGGAGGGTTACATGCCCTGGATGAATTGAGGTGGAATGACCCCAATGTCTCTTTTGAATGAAGTTGGAGTGAGGAAGGGAACTAAGGCAGCTCTATATTCGTGTTTCACATCCCTCACTACCAACATCTCCCGAGACGCCAATACCCACATTGTGCTCGATGGTGGCTACTTGCTCCACAAATGTGTGTGGCATCAAAACGAATCAGTGAAGACCATCATTGATGGCTACATTCATTTTGTGAAAAACCATTCTGGGACAGATGTAACTCATTGTCTTCGATGGATACCCGGAGGACGCCTCTCAAAAAAGTATCAAAAGCGCCGAATGTCTCAGATGATACTCCGCCCTCAACTGCAGTGACATTGTCCTGTCAGCTTCAACTACCAGCATCACACAAGAGAAGTTCTTATCGAACGATACTAATAACACTGGACAACAGACAAAATTTTTTTTGCATGAAATTGGGCGTTTATTATGTGGATTTTAGTGCTGAATTCAATTATGCAAACAGTTTTTCTCTGGCACCCTCAGTTTCAAAAAGAAAGCCTGTTTTCTGAATTAGCACTGGCTGTAAATGCTTAAATTTCTGTTAAAGTGATTGACATAGTAAACAAGACCTAATAGCGATTATAACATTTATTCATTATTATTTTACTGCTTTAGTTAGTAAGGACCATGGTGTTATGATAATTGGTCATGCAGTTCAAATTAAAGAAAGTTACAAAAATATGCAGCTAATATTACAAAAAGTGCAGTATGACAAGTACAACTGGTCCATCTGTGGCGATTTCAAAATGATTGGAATACTGTTAGGATTGCAAAGCGGATACACGAAATATTGCTGCTTTTTGTGCGAATAGGATAGACGTGATAAATCCAAACATTACGACACTAAAATATGGCCTCCCCGGAAGAATTTTGTCCCTGGAGAAAAGAATATCTCAGCTGAACCATTGGTTGATAGATCAAAAATTTTATTGCCTCCACTAAATATAAAATTAGGCCTAATGAAGAATTTTGTCAAGGCATTAGACAAATCTGGAGCAGGTTTCAAATACCTAGAAGAAAAATTTCCAAGAATCAGTGCTTAAGTTGAAGGAAGGCATTTTTGTTGGGCCTCAGATTCGAGAACTAATGAAAGATCAGCTGTTTGAAAGTAAACTGAATCATGTGGAACTTTAAGCATGGATATCATTCAAGACCATTTGCGAACAGTTCTTAGGTAATACTAGAGCACAAAATTACGAACAATTACTTGAGAAATTACTAGGGGCCTATAGAAATCTAGGTTGCAACATGTCTCTCAAAATTCACTTCCTGCATTCCCATTTGGACTTTTTCCCTGCAAATCTAGGACAAGTTAGTGATGAACATGGAGAAAGATTCCACCAAGATATTTCCGAAATGGAGAAAAGGTATCACGGAAGATGGAAACCCAATATGCTTGCAGATTACTGCCGGAGCCTCAAAAGAGAAACCACAGGAAAGTACAGAAGAAGCAGCAAACGGCAGAAATTCAACTGACAGCAGTAGAGGATGGACTTGAAAACGAGCTGGCAATGTTTTCAGGTATGTTAATTGGTTACTTTTACAAAATTAAATATAATTTTATTATGAAGGATTCTTCTACATACGAATATTACCAGTTAGTCTTTGATATTACGGTGACTTTACGTTTATAAACGACTAGACGTGAAAGTACACGATTTACTAAAAATCTGAGGGTGCTAGACAAAAACAAAGGCCATATTTGAACTCAGCACATCAAAATACATAAGAAATGATATGTTTTGTGTAAAATTTTTTTTGAAGGTCAGTTTTGTTGTTCAGTGTAAGCATAGGCTGATAGAGCTGCTGAAAACTGGATTTGAGCAGCACGGTATTGAGGTGACAAAAAAAGACGCTGATGTTGACATTGTTAGAGCTGCCATGACCAAAGCTGACTCTTCTGAGAAGGTTGTAATCATCGTGGAAGATGTGGACCTGCTTGTGTTATTAGTTGGTTTGAGTTCCAAAAAATACATCTTCTTCCAGAAGAGGGGAGCCAGATGTCCAATATTCATCTACATCAATCACCACCGGAACCTCTGATTACTCTCCTAGGCACCTTTCAGGCAGGGGAAAATCAAATTTGTCAAACCTTTCTCAAGAAACCAGCACTATTCAGGCAAGCAGAAGTCTTCCTCCACCCAGATGTGAGTCACGATGAATACCAGCTGGGGAGAAGTACCTCGTCGCAGTTTATGAAGGAGCCACTAATACTACCCTCAACGACCTGACAGCCAAAGTCAACCTCCCCCGTTTGTCACCAACCACAGATGCTGCAAAATATCATGCTTATTGTATGTATCACCAGGTATGTCTATGTAAGCTACATTTCCTATCATTATGTTCTTAAATTTCGTTGTTCACTTATACACTCTCATTGTACACCATGTGTATGCTTTGAAATATTATAGAATAACTAATTTTCATTCTACTTTTTCGTGGTTGGGGTGGAAAAACTCACGGATTGGGGTGGAAGTTGGACGAGTTGGGCTTACTCCAATTGCAATGGAAGTTGAACCAGCCCCTCAAACCCTTCTGCAACTGATCTCATGCAAGTGCAAGATGGGCTACGCTGAGGGCTGCAGCTGCCACAAAACTGGGCTGAAATGCAATGTGTCCCCACCCCAGAATGACAGTTCTTCAAGTGAGGATGAAAACATCACCCCCCCCCCCTCGACTTCCCAGGTCCCATACCATCCCATACCAGGAACCTCACACATGGTTTAAATATGCCTGTTGGTTTAAAAGTAAATACATTTTTATAAAATATTCTGCTTAAATATTTTTTCTGGAAAAATCCCTCTCCCATAGACACATATATGCTACACACAAATAGTTTCTACACACAGTTATGAGACATTATCCGCCAACATGTTACCAAAAAAATTAAGGTGTTGGTGTATGAAACGATGTTATTCAATTTTCACCCAAAAAAGCATTTTTTCTTCTTTTCGGTTTTTGTCATGACGAGACTGTCTAAGCTACAAGGACCATCTATAGCTCAAATTAAAGCCTATTAAATTGCCTACAACTTTTGTTCTCTTGACTTTTCTGTAGGACGTGTCATTTTTCCGGGTTTCAGTTCGAAACACGAAGAAAAACTAAAATTTTAACTTTTTGGAAAAAAAGGCCAATATTTTAATAGCCGTATCGCGGTAACTATATAACTTACAAAAACGATTTTGATCTCATATTTTATAAAATTTAATTTACTTTGAAAAAGCTAAGAAAGATTCTTTCCAACAAACGCATAATTTAGGAGATATCGTCGAAAAACCGAAAAAAAGTCCGAAAAAACTGGTTTATTTCGACCGCCATTCAGCGAGCACAGGTTTCTGAGGGTTGCAAATCTGGATTTGTGATCCCAGTAATGCCCCGAAACTTCCCTCCAAAAATCATTAATACTCCATTTAATGTAAGTTCACACATTTTTTTTGTAACATTTGACTGGGCTATAACTTTTGAAGGTCATTAATGCAGGTCACTGTAAGTGGGAGATGTGCAGGTAGATGCAGGTACCTGCTTTGCACATAAGCCAGTATGACTGGCAGAAGTGCATCTGCAGAGCCCTCACAAAATATCAAATTGAATTACTTGGACATGAACAAAGTGTTTCAAGCTACTGTGCAGTGCTTCTATGAAAGTGAGGCCAGAAACTTGCCCTATTTTGCGGTTTGCCATAATCCTGCATAAAATTGAGGTTTTGTGTACCTTTGGACTAAAAAATGAATGCAAAGTCAAGGAAAACATCAAATCATGAAAATTTGTGAATTGCTGAGTGGGTATTAAGTCGGAATTTTTTTAATTTTTGTTATATAAGATGCTTCCCATTTTTAAGGCCTATTTTACAGGTAAAATAGTTCATCTTATACACTCGAAAATATGGTAGTTAAAACAGTATGTGCTATGCAAACAAAAGCTACCTCTGAAAATTTTAATTTTTTTACCAAAATTTGCAAAGCATATTATTATTATTTAGTATTCTGCCTAGTGGAAGGTCCATGTCTTCGTACGGAGAATTTCTGACGCCAGTGTTCCCTATCTCCAGCTTCGTCCTTCAATCTGCTGTATCTCCTCCCATCTTTCATGTCATCCAGATGTTGTATTCTTCTCCTTCCTCTTCCAGCAGTTCCTTTGATCTTCCCTTCGATGACATCATGTATGAGTCCCTCGTGTCTAAGTATGTGTCCGATCCAATTGGCTTTCCTCTGAATAATTGTATTCAGAATAATTTTCCTCTCTCCTACCCTTCTCAGTACTTCGTCATTTGTCACCCGTTCTGTCCACTTGACCTTCTCTATTCTCCTCCAGCACCACATTTCGAAACTTTCTAGGTATTTCTTCTCCCTCTTTCCCATGGTCCATGTCTCTGCTTCGTACAGTGCAATGCTCCAGATGTAGCACTTCACCAGTTTCTTCCTTAGTTCCAAGCTCAATTTGCTGGTCAGTAGAGTCCTCTTTTTGTTGAATGCGGCTTTGGCCATGGCGATTCTTGTTCGAATTTCATTCGTGCAGTGGGCATCCTTTGTCAGCAAGCTTCCCAAGTACTTGAACTGCTTCACATTCTCCAGTTCTTGATTGTCGACAGTTATCCTCAAGGGTTTCTCTCGTTTTGATATTCTCATTACTTTTGATTTTTCAATGTTAATTTCCATGCCATATTTCTTTCCTGTTTCCACTAATCTGTTCATCATGTATTGCAGTTGTCTTTGATTCTTGGCGAACACTACCAAGTCATCTGCATACTTGATGGTGTTGATGAGGCGTCCTCCTATCCTAAAGTTTCCGCATCCTTTCAAAGCTTCTCTTGCCTGACAGTCTCCATACAGGTTGAAGAGACTCGGTGATAGACAACACCCTTGTCTGACTCCTCTTCCTATTTCCACTCTGCTTGTTTCTCCGTGTTTTAGTCGTACTTTTATTCTTTGTCCCAAGTACAAGTTGCGAATTAGTCTCCTGTCTCTCCAATTGATTCCTATCTCCTTAAGGATGTTCATCAATTTTATCCAGTTAACTCTGTCGAATGCCTTCTGCCAATCTATAAAACACGCACAAACTTCTTCGTTAACAGACAAAACTCTCTCCGACAATATCCTCACCATGCCTATGGCATCTCTGGTACCTTTTCCTTTTCTAAATCCAAACTGGTCCTCTCCCAGTGCTTCTTCAATTTTGTGTTCTAGCCGTCCGTTGAGTATTCTTGCAATGATCTTCGCCACGTGTGAGATCAGACTAATTGTTCTGTAATCACTACATTTTCTGGCTTTCTGTTTCTTTTCAAGAGCAACCATTGTGACGTCTAAAAAATCTTTAGGCCATTCTCCAGTTTCATAGATTTTGTTGATGAGTTGCGTCAACGCTTTCAAACCTTCGTTTCCGATTTCTTTCAGCAAATCCACCGGTATGTCATCGTCTCCTGTAGCTTTCCTCCTCTTCATGTTCTTAATCACATTCTCTACTTCTGTTGACAATATGCTGGGCCCTTTTTCGTCTTCTTCAATCACCTCCTCTGTCTCGACTTCAATGTCTTGCGGACGATGTTGCTTATCGTAAAGTTCCTTTATATATTCTTCCCATATTTTCAACACCTCTTCTTGTTCCATAGCCATTTGTCCTCTAGAGTCTTCTATTCCAAAATTTCTTACTCCTTTGTTCTCACTCCCTCCCAGTTCCTTCGTTTTCTGATACATGAGGTCGTACCTTCCTCTCCTTTGTAGTTCCTCTATTTCTTCACACATTTCTTCCATGTACTTTTCCTTCGCTTTGTCTGTTTCTCTCCTTAGTGCATTGTTAAGTTTTTTGTATTCTTCTTCGTTCACATTTTTACATCTCCTCCTTTCCTCCATCTTCTCCAGCATCTCATGAGTGATCCAGGGTTTTCACGTTCTCTTCCCTTCCGACTTGACTCTTTAAAGTATTCAACAGAGCCATTTTAATATTTTGCCATTGCTCTTCCGTACTTGCACTTACATTTTCATCTCTCCCTTCACTAAAGCATTTCTCTAAGGATTCTGTTACTGCCTCCTTATTCTCCCTTAGCTTTTCCAGGTCCCACCTCTGCTTTCTCCTCCCACTCCTTTGTATCCTCTTCAATCTTGTACTGATGTCTGCAACCAAAAGGTTGTGATCTGAGTCTATATCGGCAGCCGGCATAGTCTTGGTGTCTTTCACACTGCCTCTAAACCTCTGTTTGACGAGTATGAAATCTATCTGATATCTATTGATGTCTCCTGGGCTCTTCCATGTGTATAGTTTGTTCTTCCTTTTCTTAAACCAAGTATTCATCACCACCAAATTGTTACGCTGACAGAAATCCACTAGCATCCCTCCTCTGTGGTTTCTTCTTCCTAATCCATATTGTCCCACGATGTTTACTTCACTACCTTGTCCGACCACACTATTCCAGTCACCCATTATTACGGTGTTTACTTTTCCTCTGCCTTCAGTATGGATGATGTCTTCTATTTCGTCGTATATTTTCTCTACTTCTTCTTCGTCATGGTCTGATGTTGGCATGTACACTTGAACTATCAGAATGTCTACTGGTTCTGCGCTTATTTTCACAAACATTAAACGATCACTATGGCACACCACTTTAGTCACACTTTGCACTAATTGATTTCCCATCACTATTGCTACTCCACGTTCACAACTTTTTCCACCCGAATAGAACATTGTGTAATTTCCTGACATTATTTCACCACTGTCTGTCCACCTCACTTCACTTAGCCCCATTATGTTAACTTTACATTTGTCCATTTCTCGTTTCAGATTTTCCAGTTTTCCTGCTCTTCGGAGTGTTCTTACGTTCCATGTCCCGATCCTGAAATTAAAATCTCCACCTCTTTTGATGACTCCCCCCGAAGTACTCCCCACCCGGAGATCCGAACGGGGGAGTGCAAAGCATATACCCATCAAAAAATTATTACTCATTATTCTGAACAGTTTATTCTTAGTGAAATGAATATTAATGAAGATATCTCTATTTTTTATGATTTAATTTCCTGTCACCATTATGGCATGATGATTGAAACTGTGACCAGAATAGAGCACGGGTAGCTTATGGGCTCTTTTCCAACTCTCGATGAAGCAGGAAGTCTGCACAGCCATTTACCAGGCTTCATGGTCTGTAGCGAACTTTGGTCATCAAATAAGCCCATGCAGCCCTCATCTCTATCAGCTATCTATCTATACCATTCATAAACTTGTGTACAATTTCAGTACCAGTACTTCGAAACATTTGTATTTTTAAAAAATACGCTCAACCATTTTGCCTGCAACTAGAGTACGTAGTAGAAGAATATTTCTTCATTTAAAGAAAAATAATATATTTAATGTAATAGGATCCTATCCAGGAATAAAGCTACTTTCAAACCTGAACTGCTTATCCTTCCATCCCCACTTCATCCTCATCACATTTGGTATTAATTTAATGTCTCAAAAGTTTAGAAAGGTGTAGATCATGGCAGGTTAAACAATACTATATAGATAAAAGATAAAATTCAGGGAAGACATCTATCTTTTCCTACCTTCCATAGCGTATCCTGCATTGAGCTGAACTATTATAAACTGAACTGAACTGAGAAAGTGTCCATATTTAACATTAATTTAAACGTATATGTCATCATGGAAAAAGTATGTAATTTTCAGTACTAGCCTACTGAATAATATATTCTGAAAATTAATTTCCTAATTTTTCAGTGATGATATATATGTTTAAATTAATATTAAAAGGCTGTTACGGTCTGGAAGCTTCAGGCTCACTTTCCGTGGAATGGCTGAATACAGAAATTAGGGACAAATGCCAAATTCAGGACATAACTAAATTTACCAATGACAAAAGAAAATTTTGGAAAGAACACGTTGCTAGAATGGAAAACAATCGCCTAGCAAAAAAAGCTCAAGAAAGCAGACCAGACAGAAAAATATTGAGAGGAAGACCTGCTACGAGATGGAAAGACAGTACACGCGACACATCTGAGAAATTAAGGGAAAATAAACAGGATGTAATCCTACATTACAAGAATAATAAGAAGAATAAATTTTAAATTTTAATCACAAGGATGTTTTGTTTTGTTAATATACCACATCCGCTTGTAGGTTAAAAAGTAGGTCTACTTTTTAGTAGTATTAAAACTAAAGTTAAGTTGTAGGAACAGTAATATATGATTTTTTTATAGTTTGAACCATCTAAAATTTGTATTACAGTACAGTATGTGCATTTTAAGGTAAATTCCATTTAATCTGGACTTTAGGTTGTCTGGATTGGGGACGGTCTCATCTAGTCCAGATTAAAATCATACAATCTTTTCACATGTTGTATGAAGTTATGGAATATAACTTCCCTAGAAACCAGAAAAGACTAGTAAAATTCCATCCTGTGGTTGCAATATTGACTGAACAGAGTGAAATACTCTGATATGTACTCAAATACACAACTGTTGTCTTGAGCACTTACAAAATAAATAGGAATCTGACTGGAGAATGTCTCGTATGAAAAATAATCATGTGAAGATATTTCCTGTTAAATAGTGTGAGGAAAACTTCACTAAATGTCAAGGTGATTTACAAATGAAACCAGTTGCTTTGTATGTGTAACCTTGATTGAACATGTGGTGTCATCTGGAGAAGTGGAAACAGATGTTTTTATACTTTTCAACTGAACAACTTTCATGCCCTTCAGTCCTCAAGTTGTGGCTGTACAATCACTCACCTCTTCTCCATATGTATAAGTCAGGTTGGTCCAACTTTAGGGTAACCAGGGACAAAATTTCTTTAGACAAGTAATCATGAGGGATGCACGAAAAGTACTTAATTTGGATTCTATTAGCTACACCATTGGCTTATCAAGTAGAAAGAGCACCCATGAATACTATTATAGTTATCACTATGACAAACCCGCAATAATAACCGCAAAAAAGAGGAAAGAGCACTTTTTCAAACATTCAAATCTCGCCTTATATGAGAGCTATTGAGAAACTTAGTTATTGATTTGTACTCATCAAGAGCTTTTTAACGATACCCCACAAGATGTGGTTTCAAAAATTTTGAATTTCCATCCCACCCTCACCACCCCCCAAAACCCCCAAATCGTTGGTGTCACTGTGAGAACTCCATAGGGAGTACTCTAATTTATTCAAACAAAGTTTCCCTCCATACTTCATAGGGGCCGAGATATAAATTTTTCAAAATTTCAACCCCCCTCCCCGACCCCCCCCCCCCCTTGAGCCAATTTTGCTCATTAACGAACTTGTCCGAACTATTGGACCTAGAAATAACATAATAAAATTTGGTTCAAATATCTTCAAAATTATGGCCGCTAGCGTGTAAAGATAAAGATACGGGCGGTGGTTTTGTACTTAGGGAGGAATGAAACATAAAGATATGAAAGAATTTTTTGAAAGTCATGACATGGTATCGATTGCAATAGGTAGATTTTTCTTCGAAATGTACCTAAAATCATATGAGAACTAGAGAGAATATGTTGTTTTCAAGTAATAAGTTTTTGTCGGATAGTTTTAATGAAAATTATAGTATTACAATTTATTGAGGGAAAAGTCAGGTGATCTGCAAGGTTAGTAATTCTTAATCTTAAAAAGTCAAACAGAGAATAGTCATTTATTCTTATGCAAATCCTGTAGTTACTTTTGATAAATGTCACAAGGATGTGCTTCCAAAGATAGGCAAGATCAGAATCTCTCAGCTGGAGAAACTTTCATCTGAAAGAAGTATGAAAAAGTTTTTTTTTCCAATTTTTATTCTGTTTTGAAGAAATGAATTAGCTTCAAATTGAAACTTTGCAAGTTTACCCTTGATGTTCACTTTCAAGGGACATTAAGAAGAGACAATTTGGTTCTTTATGTTTTCAAAATCAGTGAATCTCACAGAAAATTCTTGAATAATCGTTTTGATATCCTCACAAATTATATAAATAAATAAAAACCTCTTCAATTATAATTTGAGTTGGGAAGATACACAGTGAAGTGATTTCAAACTTAAAGATTGTTGAGATCGGAACTTGCACACGAACTTCACTTAATGCATCATCAGCTGATCCGACTGTCACTCTAGTGGCGAGTGGATGAATTTTTGAATCAGGGTTCCTTGAATCCTCACTGTGGTGTCAAAGTTGATCAAACTCTCGCGGTTCTTTTGAATAAAAAAAATTTCCCCAAACTAATATTTTTTCAAACTGTTTCATTTATTTGATATAAACAATTTTATTGTTTTTGCCTAAACCTATAATATGTTTGTTTTTTATATAATGTTTGTAATATAATTTTAGTATGACTGAACTGACCTCGAACACGAGCTATGCTCATGCGGAGCAAATAATACTCTTTTGAAATTGTAATAATTGTGTTTATATTATTTGTATTTGTATTTTTGTAATTTGTAATAATTAGTAAATTTTGTAATAATAATAATAATAATAATAATAATAATAAAAAAATAGATCCAATTGTTTTTTAACATTTTTCAATAGGTCAGTGCTGTCTTTGAATTCATGGCCTTCTTCCCAAAAATGCGCTGCCAAAGCTGATTTATCTGTTTTGTTTGTTCACCACATTCCTGAAATGTTCTTTCCTTCTGATATTTAAATTTCTTTTGGTTTGGCCTATGTAAAATTTGTCACAATCTCTGCAGCTAATTTTATTCTTTCCGGATTTGTTGTAATGTGGTTCTATGTCTTTGATCTTGGATTTAACTAGGCTCTTGATACTGAATTTGTTTATTGGTTAAAGTCCTATGTTTACCTCCTTGAAGACCTTCTGAAATTTGCTTTATGCCCAAGGATGGTATGTGAATTTTCTGTAGTTGGTTTTTTCTTTTATGTTCTCCAAAGGGCTTGTCTCTGGCCTACTTTTGTTTTTTTTAATTTATGGATCTTTTTATCAATTACTTCAATTCCGAAACCGTTGGCCTTTGCAGTTTTTGCTATGCGTTTATATTCTTGATTGTATTCTATTTCATTTAATGGGGTGTTAACCAATCTGTGTGTGAGGCTATTGATCACAGCATACTTTTGGGAAGTCGGGTTGTAACTGTTGGCCTTGATGTAGTTATCAGTATGTGTCATCTTTCTAAAAATGCCAAATTCTATTTTGTTGTCTTTGTTGATGATTTTCAGGTCCATAAACGGTAAGTAATTTTCTGTTTGTACTTCCATTGTGAAATGAATTCCTCTTTCTTGGATGTTGAGAAGTTTTAAAGCATCTCCTATGTGTTTTTCTTTTATGATTGCAGAGACATCGTCAACATATCTGAACCAAACTTTAAACATCAAAGGAAATGTCTTGGTGATGTTTATTGATGGATGTTTTAAAGAACTTTCCAAAAGAAAGGCTGATGGATGTTTTAAAAAACTTTCCAAAAGAAGACTAATGAATGTTTTAAAGAACTGACTTTTGATTACGAATTTAGAGGAAGAAACAATGGAAAAGCATTTGGAACTCACAAAGCTTTGCATCTATCAAATTTTTTTCACTTTCAGAGGGGCATATTATGAACAGAAATCAGGTTTAGCAATGGGAAAACCCCTTTCGCCCAATCTTTACATGAGCAATTTTGAAATAAACATCACCAAGCCATTTCCTTTGTTTAAAGTTTGGTTCAGATATGTTGACGATGTCTTTGCAATCATAAAAGAAAAACACATAGGAGATGCTTTAAAACTTCTCAACACCCAAGAAAGAGAAATTAATTTCACAGTGGAGGTACAAACAGAAAATTACTTACAGTTTTTGGACCTGAAAATCATCAACAAAGAGAACAAAATAGAATTTGGCATTTTTAGAAAGACGACACATACTGATAACTACATCAAGGCCAACAGTTACAACCCGACTTCCTAAAAGTATGCTGTGATAAATAGCCTCACACACAGCTTGGTTAACACCTCACTAAATGAAATAGAATATAATCAAGAATATAACACATAGCAAAAACTGCAAAGGCCAACAGTTTCGGAATTGAAGTAATTGATAAAAAGAGCCATAAATTCAAAAAACAAAAGAAGGTCAGAGAGAATATAAAAGAAAAAACCAACTACAGAAGTTCACATACCATCCATGGGCACACAGCAAATTTCAGAAGGTCTTCAAGGAGGTAAACATAGAACTTGCACCAATAAACAAATTCAGTATCAAGAGCCTAGTTAAATCCAAGATCAAAGACATAGAACCACATTACAACAAATCTGGAATTTATAAAATTAGCTGCAGAGATTGTGACAAATTTTACATAGGCCAAACCAAAAGAAATTTAAATATCAGAAGGAAAGTACATTTCAGGAACATGGCAAACAAACAAACAGATAAATTAGCTTTGGCAGTGCATTTTTGGGAAGATGGCCATGAATTCAAAGACATCATAGACCTATTGAAACATGTTAAAAAACAATTGGATCTATTAATTTGGGGAAAAAATTTTTGTTCAAAAGAACTGTGAGAATTTGATCAACTTTATTGACACCACAGTGGGGATTCAAGGAACCCTGATTGAAAAGTTCATCCACCCGCCGCTAGAGTGACAGTCGGATCAGCTGATGATGGTGGAAAGTGTCCATCGAAATGCATTCTGAGGTAAATATGCCTATTAAGTGAAGTTCGTGTGCAAGTTCTGATCTCAACAATCTTTAAATTCTTCTATTTCATTTGCCCAACTCTTGACAAAATAGAAAATGTGAATTTTTTCCCCCTTTCTAAATTTGACCTTAACAGTTGCAACTTATGTCTGATGCATGCTGTTTCAAATCAATACCGTAATCTTTATGTAGTTTTCTTATTTTCTGTTATGTGGGTTCCAATAACAACTTCCAAGGCCGTACTATGTGGCCTGTAAGCCACCATTTGGACAGGCCTTGTACAGGGACCGACAGAATAAAATGACAATTTTGAAATGTATATAAAAATAATAAACATCAGTGTAATGCAAGGTAGTGCAGTGTAATGATCACATTTGTTACAGTAATAATTGCCATTTAGCCTACAGTTCTTTCATTAGTTTCTGTTTGTTTTGAAAATTGTGTCTGATAAATGACAACCACCATTTTGTAGACATTCATGTAGCTAATTTAAGTTATCTAATGCATGAGGTCTTCCAACATACACTTTTGACTTGAGATAGCCCCAGAGGAAATAATCACACATTTTCAGATCCGGGGAGCGAGCAGGCCGAGGGAAGTTACCATTTCTTGACAAAACACGTCTAGGAAACATTTCCTGGACCACGCACGTTGAGAGTTTTGCTGTGTGCGCATTGGACTTCTGATCTGACGATGTGTGATTATTTCCTCTGGGGCTATCTCAAGTCAAAAGTGTACGAAGATCTCATGCACTGGATAACTTAAATTAGCTATTCAGAATGAAATAACAGCAATACCAAAAACATGCTCATGAGAGTGACGGAAAACTTCAAGCCAAGGCTACATGATTTTCTACAAAATGGTGGTTGTCATTTATCAGACACAATTTTCAAAACAAACAGTAACTAATGGAAGAACTGTAAATGGCAATTATTGCTCTGACAAATGTGTTAATTAAACGTTGCATTACAGTTATGTTTATTATTTTTATATGCAATTCAAAATCGTCAGATTATTCTGCTGGTCCCTGTATAAGCTAATGGAACCAGAATTTCTGAGCTTGAAAGATGACTGTGAAATAACTTTTTTTTGTTAAGGAAGCCTTTAGGAAATAGAGCTTGCTTGTAAATTCATGCTAAATTCATCCACTAAACGCGTGGCTGAAAAGGATGTGGCTGGATATGGATTGGTCAAATTTGAAAGATGTTCTCAAATATTGCAAATCAGCAGCTTCAGAAAGACCAAGTTGATGCAGGGCTGGCCAAGCCCTATCATAAGCACAAGAAGGTCTATGTCCTCTCCAATTATTGGGACATTTTCATGCTCCTTGGCCTTGGAAAAAAGCAAGTCAGCATGGGCCAGATTGACTTTAATAACACAATCTTCGAAGTGACTTTTCAGGACTCCAATGAGAAGACTTTGATTAAACTCATTGACCAAAACCTTTTCTTGAGCGACTTGGTTAATTGTATTTACATCAAAGATTACTTTGGGGGAATGGCGAATCTTCATCCGCTGCAATAACTCAGATCTTTTGGTGCCTCTGAGCAGGGTAGGCCTATCTGTCGAACACAACGGCAACTTTCGTGGACCCATAGTGTATTTTTTTTAAAAATAGGATTAACTCTTGGTGATGGTGTTGAAGAAGGCATTGGGTGGCCAAACAACTTTATGAAGCAGATAGCCTCCATCCACTACTGCGAAATACTGTCACTCTTCTGCAGAATTGGAGGGAAGCGGGGTGAATGCTGCGTACATAGACACTATACACTAGACATACACTAAATATAATTATGCTTAAATTATTGTTAAATATTAATAATATTATTATTGGTATTATTATTATTACTACTACTACTACTACTACACTAATGAAGCCGCGATCGGTGTTATGATTCAGGTTCTCACATTTACAGTTAAAATTACAATGAAAATAAACACGTACCTCATCACAAGAGATGTTGGAAATGTTCTCTTCTCGCATCCACAGAACACTGACACCATTTTAGGAAATTTTCTTTCACGCGCATAAGTTCAGCTTCCGAGACAGAGGTCATTTCTCTTGTGATAGGCCTATGTGAAATTGTCTTTAAGTTCTTCTAACAGTATGTGAATATTATTTATGGAGAAACTTGAAAAATAAAGCGTATAGGTCAACTTCCCGTACATTACAAAGGAAACGGAAATATCTACGCTAATAAAGCCCGCTGTTGGTGTAATGGTTCAGGTTCTCACAAAGAAAAACATATGTGATTTATTACATCATCTTGCAAGGACGCAAGACGTCGGTTTTTAGCAAAATTCCCAGGTGTACGTCCTCCAAGCAGAGAAGCCGTGCGAAAACTTGTAAGCAAACTTCGGGAAACGGGTTCGATTCTCGATAGTCAACTAGGAACCAAGCGGCGCGTACTTACTGAACAGAAATTAGATCAAACCCACACACATTAGAAGAACTTAAAGACAATATCAGAAGAGAAATTAATTCTATCTCGGAAGCTGAACTTATGCGCGTGAAAGAAAATTTCTTAAAAAGGTTCCAATGTTGTGTGGATGCAAGAGGAGGACATTTCCAACATCTCTTATGATGAGGTACGTGGTTAATTTCATTGTGATTCCAACTGTAAATGTGAGAACCTGAATCATAACACCGATCGCGGCTTCATTTGCGTAGATATTTCACCCGATCGCTCGGGAGTTGGAGCTGTGCCCGCCGCGCCGCAGGAACCCGCGTCATTGGCCAACTCTGGCGTGGGACACACTGTACTACTACTACTACTACTACTACTACTACTACTACTACTACTACTACTACTACTACTACTACTACTACTACTACTACTACTACTACTATTATTAAGAAACGTGATAGAAAGATACTATCGATTTGGTTGGCTAGACTTGCAAGTCACAGGTACCTTCATGGGATTCTTATGCCAATTACCATACACCAGGAGATCGCCAATTTCGAGAGGTGTACTTCACCGAAACTGACAATTTTGGTACTCAGTGGACGCAGAATTTGATGCTCTACAACTTTTATTTCACGAGTTTTTCTCTCAGAGTACTCATTTCCAAACTGCAGACTCATATATAGTATCTCAGTTTTTGGCAAAGTTGGAAAAAATCGTCGTTCTTTGACCGTGATTTTCGACCATACTACCTGACCGAATTATTATGTTGTGGTACTCATTCGACACAGAATTTAATGCTCTTTAATTAGTTATATCGTAACTTTTTCGCTAGGATGCACCGTTTAGGAGTTATAGGCGTAAAACAAAAAAAAAGTCCTAAAATTTCGAGGTTTTTTGCCGCCAAAAGTTTTCCCGAGGTCGCCCGGGTTAGCATTTTTGTTTTTTACATGTTTGTATCTATATATACAAGTTAAAAAATAAAATCTTCTACCCTACCTTTTGCAACATACACCCCTGTTTCGATTCTCTACTGACTGCCCTAAATGATTAACAAATACCGTACAAAATATATTACAATTAGCTCATTTTCAAATAATTTCTCATTTTTTTACTCTGCTGTGATATTTTCTCATACATATGCACAGTGCTGATTTTCCAGGTGAACGACCTGGTACACCACATTGTAAAACCTTTACATTTAGCTGAAAAATGAATGGTAAAATGATACAAATATGAATAATAATAAAATGCTTAGGGAATTTTTACTGCAACGTTTACAATTAAAATTCCTTGTATATTCCTTATATTACATATTTTATATAATCCTGTGGTCTTCAACCCTTGGCCCGGGGACCGCATGTGGCCCTGACTTAAGTTTTGACTGCCTGTAAACAAACACAAGTTTTAACTAAAAGCAAAAGTAGTGTTCTTTGACAACTATTCTGAAGTCACTCTTCTGTACATTAGGATTGGCATTAGATGACAATTTCCAGCAATCCACTCCATATGCTCTGTTCTAAGCATCACTTTTGGAAGCAAATACGAGGGTGTATCAATAAATTGTAATTAACTCATAATGGCTTTATTTCATTCAAATTTTCTTACATACTTTCAAAGTATTCTCCGTCTGATGAAATACAACTATTCCAACGATTTACCCATTGTTCGAAACACTCACTGAACCCCCTTTTTGACAGTCTGTTCAGTATACCCATGGTAATGTTGTTCAACCCTTATCATTTTGAAAATGGCGACCACATAGCTCCTTTTTCACTTAGGGAAGAGGTGAATATCGCAAGGTGTGAGATCCAGAGAATACAGTGGATGAGGCATGATCTCAATGCCCAGTTCTTTGATGACATCTTGATTTGCATGCGCTTGATGAACTGGTGCATTGTCTTAGTACAAGATCCATCCTGTCTTGGCAAGATCTGGTTCCTAAAGACAAATTCATTGTATCTGCAACCTTCGCAATTATTAATGCGACGATCTTCTTGCACAATTGCATCAATTGTGTTGATGTTAACTTCAGGTTTTGCTGTTACGGGTCTTCTAGGTCGCGGAGATTCTTGAGGTCTTCGTAACCCTCATTGAAACGTTTGTGCCACTCAAAGACTTGTGTTCAGCCTAAAGCATGGTCTTTATATGCTTGCTGCACCATTTCTATGGTTTCTGTTGGAATTTAGTCTAGAAGAACACAAAACTTGATTGATGCGCATTGCTGCAATTTCAGTTCCATGTTGGGTACAGTAAACACCATCTGCGGTATCCGGGTATAACACCTAAGTGAATCGTTCTGCATGATTGGGATTCACAGCACTGCTAGATGAAGGATTCACCTTTCCGTGACTAGCAGCCGTTTCGTTCCAGGACAGTTTATTTAAATACAATTAAATCAGTCCGGTTATTTATTGATACACCCTCATACATATGCGAGCAGCTTTTCTCTAGGATAAATAATGTGAAGTCGAAGCTGAAGAACAGACTTTCTGATGCTCACTTAGAGAACTGCCTTCGAATTTCTTCTTCCAACATTAAAGCCAATATTGACAATTGGGTGACAAAGAAAGAGTGTCAGGTCTCAGATTAAATTCAAGAACGTTACTGTATTTTGTGTTATTCTTTAACATTGCAAAGTGGAAACAATCTATAAAAACACACACATGTTTAACGTTAAGTTATCCCTACCTTTATTGTAATATTTGTGTTACATAGGTATGATGTTATTAATAAATCAATGTGGCTCGCTAGTTTTTCACCTAAAAGAAAATGGCCATTTAGTTAATACAGGTTGAAGACCACTGCTCTAACCTGTTGTGTATTGCCTTTGTTGTTATTTATTATTATTGTTGATTACTTTTCTGGAATTACATATTCTGGTTTCATCTTTGATGTGCCTGTCAAAAACCTTGCTGTGTCGCGTGTTTATTCGTTTGTTGTGGTACATTACATTATTGAATTATGGCTTTGATCGTTGGTCGTTTTGACATCATTCAATTGTTTGCATATCAAAATACATACTTTCCTTCCCCTGTTTAGACAAATCTATCTTATTAGAGTGTCTATGTATGTACAGGTAGGGGGAAAAAAAGCGGATCTACTAAAAAATGTAAGTTGCCGAGATGAGCCACTGCACATGCCTAGAACCCACCAGACAAGCGCAGTGGCTCATATCGGCCACTTAGATATTTTAGTATGTTCACTTTTTTCCCCTACCTGTACAATGTAGATGTTTCTTTTTTATGGGTAGCCTTTTTAAGCTTTTGTTGATGTATGTAAGTTAATGTTTATCTATGTTAACGTATTAATTCTGTGACAATGCCTATGTAATTCCTATGGCTGTATAAAGAATTAAAAGTTCAGTTCATTTACAGTGAATTGGTGAAACTATAATAATAATTAGTAGTTTAGGTACGGTATTTTGAAAACTGCTCTAATTGTTGGACATTATGCTAAGAAAAAGCATTTTATTGAAAGAACGAGAGATTGTTTTTCAAGAACAGAAAATTTGGTTACAAATGTTGCAGAGAAATTGCAAAATCAGAACTGGAAAGAATTCAATTAAGAAATACACAACAGTAGTCAGGAATGTTAGTTTCCTTCTTTGGAAAAAAAACTAAAATATGTGATTAATCAAAATATTGATCCCTGCAAGTAATCATCTTTTCACTTTCTCTACCCAATCAAAATCAGATATCAAATCGGGATACACAGTTTTCAGAAACGTGTCTGTGTGTGCACACATGCATGCATGCATGCATGTAGTGAATGCATTCATATGTGTTTGTGTGAACAGCATAGATGGAAAACAAAATGTCATTTATAGATAAGTTTTCTATTTGGTTTCATTATCTTCCAGGTATGTAACATGAAGCATGGCAGCTATTTCCTCTTACTGTTACTACCACTTAACAAAGAAATTAATTTGTTTGCACTTTTCTTGAAAACGGTCTTAGCGATTAATTTAATTTACTGAGAGCTAAAGCTCTTATTTGAAACATTTTTCCCAGTAAATTCTCTGAAGAATAGTTAAAAGCTACTCATCTCATCCACAATTGAGGCTTGAATCTTGCCGCACAAATAGAACAGCTTTGAATTAGCTTAGACAACTGAATGCTCGCTTCTAAAATTAACTGTTTACTGTGTATTGGATTATGAAGAGTATTGCTTAAAAATACATTCATCTTATTTTTAGAATAGCAGTAGAATAGAATCTCTCCTGTACATATGGTATTCAATATCAATTTTTCAAAGAGTCAGATAAACTTCATTTTTATACATTTACTGTACATGTAATTAAAAACATAAGAAGGTAAACTCTAGTGTGTAAAAAAAAAGTTTACTATACCATTCCTTTAGTATATTCACCCTAACTTGTAACTCTGAGTGTGAAAATTGGATTTCATTCATCTCCTTTCAACTTCGTCATATTGAATTTAGATCAAAAGCATATACGTACTTACTTACTCAATGGCAAAAGACGATTCCTCAGCAAGCTACAGGACTATTATCTATTTTATAGAACCTGAAGGTTCATTGCCACGCTTACCTGAGCCTGCCATTCAACTCTATTCTCTGCTAACTCCATCCAATCATCCCTCGCAAATCCTACTTCCCTTAAATCCATTCTAATATTGTCCTCCCACCTACAATTGGTCTTCCAGAAGGTCTTTTCCCTTCGGGTCTCCCAGTCAATACTTTTGAGATATGTCTTTCCACCCCCATGCATGCAACATGTCCAGCCCATTTCATCCTCCGTGATTTAATTACCCTTACTAGCGGTACATCTGGTGAAGAGAACAGGTCATGAAGCTTGTCATTATGCAGTTTTCTCCAGTCCCCCCTTTCATCCCTCTTGGGCCCAATTATTTTCCTAAGCACCCTGTTTTGGAACACTCTCAGATGATATTCTTCCTGACCAGTAAGCGGCCATGTCTCACATCCATCCAATACAACCGGCAGGATAATAGTTTTATAAATCTTTATTTTTAGATTTCTTGACAGAAGACGAGAGAGAAGAGTTTTTGAACTACATAAAAACAAGCATTTCATGATTTGAGTCTACACTTAACTTCTGCCATAATATTATTTGTAATTACTGCTCCCAGATACAGTAAAACTTGTTCAAAGCGGAATCGTATGGGACCAAAAGAATTTTCCAAATTGGACAAGTTTCCGGATTACACAAAATACACTAGGCTACATAAATGTTATCAATTACTGTACCATGCGCCAAAAATGTGAATTTGTAATATGCAAATACTGTAATTAATTACAAACCTTAATTCCTGTACAGCAGATATTCTTCACTTTATTTTTATATACAGTAAAATACTACACTATTATTAATAATTAATAACACTAACACAATATAATTATGCAATTACTGTAGGCTAACTGTTTTCTTGCCTCATTATCCCTAGGTTTATTTCACTTTTGTCGCCACATATCAGGACATGGGTCCGGACAAAGGCAAGTTTTTAGCCCGCGCATTTACAAACCATTCCCACATTATTTCATTAATTTCTTCATTTCCCGTCTTCTTTGCTTTTCTCTTCATTTGTTCGTTCCCCTTCATCCACTTCTCCCTTATCTTATCTTTATTCTTTAAAGTTTCGTAATTTTGCGTTTACCGCATTTCAAATGCAAAATTATTTCGCGGACAGAAAGTTTGTCTCTCTCACTCGCCTCGATCACCTTCAGTTTTTCATTGAGCGTGAGCGATACGTACTTTTTGTTCGACATGATGCTACAAGCAGTACAAGCCAACTGAAACTGAAGCCTGGCGGAAAATAGAAAACAAAGTAGGTAGCAGATTTCTTGACTACTGGGTAAATTCCATTGTTGGCCGAAACACAAGCCACCGCCGTGTATACTCTAACGGAACTCTCAGGGCTGTACAGTATTCGTGCTAAGAAGTAACGTGTTCACACAGACGCGAATAACAAAATATATATTGTAATGCAGTAGAACATACAATGCTGCTTTTCCGCATTATAGAATAAATTGCTACTTAAATCTTAAAATTTGCATTCCGTTTCCGTGTTAAGCACGTTCCGTTTTATACAAAATATTGACATTTAAAAATGTATTGCGTGAGTCGGGACCGAAATATTTGTACGCTTTGGACAGATTTCCGGATTATACACGTGCCGCTTTGAACAAGTTTTACTGTATATGAATTTTTCCACGTGTTCAAAAGATTTACCGGCTATTCTAATATTTTGTGGAGCATTATTTTGACGTTCCATGATCATGTAGGCTACTTAGTTTTTTCTGTATTAATTTCCAATCCAACAATCCTGCAGGCATAGAAAAGACTTTCTGCATTTCTCTCGATTGTGTTTACGTCTTCGCCCAACAAGCAAACATTATCTGCATAAGCTAAAATCGGGTGACTGCCATTTAATTCTAGGCCTATCTTGTTTTCATGAACTTTCCTAATGGCATATTCAAAAGCGAAATTAAAAAGTAAAGGTGACAGTGCATCTCCTTGCTTCAATCCACTTCTAATGGCAAACCTATCTGATATAAATTTCCCTACCCTGACTCTGCTATAGGATTCATTTAGACACATTTTGATCAGCCTAACTAACTTCTTTGGTATCCCGAACTCTTGTACAGTTTTTATCGCCTAACTGAATCATATGCATTTTTAAAATCTATGTATAGCTGGTGAACAAACTTTTATATTCCCACTTTTTCTCCAAGATTTGGCGAATGTAAAATATATGATCAATGGTTGATCTATTTTGCGTAAATCCACATTGGTGATTTCCAATTATTTCGTCCGCATATAGGGTTAACCTTTTACTCGCCGAATTGCCTTGCAACTTAAAAAGTAGGTGGCTGTCATTAAGTTTATTCTGCTTATTTAAGACTATTATGTGAAAATATTGTATTTTTTATTTTCTATATATGTGAACTGGAGCATTTCCGATTGGGAACATTGGCGGTTTATATGAAGTATTATTAGAGATTTCTGCAATTGGTAAATATGTAATACTCTCTTATAAATTTGTTGTTTTATTATATTATTAAGTGTATTAGGGATAAAATACCGTGCATACAATTCCGACTATTAAGATTTATCTATACAAGCTAAAAATTCCAGTTATTACATTACTATAATAAATTATGTAAATATAATAAAAAGGTACAATTTATTGAGAATCTACAGTAAAAATTTATATTGTTTGTTGCACATCACGGCATTGCAGATGTGAGTTCTTTTTACAGAATGCACACCTACCTTGATTTGCTCAACTAGAAAAAGTCTTATCAGTTTTTCTCATTGAACTTGTTATTTCAATCCTTAGTCTTGGTCTTGAAGAGTGTCGTGGATTTTTACAAATAAGGACAGTAGCTACTTCTGGTTCTTTGCATTCTTACTATGAAGTTCTCGGTGTATTTTCCAGGCTGCGACAACTGCTGTATTCAAGGCATTGAAAAATAGGTTCCATCACCATTTCTTCCCATGTAACTGGAGCCTGTAGCTGGATAGCAATCGGTCAAAGACATGGGTGCCTCCTGTTCCTTTGTTGTAGTTGCATACTATGTGAGTTTCGGTGACATCAATCCTCTTCTTTGATTGACTAGAGTACTGTTTTGTTGTTCCCATTGGCAAGTGTGTAATGACAATAGAATTATCATTTCACCTACACATGTAAATATCACCATTATATCTGAAATCATACTCTCCTCTCTACTTCTTCATCTCAGTTGTGGGAAGCAAGGAACATCTGCCAGTCCTCTCTTCTCATACTCTGCCAGTTGCTCTGAACCCTCTTGTTTTTCAGCTCTCTCAATAATGTGTAAGAGGTAAAGATAATATCTGTATTTGCACCGGATTTGTCACAACATCCAGTAAGATAGTAACTACATTCATCCCAACTGGAGTCTTAGATTCTTCTCCCTCCTTCCCTTGATTTACTTTTATGGCAAAAGATCATCCATCACTTGAGAAAAGTGTCCAGATTTTGAACCCTAAACAAATGGGTTTATTCTTTGTAAACATCTTACATGAATGGTGGCCGTAGTAGGAAAATATGTTTTATTGCCTGAGATTATGGTTTATGCAAAGCACCAATGTTCCCATTTGGGAATGTTGCAATAAACATTGATCCATGCTGCCAAAGAGCAATCAGAAACCACTTATAAAGCTTATAATGTAATGTTTATATTGTACATTGTCATTTCACTTACTAAAAGTAGGGAAAAAAATTTATTTTAGAGCTATAGTCCAATCAAATTATCACAAAAAAAGCCATATGGATGCAAAATGTAGGGTAGAGCTAATTTTTTTATATGATGTCTGGGATGGTATTTGCCAACAAAATTTTTTGCTGCCAGAGCCGCCATCTTGAAAAAACATCAAGATTTTCGATTTTATTTCTGTTTTTGCCCATTATCTGCCAAAATACGCACCTGACAAAAATGTTTTATTATTCATCCTAAAAGTGGACTAAATTTGCCACAGTTTGAGATCAAATTAAGTTTTCTACCATGAATAGTTTCAAAAATACAGCTCTCAGAATTTCAGCAACATTTTTCAAAAAATAAAAAAATCTGAACTTTCAACTAGTTTTTGCTCGCTATCTTCTAAATGACCAAACCTTCAGTAAAATTTCGAAGGATTACTTTTAAACTAGAGTAAATTTGCAACAAGTTGAGTATTTAATGTTTTGATGCCTATTATAGGTCACCAGATACAAAGGTATCTACAACTCCTCACATTTCAGAAAACTTATCAAAGGTACGAAAGTGTAGTTTTGCCTAGGATATTCTAAATGGTGTTTCTCACAGTAAAACCTGTGTTGTCTTATAGTTAAGTTTTACATTGTAATTAACAACCAAAACAGTATTTCCAACAATTTATAATGATAAAAGATTAAAAAAGAACAATGTAAAAAGAAAATAATAAAAAAAGTTGGTGTAAGTACAGCATTTTAATTTGGAAAGAACGGCGTTTTATTTTAGAAGTACACTTTTGCAGTGTCCTCTGAAAAAAATTACTTCCTATAGCAGATACAGTTCTCCAAAAAATGGAAACATGTTATCGGAGGAGTGGCGCTAAGAGGCTCTTTGTCACTGCTCTGCACACCGTTCTCTCCAGATACATCTGTTTTAATGTGTTAGTACCAGGCAACCTTAGGCATTTTGAAATATTTGCAGACACATTATGACTCAACGGTTTCAGTTAACTTCGATGGTTATCCTTCAGACGTTAATCAAACAAGCACTAAGAACTGTGAGACTCCGACGGGCTACGCGTCCATTTCCCGATGTCGTCTTTGATAGAACTACTGTTTTGAAAAGCTCACAAGAAACTTTTTTCACCAATGAAAACAACAAGAGGCGCTTCGTAGAATTTCTAAAAAATGAATTGGCAAAAGCTGGAATACTAGTGAAACAGGCTTTTAAAGATGCAGATGTCTTGATTGTTAGCACTGCCTTCAAAAGTGCAGAAGAGGCAAAGCTGCAGCCATCTTCTATTCAAGTCAGTCATTTCGCCACAGCTTCTCCAACATGCTGCTGTTCATCCATGCTTTCAGTGGTTGTGACACAACATCTGCAGTTTTTGGCCACGGGAAAACCCACTTCTGTTCGCTGATTTTGAAACATCCTTAACTAGAAGAGGAGGATAATGTATTTCTGAACCCTCAAGCTACATCAGGAGAAGTGGCTGAAGTGGGCCAACAGTTTTTGGTTCACTTATATGGAGGAGACCCTGCTACACAAACACTTGACGAACTTCGGCATGGAATATTTGTAAAAGCTGTAGGTAGAATGAAATTTAACTTAGCAAGGCTGCCCCAAACCAGTGATGCGGCTGAACTTCATGCCATGCGAACATACCACCAAGTTCAGGCATGGCTCGGTGAATACAAAGACCCTTTGAAGTGGGGCCTCTTCCCCTTAAAGCCAAGAAGGAGCCAGCTCCAGAATCAATTCTGAAAAGTTTTTCCTGTACCTGCAAGAAGGGGTGTTTAAACGCTTGTGAGTGTCGTAAAACTGGATTAAAGTGCACAACCATATGCAAACATTGCAATGGGCAGTTGTGTGAAAACATACTAATAGTCCTGTCCTCCGACAGTGAGGATGGCGACACTCCTGATGAGCCACTTAATTCGTTTTTGGATGAAGACGCTGGAGAGAACTTTATCAACACTGGCTAGATAGATTGTGAACATCACGGACGAAATAGCAGACGTCAACTGCCCAGGTCCTCTAAGTGCCGAAGACTACGAACAAACAAGTCATTCAATGCAAAGTTTCACCAGAACTCCAGCTAAATAAATCTTTTTGTATATAAATGAATGTTCTGTGCCGTTATTGCTCCTAACTTGTACGCACATATAATTATTCAATCGTTGCTGTACATATATTTTTAAACCTCTGTATTTTGTGACCTGTAAGACGTAGCATAAGTTTAAAGTACTTGACAAGTTTCAAATTACATCTAGTTTAAGTTTCCATATGGAGTTTTACTATAGGTTTGGTCATTTAGAAGATAGCGAGCAAAAACTAGTTGAAAGTTCAATTTTTTTATTTTTTGAAAAAAGTTGCTGAAATTCGGAGAGCTGTATTTCCGAAACTATTCATGGTAGAAAACTCAATTTGATCTCAAACTGTAGCAATTTTAGTCTACTTTTAGGATGGAAAATAAAACATTTTTGGAAGGTGCGTGTTTTGGCAGATAATGGGCAAAAACAGAAATAAAATCGAAAATTTTGAAGTTTTTTCAAGATGGCGGCTCCGGCGGCAAAAATTTTTTTGGAAAAATGTCAGAAATTACTCTCAAAACCATCCCAGACATCATATAAACAATTAACTCTACCCTAAATTTTGCATCCATTCTTGACAATTTGATTGGACTACTAATAAAATATAATTATTTCAGGGGTGCCCACAGGGGGGGGGGGGTTAAGACGCAGACTGCGTCATTGAAATTTCTGGGGGGGGGGCAAAATATTATCGTTTTATGAATTTTCTGGGGGGTTGAAAATTGTTGCAAAATTAGCGTTTTATATGATAAAAATAAAAACGGTCAAGTTTTATAACTTCAAAAGGTCTCTTCTAACAGTGGAATAGGAAAGGGTGGTCCAGGGGGTTTGGGCCCCCAAAAGTCAAAACCTAAAATTCTATATGTGTGTTTTTTTAAAAATCTATTTAATTAAACAAGATTTGTTGGTGTGTCAAATATGATATAGCAGTTATTTTCTTTTCATAATCAAATCATCCAGCAGTGGTTGCATGACCATTTTAGAAAAAAATAATTTTTTGTATATGAGTTCATACATGTTTCAAGATATCAAGACAAGTTTTCAAAAAAATCTTGTGTTCTTGGTTTCCCAGGGGTGTCCATTTTTCAATCCTGGTGTAACACATTTTTTGCAAATGTAGCTGATTACAAATATTTTCATACCTCAACAGCCATAAGAGTTAGAAAATTGAATTAAGAACCATTTTGTAACTATTGAAGCGTACTTTCAGAAATACTTTATTGTTTTCTTCAACACAAAATTTTTCATATGAAAATAAGAGTTTGAAATTCGGGTAAATTTTTCCAAAAAAAATCACTTTTTGGGCCAAATTTTATATGAGAAGGAAGTGATTGTAAACGTTCAAATTTTTGTTATGTTCAAACCTGCATGTGATTTGTCTGTGAGGAAAAAATCAGGGTCTAAAAATACATCCCTTATTCCTAAACTGGCCTCAAATATTAGAGTTTTTCCGATTTTGACTATTTTTGGACTTAAATATCTCTGGTGGGTACCCTTCAAAAAATCTGAAAAATTGTATAAAAGAAGCCTTTCATGTGCCTAACTCACAGTTAAAATTTCTATTTCTTGATTCAACTCCTATTAATTTTATAGAACTGAAATATCACACTTTTTAGGGTAGCGTATTTGGTAGAAACTACATATAACTCAACAACCATAAGAGTTACAAATAAGAATTATGAATCATTTTATCATTATTGAAGCCTGCTTTCAGAAATAGTTTGTTTTCTTCAACGCAAAATTTTTTATATGAAAATATGAGTTAGAAATTCGGGTAAATTTTTCCCCCAAAAATAACTTTTAGGGCCAAATTTAATATGAGAAGGTAAATTTGAAAGTTTACAATCACTTCCTTCTCATATAAAATTTGGCCCAAAAAGTGATTTTTTTGGAAAAATTTACCCGAATTTCAAACTCATATTTTCATATGAAAAATTTTGTGTTGAAGAAAACAATAAAGTATTTCTGAAAGTACGCTTCAATAGTTACAAAATGGTTCTTAATTCAAATTTCTAACTCTTATGGCTGTTGAGTTATGAAAATATTTGTAATCAGCTACATTCACAAAAAATGTGTTACACCAGGATTGAAAAATGGACACCCCTGGGAAACCAAGAACACAAGATTTTTTTGAAAACTTGTTTTGATATCTTGAAACATGTATGAACTCATATACAAAAAATTATTTTTTTCTAAAATGGTCATGCAACCATTTTTAAAAAAATTGGATGATTTCATATGGAATGACCCATAACATAATGAGTAGGCCTATTATATCCACTGTTCCATGTGTTATTCGACTTTTCTTATAAATAGTAATAAGTATTATAATTTAAATAACAATTTCTTTTTTAAGTTGCCATGTCTTAGAGTATAGTAGAGTATAGTAAATTTTCGAACTAGTTTTTCAGTGATAAAATAGCATAAAATGTGATTTTCATTAGTTCAACATTTAAAAATTTCCCGGGGGTGGACACCTGACATAGGTAACATTTTCTTGTTTACATTGGCACGTCCTAGAGTATGGTAAACAAATTTCCTAACTAGTTTTTGAGTGCTAAAATAGCGTAAAATGTGATTTTCATTAGTTCAGTATTTAACAATTTTCCGGGGGTGGAGCCCCCACTTAGGTAATGATTTCTTATTTACATTGGCATGTCTTAGAGCAGGCCTGCCCAACATACGGCCCACGGGCCGCATGCGGCCTCCATTGCTATTTATTCTGGCCCGTCTGACTGATTAAAATTATTTTATTTAATATATAGGATAGGGGAATAAGACTTTTTCATCTAGCTCTAATTAAAAAAATTAAGAAGTGTGTAACAGAAAAACAATATTTAAATTTCGAAAATTTAGTAGCAATTTGCACTGATGGTGCTCCATCTATGCAGGGGGAAAATGTTGGTGCTGTAACAATTATTGAACAGTATGCAGGTAAACCACTGGCAAAATTTCACTGCCTAATTCATCAGCAGGTATTATGTTCAAAGGTTTTGCAGTTTAATCATGTGATGAAAATAGTATTTGCTCTGGTCAACTATATTCGAGCTCGGGATTTGAAGCACAGAATGTTTCGGGCGTTTCTAGAAGGAAATGATGCAAACTATGGGGAACTACCATACCTCACTGATGTACGGTAAAGTTTTGGTGCGCTTTGACCTTCTAAAAAATGAAGTAGTTGAATTTTTGTAATCTGAAGGAGATGAGGAAAAATTTCCAGATATAATGAATGAAGAATGGAATCAAGATCTGTTTTTCCTGTGTGACATTTTGGGTCACTTGAATGACCTTAACTTCAAGGAAAAAATAAATATGTTTTTCAATTAATTTCTCATATAAAGACCTTCAAAATTAAACTAAACCTGTTTGAAAATCAACTTGCTAAAGCGGATATATCGCAATTTATAACTTGTGACAGAATATTCCTTCTGAATATCATTCGGTGGTGGGTGGAAAATATAAGTGATGTAATCTATCACTTCTAACTGAGGAGTTTCAGAAAAGAATGCCATTGAGCAATGAAGACAAAGTCCGCATTAAAGTGATTCAGGATCCATTTTCTGTGGATGCAGGAAATCTACCTGTCGATCTCCAGATGGAAGTCATTGATCTCCAGTGTTCTGAAAACTATCGGGTCAAGCATAGGGAGAGTAGTTTACAAGAGTTTTATTCTGTTCTGAATCAGAATAAATTTAAAAATTTGTTGGATACTGCCTACCAGGTATTTTGTAACTTATTTTTGGGAGTACATATACCTGTGAACAAACATTTTCTGTCATGAATTTGAACAAAAACAAACAGCGTTAATCTTTAACTGATGCAAATTTAGAGGCCATATTAAGAACGGCCACTTCAAATATGACACCCAACTTTGATAAAATAGTTGCAACAAAGAAATGTAATGTGTCACATTGAGCTGTTAAGGATAGATACCAGTGCAATTATTAGTAAACCTCGTGTGTGTTTAAATGGTATTTATTGTGAAATCTGGTAACATCATCTGTAAGTAAATAATGTTATATAATTTTAGTTGCAACTCTTAAAATTTAAATATACACATTAATTTGCCTTTACTGTAGACCTAATAACAACATTTATAAATTTACCTGCAGTGGCCTAATGTAAGATACAAGGTCCGCAGTGATGTGGCCCTTGGTCGGGTGGCAATAGTTGAGTTTGGCCCTAAGAGTGAAACAAGTTGTGCAGGCCTGTCTTAGAGTATGGTAAACAAATTTCCGAACTAGTTTTTCTGTGCTAAAATAGTGTAAAACGTGATTTTTATTAGTTCAATATTTAGAAATATGGACCCCCGACCCCCCTTTTTTTTGGGGGGGGGGTATTCCAAACCCTTCCGGCACTTTCGACCCTCCCCGCAATTATTTTCTGGCTACGTCATTGTTGCACTTATTATATTGTTATATTATTAATATAATGTTACAGTGTGACTCAAGAAATTAAAGCAACAAAAAATAAATAAATTAAAAAAATAACCCCCCCTAGTAAATATCATATGGGCACCCTTGTCGACAGCCAATCAGGTTGGGGGGGATGAGCAATGTAGTTTGGGGGGGTGAGCAATGGATTTGGGGGGGTTAGTCATGAAGTTTGGGGGGTGGGCACCCCTGATTATTTTATAATGTCGAGGTTCACAAAGTTGGCTTACTTTTATGTTCTCCTTTCGGTAAACTAATGGTGAAAACGTGAAATAAATATTAATGAAAATAAATATACACCCTTAATTAACAGACAAAATAACAATAGTGCAACATTTATATCCCAAATACCAGAAAAAATTAAATTATTTAATTTTCCCAATTGGGAACATTGGCAGGTAAAAGGTTAATCATGACAGTAGTATATTAGATAGAATTTTTTAAGATGTTGATAAGAGAGAAATTCCTTGATTTTTATTACATTCAGCCCTATCTCCCTTTTTATGGATTGGTATAATGATAGATTCTTTCCATTCCTTTGGCAATTCCTCCCTTCTCCAAATCATGATCACTTTGTGGATCTTTGAGTTTAATCTATCCCCAACTGCCTCAATTAATTCTGCTGGAATTTGGTCAACGCCTGGAGTTTTATGTGTTTTTAGTTTACCTATAGCTGTTTCTACTTCTGTTAGAGTTGGTTCAGCAACCAATGGCTCTACTGTGATTATTTCACTTTCTACACTTTGGACATCTCCATGTACATTTAATAATTAAAGAAATGCTCCACCTATTCAAAATATTGTTCAAAGCCATGCGTATAGTGCCATCATATTATGTTTATTCTAGGTTGAAAACCTTTCTTGAACTCGTTTATTCCCTTGTAGAGATCCCTAACATTTTTGTCTTTACTATTTTCCTCTAATTCATTTACTTTGTCTTTGAGATAGTTTCTTTTCTTTGTTCTAATGGTTCTAGAGGTTTCTCGTGTAGCATTGTTGAGATTTTCGGCCGTAGTATTATTTGGATTCTGCAACCAAGTGTAGTTTTGCCTGCTTTCTTGCATTTACTAATTTCACGCAGTCATCATCGAACCATGGTTTATTTGGTTTCAGTTCAAGCGGACCTAATTTTTCTTTTGCAGCTTCTTTTTTGTCTTTAATGCATTCCCATGTTTTATCGATGTTCATATCGTCCCTATCTTCTTGTTCAGCAGTGTTTTCTAAGATTGCAAATCTATTTGAAATATCGACTTGGTAAGCATTCCTACTTTCGTCTTCACCAAGCTTTTTTCAGATTGAATCTCTCTATACCAAAATTTTGCCTAGTTCCTTTGTTTAATGAAAGTTTCAGCCGCAACTACCAGATAGTGATCCGAATCTCAATCAGCACCCCTAAAGGTTCGAATGTTGATTATACTAGACTGTCTCTTGCATCTATTAGCACATGGTCGATTTGATTATGAGTCCATCTGGCGAGGTCCATGTGTATTTGTGAATATCACGATGTGGGAATTTCGTACTCTTTACGATTAAATTTTTAGCGGTGGCAAAATTCACTAGTCTAACCCCAAGATCAAATGCATATGGTATTGTTGTATAATTATTATTATATTCAGAAAATAAGAGGGATGTTGTGTAAATTTAAGTAAAAGAAAGGCAATGAACTAAAGAGGAAGAGAAGTTAGATTAAAAGTTAATAAACTGTATTGTTTGAAAACAAGGAAATGAATTGCTGTATACGCGGAAGCTAAATTGTTTAGTCTTGAAGTTCAATAAACAACAGAATGATGACGGAGGAGCAGTCATATGCGAGGATTGCTGAGTTAGTCATATGTAGAACATAATCAATATAATTACTATTGTCGAGTCAACACCAATTTCTATTAAACTCTTGGATAATAACCATAATAACTTTGATCTAGCTCCTCCTCCTTACGAAGTTATAAATACGCAGATTAATGTAAATTTAGTGGATTTCATCGTGGTCAACAACGGCATCAACTTGTAACTTGTGCTATACAATAAATCACTATTCTACACTTCAACAGTACTTGTATTATTTCTGAGGAAATAAACCTACGATTTACGTGTGTGCAAGCCTTCCTACAGATTGCAGGTTCAACTCTACATCTGTAGAATTAACATCATCAGCTACCAGCATACACATTGGCGTGTATTATTGGAGCAACTCGTCCAACCGGACGGGAAACACCTTTAGTTATACGACATGGTGGCAGCGTCGTGGATAAAGATATAAGTACTGGTCTACATTCTTCACTGCAAGAATCCCAAGAACTAGAGGACATTTTGGAATTTAAATTTAAAAGTTCAAAAAGAAGTTGCAACGACAATAATTTGGACAAGAGACCTCTAGGGAAAGGATAACGGCAGCATCATCTTCTTCTTCATCTTCTTTTCTAACTGGTGACGTCGCAGCCCGAGGGAACGGACAGCATCAGTCTTCCTTCCACTAAGGAGTGCCCGAATTCCGGTACTTCCCGTCGAAGATACTCCCAGCAGTGCCTCTTCCAGACGAAGCCAACCTGAGGTCCGAGGACTATCACCAGGGTGGAGGCCACTTCGTCAACGAACTCTCTGTCTTGGGTTCGGGAGGAGCAACGCCGCGAGTTCCGAGGAATAGTATCTTCCCTTCACATATCTTCAAATTGTAAGTACAGAGTTGTGAAAGTTGTAGAAATCCCCATTAGATATTCGAACATCCTCAGTTGCCGCTAATGCAAATAAATAAATACGTAATTAAATCAATTAAATAATAATTAATTAAAAGAGTAATTAAGAAAGTTAATTAATTAATTAATGAAGTTAAGTTAATAAATAAATTGAGATAATTTTACATAATGGAAGGGCAGGAAGAAGTAGAACAAGTAGCAAACAATGAAGCACGAGCTAGAATCGAGATATTAGAAGAGCAGATTCAAACCTTGTTAAGAGCAAACATGCAACATGGATCATTAACGATAACGGCTGCAGCCAAATTGTTTGAACGCGGATTTACAGGAGAACCTAAAGAATTGCAAGATTTCATTGATAACGTAGAAGCTGCATACACTTTAGTAGATCCAACTCATCATGCTATTTTATTTCGTTATGTTTTAGCCAAGATCACGGGGGAAGCAAAAAGAACTTTAAGCATTAGAGATCAAGCAGGTTTAAAATGGGAAGAGGTAAAACAGAAACTAGAGGTTCATTATTCAGTACAAAGAACGTTCAATTATTATTGTAACCAACTATGTCAAGTTAAACAAAAGCCTTACGAAGGAGTGATACAGTGGGGTACTAGAATAGAGCAGTTGACTGGTAATGCTATTGAGAGTACAAGGAAATTTACGCAAAACTGGTCTGAGGAAGGGAGATCAGGAGGACGTAAAATCATAGTAAGATTAGGTCGTACCGTATTCATAAACGGGATTTTTGATGAAGCAGTACGTGAAGCGGTTAGGATTAATTCAGAGGAATTGTCAATGAAGGAAACGATCGACAAAGCCGCAGCTGAGGAATGTGATCGGAAATCTAATGCGAAAACATCAAAAAATAAACCACAATACAAGAATATGGGAAATCCACAAGTAAAAAGTGAGAGTGTAAACTCTGTAACGAGGATGACATGTTATAATTGTCATAAAGAAGGGCATATCAGAAAAGATTGCCGAAGTGTAATTAGATGCATAACTTGTAATAAGTTAGGGCACGTAGCAAAGGATTGCAGGGTGCGTAGGTCGCGACTCGGCTCTGACAATGGATTGCGTAGAACCTCCCAGGGAAACGAATAGAGGGTATGACCGAGCAGTCGGGTACAACCTCTGGCAGTAAAGACTGCATAAATAATCCTTTTTCATTTTATGCAACATCTGAGGATTTGCATGAAGGAATTGGATTGGTGTTGCTTGATACTGGCTCCTCTGTATCGCTAGTAAAGAAAAAAAGTTAAAAGGATATAATAAAATTGATTGTCAAAACAGATTGCAATTTAAATCAGTAACTGGAGAAATTTTCACAGTATTAGGAAGTATAATGATGGAATTACAAGGCAGTCAGCCATGTAAATTTTATGTAATGGAAAATTTACCAGAGCAATATGATATAATTTTAGGGCAAGATTGGGTGAGAGAAAATGAAGTAAAAGTAACATTACCAAGACATGTAAAAGTAAATACAAGGATACCCGCTTGTTCAGAAACATTAGTAGCTTTTCCCACCACGGAAAACTGAATAAAATATTGTAATAAACAAATGTTAGGGTCAAATGTTTATTGTTGTGAGGGAGTAGTATTGTGTAAAGAGAATCAATTTTCCTGTTTAATTATTAATTTAAATGAGGCTGAATATGACATTGAAAATATTCCACAATTAGAGAATTTTCTTTTAAAGAAAATAAACTAATGAGAGATGGCCGAGAAAGGAAGCGAGTATTGCAAGAAAAATTGAGATTATCACATATTAAGGAAGGAGCAGATTCAATTAAAGAAATTTGTTTAGAATACAATGATATTTTTCGATTACCGGGAGATCGCTTAACAGAAATAAAGCATGCTAAGCATTATATTCCCACACCAACAGCTGACAACGTAAGACCGATTGCAGTAAAACCATATCGAATACCACATCATTATCAGGAGGAAGTAAATAAACAAGTTGATGATATGTTAGCACAAGATATTATCAGACCCAGTGAATCATCTTGGAATTTTCCACTTTTAGTCGTACCTAAAAAAGTAGACGCTTCAGGGAAAAAGAAATGGCGTATCTGTATAGATTTTCGGAAATTAAATGAATCGACAATCGGAGATAGCTACCCTTTGCCAAATATACAAGAGATTCTTGATAGTTTAGGTAGAGCTAGATTTTTCTCTGCATTAGACTGTGCTAGTGGATATTGGCAAATACCGTTAGCTGAGGAAGATAAATGTAAAGCATCATTTAGCACTCAAAAAGGAAAATTTGATTTTCAACGATTACCATTCGGGTTGAAGAACGGACCTTCATCTTTTCAGAGAACCATGAATATGATTCTTTCAGGACTGATAGGGTCAAGGGTCAAGGGTTTTTGTTTATTTAGATGATATTATTTTATTTGGGGCTGATCTGAGAGAACATAATGATAAACTAAGGGAAGTATTTGAGAAAATGAGAGAATTTAATCTGCAGTTGGAACCGGATAAATGCGAATTTTTAAAAAATGAATTAAATTATCTGGGGCATGTAGTAACAGCTGAAGGAGTGTATCCGGACCCAGAAAAGGTCAGAGCAATACAAGGTTTTCCTAAACCTAAAACAGTAAAAGATGTTAAATCATTTTTAGGGTTAGTAGGTTACTATAGAAAATTTATACCTGATTTTAGCAAAAAGACAAAACAATTAAATGAGTTGTTACGGAAAGAAATTAAGTGGGAATGGACTGAAAAACAGGAAGAAGCTTTTAATGTATTAAAACAGTGTTTGATGTCAGAACCCGTACTTCAATTTCCGGACTTTAGCCAACCTTTTCTGCTGACCACGGACTCTAGCAATTTTGCTATTGGAAGCATACTGAGTCAAGGTGAATTAGGGAAAGATAAACCTATAGCATACGCTAGCTGTATTTTAAATAAACATGAAATAAATTATGGAATAACAGACAAAGAATTATTAGCTATAGTATGGTCATGCAAGCATTTTAGAAACTATCTATTAGGTAGGAAGTTTACTATCGTCACCGATCATAAAGCTTTAAAGTGGATGGTAGGAGTAAAAGATCCAGGATCAAGGATTTTAAGATGGAGATTATTGTTAGAGGAATTTGATTACGAAGTAGTTCATCGGCCTGGAAAGACTTTGGTCAACACGGATGCCTTATCGCGTTATCCAGCAGTAGCTTTTGTAACTGATTCTTTGACTAATGAAAAGAAACAAAAGATATTAAAGGAAATGCACGATTCCCCAATCGGTGGACATTCAGGAATTCAGAGAACTTACGAAAGAATAAAGATGCACTGTAACTGGCCAAATTTATTTCGTGATGTCGAAAACTATATTCGAAAATGTCAAATTTGTCAAAGAAATAAGGATATAGTACCACCCGTAAAAGCAGCTTTTGAACAAACAGACACTAGTCAAAGTACATGGGATAAAATTTATTTAGACATAGTAGGTCCTTTTACTATGTCAGAAAAAGGAAATAAATACTTGTTAACTTGCCAAGACAATCTAAGCAAATATGTGATAGGTATCCCCATTCCAAATCAAACTGCAGAAACAGTAGCGGAGGCATTTGTAAATGAGGTAGTTTTGAAATACGGTATTTCAAATGCGATCCTTACAGATCAGGGCACACAATTTATGGGTAATGTAATGAAAAGATTGTGTAAATTGTTAAAAATCGAGAAGGTATATACAAGCGTATATCATCCGGAAAGTAACGGCAGTTTAGAACGATCCCATAAAGTTTTGGTGGAATATTTAAGATGTTTTTGTCAAAATAAACAGGAGGAATGGGACAAATGGATCCAATTTGCTGTGTTTACATACAACATTACTCCCCACACAAAGCTTAAGTTTACGCCATATGAAGTTTTATATGGGAGACAGGCAAACTTGCCGGGCGCGTTACAGAGAAGAGCGGAAGTGTTATATAATTATGACGACTTCATATTGGGTATCAAGCAACGGTTCCAGAAAACATGGGAGGAGGCTAGACTTAACTTAGTGAAAAGTAAGGAAGCCGAAATAGAAAAAAGAGGTAAATGTGCACGAGAACCTCAGTATAAGAGAGGAGATTATGTGTTTGTTCGAAATGAACAGAGAAAGAAATTAGATTCTTTGTATAGTGGCCCATGGCAAATTGAGGAAATCAAAGGTAAAAACCTAGAGTTAAGAAAGGTAGGAACAAGTGGAAAAAAAAAATGTATACCCATATTAACAGAACGAAACCATGTGTTTCAGATTTGTTCGCAGAGGATGTGTAAGATGTGGATAATAATGTTAGTGCAATTGATTGCAATGCAAGAGGTAATATTAAGAGAAACAGATTATAAGAGTACCAATCAGAAAGAGGAGGTAGAGATAAGTGAAATAAAAGGAGAAGCTGGAATTTATTTTGATGAGCTAGGAGAGTTATGGTTCTCTCCAACACAGTGGGAAATTGTAACTTATGTGGATAGCAATGAAATAAATAAAGTATGGTTAAGTGTAAAGAGACAGTTAGAACAGTTTCAGAAAATTTGTAGGAGTATTTCAAGTAAACCATGGTATGAAGTCACAGATTGTGCTTCAAGTCTAAGATATTTTGAATCAAAGTCAAATAGGGTTTTGAGACTTGAAAATGTGTTCAAAGAAGTATCAGGATTAGGAACTGGTGAGGTAATAACTTTCAGAAGAACAGAAACTAATAATAGTAGGAAGAAAAGAGCTATTTTTAATTTTATAGGAGAAATTTCTCGTATTTTGTTTGGAACAGCAACTGAAAACAAATTAAAAAATTATGATAGACAGATGAACAAGTTAAAAGATTCAGAGAATGATTTATTAAGAATTGATGAAGAACAAATGTCAGTTGTGAAATCTATGTTAGTCAGCATAAATTCTACTCTAGTAAATATCGTAAGCAATGAGAAAAAGCTTACTTATATACCGGGGCAAGATTGTATTTCCACCGTTTTGCACCCCACAACACAGGTAATACCGACGAGTTGTTTAAAATCTGTTGTGTTTTTAAATAGTCAAAAGACGTTATGGATACCATTATCTGGAAGCAATGAATGGCTTTATATTTCCCCTAAAACTGAAATTTTTACAGGTATTTGTTTTAAGAATAAATATACCAAGAAAGTCATAGGTCGAGGTAAATTAAACTTAGGAGAACATTGTAAGGGTATCACAACCACAGGAGTCATTTATCCGTTACAAAAGAAAACTTATAATTATTTTCAGTTTGACGTAATACCACTTGCTATTTTCAACAATTCATGTTGTATGGATTTTCAAACTCAGAAAGATTTTGCTGAAGTTAAAATGGAGTTACCTTTTCAAAATATTTTGTCTAATATAGATGAATTACGAAGAACAGGCTATCATTTAGATGAAGTTAAAAGGTTTATTAATGAGGAAAAGAAGAAAGTAAACTTTATAAAAAATGAAAATGAGGATAATTTTCAGTGGTATCATGTTGTATTTTTAGTAATATTTTTATGGATAGGAGGAATGATATCCTGCTGTTGTCTGACTCATGTACAGAAAATTAAATTATGTATGTATCAATTTTGTAAATTAATTGTTGTAAATTTTGGATGCTGTAAATATAAGCAAAGCCATAATAACATAAACAATGGTGAAATAGAGTTAACTAATAAATTAGAAAAAAGGGTTAGAACTATAGAAATACAAACTGAAGGCTTAGAGAAGTCAAGTGAAGTATTAGTATGTAATAGTCATTCAGGTACAAGGAAAGAAAGTGTAAAAGAAGTAAAAAGTAGTTTAAACATAGTACCAGAAACAGAGATAGAAGAAAGTAGTTCTATTTCAGGAAAAACTCACTGGACATAAATTAAGGTTTAAAAATCTGTGGTGTAAACCCCAGCTTTTTAAAAAATAAGGGAGGGGATGTTGTATAATTATTATTATATTCAGAAAATAAGAGGGATGTTGTGTAAATTTAAGTAAAAGAAAGGCAATGAACTAAAGAGGAAGAGAAGTTAGATTAAAAGTTAATAAACTGTATTGTTTGAAAACAAGGAAATGAATTGCTGTATACGCGGAAGCTAAATTGTTTAGTCTTGAAGTTCAATAAACAACAGAATGATGACGGAGGAGCAGTCATATGCGAGGATTGCTGAGTTAGTCATATGTAGAACATAATCAATATAATTACTATTGTCGAGTCAACACCAATTTCTATTAAACTCTTGGATAATAACCATAATAACTTTGATCTAGCTCCTCCTCCTTACGAAGTTATAAATATGCAGATTAATGTAAATTTAGTGGATTTCATCGTGGTCAACAACGGCATCAACTTGTAACTTGTGCTATACAATAAATCACTATTCTACACTTCAACAGTACTTGTATTATTTCTGAGGAAATAAACCTACGATTTACGTGTGTGCAAGCCTTCCTACAGATTGCAGGTTCAACTCTACATCTGTAGAATTAACATCATCAGCTACCAGCATACACATTGGCGTGTATTATTGGAGCAACTCGTCCAACCGGACGGGAAACACCTTTAGTTATACGACAGTATGAAAAATTGTTACTGGATCAATTTGATTCCATTTTGTTCTTGAAAGTTCAGTACTTACTTCTATTTTAGTATTTTTGAAATATACATAGTGGGTAATTTATTTTTTCCATTGTTTCAATCATCTATGGGCTACGCAGTATTCCTTTGTTCTCAGCTTCTTCTGGTATGTTCTTCCTGCGAAAATATAATTGTTGTTCTCTATACTTTTTCTTCAGGCTGATTCTCTTTCTCCACAATCCTTTTTTGAACACTGCTCTGAATCTTTGTTACTACTTCCAAAATTTCTCAGTGCTGAACTTCCATCAGGGGATTTGTGCTTTTCTTTTGTCCTGTAGGAGAGGATAAGTCCTTTTCCAGTTGTCATTCTGCATAATTATTATATTAAAATTAAGAAATTTTATGTAAGGGTATATTGTATCGGAACTGTCATATACGGAAAATTATGTAGAATGTATTGGGTTGTAAGATTGTATTGTAAATTAATTTTTTTAGGTAATCAACACATTATCTCGAGTCATCAAATGTACCCAGAGAGATGCAATTGAATATGTTACAAATATTGACAGGGAAGGAAGAGCTGTTGTGAAGTGTTCTACATTTCAACACTGCAACGAACTTAAATCAGAAATAGAACGCTTCACAGCTCGTCATGGAAATCGCCCACTTAAGGTACTTCAGTTTTTTCTTACCGAGAATTTAAAATATTTTTATATGCTTTTAAATTTATACTGTGATATTATCAAACAGCTGCATGCAGAGTGATGAAATAAGCTCCTTTGTTCTTATGACTGAAGTTTTGATCTTATTCTTATCATGTAATAAATGGTGCAAAAATACGTTGCACAAACTTTCTCGCATATACGTGTTAAAGGCTAGCACAGAAAAAATTAAATTAAAGAGACAATTAAATTTTACTTATTACATTTTCATAAAACTAACAAGTATCTAGAACGGAAAGCATCAGGGTCGATCTTTATGTTCAATGCTTTTACCGTGAAATAATAATAATAATAATAATAATAATCAATGACAGTAAAACTGCATATTATTAGTACTACTACTACTACGGGAAAATTCAAATATAAGTCGCACCTTGGGATAAATCGGTCCCACCCAACCTATCTTCACCGATGTAGTTTCTTTTATACCACGATCTAGCAAATTCTTCTGTCCTAGTATTATGAAGAAACTCGTGATTGGACGTTGGAGGTGTGACGTCTTACCGCTAGACGAGAGGTGGCAGGCTGACAAACCTTGCGGAAGATATAATATGCCACATTTTCGAAACCTACAAACAGTGTATCGTACATTATTCGAAAATGCAAGGGCGCTTCGCTACGGCTGCCGCCTCCACTTCGCGCACTTAACTATGTGGTTAGTGTTATGCATTATTTAGCTATATGCAACAGTATACAAGGACAGTTGGTCACTCTGCTTCGCTCTGAAACAAAATACATCACACAGTCCGTGCAAATGTGAATATCGAATGGGGAAGCTTAAGGGGCGACTTATATTTGAATTTCGCCACCACTACTACTACTACTACTTAGGTTATATTGCACGCTTTAACTGCATGTAGGTCATACCACGTGTTTAGTATGTTTGCGTGAAACATTAGTCTATATCAGCGTTTCTTAACCTTTTTGAACCCGAGGACCTCTAAAATGAGTAAAAAACATTACGGACCCCAAATTTTACATCCAATTTTTAAAAGTAGGCTCTATGTAGGCCTATATTCTTAATATTTAGGGTATTAAATTATAGGTCGTTATAATGAAATACATTTTTTTTAATCCGACGGAAACACAGTTATTGAATTGGAATGAAACTATTGGCAGTAAAATTATATTTTGAACAGACTTTAATATGTATTACCAATTTGATAATATAATTAGGAATTATGTTATTACTCACTTTTAATGAGACGGTTGAGCTTGACGCCTCTTGCAGAGTTCCTGTTTTTTTGCTCAATATTAGTCAAATTTAGTCGATATGACCTGTATTTTCGAAGATTTTAAACCTTTGACGTCTAGTGTCCATTTTATGTGAAAAATTTCTACTTCTTTACTTTGCACTTGCTTTATGATATTTTTTAATTAATTGTGTCTGCGGACCATCAGTGGTCCATGGGACCATACGTTGAGAAACGCTGGTCTATATTAACAACTCATTCGCGTCATGTTTCTATTGTTTAGTGATGTCTTCTTATGTGTGATATTCAGTTTAAACGATTATAATATCCAGTGACATAGCGGCGATGAGTTATGGAAAATAAGCAAGTCCTACAAACACGGCGTTTGCCTTTGCGAACGACGGAACCATGAAAAACCCAAGTCAATTTGGGCGTCCACGAGGTTTGATTTGAACTCAAAACCTCTTCCCTGTTAGCCCATAGGCCTACCACCTCGCTGTAATCGGTTTTAGTGTGCTCATTGCGACTGAGCTAAACTGATTGCATTTCACAACAATAAGTACATTAGGCCTATAGTTTTCTTGTTACTAGGGGCAACAAAATGTCATTCATATTTTAATTGACATTTATGTTCTGAAATTCGCATTTAAGCTGACCTTATTTAGTTTTTATCTTGATATCTATTAAATGTACAAAGAAATGTGTTAAACAAAAAATGTTCATTTTAAATTTTTCTACAACTTTACTGTGATAGGTTTTCATGTATCGCCTACTGTAATGGATATAATCTAGAAAAATTGAAAATGGATACGAGTAAAGTGCCCCTTAAGTCATTTTTGCAGAAATACGGATATAGCCATTTTATTAGTCACAGATAAGACTTTACAATTTTAAATTTTAATTAAAATCGTTAGAGCCATTTTTTCAAAAAACAAAATTTTTAAAAAAGTTTTTATGAAAAGTCCCCTTAATATTTCAGTTGTAAAACTAAATTTCTGGGCGGTTCGACAAAATTTCGAAAAAGTCCTTAATTAAAAAAATGAAGTAAATACAATGAACCGTTTACCCGCTGTGCTTGTCCACGGACAGACGGACAGACGGACAGACGGACAGATGGACAGACGTCATTCCAAAAATATTTTTTTCGGTTTCTAGGCTTCATGAAACGTGCTCTCCCGGTGTTATCTCGACTTCGATTTTTTGTCACGATCACAATACTTTCTCTATACTACGTATATGCGAGAAAGTAAAATTAAGTTATGTTTGCTAAAGTGATAATAATTTTATATTTTTTTCAACATTTTCGATGGGAGAGCGATAAGTATGTTATAAAACTATTAGGCAGGCTAAATTTTATATATGTTATTTATGAAGAATACGCTAGAAATAGAAAAATTACTTTTACTTTGATATTCACTCAATTAAAATCAGTCTTTCTGTTGCTTTAAAGCATTCTAAAATCAGTTTTCATATCCTGCACACCAATATAGGATTTAGAAACTGTTACAACATGAGATGGAAAAATGAGGAGTACTAGATTACATCATACTACAGGTTGTAGTAACTATCTAGAGCTGTTTTTAATAAGTTAATGATAGAAGATTGTCTGTTCTGTATTTTATTATGAATTCTGCATTATCAGCTAGTTGAACCAATTTTTCATTTTATGACAAATTGAAAAGTTACAGAACAAGTGGTCTGACAAAGAGCATAAAAGTAATCATACATCATATTGGCATTATTGTTATTAAAGTCAATAAAATTCTCTCAAGATTCTAACCAGGTTGGAAGTCATTTCTTTCCAATGTGTGGCCCCAAAATGTCAGAAAGAAATAACCTTCCTACTGACTAGAATCTTTAGAGCATTTTATTTATCAACAGCATCAGGAAAATCTGAGTTATATTTCATTATTAAAATTATGTTCTTTTTACTTCTGTAGGTTCTGGTAGTTCATACACATGTCGTGGCTCATCAGTATTATGCAATGAAGCTTTTAGATTGGCTACAAAAGATTCTTGGTTATGCTGAAGGTTTTAGAATACTGTTTAGTGAAGTAGCTCTTCACACAAAGGCTCCAGATGCTTCAATTGTGGAAGGAATTCTCCTGCGTGACTCTCATCTCTGGAAATCTGCACGTACCCATTGGCATCGGCTTATTATATCTGGAATGTTGATGGAGTATGACAGCAAGAAAGCATTTGCCAAAGTTTTCACAAAAAACTATGGCTCAGTTGTCAAAGATTTCATGAGAGATGACCATGACCATTCATTCTCTATTGCTTCTATGTCTGTACAAGTATTCACAGTTCCTACTCTAGCACATCATTTAATTGCTAATGAAGATGTACTATTTATACTGCTTAATACATTTATTTCTGAATGTTCTAGAAAATGTAACAGAAATGGGAAACTGGAATTTGAACGTAATGTTCCAAATGGCACTTTTAAGCGAGCTCAGTACATACTTTATGATCTGAGGTATCTACTTAGTGCTAAGCCTACCAACTGGACTGATGCATTACGCAAAGGCTTCTTGCAAGGTGTCTCATTGCTTTTAAACCTGTTGACATTCATGCAAGGAATGGATATGGTGACAAGACAAGTTGGTCAACATATGGAATATGAACCAGAATGGGAGTCTGCGTTCAATCTTCACATCAAATTGGCTCATGTCATTACTTTGGCTCTAGAATGGTGTGGAACTGACCGAATTGTGTTAATTAAAGCTTACCGAGCAACACTGAAAAAACTTTATGATAATCCAAGCTTTGATCCCAGTCAAGCTGGAGAAGTTCGAGAGTTGGCTGACCACAGTGCTACTTGCATTCAGTACGATGTCGGAACACAGCCTGTTTCAATCCATCTCCCTCTCTCTCGCTTTTTAGCTGGATTGCATCTCCATTTGGAAAAGTTTGGATTGACTTTCGACAGCCAAGAGCTGCAGGTTGTACCTAGACCTACTCCTGAGCAGCTTATTGAGCCAGTGCTTCGAACTCAAGTAAGTAATTTTACAATGTTTGTAGCGTGTCCCCACCCCCCCCCCCCCCCCCAGTGGAATTATACTTTAAATGGAAAGATAGTATGGTGTAGAGTCAGTTCTTAATTAACTTCACTTGTTTTATCAAAGAACTTCTCATCCTCAGCTTACATCAGTATGCTATTTATCACTGTTTGCTGGTTCTATTGAAGTGTATAGGGGTACTGGAGACATATTTGAAATGTCAAACGTTTTGTAATTTTGAAGACATTTGTGGTTGTGTTTTTAATAAGGACGTTCTTCCATCAGGGGTGGATCCACGGGGGGGGGGGGAAATGGGGGAAATTCCCCCCCCCCCCAAATTTGTAACATTAAGCACAAATTATTCAAAATTTATTAGAACATAACCCAAATACTTAAATTAAAGCAACAACATTGATTATTTTGAAATATCTTTGTAAGAAAATGCTGAAATGTTCATTTTGTTTTCAATTGTGTACTGGGAATAATTAATTTTTATGAGTAAAAACTTCCCTCTCTACTTTGGTTCCCCCTCCCCCCAAATGTCTCTCTGGATCCGCCCCTGTAAGTTCTGATGGTCTGTGGATACTTTTTAATAAAATGGTTTCCTGACGAAATGCACTTTTACTGCTGATTTCTCATATTACTGCTACTTTGTGTGTCGAAAACACTCGCTTTGTGAAAAAACTAAAATTTTCATTAGAGAGCAAAACTGATGACATGAAAGATTTAAAAAGCTCCACTTGAATTTTTTTTGGGGGGGGAGGTGGGGGGGGGGGCTTAATGCACATGTGACACAAATGAATCAGATTTGAAAGGAAACTGTTTACTTAAGAATTCAACACTAGAAGGAGGTCTATTTTTGTGGGGGGGGGGGGGGGGGGCACAAAATTTGCTTTCTACAATATCTGAAGTATAAATATCTAAAATCAAAGAAAATGTTAATAATATTCATTAGTGAACTTCATTATGAAGTTGTTAATTTTCCAACTAGTACGTTTTATAAATAATCTAAAAGATGTTTTTTCCACCAATGTACTAGTATCTTTTGTGGGACTGGGCAGAGTGTAATGCTGAATACGAAAATTTTTTTTAGATGTATTGATATTGATATAAGTTGTTACATTTATTAAAAAAGCATGAAATAGGTTTATTTATACGTACATAAAATCGGAGTAATATGTGAAATTAGTTATTCACTTTATAATGTTGTTTTTTGGCTTGATTATATCAATATGACCTTTAGCCAATTTTGTTTGAAATGATGTAATGACGAAATGTCATGCATTCAACAGATGCTATAAATAACAAAGCTTATTGCATCAATGTTAAAAGTACTAAATGTGCCTTATATAATGAAAAAGAATTGCTTATTAACTATTTGGAGAGACAACATTATATGTAAAATGTAATATATTAGTCCAGAACAAAAATCTAGAATTGCAGCTGAGAATTATATTAATATTTAAAAGTTAAAATTATTTTAGATTTGATATAATGTTAGAATCTGCTTACCCCTTCCACATGACTTATGCACCAAAATTTAGCTAGACAGTGTAGTTCTAAAGAAATTGGCCTATTTCTTCAGTAACATTTTAATCTGAAGATAGGCTTTTTCCTGGATTCAAATTTGAATAGTAAAAATATAATTTCCAATTACTGATATCTAAGTAGGATAAAATTTCATTAATTACAATGGACAATTTTTAAACACTTGTAGCTCTACTTCCATCACAATTTTCGGACTAGTTTTGGGGAAGACTCTCATCCCCATCATCGGCAGTTGGTAGACTGTTTTACAGCTTATTCTATGTTCTTTTGTGATTAAGACAGCAAAATATATTTTGGTGAAGCTTAAAAACTGTGGGTTAAAAATTAAATCATAATAATGTTTTTGCCCCCTTAAAACACATAGCTATCTATCTCCACAAAATATATTTGCAAATGTTTTTTCATGAATCTTTTAGTTTTGAGTCAGGGTGGCAGAAGAAAAACAAAGCTACAACATTGGGTAAGAATGTAATTTTTTTCCCTCAAAGATAAATTGTCTTTTCATTGCCCATTTTAAGGAAAGTGAATGCTTTTTTGAATCCGTTACAGAGCCTAAACATCTAGTCTCTCTCACGTTCACTCTGTGCATTATCTTCTTTGTTGTAGAGCGTTAAAATACATGTTGTGCCTTTGAGCTCTATCAATAAAATAAAGTAGAATGGATAATCGATACCATCAGCTCAACAACCTTTTATTTCATGCCCAGGCCTTTTGTTACTTTTGTATATTCTTCAGGGCATCTTGCTATGCAGACATAAGATGCATTATTAATTAATGATTAACAATTCAATGAACTCAGCAGATACACAACTGTGAACACACAAGAATAAAGAGGAAGAAAAAGAAAGAAGCTCAGAGATGTTAGTGTGAGTGTTTTAATATAACTTTTTGAATCTTTTCATTGTTTTATCACAATGATAGGACTTAATAATTGGTATTATACATGGGCGTACGGTGGGGGAGGGTTGAGGGGGTTGAAACCCCTCCCGAAATATCTGTGATTTTTTAAGGATTATAACATAATGTTACGAAATAAATAAATTAAAAAACAAGTGGTTTGGTTATTACGTATATTTTCTTACATAACTCAGCAATATTAAAATAACTCTTGTAAATGTTAATTTCTAATTAATGACTGAATGAATTATAGTTGCTGCATGTGTCATTCTGTTTCTGGCTATTCTGCAGTTGTTTTTCATGTGTTAATTTATAAGTGTCCTTGTGAAAATGACTCCGCTTATATACATATCAGCAATATCCCACAGTATTTCGAGGTTGGTCGCAAACCTGTCAGGCCTCAACTCTCAAAAATAGAGGTATAGCTACTTTTAATTTTAAATTTAGCATCTTCTGGTGAAAGGTGTAAGAAACCATGTGATCGTATCATAGACTAAATTGCAGCTTATGGGGAGAATAAATGTGTAGGAACTGAATCCAGAGGACTTAAATTTGTATAACATATGCATATTGTGTGATTCCACTTTCATTCTAAATATGTGGGTAAGTTTGGCAATGTTTCGTCAAGTCAAAAGCTAGAGTACTCCTTAAATATTTTTTATAAAAAAAGCACTGATCACAATAAAACTGTTTAGTTACTAAAAATAGTATATTACGTTACAATGTGTGCAAGCACATGGAGCTGAGACAACATTATATTCAACCCCCTCCGAACAGAATTTCACTGTACGCCCATGGTATTATATCTGAGTCTTCATAGTAAGATGCCTGAAGGTGATGCAAAAGTGTTAAAGGCCTAGACACAAATTGAAGATTGCTGGCTGATGGTATCAATAATTATCCATTCTACTTTATTTTCTTTGCTTTAGATTAGTTAAGAATTATAAATAATTTTAAATTATGTCTATGTTCTAGGTGATGATCTCCCAGGTCCATGCTGGGATGTGGCGCCGTAATGGGTATTCTCTTCTGAATCAGCTGTATTTCTATCATAATGTGAAATGTCGCTCTGAAATGCTGGATAGGGACATAGTGCTCCTCCAGGTTGGAGCTTCGTTAATTGAAAGCAATGAATTTCTTATACATCTCTTAAATAAGTTCAATCTTATGAACTGGGCAAATCCCCAGTTTGAGCTCAACACACTGAAAAATCCAGAAGAGGACAGCATGAGGCAGACCATCAGTTTGGTAGAAGAATTCTTGGGGCTTTTAGTTATTATGGTTGGTGAGAGATACATACCTGGTGTAGGCAAAGTTACATCTGAAGACAGAATTAAGAAAGAAATAATACAACAACTTTGCATCAAACCTCTGCCTCATTCTGAGCTTAACAAAACATTACCGGAAGATGTAAATCATGAAACAGGTATGGAGAGAGTCATTGATGAAGTGGCTGTTTTTAAGAAACCATCACAAGGATCAGGTAAAGGAGTATATGAACTAAAACCTGAACTCTTTTCAGAGTATAATGTGTTTTTCTACCATTATACTAGAGAAGAACTGTCCAAGTCAGAAGAGACACAACGCAAGAGACGGAAGGCTGCTGGTGAAATGGAGTGTTGCCCTCCACCATCACTACCGCCACTAACGGACGCTTTTATAATGACAGCAAATCTGCTTCAGTGCGATGTGATGCTTCATATTTTGCAAGTAGTCCTAGAACGCAGTATTAATCTTCGAGCCAGAAGTTTTTCGGAAGCTCAGTTGCATAAAGTATTGCACTTAATTGGGTATGCTCTACAAGAAGAAGAAAAACAGTACTGTCCATTCATGTTATTTACTGAGCGAGCTGATAAGTTTGGTTTAGAAAAACTCATTGAAGAATTGTGTACTAGTGTGAGAGTAGAAGCGCACAAAGACTTGCTGGCTTGGACATTAAATAAGTACCGACAAGTGGCAGCTCCTCGGAGACAGGCTGGAGAGTCAAGTGAGTGTATACCGGTCCCACTGCCAGAGCCTTCACAGACAGAAGACACTGCAAAAGAAGAGAAAGAATGGCGAGCAAAAATGGCAGCTCAGAAAAGAGCCAAAATAATGGCACAAATGACAGCTATGCAAAAGAATTTTATGAAAGAAAATGCTAAATTATTTGAAGCTACAATTTCAGAATCTGGAAAGATAGTAGATGCAAAAGGATCTACAATGGATGTTTCAGAAAGTATAGAGGTTTCACCTGTAGCATTAGGACCAAATCAGACTGCAAAAATTAATCTTGAACGCACCTACACATGCATATTGTGTCAAGAAGATCAGACTGTTTCTGCTGATGGTCCTGCTTTAGTTTTGGCTGGTTTTGTTCAGCAGTCTACAGTTTTGTCACAACGTCGAAAAACAGAGTGTCTTGACATGGAAGAGAGTTCCGATGAAGTTCCTGATCCGTTGTTTCTTCCTGCTGCTTTAGGCCCTGCACCTCATACCGGAACATGTGGACATGTTATGCATAGTCATTGTTGGCAGAAATATTTTGAAAATGTTCTGGCAAAAGAAAATAGAAGACCATATCGACTCAGACAGCCAGTAAGCTTTGATGTTGAAAAACATGAATTTCTCTGTCCCCTTTGTGAATGTTTAAGTAACACAATTTTGCCTCTTGTTCCTCCACTTGGATCTTTACAGCCATCTCAGCCAAATAATGCTACCCCCAAAAATGTGTCATTTGAAGCTTGGCTACAGGGTCTTCAGATAGCTTTAAAATACAAAAAGAAATTATCCAAGTCTTTTACAAATACAAACGTTGAAAGGAAAAGATCCTCACCACGAATTCAGGCCATGCAAGCTCAACAAGAAAGTAGTTCAAATACAAATACAGATCAGGCTCGAGTGTCTGGATATGCAGCTGGGGACAGTGATGTAGATTTTGACCCTCTTGAGCTTCTATTATATACTTGTCCTATTGATCAAGTCTCTATTGAGTTGGGGGAAGAAGGACCCAACTTTGCAGCTTTGTTTCCCACAAACAGAGATCTTACTGGTGAACCTCATTTGTCTGAAAATCTTTCAGAAATGATATTGTTGTATGCACAGGCATCCTATACAACTGGCTTGGTTGTCCATCCCCATATTGGAGATCCGAGAGTACCTTTAATGACATGGAAAACTTGTGCTTATACTATACACTCTTTAGAGGTTTTGCTACGTGATTTGGAAAAACCATTGTTTGGGGACTTATCCTGTCGTCAGCAGGACTGTTTAGAAGGATTAGTTCGCATTGTTGGTGTGCTCGGTACGACATGGAAGCGGCCTGAAGTAATAAGCAGTCATGCTCTGCAATTGCTTTCCATGATCTTGGAAAACCCTTCTGATGGGCCATGTCTCCTTGATTGGGATTCCTTTGGAATTCTTGTTCCACTCACACTTTCTTTGCCTAGTCTTTTCTTAAGTGATCAGCCTACCCCAATTCCATCAGGAAACGTCCAAGAACTGAATACTCTAAAGTTGATTTTCTTGTCACATGTTGTGAAAATCTTACTAACAACAGAATTCACTGATGGGGAAATTCCAATGGATGTTGAAGAAGAAGAAGGCATTGAAGACACGCTTTCAGACAATAGTGTATTGGAACTCCTGACTTCTATACGGAAAGTAGCAGCTATGACAACAAATGATAAGATGGACCATTTGGATTCTCATGCTGTATGGACAAAAGTAAGTATACTTTTTCTTATCTTTAAGATCCCTGCATTCCCATTAATGCTGAGTCTATCTTTAAGATCCCAGCACTCTCATTAAAGCCAGGTCTATCTTTAAGATCCCTGCATTCTCATTAAATCGGGTCTATCTTTAAGATCCCTGTATTCTCATTAAAGCTGGGTCTTTTTTTCTTCTTTTTTTCTTCTTTTTTTTTCTTTAATATCCCTGTATTCTCATTAGCTTTAAGATCCCTGCATTCTCATAAAAGCTCTCTCCATTGATTAGCATAATATTTATATGTCATAGTTTAATTATGTAAATGTTTATTATTAACATGTTGAAATATATTATTAGTCCAGTCAAATTAGATTTTTTGCTGCATTAAATCATGTAGTTCCAAATGTTTCAGGAATGTGTAGTGGGAGGTCCCCTGAAGAACGCCTAATGTTTTCCCGCCAATTTCAGGTGCCGCGGGGGGTGGGGGGGAGGCTCAAAGGTCCCTTTTTTCAGTTTTTGGCGCAAATCTCGAAAACAGTGCATCGTACAGAAAATGTTATGGTATTCAAAATTAAAGCTTATTAAATTCCCGACAAAACGGTATATTCATATTTATCTTTATATGTTACCGTCTCCGAGAATGAGCCGGCGAAAATGGAAAACCTGCAGAAAAATTTGTAGCGCCTCACGTTTTTCGTCGAACTCGCCCTTCCAATTCTTTAGTTTTCAATTTTACAAGAAACTTGTAAGAAAAGAAGTTGTAGAGAATTACATGTTCTTCAAGAATATACAAACATTTGATAATTTATCTTCACGTAGTCAAAAGTTAGACAATTTTTAAATTTCGGGGTCGATTTCGAGATTCCGCTAGTAAACTGTGCATCATTTTATTTCCGTTTTCAAGTGCTTTAATTCTCTGTATCACGTTATTTATTGTTTATGTGAACATAAATGTTATTTATTATCCATATAACTAATGTATATATATATATATAATAGCTAATAATGCAAAAGTAATAAAAGAGGCTTACACAACCTAATTTCCGCTCACCCTTCCATCCTGTCACACATTTAAAGCTGTTCATACTCATATTCCTCATCGTACAACTCTTCCAACTCCTCTTGAACGGGAGCATTGTTAGTGCAAGCACCGTGGCAATTGCCACAGACAGGTGAGCAGTGGATGCCGGAAAGCCGGCATCCACATCTCATACCGCAGCCTGTGGCACAATGACAAAATATGCAGTTTAGCATGCTGTCAGGTGCAATAGGGGCCTTGGTCTTAATAGGAGTCAGATATCCCCATCTTCTCTTGTCCAACCCCAACGTTCAGGTTCGAGAGATTCATTTCCAAACCACTGCTGGACCTGTAGAAACACTCTGCACGAGTGATGTAGAGCAGCATCTTTTGTAGGTTGCAATGAAGACAAGTTCGCTTTTATCTTGGCTGAAGATTTGATGAAGCACATGAACCTGTGGATAAAACACAATAAAATAGAATAGAATATTTTTTATCAAACAGCATGATTCAATGAAGTTAGTACATGCAATACAAAATGAAATGTACCTGTGATGATTGAGGTCATGCTCGTTGGGTGGGGCCTGATACATCAGTAGGAACATTTGTTCCCCAGCTTCAACAATATCTCCTGGCATGGATGTGGAGTCGTAAAACACTTCAGCGATGTTTTTGGTTTCGTTAGGAAACCGCTGGAAACATTTAAGTATGGCTGCTTTACTTTCTCCATAAATCGCAGAAGTGGTATCGCATCCAGTGAAGCAATGGATAAACAGAATGTATGGGCTGAATGGCTGTCTTCTGTGTTGCCTCGTCCAGGCTTCATAAAAAACACATTCGTGTCTCGTGGTGTGAGTGCCACGAGTAAGACGAGCTGGTCTATGTCTTCGCCAACTACCACCACAGTTGAATGAGAGGTATTTTCCAGTCCACACCTAACAATGCTGCAGTCAGCGTCTCCTTTGTCTATGATGACTTGTACACCTTTTGCGCCCAAGGCCTGCGCTAACATACATATCAGCTTGGTTTTGTTCCTTTCGTTGGAAAGGAAGTTTTCCTGCTGAACAGTAGCCACCATGTTCTCATCAAAGTCTATATCCACTGATGTTTTACTTGATGCCCTTCGATGTTGTTCGGCTCTTTTCATGGAATTCGTGTCTTCGTAACCGTCAAAAACCACAGCAGAGTTGTAGCCGTAACGGTTGATCATGTAAGACACATATTGATCGCAGATGGAGGCGAACTTGGTGTTGTTGTTCCACTTTACTCTATGAAGGAGGAAGCCGCCATAGATTACCGTGAAACTGTTCTTCAAGTTGACCATTTTATTGCTTAAAGGAAAGGCATCGTTTTCCTCATGATCCATTCGTCGAAAAGAGTCATGGGGTAGCTATGGGGCTAACTCACACTTCAACAGCTCCTCTACATCCTCTTTAGTTTTCTGGGTAATTATGGTCCTCTGGAAAATCATTAAAGGCTTGATCACCACCAGTCCGTTGTCCAGTTTGACATTGTTGCTCATAGCAGCCAATGGGACTACTGCGTTCTTCTTACACTGCTTCATTTCTGCGAAGTTCATTCCAACAAAAGTTTCCATTGTACGGGTTCCGATTTCCATTGCTTGGTAACAGTTGATGTTATTGGTTCCTATTACTCCGGTTGAAAGGGACATCAAAGAATCGCGAACAGAAAATGGCTGGTGATCAGCCAACCACTGAGCAAGTTTCCTTCTGTCTTGGTCATTTCTGCTAACTCGTGATGCTCGAAAGTCGACATGCTGTTCTCCACTCACAGAATGGACTAACTAACTATCGTCAATTATGTAAACTATAAATAACGTACATAAAAGTTCACATTTTATACATACTGGTATAAAGGCTCACATGCATATATATATATATATGTCATAATATATATATATATATATATATATATATATATATATATATATATATATGTATATATATTAGTTATATGGGTAATAAATACCATTTATGTTTACATAAACAATACATAAAGTGATAAAGAGAGTTAAAGCACTTGAAAACGGAAATAAAATGATGGGCAGTTTACTAGCGGAATCTCGAAATCGACCCTAAAATTTAAAAACGGTCTAACTTTTGACTACGTGAAGATAAATTATCAAATGTATGTATATTCTCGAAGAACATGTAATTCTCTACAACTTCTTTTCTTACAAGTTTCCTGTAAAATGGAAAACTAAAGAATTGGAAGGGCGAGTTCGACGAAAAACGTGAGGCGCTACAAATTTTTCTGCAGTTTTTCCATTTTCGCCGGCTCATTCTCGGAGACGGTAACATATAAAGATAAATATGAATATACCGTTTTGTCGGGAATTTAATAAGCTTTAATTTTGAATACCATAACATTTTCTGTACGATGCACTGTTTTCGAGATTTGCGCCAAAAACTGAAAAAAGGGACCTTTGAGCCTCACCCCCACCCCCCGCGGCACCTAAAATTGGCGGGAAAACCTTAGGCGTTGTTCAGGGGACCTCCCACTACACATTCCTGAAACATTTGGAACTACATGATTTTTTGCAGCAAAACCATCTTTTTTTATCTAATTTGACTGGGCTATATGTAAATGTTTATTATTAACATGTTGAAATATATTATGTAAAGTGGTTTGTCATTTAACAGCCTGGCTCCATTCCTTTGCTAACTTACATTATCTGTTATGCCATTCATTTGCCAGCAATTCAACTTTGATCTTGTTGTTGAAGTAGCAGTAGGCCTTGTTATTTCTGTGAATGCTTTGACAAGAACATAAAGAATAAATTGGAAGACACAATGCAGAAGACTAAAGTTGAAGGCAGGCTTGGATTTAAGACGTTTTTCCAAATGTCTGAACATGATTTCAATGAAAAACTGAAAAAATGCTACCAGCCATATAGTAGAATGAATCACAACTGAGTTAAATTGATAAAATTGTTTATAATTTCCTTAATAAAATAGGATAATTTCTTTTGACTATGCCATGTCATAATGATGAAATCCAACTCTCTTTAATTGAATCAAAAACAAATGTATAATAAATCTTTTAATAAACCAATCCCCTTTGTCGACACATAAAACATCAGTGAGTGATGTGCCTGCCCAAAATAATATTAATTCATACTCAACACAGTGCACTTGAAATGAAGGGGTTGGTGGAAGATAGTGCTAACCCTCATTTTGTAAAAGTTGAGATTATTGCACTATATATATATATATATATATATATATAAATTTAGTCACTATTTTATTCCATTGTTTCTGAGCAGAGACTAATTCTGTCTACAGTGCACACTGCTTATTATGATCGCTTCAGGATGCAGCTAATCTGATAGTATTAACCGATTGATAACAATAGCCAAAGGAATTAAATGAAGGTTATTTATTCATATATAAGGTAATACACTACAAAACAAAATTAAAAGCTGTTTAATAATTAAATTGTATTGGAAGTAACACAGTGAAGTTATATAACATAATAATTATATATGAGTTGAAACTTTTACACTAGACTTCACTTCTGGTATAGTTTTACCTGTACATGTTTCGGCGCCTTTGCAACCATTTTCAACAGTCATACTTCAACTGCTGTGCTACCCTCTCGTGGACATGGAATAAATCTCGAGATGAGGTCGTCATTGGTTGGGATGTCGAAGCTGTTTGTTCATGAAATAAAACACAACCGTGAATCACTGAACCACTCATAGGTTAATACAATAATAGACTGCAAGCAACTATTTTTTCAACCAGTAACAAAGTTTTTTATTGTTTTTACTTTCCTTTAAGAGTCCATTAACCAATACTCCATACTCAGTTACAAGTTACGAGTGTTTTTGAAAGTCTGCATTGATCTGTGGGAAACACTGCGTAGCAAAACATTTAACGCCTGTCTGTTCAAATCTAGTATAAATAGAAGACTTAATATAGCATATAGTATATACTAGCCATCACTTCATGTCAACACTGTTGTCTTCATATATCAAAAGCTGCAGCTTAACTGTGGGGTGAAACATGTTTTATTGCTTAAAATAGAATGACAAACCCCTCAAACTGGTAATCCTGTGAGTTGGGAACAGTATGGCTACCTCCAGTACAACACAATACAGTTGAGTTAATGACTTACATTACTTGGAAATAAAGCCGCAAAAAGGAAAATGTGATAACATAAACCGAATCTTTGGTCACAATAAACAGCATTTTTTCAGTGTGTCAGTATTAATCCGTATGGGACTTCATGAAATTGATAACATTACCCAACTGATAACATTTTTCACATTTACATTAAGCGGCATTCACAGTATTGTCTTATTAGTATAATATGTACCAGAAAAGAAAAAGATAAACATAATATTTGAAGATTTGAGCAAACATTAAAACTGTAACATCTCAAAATAAGGTTGTGTGGGTTAGCACTGTCTTCCCCTGACCCCCTTCAAATAGTTGCTGGTAATGAAACGGGAAAAGAATATTCAAAGCTGATTTTGTTATAATTAAATCATGGAGAAATTTACACCTTCTTTCCTCTATGTTAAAATAAAAAATTCCCAAACAAAAGCCGATGTCAATTGACTTCACATGTTTCCCAAAACAATTTATCATATTAAAGTGTTAAATTCAACACAAGTCAGTTTGCATCTCAAGTCGACTAGAACACAGTATTTCAAAATCAAACATGCTAAAGTTGACATGTTCTTATTAAATGTTAATTAGTCAAGACCCAGCTTTAGCTCTGGAAAAGTGTAAATTGTAATGTGCAGAAATCATAGTTAATGTATTTGTATTAAACTTTTACTAAAAACTATTGTATTTGTATTAAACTTTTACTAAAAACTATTGTATGCACCAAATACGCAAAAACTTTAGCGGACTCATCCAGTGTTTCATCCAGCAATACTAGATTCATCTGCTTAAGCATTATTTTGTGTACTTTATACATAAATAGCTATTTCATTATGTTTTGCATGAAAGTTCTCTAATTTTACTACTAATGTGCTCAGTTTTTCACTCATTTTCAATGATTCTGCATAAAGAAAGCAAAGATAACGGTGAATGTATCAGTATTGCATGTTTATAAACTTCGCTTGATTGGATTGTTTCTTTTCCTTAAAAAAATGTTAAAGACACTGTTACGAAAATAATTTTTATTGATTAAACTAAATATATTTACATCAATTGACGTGTCATTTTTATAATATTTTCTGCAATGACACTTATTATTCCTTGTTAAAAGAAACAATCGTACAAGAGACTCTCTAAAGTTGTTTCTTTCAACTAGCACTCGTGGTCTAGGGGACTAAGCTATGGCACAGTAATGCAAACTTCACGTGTTTGTACCTACCCAGTCTTAAAAAGTAAAAGGTGAGCTTTGCTCGTTGGGGTTTTCTTATAATAAATAAATAAATAAATAAAAAAAAAAAAAAATTGGGGAAGTAAATAGCATAACTGTTAAATCAACAATATACATAAAACCCACCGACATAGATGAAATTATAAAAATAATAAATCTACTGCCATGCAAAGTAACCTCAGGATGGGATGAAATTAGTCCAAAGCTACTTAAATACTGTAAGAATGAGATTGCTAAACCATTAGAACATCTTATAAATTATTCAATACAGAAGGGTATATTTCCAGATTGCCTAAAGATTAGTATTGTAAGACCTATATACAAGAAAGGTGATAAACTTGATATAAATAATTATAGGCCAGTAACCTTAACATCAGAGATTGGAAAGATATATGAAAGAGTACTACTAGTCAGATTGTTAGATTTTCTCAATAAAGAGAATGTGCTTAATACATTTCAACATGGATTTAGGAAGGGGTTTTCAACCAAAACTGCAGTTAGTGATTTCATTCATCAGGTTGTTAGCTTACTTGAACAGAATAAAAAAGTGGGTACATTATATTTTGACCTCTCAAAGGCTTTTGACAGTGTCAAACATGAACTACTACTTGGTAAACTAGAAGATTATGGGATAAGGGGATTAGCTCAAGAAATTTGTAAATCTTATCTTGTGGGAAGAAAACAGATAACTGAAATTTACAATAAAGAGAATAACACTTTGTTAAAAGTTAGGTCATTACATGGAATTGTTAGATATGGGGTACCCCAGGGGTCAGTACTGGGTCCATTGTTGTTTCTGATATATGTAAATGATATTAATCAGCCAGATAAGTCATATATAACATCATATGCGGATGACACTACAGTAAATTTCTGGGAGGAAAATAAACTAACCCTAAGGGAAACAATGATCCTAGGTACCAATAAAATATTAGAATATTTTAGGTCTAATAATCTTATGTGTAATATGGATAAAACAAAATTAATGTTGTACAACTACTCAAATGAAGAAAATCATGAAGATAGACTTGTGATTGAAAATAAAAATTGTGAGAAGGTAGACACGCACAAGTTCTTAGGGATATGGATAGATAGCAGACTAACATGGGCACAGCATATAGATGAGACATCTGCCAAAATTAGCAAGTCCATTTACATTTTGAGATTTTTTAAAAATTCATTAGCAAAGGAAGAATTGAAAACAATCTACTATGGGGTGATCTACCCACATCTCCTTTATGGGATTGAGGTTTGGGGATGTGCTGCAAAGGTGCATATGAATAAGCTAATGGTATTACAGAAGAAATGTGTTCGAATTATTAGTGATTTAAAATGTAAGGAATCTTGTAGAACTGCGTTCAAGAAACAAAACATGCTAACAGTGTACTCATTGTATGTTTATAGAGCAGTACTGTATATACAAAACAGAAATCTAACAAAAAATAGTGAAATTCATAATTATAGCACAAGAAGTAGCTTAGATTATCATAGATATACATGCAAAAAGCAAATTATATTCAAGGATGTAAGTGTAATTGGAACTATATTATACAACAAGCTACCTGTAGAAATTAAGAATACTGACAAGAAAAATTTCAAAACAGTACTGAAGAAATACTTAATAGAAAAATGTTTATATTCTTTAGACGAATTGTAATAACTGATTAGCACATAGGCCTATACATTATTATATTTTGATCAATCTCATACTTTATCCTTAGATCTAGGTTGTAGAAATTAGCTCTTAGTCTGTAAGCTTGACAATGTCAGAAACTTGTATCAAGTCAATTGACAGCAAATAAATTATTATTATTATTATTATTAAGTACAAACAATTATTATTATTATTAAATTTATTTCTTAAATTCAAGATTTCTAAATGACAAGGTTTACTATGCTTGATAATAGACAATGAACAATAAAAACCTTAACATGTAAAATTGAACTAGGAGCTAGGAGCCATAGTTGGAACTAGGGTTTATCATGGCAACTTTACTGGCCTAGGCCGATATTAAAATTACTTTACGGCATGTTAACAGTCTGAGAACTAGTCACTTTACAGAGCGTGTACTATAATAATAATAATAATAATAATAATAATAATAATAATAATAATAATAATTTATTTGCTGTCAATTGACTTGATACAAGTTTCTGACATTGTCAAGCTTACAGACTAAGAGCTAATTTCTACAACCTAGATCTAAGGATAAAAGTGTGTGATTGATCAAAATATAATAATGTATAGGCCTATGTGCTAATCAGTTATTACAATTTGTCTAAAGAATATAAACATTTTTCTATTAAGTATTTCTTCAGAAGTGTTTTGAAATTTTTCTTGTCAGCATTCTTAATTTCTACAGGTAGCTTGTTGTATAATATAGTTCCAATTACACTTAGTCCATAAATATAATTTGCTTTTTGCATGTATATCTAGATGATAATCTAAGCTACTTCTTGTACTATAACTAGGAGGTGCCCGTGGCTTCGCCACGATAATTCTTTTAAAGATTAAAAATTAAGAGTATAATAATTATTAAAGCATTATATTTATTAACACTTGCACGTGAATCATTCATAAACTAAGCCATTAATAATTAATGAAACAGCTAAAATTCCTGCTTTAGAGTACATTCCAAGACATGAAAGCGCCCCCTGGGAAAACTATATCAGAATCGATTATGCATTTCCAAAGAACCTGTGAACACATAATACGTATTGTTTCTCAGCTGTTTATTGACATGAATATGATGTGAATTTTATTTTATCAATTCAGTGTAATTTTCAGAAATTATATAATGTTTCAAGGGAAGGAATGGTTTGTTTGGATTATTATCGTATTATCGGCGATATTTCAAGAGATAAAACCACCAATATTTTACAGCTGTTGCCCCCGGCTTCGCCCGCCATTATTCATTGACTCCAGGATTTTTAAGAAAATTACACTGGTAGATTATTAAAAATGTTTGTGGTTCAGAGCTATGAAAATTGTAAGTAAAAACAAAATTAGAATATTTGTTCATTGTGTTCATTTCACTTAGGCCTTATATAATAAAGAAACGGTTTTCCTTCCTAATTTTGTAGTCTTCATGAAAGTTTAGACTGCGAGAGACGAACATCGCCGAGTATACCCGATGTCTCACGAAGCGGGCGAGCAAGCACGCTATTTAGGGCCGTTGAATTGTATAAGAGTAGATTATGAATTTCACTATTTTTTGTTAGATTTCTGTTTTGTATATACAGTACTGCTCTATAAACATACAATGAGTACACTGTTAGCATGTTTTGTTTCTTGAACGCAGTTCTACAAGATTCCTTACATTTTAAATCACTAATAATTCTAACACATTTCTTCTGTAATACCATTAGCTTATTCATATGCACCTTTGCAGCACATCCCCAAACCTCAATCCCATAAAGGAGATGTGGGTAGATCACCCCATAGTAGATTGCTTTCAATTCTTCCTTTGCTAATAAATTTAAAAAAAATCTCAAAATGTAAACGGACTTGCTAATTTTGGCAGATGTCTCATCTATATGCTGTGCCCATGTTAGTCTGCTATCTACCCATGTCCCTAAGAACTTGTGCGTGTCTACCTTCTCACAATTTTTATTTTCAATCACAAGTCTATCTTTATGATTTTCTTCATTTGAGTAGTTGTATAACATTAATTTTGTTTTATCCATATTACACATAAGATTATTAGACCTAAAATATTCTAATATTTTATTGGTACCTAGGATCATTGTTTCCCTTAGGGTTAGCTTATTTTCCCCCCAGAAATTTACTGTAGTGTCATCCGCATATGATGTTATATATGACTTATTTGGCTGATTAATATCATTTACATATATCAGAAACAACAATGGACCCAGTACTGACCCCTGGGGTACCCCATATCTAACAATTCCATGTAATGACCTAACTTTTAACAAAGTGTTATTCTCTTTATTGTAAATTTCAGTTATCTGTTTTCTTCCCACAAGATAAGATTTACAGATTTCTTGAGCTAATCCCCTTATCCCATAATCTTCTAGTTTACCAAGTACAGTAGTAGTTCATGCTTGACACTGTCAAAAGCCTTTGAGAGGTCAAAAAATAATGTACCCACTTTTTTATTCTGTTCAAGTAAGCTAACAACCTGATGAATGAAATCACTAACTGCAGTTTTGGTTGAAAAACCCTTCCTAAATCCATGTTGAAATGTATTAAGCACATTCTCTTTATTGAGAAAATCTAACAATCTGACTAGTAGTACTCTTTCATATATCTTTCCAATCTCTGATGTTAAGGTTACTGGCCTATAATTATTTATATCAAGTTTATCACCTTTCTTGTGATAAACTATTCTTTACTAAACTGAACTTTAATAAACTATTCTTATTCTTTAAACTAAAAAATTCTTTACTATATTGCATATCATTACTTGCATTGCATTAAGGACTTGGTAACATAACTACTTTCAGTCAGTGGCACAGCAAGCTGTGGTGGTACCCAGTGCAAACAATTTCATCCCCCCTCGATGGAGGTAATCAAAAGAAGGTTGAGTGCCATGCATGATTCATATCCTGTATTTCCCAAGCTCTTGCGTTTAGGAGTTTTCAATGCTGGGAGGTTGTTGCTCAGGAGTAAGTAGACCAACACCCACTTTTGTCATGCCATACAGTAAAACCTCTATATAACGACCATCGCTGGTTCCACGAAAAAGTGGTCTCTTAATAGGGGGAATGCATTTTTATGTCAGTAGGTGTATTATGTAACACACAGTTGATTATTACTTACTTTTACTGTATTTCAAATTGCAGCACAACAATAAGACACTTAAACTGTGCAGGCCAAGAACACTCAGCCTCTATTTACAGTATAACGAGGTAATGTTTTCCAGGAAAAAAAAGACACGTCCATTTTCCCTACATTAAATTTTGCTTGGAGGACAATGAAAGGGACTCGTCCAGCACATTTCTTAGAATCAGGAATTTCAGAAACCCCCTCATGTCCACTGAATAAACATTTTCATAAGAAATAGAATTATCCCTCCGAGTCACTGAGATCATGTAGGTAATAAAGGTATGAATTCTTAAATGTATTGAAACATGCAGGTCAGAAGTAGGAGTTTGTAATGTGTCCTGTTCACGCCATACGCTGTAAGGTACTTGTACACTGACTACTGTAAGGATTTTTCCCAGAACGCGAAAAGAAAACAGCCCAAAGCATTGTTCAACCATATTCACATTGTAAAAGTATTGTATTGAAAATTGAAGAGACGTCTTGCAGTGCCCACTTCAGTATTTCTGTTCAAATGCTGATTAATGCCTACCATTTGAGTAAATATTTTTTACGATTTTGGTCGTTATAGAGGAGTTTAACAAAAATGAAACTCTGGTCGTTGGTCGGGGAGAGGGGTGGTCGTTTAATAGGGGTACAAATAACATTGGCCTTATGGGTTTTACTGTTGGTTCCTAGAAAAATTGGTCTTGAAAGGAGGTGGTCGCTAAAGAGGGGTGGTCTTTAAGACAGGTTTTACTGTATTTTAAATGTTATAATTTACTTTTAATTTTATTTTATTTTAAAACCCAATCAGATAGAAAGAACAACCGGTACTCACTTAAGAATTTTTTAAAGTCAATTCATTATGTTCATATTGATATTCACATTCTGTGAACAGACTGAAAATTCAGAACACTAAACATTCGTGAAAAATTAGTAGTGGTAATTTTTATTTATATGGGAGGGCCTACGTTGTTGAATATGTCAGTGATTCAAAAATAACTACATAATTATTAGTCTCATGGATCGATTTTCATTGTAGGGCCTTTTATTACAGCTACTGATGGAGAATATTTACTGAAAGTCAGGGTCAGCATAGGGCAGATATGATGGAGAAGAAAATTAACTACACCAGTAGAAAGCCTCCTATGCTTAGACAATGGATTCAGATTCTAGTATTCTGTAAAACTAAAAGAATAGTGATGAATAGAGCCCGGATTTCCATGCAAATGCATGTTTTTATATACTTTGTTTATACTTCTCAAACTTTGTAGTTACACATTACATGACTTATGGATTCCAAATAAACATATTTTTTCCGTGCATGTTTGCATATTTCGGTCTTTTTATGGCAAAATTCATGCATAATGCATGTTTTGGATTTTTTTGGATTAATATAGCATATTCAGACGTTTTTAAAGCATATAAACCCTCATTTTCTGGTTTTAGTGCATAATATCAAGTTACCATGCATAACTGTGCATATTATGAATATGCCTCCCTAAAATCTTGGTTTTTCAAAGAAACGTAAAAATGTTGTATTGCATTACCATTGTTATATTTTGATTGACTTGGCAACAGAGTCTGCCACCTGCATGAATTTGAGAGTGCAAGCTACTGTTTACCCTAAATAAACAGTAATATAATACACAAGGCTACAAAAGAAAATGTCGACTCGCCGATCCCCACCACCTTCCATTGAAAGAAAACTGCTAAACAGAATGTTCACTGCTTGAATTTGTCAGTCACTAGCCATTGTTGAAGACTTTGAATACTTTAGAATCGTGTTGTGGAGAAACGGGTGTGACAGTCAGGGAAAACTTAAGAAGGTACTTAGTTCAAACCCTGATCTTAAACTTCTGAAAACGTGAAAGACGTATTATGTGGAGAAAATGTAACTTCTTGTGAAGTAGATAGATCCTTTTCTGCGTTCAAGAATGTCCTAACTGATAAACACACGAGTTTAAGTGAGGAGAATTTGGAAAAACTCGTATATTGTTTTAAGATAAATTGAAATATATTGCAGTACAGTGCGGATTTTTGATAGTGCATGTTTCGCCCTTCATTGTGCATATTTGGAGATACGATAGTGCATGAATGCATGCATATTTTAAGTTTGATAGTGCATGAAAATCCGGGCTTTAGTGATGAAAGAGCGCCTCTTACAACTTCCGGATCTCACTAAAGATTTTGGAAGTAGTAGGTCTACTTAGTAGGTCACTAAGTAGTTGCATATTTTTGGAACAATTGGTAAGGAGTACCGATGAGAGCTGGCACGACTGTACCTGATATAACTTTTATTCACTTTCTAGTGTTTTGTACATTCTACAAACAAAGTGGCTTCCAATATCATTTATACTAGTTCTGAAGCAAAAAGAACACACAATTTCTGCAGTTTTGTGAATTCCCCGACCTCAATAAACAGAGAGAGCCGTATGGGAAACAGCCCCCTAAAAATAGTAGTAGGTCACGAAATTTAGGTTAGTTGCCAGTCTGTCTGCCATATTATCCTGCCACCTACAGAAATTTTAGAAAGCGTGATACCTTAATTTAGCCTATAGGCTATTGCATTTGCATTTGTGCATATATTATATCATTTGCAATTTTCATAGCATGCATCATAACATTCATAATGTTTACATTACTTACCGAACTCACTTTCGTAGAGAAGAGGATGATCACAATAAATTAATGAACAACAAACAAACAAACAAACAAACATGGCACTTCTAAGCTTCAGTAATACACAATTAACTTTGTGGAACGATTTGGGGCAGGTAGGATAGAATGCAGGTTGAGTGATATTTGGTAAGTCGCTGATTGTTGATGTCTTCAGAAGTAAAAACTGCAGAGACAGATATTGGTGGAAAGAAACACCCTTTCTCTCTTATCCATGAGCTCATCACTACACAGCGTCGAGTTCAGCTGCTTTTCGTTGCATTTGTTGACTGATTCAAAAAGTTTCAATACATATTATGTTGACTTGCTGAAAGGTCTAATCTTGTCTCTTTAATAATAGTAATAATAATAATAATAATAATAATCATAATAATAATAATAATAATATAATATATTATATATTACTATTATGACTGAGGGAGTGACAAAATTGCAAAAAAATATGTATTTTGAATAATAATAATAATAATAATAATAATAATAATAATAATAATAATAATATATAATATATCATAATATATATAATCTATATTAATAAAAATGAATTTCCAAAATGTATGTTGCTGCACACTTGAGAACGGCTCAACCGATTTGGCTGATTTTTCTTTTGTTGTGTTCCTAATTGTCAGGACAAGGTTTGTATGAAAGAAAATTAGTCCACGGAAAAAGTCGGAACTGTGAAATGAGGCACAGTTAGAGAGTTCTGCTGTCAATTGTTTACATAACAACAAAAAAAGATTTTAAAAATGTGACAAAAGAAGTGTAACATATTCACTGTTTGAGAGTTCCGCTGTCACATTTTTTCATAACAAAACAAACAACCAAATTGAAAGTGTGTATGTATGTATGTGGGGAAACAAACATTCACAAATTAGGTCTAACTTTTGTTTGCTTATAGCTACTGCCGCAACCTACATATCTCCGTGGCGCAGTTTACATATCTGTGTGCCGCAGTTTACATATCTGTGTGCCGCAGTTTACATATCTCCGTGGCGCAGTTTACATATCTGTGTGCCGCTTTGGTGTATGTTCCCTATACAAACCTACATTTCTTGACCAATTTGCACGAAATTTTCCACACATACTCACTTAAACCCGGGAAGTAATGCGGTGAACACTAAAATTCAAACAAACCACGCCTTTCCTTGAAAATTTATATGATTTTTGAAAATATTATACTGAAAAAAGAAATGCAATTCAGCGGTCATATTGCAGGAACAGCTTAAGTGTGTGCCAGTGAGTATGCTATATCAGAAGTCTGTAAAAAATCTTATCCACTGATACGTCACTCATAGCTGTAGGATGTTTATCATAGGCCCTAAACATCTACAAGAAGACAAAATAGGGTGGAACATTTCCAGTCCTATGCCCGCAGTATATTATGTCCCAGGTTTTGGGGGAGGAAAGCATGAAAGTGATATTGAATTTTTTTTTTTTAATTTCAGCTCCGAAACGGTTGTATGGTAACATGAGAGTGAGAAATAAAAATTTCCATAAAGACAATACAATCTTATGTAATCGGAATTTATGTTTCTTGTTATTTCAACCCCTCCCAGGCATGGTGTGTAGAAGCAACAGAATGCAACATTCGACATCCTCTGTGAAACATAAAAAGCTATATCTAGCGTTTTCTGAGGGAATAGTTTGGGTGTGATAAGTCGTTCTTCCTCATTTCAAGTTCTATGTAGGCCTACATGTTATACAAGGCCCTAGAGTTTGAAAATCGAAAGTCCTTCATAAGTTAATTTCAAATTGCAAATAAAAACCCGGGTGACGCCGGGCCTTTTAAGTTAGTATATAATATATTATTATTATTATATTATTTAAAATACATATTTTTTGCAATTTTGTCACTCCCTCAGTCATGACACCCCGGGTTGCTCGCACCCCCCTTCGTATGCCGCTGCTTACAATATGCAGGTTAATTTAAGTGATTCTCATAATGTCATATCAGTTGTTGAAAGACCTGGTGGCAGGAAATATAATACCAAGAAAAACACCTAGAATGTGTAGAAGGAAAATAGTGTATATTTGCATGGGCTTCCAGATATTACAGTAAATTCAAAAACTTTGGGAAGAAAGAACTGTAAAGTGGTTGATTTAACCTGTGTACAAGATGAAACAGTGTTTTGTTCCAATAAAATTAGACAATTTTATTCTGGTACAATCAAACAAATAAAGGTCCATTCCTTAAAGATATGAAAATATTAAACAAAAAGAAAACAGTCACCATTCATATCAATATTTAAAAAAAAAATTAAAATTACTCCTTGTCTTTATATTTATTGACTTTGAATAAACTTCAAATTTTATCCTTTCATTTAAGTTTTGAAAACATTAATCTCATCATCAAATTAGTGTTTAGGTAAACAATAGGAAGTAGAATTTCAAATTTTTAGAGCCCTAGTAAGAAAGCTTGTAGAAGTGAGGAAAAGGGAAGCAAAATCAGAAGACAGTTCCAAAAATACAGCAAACGTTTGGAGTGAAAGGTGCATGTTTTGCAAACTATCACAGATATCAGATTGTTTTAATTCCAGTGTAGTACTGTATTTTTTGTGCACGAGTTCAAGAGGCAAGTTATCATGAGGCTACTAGAAATGGACTATAGTACCAGGGTTCGAATTAACAGGTGGGATGGGGCGGATTTCTCCCTCTCGTCAAGAAATGTTCCCAGCTTGTCAAATAAAAATTCCTTCCTTGCCAGGAATATATTTTTTTACATTTCATTAACTTCAGTTTAATATTACAATTCAATTACCAAAAACATGCTCTTATAACACCAACACAGTGCATAGCAACAAAATTTATCTAACAAGCATAGACTTAGTGTAACTGAAGCGCAACAACAGACATGACATAAGGTTTATATTAATGCTTTGTGTTGGTTTCTTTTTGCTGGCAACAATACTGTTAAAGAATGTTTGCTATGACAATGAGTGCAGTTGTGATAGGTATTCTGTAATAGCCTGCCAATTGTGTCTTTTACAGAGAGTGGATGTTCAAGTTTGTTAATAACATGGCTAAATTTTTAAAAAAGCATAAAATAACAGAGTCTGAAATGTCAAGTAGGCCTGATAAGGCGTCTTCTACTGAACAACTGAATGTTCCAACAAATAAACATTGTATTGGCAAGGACAAATGTCAGTGAAAATATTTCATTAGTGGCAATTGTGATATTAGGTATAATTATGTTAGTAAATTGGACCCCCCTTGTCAAAATGTTAACCCTGTATAGTACTCTATGCAGAAATTTACCTTATGCCAAATGAGAGAATTCTAATTTGTTACAAATTTGCTATATATTTTTAAGCTAGATAATTAAGCCTAGATAATTACACGGGGTGGGAATATAATTTTACCATCAAGTGAAAATAATGACACAAAACTTAGTTCTGTAATGATAGTAACTGGCCCTTAGCTTTCCACTGTAACTTGTTAAAACCATCAAAGTCAAACATACACATACACAAAGATAAAACATTTGAAAAAATCAGTGGATAAAATACCTCGGTGCAACGTTTCGACCTTGTCCTCCAGGTCTTCCTCAGGCAACTGGAAGACCTGGAGGACAAGGTCAAAACGTTGCACCGAGGTATTTTATCCACTGATTTTTTCAAATGTTTTATCTTTGTGTATGTGTATGTATGACTTTGACGGTTTTAAAACTTAGTTCTGCGAGTTAATAAACTCAATGCTTGTATATAAGAACACAAGACTGAGGTTCCAAAACAGGAATGATCGATGCTCTCATATGCTACAATTTAGCAACACCGCCACTAGAGTGCATTGTATGCAATCTGTACCATCACTGCAGTCCATACCATTACTATATAGGATTGTATAAATACCACTCAAATAACCTTAACCAAATTAAAAATGAAATTTTGACTGAACCGACTGTGCCATCAGGTTGAAATTTGACACCCCAGGTTATGGGGAACATATGGTAAAAAATGTCGAAAGGTCTTAAAAGAGTAAGTCAGCATGCACACATCTTGGACACATTTGGTATAGTATAGATAGAATACTTGTCTGGGTTAAGTGATATCTGGTTTAACAGGGTCCAGTTGATTCCTTCTTTTTACTGTATATTATAATAAATTCACTGTATAGTGGATCTGGTAGAGAGAAAAAAACTCTTACCATGTCGAAAGTTTGCTTGTCTGATTTTATGATACCTAATTTCATTTAGAAATATCCTATTATATGGTACAGCATACAGCAAACCTGGATAATCCGAACCCACAAAATTGAACTGAACTCAGAACAAAGATAACTGATGAGTGCTCCAACCATATTTCCAGGAAGATGAACAAAGGTGAATGATCTTCATGAGCTCACTTTCAACAACAACAGCATTTGTATCACAAAAATAACACCGTATGTTACAACCGAGTATAATTAACTTGCAGACTTCAAGTATATGCCTAACTATATTAATTATAAATTAACCCCATTAATCCGTATTTTTTCACAGTCCGAACAGGCCCCAGTCCCAATTAGTTCGGACTAGCAGGGTTCTGCTGTAGTTGAATTTATGTAACAGCCTATTTTCTGTTTGGTTCATGGTCATTCATTGCATATGACTGGAAAAATAAAAAAAAATTGTGTTTTCTCTTTCATTTTCAGACTAAACAAGCTTGCATCCCGTTTTTACGGTGTTGTGCATTGTTTTATCATTTCCTGACTGGAGTTCCTGGTCCTACAGTACTCACTCAACTAGGAGGCGATACGTTTGAAAATCTCACTTCATACTTGGGTCTGCCACATACGTGTCAAGGATTAATTTCATCACCTGTTATTCTTGATATGGCAGTGAAGTGGGCCCAACATGAGAAGGTTCGTATTGAGAAAAATTCTCAGTTAGTTGGAGAATTTAATGTTCCGGCACATTGCCAAGGTAGGTGATTGGTAGAGCAGGAACACAGCCAAAGATCCTGGTTCAAATCCCAGCCATGGAATTGAAATTTCAGTCTGACTCTACCTTTCCACCTTATCCTACACACAGCCAGTGTGAAAGAATTACCATTCCAACAGTAATTCTCAATTATGAAACATTGTATCACCACCATCTCAAAGATTCATTGCCTGTTCCATGATATTTTTTAACATAGAGTTCAGAATACTGCCCAGAATTCAGAATACTGCCCTGTTGTCGAAATTGTTCTTTAGAGTCAACACTAGGAATGGACAGAATCAAACGATTTTAAGAATCAAGAAATCTGTTCGTGAGTAATAAAGAATCTAATATCATTCAAATGAAAACGTTCTCGGATGAATACAGGAAAACTCAGTAGGCGAGAACTACTTTAAACTGACTCAATTGATAACTTATTCATATGTTCAGCTTGACAATTTTCATCATCTTACAAGATCTTCTGTTATTGTTTACTGCAATGGGCATGGTAAGCCCACAGTGTAAACCACAAACCAATAGGAGTTAATTTCACACAGCTCTGTCAGATATTATATTAATCTCATTGTACCACTAGCGTTCACAAAGTAAAGATCCATAATGCCTGTTGCTCACAGTCAAATTTTTTTCATTAAATTTATTGTACAACTAATTTAACCAAACATGTAGTCAAATGTACCTTTGCTAACGGTCAAATGAGTCATCAAATGCATGCTAGCAAACTATTTTCCCTGTGTGTAAATTTCGCAACATCGTAGTAATACCCTGCCACCTAGTGGTAGACTCATGTATTCTAAATATTGAGCCACTCATACTCTGCTGCTAATGGTAGTTGTTGTATTGTTTGTATTAAAAGACAATAATTTTTTGTTAGACTGTTTAACATGTCTCTTACAAATACAGTAGAACTCCAATTACCCAGATTAATTGGGAAGGGACAAGATTAGCTGTTTTGTTAACAAACTTTCTAGTTTGTCAGCTAAAAGTTTTGCTTTTTCGCAGAAAATCGGCCCTGAAAGAGGGTTCCCAATGATCGCTGCTGCAAAATCCACTTGAAAACAGCCTCAAAGCGATCTGAATAGTATGAGTTCGGATAATTGGAGTTATACTGTAGTGCTAAATTCATCATTGCAGAATAATTTTTTGTTTACTAGTACGAGGAAGAGAAATGGATTAGCGAGTTTATTTCAGGAAATACATTTATGCAGTAATATCATTTAAGTTGAATGGATCTCAAAGAAGTTGAGGACTTTGTTAATTTACGGTATAAAATTGTATATAAAATTGTAATTACGTTCACGTAGAAGCATAATGTTGAAATTAAATCACAGTTACAGTATGTTATAGCATTGGATTCATATAGGTGTGTTTCCTATTGGATATAGACTGAAAGATAAGCATACTGTAATTTGTTTGCAAAACAGAGTCTTATTTTGAATCTCTTTTACGCAGCAAACCATATACAAAATTCATTGATGCCTGAAATCATTATATAATAATAATAATAATAATAATAATATATGTTCGTCTACTCTAGATCATATATAACAGACAGGCCTAAATGGAACCACAGGTCTAATAGACTTTCCAAAACCTCCATGTGAGGACTTCAGTGGCAAGAAATTACAAAACTTTTAAATAATTTATTTCAGTGTTATAATATTATTAAAGGCAAGCTTTATATCCGCTATTTATAATTATTATTGTTAATTTATAAATTTCACATCCTCTTGCAAGATCTCTTTTGCCCTGTGTTGTCGAATTTTTCACAGAAAAAGAAAATGAGTGTGTAAAGCCTTGAATTATTATCATACAATCTTTATGAACATTTAAAATAATTAGGAAAGAAAATAAAAAATTACTATACCGGGAATCAAACAGTCTAGATTGCTAACATTGAGCTATTGAGGAATAGTCCTTGGCTTTGTGAATAGTGCATATACAAGTATGGCTCCTTCGTGTTCCTGCTTCGCATGTTCATTTCGTTGCTGTATGTTGAGTTCTGTTCTTATAATGTTTTTTACACAAATTCATTGGGAATAACTGTATCTACACACGAGTACATACCCATGATTTTCTGATGGAGATGCATTGCTTAGGAAAAGAAGAATATGTGAGATAAGAAAATGGCTGCACTTGCAGTCTTTTGTTTACAGAAACAAGTTCTCCACAATACTGCCGGGGGCATGGGCAGTTCACGTTTGTTGCACTGATTGGCTGGTTCAACAGATTATTTGCTGGAATTAGAACATGTTCTATATGCCGAAAGGAATAACCAAATGTTTGCCCAAAGGGGAATTTGACCATTAGCAATATCAATTTGCTGAAAAGTGATAGTTGTGCAATAAATTTAACAAAAAATTTGACCTTGAGCAAGATAAGAACACTGTCTCAATATCTACCCTGCAGTTTTTTGTGAAGTGGTATGACTTTTGCCCTCTTCTGGCTTATCATAGCATTAAATAATTTTTCTTGATATCTCGAGAACTTTCAAGAATCAAATAATTCCATTTTTTTTTATTCGAGAAAACTCATCATTGAAGTAAACACAGAACAGCTCTGAACATGAGACGGAGCCGGCAGAGTCACACAACAGGTGACAAGGTTGTTGTGGTTTTGTACAACTCCGCTGCAGTTAACAGAACATGCTGCCTCGCTAAAGAGATGTCTTCACTTGTTTATTTTTATGCTCAAAATCTATTACATATAGATCTTTCCTGATATCACCATTAGAAGGCTGTATTTGTTTGGAAGCGGACTGTCCAAACCCCATTTCTGTATGATGCTCCATTAGGAAGTTAGCTGCTTATCCTGCAAATGTTAATACAAACAGCAGAGATCCCTTCTTACTTCTACCCTAAAATAATAACACCAGTGATGGATACATCTGTCTATCTGTTGACATAAACAACAAGGCCCCCTCTCACTTCCACCCTAAGATTATAAAACACCAGCCATAGATACAACACAGACAGCAGTTTCAGTTTATATGTGTTAGCAATCCAAGAGCATTTCGTGTGTGTTCTGTTGTAAGAATTCAGTGTTCTTAATGTAACTTAAAAAGCCTAGTATGAGTGGTGAAAGAGTTTATACCCACAAAGTTTTGCATAAGTAGGTGAGAGATATGGTTTACAGTGTTTATAGTTTTTTTAGTGCTATTTCGGATGAAAAAGTCCATAGTAATACAAATTTTGCAGGTGTAGGGAATTGACTGCTAATACTGTAGTGTACAGGTAGAGGTGTACATATTCTGATTTTAGCTTGCTTGCCCCTTTCTAACTATGCAACCAGCCACAGCTTTTAACTTGCTTGACAAGAGGGCAAGCCAGATTGCTACAATACTGTCGCTATGAGTCACAAGCTCTTCATAACCTGGTGGGTTTCACGGGACCTAAAGAAACTGCAAGGCCTGGCGGAAAGAATATGAAACTGGGTATATCAGTGCACTGGTAAGTCGTACAGTTAGGTAGTTGAGGAACTTCAGATGTGTTTAGAGTGCAAGTAAAAGGAGAATGAAGAATTTTACCCTGAAGGAAACCGAGGAGAACCTAAAATGTGAAGAGTTTGAATTATCAATGAACAAAGGTACTAGTCCGGCATGGGAAAAATTTTCAAACATTTTCGAGAGAACATCAAGAAAATCAATAATACACAATAAAAATAATAAATGTGTTAAGACGCTAAAACAATTTTTAATACTTTATCCACCTTTTATTTATCTACATGATGAATTTCTTCTACCAGCATGTAGAAAGGCAAGAAAGTATTACCTACACTTAGCAACTACAGTTTGTTTAGCTGATAAGAATGTCGCAAGCTTATTCAGACTTGGATGGGTTTGGGTTTAACCTGACCCATCCAAGTCTAAAGAAACCTGCCTGCTTGCTAGCTGGGACGCTCGCAACTTGCTTGCCTGGTGTTCAAGCAGGTATGGGCAAGCTAAAATTGAGATTTGTACACCTCTATGTACAGGTAATACTGTAGGTGTAATATTAGTGATCATTCTGTAACTAATATTACTAAGGAGGGACATCTATCAACTGAAGTTGGGGTGAACCCAGTTTTAGATCTCCCAGAAAACATCGCACAGTTAAAAAACACAAAACAAATCTTGATGATTTTCAAAAGTGTGTTTTATGCCGAATAATATTTGAATTGTTGGATAATGGGGAATATCCCACAGCTAAGAAATTAGTTGCTTTAGTGCGAGAGAAAATAGATTATAAAGGTTGTGTGTCCTCCATGTATACGATTTTGAATTCCCTAGGTTTTAAATACAGGAGAACCAATGAATGGAAAGGAGCAACATTATTGCAGCCAGTCAAAAATTTCTATGTACAGTTCACAATCTTAGGGGGATGGGAGATATGACTCCAAGTACCTTGATGAGGCATGGGTCAACCAGAATCATTCCAGGAGGGACATATAGTAAGATTTGATTGGAAAAGGCATCCTAAAAGTACCAATAGGAAAAGGCAGCACACTTACAATATCTCAGCTAAAACAGGGTGAATGTGAATACCAGAAAGTAAATTGGTATTTCACTTCAGTTCTAAATTAAAAAAAAACACTGATTAATTATCATACAGAAATGACTTCGGACAGTTTCAAAGAATGGTTGATGAACAGATTTTAAATTATCTGGGAGAGGGTTCAGTAATAATTATGGATAACACTAGCTATCTGCAGGCTATTAAATAAGTTACCCACAACAAATTCACAAGAGAGAGTGAGAGTGAGTGAGTGTGTGAGTGTGAGTGTGAGTGTGAGTGTGAGTGTGAGCGTGAGAGAGAGAGAGAGAGAGAAAGATCGAGAGAGCAAGAGAGAGAGTGAGATATATATATATATATACAGGAATGGCTTCAAGAACACAACATAGCATACAGTTCCACAGAAACTATATCAGAATTATAAAACTCAGGTTAAAAAATATGAACTAGATTAAATATTGTTAGAAATGGGCCACGAAGTTATCCACTTTCCTGCTTATCACTGCAAGTATAACCCTATAGAGATGATTTGGGCAAAAGTTGCAGGTGAAGTGGTAAAGCTAAGCAACACATTTCGGCTGGCTGATGTAGGAAAGCTAACAAACAAAGCACTCGATAGGATCTTGAGAGAGGACTGGGAATCACGTGTTGCTCATGTGGAAAAATTGCAAGAGAATGATTTTCAGAAAGAAGTTGCTAGGGACAACATTGATGAAAGTATAATTATAAATCTTAGAAACAGTGAAACTGATAGTGACACAAATGATGAAAGAAGTGAAGAGGACGAAGACGAAGAGGTTTTAGCTGTCTCTTTGTAGAGTCTTCTGTGTACTTCTGAAGCTCAATGAGATGAGCCTTTCTTCACTTTCTATTAAGATAATTCATGTGGTATCTTACGTGTTTCAAAATTTCAAGCTACTTTTATTCGCGTTAAAAAAAAATTAAATACGTTAAAATAGTGAATGATTGTTGCATGCAGTGAGTAGGCGTGCATGTCCCCCCTGTCTCCCTCTGTTAGACAGAGACACTTGCACACTGCCGACTCATCAACACCACAAGTTGCATAACATACTATTTGCTTATCGTATGTTCAGAGTTGATTTGTGTTTAGTTTAGTCAACACCGTACACAGGCAGATTCCTCCAGTTCTTCTGTTATACCATTACTCCCATGGGTCTGTATTCTTTTTTTACTTATGACTTTACATTTCCAATGGATAGAGAAAGGCACCAGTTAAACATAAAGTTTCTTTCTTAAAATTACAATGAGTTGCTTTGAATTCTTCTTTTGTGAACTTTTGAATCCAAAGACACTTTGGAAATAAAACCTTCAACTGAAAAATGAAAATAATCAATGTAATGTAAGGGGTGATAACCCTTACTGATTCCAGTTGTGGTGGTAACATCCCTTAATGGAGCGTAGTGTATTCATGATGACTTACTTAGATATCCAAGCTCGATGTTCCATGCTGCTGATGCTTCCAACCTCATACAAGCCCCCCCCTTTCAGGGAGGATTTTGCTAGAATCTCTGAACTATAATGATTACTACTTGTTCCCCATTATCCCATTTATTTTACATTATGTACACGTATGACACTGAACCCTTCTTGTTACACCCCTATCATCCCCTTTAGGAGTTTAAACACACTACAAATACATGTCCTCTGCCATGGCTGTATGTACAGAGACTCTATTCTACTGTGCTTCAATAACTTTACATACCGTACACGCGTTAACCACTAACCGGATGCTCCAGGAATTCATTTGTCAGCTTAAAACTCACAAGCGTGCAGGGCTGAAAGTAACCATGGACAAAGTCCACAGGATATGCTAATTACAACTACCCCCTTAAAAAAAAAAAAAAAAAAAAAAAAAAAAATAATTATGATTGCCCCTCGATCTTGGTGAACAATTCTCAAGAAATATGGGCACAAACAAACAAAAATCTCTGGACACCATTGAATGAACATGAATTGCTAAGTTAAGCATCACTAATGTCAACTTAAAAATTGTTACTGGATCTCGAATGGATCTGCATCTCGGTGCTGATACCTTCACATAATAAAACAAACAGAAACAAAACAAAAAGAAAAAGAAAGAAAGAAAGAAAAAAAAAAAAGTATACAAAAGTATTTACCAACAAAGCACATGTTCTCACCACTTTATCCTTCTCTCCTCCCGCAAAACATTTGGTGTAGTTGCATTCAGATCTGCACCCTTGTAGTACTCTCATTCAATAATTCAGAACAACATTCTAAGGAAAAAATGTAAAAAGAGATCTAATTGCATAATTTAGTCCATTGCATTCCTACCTTCTAGAATCGATACCTGCTACAGATGTATTAACCTTGCAGTGCTCGCATGCTATTTTAGGACGTAAAAGCTCGCGCGGCGTCTGAGAGACGCCGTTCATGTTTTATGTTGTTTCTATTGTTTGATGTTGTTTTGAGTGTTCATTTTGTTTATTGAGGGTTGTCATAGTCTATTTAATATTATTGAACATGTTTTGCATAAATTGCTTAGTTAAAAATATGTGTATTAAGTCAATTTATTGAAAATGAGCATTTAACTAATCATATTGGACACAAATCAATATTAGCACATTATGACTTTAATTAACAATAAAACAATGGTGTTAGGCATGTAACCATTTTTAAATAATTTTCAAATATTATTGTCCTAAGACTGTGTAGGTATAACAACTTTTACTACTAGTTACTGATCTCTTCTTATTCAATTTAGAAACTTTGTCCCGCCCTACGAAATATTTATCACATTCACTACTATAGGCCTAATCATTATCATCATCTGCTACTTGTTCAGTGTCCGTAGACTCACTTCTAGGCTCCGCAATGTCTTCTTCAGGATCACTATCGCAATCAAGTTCAACATCATCATCTTCTTCTAGCAACTTTGCACTATCTTCCAATCATTTGGATCAGAAAGATTATGATATTTCTTCTGCTTTCCACTCATTGCCAAGCCTAAAGATAAATAAATTCCATCAGAAAAGATTGGTATTGTAGGTTTATAATCACTAGTTTCTGCAAGAAATTTGTTTTAAACCGGTAACTTACCTTGTAACAGTAAAGCTCGCGCGGCGTCTCACATACGCCATCTACATTTTTGCAACAATAACTTCACTCCACCCTTGCTAGGCGAAACCTGGAGGGTTGCCGCTTGGATATGTTATTTAAGGCGCCGTTCATATTGAGGCGATATACAGGGTCTGTTCTGAAAGTAGTAGGACTGGAATTTTCCTGCGCGAACGGGCGGACGAGAAGCGATCTGCGCACGCACGATCTATAGAGGGGGATATTGGGAACTGTGGGAAAAATCGTCAGTCGGCTCACAGCCGTTGAAGAGAGCAGATCACTGGTACTGTGAACCCCTGTCCAATCGCCTCGTCACGGAGATTCATGCAGCGTTTACTGGAACAGCGATATGCGATCAAATTTTGCGTAAAGCTTGGTAAAATGGGCAAAGAGACTCACGACATGATTAAGGAGGCCTATGGGGATGTTGCCATGGCTAGATCGGGTGTTTTTGAGTGGCACAAGTTGTTCCGAAAAGGTAGGGAAAGAGTGGAAGACGACGACCGCACCGGACGTCCATCTACCAGCAAGACCGACGAAAATGTGTCGCGAATTAAAATGTTACTGAACAGTGATCGTAGGATGAGTATCAGAATGATTGCTGATGAATTGAGCATTCCTCAAACCCAAGTTTTTGAGATTGTGACGGAAAACTTAGGCATGAGGAAAGTGTGCTCGAAGTTGGTGCCGCGAGTGTTGTCAGAGGAGCAAAAGGCAAACCGGAAAGCGATCTGCCAGGATCTCCTTCATCATGTGAATCAGGACCCAGAATTTCTGGACAATGTAGTGACTGGTGATGAGACATGGGTCTTTGAATACGACCCGGAGACCAAGCGCCAGAGCTCAGAATGGCACACCCCTTCTTCCCCACATTCCAAGAAAGCACAGATGAGCAAATCCAAGCAAAAGTCCGTGCTCATTTGCTTTTTTGATCGACATGGTGTCATCCACGAAGAGTTCGTACCACCCGGACAAACAGTTAATGCAGTTTTTTACGTGGAAGTCCTCACAAGACTGCGAAAACGCATTGTTCGTGTCCGCCCAGCCATCGCCACCAACTGGCGTCTGCACCATGACAACGCGCCAAGCCATACAGCTTTTGGAGTAGTGGAGTATCTTGCCCGGCACAATGTCGCAACGTTACCTCATGCCCCCTACAGCCCCGACTTGGCCCCGCCAGACTTTTTTCTATTCCCCAGAATAAAATTGACTCTCAAGGGGAAACATCATGGCTCGGTAGAGATGATTCAACAGGCCGTGACGAGGGAGCTAAACAGCCTTCCGGTCCAGGCATTCCAGGAGGCATACAAACATTGGAAAACTCGTTGGCAGCAGTGTGTAGATGCGGAAGGATGCTACTTCGAAAAATTCTAATCGTTTGTACTATTATCATAAATAAAATATTTTTTAAGAAATAAGTCCTACTACTTTCAGAACAGACCCTGTACGATAAGCGATTTATCGGAAGGGATTTGTTGCAGCAATATATTGCTAGGAAGGTTCAGACAGCGAACGATAAATTGGCTCGACCTGGGCAATAAAAATTCCCTTTAGGCAGACCTACAGGCTGAGGTAGATTTCGATGTGCTAAATCTCGCCTTAGATGAGAGCTATCGAGAAACCAGTTATTGATTTGTAGAGTACTCATCAATAGCTTTTCAACGATACCCCATAAGACGTGGTTTCAAAAATTTCGAACTTCCATCCCCCAACCAACCACCCCCACTCGTACCCCCAAAACCCCCGAATCGTTGGTGTCACTGTGAACTCCATAGGGAGTTCTCTAATTTATTCAAACAAAGTTTCCCTCTATACTTCATAGGGGCCGAGATATACATTTTTCAAAATTTCTACCCCCCCCCCCCCCCGACCCTCCCCTTAGGCCAAATTTGCTCATTAACGAACTTGTCCGAACTATTGGGCCTAGAAATAACATAATAAAATTTGGTTCAAATATCTTCAAAATTATGGCTGCTAGCGTGTAAAGATATATATATATCACAATTTTTGTATTTATTTATTTTTTGAACGGGTGGTGGTTTCGTACTTGGGAGGCATGAAACGTAAAGATATGAAAGAATTTTTCGAAAGTCATGACATGGTATCAATTGCAATAGGTAGATTTTTCTTTGAAATCTACCTAAAATGTGGTGGGAACACAATCTTCACTACAAAAGTTACAATATCGTAAGCAACAAATCGCTCAGAAGACCGGCATGTTGCACTTCAAGAGATATATTACTTGCGATATGTTGCGCTATTGCACGACTGTGAACCTTTTTTATCGTCTCCCTTTAGATTTCAAGTATCTGTCCGTGCGTATATCTGTCGCGTATCGTATATCGCTCACGATATATTGCTTATCGCCTGAGTGTGAATTCTGCCTAAGAGTAGTTGACCGAAGGGTTGATGGCAGGTCAGCACATTGTCCTCATAGGTATTCTAGATATGGTGAAATGAATCTGGTTTGGCTTTTGACAGACTCCATGCGAGCACTGCAGGGTTAAATGGGGCTGTACCTTCATTGGTATGCTCCCGAAGTTAAGAATACTCTCAAGATGTGATTGACCTCAAAAAATAAAAAAAATACACAACTCAATCAATCCTACACAACAATGATAATAGTGGCTACCTCATTTACTCATATGTGTTGGTACCCATGCTTGAGTTGAGTAAAACAACAAAATGAACATCTGATATTGTTTCTCATGTTTCTAAATCTGTGTCTGTGTTTGTATGGTGCTGCCACCACCAGTCCTTGTTGGTTAGTTAGCTTTTTGGAGTGCAAATATAATGAAGCAGCTATTATCTCAATTCTTCTGCTGTGTTTAATATTTACCGTAACAACAATATGCCTAAAGTTAAATGACATTATACCCTCTCAAATAGAAATGTTTGACATCATCATAACACACGTAAATAGATTGACTTTTCATGTTAAAAACTTTTCAATAAAAACATTAATCTTGAACAACAACAAGAAAATAATTACACAGAAAATAGATCAAAACTTCTGTCTTGAACATAAACAAAAAGAATCAAAAAATCAAAAATGGAAAACTTCTTCAAAACTGATCATCTAGCATTAAACTGAAATAAAAACATCACTGCTGCATTTGATGATAATTAACACCTGGCCTTACAATATTGAAATTGTTGGGCTCATTTTACAACATTTGACTTATTTCTCGCTTCTACAAAACTAAGGTCAAGCTTCTGTGCAAATTAAATAATGAATTCTCTAGCAATAGGTATTTCTCAACAGTGGAACAAGTTATACTCATTGGCCTGCAATGATAAGTTTAAAAAAAACTCTACACACAGCTGATAAAAACCTTAAACTGAGAATACTTGACTTGCTTTTCTGGACATTTAACTCTGACATTGACATTAACCAGTGTCAACTGCAATGTTTAATATATTAGGTTATGTTATATGTTCATCTGCATGCTCCTCTGTTCAGCAAAACCTTATGTCATTCTACTGCATATGAACAACAAATAAATATTTTCTCTCATCTTCGTGTTAAGGGCAATTCTTAAAGTTTTTTTCAGAACATGTTAGGATCAAATTTTACTTCTGTAAACCTCTTTCTCAAATTTACTGTAACAAATGCTGCATAAAAAAATCTTTAAAATTCTCTCTGTAAAGGTAGCTTGCATAACTCTCTTTTCTCTACGTACAGCTCAATAGTTACAACAACAAAGAACAATGATATGGAAAATAAGTGTCTCAACTGCCATTATTAAAATTACGTATCATAAACACAAATTGGCATAAAAAATCATTTTAGTATGTGAATTATTTTATCCTAACGCAGCTCTCAAAACATAAGTTTAAACTGATGAGTCATCTGTAGGCAAAATTGTTTCAGTACTGCGCTGATGTTTGAAGAATTAAGTGACATTTCCAAATCCTTAGTCATTACTGAAATAATTAATTCTGATAAAAGTGTTATATCATGCTCTAAATTAATCTCTTTACTCAACAGAGTAACTTTAAAAATCTTAAAATTACTACCAATAATCACACAATGGGATGCATTTTACAACATCCTGATCTATCCAATTTGACCAGCTTCGATACTTTAAACAGTCCTGTTCATCATATAAAATCGTGATAAATACTGATTTCTCTGCAGTAACAAGATACATAAATTCAATCATCTCCAATTCTCCTAAAGAAAAGCAATAAATCTCCGAACACTATATTCACACAGGGTTACAGATACCCTTATTTCGAAGGTAATTTCATACCTTAGAGGGGCTCAACTGGGCAATCCTTCAGGTCCAATGATATTTGGCCTTTCAATCCATCCCATTATTACCAAATTACGAAGCTTTCTTAATCTGTTCTACCTGAATGATGGTACACTTGGAGATGATCCTGACATTGTTCTTGCTGACTTCAAACAACTAATAGAGGCTTGCAAGTCCATCGGTTTGGAAATCACCCCAACCAAGTGCAAATTATTATTCTGCTCTGAGTAGGACAACACCATTGTGTCAGCATTTCAGCAATTAGCTCGTGGCATTAAAATAACTTCAAAGCCAGAGCTTACTTTACTAGGCTCCCCAGTTTTTCTCGAGTCCATAGAATCTGCTATCTGCGCTAAAATGGATGTCATGAGGAAGTTGTTTGGCAACTTAATATCTCTTAACTCTCACACTGCATACTTCTTATGAAGAATTTGTTTTCAATACCTAAATTGCATTACTTTATGAGAACAACTCCTTTATGGTATTTTCCTTCACTTCTTACAGAGATTGACAGACTGTTCAGAAATAGTTTGGAATCTATTTTAAACATTCAATTAGAAGACAGGAATTGGACTCGAGCAAGTTTTCCACTCAAGTTTGGTGGTCTTCGCATTCATTCCGCACATGACACATGTCTCCCAGCCTTTATTGCTTTAGCCCATGGTGTTCTTGATTTTTTCAAGTCTGAAATTATGAAACATGGTGATGAAATCGGTTTGAGCCATCTATCAAAGGCATTACAAGAATGGGTTTGCTTTGAATAACCTAAATATTCCTCAAGATCATCTTGAATTCCAGCGCAACTGGGATTTAATAAACACTGGACACATCCATGAGTCGCTGGTTTCATCTTACGTTTCAGCTAGAGATCAAATGCGCATTCTTGCTATCCAAGAAAAAGAAGCTAGTTCATGGCTTAAAGCCATACTATCTACTAACATTGGAACCTTTATGGATAACATGAGCTTTTGAATGGCAGTAGCCTTGAGACTAAGGTTCTAAAATTTACCAACAACATAAAATAATGTGTTTGCAGTGCCTCTACAGATCAGAATGGTTGCCATGGTTTAAGCTGTAGGAAGAATTTCAAGACATTTCACTCTTAATGATATACTAAAACGTGCCTTGTCCTCAGCAGGCATTCCTTCAATTCTAGAACCAACTGGGATCAGCTGCCCTGATGGGCTGTCTATTATACCTTTGAGGAATGGTAAATCACTGCTTTGGGATGCCACTTGCATTGACACATTGACTGGTTTTCACTTATCAATGACATCTAAACTTGCTGGTTCTGCTGCAGAAGCAGCGGTTAAACTAAAACAGCACAAATACCGGGGTATCACCGAGAACTATTTATTTACTGTGTTTGCAGTGGAAACCTTTGGCCCATGGTGTGCAGAAGTGAAGGAACTAGTGAAAGACATTGGGAACATCTTGCAGAGCATTATGTACAATCCCCACGCCACAGATTATTTTCGACAGCGTACAGCTATACAACTTGGCAGTGCTGCGAGCGTTATGGGGACAATTCACAATTCTTAGTCTTTAGAGGAACTATTTTATTTTTAAAGTTTGTTATTCCTGTTATACAGGCTGACTGTCTCATAATTATGTATATGTACCAAATATAATGAATATTTTTTTTTGTAGGGGGAAAAAAGTAAAATAATTGACTCTAATTTATTTAGGCAAAAGTACAATTGCCATGTTTCAAAATAGGTTGTGAAACTATGTAATTGTCTACTTACATAAGACAAGAGAAGAGTAATAGAAAAGCCTGGATTCCTCCATTGTGCACTGAAAAACTGCTGTCAAACTGTCAGTGACAGTTCACACACACTATCACACAGTGTGTTCACACACACTATCATATTTATATAATTTCTAGTGATGCTTCACGGATAGATATTTGTATTGAAAGATGTTAAGGGTGTGGTTCTTCTAGCATACTTGATAAAATGTTGGACATTCCTATTGGCGCCAACTGAATTCTAGCCAATAAGCATGCAGGTTGCCAGAACATAATCTGTTTCCTACTGCTGGACTTGTATTCTTTTGCTACTACATGCTGCTGTCTGGCGGCTATTCCCACAAAATTGCTGACTAGACAAAATTATCTGAGATCATGAAGGCTGGCACAAGGCTTTTAAAATTGTTGAATCGCCAGTTCCCAAGTTGCCTACATGATCTCCTGCCGGAACAAGGCTCCGGTTATCTCCACGTCTTATGAAATCTCATCTCTCTCTCTCTGGCTGTATCTTTCCCAGCCAAATCGTTACTCCAATACAGTATTTGTAATGTAAAATTAATAAAATTAATTTTCCAATGTTTAAGTCTTAAATTCCGAGCTATAACATAGCCATCAATCCAAAGGAACATCTGGCTTATATATTGAATCCAACCATCTGGTATGAAATTGACTGTGCTCAGGCAAATTAGATCAAATTAAGAAAAAGATCCCTGTATCCTCTACCTGAGTGAAGAGAACTGGTACATTCATGGTTTGCTGTTTGATGCAAGAGGTGGATTAACAATATATGTATACCAAATACTGCTACATTTCGGTTTCAGCCGAAAATTTGTAGAAAACTTATTGCTCAGAATCTTGCACCATCACCTTGTACTTTTGTTAAATGATTTGTAACAGATCTTCTGATCTGATAATGTTTTAAATTTTAAGGTTTTAGGTTAATTTTGTATTATATAATTAAATTCTGTTCCCCCCCCCCCTCTCTCTTTAAATGAAAATTATGTTAGTGTTTTGGACCAGAGTGGTCTGCTGTACTTTCAGGTGGAAAGAATATATATTCTTATGTGTGTACGGGTTAATACAGTAAACAGTGGGAGTAGATGGCTTTATTTGGAAGTCACTGAGAGACTAAGATAGTTATTCATTTACTTTATTTCCTGGAGTTCATTATCTATATCGATTAGTTTATTGCAGTTCCAATAACGAATGTCAACGGTTATTTTTCATTGTGTTCATTTGCGGTGAACAAAAAGAGTTTAACTAAATAATTCTTGTGATATGAGTTTCAAATATTGTTAGATGTTGAGAATTTGAAGTTCTAGTTTTATTTTACTGATAATGAATGTGAAAATGTGAATGATGGGGAAACCAGCAGAGTTGAAGGCTTTACTTCGAAGATGCAAAGACCAACATCCATTCCTGTCCTCCTTACAGGAAAATACCTATACCTCTCTTTTCCTCCTTCATACTAAAGGATGTAAAGAGAGAATAACAATCTTTAACTAAAGCTTTAATAGATAAAAAAAAAAAAAATCGGAGTGTTTTTGTAGTGTTAGATGAAGTAATTTCGTTGTTAATGTTTTTGTCTTCCCTACTACTGTTGGTTAAGTAAACTGATGAAGTTATTTTTTATTTGCAGGTGCGTCAGTACATGTCAGGAGCAACAAATCTTACTCCTATTGCCCCACCTTTACCAGTGAATCAATTGGTAGCTCTTCCTACAGACTATAGTGAATTAATCAACACTGTATCACTCTTCACATGTCCAAATAGTGAACGAGAAGATTCCCCTAATCCTACCATGTGCTTGGTATGTGGTCAGATGCTCTGCTCTCAAAGCTACTGCTGTCAGACAGAGCTTAATAAAGCCCTTGTCGGAGCTTGTACTTACCATGCTCATGAGTGTGGTGCAGGGGTTGGAATATTTCTTAGAGTCAGAGAATGTGAGGTTCTTCTTCTTGCCACTCCAAATAGAGGTTGTTTTATGTCTCCTCCTTACCTAGATCAGTATGGAGAAACAGATCAAGGTCTGAGGCGAGGAAACCCCCTTCGACTTTGTCAGGAAAGGTACAAGAAGCTCCAGCTGTTATGGTTAAGCCATGGCATTCACGAAGAGATAGCAAGAGCCTTAGAGTCAAGTACTAATTTGATGACAACTCAATGGCAACATTTATAATGTCAGTTCCTTTCTTTAAAACAAAGTAACTTCTTATGATTTCAGTTAGGAGAGTTCTTAGGAACCGGTGCTCTATAAATATAAAATTTATAATTACTTAAGTATTGTGGATAAGTATAATTTGTATTAGTTCTGAGTACACAGAAATACTCGTTTTGTTTTAATGTTCATAGCTGTGAAATTTCAAGGTTTTCCCTTTACATTTTTATGAGCGAATCTCTCCCACTATCTCTTCTCAATGTTTTATTTGTATAAATTACATGCTATTATTTATAGTAATGAAATAAGACGTTACATAGAATGATGTGCATCTTTTGCACAATAAATAGTTACGTGTTGTTACTATTTTTAAGAAGTTATTTTTTTTTTATTTCAAACTTGATAACTGTACATAGTTATGTCACATGCTTCTGCTAGATATTAATCAGCTTCCTTATTATTATGTTTACTGTAAAAGGGTTTAAAACAAAAATAGTCAAATAAGCTTTATATAAAATTGTTACTAGATATAGTAGGAATACAATTGCTTGACGAACAGGAGGGAAAATGCTGCTTTATTTAGAAGAATAAACTTATCAAAACATAAGTAGTAGAAAGGAATAAATTAATATGAGGAAAAACTACAAACATTTGCTCTTGTCTGATTACAATAAAACATCAAGTCAAATAATTTTTCTCAGATTATAATTAGGCTCCATTCTCTTGTGCTATTACAGCTTGTATGTTACATCCAACTGCACCAAATTTGAATCTTTTGTCTTAGATGGTAGCATGCATGTTCAGAATCTAAGTTGCATATATTTGAACCATATAATTAGATGGACTACAAGCTATAAGAACACAAAACTCAAATCTAATCACAAATGGGGTCATGAAATTGTTAATCTGACAACCATGTTTTTATTACTTAAATTATATATTTGAAAATATGTTAGTTTGACTGACTTTTTAAAATTCCTTCTTTGACAACAGACAATTTGAAGACAATTCCCTGTAATAATAGAACCTGAAGATCATTTGTTTTGAATTTTTAAAATTCCTTCTTTGACAACAGACAATTTAAAGACAATTCCCTGTAATAATAGAACCTGAAGATCATTTGTTTTTTTCTGAGTGAGGATTTAGATCCTTATTTAAACAGATACTGTAATATTATTTATTTTTTTAATAATTTATTGCAGTATTTATTACAGTATTAAATGATGCCCTTGACCTGATTGTATGTATTAATAGGTACAATATGTTTTATTAACTACTTACAATATTAGAATTTAGTTCCGGTGAATATTTTTCAATTATTTCTCCTATAATGCAGTTTGAAATCCTGTAAGTCATAATGGTATAGAAGTTATTATACTGACAAGGGAACCATACGTATTGTCATATCGAAACCTACCTTCATATCTTGCATATCAGTAGGTCATCATTGCAGATAGACACATGCCAAACATAGCTGCTCATATAAACTTTTAGTGGGTGAAAATGAATTGCTAATCTGGAAATTAGAAATATTGAGTAGCTTGCACACCCATGCATCGGCTGTTGACAGTATTGCAGAGCAGGAATCCTGCTCCTCGTAAAGGTGTACATGCTTATAGTGTTATCTCTCCCTGCCCTTATCACTATGAAAGTGGATAATATTAAAATAATGAATAATACCTTCCTCTGATACACTTTTTTGTATGCAGTATGTTAGTCCGAGTTCTTAACACTTGATTTTTGTCTGGACAGTAAGTGTGAACATTGAGAATAAGTTGAATTAAGCACTGATATTGTGATTCACTGTGCATGGCAAATACCTTCAAATATCACGCAAATTGAGTGGCCACACTGCTATAACACACTAACAATCATAAGCAACCCCTCAGTATCTATACATTATAGTTTTAAAATGTGGAAATGATAAGAAATGATTATCTAAAATTTATCAAGTGAGACACATTCAATGAGTAATAAAGTAGCTCCTCCCCTTTCTACCGCTGTCTGCTGTCACTTGCACCCGGCATGCAGGCTACTCACGTTAGCTTTGCAAGTGCCCACCATTGATTCCTTATGGAACATAACAAACACGTTTTCACCCACTAAAAGTTTATATGCGCAGCTAATATTTTGCATGTGTCCATCTATAATGAAGACCTATCGATATGCAAATTTTGAGGATAGGTTTCGACATGACAACCCGTACGGTTCCCTTGTGAGAGAGGATTATTGAAAAAAGGTAAGGTACCAGACATTTTTTTAAAATGTAACTGTATAAATAAATGATTAAAATAATGTATACCAGTGACTCTTGTGATCTTGTAGTACCATATCCTGTTTTTTTTTTTTTCAAACTACATTATATTTATTTTGTTCGTTTGTTTACAATGAGGCTCGTATCCAGAATCCTGAATATGATTTTTACAGTCTCCGAGAAAAGATAGAGGGTTTGAGTTAAATATTTTGAGGCTTGAGACTTGAAACACTTCATTACTGTTGAAAGGACCTAATATTATTTTTAGGGATGGTAGATTTTAGCAACTAAAAAGTATAGATTTAGCATTTAAAAAATAAAATAGATCAATTGATTGATTTTAATGTTAAAATTTAGCATTTCTTAGTGATTTGAGATGGAACAGTTATATTGTTGGTTTTACAAATTCAGTGCATTATCAAGTGTATTTTATTGGTTTTCCAGTTAGAATAATTTCAAGCATATGAGTAGTAGTCCAGTCAATAAACGTCGAAAAACACCAAATAGAAAAAAAAAATCGTGTAGTTTTGAAATTTTGCAGAGTTGTAGGAGGGAGTGTCCTAAACAACATACTAAAAGTCCCCGAAGGTGGGGGGGGGGCGGCAGGGGGGCCCGCAGAAGGTACCTTTTTTAGGTTTTTTGTTTATATCTAAACAATGGTGCATCGTAGTGCAAAAGTTGCTACATACAAAATTCAAGCTGATAAAATTTACTACAAGTTTCATCCTATATATTTCTTTCTATTCCCAGTAGTTTTCGAGATATCCGCCAGCGAAAATAACAAATTTTCTAAAAAAGCTCTTTCGCCATATGCTTTTTGACACACTTTGCATTCTAGCGCTTCAGCCCTTAAGTATACAGCAATATTCACATAAGGAAGTTGTAGGAAAATAAATTCGATTTAAAATGAGTAGTCATTTATTATTTTGTCTTCAAATGTTCAAAAGTTATAACAATTTTAAGTTTTGGTAAAATTTCGAGATTTTGAAAGACAACCGTACATCGCACTTTCTCTATATTTAGGGGTTATATCTTTGTATTTAAGTTGTATATTGTGTATTTACATCATGTAACAAGTGGAGAAATATCACACAACCATTAAAGTTGAATTTATTAAAAAGCCGATCACGGTACAAGCACAGTACATGTAATGGAAAATACATTATATTCCAGGCAAGACAGGAAACATAGTGCCAAAAAAGAAAAAATCATGTAGTTTTTAAATTTGGCAGAGATGTGGGGGGACGGTGTCCTAAACAACATAATAAAAGTCCCCATGGATAGGGAGTCATTTGCCTCAGTTTTCCCTAAATACACAAAAAAGTATGGGTTCTAGCAAAAAACAGTTTATACACAAAATTAAACTACATAAAAGTTCTTATAAAATTGATCTGAATGATATTTCTGTAGAATTTATAGTTCAGGAGGTAGAAGGATATGAAGTATGACATAGTTCTGGAAATTCTGTTTTACATACACCTATATATTATATTTTTTTACAAAAAAGAGAGCAGATGATAATTAAATTAGCATGATGCCAAGCAAGCAAACTAGTTCTTTGAACAATATTCATACTAAAGGTAAACATCACACATAAAACTCATTATGATGATGATGATTATTATTATTATTGTTATTATTATTAAGCTTATAAAAATCACATGGTATGGGTGCACTTTATAAGAAATATAAATCGGCCTATTAGCCGTTATATTTTTTGTTTATCATATCATTTGGAAAAACTGGAAAGAGTTAGATATATTTAGAAATTATAAGACCTAGTAGGCCTGCATAGTACTTTAAATAAATGTTTGGTTGTCTATTTCTTTCATTCTCCAATACTGGAATATTAGTACATCGTATGATAAGTTAGGGTTATATTTTTCTATTGTAATGGGTTTTATAGGGATTGAACATATTGAAAAGGTTTTGTGGAAAGAACCTGTGAGAGACGCCATTTTACCTTTGTTGTTCCTCTCGTAAGATGCTGCGTTGCCAGATATCTTCCAGGCGGCTTGGTTCCTGAAACGACCTTGTGGGATGTTGTAGGATTGTATATGGTAGAGCAATTAGAATCTTTCCTCAGGGGATCAATTAGTCAGCAGATTTATTAATATTGGTTACAATGGTGATCTGTTACAAGAGTATATTACAATGAAGCTTGGGTGGAGAGAGAAGTTGTATCAATATTCAGGGCCTTGCATATACGCACCTATTCTGATCTAGAGCACACTAGAAATTTACCAACCTGATGCTAGTTAATTATTACTAACCATGATGTACGTGGGCGATCCTGGGCTTCTTGTAGGTTTTATATTAATTGGCGCCATGCGCTTAGAAATACTGTCGGCCAAGCATGGTCCGAATTCGTAGTGTCCATCGATGAGTAGCCGAACCGAAGATCAGGTGTGAAGAGCTGGTAAGCATTGTAAGACCCGTGCCTAACACGCGCTATGCCTTAAATACCCATCGCAACTTCTCTCCCACTCCAGCCGATACAGTACTGTGCACTGCTAATGCAACACCCCTCTACTGTCGTCAGTGAGGCTATCACTACTGTGATTGGCTCTCAATGACGTCAGTCTACTATGGGTAGTGCAGTACATGATTATTGCGGCGGCGGAGAATTAATGATTCATCGGGTTTAACCCATGGAGTTCGTTTGGCGTGGAGTTCTTATCGGTGGATAGAATCTCCCGCGAAATAGACAAAGAAAATGTTTGTTAAATTAATAACTTTTGTAGTATCTGTTGGATTAAAATATGGTTAACATATATTAATTCCTTATTATTTCCTGCATCTTTTGATATATGGTTATGCTATAGCTCTCCTTCATTACTGTGACTTTTATATAATTTATGTATTTTACTTATTTCTTGTGCATTAATTTGCTTATTGCTGTGATATATTCGTTAGTTGTCTAAGTGACGTTAACGTCTGCTACACTATCTACCGAACACTCAGTATTAATACACATATACAACATTAATTAAAGAGTGCCTAAACAACTTATTTTGCTCGGACGTCATCAATTTTAAACTTATCTCCTTCTTCTAATGGTATACTGTTAATGCATGTACCATGACAGGTTCCACAAATGGATGAGCATTTAATACCAGCTTTTTGGCATCCATATCTCGTACCACAATGAGTTGCACAGTGACAAAATATGATGTGCAAATATTCTCAGGAGTCACATAGACAACTAAATATTTATTTAAAGTAATAGGTAGGCTTACTATTCTTACAATTTCTAAATATATCTAATACCTAACCATTCTTCAAAATACCCGTAATTCTTTTAACGAAACATAAAACGGGTAAGGTTTAGAACAAAAATATTATTATTATTTTATTATTATTATTATTAAAAATATCATGCTAATTTAATTATCATCTGCCTTCTTTTTTGTTAAAAAAAATAAAGGTGTATGTAAAACAGATTTTCCAGAACTATGTCATAAGTAGGGATCAGATTTTTAGGTTGTTTCCCCAAAATATCGTTTATGGGTAGAATAATTGGTTTAATGAATTTGAATGTGCTTCATAGGATTCAATACATAATACTTGTAAAGTTTAACTTAACAAAATTGACTAAAATTTGTGTAAACTTGCTTTAGGACAATATTATACAATTGAAGAAAGAAAGCAAAAACAATCAAAAGAAGTAGTGAAAATAAGATTGCCTAACATTTCCTGGTTACAGTATATCACTGAATATCTTTAAAGATTCTCAACTGTGATGTTCTTCCTGTTATCTCTTAGTTAATAGTTAATACTGTATGTAGACACTACCCTTCTCAGGATTCGAATCCAATGCTTCTAATTTAGTGAGTAAAATACTTTATGGTTGGATGTTGTTAATGTGAAACTGATTATTTTCCTTTCTGCGGTTGTTACGCATGCTAACTGCACAGCAGATCAACTAGGGACGAAAATGTTCCCCTTTTCTAGAAAGGTAAATAATTCTTACGTGTTTCTGGCAGGCTTGACAAAATATTACTTTGCCAATCTGTAGTGAAATTCAGGTTGTCGCCAATCCACTGCTGTAATAAACTCGATTTAATTTGTTTCGGCATAATTAACACGTCTTCTTAAAACTCACAGTGTGACCACTAAGTATGAATAACAGGGAAGTAATAAAGGCAAACAAGGTCTTTAAAACACAGAAATCTATATCCTTGTTCATACACGGCAACAATGGTTTTTCGTACGAATATTTTAAAAGGAATATGCCGGTACTCTTACACTTCCTCTCTAGATACTGTCCATCCTAGACGACAATGGGTTGAACGTAACGCTGGTGGTATTAATTTCAACCCGACAAAAATTGTCTCTCCGTAAAATATTGATTTCTCAACTGACAAACAAAAAGGTAACCTAAATTAGATATTTTAGGTTTTATATCCCATTTAGGTGTATTTAGGTTTTTATACCCCATTTAGGTATTTTTAGGTGGCATAGAATTAATGTGGGTGAATCCTATGGACATGGTTCGAAAAAGTGTATGAGCGCTTTTTGTTTTGGAAGTAAGGAAAAAAATAGGTAAAAACCTAAGAATCTGGTCCCTAGTCATAAGCTTACTTCATATTCTTCTATTTCCTGAACTATTAATTCCACAAAAATATCATTCAGATCAATAATTTTATAAGCATTTTAATGTAGTTTAATTTTGTGCATAAACTGTTTTTTGCTAGATAACATAGTTTTTTGAGTATTTAGGAAAACTGAGAGAAATGACATTTAAAAGTGCACCCCACCCCCCGCTTGCCCCCTATCGATGGGGACTTTTACTATGATGTTTAGAAGACTTTCTCCCTCATCTCTGCCAAATTTCAAAACTACACAATTTTTTTGTCCCTATTTTTCCCTTCTTGCCTGGAATATAATGTATTTTTCATTACATGTACTGTGCTTGTACCGTGATTGGCTTTTTAATAAATTCAACTTTAATGGTCGTGTGATATTTCTTCACTAGTTTCATGATGTAAATACACAATATACAGTGGTACCTCGAGATACGAGTGCCCTAACATACGAGTTATTTGAGATACGAGCTGTCGAGCGAGCGAAGTTTTGTTTTGAAATACGAGCAACATTGAGATACGAGGAACGGCCAGCTGCGACGCTGCACACGGCCCACCAGTTTACTGCGCCTGCGCCTCGTGCGTCTCGCGCATTATCCCACGTATTCCTCCAGTGTGCTTGTTTACCTCACTGTCGAATCATCTTTGCTAAGTTTTTCTAGGGCTTTGCGCTTTTTGTGCATTTACATACTTTATCACATTTCTTTTTATAACCATGGGTCCGAAGAAAGTGTAACAAATATGTATGTACACTTTATAAAACCCCGTTTTTTTTGCTTTAAATTCTATTTCATTATGTTTTTATACAATATTTGACATTTATAAATACATTTTCTTATTAAAAAACACGTAACAAAAACAATTGGGGGTAGCATTTTTTTGGGCTGGAACGGATTAATAGCATTTCAATTAATTTCAATGGGGAAATTTGCTTTGAGATACGAGTAAATTGACATACAAGCAAGGTTACGGAACGAATTAAACTCGTATCTCGAGGTACCACTGTACAGGTTATATAGAAAGATACACCCCCTAAACATAGAGAAAGTGTGATGTACGGTTTTCTTTCGAAATCTCGAAATTTGACCGAAACTTAATTGTTATAACTTTTCAATATTTGAAGACAAAATAACAAATGACTACTCATTTTAGAGCGAATTTATTTTCCTACAACTTCTTTCATGAGAACACTGCTGTATATTTAAGGGCTGAAGCGGTAAGATGCAAAGTGTGTCAAAAAGCACGAGGCGAAAGAGCTTTTTTCGCTGGCGGATATCTCGAAAACTATTGGGAACAGGAAGGAATGTGTAGGATCAAACGTGTAGTAAATTTTATCAGCTTGAATTTTGTACGAGGCGTGTTTTTTAAGTAAGTACCGTTTTGCAATTCCGCCACCGCAGCCCTACGGTCGGCGTTCCGTGCATGCGCGCTGGTTACCTACATCTCTTGTCTACGCACTGACGCCATTACAGTCTGATTCTTCATTGTATACGTTGTTTACTGAGTGTTTAAGATGCCTCCGACAATCGTGAGTCCCGCCGATTGTGAAGTACGGGCTGTTATACGATTTCTTAGTGCTAAAGGCGTAAAACCGATCGATATTCATTGTGAGATCTGTGAAGTTTACGGACAAAACATTATGAGTGATGGAATGGTAAGGAAATGGGTGAGAGCATTTAAAGATGGCCGCACAAATGTGCATGATGAAGAACGGAGTGGGCGTCCTTCGGTCTTTAATGAAGATTTGGTGCAGAAAGTGGAAGAAAAGGTGAGAGAAAACAGGCGCCCAGCGACTACCATTTGTTCCTGCACTTGAAGAAACACCTGGGTGGTCAGCGTCTTCAAGACGATAACGAAGTCAAAACAGTTGTGATACAGTGGTTAACAAGTCAGGCGGCAGAATTTTATGAGGGTATTCAAAAACTGGTGCCACGTTATGACAAGTGCCTCAATATTCACGGAAATTATGTAGAAAAGTAGATTAAGGTACAGGCTTTCATGTAAAAATAAAATTATTGCGATATCTTTGCACGTCTTTTTTTAATTCCAAAACGGTACTTATTTAAAAAACACGCCTCGTATATAGCAATTTTGCTCTCCGATGCACCATTGTTTAGATATAAGCAAAAAACCTAAAAAAGGGACTTTATCGGGCCCCCTTGCCCCCACGCCCCCACTCACCCCCCACCTTCAGGGACTTTTAGTATGTTGTTCATGACACTCCCTCTGACAACTCTGCAAAATTTCAAAACTACACAATTTTTTTGTTCTATTTTTTGTTCGTTGCAATATAAACTTGTAGTGAAATTGTGAACACTAAAATAAATGTTAATATATATACACTCTCTCAAATCCTATGCCCACATTTTGGGGCAAAGGGCCTCCAAGTGGAGGTTTCTGTTTACCTATGTGAATTTTGTTACGCTTATTTTCCTAGAGGGCAGAGGGACAGGTGGTAAGCCCATTGCCTTTTAACCCCCCTCCGGAAACTAAGGTATTACTTGGACTTACTTCATCTCAGTTTGGATTTAAAAGTGGCATGTCCACAGAGAATGCTACATTTCTACTTACTAGAGAAATATTGGTAGTGTTAGATAAAAAGAAATATACTTTGGGAATTTTCTGCGACTTAGCTAAAGTGTTTGACTGTATAAATCATGAAATTTTACTTAAAAAATTGGATCATTATGGTTTGGATAATTTAACATTAACCTGACGGATAGAACTCAAAAGGTAGTAATAAATGGAAATGAATCTAACTTAGGGGCTGTTAAAAATGGAGTACCTCAGGGATCGTTACTGGGATCTTTGCTCTTTTTAATTTTATCAATGACTTGCCGTATAGCTTAAGTGATGAATCAAAGGCATTGCTTTTTGCAGATGATACTAGTATACTTGTAACAGGAAAGTCAAGGAACATTTATCAGGAATAGCTACAAGGACTTTTCACGAATTAACTACATTTTTTCTAGCTAATAATATGATACTTCATATTGAAACGATCCTCTTTATTCAATTTAGAACACAACATAGATGTATCTCAAACCTTTACCAAACACAAATCATAGAAGAAATTAGCAACATAAAATTCTTAGGTCTACAAATTGATCAAAATCTTGACTGGAAAACACACATTGAAATGATAAGTCCAAAACTGAGTTCATCATGTTTTGGTTTAAGAATTTTGAACGATATATTACAACAGGATGCATTACTTAATGTATAATTTGCATATTTTCACTCTATAATGAGATACGGAATCATTTTTTGGGGTAAACCTTCCCATAGGCAAAAAATATTTAGATTACAAAAACTGCAATAAGAATAATATGTGGAAAGAAAAAAAGATAATCTTTTAAACTGCTATTTGAAAAATTAAAAGTCCTTACTCTCAGAGTGGATTATATATGCTCGGTAATGTGTTTCATGGTAGATAATATTGATAAATTTCAAACTAATTACAGTGCACATGGACATACAACTAGAAACATGAAGGATTTACATATACCAGCTCATTCATTAAAACTCTTTCAGATGGATTCATATTATTCTGCAATACAGATTTACAATAAGCTTCCAAGAAACATTAAATTAATGTGTATTAAAAGCAAATGCAAATCTTTCAAAAGATCTCTCAAGGAATTTTTAATAACTCACACCTTCTACAAAATGAATTGATATTTCCAGCTTGGATAGGTTTGGCAGTTTGCTTTGTATATTGTTGTTATAGCATGACATGTTCTATATCCTTGAGTCTCGCTCAACATAGGACCTATAGAACGAGATATCTACATCTACATCTACATCTACATCATGCCTACTGAAACAATAACTAAAACATGTCCATACACTTGCTAACAAAACCAAAATCTGAAAGAGAAAACCTCTCCATGAATATTATATTTCCTTGAACCTGTGTCAGTGTTTTTTTTTAGAACTGGTTTTTTTTTTTTTTTTTTTTTTTTTTTAATATCGATAACTTTACTATACAAAAGTATATTACAATTGAGGCAGCAACAGACATAAAATGCACATGTAACTTGTATTGAGGTTGCTATCCATTGATAGTCCTCAGCAGCATTATGTGTGGGCTAATTATGACATGTTTTATTATTATTGAAGAGAATCAGCATGTCTTTTGCGTTTTAGTCTTCTCTGATTTCGGGTCACTTGGTTCTGTAAAGGTATGTGATTCAGCAAAACATTGGGATGATGTATGAAGCTATTATGAAGCCTGGTATAATTGGTAGTTAGAACAGTTGAGACTTCGGGAATTTGGAGATCATTATGCAGGGTCGTGTTACGAACGTACCATGGTGCATCGGTACATATCCTGAGAATACGATTCTGTAGTGTCTGTATTCTTCTTATCTGGGTGTCTGAAGCAGAGCTCCATATCCCACAGGCATACATCCAAATAGGTCTGATGAGAGTTGATGAGTATCTTGAGCTTCAATGGAAGAGGAGATGAGCCTTGGATCAGGAATTTTATTTGGTGAATTCTGTTTCTGATTTTCTGAACCAGTCCATTGATATGTGATTTCCAAGTTAGTTTGCTATCTAATATCAGTCCTAGATATTTTACAGAGTCGACCCGAGGTACATCCATGCCATGTAGTCTGATTGTATGCTGATAAATTTTTAAATTATATGTGAACACCACTAGTTTTGATTTGTTTGGATTCATTTTAACTCTCCATTTATTGTTCCATACTTCGACTTTATTTGCGTACTGTTGCAGTTTATTTGCAGAAGAATCGCATGTTCCTTTACTGAGAATTGCAACATCATCAGCGAATTGAGCTATTGTTAATGTATCATCTCTTGGAAAATCTGAGGTGTACATGAGGTACAAGAAAGGTCCGAGTACACTTCCTTGAGGAACTCCTGATTTTATTTCGATAGACTGAGATTGTGAATTTTCACACTTTACAGAAAATGTTCTACTAGTCAGGTAAGACTGCAGAATCCTATAGTAGGTGTCTGGTAACTGGTCTTTAATTTTGTATAGTAGGCCTTCATGCCAGACCTTGTCAAATGCTTTTTCTGTGTCTAAAAATAAGCCATGACAGACAAACTTTTCTTCAAAGGTATCTAGAATGACATCCACCACCCGATGAAGTTGTTGAGGACAGGAATGAAGCGATCTAAATCCAAACTGAGTTTCAGGTATAGTTTTTTCTAGATGAATAAGAAGTTGAGGTAAGAGAAGACGTTCAAAGATCTTAGAGAAGATTGGTAGAAGGCTGATAGGACGATAGTTGTTTGGATCTTTTTTAATTTTGTCTGGCTTTGGAATCATTACTATTATAGAATGTTTCCACTTTTGAGGGAAGTAAGCAAGACGTAGCATTGCATTATAGATGTAAGTTAATAATAGAAGAGTTTTCCTGGGGAATGCTTTCAGTAATGGTTGAACAATCAAGTCATAGCCAGGAGACTTATTTGCAGCTCTGCCTATGGCATTTGTGACTTGTGCTGGCTTAAAATGATACGTAAATGGTGACAACTGCAGTGGCATAGAGATTGCTTGTGTAATCTTTTCTGTAAATTCTGGATCAAAGCTTGGATTTGGTTTAAACTGCTGTTGTAAAATGTTAGAGAATAAGTTAACTTTTTCTTGTGGTGTTGTGTACCATGTGTTACCAACACTTAGGGGTGGTATTCGTTCTACTTGTTTCGTCAGAAATTTGGTTTTTCGCCATAGAGAACAGTCTGAAGTTTTTAATTTAAGTAACTGGCTATTTAGAGCAGCCTCTCTTTCTTCCTTTAAAGCTTTTGTCAATTCTCTAGATGCTCTATTAAAAGCTGACTTATGGGGAGGATATTTAGAGCGTTCCCATAAACTACGACAAGCCCTCTTTTCATAAAGAAGTTGACGAACATGAGGTGATATTAGTGCATTTTTGTTACTCATATTAAAGGTTTGAGTACTTGTTTGGTTCCGGTTACTGGCTTTACCGGCTGCAAGCTGTACATTTCTAGTTATAGTACTGATGGCATTGTCAATATCATTGCAAGTTTTTAGTGGCATGTTTAAATTTGTAATTTCTTGAAGTGTATTTGTATAGCATTCCCAGTTGAAAGGATATTTTATTAAAGTAGGGCGTTCTTGTTGGCTGCAATTTAATGATAAGTTAAGAATTACTGGTAGATGGTCCGAACTAAGATCATGAATTACTGATGGTACAGAACAATAGATTGTGACATTCTTAGATATGAAGAAATCCAATAAATCTGGAACATGGCCTGTGTCTGGATAATAGGTAGGTTCTACTGGATAAATAAAATCTAAGGATAGCTGATATGCAACGTCATGAAGCAGGCGTCCTCTTGGATTGGCAAGATTTGAGCCCCATCTAGGATGTTTGCTGTTGAAATCACCTCCTAATAAGAAATGCGCTCCCATCAGATGAGTAACACCCCAGAAATCAGTCGCTGTTAGTCTATTGTTTGGTGCAGAGTAGAAAGATCCGATTTGGACAAGTATATTATTTAAGTGCATTTGTATTCGTGATATCTGAAATTCGTTTTCAGTAGCTGGAGGTAGTTCATCATATTTAAGTGACCTCCTAACAAGTATTGCAGAACCTCCTTTCCGTGAACCACTAGGGTGGTCAGCTCTATGAATCTGATATCCAGGTATAAAGAATTGAATATTTGGAGCTAGTTTAGTTTCAGTAATGAGTAATATGTCAATATTATGAGTGTTAAGAAAGAGCTGTAACTCAAAGTACTTATTGTTAACACCTCTTGCGTTCCATGTGCAAATTTTTACAGGTTTTTCTGTAAAGTGTAAAGTCATTTTTTGTTGATTAACGTTGGAAGAACTTGAAGCAGTGTGTTAATGAGAGGATGCAAAAGAGACAGTAGGGAATCTATTTTATCGACTAACTTGATTATTAGATTACCGTCATTAAATGCTGAATTTGCATTATCTTTAGGATTGACTGCATCTGCGTAAGTTCGCTCGCTGTTGTGATGACAGAATGTAGGAGTTGATGCATGACCTGTAGTTGTTGCTATTTCCCCGTTTGTTTCAAGTGGGGCAGAAGACGCATTTGGTATTGCAGGCAGTGCTCCTGATGTTGTTCGGGAAGTTACAGTAGATCCTACTGGGTTAGCTGAGTTTCTTTCTGATTTGTTTCTTAATACAGGCTGTGATGTTTTTTGCAAACTTAAGTGCACTGGACAGCCTCTGTAATTGGCTGTGTGCTGACCTTTACAATTTACACATATTGGGGGAGCATGTTTATCTTTTGTGCACTGAGTGGTTGCATGTATACCGTCACATTTTACACAGCGCGGTGCTTTATGGCAGTAGTTTTTGCTGTGCCCGTAATCTTGACATCTTAAACATTGAATAATATTTCTTTTTGGTTTAGGAGGTTCTACCTTGATGACAGCACCATAAAGCCGGTTCAACTTATAAATATTATCATTATTTGTACTTGGTTTTAAATCCAAGAAGAATAAAGGCAATGGTGTTTTTGAGATAGGATGAAATACAGGAATCATTTGTTTTGGTTCATATCCCATTTCCGCAATTTCCTCCATCATTAGTTTAGTATCACAAGAATGATGAAGTCCTCTTATAACTACACGAAAACATTTTTCTGTTTTCATTTGATATGTATGAAACTGAGCATTGTTTTCTTGTAAATATTTGATAGCTAGTCTGTAGCCTTCGACTGTTTCAAAATTAAATTTCACTTTCTCATTGTTGATGGTGATATGCTTGTAATTTCCTGGATTCAGCTTATTCATGGCAGCTAAAAGAGCATTCATATTAACTATATTAGTAATAAATATAGGGGGAGGAATGTCTTTCCTTCCAGAAATTGACTGTGAATTACTGTTACTCACTTCAGTGTTCATATCTTCTATATCCTGCAGAGCAGAGAATGAATTTGGTGAAAGAAATGGAGATTCACATTCCAGTTTCTGTCTCTTTTGCACTTGATTTAGGTTCACCTCTTGATCTGACTTGTCTGGTGGATTTTTCATTTTTCAGTCCTAGCACAAATGCTAATTATTACTTACTTGTGTCCTTTAATATATAATTAACTGAAAGTAGCACTATATTCAACTTTTAATACAATTAAACTGGTTAAACTTGTTAAATGTGTAGGCGCTAATACAACATTCACAAGCTAGCAAAATCACCGCCTTCTCGATATGTCTGATACTTTTATAGAAAGAAAACAGGCATGTGTTTATTTTTGTTTATTCACTGGTCAAAGACTTGGCCTCTTCAGACGGACCACAGTAAGAATTTTGTAATATATAATATAAATAAATTAGATTTGAGTTCCTATCATATCGTAACTCAGCTGTTGCTGTAATACTAATGCGTGAAAACATTTATTTGATGATAGATTAGGAACTAGTCAAGCTAAAAATATGATTTTGTACGTACATTTGCTGAATTGTGTCCTCTTTCCCTCCAAGTCTCTGAAGTGAAATTACAGTATTTCCTTGTAGCATAAGTTGTATTTCGAAGCCTGAATTCTTCGTGCACGGAGTGCAGCCTGACAGCGGGAATATAGTTTGGCAACCTCGCACAACTTTGATTGGACTATGTATCTAAATAGAAGGGCAAGTTGCTTGCCATTTGCAAAACACTGTAGGCCTACTTACCTTATTGCAGAAATGATGTGCAAGTACGAAAGTTGGTCATTCTGCTTCGTCACATCACCAGAGCAGTTAGAATTCTGAGTAAACAGGTTGACCAACACACAAACCTCGCAGGAGATGTAATTTGGTACATTTTCAAAACGTAAGAATTCAGTACGCCTTACTAAACTAATATCACTGTTCATGACCTAACCAACTTAACCTTAACTGCCACCAAAGTAGAATCTACCTGTCACTACTTACCTTACGCAGAGGTGGGGATAGAGTACCAGTCTTATGCAAGCAATTTTGCTTCCTGGAACCGAACACTTCATTAAATGTACTTACTTTTGTTCAAGGAATTGATTAAGAGGTGAAACCAGTCGTATTTAAAACTTTATTTTGTATTTATTCTTTTTTATTGCGTTTAAAACACACCACCCATATTCAGTGTTGCCAACCCCTGTTTGACCAAAAAAAGGAGATTGGCACTAAAAAAAGAGATTAAAGTAGATTTTCAAATTTAAATGGGTACCACTTTTCCATAAATATACACAGAAAATATTGGTCGTTTTCAAAAACATATCCTAAAATTCACATCAAAACGTCTAAAGTGAGATTTTGCGAGATATTTTATTCTTATTTAAATATTTATACAAAACAAGACCACCCGAATGAGCAAGCGCTCGTGCTCGTGCACAGTTCAGCCATTTACATTACAAAATACAAATACATAAAGAAAATATAATTAAATCAATACCTAAGAAAATCATAATAAAAAGAAAGAACAGAAAATTGAAACCCCGAGTTATTACAAATAAAATCGTTCCTTAATTGTCTACTAAGTATAGAGTGAAGTAACTTTTGAACTATGAAATAAGATTTTTTATAAACTTATTTAATTTTTTGTTGTTCATATGTACTATTTCTGGATGTGACCTAATTATAGAGTTATACAGAGTTATAAGTGATGTAATGTTTAATGTAAGAGACTCCATCTTGTCATTCTCATAGCTGCATCCACACATTTTACAGGGTTGTCACTTTTAACTTAATTGTCCTCGCTCTCATACATGTCCACTCTCACCGTCAAGGACCTATTCGACAAAAATGTCGATTCTCCATGTTTCAGCACCGAACTAGACTTTGATTTTGATCTCGATTTACATTTAACTACATTCCACGACAAAGTAAGATCAGAAAAAAAAGGAAAAATACATATTTTAAAAGGAAAATGTCATAAAGTAAGGAGATTTGCTATGTTTCTAAAAGTTTTAAAGTAGAAAAGTAGTCAATGTTAAAAAAAAGGAAATCTCCTTCAAAATAAGTAGACATGGCAACACTGCCTATATGATGGTTCTTAGCGAGCAGCATGACCAACTGTCCTTCTTGCACATAATTTCTTATCCACCTCTGGGATAAGGTATAACGGAACAAAACCTTCTAACCTCAAATTTACAGCATATTAGTTCAGCTTGACATGAGATTTGCACACATTTATACAGGTAATAATTTTTCCTCCACAATAATAAATTATATTAGGCCTACTGGACAGTCGTCTCATATTATGTTGTATTTTAACTGTTAAGGTTAATCAGTTTGCAACTCAGCTTTGCCACTCGGCAGCATTGAGGAGTCAAGTTGGAGTTTCGTGTGGTCTGGTGGCGAGCTGGGCTCACAGGTTCTCTGCCATGGCTTCGGGCTTCAATAAGAAAATGAAAGTCGTCTGTAATGAACGTGACATTTGTGTGCTGAGACTTTATAATTTTGTATCCAAGTTTTTAAAAGCAAAATATACACCATCCATTAATTATCAAGTCAAAATCAAGTTAACTGTGATATTTTATAAATCATTATCAGGTATTCTTATTGATATATATATATATACATATATATATATACATACATATATATCTACATACATATATATATATGGGTCATTCTCCAGAAACGGGACAAAATGGAATTGCATTTTCACAAAAAAATAACTTTCACTAATCAGCTTGATATTTTTGTCATAAACAGGGTACATGCTATAGAATTACTCAGGTCTACTGGCAGTGATGTTTGAAGATTACTTTTTCTAAAAAAAAATAAAAGAAAACGTGTCCTTCTACGGAGTTGACACAGTGGGCTTCGGAGTTGACATCGTGAGGCACGGAGTAGACTAAATTAGTTACTTAGTTGGCCTAATACAAATTGAACAAGTTTATTTTGTACTAAATATTACAAATATTATTTAGCACATTGAGCCTACATGAAAATGACAAATTGTTTTCATTTTAAAATTGTTAACCTTTCTAACGGTTCATAAAAAGTTGAATTAAATGATGATCAAATAGAAGCTTCAAAGAAATACCTGTACATAAGATAAGTTTTATACAGGTCTAGATGTATGAGTACTTACAGCTAGGCCTATAAGAATACTACAAGTAACTTCTTTTATATAGGATACATGAAAATAAAAATTTTCCAAACAAAGCAGACATGTTAAAAATAAATTCAGCACAGTCCTTTCAAATTGCTGAAATCATGTGTGAAGAAATACTGTCCTCGCCTGTCAATTTCAGGCTGATCCTTCAGAATTTCTATAATATCATTTCTATCGACTAATGATACATCATCTCTATCAGGAAAAACAAAACAACCCTCTTTTTTCAGTCTCAGAAATTTAACAGTGTAATTGTCGTCATCAATTGAAAGAACAACACCAATGTAATATTTCACACTTTTCTTGCTGCAAAATTGCACCACCACATAATCGTTCACACAAACTTGTTTGTGCTGAAGACTTTTTGGTTTTTCTTCCGATTCAGAATCAGTGCTATAAACATCATCGTAATGAAGTCTGGCACGTTTTCCAAGTGTTGAATTTTCTGTTGTCACAGATGTTACAGAAGTTGCTATAATGTAATTAAGGAAAAGCTTGAACAAAAACATATTAGCATAAAATGAAGAAATATATGTTTCTAATAATAACAAATTTATTACATAAAATATACGATTTCAATTGATTTAATTTTCCTATATGCTTTGGCTCTGTCTCTTCTCAATTTTTTCCTCCCATGTTCTTTTTTGCTTGTATTAGGCTGATCAGAAGAACAAGAAGGAGGGCTGTTTTCATTTAAGAATGGTTTTACCTGTTCCTGTTTTTTGAGAGAATCACGGTATTTCCTTGAACTTTCATTCCATGATTTCCGCTTAAACTTTTTCTCTCGTTTTGACAGCTCATGTATTGTCTTAATTTTACCATCCTGTTTTCGCTTATGGTATCTTTCCCTTTCCTTTTCTTTTTGCATTACATATGCCTCTGGATCTTTGTTAATACGCTCCCTTCTCTTTCTTTGGGGCCTCTGTTTTCATTCTCCGCCTATTCTCAATAGCCTTTTGTGATAATTTTTTGTTCACTTTATCCATAGTGTATCTGAAATGTAAAAAGAAAAGCCTCATAAGAAATGTAGCTTGGCCTACATACACATGTGCATACCAACTACAAACAGCACGAAAACATATGGAATCAGCAACAATGGTCATAACCTAACAGAAGGAGGGAAGAGAGGGGTTAATAATATTACAAACATAGTTCTCCGTCCAACTAAGCCCATAAATATTTCATATGCCTATTTCTATGTTTTAATTTAAAATTAATAATGTTCAAACAAACTACAAAATTGTATACTAAAAGTAAACAAACAGGAATATGTGTTTTTAGTTACACATTTTGACTTTCATTATGAATAGCAAGAGTGGGTCAACTCTGTAACACCACAATCAGCTCCGTATCTTCTTGTTGGTTACGGAGTTGATGGCTTCGGAGGTGATGATTTTCCTCTCTTTTCACTGTCAATGCCACAATTTTGAAATCACATGTAAATAACTTTCAGGCAACACAAACTAACTAAATCTCCATAAGAAGAACATACTGATTATAATTGAAAATGTGACACACTAATTAACAGTAAGGGTACGGAGTTGATGGTGTAAAAACCTACTCACCTTGATTTCCAAATTCAGGAGGACACAGCTCAGCAATCAAAGCATTCACATTAACTGGCTTCACAGCTTTGCAAATGGCTGCCTTCCCTTTAGCTCAAGAACCACTCAAGAACCTTCAAACACAGCCCGGCAATCTGGGTCACGGCGGTGAAGCCTAGCCTTGCGCTATGCCGCCATCTTGCCTCACCTGAAGACACTCATTGAACTACACGTAATTCAATGGGAAACTATCACGAGAACTTAGATTAAAGTCTACTTTCACAATTTTCTATTGAAAATTTTGTATCCACTAGCGAACACACTGAAACCACATTGAAAAAAGCACGTCCTCTTGCTATTTTTCTCAAGTATTGGTTCCTATTACTTGCTAAAAATTAGGTTTTTGATGTGAAACTTCTTTAGCTGTGGTAGGATTAAATCCAGAGCTTGCGTTACGGACAAAATCGTCACGAAATTAGTTTGGTGTGACGGAACGGACTGCACAGAAAACAATCAACTCAATAATTAGGCTTATCCAAAATTTAATAAAACCGAAAATTCCAAAATTTAAAAAATAAAAGAATTCAAATTAAAAAATCCAAAATCCAAAATTTTAAGTCTAAAAATCCGAAATTAAAAAATAAAAATAAATAAAAATATAAAATTAAAAAATAAAAAATTCCAAAATTCAAAGATACAAAATTTAGAAAATCCAAATTTTAAAAAATAATCCAAAGTAAAAAATCCAAATATCCAAAATTTAAAAAATAAAAAATCTAAAATTTAAAAAATTCAAAAATAAAAAATCCTAAAATCCAAAAAATAAAAAATTTAGAGATGCAAAATAAAAAATCCAAAATTTAAAAAAACTCTTAAGGAAGTATGAATAATACAACAAATAGCTATCAATGTATGCTTACAGTTATTTATAAAAATATAAAACATTCCTCGTAACTAAAGCATAATATTATTTACAATGCAAAAAATACGCATAAATTGAGGTTAAGTTTATTTGCAATTTCTAAATGCTAAAATAATATATGACTATTTGCAGTGTATGAAATAGTTAACAATATTAGGTTATGGTTATTTACAACCATATAATACATTCCTAGAAACTAAAGCATGTATAATGCATGAAATGGCTAACCAGGGGTGTCCACCCCCAAACGTCATGACTCACCCCCAGACTTCACTGCTCACCCCCCCAAACTTCATTGCTCACCCTCAACCCAATTGGATGTCGACAAGGGCGCCCATATGATATTTTCTAGGGGGGGGGGCAATTTTTTTTTATTAATTAATTTTTTGTCGCTTTAACTTCTTGGGCCACTTTGTAACGTTATATTAATAATATAATAAGTGCAAAAATGACGTAGCCATAAAATAATTGCGGGGAGGGTCGGAAGTGCCGGGGGGTTTGGAATACCCCCAAAAAGGGGGTCGGGGGTCCATCCCCATAAAATTTTTAAATATTGTACTAATGAAAATCACATTTTACGCTATTTTAGCACAGAAAAACTAGATAGGAAATTTGTTTACCATACTCGAAGAAATGCCAATGTAAATAAGAAATCATTACCTAAGTGGGGGTCCACCCCCGGAAAATTTTTAAGTACTGAACTAATGAAAATCACATTTTACGCTATTTTAGGACTCAAAAACTAGTTAGGAAATTTGTTTACCTTACTCTAAGACATGCCAATGTAAACAAGAAAATATTACCTAAGTCGGGGGTCCACCCCCGGGAAATTTTTAAATGTTGAACTAATGAAAATAACATTTTACGCTATTTTAACACTGAAAAACTAGTTAGCAAATTTGTTTACTATACTCTAAGACATGGCAACTTAAACAATAAATTGTTACCTAAGTTATAATACTTATTACTATTTATAAGAAAAGTTGAATAACACATGGAACAGTGGACATAATAGGCCTACTCATCATGTTATGAAAAGAAAATAACTGCTATATCATATTTGACACACCAACAAATCTTGTTCAATTAAATCATTTTTTTAAAAATACAAATATAGAAATTTAGGTTTTGACTTTTGGGGGTCCAAACCTAATCCACTGTGGATTCTGCTTCCATGTTGTTGATTTGGTAAAACTTCTGCAATTCAAATAATTGTCTTAAAAGAAAATCACCTGACTATAATAATTATTAATATACATTTTTTCCTTGCGCCCCCCCCCCGCCCCCGGGTATGGGCGCCCGTGGCTGTCGAAATTCTTCATCTTTATCTTTATAAAGAATTAGAAGAGACCTTTTGAAGTTATAGAACTTGACTGTGTTTATTTTTAACATATAAAACTATAATTTTGCAACAATTTTCAACCCCCTCCCAGAAAATTCATAAATGATAATATTATGCCCTCCCCCCAGAAATTTCAATGACGCAGTCTGCGTCTTAACCCCCCCCCCCCGTGGACACCCCTGGGCTAACAATAATAATGAAAGGCCTACTTACGAATGTATTGAAACGTGTTCCTTTCCTTGTTTCTTTCTGCCGTAGTAAGAAAAATTACACCCGAATACCACACAGGTATTCACCATTTTAGAAAAAGTATTTATACTCCTCAGTCCAATTACATTATTAGCTAAAATGCTAAAATTCACATCGCTGTAACGCTCTTGTGGCTTGTACTCGATCAGCTGCTACAGTGTAGTAATATGGCGGTCCGTGCATCAACGTGGCTTCACTGCCGCCAATAGTAAAGCATACACCATTGCCGATCTATCTCTATATATCTGTGCCTTCAAACTACACTGTGCTGCCATCTGTTGACTTGTTAAGGCACACTTAATGTTTGACTCACTGCCTTCTAGACTGTATCACTCGTGTTTACTCGTGTATACACTGCCTGTCCAATACAGCTAATTTTGCGTACTCGGCGACATTACAGATAGCAGCACCATTCACACCCAGATTGCTTCTTGTTTTTTGCTACGACATTGTTGATTATGTAGTGCTGTCACCGCCGTCTCATAATCACTGCCTTCTAAACTGTATTACTCCTTGAGACGGCGGTGCTCATAATATAGTCTATCAATGCGTCTAATTAATTTACATTTATTTTAATTATTGCTCCAAAATTTCATTTCAAGGTAAGTGTCATATACTGGAATAATATTATGTTCTAAACAAATATCTGTGTCTGTTTAATGCTTATTTTGACGCAGCAAACGCATAGAAGCAATGTACGGTAATGTATAGGGCAATGCCTTCTAGACTCTGTTACTCGTGTATTCTCGAGACGGGGGTTGTATAGGTGGCGGTTATTGCTGCCATCTGGGTGTGAATTGTGTCGCCTCTACTGGAGAAATTATGCAATTGAGCAATACTCTAAACTCCATGTTAAAATAAAGCATAGGACAGGCAGTGTAATTCTCGAGACGGCGGTGGTTTGACTACGGAGTTGATTGTTGACCTGGTTACACAACTTCAGAGCCACAAAAAATATTTTAAAATTAATTATTCTGCATTTTTTCCTCTGATAAAGTGAAATTTGAAACTATTTCTTGACAAAGGAAATTTATGAACTTTTAAAGCTCATAATTTGAGGTTTTCTTAAGACTGTTTAACATAAGATTTGGGTATGGTTACAGACTACGGAGCTGACATTGTCAGTATAAAAGTGATATTTTGTTGCAATAGTTCTAGTGTTAATTTTATAATAACTGAGTGTTTATGTAGTAAAAGTTGTTTACATTATTTCCAATTAACAAATTTGCAAATTTTTCATAAACAGTAACAAAAATGTCAGAGTTACACGAATTGTCCCGTTTCTGGAGAATGACCCATATATATACATACACTGCCAGTCAAAAGTTCCTGGACACTCTGCAATAACTCTAAAATACTTGTAATACAATCATAAAATATATTTTTATTTGATAAAAATGATTAAGAATGGTACCAAATTAGCAATAGAGTACCAAAAACATGATAAAGTCCAGATTACACTGTTAACAGTTAAACTTTCTTCTCATAAAAAAAATCCTCCTTTGACGGAAATTAGTTTCTGCACCAGTCGAGGCATACGGAAGACCAACTTCTACAAACAGTTAATGGGAATTTCCCTCCAGGCATTCTACAACACTTCAAACATACAGTCCTGTGATGTTGGAGCTTCTTTTCGCACTCTTTTGTCAAGCTTTTCCCCAAGGAAGCTTGATCGGATTCAGGTCAGGTGATTGTGGTGGTCATTCCATTACCACCAAGTCACCAGCAGCTTGTTTCCTGTTGAGGTAGTTGGTACAGAGCTTAGAAGTGTGTTTACGATCATTATCCTACTGCATGACGAAACCCCGGTCAATTAATCTCAATATATATATGCAATAAAGTACAAATACTTGACGTGATTCAAGTTTCATTTATATAACTGAAGGACATCTCAAGATTCAATAAAAATCAACAGGTCATGGGCCCAGGATGGCTGCAAGATTGAATATCAAGAAAGAAAGTGTGAGAAGCAAGTAAAGTGAAAAGTGTTACAATCTGACCTACAAAAGTCAAACAACATCGAGCAGTCACAGCTACTGGATCGACGCACAACATTTCTACAATAAAAGCAAACACGGAGTTAATTTTGTGCGTTATATTTGTGAATTGTAAAGTAAAGAAATAAGAAATTGTAAGTCATGGACACAGTAAAATAACATCTAGAAATGTTAAGTGAGGACTCACAAGGAGTCGTAAATTACGTGTCATGGCATTTCAAGTTAAATCTAGCTCTCAGAACAAAGGATTTGTATGATGTCGTAACAGGTTTTTTAGCCAAGTCCAAAATCCCCGCACTGATGAAGCAGTTAAAGAGTGGTTATAAAAGATATTGAAGCTCATTCATTGACAGGCTTAAATGTGTGTAGCTCTATAGCAAGAAAAATTGCTAGTTGTCAAACATCAAAAACAATGCTAGACAAATTAGTTAGTTTATATGGAACAAAGACTGAAGAACAATTGGAAGTTTTGCGTAGGAAAATTTTCACTTTTGTCTATGATGAAAACAAATCAGCAGCAGAGAATTGTATGGAAATTGTAATGATAGGTGAAGAATTAACAGGCCGTGATGTGTTTCGACATATATATATTTTTTTTTCCGAGAGCCGGGCATGTCTCGCTGCCATCGTTCTAAGCGCTGAAGTTGAGGTTGCAGCATCTTCTACATTAATATTTAAGCCTTCCTCAAGCAGGATAACTCCGTGGTCTTCCAGGTATAATTTCATTGAGAATTCAAAAAGAAATCGTAGTGATATGTAAAATCTGTAGGCCGTGACGTGTTTTCACATAGATTTTTTTTCCAAGAGCCGAGCATGTCTCGCTGGATTAAAAATTCACTCTGCCCTCGTTCTAAGCGCTGAAGTTTAGGTTGCAGCATCTTCTAAGCTAATATTTAAGGCTTCCTTAAGCAGGATAACTCCGTGGTCTTCCACTTACGTTTTCATTGAGAATTCAAAGAAACCGTAGTGATATGTAAAAGCTGTAGGCCGTGACGTGTTTTGACATAAATAATTTCCAGAGCCGAGCATGTCTCGCTGAATAAAAAATTCAGTCCTGGCCTCGTTCTAAGCGCTGAAGTTTAGGTTGCAACATCTTCTACACTAATATTTAGGCCTTCCTTAAGCAGGATAACTCCGTGGTCTTTCACTTACATTTTCATTGAGAATTCAAAGAAATCGTAGTGATATGTAAAAGATGTAGGCCGTGACGTGTTTTGACTTAGATTTTTTTCCAAGAGCCGAGCATGTCACGCTGGCTTAAAAATACAGTCCTGCCCTCGTTCTAAGCGCTGAAGTTTAGGTTGCAACATTTTCTACACTAATATTTAGGCCTTCCTTAGGCAGGATAACTCCGTGGTCTTCCACTTACGTTTTCATTGAGAATTCAAAGAAATCGTAGTTATATGTAAAAGCTGTAGGCCGTGACGTGTTTTGACATAGATAATTTCCAAGAACCGAGCACGTCTCGCTGGATAAAAAATTCAGTCTTGCCCTCGTTCTAAGCGCTGAAGTTTAGGTTGCAGCATCTTCTACACTAATATTTAGGCCTTCCTTAAGCAGGATAACTCCGTGGTCTTCCACCTACGTTTTCATTGAAAATTCAAAGAAATCGTAGTGATATGTAAAAGCTGTAGGCCGTGACGTTTTTTGACGTAGATAATTTCGAAGAGCCGATCATGTCTCGCTGGATTAAAAATTCAGTCCTGCCCTCGTTCTAAGTGCTGTCGTTTAGGTTGCAACAAAATCTACACTAATATTTAGGCCGTCATTAGCAGGATAACTCCGTGGTCTTCCACTTACGTTTTCATTGATAATTCAAAGAAATCGTAGTGATATGTAAAAGCTTTAGGCCGTGATGTGTTTTGACATAGTTAATTTCGAAGAGCCGAGCATGTCTCGCTGGATTGAAAATTCAGTCCTGCCCTCGTTCTTAGCGCAGAAGCTTAGGTTGCAGCATCTTCTACACTAATATTTAGGTCTCTCTTAAGCACGATAACTCCGTGGTCTTCCACTTACGTTTTCATTGATAATTCAAAGAAATCTTAGTGATATGTAAAACTTTAGGCCGCGACATGTTTTGACATAGATAATATCCAAGAGCTGAGCATGTCTCGATGGATTAAAAATTCAGTCCTGCCCTCGTCCTAAATGCTGAAGTTTAGGTTGCAACATCTTCTACACTAATATTTAGGCCTTCCTTAAGCAGGATAAATCCGTGGTCTTCCACTTACGTTTTCATTGAGAATTCAAAGAAATCGTAGTAATATGTAAAAGATTTAGCCCTTGACGTGTTTTGACATAGATAATTTCCAAGAGCCGAAAATATCTCGCCGGATTAAAAATTCAGTCCTCCCCTCGTTCTAAGCGCTGAAGTTTAGGTTGCAACATCTACACTAATATTTAGGCCTTCCTTAAGCAGGATAACTCCGTGGTCTTTCACTTACATTTTCAGTGAGAATTCAAAGAAATCGTAGTTAGTTAGTTAGTTTGTTTATTTTCTTACACAGTACAGTGTTTTACATAGTTTACATATACTTATAAACTACATTTCTTCAAATTAAAATTATAGTAATTGATATCCGGGTTAGGCCGCGTCGTGTTTATGGTGTGTTCTGACGTTTCGGACTACATATCGTGTCCTTCTTCTGAGAAAGAATTGCAAGAAATAGTGCTGGTGATTAGTAAACAGTCGCAGTTGTCATGACGTCAGTGTTATTGTTTCACGCCAGATGTCACTAATCTTATAACCATCTTCCCTGTTTATGTTATGGGGATGTTTAATGATTTCTATTGCTTCTGTGACAAGTCTAGGGAATTTTCTGTTTTCACTTTTAAGAAGAGCTATGTTATCGAAAAGTATTTGGTGACCCGTTTCGTCCGAATGAGATGCTATGGCGGAGAAGTCAGTGTTGTTATGTTTCTGGTGTCTTATAATTATGTTCTTTTCTTCTGGCATCCAGAGAGCGTCCAGTTTGTCCTATGTATACTTTTCCACACATACATGGAATTGAGTAGACTCCCGCTTTATGTAAGATGTCGATTTCGTCGTTCTCTCTTCTTAAAAACCCTTCCAATTTGTTGACAGGAGTAAAAATTGTTTCAATGTCATATTTCTTTAAAATTTTTTGAATCTGGTCAGTGATTCCAGCGATGTAGGGAAGGTAGGCCTTAGACTTAGGTGGCGGCTTTTCAGTAGGATCTGTTAAGTCTATTTGGTTTCCAGATAGTCTGTTTTCCACTTTCTTTAAACATCTTCGTATTTCAGGAGATGGATAACCATTACACCGAAAGGTATAAGATAAAGACTTCAGTTCCTGTCGAATGTTATCACTGTCACAGATTTCAACAGCCCTCGAGGACAGGGTGTTTATAATTCCTCTCTTAACTGAAGGAGGATGGTGTGAAGACCAGTTTAGATACCTGTCTGTGTTTGTCGGTTTTCTATATACAGCATGGCTTAATGACCCATCTGATTTTCTTTTGACCAGCACATCTAGAAATGACAGGCTATCATTTTTCTCCTTCTCCATAGTGAACTTTATGTTTCTATGCAAGTTATTGAGATGATTTAAAAAAGTTGTCAATGTATCTTCTCCGTGAGGCCAGATTACGAATGTGTCGTCTACGTATCTCAGCCAACACAGAGGCTTCAATTCACTATTTCTTAGTGCTACATTTTCGAAATTCTCCATGAAAATGTTAGCCACCACAGGAGATAGGGGAGAACCCATAGGCATGCCCATGTTTTGTTTGTAAAAACCTTTGCGGAATTCAAAGAAGGTTTCCAGTAAACAGCTTTCTGTTAATTTAGCCCATTCTATTGGTAGGTTATTGTCTATTAGTTTTTGTTCTACTAGTTGTATAGCTTCTTGTACTGGGATACTCGTAAATAATGACACTATATCGAAGCTGACCATTATATCTGTGTCATTCAATTTGATATTTTTGATAATATCCACAAAATGTGTGGAGTTCTTCACATAAGAGTCTGTAGTCCCGTTGAGTGGTGTTAGTCGTTTCGACAAAAAGCGAGCTAGAGGGATTGCGGGAGAATTCACTGCACTCACTATAGGCCTAAGTGGGTGACCAACTTTATGTATTTTCGGTAGGCCGTAAAACCGAGGAGTCTGAGCGCCTTCCGGAATTAGCTTCATCTTATCGTCTATTGGAATGCATGTCGCTTGTTTTATAGCAGTAGTAATTCTTCTGATAACCGAATTAATTGGGTTGGAGGTTAGTTTCTCACATGTACTGTCTTCTAGTATACTCAGTATTTTCTTTTCGTAATCGGCTTTATCCATTACGACAGTGGCATTACCTTTATCTGCTGGTAAGATAAGGATGTCTTTAGTTTTCTTTAGTTTTACTAATGCTTTGCGTTCTAGCGCTGTCATGTTGGGAGGTGGTAACTTGCCATTGTCCAGAACTTTGGAAACTTCGTACCTGATTTTATTTGCTGTTGTTTGCTTTAGTCTAGGGAGTGAAATTTCCACACCAGTAATGATGTCTTCTACTGGGATAGTATTGGGTGTTTTGGCAAAATTAAGGCCTTTGCTAAGAACTGATATTTCATTTTCATCTAAAGTCTTGCTTGATATATTAATCACGGTTTTAGACTTATCTAGTTCAGGCTGTTGTGGTTTTTGTTGTTCAACCAGATTTTCAAACTTAGATACATGTCTACCTTTAGTCACCTCGAATTCTCTCGTCGCTTTGCTCATCGATATGTGATCCAGCGTATCCCAATCCACCTTCTTGAAGGTACCGCTCAGTTTTAAATGAAGGTAATACAACTCCTTTTCCATTATCTGTAGGGTCTTCCGCGTGTCTTGTATTCTCTCCCTGATGAGTGCTGTTTCAGAATTACGAAGTATTTTCTTCGCTGCTGGTGTCTTTATGTGATGAGAAATCTTTACAAATGTAGGTCTGATATCACTGTCTCTACACCTTTTGAGAAAAGCTAGTTGGCACAATCTGCGTTGTCGTTGCAATCTCAAATTAGTGAGTTTCCTTGATTCATAAAATGCTTGCTCCCCGTAGAGTTGTATTAACTTAGTTCGCAGGCTTCCACGGAAAGAGTTATAATTAAAATTATAGTAATTGATATCCGGGTTTGGCCGCGTCGTGTTTATGGTGTCTTCTGACGTTTCGGACAACATATCAACATGACAGCGCTAGAACGCAAAGCATTAGTAAAACTAAAGAAAACTAAAGACATCCTTATCTTACCAGCAGATAAAGGTAATGCCACTGTCGTAATGGATAAAGCCGATTACGAAAAGAAAATACAGAGTATACTAGAAGACAGTACATATGAGAAACTAACCTGCAACCCAATTAATTCGGTTATCAGAAGAATTACTACTGCTATAAAACAAGCGACATGCATTCCAATAGACGATAAGATGAAGCTAATTCCGAAAGGCGCTCAGACTCCTCGGTTTTACGGCCTACCGAAAATACATAAAGTTGGTCACCCACTTAGGCCTATAGTGAGTGCAGTGAATTCTCCCACAATTCCTCTAGCTCGCTTTTTGTCGAAACGACTAACACCACTCAACGGGACTACAGACTCTTATGTGAAGAACTCCACACATTTTGTGGATATTATCAAAAATATCAAATTGAATGACACAGATATAATGGTCAGCTTCGATATAGTGCCATTATTTACGAGTATCCCAGTACAAGAAGCTATACAACTAGTAGAACAAAAACTAATAGACAATAACCTACCAATAGAATGGGCTAAATTAACAGAAAGCTGTTTACTGGAAACCTTCTTTGAATTCCGCAAAGGTTTTTACAAACAAAACATGGGCATGCCTATGGGTTCTCCCCTATCTCCTGTGGTGGCTAACATTTTCATGGAGAATTTCGAAAATGTAGCACTAAGAAATAGTGAATTGAAGCCTCTGTGTTGGCTGAGATACGTAGACGACACATTCGTAATCTGGCCTCAGGGAGAAGATACATTGACAACTTTTTTAAATCATCTCAATAACTTGCATAGAAACATAAAGTTCACTATGGAGAAGGAGAAAAATGATAGCCTGCCATTTCTAGATGTGCTGGTCAAAAGAAAATCAGATGGGTCATTAAGCCATGCTGTATATAGAAAACCGACAAACACAGACAGGTATCTAAACTGGTCTTCACACCATCCTCCTTCAGTTAAGAGAGGAATTATAAACACCCTGTCCTCGAGGGCTGTTGAAATCTGTGACAGTGATAACATTCGACAGGAACTGAAGTCTTTATCTTATACCTTTCGGTGTAATGGTTATCCATCTCGTGAAATACGAAGATGTTTAAAGAAAGTGGAAAACAGACTATCTGGAAACCAAATAGACTTAACAGATCCTACTGAAAAGCCGCCACCTAAGTCTAAGGCCTACCTTCCCTACATCGCTGGAATCACTGACCAGATTCAAAAAAATTTTAAAGAAATATGACATTGAAACAATTTTTACTCCTGTCAACAAATTGGAAGGGTTTTTAAGAAGAGAGAAAGACGAAATCGACATCTTACATAAAGCGGGAGTCTACTCAATTCCATGTATGTGTGGAAAAGTATACATAGGACAAACTGGACGCTCTCAGGATGCCAGAAGAAAAGAACATATAAGACACCAGAAACATAACAACACTGACTTCTCCGCCATAGCATCTCATTCGGACGAAACGGGTCACCAAATACTTTTCGATAACATATCTCTTCTTAAAAGTGAAAACAGAAAATTCCCTAGACTTGTCACAGAAGCAATAGAAATCATTAAACATCCCCATAACATAAACAGGGAAGATGGTTATAAGATTAGTGACATCTGGCGTGAAACAATAACACTGACGTCATGACAACTGCGACTGTTTACTAATCACCAGCACTTATTTTCTTGCAATTCTTTCTCAGAAGAAGGACACGATATGTTGTCCGAAACGTCAGAAGACACCATAAACACGACGCGGCCTAACCCGGATATCAATTACTATAATTTTAATTATAACTCTGGCCGTGGAAGCCTGCGAACTAAGTTAATACACTTCTTAAAGTTTAACACACACATTTACAAATTAATAATTTACATACAAATATTCAATGCATGTTCAATATTTAAACATGCTACATTTTACTACATTATTCATTTTAATATTATTTCTAGCTCTATTTTTACAGTATATGAAAGATGAATTATACAAATTGAATGATAAATTTAAGAATATAGTATATACACACTTACAAAGAATAGAGATCACTTATATTATAAAAACAGTTTGATAAAAGAAAGGATTTAAGCATTTTCTTAAATGAAATTTCTGTTTTTTGTGATGTGATATGAGAGGGGAGTGAATTAAATACCTTAGAGCATAAGTAGTATGGAGAAGATTCGAATAGATGGGTAGAGTGTTTCGACAGTGCTATGCTGTTTTTATGTCGGGTGTTGTAAGAGTGGTAGTCAGAATTAACTTTGAAAAGGAGTCTATGAGAATAAGCAAAAAGGGCGGCTTCAAAATTAATGATACATGGTAGTGGGAGGATCTTGTGGGTTTTAAATAAAGGTTTGCAGGAATCGAGCGGCTTGGCATTATAAATGGTACGTATTATGCGTTTTTGCAGGACAAATATTCTATTTATGTTGAATTGATCTGCTGATCCCCAAGCAATAATGTTATATTTTATTTTAGAATAAATATAACTGTAATAGCATTGCAGAAGAGTTTTCTTATTGCAATAAGGTGAAAGTTTAACGAATAAAAAGGTATAACTAGATAGATATTTACACAAATTTTGTATGTGTCCCTTCCAATTTAAATGACAATCTATTGTTAGCCCTAGAAATTTGGTGTTCGCCACTTCTTCAATTTCCATATTATTAAACACTACGGTATTATTGATCGCTGTATCTTTAAAAAATCTGGACTTAAATATAATGAATTTAGTTTTAGACGTGATATGTAAAAGATGAAGGCCATGACGTGTTTTGACATAGATTTTTTCCAAGAGCCGAGCATGTCACGCTGGCTTAAAAATTCAGTCCTGCCCTCGTTCTAAGCGCTGAAGTTTAGGTTGCAACATTTTCTACACTAATATTTTGGCCTTCCTTAGGCAGGATAACTCCGTGGTCTTCCACTTACGTTTTCATTGAGAATTCAAAGAAATCGTAGTTATATGTAAAAGCTGTAGGCCGTGACGAGTTTTGACATAGATAATTTCCAAGAGCCGAGCATGTCTCGCTTGATAAAAAAATCAGTCTTGCCCTCACTCTAAGCGCTGAAGTTTAGGTTGCAGCATCTTCTACACTAATATTTAGGCCTACCTTAAGCAGGATAACTCCGTGGTCGTCCACCTACATTTTCATTGAAAATTCAAAGAAATCGTAGTGATATGTAAAAGCTGTAGGCCGTGACGTGTTTTGACATAGATAATTTCGAAGAGTCGATCATGTCTCGCTGGATTAAAAAGTCAGTCCTGCCCTCGTTCTAAGTGCTGTAGTTTAGGTTGCAACATCATCTACACTAATATTTAGGACTTCCTTAAGCAGCATAACTCCGTGGTCTTCCACTTACGTGTTCATTGATAATTCAAAGAAATCGTAGTGATATGTAAAAGCTTTAGGCCGTGATGTGTTTTGACACAGATAATTTCCAAGAGCCGAGCATGTCTCGCTGGATTGAAAATTCAGTCCTGCCCTCGTTCTTAGCGCAGAAGCTTAGGTTGCAGCATCTTCTACACTAATATTTAGGCCTTCCTTAAGCAGGATAACTCCATGGTCGTCCACTTACGTTTTGATTGAGAATTCAAAGAAACCGCAGAGATATGTAAAAGCTGTTGGCCGTGATGTGTTTTGACATAGATAATTTCCAAGAGCCGAGCATGTCTCGCTGGATTAAAAATTCAGTCCTGCACTCGTTCTAAGTGCTGAAGTTTAGGTTGCAACATCTTCTACACTAATATTTAGGCCTTCCTTAAGGAGGATAACTCCGTGTTCTTCCACTTACGTTTTCATTGAGAATTCAAAGAAATCGTAGTGATATGTAAGAGATTTAGCCCGTGACGTGTTTTGAAATAGATAATTTCCAAGAGCCGAAAATGTCTCGCTGGATTAAAAATTCAGTCCTCCCCTCGTTCTAAGCGCTGAAGTTTAGGTTTCAACATCTACACTACTATTTGGGCCATCCTTAAGCACGATAACTCCGTAGCCTTCAATTTACGTTTTCATAGAGAAATCAAAGAAATCGTAGTGATATGTAAAATTTTTAAACCGTGACGTGTTTCAACATACATAATTTCCAAGGTGCCGAGCATCACACCCTGGATTAAAAATTCAGTCCTGAACTCGTTCCAAACGCTGAAGTTTAGGTTGCAACATCTTCAACGTTAATATTTAGGCCTTCCTTAAGCAGGTTAACACCATGGTCGTCCACTTACGTTTTCATTGCAATTCAAAGAAATCGTAGTGATATGTAAAAGATGTAGGCCGTGACGTGTTTTGACATAGATTTTTTCCAAGAGCCGAGCATGTCACGCTGGCTTAGAAATTCAGTCCTGAACTCGTTCTAAGCGCTATGTTTAGGTTGCAACATTTTCTACACTAATATTTAGGCCTTCCTTAGGCAGGATAACTCCGTGGTCTTTCACTTACGATTTCATTGAGAATTCAAAGAAATCGTAGTTATATGTAAAAGCTGTAGGCCGTGACGTGTTTTGACATACATAATTTCCAAGAGCCGAGCATGTCTCGGTGAATACAAAATTCAGTCCTGCCCTCGTTCTAAGCGCTGAAGTTTAGGTTGCAACATCTTCTACACTAATATTTAGGCCTTCCTTAAGCAGGATAACTCCATGGTCGTCCACTTACGTTATGATTGAGAATTCAAAGTAACCGCAGAGATGTGTAAAAGCTGTTGGCCGTGACATGTTTTGACATAGATAATTTCCAGAGCCGAGCATGTCACGCTGCCCTGCCCTCGTTCTAAGCGCTAAGTTTAGGTTGCAACATTTTCTACACTAATATTTAGGCCTTCCTTAGGCAGGATAACTCCGTGGTCTACCACTTACGTTTTCATTGAGAATTCAAAGAAATCGTAGTGATATGTAAAAGCTTTAGGCCGTGATGTGTTTTGACATAGATAATTTCCAAGAGCCGAGCATGTCTCGCTGGATTAAAAATTCAGTCCTGCCCTCGTTCTTAGCGCTGAAGTTTAGGTTGCAGCATCTTCTACACCAATATTTAGGTCTCTCTTAAGCACGATAACTCCGTGGTCTTCCACTTACGTTTTCATTGAGAATTCAAAAAAATCTTAGTGATATGTAAAACTTTAGGCCGTGACATGTTTTGACATAGATAATTTCCAAGAGCTGAGCATGTCTCGATGGATTAAAAGTTCAGCCCTGCCCTCCTTCTAAGTGCTTAAGTTTAGGTTGCAACATCATCTACACTAATATTTAGGCCTTCCTTAAGCAGGATAACTCCGTGGTCTTTCACTTACGTTTTCATTGAGAATTCAAAGAAATCGTAGTGATATGTAAGAGATTTTGCCCGAGACGTGTTTTGACATAGATAATTTCCAAGAGCCGAAAATGTCTCACGGGATTAAAAATTCAGCCCTCCCCTCGTTCTAAGCGCTGAAGTTTAGGTTGCAACATCTACACTAATATTTGGGCCATCTTTAAGCAGGATAACTCCGTAGTCTTCAATTTACGTTTTCATAGAGAATTCAAAGAAATCGGAGTGATATGTAAAATTTTTAGGCCGTGACGTGTTTCAACATACATAATTTCCAAAGTGCCGAGCATCACACCCTGGATTTAAAATTCAGTCCTGAACTTGTTCCAAACGCTGAAGATTAAGTTGCAACATCTTCAACGTTAATATTTAGGCCTTCCTTAAGCAGGATAACTCCGTGGTCTTACACTTACATTTTCATTGAGAATTTAAAGAAATCGTAGTCATATGTAAAAGATGTAGGCCGTGACGTGTTTTGACAGATTTTTTTCCAAGAGCCGAGCATGTCACGCTGGCTTAAAAATTCAGTCCTGCCCTCGATCTAAGCGCTGATGTTTAGGTTGCAACATTTTCTACAGTACTATTTAGGCCTTCCTTAGGCAGGATAACTCCGTGGTCTTCCACTTACGTTTTCATTGAGAATTCAAAGAAATCGTAGTGATATGTAAAAGCAGTAGGCCGTGACGTGTTTTGACATAGATAATTTCCAAGAGCCGATAATGTGTCACTGGATTAAAAATTCACTCCTGCCCTCGTTCTAAGTGCTGTAGTTTAGGTTGCATAATCATCTACACTAATATTTAGAACTTCCTTAAGCAGGATAACTCAGTGGTCTTCCACTTTCGGTTTCATTGAGTATTTAAAGAAATCGTAGTGATATGTAAAAGCTTTAGACCGTGACGTGTTTTGACATACATAATTTCCATGAGGCGAGCATGTCTCGCTGGATAAAAATTCGGTCTTGCCCTAGTTCTAAGCGCTGAAGTTTAGGTTGCAACATCTTCTACACTAATATTTAGGCCGTCATTAGCAGGATAACTCCGTGGTCTTCCACTTACGTTTTCATTGATAATTGAAAGAAATCGTAGTGGTATGTAAAAGCTTTAGGCCGTGATGGGTTTTGACATACGTAATTTCCAAGAGCCGAGCCTGACTCGCTGGATTAAAAATTCAGTCCTGCCCTCGTTCTTAGCGCAGAAGGTTAGGTTGCAGCATCTTCTACACCAGGGGTGCTCAAACGGTCGATCGCGATCGACAAGTCGATCGCGAGTGCTTTTTGAGTAGATCTCGAGAAGAAAAAAAATTTTAATAAGTAGGTAGGTAACTAATAAAATAACACTGCTTGCGGCAAAAGGTGGCTTTATCAAAGGAACGCGCGGCACTTGTCAAAGAAAAGCCGCGTTGTTTCTAGACTAGACAGTGGAGTCTAGTCTAGAAACAACGAGAGACAGTACAGTCTAGTTTCGGGCGGCGCGTTTGACGGGAACATTCGAGACTTTCGTTCACGCCGATATAAATGTTGCGCCTGCAGGAATTGGAGTCATTCTGAATTGTAACTTGATGGCGATACTACGTCGATAAGTACAAAGTTTATTATTAAATAGTGGAAAATGAGTGCAGTGAAGAAATCTAAAACGTATCATTTTAATAAGGATTGGGAGGAAGAATTTTTCTTTTGTATGGTGAAGGATAAGTGCATTTGTGTTATTTGTCGTGCGTCAGTTGCAATACCTAAGCGTGGTAACTTAGAGAGGCATCATAAAACGGTTCATAAAAACTATGAAAAGGATTTTCCGCCACAGAGTGAATTAAGAAAACTAAAGGTACGTGATTTGATATCTTGTTTGAAAAAAGAACAATCCATGTTCACAAGACCAGTCAAACAATCAAAAGCTGCTACGATCGCGTCATTTAAAATATCTCATATATTGGCGAAACACAAGAAACCATTCGAAGATGGATCGGTGGTGAAGGAAGCATTTATTGAAGCGGGTGAGACTTTATTTGGAGATTTTAAAAATAAAACAGAAATCATGTCTGCTATTAGAGAACTTCAGTTATCTCGTCCGACTGTCACAAGGCGTATTGAAGTCATGAGCCAGGACATCGCAGATAAACTAAAACATGATATCATGGAATGTACATACTTTTCTTTACAGTTCGACGAATCCACCGATATGACAGACACTGCCCAGCTGTGTATTTTTATTCGGATGGTATTCAATGACATGTTGGCTAAGGAAGAATTTTTGACAATCATACCTCTGAAGGGGAAGACCCGTGGCGAAGATATATTTGACGTTTTCTTCAATTTTGTAAAAAACTACGAGCTACCAATATATAAATTAGTGTGCATTACAACCGATGGAGCACCAGCAATGACTGGAAACAAAAACGGTTTTGTGGCATTGTGTCGAGCTAATGAAGAATTCCCTTCATTTTTTTCATTCCATTGCATTATACATCAACAAGTTTTGTGTTCAAAAGTTTTAAACACGGAGGAAATTATGGGCATTGCGACAAAAATTGTGAATTCCATCCGTGCACGTAGCTTGCAACGGCGGCTCTTTCAGTTGCAGTTGGAAGATAGGGAGTCAGCTGAACACACTGATTTAGTTCTTCACACGGACGTCAGGTGGTTGAGTCGCGGAAAATTCCTAGAAAGGTTTCAAGAATTATTGCCCGAAATAACAGCTTTTCTAGACGAAAGAGGTGATGACACTCAGATTTTGAAAAACGAAAAATGGCTAAATGATTTGGCATTTTTGACTGACATCACAATGCACTTAAACACCGTTAACTTGGAGCTTCAAGGTAAAGGAAAAACTATTATTGAGATGATTAGCGCAGTAAACGCATTCAAAAGTAAATTGCAACTTATGATAGATCAACTGAAAAGAAAGGATCTGAAACATTTTCCGTCTTTGAAAGCAAGGATTCCTCAGTTGAATTATGATACGTATGAGGCTGAATTATCAAATATTTTGGGACAATTCGAAATGCGTTTTCATGATTGCAGTAAATTGGAAAATATAGCATCATTTATGAGTTATCCTTTTTCATGTAAAAACATTGAGGAATTAGCTACTGAAATAGCCAGTCAGTTTAATATGAACTCATGTTCTGTTGAAAATGAGTTGGTGCAGATTATATCAGATATACATCTCAAAGCTACAGCATCTGATACAAATTTCTGGTGTTTTATATCTGAAGATAAATATCCGAATGTAAGGCAAATCGCCCTTCAACTGACGGCATTTTTTGGGTCAACTTACTTGTGCGAGTCTGCATTTTCTGAAATGAAGATAATTAAGTCAAAATATCGCAATCGACTAACTGACGATCATATGTCATCATGCTTGCGATTAGCACTCAGTGGTTACGTACCATCTTATGAAAAGTATGCTGAGGACATGCAGTGCCACGCTTCAACATCCAAAGCCACTCCTTAGTTAAGTTTAACACCATATGTAACTCTTTTGTTTTGTAACAACCAATAAACTCGCAATTTTGAATAACTATGAGTTTTTTCATTGATATTGTAGAGAAGAACCTAACTAAACCTAACCCAAACCTTGACTAAAATAATGTACCTATACTGCGCAGAAAGCTAATATCTATATATGCTACGGTACGCCCTACCTAGGTAGGTAGGGTGTATCGTGTATGTACGACAACCCTGCATCACACACACTTGCAGTCTCTCAGAGTCGATCGTAAGTAGTCTAAAAATATTGAGGTAGATCGCCAGCAGTTCAAGTTTGAGCACCCCTGTTCTACACTAATATTTAGGCCTCTCTTAAGCACGATAACTCCGTGGTCTTCCACTTACGTTTTCATTGAGAATTCAAAGGAACCTTAGTAATATGTAAAACTTGAGGCCGTGACATGTTTTTACATAGATAATTTCCAAGAGCTGAGCATGTCTCGATGGATTAAAAATTCAGTCCTGCCCTCGTCCTAAATGCTGAAGTTTAGGATGCAACATCTTCTACACTAATATTTGACCTTCCTTAAGCAGGATAACTCCATGGTCTTCCACTTACGTTTTCATTGAGAATTCAAAGAAATCGTAGTGATATGTAAAAGATTTAGCACGTGACGTGTTTTGACATAGATAATTTCCAAGAGCCGAAAATATCTCGCTGGATTAAAATTCAGTCCTCCCCTCCTCCTAAGCGCTGAAGTTTAGGTTGCAACATCTACAATAATATTTTGGCCATCCTTAAGAAGGATAACTCCGTAGTCTTCAATTTGCGTTTTCATAGAGAGTTCAAAGAAATCGTAGTGATATGTAAAATTTTTAGGTCGTGACGTGTTTAGACATACATAATTTTCAAGGTGCCGAGCATCACTCCCTGGATTAAAAATCCAGTCCTGAACTCGTTCCAAACGCTGAAGTTTAGGTTGCAACATCTTCAACGTTAATATTTAGGCCTTCCTTAAGCAGGTTAACACCATGGTCGTCCACTTACGTTTTCATTGAGAATTCAAAGAAATCGTAGTAATATGTAAAAGATGTAGGCCGTGACGTGTTTTGACATAGATTTTTTCCAAGAGCCGAGCATGTCACGCTGGCTTAAAAATACAGTTCTGCCCTCGTTCTAAGCGCTATGTTTAGGTTGCAACATTTTCTACACTAATATTTAGGCCTTCCTTAGGCAGGATAACTCCGTGGTCTTTCACTTACGTTTTCATTGAGAATTCAAAGAAATCGTAGTGATATGTAAAAGCTGTAGGCCGTGACGTGTTTTGACATAGATAATTTCCAAGAGCCGAGCATGTCGCGCTGAATATAAAATTCAGTCCTGCCCTCGTTCTAAGCGCTGAAGTTTAGGTTGCAACATCTTCTACACAAATATTTAGGCCTTCCTTAAGCAGGATAACTCCGTGGTCTTTCACTTACATTTTCATTGAGAATTCAAAGAAATCGTAGTGATATGTAAAAGATGTAGGCCGTGACGTGTTTTGACATAGCCTTCTTTCCAAGAGCCGAGCATGTACGCTGGCTTAAAAGTTCAGTCCTCCCCTCGTTCTCAGCGCTAAGTTTAGGTTGCAACATTTTCTACCCTAATATTTGGGCCTTTCTTAGGCAGGATAACTCCGTGGTCTAAAACGTAAGTGGATTACGTTTTCATTGAAAATTCAAAGAAATCGTAGTGATATTTACAAGATTCAGCCCGTGACGTGTTTTGACATAGATAATTTCGAAGAGCCGAAAATGTCTCGCTGGATTAAAAATTCAGTCCTCCCCTCGTTCTAAGCGCTGAAGTTTAGGTTGCAACATCTACACTAATATTTGGGTCATCCTTAAGCAGGATAACTCCGTAGTCTTCATTTTACGTTTTCATTGAGAATTCAAAGAAATCGTAGTGATATGTAAAAGCTTTAGGCCGTGATGTGTTTTGACATAGATAATTTCCAAGAGCCGAGCATGTCTCGCTGGATTAAAAATTCAGTCCTGCCCTCGTTCTTAGCTCTGAAGTTTAGGTTGCAGCATCTTCTACACTAATATTTAGGTCTCTCTTAAGCACGACAACTCCGTGGTCTTCCACTTACGTTTTCATTGAGAATTCAAAGAAATCTTAGTGATATGTAAAACTTTAGGCCGTGACATGTTTTGACATAGATAATTTCCAAGAGCTGAGCATGTCTCGATGGATTAAAAATTCAGCCCTGCCCTCGTTCTAAGTGCTGAAGTTTAGGTTGCAACATCTTCTACAATAATATTTAGGCCTTCCTTAAGCAGGATAACTCCGTGGTCTTCCACTTACGTTTTCATTGAGAATTCAAAGAAATCGTAGTGATATGTAAGAGATTTAGCCCGTGACGTGTTTTGACATAGATAATTTCCAAGAGCCGAAAATGTCTCACGGGATTAAAAATTCAGTCCTCCCCTCGTTCTAAGCGCTGAAGTTTTGGTTGCAACATCTACACTAATATTTGACCCATCTTTAAGCAGGATAACTCCGTTATCTTCAATTTACGTTTTCATAGAGAATTCAAAGAAATCGTAGTGATATGTAAAATTTTTAGGCCGTGACGTGTTTCAACATACATAATTTCCAAGGTGCCGAGCATCACACCCTGGATTAAAAATTCAGTCCTGAACTCGTACCAAACGCTGAAGTTAAGGTTGAAAAATCTTCAACGTTAATATTAAGGCCTTCCATAAGCAGGATAACTCCATAGTCGTCCACTTACGTTTTCATTGAGAATTCAAAGAAATCGTAGTGATATGTAAAAGCTGTAGGCCGTGACGTGTTTTGACATAGATAATTTCCAAGAGGCGAGCATGTCTCGCTGGATTAAAAATTCAGTCCTGCCCTCGTTCTAAGCGCTGAAGATTAGGCTGCATAAACATCTACACTAATATTTAGGACTTCCTTAAGCAGGATAACTCAGTGGTCTTTCACTTACATTATCATTGAGAATTCAAAGAAATCGTAGTGATATGTAAAAGATGTAGGCCGTGACGTGTTTTTACAAAGATTTTTTCCAAGAGCCGAGCATGTCACGCTGGCTTAAAAATTCAGTCCTGCCCTCGTTCTAAGCGCTGATGTTTAGGTTGCAACATTTTCTACACTAATATTTAGGCCTTCTATAGGCAGGATAACTCCGTGGTCTTTCACTTAACGTTTTCATTGAGAATTCAAAGAAATCGTAGTGATATGTAAAAGCTGTAGGCCGTGACGTGTTTTGACATACATAATTTCCAAGAGCCGAGCATGTCTCGGTGAATAAAAAATTCAATCCTGCCCTCGTTCTAAGCGCTGAAGTTGAGGTTGCAACATCTTCTACACTAATATTTAGGCCTTCCTTAAGCAGGATGACTCCATGGTCGTCCACTTACGTTATGATTGAGAATTCAAAGAAACCGCAGAGTTGTGTAAAAGCTGTTGGCCGTGACATGTTTTGACATAGATAATTTCCAGAGCCGAGCATGTCACGCTGCCCTGCCCTCGTTCTAAGCGCTAAGTTTACGTTGCAACATTTTCTACACTAATATTTAGGCCTTCCTTAGGCAGGATAACTCCGTGGTCTACCACTTACGTTTTCATTGAGAATTCAAAGAAATCGTAGTGATATGTAAAAGCTTTAGGCCGTGATGTGTTTTGACATAGATAATTTCCAAGAGCCGAGCATGTCTCGCTGGATTAAAAATTCAGTCCTGCCCTCGTTCTTAGCGCTGAAGTTTAGGTTGCAGCATCTTCTACACTAATATTTAGGTCTCTCTTAAGCACGATAACTCCGTGGTCTTCCACTTACGTGTTCATTGAGAATTCAAAGAAATCTTAGTGATATGTAAAACTTTAGGCCGTGACATGTTTTGACATAGATAATTTCCAAGAGCTGAGCATGTCTCGATGGATTAAAAATTCAGCCCTGCCCTCCTTCTAAGTGCTTAAGTTTAGGTTGCAACATCATCTACACTAATATTTAGGCCTTCCTTAAGCAGGATAACTCCGTGGTCTTCCACTTACGTTTTCATTGAGAATTCCAAGAAACCGTAGTGATATGTAAAAGCTGTAGGCCGTGACGCGTTTTGACATAAATAATTTCCAGAGCCGAGCATGTCTCGCTGAATAAAAAATTCAGTCCTGGCCCTGTTCTAAACGCTGAAGTTTAGGTTGCAACATCTTCTACACTAATATTTAGGCCTTCCATAAGCAGGATAACTCCGTGGTCTTACACTTACATTTTCATTGAGAATTTAAAGAAATCGTAGTCATATGTAAAAGATGTAGGCCGTGACGTGTTTTGACAGATTTTTTTCCAAGAGCCGAGCATGTCACGCTGGCTTAAAAATTCAGTCCTGCCCTCGATCTAAGCGCTGATGTTTAGGTTGCAACATTTTCTACACTAATATTTTGGTCTTCCTTAGGCAGGATAACTCCGTGGTCTTCCACTTACGTTTTCATTGAGAATTCAAAGAAATCGTAGTGATATGTAAAAGCTGTAGGCCGTGACGTGTTTTGATATAGATAATTTCCAGGAGCCAATAATGTGTCACTGGATTAAAAATTCACTCCTGCCCTCGTTCTAAGTGCTGTAGTTTAGGTTGCATAATCATCTACACTAATATTTAGGACTTCCTTAATCAGGATAAATCAGTGGTCTTCCACTTTCGGTTTCACTGAGAATTTAAAGAAATCGTAGTGATATGTAAAAGCTTTAGACCGTGACGTGTTTTGACATACATAATTTCCATGAGGCGAGCATGTCACGCTGGCTTAAAAATTCAGTCCTGCCCTCGATCTAAGCGCTGATGTTTAGGTTGCAACATTTTCTACACTAATATTTAGGTCTTCCTTAAGCAGGATAACTCCGTGGTCTTTCACTTACATTTTCATTGAGAATTCAAAGAAATCGTAGTGATATGTAAAAGATGTAGACCGTGACGTGTTTTTACATAGATTTTTTTCCATGAGGCGAGCATGTCTCGCTGGATAAAAATTCAGTCCTGCCCTAGTTCTAAGCGCAGAAGTTCAGGTTGCAGCATCTTCTACACTAATATTTAGGCCGTCATTAGCAGGATAACTCCGTGGTCTTCCACTTACGGTTTCATTGATAATTCAAAGAAATCGTGGTGGTATGTAAAAGCTTTAGGCCGTGATGGGTTTTGACATAGATAATTTCCAAGAGCCGAGCCTGACTCGCTGGATTAAAAATTCAGTCCTGCCCTCGTTCTTAGCGCAGAAGGTTAGGTTGCAGCATCTTCTACACTAATATTTAGGCCTCTCTTAAGCACAACAACTCCGTGGTCTTCCACTTACGTTTTCATTGAGAATTCAAAGAAATCTTAGTAATATGTAAAACTTTAGGCCGTGACGTGTTTTGACATACATAATTTCCATGAGGCGAGCATGTCACGCTGGCTTAAAAATTCAGTCCTGCCCTCGATCTAAGCGCTGATGTTTAGGTTGCAACATTTTCTACACTAATATTTAGGTCTTCCTTAAGCAGGATAACTCCGTGGTCTTCCACTTACGTTTTCATTGAGAATTCAAAGAAATCTTAGTGATATGTAAAAGCTGTAGGCCGTGGCGTGTTTTGACATAGATAATTTCCAAGAGCCGAGCGTGTCTCGCTGAATACAAAATTCAGTCCTGAACTCGTTCTAAGCGCTGAAGTTTAGGTTGCAACATCTTCTACACTAATATTTAGGCCTTCCTTAAGCAGGACAACTCCGTGGTCTTTCACTTACATTTTCATTGAGAATTCAAAGAAATCGTAGTGATATGTAAAAGATGTAGGCCGTGACGTGTTTTTACAAAGATTTTTTCCAAGAGCCGAGCATGTCACGCTGGCTTAAAAATTCAGTCCTGCCCTCGTTCTAAGCGCTGATGTTTAGGTTGCAACATTTTCTACACTAATATTTAGGCCTTCTATAGGCAGGATAACTCCGTGGTCTTTCACTTAACGTTTTCATTGAGAATTCAAAGAAATCGTAGTGATATGTAAAAGCTGTAGGCCGTGACGTGTTTTGACATACATAATTTCCAAGAGCCGAGCATGTCTCGGTGAATACAAAATTCAATCCTGCCCTCGTTCTAAACGCTGAAGTTGAGGTTGCAACATCTTCTACACTAATATTTAGGCCTTCCTTAAGCAGGATAACTCCATGGTCGTCCACTTACGTTATGATTGAGAATTCAAAGAAACCGCAGAGTTGTGTAAAAGCTGTTGGCCGTGACATGTTTTGACATAGATAATTTCCAGAGCCGAGCATGTCACGCTGCCCTGCCCTCGTTCTAAGCGCTAAGTTAACGTTGCAACATTTTCTACACTAATATTTAGGCCTTCCTTAGGCAGGATAACTCCGTGGTCTACCACTTACGTTTTCATTGAGAATTCAAAGAAATCGTAGTGATATGTAAAAGCTTTAGGCCGTGATGTGTTTTGACATAGATAATTTCCAAGAGCCGAGCATGTCTCGCTGGATTAAAAATTCAGTCCTGCCCTCATTCTTAGCGCTGAAGTTTAGGTTGCAGCATGTTCTACACTAATATTTAGGTCTCTCTTAAGCACGATAACTCCGTGGTCTTCCACTTACGTGTTCATTGAGAATTCAAAGAAATCTTAGTGATATGTAAAACTTTAGGCCGTGACATGTTTTGACATAGATAATTTCCAAGAGCTGAGCATGTCTCGATGGATTAAAAATTCAGCCCTGCCCTCCTTCTAAGTGCTTAAGTTTAGGTTGCAACATCATCTACACTAATATTTAGGCCTTCCTTAAGCAGGATAACTCCGTGGTCTTCCACTTACGTTTTCATTGAGAATTCAAAGAAATCGTAGTGATAAGTAAGAGATTTTGCCCGAGACGTGTTTTGACATAGATAATTTCCAAGAGCCTAAAATGTCTCACGGGATTAAAAATTCAGTCCTCCCCTCGTTCTAAGCGCTGAAGTTTATGTTGCAACATCTACACTAATATTTGGACCATCTTTAAGCAGGATAAATCCGTAGTCTTCAATTTACGTTTTCATAGAGAATTCAAAGAAATCGGAGTGATATGTAAAATTTTTAGGCCGTGACGTGTTTCAACATACATAATTTCCAAGGTGCCGAGCATCACACCCTGGATTGAAAATTCAGTCCTGAACTTGTTCCAAACGCTCAAGATTAGGTTGCAACATCTTCAACGTTAATATTTAGGCCTTCCTTAAGCAGGATAACTCCATGGTCGTCCACTTACGTTTTCATTGAGAATTCAAAGAAATCGTAGTGATATGTAAAAGCTGTAGGCCGTGACGTGTTTTGACATAGATAATTTCCAAGAGGCGAGCATGTCTCGCTGGATTAAAAATTCAGTCCTGCCCTCGTTCTAAACGCTAAGTTTAGGTTGCAACATCTTCTACACTAATATTTAGGCCTTCCTTAAGCAGGATAACTCCGTGGTCTTAAACTTACGTTTTCATTGAGAATTCAAAGAAATCGTAGTGATATGTAAAAGCTGTAGGCCGTGACGTGGTTTGACATAGATAATTTCCAAGAGGCGAGCATGTCTCGCTGGATTAAAAATTCAGTCCTGCCCTCGTTCTAAGCGCTGAAGTTTAGGTTGAAGCACCTTCTACACTAATATTTAATCCTTCCTTAAGCAGGATAAATCCGTGGTCTTCCACTTACGTTTTCATTGAGAATTCCAAGAAACCGTAGTGATATGTAAAAGCTGTAGGCCGTGACGCGTTTTGACATAAATAATTTCCAGAGCCGAGCATGTCTCGCTGAATAAAAAATTCAGTCCTGGCCCTGTTCTAAACGCTGAAGTTTAGGTTGCAACATCTTCTACACTAATATTTAGGTCTTCCTTAAGCAGGATAACTCCGTGGTCTTCCACTTACGTTTTCATTGAGAATTCAAAGAAATCTTAGTGATATGTAAAAGCTGTAGGCCGTGACGTGTTTTGACATAGATAATTTCCAAGAGCCGAGCGTGTCTCGCTGAATACAAAATTCAGTCCTGAACTCGTTCTAAGCGCTGAAGTTTAGGTTGCAACATCTTCTACACTAATATTTAGGCCTTCCTTAAGCAGGACAACTCCGTGGTCTTTCACTTACATTTTCATTGAGAATTCAAAGAAATCGTAGTGATATGTAAAAGATGTAGGCCGTGACGTGTTTTTACAAAGATTTTTTCCAAGAGCCGAGCATGTCACGCTGGCTTAAAAATTCAGTCCTGCCCTCGTTCTAAGCGCTGATGTTTAGGTTGCAACATTTTCTACACTAATATTTAGGCCTTCTATAGGCAGGATAACTCCGTGGTCTTTCACTTAACGTTTTCATTGAGAATTCAAAGAAATCGTAGTGATATGTAAAAGCTGTAGGCCGTGACGTGTTTTGACATACATAATTTCCAAGAGCCGAGCATGTCTCGGTGAATACAAAATTCAATCCTGCCCTCGTTCTAAGCGTTGAAGTTGAGGTTGCAACATCTTCTACACTAATATTTAGGCCTTCCTTAAGCAGGATAACTCCATGGTCGTCCACTTACGTTATGATTGAGAATTCAAAGAAACCGCAGAGTTGTGTAAAAGCTGTTGGCCGTGACATGTTTTGACATAGATAATTTCCAGACTCGAGCATGTCACGCTGCCCTGCCCTCGTTCTAAGCGCTAAGTTTACGTTGCAACATTTTCTACACTAATATTTAGGCCTTCCTTAGGCAGGATAACTCCGTGGTCTACCACTTACGTTTTCATTGAGAATTCAAAGAAATCGTAGTGATATGTAAAAGCTTTAGGCCGTGATGTGTTTTGACATAGATAATTTCCAAGAGCCGAGCATGTCTCGCTGGATTAAAAATTCAGTCCTGCCCTCATTCTTAGCGCTGAAGTTTAGGTTGCAGCATGTTCTACACTAATATTTAGGTCTCTCTTAAGCACGATAACTCCGTGGTCTTCCACTTACGTGTTCATTGAGAATTCAAAGAAATCTTAGTGATATGTAAAACTTTAGGCCGTGACATGTTTTGACATAGATAATTTCCAAGAGCTGAGCATGTCTCGATGGATTAAAAATTCAGCCCTGCCCTCCTTCTAAGTGCTTAAGTTTAGGTTGCAACATCATCTACACTAATATTTAGGCCTTCCTTAAGCAGGATAACTCCGTGGTCTTCCACTTACGTTTTCATTGAGAATTCAAAGAAATCGTAGTGATAAGTAAGAGATTTTGCCCGAGACGTGTTTTGACATAGATAATTTCCAAGAGCCTAAAATGTCTCACGGGATTAAAAATTCAGTCCTCCCCTCGTTCTAAGCGCTGAAGTTTATGTTGCAACATCTACACTAATATTTGGGCCATCTTTAAGCAGGATAACTCCGTAGTCTTCAATTTACGTTTTCATAGAGAATTCAAAGAAATCGGAGTGATATGTAAAATTTTTAGGCCGTGACGTGTTTCAACATACATAATTTCCAAGGTGCCGAGCATCACACCCTGGATTGAAAATTCAGTCCTGAACTTGTTCCAAACGCTCAAGATTAGGTTGCAACATCTTCAACGTTAATATTTAGGCCTTCCTTAAGCAGGATAACTCCATGGTCGTCCACTTACGTTTTCATTGAGAATTCAAAGAAATCGTAGTGATATGTAAAAGCTGTAGGCCGTGACGTGTTTTGACATAGATAATTTCCAAGAGGCGAGCATGTCTCGCTGGATTAAAAATTCAGTCCTGCCCTCGTTCTAAACGCTAAGTTTAGGTTGCAACATCTTCTACACTAATATTTAGGCCTTCCTTAAGCAGGATAACTCCGTGGTCTTAAACTTACGTTTTCATTGAGAATTCAAAGAAATCGTAGTGATATGTAAAAGCTGTAGGCCGTGACGTGGTTTGACATAGATAATTTCCAAGAGGCGAGCATGTCTCGCTGGATTAAAAATTCAGTCCTGCCCTCGTTCTAAGCGCTGAAGTTTAGGTTGAAGCACCTTCTACACTAATATTTAATCCTTCCTTAAGCAGGATAACTCCGTGGTCTTCCACTTACGTTTTCATTGAGAATTCCAAGAAACCGTAGTGATATGTAAAAGCTGTAGGCCGTGACGCGTTTTGACATAAATAATTTCCAGAGCCGAGCATGTCTCGCTGAATAAAAAATTCAGTCCTGGCCCTGTTCTAAACGCTGAAGTTTAGGTTGCAACATCTTCTACACTAATATTTAGGCCTTCCTTAAGCAGGATAACTCCGTGGTCTTACACTTACATTTTCATTGAGAATTTAAAGAAATCGTAGTCATATGTAAAAGATGTAGGCCGTGACGTGTTTTGACAGATTTTTTTCCAAGAGCCGAGCATGTCACGCTGGCTTAAAAATTCAGTCCTGCCCTCGATCTAAGCGCTGATGTTTAGGTTGCAACATTTTCTACACTAATATTTTGGTCTTCCTTAGGCAGGATAACTCCGTGGTCTTCCACTTACGTTTTCATTGAGAATTCAAAGAAATCGTAGTGATATGTAAAAGCTGTAGGCCGTGACGTGTGTTGACATAGATAATTTCCAGGAGCCAATAATGTGTCACTGGATTAAAAATTCACTCCTGCCCTCGTTCTAAGTGCTGTAGTTTAGGTTGCATAATCATCTACACTAATATTTAGGACTTCCTTAATCAGGATAACTCAGTGGTCTTCCACTTTCGGTTTCATTGAGAATTTAAAGAAATCGTAGTGATATGTAAAAGCTTTAGACCGTGACGTGTTTTGACATACATAATTTCCATGAGGCGAGCATGTCACGCTGGCTTAAAAATTCAGTCCTGCCCTCGATCTAAGCGCTGATGTTTAGGTTGCAACATTTTCTACACTAATATTTAGGTCTTCCTTAAGCAGGATAACTCCGTGGTCTTTCACTTACATTTTCATTGAGAATTCAAAGAAATCGTAGTGATATGTAAAAGATGTAGGCCGTGACGTGTTTTTACATAGATTTTTTTCCATGAGGCGAGCATGTCTCGCTGGATAAAAATTCAGTCCTGCCCTAGTTCTAAGCGCTGAAGTTCAGGTTGCAGCATCTTCTACACTAATATTTAGGAAGTCATTAGCAGGATAACTCCGTGGTCTTCCACTTACGGTTTCATTGATAATTCAAAGAAATCGTGGTGGTATGTAAAAGCTTTAGGCCGTGATGGGTTTTGACATAGATAATTTCCAAGAGCCGAGCCTGACTCGCTGGATTAAAAATTCAGTCCTGCCCTCGTTCTTAGCGCAGAAGGTTAGGTTGCAGCATCTTCTACACTAATATTTAGGCCTCTCTTAAGCACGATAACTCCGTGGTCTTCCACTTACGTTTTCATTGAGAATTCAAAGAAATCTTAGTAATATGTAAAACTTTAGGCCGTGACATGTTTTTACATAGATAATTTCCAAGAGCTGAGCATGTCTCGATGGATTAAAAATTCAGTCCTGCCCTCGTCCTAAATGCTGAAGTTTACGATGCAACATCTTCTACACTAATATTTAGGCCTTCCTTAAGCAGGATAACTCCGTGGTCTTCCACTTACGTTTTCATTGAGAATTCAAAGAAATCGTAGTGATATGTAAAAGATTTAACCCGTGACGTGTTTTGACATAGATAATTTCCAAGAACCGAAAATATCTCGCTGGATTAAAATTCAGTCCTCCCCTCCTCCTAAGCGCTGAAGTTTAGGTTGCAACATCTACAATAATATTTTGGCCATCCTTAAGAAGGATAACTCCGTAGTCTCGAATTTACGTTTTCATAGAGAGTTCAAAGAAATCGTAGTGATATGTAAAATTTTTAGGCCGTGACGTGTTTAGACATACATAATTTTCAAGGTGCCGAGCATCACTCCCTGGATTAAAAATCCAGTCCTGAACTCGTTCCAAACGCTGAAGTTTAGGTTGCAACATCTTCAACGTTAATATTTAGGCCTTCCTTAAGCAGGTTAACACCATGGTCGTCCACTTACGTTTTCATTGAGAATTCAAAGAAATCGTAGTAATATGTAAAAGATGTAGGCCGTGACGTGTTTTGACATAGATTTTTTCCAAGAGCCGAGCTTGTCACGCTGGCTTAAAAATACAGTCCTGCCCTCGTTCTAAGCGCTATGCTTAGGTTGCAACATTTTCTACACTAATATTTAGGCCTTCCTTAGGCAGGATAAGTCCGTGGTCTTTCACTTACGTTTTTATTGAGAATTCAAAGAAATCGTAGTGATATGTAAAAGCTGTAGGCCGTGACGTGTTTTGACATAGATAATTTCCAAGAGCCGAGCATGTCTCGCTGAATACAAAATTCAGTCCTGCCCTCGTTCTAAGCGCTGAAGTTTAGGTTGCAACATCTTCAACACAAATATTTAGGCCTTCCTTAAGCAGGATAACTCCGTGGTCGTTCACTTACATTTTCATTGAGAATTCAAAGAAATCGTAGTGATATGTAAAAGATGTAGGCCGTGACGTGTTTTGACATAGACTTTTTTCCAAGAGCCGAGCATGTACGCTGGCTTAAAAATTCAGTCCTCCCCTCATTCTCAACGCTAAGTTTAGGTTGCAACATTTTCTACCCTAATATTTGGGCCTTTCTTAGGCAGGATAACTCCGTGGTCTTCCACTTACGTTTTCATTGAAAATTCAAAGAAATCGTAGTGATATGTACAAGATTCAGCCCGTGACGTGTTTTGACATAGATAATTTCCAAGAGCCGAAAATGTCTCGCTGGATTAAAAATTCAGTCCTCCCCTCGTTCTAAGCTCTGAAGTTTAGGTTGCAACATCTACACTAATATTTGGGCCATCCTTAAGCAGGATAACTCCGTAGTCTTCATTTTACGTTTTCATAGAGAATTCAAAGAAATCGTAGTATTATGTAATATTTTTAGGCCGTGACGTGCAGTGGCGGACGCAGAATTTTTTTTCGGGGGAAGGATTTGAATAGGTAGAAAGAATACTAAAAGATAATTAACTTACATATATAGTTAGTTTATAAAACTGGCCACGTAGAGTGCATATATAGCCTTTTTTTCAAATTTCGGGGGGGGATCTATCCCCCCAATCCCCCCCCCCTGCGTCCGCCACTGGTGACGTGTTTCAACATACATAATTTCCAAGGTGCCGAGCATCACATCCTGGAATAAAAATTCAGTCCTGAACTCGTTCCAAACGCTGAAGTTTAGGTTGCAACATCTTCAACGTTAATATTTAGACCTTCCTTAAGCAGGATAACTCCATGGTCGTCCACTTACGTCATGATTGAGAATTCAAAGAAACCTCAGAGATATGTGAAAGCTGTTGGCCGTGACATGTTTAGACATAGATAATTTCCAGAGCCGAGCATGTCACGCTGGATTAAAAATTCAGTCCTGCCCTTTTTCTAAACGCTGAAGTTTAGGTTGCAACATTTTCTACACTAATATTTAGGCCTTCCTTAGGCAGCATAACTGCGTGGTCTTCCACTTACGTTTACATTGTGAATTCAAAGAAATCGTAGTGATATGTAAAAGCTTTAGGCCGTGATGTGTTTTGACATAAATAATTTCCAAGAGCCGAGCATGTCTCCCTGGATTAAAAATTCAGTCCTGCCCTCGTTCTTAGCTCTGAAGTTTAGGTTGCAGCATTTTCTACACTAATATTTAGGTCTCTCTTAAGCACGACAACTCCGTGGTCTTCCACTTACGTTTTCATTGAGAATTCAAAGAAATCTTAGTGATATGTAAAACTTTAGGCCGTGACATGTTTTGACATAGATAATTTCCAAGAGCTGAGCATGTCTCGATGGATTAAAAATTCAACCCTGCCCTCGTTCTAAGTGCTGAAGTTTACGTTGCAACATCTTCAACGTTAATATTTAGGCCTTCCTTAAGCAGGATAACTCCATGGTCGTCCACTTACGTTTTCATTGAGAATTCAAAGAAATCGTAGTGATATGTAAAAGCTGTAGGCCGTGACGTGTTTTGACATAGATAATTTCCAAGAGGCGAGCATGTCTCGCTGGATTAAAAATTCAGTCCTGTCCTCGTTCTAAGCGCTGAAGACTAGGCTGCATAATCATCTACACTAATATTTAGGACTTCCTTAAGCAGGATAACTCAGTGGTCTTCCACTTACGTTTTCATTGAGAATTCAAAGAAATCGTAGTGATATGTAAAAGCTGTAGACCGTGACGTGTTTTGACATAGATAATTTCCAAGAGCCGAGCGTGTCTCGCTGAATACAAAATTCAGTCCTGCCCTCGTTCTAAGCGCTGAAGTTTAGGTTGCAACATCTTCTACACTAATATTTAGGCCTTCCTTAAGCAGGATAACTCCGTGGTCTTTCACTTACATTTTCATTGAGAATTCAAAGAAATCGTAGTGTTAGATCAAGAGTCTATAGTTTTTAGTGTTTTAAATTAACCTCTGTGTTATTTGGCGCCTCCGCCATTAATTGGCGCGTGAATTACTCATATCCTGTGCAGGTGTTTGCTTGCAGCGTTAGGCACGCTATTGCAGTGCAAGTTAGTTCAGATCGAGTCGTCACGGTATATAGACACGCGTCACAAGCGTTCCTAATTGTGTGGACCTTTTCGCTATATATATCAATTCCTCATCTGTAACTCCGCGTATATTATTGCTCCTAGTGTGTAGGCAGCTGTACGTGTGAAATTCCAGAAGAAATATTGTAATCTAGAGTCAATTCAAGTGTTTCTAACCTAGAGGCCTCGTGTTGCTTACAGGCTTTGTTCTAGCGTTCATTCTCCAAAGGGCGGGAGAACAGTTTTCTACAAGAACATTAATCTATCCATTCTTTATTATTATGTATAAGTGTTGTATACAAAAGTTCAGAATTCAGGCTTCTTGAATATATATCATTGCAAATTACCCAGGTTAAAATCTCTGTCCCAGCAACCTACAGTCCATTGTCTCCCTTCGTTTAGTATTTAATTGGCATATGCCTGGTCCTCCGAAAACCTATATTATAACTTTAATCCTACTGAGTTCCCTACATTTTGGTTCCTCCGGGCATGATCTGAGAATATTTGCAATGATTTCTGAATTAAAGAAGAAGAGTGCGACTTGTAGCTGATTTTCGTGTATGACGAAATCACAAGGAGTCCGCTTGTTGTTAATAAGGTCCAGTTTCGCGCGACCACCCGAAGGTGACGTTTGTGTGGAGTCCGTGTCAGCTTCGGGCTTCGCTCGGCTCTAGTGATTTTCCTGAACTGTTTCGCTTCGAGCGCACCAGCTGGCTGCCGCTCCACGTGTTATATGGTACCCGCCTTCAAGCACAGCTGTCTCTGCCTCTCTCCGTGCTCATGGTCACCACTGCCGCGAGAAGACAACGGCCTCCTCTCCGACCGCCTCCACTGCCGCCCGCAACAAGAGAATACAGTTGACTGCTCAATCACTTCTACGCTGTCTATGTTAATTGTTCATCATGGAAGAAGATATGAAAGCTTTATTACGACGTCGAGGTGTATGTAAAAGAAAGTTTACATTGACACAGAACTTTCTCAACGACGTACCTGAAGATGCTAGCATATTTTTAATCAAAGCACATTATGAAAAGCTGTTAAATGAAATTGAAAAGTTTGAGGCAGTGCAGACGCAGATTGAATCCATGGTAGAAATTGATACAGAACTTGATAGTCACATACAGTATGCAGACGAGGTATCAACAGTGTACATTAATTTAAAAGCTAGGTTAAGTGAGTTGATGCATGCTCATGAGCCTACGTCAGTCAGTGTCAATTCAAATAACAGTGGCACGCGACAATCAGTGAACTCTAGTGCTTCACAGGCGAGTAATGCGATAAAATTACCTACGATTCAAATTCCAGTGTTTGAAAATGATGTAACTAAATTCAAACATTATTTTGACACTTTTTCGAGTTTGATTGTGAATAATAGCAGTTTATCACCTATTCAAAAATTCCACTATCTCATTGGTTCGCTAAGGGGCGAAGCTAAAACATTATTGCAAAGTTTACCAGTCACGAGTGAAAACTTCCAAGTTGCATGGGACCTATTGTGTGCAAGATATAACAATAAGCGTTTAATTGCCATATCTCACATTAAGCATCTGTTGTCCCTACCTGTAGCGAGACAAGAAACAGTTGCAGACTTGCGAAATTTGTTGAATCAATTCCAGAACAATTTGCATGCTATTGAAGCTTTAGAATTAGAAGTGCCACTTCATGAAGTCATTCTAATGCAATTGTTATTAGAGCATTTACCAGATAGTGTTCAACGTGAATGGGAATCTAGAATCGATTCTCAAACATTTACTTCATTAGGTGAACTTGTGTTATTTCTAGAAGCGAAATCTCATTCTCTAGAGGTGCTGTCGAATAATTCCTGCAACAGGGCCAGCCCATCAAAACCTAGAAATGAACATCGTGAGCCTAGAAATCAACATAATAACAGTCGTCAGTCATATGTGTCGACAACTGAACAGTTATGCCCTCAATGTCAAGGCGGCCATAACCTTTTTAAGTGTAAACAATTCCGTCAGCTGAGTGTTGAACAGCGATGGAAAGTTGTGAAAAGCAAGAACTTGTGTTTCAATTGTTTTGCTAATACTCATCGAGTAAATCAGTGCAAAGCATCTTCCTTTTGTAACTGTGGTAAACTTCATAGCAAGATGTTACACAACAGTGATCACAGGAGAACGGTTTCACACTCGAGTGAAGACAGTAATATAGTGAATAGCAACAGGGCTGAGGCTCCTGCAAGTTATTGCTCAGTGAAAATAAAGCCAGTGCTTCACGTCTTACTTGCGACTGCAAGAGTCGAAGTGCAAGACAAGCATGGTAATTACATACAGTGTAAGGCCCTTCTAGACTCTGCCAGCCAGGCCAGTTTCGTGTCTGCAGATCTAGCGAGGCGTCTGCAACTTCCAACAAGAACAGCTGATACGCCTGTCAAGGGTATTAATGGTACTTCATCTAATGCTAGTCATAGTGTAAACATAAATGTGAGATCTATGGTTTACAACTATCGAAGGAATCTAGATTGCCTAATCCTTCCTCGCATAACAGGGAAGCTACCCGCTGTCCGAATTGATCCATCCTCATGGAACATACCCTCTGAAATCCCATTAGCCGATCCTAAATTTAATATTCCTTCTGAAATTGATTTGCTGATTGGAGGAGCATTATTCTTCGAGCTTTTCCATGGTAAGATCCTGACCAATCCTGGGTTTCCTGCATTAGTCAGTACAGAACTAGGTTGGATACTGTCGGGAAACATTCCTAAATCCTCTGTGAAAGGTAATCTAGATACTGTTTCCCAGCACAACTTCTTCATCTCTACGGACAATGTGGACAAGCAACTACGACGGTTTTGTGACCTCGAAGACTCCCCACAACACATGTTAAAACAAGAAGAGAAACGGTGTGAACAGCACTATGCAGAGAATACCACTCGCAATGACGATGGTAGTTCTACAGTACGTCTGCCAATGAAACATGATAAAACTTCATTGTGTGAGTCCAGACAACAATCAGTTAAACAGCCTATTGAATCATGGCCCAAACAACCTCAGCAACTTGAGCTGCAGGACAGTAGTGAGCAGCGTGACACAGTTTGCCTAGTCACACATGCTGAAGAAGATTTTATGCTACGTTTTTCCAAGCTAGCGCGTTTACAAAGAGTTATTTCGTATATGCTACGCTTTACAAACAACTGTAGAAGCCAAGTTAAACGTCACGGCCCTCTCACAGTTGAAGAGTTACAACAAGCTTTGTTACTTTGTATAAGAATAGCTCAGCAAGCAGCCTATTCACATGAACTGTCCGATCTTCAGAGTAAGATGCAAGTGAATAACAAGAGTTCGCTCCACTCCTTGGTGCCTTTTGTGGACAAGGATGGCCTGCTCCGAGTGGGTGGACGTCTGGAGAAAGCTGAATTACCACATGATGCACGACATCAGCTTATCCTCCCTCCAGGTCACCATCTCACAAAATTGATTATTGAATCCGAGCATCTACGACTGCTTCATGCATCACATCAACTGCTCATATCTTCTCTGCGAGAACGATATTGGATTCCAAGTGTACGTAGAGTTGTGAAGTCTACGCTACATAGATGTCTAACTTGTTTTAAGTTGAAAGCCAAAGGTGCTCACCAGCTGATGGGCAGCCTACCTAGCTACAGGGTGACCCCTGCTAGAGCATTTCTACGTTCTGCGGTTGACTACGCCGGACCATTCTTCATAAGATACGGATCCCCCCGCAGCAAAACTCAGGTCAAAGCATACATTGCTATCTTCGTATGCTTGGCTACGAAAGCAGTTCACATCGAGCTGGTTTCCGACCTTACTTCTGATGCCTTCATCGCCGCCCTGCGCAGATTCACATCTCGTAGAGGACTTTGCAAGGAAATATTTAGTGATAATGGGACGAACTTTGTTGGTGCTAACAACAAGCTTCGCGAGCTGCGTCTCTTGCTTCAGTCCAGCACCCATCAACAAATTCTCCAAGACTACGCCTCATCTAATGAATTCACATGGCATTTTATCCCTGCTTCCTCCCCACATTTTGGAGGACTGCACGAGGCTGCTGTTAAATCCATGAAATTTCATTTACGACGAGTGATGGGTAGCCAAGTGTTTACATATGAGCAGCTTTCTACAGTTCTCACCCAGATTGAGGCCTGTCTAAACTCTCGACCTCTCCTACGCTTAAGTGATGATCCTAGCGACTCATCCTATCTATCTCCTGGACACTTTCTCATTGGAGAAAAACTCACAGCCCTACCTTCTCCTCCTATGGCAGAGAATGTCTCTCATGTTGCTAAATGGCATCAGCTACAAACATACATACATCACATATGGCAGCGTTGGTCAGCTGACTACCTACATTCACTGCAGCAGAGGCAGAAGTGGTCTGCGTCCAGCGAAAACATCCAGGTTGGTACTCTTGTGCTCCTGAAAGAAGATAACTCTCCACCGCTCCAGTGGAAGCTGGGAATCATCTCATCAGTGCATCCTGGTGACGACGGTTTAGTGCGTGTTGTGACAGTGCGTACGTCTAATGGTGAATACAAGCGACCAATTGTAAAAGTGTGTCCCTTGCCTATTCAATAAGTGTAAATCTATTAGTAAATCTTGATCTATCCGCAATGTGTTATGTAAAATCTTTCGATTTTAGGCGGGAGTTATGTTAGATCAAGAGTCTATAGTTTTTAGTGTTTTAAATTAACCTCTGTGTTATTTGGCGCCTCCGCCATTAATTGGCGCGTGAATTACTCATATCCTGTGCAGGTGTTTGCTTGCAGCGTTAGGCACGCTATTGCAGTGCAAGTTAGTTCAGATCGAGTCGTCACGGTATATAGACACGCGTCACAAGCGTTCCTAATTGTGTGGACCTTTTCGCTATATATATCAATTCCTCATCTGTAACTCCGCGTATATTATTGCTCCTAGTGTGTAGGCAGGTGTACGTGTGAAATTCCAGAAGAAATATTGTAATCTAGAGTCAATTCAAGTGTTTCTAACCTAGAGGCCTCGTGTTGCTTACAGGCTTTGTTCTAGCGTTCATTCTCCAAAGGGCGGGAGAACAGTTTTCTACAAGAACATTAATCTATCCATTCTTTATTATTATGTATAAGTGTTGTATACAAAAGTTCAGAATTCAGGCTTCTTGAATATATATCATTGCAAATTACCCAGGTTAAAATCTCTGTCCCAGCAACCTACAGTCCATTGTCTCCCTTCGTTTAGTATTTAATTGGCATATGCCTGGTCCTCCGAAAACCTATATTATAACTTTAATCCTATTGAGTTACCATAACTAACACGTAGTGATATGTAAAAGATGTAGGCCGTGACGTGTTTTGACATAGCCTTCTTTCCAAGAGCCGAGCATGTCACGCTGGCTTAAAAATTCAGTCCTGCCCTCGTTCTAAGCGCTGATGTTTAGGTTGCAACATTTTCTACACTAATATTTAGACCTTCTTTAGGCAGGATAACTCCGTGGTCTTCCACTTACGTTTTCATAGAGAGTTCAAAGAAATCGTAGTGATATGTAAAATTTTTAGGCCGTGACGTGTATAGACATACATAATTTTCAAGGTGCCGAGCATCACTCCCTGGATTAAAAATTCAGTCCTGAACTCGTTCCAAACGCTGAAGTTTAGGTTGCAACATCTTCAACGTTAATATTTAGGCCTTCCTTAAGCAGGTTAACACCATGGTCGTCCACTTACATTTTCATTGAGAATTCAAAGAAATCGTAGTAATATGTAAAAGATGTAGGCCGTGACGTGTTTTGACATAGATTTTTTCCAAGAGGCGAGCATGTCTCGCTGAATACAAAATTCAGTCCTGCCCTCGTTCTAAGCGCTGAAGTTTAGGTTGCAACATCTTCTACACAAATATTTAGGCCTTCCTTAAGCAGGATAACTCCGTGGTCTTTCACTTACATTTTCATTGAGAATTCAAAGAAATCGTAGTGATATGAAAAAGATGTAGGCCGTGACGTGTTTTGACATAGATTTTTTCCAAGAGCCGAGCATGTCACGCTGGCTTAAAAATTCAGTCCTCCCCTCGTTCTAAGCGCTAAGTTTAGGTTGCAACATTTTCTACACTAATATTTGGGCCTTCCTTAGGCAGGATAACTCCGTGGTCTTCCACTTACGTTTTCATTGAAAATTCAAAGAAATCGTAGTGATATGTACAAGATTCAGCCCGTGACGTGTTTTGACATAGATAATTTCCAAGAGCCGAAAATGTCTCGCTGGATTAAATATTCAGTCTTGCCCTCGTTCTAAGCGCTGAAGTTTAGGTTGCAACATCTACACTAATATTTGGGCCATCCTTAAGCAGGATAACTCCGTAGTCTTCATTTTACGTTTTCATAGAGAATTCAAAGAAATCGTAGTATTATGTTATATTTTTAGGCCGTGACGTGTTTCAACATACATAATTTCCAAGGTGCCGAGCATCACACCCTGGAATAAAAATTCAGTCCTCAACTCGTTCCAAACGCTGAGGTTTAGGTTGCAACATCTTCAACGTTAATATTTAGGCCTTCCTTAAGCAGGATGACTCCATGGTCGTCCACTTACGTCATGATTGAGAATTCAAAGAAACCTCAGAGATATGTAAAAGCTGTTGGCCGTGACATGTTTGACATAGATAATTTCCAGAGCCGAGCATGTCACGCTGGATTAAAAATTCAGTCCTGCCCTTGTTCTAAGCGCTGAAGTTTAGGTCAACATTTTCTACACTAATATTTAGGCCTTCCTTAGGCAGGATAACTCCGTGGTCTTCAATTTACGTTTTCATAGAGAATTCAAAGAAATCGTAGAGATATGTAAAATTTTTAGGCCGTGACGTGTTTCAACATACATAATTTCCAAGGTGCCGAGCATCACACCCTGGATTAAAAATTCAGTCCTGAACTCGTTCCAAACGCTGAAGTTTAGGTTGCAACATCTTCAACGTTAATATTTAGGCCTTCCTTAAGCTGGATAACTCCATGGTCGTCCACTTACGTTATGATTGAGAATTCAAAGAAACCGCAGAGATGTGTAAAAGCTGTTGGCCGTGACATGTTTTGACATAGATAATTTCCAGAGCCGAGCATGTCACGCTGCCCTGCCCTCGTTCTAAGCGCTAAGTTTAGGTTGCAACATTTTCTACACTAATATTTTTTTCCAAGAGCCGAGCATGTCACGCTGGATTAAAAATTCAGTCCTGCCCTCGTTCTAAGCGCTGATGTTTAGGTTGCAACATTTTCTACACTAATATTTAGGCCTTCCTTAGGCAGGATAACTCCGTGGTCTCCCACTTACGTTTTCATTGAGAATTCAAAGAAATCTTAGTGATATGTGAAACTTTAGGCCGTGACATGTTTTGACATAGATAATTTCCAAGAGCTGAGCATGTCTCGATGGATTAAAAATTCAGCCCTGCCCTCCTTCTAAGTGCTTAAGTTTAGGTTGCAACATCATCTACACTAATATTTAGGCCTTCCTTAAGCAGGATAACTCCGTGGTCTTCCACTTACGTTTTCATTGAGAATTCAAAGAAATCGTAGTGATATGTAAGAGATTTTGCCCGAGACGTGTTTTGACATAGATAATTTCCAAGAGCCTAAAATGTCTCACGGGATTAAAAATTCAGTCCTCCCCTCGTTCTAAGCGCTGAAGTTTAGGTTTCAACATCTACACTAATATTTGGGCCATCTTTAAGCAGGATAACTCCGAAGTCTTCAATTTACGTTTTCATAGAGAATTCAAAGAAATCGGAGTGATATGTAAAATTTTTAGGCCGTGACGTGTTTCAACATACATAATTTCCAAGGTGCCGAGCATCACACCCTGGGTTGAAAATTCAGTCCTGAACTTGTTCCAAACGCTGAAGATTAGGTTGCAACATCTTCAACGTTAATATTTAGGCCTTCCTTAAGCAGGATAACTCCATGGTCGTCCACTTACGTTTTCATTGAGAATTCAAAGAAATCGTAGTGATATGTAAAAGCTGTAGGCCGTGACGTGTTTTGATATAGATAATTTCCAAGAGGCGAGCATGTCTCGCTGGATTAAAAATTCAGTCCTGCCCTCGTTCTAAACGCTGAAGTTTAGGTTACATCTTCTACACTAATATTTAGGCCTTCCTTAAGCAGGATAACTCCGTGGTCTTCCACTTACGTTTTCATTGAGAATTCAAAGAAATCGTAGTGATATGTAAAAGCTGTAGGCCGTGACGTGGTTTGACATAGATAATTTCCAAGAGGCGAGCATGTCTCGCTGGATTAAAAATTCAGTCCTGCCCTCGTTCTAAGCGCTGAAGTTTAGGTTGAAGCACCTTCTACACTAATATTTAATCCTTCCTTAAGCAGGATAACTCCGTGGTCTTCCACTTACGTTTTCATTGAGAATTCCAAGAAACCGTAGTGATATGTAAAAGCTGTAGGTCGTGACGTGTTTTGACATAAATAATTTCCAGAGCCGAGCATGTCTCGCTGAATAAAAAATTCAGTCCTGGCTCTCTTCTAAACGCTGAAGTTTAGGTTGCAACATCTTCTACACTAATATTTAGGCCTTCCTTAAGCAGGATAACTCCGTGGTCTTACACTTACATTTTCATTGAGAATTTAAAGAAATCGTAGTCATATGTAAAAGATGTAGGCCGTGACGTGTTTTGACAGATTTTTTTCCAAGAGCCGAGCATGTCACGCTGGCTTAAAAATTCAGTCCTGCCCTCGATCTAAGCGCTGATGTTTAGGTTGCAACATTTTCTACACTAATATTTTGGTCTTCCTTAGGCAGGATAACTCCGTGGTCTTCCAGTTACGTTTTCATTGAGAATTAAAAGAAATCGTAGTGATATGTAAAAGCTGTAGGCCGTGACGTGTTTTGACATAGATAATTTCCAGGAGCCGATAAAGTGTCACTGGATTAAAAATTCACTCCTGCCCTCGTTCTAAGTGCTGTAGTTTAGGTTGCATAATCATCTACACTAATATTTAGGACTTCCTTAATCAGGATAACTCAGTGGTCTTCCACTTTCGGTTTCATTGAGAATTTAAAGAAATCGTAGTGATATGTAAAAGCTTTAGACCGTGACGTGTTTTGACATACATAATTTCCATGAGGCGAGCATGTCACGCTGGATAAAAATTCAGTCCTGCCCTAGTTCTAAGCGCTGAAGTTCAGGTTGCAGCATCTTCTACACTAATATTTAGGCCGTCATTTGCAGGATAACTCCGTGGTCTTCCACTTACGTTTTCATTGATAATTCAAAGAAATCGTGGTGGTATGTAAAAGCTTTAGGCCGTGATGGGTTTTCACATAGATAATTTCCAAGAGCCGAGCCTGACTCGCTGGATTAAAAATTCAGTCCTGCCCTCGTTCTTAGCGCAGAAGGTTAGGTTGCAGCATCTTCTACACTAATATTTAGGCCTCTCTTAAGCACGATAACTCCGTGGTCTTCCACTTACGTTTTCATTGAGAATTCAAAGAAATCTTAGTAATATGTAAAACTTTAGGCCGTGACATGTTTTTACATAGATAATTTCCAAGACCTGAGCATGTCTCGATGGATTAAAAATTCAGTCCTGCCCTCGTCCTAAATGCTGAAGTTTAGGATGCAACATCTTCTACACTAATATTTAGGCCTTCCTTAAGCAGGATAACTCCGTGGTCTTCCACTTACGTTTTCATTGAGAATTCAAAGAAATCGTAGTGATATGTAAAAGATTTAGCCCGTGACGTGTTTTGACATAGATAATTTCCAAGAACCGAAAATATCTCGCTGCATTAAAATTCAGTCCTCCCCTCCTCCTAAGCGCTGAAGTTTAGGTTGCAACATCTACAATAATGTTTTGGCCATCCTTAAGAAGGATAACTCCGTAGTCTCCAATTTACGTTTTCATAGAGAGTTCAAAGAAATCGTAGTGATATGTAAAATTTTTAGGCCGTGACGTGTTTAGACATACATAATTTTCAAGGTGCCGAGCATCACTCCCTGGATTAAAAATCCAGTCCTGAACTCGTTCCAAACGCTGAAGTTTAGGTTGCAACATCCTCAACGTTAATATTTAGGCCTTCCTTAAGCAGGTTAACACCATGGTCGTCCACTTACGTTTTCATTGAGAATTCAAAGAAATCGTAGTAATATGTAAAAGATGTAGGCCGTGACGTGTTTTGACATAGATTTTTTCCAAGAGCCGAGCATGTCACGCTGGCTTAAAAATACAGTCCTGCCCTCGTTCTAAGCGCTATGTTTAGGTTGCAACATTTTCTACACTAATATTTAGGCTTTCCTTAGGCAGGATAAGTCCGTGGTCTTTCACTTACGTTTTTATTGAGAATTCAAAGAAATCGTAGTGATATGTAAAAGCTGTAGGCCGTGACGTGTTTTGACATAGACTTTTTTCCAAGATCCGAGCATGTACGCTGGCTTAAAAATTCAGTCCTCCCCTCGTTCTCAACGCTAAGTTTAGGTTGCAACATTTTCTACCCTAATATTTGTGCCTTCCTTAGGCAGGATAACTCCGTGGTCTTCCACTTACGTTTTCATTGAAAATTCAAAGAAATCGTAGTGATATGTACAAGATTCAGCCCGTGACGTGTTTTGACATAGATAATTTCCAAGAGCCGAGCATGTCTCCCTGAATTAAAAATTCAGTCCTGCCCTCGTTCTTAGCTCTGAAGTTTAGGTTGCAGCATTTTCTACACTAATATTTAGGTCTCTCTTAAGCACGACAACTCCGTGGTCTTCCACTTACGTTTTCATTGAGAATTCAAAGAAATCTTAGTGATATGTAAAACTTTAGGCCGTGACATGTTTTGACATAGATAATTTCCAAGGTGCCGAGCATCACACCCTGGAATAAAAATTCAGTCCTGAACTCGATCCAAACGTTGAAGTTTAGGTTGCAACATCTTCAACGTTAATATTTAGACCTTCCTTAAGCAGGATAACTCCATGGTCGTCCACTTACGTTTTCATTGTGAATTCAAAGAAATCGTAGTGATATGTAAAAGCTTTGGGCCGTGATGTGTTTTGACATAGATAATTTCCAAGAGCCGAGCATGTCTCCCTGAATTAAAAATTCAGTCCTGCCCTCGTTCTTAGCTCTGAAGTTTAGGTTGCAGCATTTTCTACACTAATATTTATGTCTCTCTTAAGCACGACAACTCCGTGGTCTTCCACTTACGTTTTCATTGAGAATTCAAAGAAATCTTAGTGATATGTAAAACTTTAGGCCGTGACATGTTTTGACATAGATAATTTCCAAGAGGCGAGCATGTCTCGCTGGATTAAAAATTCAGTCCTGTCCTCGTTCTAAGCGCTGAAGATTAGGCTGCATAATCATCTACACTAATATTTAGGACTTCCTTAAGCAGGATAACTCAGTGGTCTTCCACTTACGTTTTCATTGAGAATTCAAAGAAATCGTAGTGATATGTAAAAGCTGTAGGCCGTGACGTGTTTTGACATAGATAATTTCCAAGAGCCGAGCGTGTCTCGCTGAATACAAAATTCAGTCCTGCCCTCGTTCTAAGCGCTGAAGTTTAGGTTGCAACATCTTCTCCACTAATATTTAGGCCTTCCTTAAGCAGGATAACTCCGTGGTCTTTCACTTACATTTTCATTGAGAATTCAAAGAAATCGTAGTGATATGTAAAAGATGTAGGCCGTGACGTGTTTTTACAAAGATTTTTTCCAAGAGCCGAGCATGTCACGCTGGCTTAAAAATTCAGTCCTGCCCTCGTTCTAAGCGCTGATGTTTAGGTTGCAACATTTTCTACACTAATATTTAGACCTTGTTTAGGCAGGATAACTCCGTGGTCTTCCACTTACGTTTTCATTGAGAATTACAAGAAACCGTAGTGATATGTAAAAGCTGTAGGCCGTGACGTGTTTTGACATAAATAATTTCCAGAGCCGAGCATGTCTCGCTGAATAAAAAATTCAGTCCTGGCTCTGTTCTAAGCGCTGAAGTTTAGGTTGCAACATCTTCTACACTAATATTTAGGCCTTCCTTAAGCAGGATAACTCCGTGGTCTTACACTTACATTTTCATTGAGAATTTAAAGAAATCGTAGTCATATGTAAAAGATGTAGGCCGTGACGTGTTTTGACAGATTTTTTTTCCAAGAGCCGAGCATGTCACGCTGGCTTAAAAATTCAGTCCTGCCCTCGATCTAAGCGCTGATGTTTAGGTTGCAACATTTTCTACAGTAATATTTAGGCCTTCCTTAGGCAGGATAACTCCGTGGTCTTCCACTTACGTTTTCATTGAGAATTCAAAGAAATCGTAGTGATATGTAAAAGCAGTAGGCTGTGACGTGTTTTGACATAGATAATTTCCAAGAGCCGAAAATGTGTCACTGGATTAAAAATTCACTCCTGCCCTCGTTCTAAGTGCTGTAGTTTAGGTTGCATAATCATCTACACTAATATTTAGGACTTCCTTAAGCAGGATAACTCAGTGGTCTTCCACTTTCGGTTTCATTGAGAATTTAAAGAAATCGTAGTGATATGTAAAAGCTTTAGACCGTGACGTGTTTTGACATACATAATTTCCAAGAGGCGAGCATGTCTCGCTGGATAAAAATTCGGTCTTGCCCTAGTTCTAAGCGCTGAAGTTCAGGTTGCAACATCTTCTACACTAATATTTAGGCCGTCATTAGCAGGATAACTCCGTGGTCTTCCACTTACGTTTTCATTGATAATTGAAAGAAATCGTAGTGGTATGTAAAATCTTTAGGCCCTGATGGGTTTTGACATACGTAATTTCCAAGAGCCGAGCCTGACTCGCTGGATTAAAAATTCAGTCCTGCCCTCGTTCTTAGCGCAGAAGGTTAGGTTGCAGCATCTTCTACACTAATATTTAGGCCTCTCTTAAACACGATAACTCCGTGGTCTTCCACTTACGTTTTCATTGAGAATTCAAAGGAATCTTAGTAATATGTAAAACTTTAGGCCGTGACATGTTTTTACATAGATAATTTCCAAGAGCTGAGCATGTCTCGATGGATTGAAATTCACTCCTGCCCTCGTTCTAAGTGCTGTAGTTTAGGTTGCATAATCATCTACACTAATATTTAGGACTTCCTTAAGCAGGATAACTCAGTGGTCTTCCACTTTCGGTTTCATTGAGAATTCAAAGAAATCGTAGTGATATGTAAAAGATTTAGCACGTGACGTGTTTTGACATATATAGTTTCCAAGAGCCGAAAATATCTCGCTGGATTAAAATTCAGTCCTCCCCTCCTCCTAAGCGCTGAAGTTTAGGTTGCAACATCTACAATAATATTTTGGCCATCCTTAAGAAGGATAACTCCGTAGTCTCCAATTTGCGTTTTTATAGAGAGTTCAAAGAAATCGTAGTGATATGTAAAATTTTTAGGCCGTGACGTGTTTAGACATACATAATTTTCAAGGTGCCGATCATCACTCCCTAGATTAAAAATCCAGTCCTGAACTCGTTCCAAACGCTGAAGTTTAGGTTGCAACATCTTCAACGTTAATATTTAGGCCTTCCTTAAGCAGGTTAACACCATGGTCGTCCACTTACGTTTTCATTGAGAATTCAAAGTAATCGTAGTAATATGTAAAAGATGTAGGCCGTGACGTGTTTTGACGTAGATTTTTTCCAAGAGCCGAACATGTCACGCTGGCTTAAAAATACAGTTCTGCCCTCGTTCTAAGCGCTATGTTTAGGTTGCAACATTTTCTACACTAATATTTAGGCCTTCCTTAGGCAGGATAACTCCGTGGTCTTTCACTTACGTTTTCATTGAGAATTCAAAGAAATCGTAGTGATATGTAAAAGCTGTAGGCCGTGACGTGTTTTGACATAGATAATTTCCAAGAGCCGAGCATGTCGCGCTGAATACAAAATTCAGTCTTGCCCTCGTTCTAAGCGCTGAAGTTTAGGTTGCAACATCTTCTACACAAATATTTAGGCCTTCCTTAAGCAGGATAACTCCGTGGTCTTTCACTTACATTTTCATTGAGAATTCAAAGAAATCGTAGTGATATGTAAAAGATGTAGGCCGTGACGTGTTTTGACATAGCCTTCTTTCCAAGAGCCGAGCATGTACGCTGGCTTAAAAGTTCAGTCCTCCCCTCGTTCGCAGCGCTAAGTTTAGGTTGCAACATTTTCTACCCTAATATTTGGGCCTTTCTTAGGCAGGATAACTCCGTGGTCTAAAACGTAAGTGGATTACGTTTTCATTGAAAATTCAAAAAATCGTAGTGATATGTACAAGATTCAGCCCGTGACGTGTTTTGACATAGATAATTTCCAAGAGCCGAAAATGTCTCGCTGGATTAAAAATTCAGTCCTCCCCTCGTTCTAAGCGCTGAAGTTTAGGTTGCAACATCTACACTAATATTTGGGCCATCCTTAAGCAGGATAACTCCGTAGTCTTCATTTTACGTTTTCATAGAGAATTCAAAGAAATCGTAGTATTATGTAATATTTTTAGGCCGTGACGTGTTTCAACATACATAATTTCCAAGGTGCCGAGCATCACACCCTGGAATAAAAATTCAGTCCTGAACTCGTTCCAAACGCTGAAGTTTAGGTTGCAACATCTTCAACGTTAATATTTAGGCCTTCCTTAAGCAGGATAACTCCATGGTCGTCCACTTACGTCATGATTGAGAATTCAAAGAAACCTCAGAGATATGTAAAAGCTGTTGGCCGTGACATGTTTTGACATAGATAATTTCCAGAGCCGAGCATATCACGCTGGATTAAAAATCAGTCCTGCCCTTGTTCTAAGCGCTGAAGTTTAGGTTGCAACATTTTCTACACTAATATTTAGGCCTTCCTTAGGCAGCATAACTCCGTGGTCTTCCACTTACGTTTTCATTGAGAATTCAAAGAAATCGTAGTGATATGTAAAAGCTTTAGGCCGTGATGTGTTTTGACATAGATAATTTCCAAGAGCCGAGCATGTCTCGCTGGATTAAAAATTCAGTCCTGCCCTCGTTCTTAGCTCTGAAGTTTAGGTTGCAGCATCTTCTACACTAATATTTAGGTCTCTCTTAAGCACGACAACTCCGTGGTCTTCCACTTACGTTTTCATTGAGAATTCAAAGAAATCTTAGTGATATGTAAAACTTTAGGCCGTGACATGTTTTGACATAGATAATTTCCAAGAGCTGAGCATGTCCCAATGGATTAAAAATTCAGCCCTGCCCTCGTTCTAAGTGCTGAAGTTTAGGTTGCAACATCTTCTACAATAATATTTAGGCCTTCCTTAAGCAGGATAACTCCGTGGTCTTCCACTTACGTTTTCATTGAGAATTCAAAGAAATCGTAGTGATATGTAAGAGATTTAGCCCGTGACGTGCTTTGACATAGATAATTTCCAAGAGCCGAAAATGTCTCACGGGATTAAAAATTCAGTCCTCCCCTCGTTCTAAGCGCTGAAGTTTTGGTTGCAACATCTACACTAATATTTGACCCATCCTTAAGCAGGATAACTCCGTTGTCTTCAATTTCCGTTTTCATAGAGAATTCAAAGAAATCGTAGTGATATGTAAAATTTTTAGGCCGTGACGTGTTTCAACATACATAATTTCCAAGGTGCCGAGCATCACACCCTGGATTAAAAATTCAGTCCTGAACTCGTACCAAACGCTGAAGTTTAGGTTGAAAAATCTTCACCGTTAATATTTAGGCCTTCCATAAGCAGGATAACTCCATAGTCGTCCACTTACGTTTTCATTGAGAATTCAAAGAAATCGTAGTGATATGTAAAAGCTGTAGGCCGTGACGTGTTTTGACATAGATAATTTCCAAGAGGCGAGCATGTCTCGCTGGATTAAAAATTCAGTCCTGCCCTCGTTCTAAGCGCTGAAGATTAGGGTGCATAATCATCTACACTAATATTTAGGACTTCCTTAAGCAGGATAACTCAGTGGTCTTCCACTTACGTTTTCATTGAGAATACAAAGAAATCGTAGTGATATGCAAAAGCTGTAGGCCGTGACGTGTTTTGACATACATAATTTCCAAGAGCCGAGCATGTCTCGGTGAATACAAAATTCAATCCTGCCCTCGTTCTAAGCGCTGAAGTTTAGGTTGCAACATCTTCTACACTAATATTTAGGCCTTCCTTAAGCAGGATAACTCCATGGTCGTCCACTTACGTTATGATTGAGAATTCAAAGAAACCGCAGAGATGTATAAAAGCTGTTGGCCGTGACATGTTTTGACATAGATAATTTCCAGAGCCGAGCATGTCACGCTGCCCTGCCCTCGTTCTAAGCGCTAAGTTTAAGTTGCAACATTTTCTACACTAATATTTAGGCCTTCCTTAGGCAGGATAACTCCGTGGTCTACCACTTACGTTTTCATTGAGAATTCAAAGAAATCGTAGTTATATGTAAAAGCTTTAGGCCGTGATGTGTTTTGGCATAGATAATTTCCAAGAGCCGAGCATGTCTCGCTGGATTAAAAATTCAGTCCTGCCCTCGTTCTTAGCGCTGAAGTTTAGGTTGCAGCATCTTCTACACTAATATTTAGGTCTCTCTTAAGCACGACAACTCCGTGGTCTTCCACTTACGTTTTCATTGAGAATTCAAAGAAATCTTAGTGATATGTAAAACTTTAGGCCGTGACATGTGTTGACATAGATAATTTCCAAGAGCTGAGCATGTCTCGATGGATTAAAAATTCAGCCCTGCCCTCCTTCTAAGTGCTTAAGTTTAGGTTGCAACATCATCTACACTAATATTTAGGCCTTCCTTAAGCAGGATAACTCCGTGGTCTTCCACTTACGTTTTCATTGAGAATTCAAAGAAATCGTAGTGTTATGTAAGAGATTTAGCCCGTGAAGTGCTTTGACATAGATAATTTCCAAGAGCCGAAAATGTCTCACGGGATTAAAAATTCAGTCCTCCCCTCGTTCTAACCTCTGAAGTTTTGGTTGCAACATCTACACTAATATTTGACCCATCCTTAAGCAGGATAACTCCGTTGTCTTCAATTTCTGTTTTCATAGAGAATTCAAAGAAATCGTAGTGATATGTAAAATTTTTAGGCCGTGACGTGTTTCAACATACATAATTTCCAAGGTGCCGAGCATCACACCCTGGATTAAAAATTCAGTCCTGAACTCGTACCAAACGCTGAAGTTTAGGTTGAAAAATCTTCACCGTTAATATTTAGGCCTTCCATAAGCAGGATAACTCCATAGTCGTCCACTTACGTTTTCATTGAGAATTCAAAGAAATTGTAGTGATATGTAAAAGATGTAGGCCGTGACGTGTTTTGACTTAGATTTTTTCCAGGAGCCGAGCATGTCACGCTGGCTTAAAAATACAGTTCTGCCTTCGTTCTAAGCGCTATGTTTAGGTTGCAACATTTTCTACACTAATATTTAGGCCTTCCTTAGGCAGGATAACTCCGTGGTCTTTCACTTACGTTTTCATTGAGAATTCAAAGAAATCGTAGTGATATGTAAAAGCTGTAGGCCGTGACGTGTTTTGACATAGATAATTTCCAAGAGCCGAGCATGTCGCGCTGAATACAAAATTCAGTCCTGCCCTCGTTCTAAGCGCTGAAGTTTAGGTTGCAACATCTTCTACACAAATATTTAGGCCTTCCTTAAGCAGGATAACTCCGTGGTCTTTCACTTACATTTTCATTGAGAATTCAAAGAAATCGTAGTGATATGTAAAAGATGTAGGCCGTGACGTGTTTTGACATAGCCTTCTTTCCAAGAGCCGAGCATGTACGCTGGCTTAAAAGTTCAGTCCTCCCCTCGTTCGCAGCGCTAAGTTTAGGTTGCAACATTTTCTACCCTAATATTTGGGCCTTTCTTAGGCAGGATAACTCCGTGGTCTAAAACGTAAGTGGATTACGTTTTCATTGAAAATTCAAAGAAATCTTAGTGATATGTACAAGATTCAGCCCGTGACGTGTTTTGACATAGATAATTTCCAAGAGCCGAAAATGTCTCGCTGGATTAAAAATTCAGTCCTCCCCTCGTTCTAAGCGCTGAAGTTTAGGTTGCAACATCTACACTAATATTTGGGTCATCCTTAAGCAGGATAACTCCGTAGTCTTCATTTTACGTTTTCATTGAGAATTCAAAGAAATCGTAGTGATATGTAAAAGCTTTAGGCCGTGATGTGTTTTGACATAGATAATTTCCAAGAGCCGAGCATGTCTCGCTGGATTAAAAATTCAGTCCTGCCCTCGTTCTTAGCTCTGAAGTTTAGGTTGCAGCATCTTCTACACTAATATTTAGGTCTCTCTTAAGCACGACAACTCCGTGGTCTTCCACTTACGTTTTCATTGAGAATTCAAAGAAATCTTAGTGATATGTAAAACTTTAGGCCGTGACATGTTTTGACATAGATAATTTCCAAGAGCTGAGCATGTCTCGATGGATTAAAAATTCAGCCCTGCCCTCGTTCTAAGTGCTGAAGTTTAGGTTGCAACATCTTCTACAATAATATTTAGGCCTTCCTTAAGCAGGATAACTCCGTGGTCTTCCACTTACGTTTTCATTGAGAATTCAAAGAAATCGTAGTGATATGTAAGAGATTTAGCCCGTGACGTGTTTTGACATAGATAATTTCCAAGAGCCGAAAATGTCTCACGGGATTAAAAATTCAGTCCTCCCCTCGTTCTAAGCGCTGAAGTTTTGGTTGCAACATCTACACTAATATTTGACCCATCTTTAAGCAGGATAACTCCGTTGTCTTCAATTTACGTTTTCATAGAGAATTCAAAGAAATCGTAGTGATATGTAAAATTTTTAGGCCGTGACGTGTTTCAACATACATAATTTCCAAGGTGCCGAGCATCACACCCTGGATTAAAAATTCAGTCCTGAACTCGTACCAAACGCTGAAGTTAAGGTTGAAAAATCTTCAACGTTAATATTAAGGCCTTCCATAAGCAGGATAACTCCATAGTCGTCCACTTACGTTTTCATTGAGAATTCAAAGAAATCGTAGTGATATGTAAAAGCTGTAGGCCGTGACGTGTTTTGACATAGATAATTTCCAAGAGGCGAGCATGTCTCGCTGGATTAAAAATTCAGTCCTGCCCTCGTTCTAAGCGCTGAAGATTAGGCTGCATAAACATCTACACTAATATTTAGGACTTCCTTAAGCAGGATAACTCAGTGGTCTTTCACTTACATTATCATTGAGAATTCAAAGAAATCGTAGTGATATGTAAAAGATGTAGGCCGTGACGTGTTTTTACAAAGATTTTTTCCAAGAGCCGAGCATGTCACGCTGGCTTAAAAATTCAGTCCTGCCCTCGTTCTAAGCGCTGATGTTTAGGTTGCAACATTTTCTACACTAATATTTAGGCCTTCTATAGGCAGGATAACTCCGTGGTCTTTCACTTAACGTTTTCATTGAGAATTCAAAGAAATCGTAGTGATATGTAAAAGCTGTAGGCCGTGACGTGTTTTGACATACATAATTTCCAAGAGCCGAGCATGTCTCGGTGAATAAAAAATTCAATCCTGCCCTCGTTCTAAGCGCTGAAGTTGAGGTTGCAACATCTTCTACACTAATATTTAGGCCTTCCTTAAGCAGGATGACTCCATGGTCGTCCACTTACGTTATGATTGAGAATTCAAAGAAACCGCAGAGTTGTGTAAAAGCTGTTGGCCGTGACATGTTTTGACATAGATAATTTCCAGAGCCGAGCATGTCACGCTGCCCTGCCCTCGTTCTAAGCGCTAAGTTTACGTTGCAACATTTTCTACACTAATATTTAGGCCTTCCTTAGGCAGGATAACTCCGTGGTCTACCACTTACGTTTTCATTGAGAATTCAAAGAAATCGTAGTGATATGTAAAAGCTTTAGGCCGTGATGTGTTTTGACATAGATAATTTCCAAGAGCCGAGCATGTCTCGCTGGATTAAAAATTCAGTCCTGCCCTCGTTCTTAGCGCTGAAGTTTAGGTTGCAGCATCTTCTACACTAATATTTAGGTCTCTCTTAAGCACGATAACTCCGTGGTCTTCCACTTACGTGTTCATTGAGAATTCAAAGAAATCTTAGTGATATGTAAAACTTTAGGCCGTGACATGTTTTGACATAGATAATTTCCAAGAGCTGAGCATGTCTCGATGGATTAAAAATTCAGCCCTGCCCTCCTTCTAAGTGCTTAAGTTTAGGTTGCAACATCATCTACACTAATATTTAGGCCTTCCTTAAGCAGGATAACTCCGTGGTCTTCCACTTACGTTTTCATTGAGAATTCCAAGAAACCGTAGTGATATGTAAAAGCTGTAGGCCGTGACGCGTTTTGACATAAATAATTTCCAGAGCCGAGCATGTCTCGCTGAATAAAAAATTCAGTCCTGGCCCTGTTCTAAACGCTGAAGTTTAGGTTGCAACATCTTCTACACTAATATTTAGGCCTTCCATAAGCAGGATAACTCCGTGGTCTTACACTTACATTTTCATTGAGAATTTAAAGAAATCGTAGTCATATGTAAAAGATGTAGGCCGTGACGTGTTTTGACAGATTTTTTTCCAAGAGCCGAGCATGTCACGCTGGCTTAAAAATTCAGTCCTGCCCTCGATCTAAGCGCTGATGTTTAGGTTGCAACATTTTCTACACTAATATTTTGGTCTTCCTTAGGCAGGATAACTCCGTGGTCTTCCACTTACGTTTTCATTGAGAATTCAAAGAAATCGTAGTGATATGTAAAAGCTGTAGGCCGTGACGTGTTTTGACATAGATAATTTCCAGGAGCCAATAATGTGTCACTGGATTAAAAATTCACTCCTGCCCTCGTTCTAAGTGCTGTAGTTTAGGTTGCATAATCATCTACACTAATATTTAGGACTTCCTTAATCAGGATAAATCAGTGGTCTTCCACTTTCGGTTTCACTGAGAATTTAAAGAAATCGTAGTGATATGTAAAAGCTTTAGACCGTGACGTGTTTTGACATACATAATTTCCATGAGGCGAGCATGTCACGCTGGCTTAAAAATTCAGTCCTGCCCTCGATCTAAGCGCTGATGTTTAGGTTGCAACATTTTCTACACTAATATTTAGGTCTTCCTTAAGCAGGATAACTCCGTGGTCTTTCACTTACATTTTCATTGAGAAATCAAAGAAATCGTAGTGATATGTAAAAGATGTAGACCGTGACGTGTTTTTACATAGATTTTTTTCCATGAGGCGAGCATGTCTCGCTGGATAAAAATTCAGTCCTGCCCTAGTTCTAAGCGCAGAAGTTCAGGTTGCAGCATCTTCTACACTAATATTTAGGCCGTCATTAGCAGGATAACTCCGTGGTCTTCCACTTACGGTTTCATTGATAATTCAAAGAAATCGTGGTGGTATGTAAAAGCTTTAGGCCGTGATGGGTTTTGACATAGATAATTTCCAAGAGCCGAGCCTGACTCGCTGGATTAAAAATTCAGTCCTGCCCTCGTTCTTAGCGCAGAAGGTTAGGTTGCAGCATCTTCTACACTAATATTTAGGCCTCTCTTAAGCACGACAACTCCGTGGTCTTCCACTTACGTTTTCATTGAGAATTCAAAGAAATCTTAGTAATATGTAAAACTTTAGGCCGTGACGTGTTTTGACATACATAATTTCCATGAGGCGAGCATGTCACGCTGGCTTAAAAATTCAGTCCTGCCCTCGATCTAAGCGCTGATGTTTAGGTTGCAACATTTTCTACACTAATATTTAGGTCTTCCTTAAGCAGGATAACTCCGTGGTCTTCCACTTACGTTTTCATTGAGAATTCAAAGAAATCTTAGTGATATGTAAAAGCTGTAGGCCGTGACGTGTTTTGACATAGATAATTTCCAAGAGCCGAGCGTGTCTCGCTGAATACAAAATTCAGTCCTGAACTCGTTCTAAGCGCTGAAGTTTAGGTTGCAACATCTTCTACACTAATATTTAGGCCTTCCTTAAGCAGGACAACTCCGTGGTCTTTCACTTACATTTTCATTGAGAATTCAAAGAAATCGTAGTGATATGTAAAAGATGTAGGCCGTGACGTGTTTTTACAAAGATTTTTTCCAAGAGCCGAGCATGTCACGCTGGCTTAAAAATTCAGTCCTGCCCTCGTTCTAAGCGCTGATGTTTAGGTTGCAACATTTTCTACACTAATATTTAGGCCTTCTATAGGCAGGATAACTCCGTGGTCTTTCACTTAACGTTTTCATTGAGAATTCAAAGAAATCGTAGTGATATGTAAAAGCTGTAGGCCGTGACGTGTTTTGACATACATAATTTCCAAGAGCCGAGCATGTCTCGGTGAATACAAAATTCAATCCTGCCCTCGTTCTAAGCGCTGAAGTTGAGGTTGCAACATCTTCTACACTAATATTTAGGCCTTCCTTAAGCAGGATAACTCCATGGTCGTTCACTTACGTTATGCTTGAGAATTCAAAGAAACCGCAGAGTTGTGTAAAAGCTGTTGGCCGTGACATGTTTTGACATAGATAATTTCCAGAGCCGAGCATGTCACGCTGCCCTGCCCTCGTTCTAAGCGCTAAGTTAACGTTGCAACATTTTCTACACTAATATTTAGGCCTTCCTTAGGCAGGATAACTCCGTGGTCTACCACTTACGTTTTCATTGAGAATTCAAAGAAATCGTAGTGATATGTAAAAGCTTTAGGCCGTGATGTGTTTTGACATAGATAATTTCCAAGAGCCGAGCATGTCTCGCTGGATTAAAAATTCAGTCCTGCCCTCATTCTTAGCGCTGAAGTTTAGGTTGCAGCATGTTCTACACTAATATTTAGGTCTCTCTTAAGCACGATAACTCCGTGGTCTTCCACTTACGTGTTCATTGAGAATTCAAAGAAATCTTAGTGATATGTAAAACTTTAGGCCGTGACATGTTTTGACATAGATAATTTCCAAGAGCTGAGCATGTCTCGATGGATTAAAAATTCAGCCCTGCCCTCCTTCTAAGTGCTTAAGTTTAGGTTGCAACATCATCTACACTAATATTTAGGCCTTCCTTAAGCAGGATAACTCCGTGGTCTTCCACTTACGTTTTCATTGAGAATTCAAAGAAATCGTAGTGATAAGTAAGAGATTTTGCCCGAGACGTGTTTTGACATAGATAATTTCCAAGAGCCTAAAATGTCTCACGGGATTAAAAATTCAGTCCTCCCCTCGTTCTAAGCGCTGAAGTTTATGTTGCAACATCTACACTAATATTTGGACCATCTTTAAGCAGGATAAATCCGTAGTCTTCAATTTACGTTTTCATAGAGAATTCAAAGAAATCGGAGTGATATGTAAAATTTTTAGGCCGTGACGTGTTTCAACATACATAATTTCCAAGGTGCCGAGCATCACACCCTGGATTGAAAATTCAGTCCTGAACTTGTTCCAAACGCTCAAGATTAGGTTGCAACATCTTCAACGTTAATATTTAGGCCTTCCTTAAGCAGGATAACTCCATGGTCGTCCACTTACGTTTTCATTGAGAATTCAAAGAAATCGTAGTGATATGTAAAAGCTGTAGGCCGTGACGTGTTTTGACATAGATAATTTCCAAGAGGCGAGCATGTCTCGCTGGATTAAAAATTCAGTCCTGCCCTCGTTCTAAACGCTAAGTTTAGGTTGCAACATCTTCTACACTAATATTTAGGCCTTCCTTAAGCAGGATAACTCCGTGGTCTTAAACTTACGTTTTCATTGAGAATTCAAAGAAATCGTAGTGATATGTAAAAGCTGTAGGCCGTGACGTGGTTTGACATAGATAATTTCCAAGAGGCGAGCATGTCTCGCTGGATTAAAAATTCAGTCCTGCCCTCGTTCTAAGCGCTGAAGTTTAGGTTGAAGCACCTTCTACACTAATATTTAATCCTTCCTTAAGCAGGATAAATCCGTGGTCTTCCACTTACGTTTTCATTGAGAATTCCAAGAAACCGTAGTGATATGTAAAAGCTGTAGGCCGTGACGCGTTTTGACATAAATAATTTCCAGAGCCGAGCATGTCTCGCTGAATAAAAAATTCAGTCCTGGCCCTGTTCTAAACGCTGAAGTTTAGGTTGCAACATCTTCTACACTAATATTTAGGTCTTCCTTAAGCAGGATAACTCCGTGGTCTTCCACTTACGTTTTCATTGAGAATTCAAAGAAATCTTAGTGATATGTAAAAGCTGTAGGCCGTGACGTGTTTTGACATAGATAATTTCCAAGAGCCGAGCGTGTCTCGCTGAATACAAAATTCAATCCTGAACTCGTTCTAAGCGCTGAAGTTTAGGTTGCAACATCTTCTACACTAATATTTAGGCCTTCCTTAAGCAGGACAACTCCGTGGTCTTTCACTTACATTTTCATTGAGAATTCAAAGAAATCGTAGTGATATGTAAAAGATGTAGGCCGTGACGTGTTTTTACAAAGATTTTTTCCAAGAGCCGAGCATGTCACGCTGGCTTAAAAATTCAGTCCTGCCCTCGTTCTAAGCGCTGATGTTTAGGTTGCAACATTTTCTACACTAATATTTAGGCCTTCTATAGGCAGGATAACTCCGTGGTCTTTCACTTAACGTTTTCATTGAGAATTCAAAGAAATCGTAGTGATATGTAAAAGCTGTAGGCCGTGACGTGTTTTGACATACATAATTTCCAAGAGCCGAGCATGTCTCGGTGAATACAAAATTCAATCCTGCCCTCGTTCTAAGCGTTGAAGTTGAGGTTGCAACATCTTCTACACTAATATTTAGGCCTTCCTTAAGCAGGATAACTCCATGGTCGTCCACTTACGTTATGATTGAGAATTCAAAGAAACCGCAGAGTTGTGTAAAAGCTGTTGGCCGTGACATGTTTTGACATAGATAATTTCCAGACCCGAGCATGTCACGCTGCCCTGCCCTCGTTCTAAGCGCTAAGTTTACGTTGCAACATTTTCTACACTAATATTTAGGCCTTCCTTAGGCAGGATAACTCCGTGGTCTACCACTTACGTTTTCATTGAGAATTCAAAGAAATCGTAGTGATATGTAAAAGCTTTAGGCCGTGATGTGTTTTGACATAGATAATTTCCAAGAGCCGAGCATGTCTCGCTGGATTAAAAATTCAGTCCTGCCCTCATTCTTAGCGCTGAAGTTTAGGTTGCAGCATGTTCTACACTAATATTTAGGTCTCTCTTAAGCACGATAACTCCGTGGTCTTCCACTTACGTGTTCATTGAGAATTCAAAGAAATCTTAGTGATATGTAAAACTTTAGGCCGTGACATGTTTTGACATAGATAATTTCCAAGAGCTGAGCATGTCTCGATGGATTAAAAATTCAGCCCTGCCCTCCTTCTAAGTGCTTAAGTTTAGGTTGCAACATCATCTACACTAATATTTAGGCCTTCCTTAAGCAGGATAACTCCGTGGTCTTCCACTTACGTTTTCATTGAGAATTCAAAGAAATCGTAGTGATAAGTAAGAGATTTTGCCCGAGACGTGTTTTGACATAGATAATTTCCAAGAGCCTAAAATGTCTCACGGGATTAAAAATTCAGTCCTCCCCTCGTTCTAAGCGCTGAAGTTTATGTTGCAACATCTACACTAATATTTGGGCCATCTTTAAGCAGGATAACTCCGTAGTCTTCAATTTACGTTTTCATAGAGAATTCAAAGAAATCGGAGTGATATGTAAAATTTTTAGGCCGTGACGTGTTTCAACATACATAATTTCCAAGGTGCCGAGCATCACACCCTGGATTGAAAATTCAGTCCTGAACTTGTTCCAAACGCTCAAGATTAGGTTGCAACATCTTCAACGTTAATATTTAGGCCTTCCTTAAGCAGGATAACTCCATGGTCGTCCACTTACGTTTTCATTGAGAATTCAAAGAAATCGTAGTGATATGTAAAAGCTGTAGGCCGTGACGTGTTTTGACATAGATAATTTCCAAGAGGCGAGCATGTCTCGCTGGATTAAAAATTCAGTCCTGCCCTCGTTCTAAACGCTAAGTTTAGGTTGCAACATCTTCTACACTAATATTTAGGCCTTCCTTAAGCAGGATAACTCCGTGGTCTTAAACTTACGTTTTCATTGAGAATTCAAAGAAATCGTAGTGATATGTAAAAGCTGTAGGCCGTGACGTGGTTTGACATAGATAATTTCCAAGAGGCGAGCATGTCTCGCTGGATTAAAAATTCAGTCCTGCCCTCGTTCTAAGCGCTGAAGTTTAGGTTGAAGCACCTTCTACACTAATATTTAATCCTTCCTTAAGCAGGATAACTCCGTGGTCTTCCACTTACGTTTTCATTGAGAATTCCAAGAAACCGTAGTGATATGTAAAAGCTGTAGGCCGTGACGCGTTTTGACATAAATAATTTCCAGAGCCGAGCATGTCTCGCTGAATAAAAAATTCAGTCCATGCCCTGTTCTAAACGCTGAAGTTTAGGTTGCAACATCTTCTACACTAATATTTAGGCCTTCCTTAAGCAGGATAACTCCGTGGTCTTACACTTACATTTTCATTGAGAATTTAAAGAAATCGTAGTCATATGTAAAAGATGTAGGCCGTGACGTGTTTTGACAGATTTTTTTCCAAGAGCCGAGCATGTCACGCTGGCTTAAAAATTCAGTCCTGCCCTCGATCTAAGCGCTGATGTTTAGGTTGCAACATTTTCTACACTAATATTTTGGTCTTCCTTAGGCAGGATAACTCCGTGGTCTTCCACTTACGTTTTCATTGAGAATTCAAAGAAATCGTAGTGATATGTAAAAGCTGTAGGCCGTGACGTGTGTTGACATAGATAATTTCCAGGAGCCAATAATGTGTCACTGGATTAAAAATTCACTCCTGCCCTCGTTCTAAGTGCTGTAGTTTAGGTTGCATAATCATCTACACTAATATTTAGGACTTCCTTAATCAGGATAACTCAGTGGTCTTCCACTTTCGGTTTCATTGAGAATTTAAAGAAATCGTAGTGATATGTAAAAGCTTTAGACCGTGACGTGTTTTGACATACATAATTTCCATGAGGCGAGCATGTCACGCTGGCTTAAAAATTCAGTCCTGCCCTCGATCTAAGCGCTGATGTTTAGGTTGCAACATTTTCTACACTAATATTTAGGTCTTCCTTAAGCAGGATAACTCCGTGGTCTTTCACTTACATTTTCATTGAGAATTCAAAGAAATCGTAGTGATATGTAAAAGATGTAGGCCGTGACGTGTTTTTACATAGATTTTTTTCCATGAGGCGAGCATGTCTCGCTGGATAAAAATTCAGTCCTGCCCTAGTTCTAAGCGCTGAAGTTCAGGTTGCAGCATCTTCTACACTAATATTTAGGAAGTCATTAGCAGGATAACTCCGTGGTCTTCCACTTACGGTTTCATTGATAATTCAAAGAAATCGTGGTGGTATGTAAAAGCTTTAGGCCGTGATGGGTTTTGACATAGATAATTTCCAAGAGCCGAGCCTGACTCGCTGGATTAAAAATTCAGTCCTGCCCTCGTTCTTAGCGCAGAAGGTTAGGTTGCAGCATCTTCTACACTAATATTTAGGCCTCTCTTAAGCACGATAACTCCGTGGTCTTCCACTTACGTTTTCATTGAGAATTCAAAGAAATCTTAGTAATATGTAAAACTTTAGGCCGTGACATGTTTTTACATAGATAATTTCCAAGAGCTGAGCATGTCTCGATGGATTAAAAATTCAGTCCTGCCCTCGTCCTAAATGCTGAAGTTTACGATGCAACATCTTCTACACTAATATTTAGGCCTTCCTTAAGCAGGATAACTCCGTGGTCTTCCACTTACGTTTTCATTGAGAATTCAAAGAAATCGTAGTGATATGTAAAAGATTTAGCCCGTGACGTGTTTTGACATAGATAATTTCCAAGAACCGAAAATATCTCGCTGGATTAAAATTCAGTCCTCCCCTCCTCCTAAGCGCTGAAGTTTAGGTTGCAACATCTACAATAATATTTTGGCCATCCTTAAGAAGGATAACTCCGTAGTCTCGAATTTACGTTTTCATAGAGAGTTCAAAGAAATCGTAGTGATATGTAAAATTTTTAGGCCGTGACGTGTTTAGACATACATAATTTTCAAGGTGCCGAGCATCACTCCCTGGATTAAAAATCCAGTCCTGAACTCGTTCCAAACGCTGAAGTTTAGGTTGCAACATCTTCAACGTTAATATTTAGGCCTTCCTTAAGCAGGTTAACACCATGGTCGTCCACTTACGTTTTCATTGAGAATTCAAAGAAATCGTAGTAATATGTAAAAGATGTAGGCCGTGACGTGTTTTGACATAGATTTTTTCCAAGAGCCGAGCTTGTCACGCTGGCTTAAAAATACAGTCCTGCCCTCGTTCTAAGCGCTATGCTTAGGTTGCAACATTTTCTACACTAATATTTAGGCCTTCCTTAGGCAGGATAAGTCCGTGGTCTTTCACTTACGTTTTTATTGAGAATTCAAAGAATTCGTAGTGATATGTAAAAGCTGTAGGCCGTGACGTGTTTTGACATAGATAATTTCCAAGAGCCGAGCATGTCTCGCTGAATACAAAATTCAGTCCTGCCCTCGTTCTAAGCGCTGAAGTTTAGGTTGCAACATCTTCAACACAAATATTTAGGCCTTCCTTAAGCAGGATAACTCCGTGGTCGTTCACTTACATTTTCATTGAGAATTCAAAGAAATCGTAGTGATATGTAAAAGATGTAGGCCGTGACGTGTTTTGACATAGACTTTTTTCCAAGAGCCGAGCATGTACGCTGGCTTAAAAATTCAGTCCTCCCCTCGTTCTCAACGCTAAGTTTAGGTTGCAACATTTTCTACCCTAATATTTGGGCCTTTCTTAGGCAGGATAACTCCGTGGTCTTCCACTTACGTTTTCATTGAAAATTCAAAGAAATCGTAGTGATATGTACAAGATTCAGCCCGTGACGTGTTTTGACATAGATAATTTCCAAGAGCCGAAAATGTCTCGCTGGATTAAAAATTCAGTCCTCCCCTCGTTCTAAGCTCTGAAGTTTAGGTTGCAACATCTACACTAATATTTGGGCCATCCTTAAGCAGGATAACTCCGTAGTCTTCATTTTACGTTTTCATAGAGAATTCAAAGAAATCGTAGTATTATGTAATATTTTTAGGCCGTGACGTGCAGTGGCGGACGCAGAATTTTTTTTCGGGGGAAGGATTTGAATAGGTAGAAAGAATACTAAAAGATAATTAACTTACATATATAGTTAGTTTATAAAACTGGCCACGTAGAGTGCATATATAGCCTTTTTTTCAAATTTCGTGGGGGGATCTATCCCCCCAATCCCCCCCCCCTGCGTCCGCCACTGGTGACGTGTTTCAACATACATAATTTCCAAGGTGCCGAGCATCACATCCTGGAATAAAAATTCAGTCCTGAACTCGTTCCAAACGCTGAAGTTTAGGTTGCAACATCTTCAACGTTAATATTTAGACCTTCCTTAAGCAGGATAACTCCATGGTCGTCCACTTACGTCATGATTGAGAATTCAAAGAAACCTCAGAGATATGTGAAAGCTGTTGGCCGTGACATGTTTAGACATAGATAATTTCCAGAGCCGAGCATGTCACGCTGGATTAAAAATTCAGTCCTGCCCTTTTTCTAAACGCTGAAGTTTAGGTTGCAACATTTTCTACACTAATATTTAGGCCTTCCTTAGGCAGCATAACTGCGTGGTCTTCCACTTACGTTTACATTGTGAATTCAAAGAAATCGTAGTGATATGTAAAAGCTTTAGGCCGTGATGTGTTTTGACATAAATAATTTCCAAGAGCCGAGCATGTCTCCCTGGATTAAAAATTCAGTCCTGCCCTCGTTCTTAGCTCTGAAGTTTAGGTTGCAGCATTTTCTACACTAATATTTAGGTCTCTCTTAAGCACGACAACTCCGTGGTCTTCCACTTACGTTTTCATTGAGAATTCAAAGAAATCTTAGTGATATGTAAAACTTTAGGCCGTGACATGTTTTGACATAGATAATTTCCAAGAGCTGAGCATGTCTCGATGGATTAAAAATTCAACCCTGCCCTCGTTCTAAGTGCTGAAGTTTACGTTGCAACATCTTCAACGTTAATATTTAGGCCTTCCTTAAGCAGGATAACTCCATGGTCGTCCACTTACGTTTTCATTGAGAATTCAAAGAAATCGTAGTGATATGTAAAAGCTGTAGGCCGTGACGTGTTTTGACATAGATAATTTCCAAGAGGCGAGCATGTCTCGCTGGATTAAAAATTCAGTCCTGTCCTCGTTCTAAGCGCTGAAGACTAGGCTGCATAATCATCTACACTAATATTTAGGACTTCCTTAAGCAGGATAACTCAGTGGTCTTCCACTTACGTTTTCATTGAGAATTCAAAGAAATCGTAGTGATATGTAAAAGCTGTAGACCGTGACGTGTTTTGACATAGATAATTTCCAAGAGCCGAGCGTGTCTCGCTGAATACAAAATTCAGTCCTGCCCTCGTTCTAAGCGCTGAAGTTTAGGTTGCAACATCTTCTACACTAATATTTAGGCCTTCCTTAAGCAGGATAACTCCGTGGTCTTTCACTTACATTTTCATTGAGAATTCAAAGAAATCGTAGTGTTAGATCAAGAGTCTATAGTTTTTAGTGTTTTAAATTAACCTCTGTGTTATTTGGCGCCTCCGCCATTAATTGGCGCGTGAATTACTCATATCCTGTGCAGGTGTTTGCTTGCAGCGTTAGGCACGCTATTGCAGTGCAAGTTAGTTCAGATCGAGTCGTCACGGTATATAGACACGCGTCACAAGCGTTCCTAATTGTGTGGACCTTTTCGCTATATATATCAATTCCTCATCTGTAACTCCGCGTATATTATTGCTCCTAGTGTGTAGGCAGCTGTACGTGTGAAATTCCAGAAGAAATATTGTAATCTAGAGTCAATTCAAGTGTTTCTAACCTAGAGGCCTCGTGTTGCTTACAGGCTTTGTTCTAGCGTTCATTCTCCAAAGGGCGGGAGAACAGTTTTCTACAAGAACATTAATCTATCCATTCTTTATTATTATGTATAAGTGTTGTATACAAAAGTTCAGAATTCAGGCTTCTTGAATATATATCATTGCAAATTACCCAGGTTAAAATCTCTGTCCCAGCAACCTACAGTCCATTGTCTCCCTTCGTTTAGTATTTAATTGGCATATGCCTGGTCCTCCGAAAACCTATATTATAACTTTAATCCTACTGAGTTCCCTACATTTTGGTTCCTCCGGGCATGATCTGAGAATATTTGCAATGATTTCTGAATTAAAGAAGAAGAGTGCGACTTGTAGCTGATTTTCGTGTATGACGAAATCACAAGGAGTCCGCTTGTTGTTAATAAGGTCCAGTTTCGCGCGACCACCCGAAGGTGACGTTTGTGTGGAGTCCGTGTCAGCTTCGGGCTTCGCTCGGCTCTAGTGATTTTCCTGAACTGTTTCGCTTCGAGCGCACCAGCTGGCTGCCGCTCCACGTGTTATATGGTACCCGCCTTCAAGCACAGCTGTCTCTGCCTCTCTCCGTGCTCATGGTCACCACTGCCGCGAGAAGACAACGGCCTCCTCTCCGACCGCCTCCACTGCCGCCCGCAACAAGAGAATACAGTTGACTGCTCAATCACTTCTACGCTGTCTATGTTAATTGTTCATCATGGAAGAAGATATGAAAGCTTTATTACGACGTCGAGGTGTATGTAAAAGAAAGTTTACATTGACACAGAACTTTCTCAACGACGTACCTGAAGATGCTAGCATATTTTTAATCAAAGCACATTATGAAAAGCTGTTAAATGAAATTGAAAAGTTTGAGGCAGTGCAGACGCAGATTGAATCCATGGTAGAAATTGATACAGAACTTGATAGTCACATACAGTATGCAGACGAGGTATCAACAGTGTACATTAATTTAAAAGCTAGGTTAAGTGAGTTGATGCATGCTCATGAGCCTACGTCAGTCAGTGTCAATTCAAATAACAGTGGCACGCGACAATCAGTGAACTCTAGTGCTTCACAGGCGAGTAATGCGATAAAATTACCTACGATTCAAATTCCAGTGTTTGAAAATGATGTAACTAAATTCAAACATTATTTTGACACTTTTTCGAGTTTGATTGTGAATAATAGCAGTTTATCACCTATTCAAAAATTCCACTATCTCATTGGTTCGCTAAGGGGCGAAGCTAAAACATTATTGCAAAGTTTACCAGTCACGAGTGAAAACTTCCAAGTTGCATGGGACCTATTGTGTGCAAGATATAACAATAAGCGTTTAATTGCCATATCTCACATTAAGCATCTGTTGTCCCTACCTGTAGCGAGACAAGAAACAGTTGCAGACTTGCGAAATTTGTTGAATCAATTCCAGAACAATTTGCATGCTATTGAAGCTTTAGAATTAGAAGTGCCACTTCATGAAGTCATTCTAATGCAATTGTTATTAGAGCATTTACCAGATAGTGTTCAACGTGAATGGGAATCTAGAATCGATTCTCAAACATTTACTTCATTAGGTGAACTTGTGTTATTTCTAGAAGCGAAATCTCATTCTCTAGAGGTGCTGTCGAATAATTCCTGCAACAGGGCCAGCCCATCAAAACCTAGAAATGAACATCGTGAGCCTAGAAATCAACATAATAACAGTCGTCAGTCATATGTGTCGACAACTGAACAGTTATGCCCTCAATGTCAAGGCGGCCATAACCTTTTTAAGTGTAAACAATTCCGTCAGCTGAGTGTTGAACAGCGATGGAAAGTTGTGAAAAGCAAGAACTTGTGTTTCAATTGTTTTGCTAATACTCATCGAGTAAATCAGTGCAAAGCATCTTCCTTTTGTAACTGTGGTAAACTTCATAGCAAGATGTTACACAACAGTGATCACAGGAGAACGGTTTCACACTCGAGTGAAGACAGTAATATAGTGAATAGCAACAGGGCTGAGGCTCCTGCAAGTTATTGCTCAGTGAAAATAAAGCCAGTGCTTCACGTCTTACTTGCGACTGCAAGAGTCGAAGTGCAAGACAAGCATGGTAATTACATACAGTGTAAGGCCCTTCTAGACTCTGCCAGCCAGGCCAGTTTCGTGTCTGCAGATCTAGCGAGGCGTCTGCAACTTCCAACAAGAACAGCTGATACGCCTGTCAAGGGTATTAATGGTACTTCATCTAATGCTAGTCATAGTGTAAACATAAATGTGAGATCTATGGTTTACAACTATCGAAGGAATCTAGATTGCCTAATCCTTCCTCGCATAACAGGGAAGCTACCCGCTGTCCGAATTGATCCATCCTCATGGAACATACCCTCTGAAATCCCATTAGCCGATCCTAAATTTAATATTCCTTCTGAAATTGATTTGCTGATTGGAGGAGCATTATTCTTCGAGCTTTTCCATGGTAAGATCCTGACCAATCCTGGGTTTCCTGCATTAGTCAGTACAGAACTAGGTTGGATACTGTCGGGAAACATTCCTAAATCCTCTGTGAAAGGTAATCTAGATACTGTTTCCCAGCACAACTTCTTCATCTCTACGGACAATGTGGACAAGCAACTACGACGGTTTTGTGACCTCGAAGACTCCCCACAACACATGTTAAAACAAGAAGAGAAACGGTGTGAACAGCACTATGCAGAGAATACCACTCGCAATGACGATGGTAGTTCTACAGTACGTCTGCCAATGAAACATGATAAAACTTCATTGTGTGAGTCCAGACAACAATCAGTTAAACAGCCTATTGAATCATGGCCCAAACAACCTCAGCAACTTGAGCTGCAGGACAGTAGTGAGCAGCGTGACACAGTTTGCCTAGTCACACATGCTGAAGAAGATTTTATGCTACGTTTTTCCAAGCTAGCGCGTTTACAAAGAGTTATTTCGTATATGCTACGCTTTACAAACAACTGTAGAAGCCAAGTTAAACGTCACGGCCCTCTCACAGTTGAAGAGTTACAACAAGCTTTGTTACTTTGTATAAGAATAGCTCAGCAAGCAGCCTATTCACATGAACTGTCCGATCTTCAGAGTAAGATGCAAGTGAATAACAAGAGTTCGCTCCACTCCTTGGTGCCTTTTGTGGACAAGGATGGCCTGCTCCGAGTGGGTGGACGTCTGGAGAAAGCTGAATTACCACATGATGCACGACATCAGCTTATCCTCCCTCCAGGTCACCATCTCACAAAATTGATTATTGAATCCGAGCATCTACGACTGCTTCATGCATCACATCAACTGCTCATATCTTCTCTGCGAGAACGATATTGGATTCCAAGTGTACGTAGAGTTGTGAAGTCTACGCTACATAGATGTCTAACTTGTTTTAAGTTGAAAGCCAAAGGTGCTCACCAGCTGATGGGCAGCCTACCTAGCTACAGGGTGACCCCTGCTAGAGCATTTCTACGTTCTGCGGTTGACTACGCCGGACCATTCTTCATAAGATACGGATCCCCCCGCAGCAAAACTCAGGTCAAAGCATACATTGCTATCTTCGTATGCTTGGCTACGAAAGCAGTTCACATCGAGCTGGTTTCCGACCTTACTTCTGATGCCTTCATCGCCGCCCTGCGCAGATTCACATCTCGTAGAGGACTTTGCAAGGAAATATTTAGTGATAATGGGACGAACTTTGTTGGTGCTAACAACAAGCTTCGCGAGCTGCGTCTCTTGCTTCAGTCCAGCACCCATCAACAAATTCTCCAAGACTACGCCTCATCTAATGAATTCACATGGCATTTTATCCCTGCTTCCTCCCCACATTTTGGAGGACTGCACGAGGCTGCTGTTAAATCCATGAAATTTCATTTACGACGAGTGATGGGTAGCCAAGTGTTTACATATGAGCAGCTTTCTACAGTTCTCACCCAGATTGAGGCCTGTCTAAACTCTCGACCTCTCCTACGCTTAAGTGATGATCCTAGCGACTCATCCTATCTATCTCCTGGACACTTTCTCATTGGAGAAAAACTCACAGCCCTACCTTCTCCTCCTATGGCAGAGAATGTCTCTCATGTTGCTAAATGGCATCAGCTACAAACATACATACATCACATATGGCAGCGTTGGTCAGCTGACTACCTACATTCACTGCAGCAGAGGCAGAAGTGGTCTGCGTCCAGCGAAAACATCCAGGTTGGTACTCTTGTGCTCCTGAAAGAAGATAACTCTCCACCGCTCCAGTGGAAGCTGGGAATCATCTCATCAGTGCATCCTGGTGACGACGGTTTAGTGCGTGTTGTGACAGTGCGTACGTCTAATGGTGAATACAAGCGACCAATTGTAAAAGTGTGTCCCTTGCCTATTCAATAAGTGTAAATCTATTAGTAAATCTTGATCTATCCGCAATGTGTTATGTAAAATCTTTCGATTTTAGGCGGGAGTTATGTTAGATCAAGAGTCTATAGTTTTTAGTGTTTTAAATTAACCTCTGTGTTATTTGGCGCCTCCGCCATTAATTGGCGCGTGAATTACTCATATCCTGTGCAGGTGTTTGCTTGCAGCGTTAGGCACGCTATTGCAGTGCAAGTTAGTTCAGATCGAGTCGTCACGGTATATAGACACGCGTCACAAGCGTTCCTAATTGTGTGGACCTTTTCGCTATATATATCAATTCCTCATCTGTAACTCCGCGTATATTATTGCTCCTAGTGTGTAGGCAGCTGTACGTGTGAAATTCCAGAAGAAATATTGTAATCTAGAGTCAATTCAAGTGTTTCTAACCTAGAGGCCTCGTGTTGCTTACAGGCTTTGTTCTAGCGTTCATTCTCCAAAGGGCGGGAGAACAGTTTTCTACAAGAACATTAATCTATCCATTCTTTATTATTATGTATAAGTGTTGTATACAAAAGTTCAGAATTCAGGCTTCTTGAATATATATCATTGCAAATTACCCAGGTTAAAATCTCTGTCCCAGCAACCTACAGTCCATTGTCTCCCTTCGTTTAGTATTTAATTGGCATATGCCTGGTCCTCCGAAAACCTATATTATAACTTTAATCCTATTGAGTTACCATAACTAACACGTAGTGATATGTAAAAGATGTAGGCCGTGACGTGTTTTGACATAGCCTTCTTTCCAAGAGCCGAGCATGTCACGCTGGCTTAAAAATTCAGTCCTGCCCTCGTTCTAAGCGCTGATGTTTAGGTTGCAACATTTTCTACACTAATATTTAGACCTTCTTTAGGCAGGATAACTCCGTGGTCTTCCACTTACGTTTTCATAGAGAGTTCAAAGAAATCGTAGTGATATGTAAAATTTTTAGGCCGTGACGTGTATAGACATACATAATTTTCAAGGTGCCGAGCATCACTCCCTGGATTAAAAATTCAGTCCTGAACTCGTTCCAAACGCTGAAGTTTAGGTTGCAACATCTTCAACGTTAATATTTAGGCCTTCCTTAAGCAGGTTAACACCATGGTCGTCCACTTACATTTTCATTGAGAATTCAAAGAAATCGTAGTAATATGTAAAAGATGTAGGCCGTGACGTGTTTTGACATAGATTTTTTCCAAGAGGCGAGCATGTCTCGCTGAATACAAAATTCAGTCCTGCCCTCGTTCTAAGCGCTGAAGTTTAGGTTGCAACATCTTCTACACAAATATTTAGGCCTTCCTTAAGCAGGATAACTCCGTGGTCTTTCACTTACATTTTCATTGAGAATTCAAAGAAATCGTAGTGATATGAAAAAGATGTAGGCCGTGACGTGTTTTGACATAGATTTTTTCCAAGAGCCGAGCATGTCACGCTGGCTTAAAAATTCAGTCCTCCCCTCGTTCTAAGCGCTAAGTTTAGGTTGCAACATTTTCTACACTAATATTTGGGCCTTCCTTAGGCAGGATAACTCCGTGGTCTTCCACTTACGTTTTCATTGAAAATTCAAAGAAATCGTAGTGATATGTACAAGATTCAGCCCGTGACGTGTTTTGACATAGATAATTTCCAAGAGCCGAAAATGTCTCGCTGGATTAAATATTCAGTCTTGCCCTCGTTCTAAGCGCTGAAGTTTAGGTTGCAACATCTACACTAATATTTGGGCCATCCTTAAGCAGGATAACTCCGTAGTCTTCATTTTACGTTTTCATAGAGAATTCAAAGAAATCGTAGTATTATGTTATATTTTTAGGCCGTGACGTGTTTCAACATACATAATTTCCAAGGTGCCGAGCATCACACCCTGGAATAAAAATTCAGTCCTCAACTCGTTCCAAACGCTGAGGTTTAGGTTGCAACATCTTCAACGTTAATATTTAGGCCTTCCTTAAGCAGGATGACTCCATGGTCGTCCACTTACGTCATGATTGAGAATTCAAAGAAACCTCAGAGATATGTAAAAGCTGTTGGCCGTGACATGTTTGACATAGATAATTTCCAGAGCCGAGCATGTCACGCTGGATTAAAAATTCAGTCCTGCCCTTGTTCTAAGCGCTGAAGTTTAGGTCAACATTTTCTACACTAATATTTAGGCCTTCCTTAGGCAGGATAACTCCGTGGTCTTCAATTTACGTTTTCATAGAGAATTCAAAGAAATCGTAGAGATATGTAAAATTTTTAGGCCGTGACGTGTTTCAACATACATAATTTCCAAGGTGCCGAGCATCACACCCTGGATTAAAAATTCAGTCCTGAACTCGTTCCAAACGCTGAAGTTTAGGTTGCAACATCTTCAACGTTAATATTTAGGCCTTCCTTAAGCTGGATAACTCCATGGTCGTCCACTTACGTTATGATTGAGAATTCAAAGAAACCGCAGAGATGTGTAAAAGCTGTTGGCCGTGACATGTTTTGACATAGATAATTTCCAGAGCCGAGCATGTCACGCTGCCCTGCCCTCGTTCTAAGCGCTAAGTTTAGGTTGCAACATTTTCTACACTAATATTTTTTTCCAAGAGCCGAGCATGTCACGCTGGATTAAAAATTCAGTCCTGCCCTCGTTCTAAGCGCTGATGTTTAGGTTGCAACATTTTCTACACTAATATTTAGGCCTTCCTTAGGCAGGATAACTCCGTGGTCTCCCACTTACGTTTTCATTGAGAATTCAAAGAAATCTTAGTGATATGTGAAACTTTAGGCCGTGACATGTTTTGACATAGATAATTTCCAAGAGCTGAGCATGTCTCGATGGATTAAAAATTCAGCCCTGCCCTCCTTCTAAGTGCTTAAGTTTAGGTTGCAACATCATCTACACTAATATTTAGGCCTTCCTTAAGCAGGATAACTCCGTGGTCTTCCACTTACGTTTTCATTGAGAATTCAAAGAAATCGTAGTGATATGTAAGAGATTTTGCCCGAGACGTGTTTTGACATAGATAATTTCCAAGAGCCTAAAATGTCTCACGGGATTAAAAATTCAGTCCTCCCCTCGTTCTAAGCGCTGAAGTTTAGGTTTCAACATCTACACTAATATTTGGGCCATCTTTAAGCAGGATAACTCCGAAGTCTTCAATTTACGTTTTCATAGAGAATTCAAAGAAATCGGAGTGATATGTAAAATTTTTAGGCCGTGACGTGTTTCAACATACATAATTTCCAAGGTGCCGAGCATCACACCCTGGGTTGAAAATTCAGTCCTGAACTTGTTCCAAACGCTGAAGATTAGGTTGCAACATCTTCAACGTTAATATTTAGGCCTTCCTTAAGCAGGATAACTCCATGGTCGTCCACTTACGTTTTCATTGAGAATTCAAAGAAATCGTAGTGATATGTAAAAGCTGTAGGCCGTGACGTGTTTTGATATAGATAATTTCCAAGAGGCGAGCATGTCTCGCTGGATTAAAAATTCAGTCCTGCCCTCGTTCTAAACGCTGAAGTTTAGGTTACATCTTCTACACTAATATTTAGGCCTTCCTTAAGCAGGATAACTCCGTGGTCTTCCACTTACGTTTTCATTGAGAATTCAAAGAAATCGTAGTGATATGTAAAAGCTGTAGGCCGTGACGTGGTTTGACATAGATAATTTCCAAGAGGCGAGCATGTCTCGCTGGATTAAAAATTCAGTCCTGCCCTCGTTCTAAGCGCTGAAGTTTAGGTTGAAGCACCTTCTACACTAATATTTAATCCTTCCTTAAGCAGGATAACTCCGTGGTCTTCCACTTACGTTTTCATTGAGAATTCCAAGAAACCGTAGTGATATGTAAAAGCTGTAGGTCGTGACGTGTTTTGACATAAATAATTTCCAGAGCCGAGCATGTCTCGCTGAATAAAAAATTCAGTCCTGGCTCTCTTCTAAACGCTGAAGTTTAGGTTGCAACATCTTCTACACTAATATTTAGGCCTTCCTTAAGCAGGATAACTCCGTGGTCTTACACTTACATTTTCATTGAGAATTTAAAGAAATCGTAGTCATATGTAAAAGATGTAGGCCGTGACGTGTTTTGACAGATTTTTTTCCAAGAGCCGAGCATGTCACGCTGGCTTAAAAATTCAGTCCTGCCCTCGATCTAAGCGCTGATGTTTAGGTTGCAACATTTTCTACACTAATATTTTGGTCTTCCTTAGGCAGGATAACTCCGTGGTCTTCCAGTTACGTTTTCATTGAGAATTAAAAGAAATCGTAGTGATATGTAAAAGCTGTAGGCCGTGACGTGTTTTGACATAGATAATTTCCAGGAGCCGATAAAGTGTCACTGGATTAAAAATTCACTCCTGCCCTCGTTCTAAGTGCTGTAGTTTAGGTTGCATAATCATCTACACTAATATTTAGGACTTCCTTAATCAGGATAACTCAGTGGTCTTCCACTTTCGGTTTCATTGAGAATTTAAAGAAATCGTAGTGATATGTAAAAGCTTTAGACCGTGACGTGTTTTGACATACATAATTTCCATGAGGCGAGCATGTCACGCTGGATAAAAATTCAGTCCTGCCCTAGTTCTAAGCGCTGAAGTTCAGGTTGCAGCATCTTCTACACTAATATTTAGGCCGTCATTTGCAGGATAACTCCGTGGTCTTCCACTTACGTTTTCATTGATAATTCAAAGAAATCGTGGTGGTATGTAAAAGCTTTAGGCCGTGATGGGTTTTCACATAGATAATTTCCAAGAGCCGAGCCTGACTCGCTGGATTAAAAATTCAGTCCTGCCCTCGTTCTTAGCGCAGAAGGTTAGGTTGCAGCATCTTCTACACTAATATTTAGGCCTCTCTTAAGCACGATAACTCCGTGGTCTTCCACTTACGTTTTCATTGAGAATTCAAAGAAATCTTAGTAATATGTAAAACTTTAGGCCGTGACATGTTTTTACATAGATAATTTCCAAGACCTGAGCATGTCTCGATGGATTAAAAATTCAGTCCTGCCCTCGTCCTAAATGCTGAAGTTTAGGATGCAACATCTTCTACACTAATATTTAGGCCTTCCTTAAGCAGGATAACTCCGTGGTCTTCCACTTACGTTTTCATTGAGAATTCAAAGAAATCGTAGTGATATGTAAAAGATTTAGCCCGTGACGTGTTTTGACATAGATAATTTCCAAGAACCGAAAATATCTCGCTGCATTAAAATTCAGTCCTCCCCTCCTCCTAAGCGCTGAAGTTTAGGTTGCAACATCTACAATAATGTTTTGGCCATCCTTAAGAAGGATAACTCCGTAGTCTCCAATTTACGTTTTCATAGAGAGTTCAAAGAAATCGTAGTGATATGTAAAATTTTTAGGCCGTGACGTGTTTAGACATACATAATTTTCAAGGTGCCGAGCATCACTCCCTGGATTAAAAATCCAGTCCTGAACTCGTTCCAAACGCTGAAGTTTAGGTTGCAACATCCTCAACGTTAATATTTAGGCCTTCCTTAAGCAGGTTAACACCATGGTCGTCCACTTACGTTTTCATTGAGAATTCAAAGAAATCGTAGTAATATGTAAAAGATGTAGGCCGTGACGTGTTTTGACATAGATTTTTTCCAAGAGCCGAGCATGTCACGCTGGCTTAAAAATACAGTCCTGCCCTCGTTCTAAGCGCTATGTTTAGGTTGCAACATTTTCTACACTAATATTTAGGCTTTCCTTAGGCAGGATAAGTCCGTGGTCTTTCACTTACGTTTTTATTGAGAATTCAAAGAAATCGTAGTGATATGTAAAAGCTGTAGGCCGTGACGTGTTTTGACATAGACTTTTTTCCAAGATCCGAGCATGTACGCTGGCTTAAAAATTCAGTCCTCCCCTCGTTCTCAACGCTAAGTTTAGGTTGCAACATTTTCTACCCTAATATTTGTGCCTTCCTTAGGCAGGATAACTCCGTGGTCTTCCACTTACGTTTTCATTGAAAATTCAAAGAAATCGTAGTGATATGTACAAGATTCAGCCCGTGACGTGTTTTGACATAGATAATTTCCAAGAGCCGAGCATGTCTCCCTGAATTAAAAATTCAGTCCTGCCCTCGTTCTTAGCTCTGAAGTTTAGGTTGCAGCATTTTCTACACTAATATTTAGGTCTCTCTTAAGCACGACAACTCCGTGGTCTTCCACTTACGTTTTCATTGAGAATTCAAAGAAATCTTAGTGATATGTAAAACTTTAGGCCGTGACATGTTTTGACATAGATAATTTCCAAGGTGCCGAGCATCACACCCTGGAATAAAAATTCAGTCCTGAACTCGTTCCAAACGTTGAAGTTTAGGTTGCAACATCTTCAACGTTAATATTTAGACCTTCCTTAAGCAGGATAACTCCATGGTCGTCCACTTACGTTTTCATTGTGAATTCAAAGAAATCGTAGTGATATGTAAAAGCTTTGGGCCGTGATGTGTTTTGACATAGATAATTTCCAAGAGCCGAGCATGTCTCCCTGAATTAAAAATTCAGTCCTGCCCTCGTTCTTAGCTCTGAAGTTTAGGTTGCAGCATTTTCTACACTAATATTTATGTCTCTCTTAAGCACGACAACTCCGTGGTCTTCCACTTACGTTTTCATTGAGAATTCAAAGAAATCTTAGTGATATGTAAAACTTTAGGCCGTGACATGTTTTGACATAGATAATTTCCAAGAGGCGAGCATGTCTCGCTGGATTAAAAATTCAGTCCTGTCCTCGTTCTAAGCGCTGAAGATTAGGCTGCATAATCATCTACACTAATATTTAGGACTTCCTTAAGCAGGATAACTCAGTGGTCTTCCACTTACGTTTTCATTGAGAATTCAAAGAAATCGTAGTGATATGTAAAAGCTGTAGGCCGTGACGTGTTTTGACATAGATAATTTCCAAGAGCCGAGCGTGTCTCGCTGAATACAAAATTCAGTCCTGCCCTCGTTCTAAGCGCTGAAGTTTAGGTTGCAACATCTTCTCCACTAATATTTAGGCCTTCCTTAAGCAGGATAACTCCGTGGTCTTTCACTTACATTTTCATTGAGAATTCAAAGAAATCGTAGTGATATGTAAAAGATGTAGGCCGTGACGTGTTTTTACAAAGATTTTTTCCAAGAGCCGAGCATGTCACGCTGGCTTAAAAATTCAGTCCTGCCCTCGTTCTAAGCGCTGATGTTTAGGTTGCAACATTTTCTACACTAATATTTAGACCTTGTTTAGGCAGGATAACTCCGTGGTCTTCCACTTACGTTTTCATTGAGAATTACAAGAAACCGTAGTGATATGTAAAAGCTGTAGGCCGTGACGTGTTTTGACATAAATAATTTCCAGAGCCGAGCATGTCTCGCTGAATAAAAAATTCAGTCCTGGCTCTGTTCTAAGCGCTGAAGTTTAGGTTGCAACATCTTCTACACTAATATTTAGGCCTTCCTTAAGCAGGATAACTCCGTGGTCTTACACTTACATTTTCATTGAGAATTTAAAGAAATCGTAGTCATATGTAAAAGATGTAGGCCGTGACGTGTTTTGACAGATTTTTTTCCAAGAGCCGAGCATGTCACGCTGGCTTAAAAATTCAGTCCTGCCCTCGATCTAAGCGCTGATGTTTAGGTTGCAACATTTTCTACAGTAATATTTAGGCCTTCCTTAGGCAGGATAACTCCGTGGTCTTCCACTTACGTTTTCATTGAGAATTCAAAGAAATCGTAGTGATATGTAAAAGCAGTAGGCTGTGACGTGTTTTGACATAGATAATTTCCAAGAGCCGAAAATGTGTCACTGGATTAAAAATTCACTCCTGCCCTCGTTCTAAGTGCTGTAGTTTAGGTTGCATAATCATCTACACTAATATTTAGGACTTCCTTAAGCAGGATAACTCAGTGGTCTTCCACTTTCGGTTTCATTGAGAATTTAAAGAAATCGTAGTGATATGTAAAAGCTTTAGACCGTGACGTGTTTTGACATACATAATTTCCAAGAGGCGAGCATGTCTCGCTGGATAAAAATTCGGTCTTGCCCTAGTTCTAAGCGCTGAAGTTCAGGTTGCAACATCTTCTACACTAATATTTAGGCCGTCATTAGCAGGATAACTCCGTGGTCTTCCACTTACGTTTTCATTGATAATTGAAAGAAATCGTAGTGGTATGTAAAATCTTTAGGCCCTGATGGGTTTTGACATACGTAATTTCCAAGAGCCGAGCCTGACTCGCTGGATTAAAAATTCAGTCCTGCCCTCGTTCTTAGCGCAGAAGGTTAGGTTGCAGCATCTTCTACACTAATATTTAGGCCTCTCTTAAACACGATAACTCCGTGGTCTTCCACTTACGTTTTCATTGAGAATTCAAAGGAATCTTAGTAATATGTAAAACTTTAGGCCGTGACATGTTTTTACATAGATAATTTCCAAGAGCTGAGCATGTCTCGATGGATTGAAATTCACTCCTGCCCTCGTTCTAAGTGCTGTAGTTTAGGTTGCATAATCATCTACACTAATATTTAGGACTTCCTTAAGCAGGATAACTCAGTGGTCTTCCACTTTCGGTTTCATTGAGAATTCAAAGAAATCGTAGTGATATGTAAAAGATTTAGCACGTGACGTGTTTTGACATATATAGTTTCCAAGAGCCGAAAATATCTCGCTGGATTAAAATTCAGTCCTCCCCTCCTCCTAAGCGCTGAAGTTTAGGTTGCAACATCTACAATAATATTTTGGCCATCCTTAAGAAGGATAACTCCGTAGTCTCCAATTTGCGTTTTTATAGAGAGTTCAAAGAAATCGTAGTGATATGTAAAATTTTTAGGCCGTGACGTGTTTAGACATACATAATTTTCAAGGTGCCGATCATCACTCCCTAGATTAAAAATCCAGTCCTGAACTCGTTCCAAACGCTGAAGTTTAGGTTGCAACATCTTCAACGTTAATATTTAGGCCTTCCTTAAGCAGGTTAACACCATGGTCGTCCACTTACGTTTTCATTGAGAATTCAAAGTAATCGTAGTAATATGTAAAAGATGTAGGCCGTGACGTGTTTTGACGTAGATTTTTTCCAAGAGCCGAACATGTCACGCTGGCTTAAAAATACAGTTCTGCCCTCGTTCTAAGCGCTATGTTTAGGTTGCAACATTTTCTACACTAATATTTAGGCCTTCCTTAGGCAGGATAACTCCGTGGTCTTTCACTTACGTTTTCATTGAGAATTCAAAGAAATCGTAGTGATATGTAAAAGCTGTAGGCCGTGACGTGTTTTGACATAGATAATTTCCAAGAGCCGAGCATGTCGCGCTGAATACAAAATTCAGTCTTGCCCTCGTTCTAAGCGCTGAAGTTTAGGTTGCAACATCTTCTACACAAATATTTAGGCCTTCCTTAAGCAGGATAACTCCGTGGTCTTTCACTTACATTTTCATTGAGAATTCAAAGAAATCGTAGTGATATGTAAAAGATGTAGGCCGTGACGTGTTTTGACATAGCCTTCTTTCCAAGAGCCGAGCATGTACGCTGGCTTAAAAGTTCAGTCCTCCCCTCGTTCGCAGCGCTAAGTTTAGGTTGCAACATTTTCTACCCTAATATTTGGGCCTTTCTTAGGCAGGATAACTCCGTGGTCTAAAACGTAAGTGGATTACGTTTTCATTGAAAATTCAAAAAATCGTAGTGATATGTACAAGATTCAGCCCGTGACGTGTTTTGACATAGATAATTTCCAAGAGCCGAAAATGTCTCGCTGGATTAAAAATTCAGTCCTCCCCTCGTTCTAAGCGCTGAAGTTTAGGTTGCAACATCTACACTAATATTTGGGCCATCCTTAAGCAGGATAACTCCGTAGTCTTCATTTTACGTTTTCATAGAGAATTCAAAGAAATCGTAGTATTATGTAATATTTTTAGGCCGTGACGTGTTTCAACATACATAATTTCCAAGGTGCCGAGCATCACACCCTGGAATAAAAATTCAGTCCTGAACTCGTTCCAAACGCTGAAGTTTAGGTTGCAACATCTTCAACGTTAATATTTAGGCCTTCCTTAAGCAGGATAACTCCATGGTCGTCCACTTACGTCATGATTGAGAATTCAAAGAAACCTCAGAGATATGTAAAAGCTGTTGGCCGTGACATGTTTTGACATAGATAATTTCCAGAGCCGAGCATATCACGCTGGATTAAAAATCAGTCCTGCCCTTGTTCTAAGCGCTGAAGTTTAGGTTGCAACATTTTCTACACTAATATTTAGGCCTTCCTTAGGCAGCATAACTCCGTGGTCTTCCACTTACGTTTTCATTGAGAATTCAAAGAAATCGTAGTGATATGTAAAAGCTTTAGGCCGTGATGTGTTTTGACATAGATAATTTCCAAGAGCCGAGCATGTCTCGCTGGATTAAAAATTCAGTCCTGCCCTCGTTCTTAGCTCTGAAGTTTAGGTTGCAGCATCTTCTACACTAATATTTAGGTCTCTCTTAAGCACGACAACTCCGTGGTCTTCCACTTACGTTTTCATTGAGAATTCAAAGAAATCTTAGTGATATGTAAAACTTTAGGCCGTGACATGTTTTGACATAGATAATTTCCAAGAGCTGAGCATGTCCCAATGGATTAAAAATTCAGCCCTGCCCTCGTTCTAAGTGCTGAAGTTTAGGTTGCAACATCTTCTACAATAATATTTAGGCCTTCCTTAAGCAGGATAACTCCGTGGTCTTCCACTTACGTTTTCATTGAGAATTCAAAGAAATCGTAGTGATATGTAAGAGATTTAGCCCGTGACGTGCTTTGACATAGATAATTTCCAAGAGCCGAAAATGTCTCACGGGATTAAAAATTCAGTCCTCCCCTCGTTCTAAGCGCTGAAGTTTTGGTTGCAACATCTACACTAATATTTGACCCATCCTTAAGCAGGATAACTCCGTTGTCTTCAATTTCCGTTTTCATAGAGAATTCAAAGAAATCGTAGTGATATGTAAAATTTTTAGGCCGTGACGTGTTTCAACATACATAATTTCCAAGGTGCCGAGCATCACACCCTGGATTAAAAATTCAGTCCTGAACTCGTACCAAACGCTGAAGTTTAGGTTGAAAAATCTTCACCGTTAATATTTAGGCCTTCCATAAGCAGGATAACTCCATAGTCGTCCACTTACGTTTTCATTGAGAATTCAAAGAAATCGTAGTGATATGTAAAAGCTGTAGGCCGTGACGTGTTTTGACATAGATAATTTCCAAGAGGCGAGCATGTCTCGCTGGATTAAAAATTCAGTCCTGCCCTCGTTCTAAGCGCTGAAGATTAGGGTGCATAATCATCTACACTAATATTTAGGACTTCCTTAAGCAGGATAACTCAGTGGTCTTCCACTTACGTTTTCATTGAGAATACAAAGAAATCGTAGTGATATGCAAAAGCTGTAGGCCGTGACGTGTTTTGACATACATAATTTCCAAGAGCCGAGCATGTCTCGGTGAATACAAAATTCAATCCTGCCCTCGTTCTAAGCGCTGAAGTTTAGGTTGCAACATCTTCTACACTAATATTTAGGCCTTCCTTAAGCAGGATAACTCCATGGTCGTCCACTTACGTTATGATTGAGAATTCAAAGAAACCGCAGAGATGTATAAAAGCTGTTGGCCGTGACATGTTTTGACATAGATAATTTCCAGAGCCGAGCATGTCACGCTGCCCTGCCCTCGTTCTAAGCGCTAAGTTTAAGTTGCAACATTTTCTACACTAATATTTAGGCCTTCCTTAGGCAGGATAACTCCGTGGTCTACCACTTACGTTTTCATTGAGAATTCAAAGAAATCGTAGTTATATGTAAAAGCTTTAGGCCGTGATGTGTTTTGGCATAGATAATTTCCAAGAGCCGAGCATGTCTCGCTGGATTAAAAATTCAGTCCTGCCCTCGTTCTTAGCGCTGAAGTTTAGGTTGCAGCATCTTCTACACTAATATTTAGGTCTCTCTTAAGCACGATAACTCCGTGGTCTTCCACTTACGTTTTCATTGAGAATTCAAAGAAATCTTAGTGATATGTAAAACTTTAGGCCGTGACATGTGTTGACATAGATAATTTCCAAGAGCTGAGCATGTCTCGATGGATTAAAAATTCAGCCCTGCCCTCCTTCTAAGTGCTTAAGTTTAGGTTGCAACATCATCTACACTAATATTTAGGCCTTCCTTAAGCAGGATAACTCCGTGGTCTTCCACTTACGTTTTCATTGAGAATTCAAAGAAATCGTAGTGTTATGTAAGAGATTTAGCCCGTGAAGTGCTTTGACATAGATAATTTCCAAGAGCCGAAAATGTCTCACGGGATTAAAAATTCAGTCCTCCCCTCGTTCTAACCTCTGAAGTTTTGGTTGCAACATCTACACTAATATTTGACCCATCCTTAAGCAGGATAACTCCGTTGTCTTCAATTTCTGTTTTCATAGAGAATTCAAAGAAATCGTAGTGATATGTAAAATTTTTAGGCCGTGACGTGTTTCAACATACATAATTTCCAAGGTGCCGAGCATCACACCCTGGATTAAAAATTCAGTCCTGAACTCGTACCAAACGCTGAAGTTTAGGTTGAAAAATCTTCACCGTTAATATTTAGGCCTTCCATAAGCAGGATAACTCCATAGTCGTCCACTTACGTTTTCATTGAGAATTCAAAGAAATTGTAGTGATATGTAAAAGATGTAGGCCGTGACGTGTTTTGACTTAGATTTTTTCCAGGAGCCGAGCATGTCACGCTGGCTTAAAAATACAGTTCTGCCCTCGTTCTAAGCGCTATGTTTAGGTTGCAACATTTTCTACACTAATATTTAGGCCTTCCTTAGGCAGGATAACTCCGTGGTCTTTCACTTACGTTTTCATTGAGAATTCAAAGAAATCGTAGTGATATGTAAAAGCTGTAGGCCGTGACGTGTTTTGACATAGATAATTTCCAAGAGCCGAGCATGTCGCGCTGAATACAAAATTCAGTCCTGCCCTCGTTCTAAGCGCTGAAGTTTAGGTTGCAACATCTTCTACACAAATATTTAGGCCTTCCTTAAGCAGGATAACTCCGTGGTCTTTCACTTACATTTTCATTGAGAATTCAAAGAAATCGTAGTGATATGTAAAAGATGTAGGCCGTGACGTGTTTTGACATAGCCTTCTTTCCAAGAGCCGAGCATGTACGCTGGCTTAAAAGTTCAGTCCTCCCCTCGTTCGGAGCGCTAAGTTTAGGTTGCAACATTTTCTACCCTAATATTTGGGCCTTTCTTAGGCAGGATAACTCCGTGGTCTAAAACGTAAGTGGATTACGTTTTCATTGAAAATTCAAAGAAATCTTAGTGATATGTACAAGATTCAGCCCGTGACGTGTTTTGACATAGATAATTTCCAAGAGCCGAAAATGTCTCGCTGGATTAAAAATTCAGTCCTCCCCTCGTTCTAAGCGCTGAAGTTTAGGTTGCAACATCTACACTAATATTTGGGTCATCCTTAAGCAGGAAAACTCCGTAGTCTTCATTTTTCGTTTTCATAGAGAATTCAAAGAAATCGTAGTATTATGTAATATTTTTAGGCCGTGACGTGTTTCAACATACATAATTTCCAAGGTGCCGAGCATCACACCCTGGAATAAAAATTCAGTCCTGAACTCGTTCCAAACGCTGAAGTTTAGGTTGCAACATCTTCAACGTTAATATTTAGGTCTTCCTTAAGCAGGATAACTCCATGGTCGTCCACTTACGTCATGATTGAGAATTCAAAGAAACCTCAGAGATATGTAAAAGCTGTTGGCCGTGACATGTTTTGACATAGATAATTTCCAGAGCCGAGCATATCACGCTGGATTAAAAATTCAGTCCTGCCCTTGTTCTAAGCGCTGAAGTTTAGGTTGCAACATTTTCTACACTAATATTTAGGCCTTCTTTAGGCAGCATAACTCCGTGGTCTTCCACTTACGTTTTCATTGAGAATTCAAAGAAATCGTAGTGATATGTAAAACTTTAGGCCGTGACATGTTTTGACATAGATAATTTCCAAGAGCTGAGCATGTCCCGATGGATTAAAAATTCAGCCCTGCCCTCGTTCTAAGTGCTGAAGTTTAGGTTGCAACATCTTCTACAATAATATTTAGGCCTTCCTTAAGCAGGATAACTCCGTGGTCTTCCACTTACGTTTTCATTGAGAATTCAAAGAAATCGTAGTGATATGTAAGAGATTTAGCCCGTGACGTGCTTTGACATAGATAATTTTCAAGAGCCGAAAATGTCTCACGGGATTAAAAATTCAGTCCTCCCCTCGTTCTAAGCGCTGAAGTTTTGGTTGCAACATCTACACTAATATTTGACCCTTCCTTAAGCAGGATAACTCCGTTGTCTTCAATTTCCGTTTTCATAGAGAATTCAAAGAAATCGTAGTGATATGTAAAATTTTTAGGCCGTGACGTGTTTCAACATACATAATTTCCAAGGTGCCGAGCATCACACCCTGGATTAAAAATTCAGTCCTGAACTCGTACCAAACGCTGAAGTTTAGGTTGAAAAATCTTCACCGTTAATATTTAGGCCTTCCATAAGCAGGATAACTCCATAGTCGTCCACTTACGTTTTCATTGAGAATTCAAAGAAATCGTAGTGATATGTAAAAGCTGTAGGCCGTGACGTGTTTTGACATAGATAATTTCCAAGAGGCGAGCATGTCTCGCTGGATTAAAAATTCAGTCCTGCCCTCGTTCTAAGCGCTGAAGATTAGGCTGCATAATCATCTACACTAATATTTAGGACTTCCTTAAGCAGGATAACTCAGTGGTCTTCCACTTACGTTTTCATTGAGAATTCAAAGAAATCGTAGTGATATGTAAAAGCTGTAGGCCGTGACGTGTTTTGACATACATAATTTCCAAGAGCCGAGCATGTCTCGGTGAATACAAAATTCAATCCTGCCCTCGTTCTAAGCGCTGAAGTTTAGGTTGCAACATCTTCTACACTAATATTTAGGCCTTCCTTAAGTAGGATAACTCCATGGTCGTCCACTTACGTTATGATTGAGAATTCAAAGAAACCGCAGAGATGTGTAAAAGCTGTTGGCCGTGACATGTTTTGACATAGATAATTTCCAGAGCCGAGTATGTCACGCTCCCCTGCCCTCGTTCTAAGCGCTAAGTTTAGGTTGCAACATTTTCTACACTAATATTTAGGCCTTCCTTAGGCAGGATAACTCCGTGGTCTACCACTTACGTTTTCATTGAGAATTCAAAGAAATCGTAGTTATATGTAAAAGCTTTAGGCCGTGATGTGTTTTGACATAGATAATTTCCAAGAGCCGAGCATGTCTCGCTGGATTAAAAATTCAGTCCTGCCCTCGTTCTTAGCGCTGAAGCTTAGGTTGCAGCATCTTCTACACTAATATTTAGGTCTCTCTTATGCACGATAACTCCGTGGTCTTCCACTTACGTTTTCATTGAGAATTCAAAGAAATCTTAGTGATATGTAAAACTTTAGGCCGTGACATGTGTTGACATAGATAGTTTCCAAGAGCTGAGCATGTCTCGATGGATTAAAAATTCAGCCCTGCCCTCCTTCTAAGTGCTTAAGTTTAGGTTGCAACATCATCTACACTAATATTTAGGCCTTCCTTAAGCAGGATAACTCCGTGGTCTTCCACTTACGTTTTCATTGAGAATTCAAAGAAATTGTAGTGATATGTAAAAGCTTTAGACCGTGACGTGTTTTAACATACATAATTTCCAAGAGGCGAGCATGTCTCGCTGGATAAAAATTCGGTCTTGCCCTAGTTCTAAGCGCTGAAGTTTAGGTTGCAACATCTACAATAATATTTTGGCCATCCTTAAGAAGGATAACTCCGTAGTCTCCAATTTGCGTTTTCATAGAGAGTTCAAAGAAATCGTAGTGATATGTAAAATTTTTAGGCCGTGACGTGTTTAGACATACATAATTTTCAAGGTGCCGAGCATCACTCCCTGGATTAAAAATCCAGTCCTGAACTCGTTCCAAACGCTGAAGTTTAGGTTGCAACATCTTCAACGTTAATATTTAGGCCTTCCTTAAGCAGGTTAACACCATGGTCGTCCACCTACGTTTTCATTGAGAATTCAAAGAAATCGTAGTAATATGTAAAAGATGTAGGCCGTGACGTGTTTTGACTTAGATTTTTTCCAAGAGCCGAGCATGTCACGCTGGCTTAAAAATACAGTTCTGCCCTCGTTCTAAGCGCTATGTTTAGGTTGCAACATTTTCTACACTAATATTTAGGCCTTCCTTAGGCAGGATAACTCCGTGGTCTTTCACTTACGTTTTCATTGAGAATTCAAAGAAATCGTAGTGATATGTAAAAGCTGTAGGCCGTGACGTGTTTTGACATAGATAATTTCCAAGAGCCGAGCATGTCGCGCTGAATACAAAATTCAGTCCTGCCCTCGTTCTAAGCGCTGAAGTTTAGGTTGCAACATCTTCTACACAAATATTTAGGCCTTCCTTAAGCAGGATAACTCCGTGGTCTTTCACTTACATTTTCATTGAGAATTCAAAGAAATCGTAGTGATATGTAAAAGATGTAGGCCGTGACGTGTTTTGAAATAGCCTTCTTTCCAAGAGCCGAGCATGTACGCTGGCTTAAAAGTTCAGTCCTCCCCTCGTTCGCAGCGCTAAGTTTAGGTTGCAACATTTTCTACCCTAATATTTGGGCCTTTCTTAGGCAGGATAACTCCGTGGTCTAAAACGTAAGTGGATTACGTTTTCATTGAAAATTCAAAGAAATCTTAGTGATATGTACAAGATTCAGCCCGTGACGTGTTTTGACATAGATAATTTCCAAGAGCCGAAAATGTCTCGCTGGATTAAAAATTCAGTCCTCCCCTCGTTCTAAGCGCTGAAGTTTAGGTTGCAACATCTACACTAATATTTGGGTCATCCTTAAGCAGGATAACTCCGTAGTCTTCGTTTTACGTTTTCATAGAGAATTCAAAGAAATCGTAGTATTATGTAATATTTTTAGGCCGTGACGTGTTTCAACATACATAATTTCCAAGGTGTCGAGCATCACACCCTGGAATAAAAATTCAGTCCTGAACTCGTTCCAAACGCTGAAGTTTAGGATGCAACATCTTCAACGTTAATATTTAGGCCTTCCTTAAGCAGGATAACTCCATGGTCGTCCACTTACGTCATGATTGAGAATTCAAAGAAACCTCAGAGATATGTAAAAGCTGTTGGCCGTGACTTGTTTTGACATAGATAATTTCCAGAGCCGAGCATATCACGCTGGATTAAAAATTCAGTCCTGCCCTTGTTCTAAGCGCTGAAGTTTAGGTTGCAACATTTTCTACACTAATATTTAGGCCTTCCTTAGGCAGCATAACTCCGTGGTCTTCCACTTACGTTTTCATTGAGAATTCAAAGAAATCGTAGTGATATGTTAAAGCTTTAGGCCGTGATGTGTTTTGACATAGATAATTTCCAAGAGCCGAGCATGTCTCGCTGGATTAAAAATTCAGTCCTGCCCTCGTTCTTAGCTCTGAAGTTTAGGTTGCAGCATCTTCTACACTAATATTTAGGTCTCTCTTAAGCACGACAACTCCGTGGTCTTCCACTTACGTTTTCATTGAGAATTCAAAGAAATCTTAGTGATATGTAAAACTTTAGGCCGTGACATGTTTTGACATAGATAATTTCCAAGAGCTGAGCATGTCCCGATGGATTAAAAATTCAGCCCTGCCCTCGTTCTAAGTGCTGAAGTTTAGGTTGCAACATCTTCTACAATAATATTTAGGCCTTCCTTAAGCAGGATAACTCCGTGGTCTTCCACTTACGTTTTCATTGAGAATTCAAAGAAATCGTAGTGATATGTAAGAGATTTAGCCCGTGACGTGCTTTGACATAGATAATTTCCAAGAGCCGAAAATGTCTCACGGGATTAAAAATTCAGTCCTCCCCTCGTTCTAAGCGCTGAAGTTTTGGTTGCAACATCTACACTAATATTTGACCCATCCTTAAGCACGATAACTCCGATGTCTTCAATTTCCGTTTTCATAGAGAATTCAAAGAAATCGTAGTGATATGTAAAATTTTTAGGCCGTGACGTGTTTCAACATACATAATTTCCAAGGTGCCGAGCATCACACCCTGGATTAAAAATTCAGTCCTGAACTCGTACCAAACGCTGAAGTTTAGGTTGAAAAATCTTCACCGTTAATATTTAGGCCTTCCATAAGCAGGATAACTCCATAGTCGTCCACTTACGTTTTCATTGAGAATTCAAAGAAATCGTAGTGATATGTAAAAGCTGTAGGCCGTGACGTGTTTTGACATAGATAATTTCCAAGAGGCGAGCATGTCTCGCTGGATTAAAAATTCAGTCCTGCCCTCGATCTAAGCGCTGAAGATTAGGCTGCATAATCATCTACACTAATATTTAGGACTTCCTTAAGCAGGATAACTCAGTGGTCTTCCACTTACGTTTTCATTGAGAATTCAAAGAAATCGTAGTGATATGTAAAAGCTGTAGGCCGTGACGTGTTTTGACATACATAATTTCCAAGAGCCGAGCATGTCTCGGTGAATACAAAATTCAATCCTGCCCTCGTTCTAAGCGCTGAAGTTTAGGTTGCAACATCTTCTACACTAATATTTAGGCCTTCCTTAAGCAGGATAACTCCATGGTCGTCCACTTACGTTATGATTGAGAATTCAAAGAAACCGCAGAGATGTGTAAAAGCTGTTGGCCGTGACATGTTTTGACATAGATAATTTCCAGAGCCGAGCATGTCACGCTGCCCTGCCCTCGTTCTAAGCGCTAAGTTTAGGTTGCAACATTTTCTACACTAATATTTAGGCCTTCCTTAGGCAGGATAACTCCGTGGTCTACCACTTATGTTTTCATTGAGAATTCAAAGAAATCGTAGTGATATGTAAAAGCTTTAGGCCGTGATGTGTTTTGACATAGATAATTTCCAAGAGCCGAGCATGTCTCGCTGGATTAAAAATTCAGTCCTGCCCTCGTTCTTAGCGCTGAAGTTTAGGTTGCAGCATCTTCTACACTAATATTTAGGTCTCTCTTAAGCACGATAACTCCGTGGTCTTCCACTTACGTTTTCATTGAGAATTCAAAGAAATCTTAGTGATATGTAAAACTTTAGGCCGTGACATGTGTTGACATAGATAATTTCCAAGAGCTGAGCATGTCTCGATGGATTAAAAATTCAGCCCTGCCCTCCTTCTAAGTGCTTAAGTTTAGGTTGCAACATCATCTACACTAATATTTAGGCCTTCCTTAAGCAGGATAACTCCGTGGTCTTGCACTTACGTTTTCATTGAGAATTCAAAGAAATCGTAGTGATATGTAAGAGATTTTGCCCGAGACGTGTTTTGACATAGATAATTTTCAAGAGCCTAAAATGTCTCACGGGATTAATAATTCAGTCCTCCCCTCGTTCTAAGCGCTGAAGTTTAGGTTGCAACATCTACACTAATATTTGGGCCATCTTTAAGCAGGATAACTCCGTAGTCTTCAATTTACGTTTTCATAGAGAATTCAAAGAAATCGGAGTGATATGTAAAATTTTTAGGCCGTGACGTGTTTCAACATACATAATTTCCAAGGTGCCGAGCATCACACCCTGGATTGAAAATTCAGTCCTGAACTTGTTCCAAACGCTGAAGATTAGGTTGCAACATCTTCAACGTTAATATTTAGGCCTTCCTTAAGCAGGATAACTCCATGGTCGTCCACTTACGTTTTCATTGAGAATTCAAAGAAATCGTAGTGATATGTAAAAGCTGTAGGCCGTGACGTGTTTTGACATAGATAATTTCCAAGAGGCGAGCATGTCTCGCTGGATTAAAAATTCAGTCCTGCCCTCGTTCTAAACGCTAAGTTTAGGTTGCAACATCTTCTACACTAATATTTAGGCCTTCCTTAAGCAGGATAACTCCGTGGTCTTAAACTTACGTTTTCATTGAGAATTCAAAGAAATCGTAGTGATATGTAAAAGCTGTAGGCCGTGACGTGGTTTGACATAGATAATTTCCAAGAGGCGAGCATGTCTCGCTGGATTAAAAATTCAGTCCTGCCCTCGTTCTAAGCGCTGAAGTTTAGGTTGAAGCACCTTCTACACTAATATTTAATCCTTCCTTAAGCAGGATAACTCCGTGGTCTTCCACTTACGTTTTCATTGAGAATTCCCAGAAACCGTAGTGATATGTAAAAGCTGTAGGCCGTGACGTGTTTTGACATAAATAATTTCCAGAGCCGAGCATGTCTCGCTGAATAAAAAATTCAGTCCTGGCCCTGTTCTAAACGCTGAAGTTTAGGTTGCAACATCTTCTACACCAATATTTAGGCCTTCCTTAAACAGGATAACTCCGTGGTCTTACACTTACATTTTCATTGAGAATTTAAAGAAATCGTAGTCATATGTAAAAGATGTAGGCCGTGACGTGTTTTGACAGATTTTTTTCCAAGAGCCGAGCATGTCACGCTGGCTTAAAACTTCAGTCCTGCCCTCGATCTAAGCGCTGATGTTTAGGTTGCAACATTTTCTACACTAATATTTTGGTCTTCCTTAGGCAGGATAACTCCGTGGTCTTCCACTTACGTTTTCATTGAGAATTCAAAGAAATCGTAGTGATATGTAAAAGCTGTAGGCCGTGACGTGTTTTGACATAGATAATTTCCAGGAGCCGATAATGTGTCACTGGATTAAAAATTCACTCCTGCCCTCGTTCTAAGTGCTGTAGTTTAGGTTGCATAATCATCTACACTAATATTTAGGACTTCCTTAATCAGGATAACTCAGTGGTCTTCCACTTTCGGTTTCATTGAGAATTTAAAGAAATCGTAGTGATATGTAAAAGCTTTAGACCGTGACGTGTTTTGACATACATAATTTCCATGAGGCGAGCATGTCACGCTGGCTTAAAAATTCAGTCCTGCCTTCGATCTAAGCGCTGATGTTTAGGTTGCAACATTTTCTACACTAATATTTAGGTCTTCCTTAAGCAGGATAACTCCGTGGTCTTTCACTTACATTTTCATTGAGAATTCAAAGAAATCGTAGTGATATGTAAAAGATGTAGGCCGTGACGTGTTTTTACATAGATTTTTTTCCATGAGGCGAGCATGTCTCGCTGGATAAAAATTCAGTCCTGCCCTAGTTCTAAGCGCTGGAGTTCAGGTTGCAGCATCCTCTACACTAATATTTAGGCCGTCATTAGCAGGATAACTCCGTGGTCTTCCACTTACGGTTTCATTGATAATTCAAAGAAATCGTGGTGGTATATAAAAGCTTTAGGCCGTGATGGGTTTTGACATAGATAATTTCCAAGAGCCGAGCCTGACTCGCTGGATTAAAAATTCAGTCCTGCCCTCGTTCTTAGCGCAGAAGGTTAGGTTGCAGCATCTTCTACACTAATATTTAGGCCTCTCTTAAGCACGATAACTCCGTGGTCTTCCACTTACGTTTTCATTGAGAATTCAAAGAAATCTTAGTAATATGTAAAACTTTAGGCCGTGACATGTTTTTACATAGATAATTTCCAAGAGCTGAGCATGTCTCGATGGATTAAAAATTCAGTCCTGCCCTCGTCCTAAATGCTGAAGTTTAGGATGCAACATCTTCTACACTAATATTTAGGCCTTCCTTAAGCAGGATAACTCCGTGGTCTTCCACTTACGTTTTCATTGAGAATTCAAAGAAATCGTAGTGATATGTAAAAGATTTACCCGTGACGTGTTTTGACATAGATAATTTCCAAGAACCGAAAATATCTCGCTGGATTAAAATTCAGTCCTCCCCTCCTCCTAAGCGCTTAAGTTTAGGTTGCAACATCTACAATAATATTTTGGCCATCCTTAAGAAGGATAACTCCGTAGTCTCCAATTTACGTTTTCATAGAGAGTTCAAAGAAATCGTAGTGATATGTAAAATTTTTAGGCCGTGACGTGTTTAGACATACATAATTTTCAAGGTGCCGAGCATCACTCCCTGGATTAAAAATCCAGTCCTGAACTCGTTCCAAACGCTGAAGTTTAGGTTGCAACATCTTCAACGTTAATATTTAGGCCTTCATTAAGCAGGTTAACACCATGGTCGTCCACTTACGTTTTCATGGAGAATTCAAAGAAATCGTAGTAATATGTAAAAGATGTAGGCCGTGACGTGTTTTGACATAGATTTTTTCCAAGAGCCGAGCTTGTCACGCTGGCTTAAAAATACAGTCCTGCCCTCGTTCTAAGCGCTATGTTTAGGTTGCAACATTTTCTACACTAATATTTAGGCCTTCCTTAGGCAGGATAAGTCCGTGGTCTTTCACTTACGTTTTTATTGAGAATTCAAAGAAATCGTAGTGATATGTAAAAGCTGTAGGCCGTGACGTGTTTTGACATAGATAATTTCCAAGAGCCGAGCATGTCTCGCTGAATACAAAATTCAGTCCTGCCCTCGTTCTAAGCGCTGAAGTTTAGGTTGCAACATCTTCAACACAAATATTTAGGCCTTCCTTAAGCAGGATAACTCCGTGGTCGTTCCCTTACATTTTCATTGAGAATTCAAAGAAATCGTAGTGGTATGTAAAAGATGTAGGCCGTGACGTGTTTTGGCATAGACTTTTTTCCAAGAGCCGAGCATGTACGCTGGCTTAAAAATTCAGTCCTCCCCTCGTTCTCAACGCTAAGTTTAGGTTGCAACATTTTCTACCGTAATATTTGGGCCTTTCTTAGGCAGGATAACTCCGTGGTCTTCCACTTACGTTTTCATTGAAAATTCAAAGAAATCGTAGTGATATGTACAAGATTCAGCCCGTGACGTGTTTTGACATAGATAATTTCCAAGAGCCGAAAATGTCTCGCTGGATTAAAAATTCAGTCCTCCCCTCGTTCTAAGCTCTGAAGTTTAGGTTGCAACATCTAGACTAATATTTGGGCCATCCTTAAGCAGGAAAACTCCGTAGTCTTCATTTTACGTTTTCATAGAGAATTCAAAGAAATCGTAGTATTATGTAATATTTTTAGGCCGTGACGTGTTTCAACATACATAATTTCCAAGGTGCCGAGCATCACACCCTGGAATAAAAATTCAGTCCTGAACTCGTTCTAAGCGCTGAAGTTTAGGTTGCAACATCTTCAACACAAATATTTAGACCTTCCTTAAGCAGGATAACTCCATGGTCGTCCACTTACGTCATGATTGAGAATTCAAAGAAACCTCAGAGATATGTGAAAGCTGTTGGCCGTGACATGTTTAGACATATATAATTTCCAGAGCCGAGCATGTCACGCTGGATTAAAAATTCAGTCCTGCCCTTGTTCTAAACGCTGAAGTTTAGGTTGCAACATTTTCTACACTAATATTTAGGCCTTCCTTAGGCAGCATTACTGCGTGGTCTTCCACTTACGTTTTCATTGTGAATTCAAAGAAATCGTAGTGATATGTAAAAGCTTTAGGCCGTGATGTGTTTTGACATAGATAATTTCCAAGAGCTGAGCATGTCTCGATGGATTAAAAATTCAACCCTGCCCTCGTTCTAAGTGCTGAAGTTTAGGTTGCAACATCTTCAACGTTAATATTTAGGCCTTCCTTAAGCAGGATAACTCCATGGTCGTCCACTTACGTTATGATTGAGAATTCAAAGAAACCGCAGAGATGTGTAAAAGCATTTTGGCCGTGACATGTTTTGACATAGATAATTTCCAGAGCCGAGCATGTCACGCTGCCCTGCCCTCGTTCTAAGCGCTAAGTTTAGGTTGCAACATTTTTTACACTAATATTTTTTTCCAAGAGCCGAGCATGTCACGCTGGCTTAAAAATTCAGTCCTGCCCTCGTTCTAAGCGCTGATGTTTAGGTTGCAACATTTTCTACACTAATATTTAGGCCTTCCTTAGGCAGGATAACTCCGTGGTCTCCCACTTACGTTTTCATTGAGAATTCAAAGAAATCTTAGTGATATGTAAAACTTTAGGCCGTGACATGTTTTGACATAGATAATTTCCAAGAGCTGAGCATGTCTCGATGGATTAAAAATTCAGCCCTGCCCTCCTTCTAAGTGCTTAAGTTTAGGTTGCAACATCATCTACACTAATATTTAGGCCTTCCTTAAGCAGGATAACTCCGTGGTCTTCCACTTACGTTTTCATTGAGAATTCAAAGAAATCGTAGTGATATGTAAGAGATTTTGCCCGAGACGTGTTTTGACATAGATAATTTCCAAGAGCCTAAAATGTCTCACGGGATTAAAAATTCAGTCCTCCCCTCGTTCTAAGCGCTGAAGTTTAGGTTTCAACATCTACACTAATATTTGGGCCATCTTTAAGCAGGATAACTCCGAAGTCTTCAATTTACGTTTTCATAGAGAATTCAAAGAAATCGGAGTGATATGTAAAATTTTTAGGCCGTGACGTGTTTCAACATACATAATTTCCAAGGTGCCGAGCATCACACCCTGGGTTGAAAATTCAGTCCTGAACTTGTTCCAAACGCTGAAGATTAGGTTGCAACATCTTCAACGTTAATATTTAGGCCTTCCTTAAGCAGGATAACTCCATGGTCGTCCACTTACGTTTTCATTGAGAATTCAAAGAAATCGTAGTGATATGTAAAAGCTGTAGGCCGTGACGTGTTTTGACATAGATAATTTCCAAGAGGCGAGCATGTCTCGCTGGATTAAAAATTCAGTCCTGCCCTCGTTATAAACGCTGAAGTTTAGGTTGCAACATCTTCTACACTAATATTTAGGCCTTCCTTAAGCAGGATAACTCCGTGGTCTTCCACTTACGTTTTCATTGAGAATTCAAAGAAATCGTAGTGATATGTAAAAGCTGTAGGCCGTGACGTGGTTTGACATAGATAATTTCCAAGAGGCGAGCATGTCTCGCTGGATTAAAAATTCAGTCCTGCCCTCGTTCTAAGCGCTGAAGTTTAGGTTGAAGCACCTTCTACACTAATATTTAATCCTTCCTTAAGCAGGATAACTCCGTGGTCTTCCACTTACGTTTTCATTGAGAATTCCAAGAAACCGTAGTGATATGTAAAAGCTGTAGGCCGTGACGTGTTTTGACATAAATAATTTCCAGAGCCGAGCATGTCTCGCTGAATAAAAAATTCAGTCCTGGCTCTGTTCTAAACGCTGAAGTTTAGGTTGCAACATCTTCTACACTAATATTTAGGCCTTCCTTAAGCAGGATAACTCCGTGGTCTTACACTTACATTTTCATTGAGAATTTAAAGAAATCGTAGTCATATGTAAAAGATGTAGGCCGTGACGTGTTTTGACAGATTTTTTTCCAAGAGCCGAGCATGTCACGCTGGCTTAAAAATTCAGTCCTGCCCTCGATCTAAGCGCTGATGTTTAGGTTGCAACATTTTCTACACTAATATTTTGGTCTTCCTTAGGCAGGATAACTCCGTGGTCTTCCAGTTACATTTTCATTGAGAATTCAAAGAAATCGTAGTGATATGTAAAAGCTGTAGGCCGTGACGTGTTTTGACATAGATAATTTCCAGGAGCCGATAAAGTGTCACTGGATTAAAAATTCACTCCTGCCCTCGTTCTAAGTGCTGTAGTTTAGGTTGCATAATCATCTACACTAATATTTAGGACTTCCTTAATCAGGATAACTCCGTGGTCTTACACTTACATTTTCATTGAGAATTTAAAGAAATCGTAGTCATATGTAAAAGATGTAGGCCGTGACGTGTTTTGACAGATTTTTTTCAAAGAGCCGAGCATGTCACGCTGGCTTAAAAATTCAGTCCTGCCCTCGATCTAAGCGCTGATGTTTAGGTTGCAACATTTTCTACACTAATATTTAGGTCTTCCTTAAGCAGGATAACTCCGTGGTCTTTCACTTACATTTTCATTGAGAATTCAAAGAAATCGTAGTGATATGTAAAAGATGTAGGCCGTGACGTGTTTTTACATAGATTTTTTTCCATGAGGCGAGCATGTCTCGCTGGATAAAAATTCAGTCCTGCCCTAGTTCTAAGCGCTGAAGTTCAGGTTGCAGCATCTTCTACACTAATATTTAGGCCGTCATTAGCAGGATAACTCCGTGGTCTTCCACTTACGTTTTCATTGATAATTCAAAGAAATCGTGGTGGTATGTAAAAGCTTTAGGCCGTGATGGGTTTTGACATAGATAATTTCCAAGAGCCGAGCCTGACTCGCTGGATTAAAAATTCAGTCCTGCCCTCGTTCTTAGCGCAGAAGGTTAGGTTGCAGCATCTTCTACACTAATATTTAGGCCTCTCTTAAGCACGATAACACCGTGGTCTTCCACTTACGTTTTCATTGAGAATTCAAAGAAATCTTAGTAATATGTAAAACTTTAGGCCGTGACATGTTTTTACATAGATAATTTCCAAGAGCTGAGCATGTCTCGATGGATTAAAAGTTCAGTCCTGCCCTCGTCCTAAATGCTGAAGTTTAGGATGCAACATCTTCTACACTAATATTTAGGCCTTCCTTAAGCAATATAACTCCGTGGTCTTCCACTTACGTTTTCATTGAGAATTCAAAGAAATCGTAGTGATATGTAAAAGATTTAGCCCGTGACGTGTTTTGACATAGATAATTTCCAAGAACCGAAAATATCTCGCTGGATTAAAATTCAGTCCTCCCCTCCTCCTAAGCGCTGAAGTTTAGGTTGCAACATCTACAATAATATTTTGGCCATCCTTAAGAAGGATAACTCCGTAGTCTCCAATTTACGTTTTCATAGAGAGTTCAATGAAATCGTAGTGATATGTAAAATTTTTAGGCCGTGACGTGTTTAGACATACATAATTTTCAAGGTGCCGAGCATCACTCCCTGGATTAAAAATCCAGTCCTGAACTCGTTCCAAACGGTGAAGTTTAGGTTGCAACATCCTCAACGTTAATATTTAGGCCTTCCTTAAGCAGGTTAACACCATGGTCGTCCACTTACGTTTTCATTGAGAATTCAAAGAAATCGTAGTAATATGTAAAAGATGTAGGCCGTGACGTGTTTTGACATAGATTTTTTTCCAAGAGCCGAGCATGTCACGCTGGCTTAAAAATACAGTCCTGCCCTCGTTCTAAGCGCTATGTTTAGGTTGCAACATTTTCTACACTAATATTTAGGCCTTCCTTAGGCAGGATAAGTCCGTGGTCTTTCACTTACGTTTTTATTGAGAATTCAAAGAAATCGTAGTGATATGTAAAAGCTGTAGGCCGTGACGTGTTTTGACATAGACTTTTTTCCAAGATCCGAGCATGTACGCTGGCTTAAAAATTCAGTCCTCCCCTCGTTCTCAACGCTAAGTTTAGGTTGCAACATTTTCTACCCTAATATTTGGGCCTTTCTTAGGCAGGATAACTCCGTGGTCTTCCACTTACGTTTTCATTGAAAATTCAAAGAAATCGTAGTGATATGTACAAGATTCAGCCCGTGACGTGTTTTGACATAGATAATTTCCAAGAGCCGAAAATGTCTCGCTGGATTAAAAATTCAGTCCTCCCCTCGTTCTAAGCGCTGAAGTTTAGGTTGCAACATCTACACTAATATTTGGGCCATCCTTAAGCAGGATAACTCCGTAGTCTTCATTTTACGTTTTCATAGAGAATTCAAAGAAATCGTAGTATTATGTAATATTTTTAGGCCGTGACGTGTTTCAACATACATAATTTCCAAGGTGCCGAGCATCACACCCTGGAATAAAAATTCAGTCCTGAACTCGTTCCAAACGCTGAAGTTTAGGTTGCAACATCTTCAACGTTAATATTTAGACCTTCCTTAAGCAGGATAACTCCATGGTCGTCCACTTACGTTTTCATTGTGAATTCAAAGAAATCGTAGTGATATGTAAAAGCTTTAGGCCGTGATGTGTTTTGACATAGATAATTTCCAAGAGCCGAGCATGTCTCCCTGAATTAAAAATTCAGTCCTGCCCTCGTTCTTAGCTCTGAAGTTTAGGTTGCAGCATTTTCTACACTAATATTTAGGTCTCTCTTAAGCACGACAACTCCGTGGTCTTCCACTTACGTTTTCATTGAGAATTCAAAGAAATCTTAGTGATATGTAAAACTTTAGGCCGTGACATGTTTTGACATAGATAATTTCCAAGAGCTGAGCATGTCTCGATGGATTAAAAATTCAACCCTGCCCTCGTTCTAAGTGCTGAAGTTTAGGTTGCAGCATCTTCAACGTTAATATTTAGGCCTTCCTTAAGCAGGATAACTCCATGGTCGTCCACTTACGTTTTCATTGAGAATTCAAGGAAATCGTAGTGATATGTAAAAGCTGTAGGCCGTGACGTGTTTTGACATAGATAATTTCCAAGAGGCGAACATGTCCCGCTGGATTAAAAATTCAGTCCTGTCCTCGTTCTAAGCGCTGAAGATTAGGCTGCATAATCATCTACACTAATATTTAGGACTTCCTTAAGCAGGATAACTCAGTGGTCTTCCACTTACGTTTTCATTGAGAATTCAAAGAAATCGTAGTGATATGTAAAAGCTGTAGGCCGTGACGTGTTTTGACATAGATAATTTCCAAGAGCCGAGCGTGACTCGCTGAATACAAAATTCAGTCCTGCCCTCGTTCTAAGCGCTGAAGTTTAGGTTGCAACATCTGTGCTGATTATTTTGTTTACCCATAATATAACCCAGAGAAGGAATAGCATAATGTAACAAAAACTATGACTCAGAGCATTAACAATTTATTTATAACTGTGAGGTACAAAAAGTTAGATATCTGTTTCCAATTATAAGCTGGACCATTTAGTTAGAGTTGATTTGCTGTACATAATTAATTAGAAAAGGGGGCGTATCCGGATCGTTCCGTCTCCGAGAAAGAAAATTATTAACGGAAATAAACTAAACGACAGAAGAGCAATAAACGAAAGAAAAACATCTTGGCGAGTAAGAAACAGAACCGAATCGAAAAGTAGAATTTAATAATAAAAAAAAATTAAATAACTCGCCAAGAAAAGAAAACTTTAAATCATAACCAAAATTAAAGCATACCTGTATAGAAGGACGGGCAAAACCTGGACAGCGGTTTCGATGACGGAGAAAGAAGAGGAGATGTAGTCACTAAGAACCCCAGCTGCAGACGTTCATGGCTCAGACTGAAGAGAAGAAACATGGTCTGCCTCCCGGCGCTTACTCTGAAGGAGAAGAAGCTTGGCAGTCTTCACGGCGGGATCTCAAAGTAGGCATGTTGCTTGAGCGCCCGCACGGCGCGATCTGGTCGTAGGGATCTTGCTTCAGCGCCCGCACGGCGCGATCTAGTCCGCGGAACATAACATGAACACCAGGTAAACAAAGCAGGGGCGCAAACAAATGCCGAACGAGAGAAAGATCCAGAAGGGGCGAGATTACAAAACCGGAATAAACAAAACAAAACGCACCTCTGAACAAAATATAGCGATGGAAAGCCGAGATCATGTGAGTACCTGATAAAGAATTATTAAAATATTTAATTTTCAGAATAATGAATAAAATGTTTTAATTTATAAAATAGGGTGCCGAGAATATACCATCGGCACATCCTCGTACGGCCCGGGCAAAAAAAAAAAAAATTCAGAAGGAAAACTTTTTTTTTATTATTATTATAAATATTTTATATATATTGAAAATTTGCACTTCTGCCTTATCATCGAGCATAAGAACTGTTTTTTTTTCACCAAAACGTATTTAAATGGTCCACCAAAATTATCACTGTCTTTAATATGTTGCGGAGTCCAAATCCACACCAAGAGCACATCAAACACAGGAAAATGGAACAGTGACCAGAGCATATGTGTCATTAACAAGTCCATTTGTAGTTCCATACCAGTAGTTTCTTGGTACTATATATATATATATATATATATATATATATATATATATCTGGTGAGTAGATGCCGTATGTAGCTGCATGTAGAAATTGATGACGTGCTGAATTACTGAAGGTAGTTGTAGATAGTGATGATGTAGAGTATTTGCAAGTTGAAGAAGCGGCATCTGGAGCAATGTCGGACCAGATTATGTTTTTCAGGTCGAAGTACGTAGCAGGCGTCCCTGCTTACAAAACTCAGAAGCAGCAAGGCAGAAGAGGTGGCCAGAAGAAATGGAAAGTAATATATGAGCTCGGCAGAGTGCAGTACAGAAAATGGGCCGTAGAGGATGGCACAGCACCGAAACAACATAACTGCAAAAGAACAAGACACTATGAATGACAGGTACTCACAAGGGAAAACCAGATAATACAGTAGAATGTGTAATAAATTCAAAAATTTCCATGTAATACTGTAGAATGCGTAATAGATTCAACATTTTCCATATAAGGTCCTGAAGGGACAAAGACATTTTATTTTAATTACATAATAAATAATAAATTAGTAATAAATTAATAAAGAAATTAACAACAATAAACTTCAATTAATGCATTAAATTGGCAAAGCTAATTTGTTTTAAGAAAAATTTGGCCATTAGAATTATATTTTCAATTTTAAGATAATACTAGTGAGCAATTTAACACTAAGATAATTTACATATAATTATAATTACCAATATATACATTTAAAACAATTGGCTAACAATCAGGCAAAGTAGGCAATGCACTAGTCGTCAATAGGCCTACATGATTATCTATATATATATTTTACATTTAATTATATGGTGCAACAATGGCAAAACCATTTTATTTATTATAATTTGAAAAAAAAGTCTTTAGAGTTTAGTTCGAAATTTTGTTTTAAGTTAAATAGCACCAAAACATTGCCACATTAAAACCAGAATTATGTATATAAAAAAAAATGAAATGATATGAAAAGAGAAAGGATGGGATGGAATGAAATGAGAATGGGGAGCGCTCCCAAAGATATAGAAATGGAAAAATGAAAAGGTTTTTTCAAAAAGAAGAAAGGCGGATAATTGGTAGGAAAGATTACGCCGAGATGTATTTTCTTGTTGATACTGTACTTATCCAAATCATTCAGACGTAGCGCCAAGTGGTTATGAATAGCCATTTGGAGAACGGTAGGTCTCCTTCGAAGAAAGATTTGACATATTGGTCTGAAACCATAAGAAAAAAACAAAACCCCCGAAAAGGGCGAAAGCGAAAACTAAGTTTATGCCCCAGAACAATAATACGCAAGACGCTTTTAATCAGTCACAAGATTCATGTATAGAGAGTTTTCATATAATACATTCATTTACTTTAACATAATATTCCTCCCATTTCTTTATTAACATAATGTTTTTTATATAAATATTATAATACTTTTGTTTCTCTTTTCATTTAGTCATTAAAAACACCAAACTCACTGCAATCAAATACAGGCCATTATTATCAAGAAAAAAAAATGACTAAACAAAATATTTTACGACGCTAACACTCTAATGAGGCATAAACTTTTCCTTTCTTCCTTTATTGAGGTTTTGACACACAAAGATTAGTATATGACCAATAAAAATCATGTTTACGATATGGTAAAACTATTTCAGTCTTAAGTTTATTAAAATAACTGCGACCAAAAATTAAATTCTTTTAAATAGTTTTAAATAATCGCATTAGCATTAGTTTTGTATATAGTTTATACTTTATATTACAAAAGAATGTCCAAGTGAAGTTCAAGATTCAGCGCAGAAAACCAAAATGACTATACCTTTTTGTTTTTATTTTGTTCTTCTTATAGAGAAAAGTAACTGAACTAATAATGGTTATTCTATTTTCAGAAAGGAGCAGCAAATATGCCAAAATGAAAGAAAGAAAAAAAAAAAAAAAAAAAAGACCAAATATTAGGAAAACCGACGGGGAATAAGCCGAGAAAAACCCGAAGAAACGCTGCATGTACTAGGAATGAAAATGCAAAAATGGCAAATATAGTTGTAGAAGATTGATATAAAAAAAGAGCAATAAAGGAATGTATAAATGAATATATGGCTAGAATGAAAGTATACAAACTGCTTTAGAAAATATTACTCCAAGAGAAAACCGAAAAATTACGTCGCAAAAGTATGGATATACTAAGTACGAAGCCAAAATATTACCAGAAAGCAAATTACCAAAATACCATATTACTAAAATATTTCTTATATGGGAGACATAATAAAATTGGAAAATACTCAAAACTCGCATATTCATATTTGATACGATGTTAGGCCTAGAAATACTGAATGACAAATAGGTTTAGAAAGATAAACTCACGGAAAATTTAGATAAAATCAAAATACAATGGGTCTAAGAAAACTTTACCAAATCCCCACGATGACAGGTTAGCTTAAATAGAAATCAAGAAAACCCCCCCACATTACAAAAACGCTCTTACGGACATACAAAATCCAGAGCAACATCACGGACCAACTACCACAAAAGCCGTCCAAAAAACATCAGAACTACGCTGATGAGACAAGGCTTAGGGCATGTTACGACCGGACAAATATACTTAAACAGACTATCATAAAAAAACTATTCTGCCAAATAGAACCAACCGAAGGGACAGCACAAAAACCCACAGATATACTCTAGTGAGACTGACCCACACGACGGCCCCTTTACCCAACATCACGGACGAAATATTCCGCCCGGACGCAGAGAGCAAGAAATAGAAATAAGCATAGTCTTATACAAAATACAAAACCCCACGCGGTACAAATTCTGACTAATAAAGGCTGAAAGCCAACAGAAAGACCGCGGATGGCATACAACCATAATAATGAAAACACAAGAAACTAACCTGGAAGGGTATCAGGAACAAAGCAAAGCCTAGACACACGAGTATATGAATAAATAGCCAAAAAGATGAAAAACGAAAAACGGGAGCGATCTGCAGAATGCAGCGCCCTCTCTGTGGCGCAGAGCGAACTCCGCTCTGCTACCACAATATGTGCTGATTATTTTGTTTACCCATAATATAACCCAGAGAAGGAATAGCATAATGTAACAAAAACTATGACTCAGAGCATTAACAATTTATTTATAACTGTGAGGTACAAAAAGTTAGATATCTGTTTCCAATTATAAGCTGGACCATTTAGTTAGAGTTGATTTGCTGTACATAATTAATTAGAAAAGGGGGCGTATCCGGATCGTTCCGTCTCCGAGAAAGAAAATTAATAACGGAAATAAACTAAACGACAGAAGAGCAATAAACGAAAGAAAAACATCTTGGCGAGTAAGAAACAGAACCGAATCGAAAAGTAGAATTTAATAATAAAAAAAAATTAAATAACTCGCCAAGAAAAGAAAACTTTAAATCATAACCAAAATTAAAGCATACCTGTATAGAAGGACGGGCAAAACCTGGACAGCGGTTTCGATGACGGAGAAAGAAGAGGAGATGTAGTCACTAAGAACCCCAGCTGCAGACGTTCATGGCTCAGACTGAAGAGAAGAAACATGGTCTGGCTCCCGGCGCTTACTCTGAAGGAGAAGAAGCTTGGCAGTCTTCACGGCGGGATCTCAAAGTAGGCATGTTGCTTGAGCGACCGCACGGCGCGATCTGGTCGTAGGGATCTTGCTTCAGCGCCCGCACGGCGCGATCTAGTCCGCGGAACATAACATGAACACCAGGTAAACAAAGCAGGGGCGCAAACAAATGCCGAACGAGAGAAAGATCCAGAAGGGGCGAGATTACAAAACCGGAATAAACAAAACAAAACGCACCTCTGAACAAAATATAGCGATGGAAAGCCGAGATCATGTGAGTACCTGATAAAGAATTATTAAAATATTTAATTTTCAGAATAATGAATAAAATGTTTTAATTTATAAAATAGGGTGCCGAGAATATACCATCGGCACACATCTTCTACACTAATATTTAGGCCTTCCTTAAGCAGGATAACTCCGTGGTCTTTCACTTACATTTTCATTGAGAATTCAAAGAAATCGTAGTGATATGTAAAAGATGTAGGCCGTGACGTGTTTTTACAAAGATTTTTTCCAAGAGCCGAGCATGTCACGCTGGCTTAAAAATTCAGTCCTGCCCTCGTTCTAAGCGCTGATGTTTAGGTTGCAACATTGTCTACACTAATATTTAGACCTTCTTTAGGCAGGATAACTCCGTGGTCTTCCACTTACGTTTTCATTGAGAATTCAAAGAAATCGTAGTGATATGTAAAAGCTGTAGGCAGTGACGTGTTTTGACATAGATAATTTCCAAGAGCCGATAATGTGTCACTGGATTAAAAATCCACTCCTGCCCTCGTTCTAAGTGCTGTAGTTTAGGTTGCAACATCATCTACACTAATATTTAGGACTTCCTTAAGCAGCATAACTCCGTGGTCTTCCACTTACGTGTTCATTGATAATTCAAAGAAACCGTAGTGATATGTAAAAGCTTTAGGCCGTGATGTGTTTTGACACAGATAATTTCCAAGAGCCGAGCATGTCTCGCTGGATTGAAAATTCAGTCCTGCCCTCGTTCTTAGCGCAGAAGCTTAGGTTGCAGCATCTTCTACACTAATATTTAGGCCTTCCTTAAGCAGGATAACTCCATGGTCGTCCACTTACGTTTTGATTGAGAATTCAAAGAAACCGCAGAGATATGTAAAAGCTGTTGGCCGTGATGTGTTTTGACATAGATAATTTCCAAGAGCCGAGCATGTCTCGCTGGATTAAAAATTCAGTCCTGCCCTCGTTCTAAGTGCTGAAGTTTAGGTTGCAACATCTTCTACACTAATATTTAGGCCTTCCTTAAGCAGGATAACTCCGTGGAGTTACACTTACATTTTCATTGAGAATTTAAAGAAATCGTAGTCATATGTAAAAGATGTAGGCCGTGACGTGTTTTGACAGATTTTTTTCCAAGAGCCGAGCATGTCACGCTGGCTTAAAAATTCAGTCCTGCCCTCGATCTAAGCGCTGATGTTTAGGTTGCAACATTTTCTACAGTAATATTTAGGCCTTCCTTAGGCAGGATAACTCCGTGGTCTTCCACTTACGTTTTCATTGAGAATTCAAAGAAATCGCAGTGATATGTAAAAGCAGTAGGCCGTGACGTGTTTTGACATAGATAATTTCCAAGAGCCGATAATGTGTCACTGGATTAAAAATTCACTCCTGCCCTCGTTCTAAGTGCTGTAGTTTAGGTTGCATAATCATCTACACTAATATTTAGGACTTCCTTAAGCAGGATAACCCAGTGGTCTTCCACTTTCGGTTTCATTGAGAATTTAAAGAAATCGTAGTGATATGTAAAAGCTTTAGACCGTGACGTGTTTTGACATACATAATTTCCATGAGGCGAGCATGTCTCGCTGGATAAAAATTCGGTCTCGCCCTAGTTCTAAGCGCTGAAGTTCAGGTTGCAACATCTTCTACACTAATATTTAGGCCGTCATTAGCAGGATAACTCCGTCGTCTTCCACTTACGTTTTCATTGATAATTGAAAGAAATCGTAGTGGTATGTAAAAGCTTTAGGCCGTGATGGGTTTTGACATACGTAATTTCCAAGAGCCGAGCCTGACTCGCTGGATTAAAAATTCAGTCCTGCCCTCGTTCTTAGCGCAGAAGGTTAGGTTGCAAAATCTTCTACACTAATATTTAGGCCTCTCTTAAGCACGATAACTCCGTGGTCTTCCACTTACGTTTTCATTGAGAATTCAAAGGAATCTTAGTAATATGTAAAACTTTAGGCCGTGACATGTTTTTACATAGATAATTTCCAAGAGCTGAGCATGTCTCGGTGGATTAAAAATTCAGTCCTGCCCTCGTCCTAAATGCTGAAGTTTAGGATGCAACATCTTCTACACTAATATTTGGCCTTCCTTAAGCAGGATAACTCCATGGTCTTCCACTTACGTTTTCATTGAGAATTCAAAGAAATCGTAGTGATATGTAAAAGATTTAGCACGTGACGTGTTTTGACATAAATAATTTCCAAGAGCCGAAAATATCTCGCTGGATTAAAATTCAGTCCTCCCCTCCTCCTAAGCGCTGAAGTTTAGGTTGCAACATCTACAATAATATTTTGGCCATCCTTAAGAAGGATAACTCCGTAGTCTCCAATTTGCGTTTTCATAGAGAGTTCAAAGAAATCGTAGTGATATGTAAAATTTTTAGGCCGTGACGTGTTTAGACATACATAATTTTCAAGGTGCCGAGCATCACTCCCTGGATTAAAAATCCAGTCCTGAACTCGTTCCGAACGCTGAAGTTTAGGTTGCAACATCTTCAACGTTAATATTTAGGCCTTCCTTAAGCAGGTTAACACCATGGTCGTCCACTTACGTTTTCATTGAGAATTCAAAGAAATCGTAGTAATATGTAAAAGATGTAGGCCGTGACGTGTTTTGACATAGATTTTTTCCAAGAGCCGAGCATGTCACGCTGGCTTAAAAATACAGTTCTGCCCTCGTTCTAAGCGCTATGTTTAGGTTGCAACATTTTCTACACTAATATTTGGGCCTTCCTTAGGCAGGATAACTCCGTGGTCTTTCACTTACGTTTTCATTGAGAATTCAAAGAAATCGTAGTGATATGTAAAAGCTGTAGGCCGTGACGTGTTTTGACATAGATAATTTCCAAGAGCCGAGCATGTCGCGCTGAATACAAAATTCAGTCCTGCCCTCGTTCTAAGCGCTGAAGTTTAGGTTGCAACATCTTCTACACAAATATTTAGGCCTTCCTTAAGCAGGATAACTCCGTGGTCTTTCACTTACATTTTCATTGAGAATTCAAAGAAATCGTAGTGATATGTAAAAGATGTAGGCCGTGACGTGTTTTGACATAGCCTTCTTTCCAAGAGCCGAGCATGTACGCTGGTTTAAAGTTCAGTCCTCCCCTCGTTCTCAGCGCTAAGTTTAGGTTGCAACATTTTCTACCCTAATATTTGGGCCTTTCTTAGGCAGGATAACTCCGTGGTCTAAAACGTAAGTGGATTACGTTTTCATTGAAAATTCAAAGAAATCGTAGTGATATGTACAAGATTCAGCCCGTGACGTGTTTTGACATAGATAATTTCCAAGAGCCGAAAATGTCTCGCTGGGTTAAAAATTCAGTCCTCCCCTCGTTCTAAGCGCTGAAGTTTAGGTTGCAACATCTACACTAATATTTGGGCCATCCTTAAGCAGGATAACTCCGTAGTCTTCATTTTACGTTTTCATAGAGAATTCAAAGAAATCGTAGTATTATGTAATATTTTTAGGCCGTGACGTGTTTCAACATACATAATTTCCAAGGTTCCGAGCATCACACCCTGGAATAAAAATTCAGTCCTGAACTCGTTCCAAACGCTGAAGTTTAGGTTGCAACATCTTCAACGTTAATATTTAGGCCTTCCTTAAGCAGGATAACTCCATGGTCGTCCACTTACGTCATGATTGAGAATTCAAAGAAACCTCAGAGATATGTAAAAGCTGTTGGCCGTGACATGTTTTCACATAGATAATTTCCAGAGCCGAGCATATCACGCTGGATTAAAAATTCAGTCCTGCCCTTGTTCTAAGCGCTGAAGTTTAGGTTGCAACATTTTTTACACTAATATTTAGGCCTTCCTTAGGCAGCATAACTCCGTGGTCTTCCACTTACGTTTTCATTGAGAATTCAAAGAAATCGTAGTGATATGTAAAAGCTTTAGGCCGTGATGTGTTTTGACATAGATAATTTCCAAGAGCCGAGCATGTCTCGCTGGATTAAAAATTCAGTCCTGCCCTCGTTCTTAGCTCTGAAGTTTAGGTTGCAGCATCTTCTACACTAATATTTAGGTCTCTCTTAAGCACGACAACTCCGTGGTCTTCCACTTACGTTTTCATTGAGAATTCAAAGAAATCTTAGTGATATGTAAAACTTTAGGCCGTGACATGTTTTGACATAGATAATTTCCAAGAGCTGAGCATGTCTCGATGGATTAAAAATTCAGCCCTGCCCTCGTTCTAAGTGCTGAAGTTTAGGTTGCAACATCTTCTACAATAATATTTAGGCCTTCCTTAAGCAGGATAACTCCGTGGTCTTCCACTTACGTGTTCATTGAGAATTCAAAGAAATCGTAGTGATATGTAAGAGATTTAGCCCGTGAAGTGTTTTGACATAGATAATTTCCAAGAGCCGAAAATGTCTCACGGGATTAAAAATTCAGTCCTCCCCTCGTTCTAAGCGCTGAAGTTTTGGTTGCAACATCTACACTAATATTTGACCCATCCTTAAGCAGGATAACTCCGTTGTCTTCAATTTACGTTTTCATAGAGAATTCAAAGAAATCGTAGTGATATGTAAAATTTTTAGGCCGTGACGTGTTTCAACATACATAATTTCCAAGGTGCCGAGCATCACACCCTGGATTAAAAATTCAGTCCTGAACTCGTACCAAACGCTGAAGTTTAGGTTGAAAAATCTTCAACGTTAATATTTAGGCCTTCCATAAGCAGGATAACTCCATAGTCGTCCACTTACGTTTTCATTGAGAATTCAAAGAAATCGTAGTGATATGTAAAAGCTGTAGGCCGTGACGTGTTTTGACATAGATAATTTCCAAGAGGCGAGCATGTCTCGCTGAATACAAAATTCAGTCCTGCCCTCGTTCTAAGCGCTGAAGTTTAGGTTGCAACATCTTCTACACTAATATTTAGGCCTTCTTTAAGCAGGACAACTCCGTGGTCTTTCACTTGCATTTTCATTGAGAATTCAAAGAAATCGTAGTGATATGTAAAAGATGTAGGCCGTGACGTGTTTTTACAAAGATTTTTTCCAAGAGCCGAGCATGTCACGCTGGCTTAAAAATTCAGTCCTGCCCTCGTTCTAAGCGCTGATGTTTAGGTTGCAACATTTTCTACACTAATATTTAGGCCTTCCTTAGGCAGGATAACTCCGTGGTCTTTCACTTACGTTTTCATTGAGAATTCAAAGAAATCGTAGTAATATGTAAAAGCTGTAGGCCGTGACGTGTTTTGACATAGGCCTACATAATTTCCAAGAGCCGAGCATGTCTCGGTGAATACAAAATTCAATCCTGCCCTCGTTCTAAGCGCTGAAGTTTAGGTTGCAACATCTTCTACACTAATATTTAGGCCTTCCTTAAGCAGGATAACTCCATGGTCGTCCACTTACGTTTTCATTGAGAATTCAAAGAAATCTTAGTGATATGTAAAACTTTAGGCCGTGACATGTTTTGACATAGATAATTTCCAAGAGCTGAGCATGTCTCGATGGATTAAAAATTCAGCCCTGCCCTCCTTCTAAGTGCTTAAGTTTAGGTTGCAACATCATCTACACTAATATTTAGGCCTTCCTTAAGCAGGATAACTCCGTGGTCTTACACTTACATTTTCATTGAGAATTTAAAGAAATCGTAGTCATATGTAAAAGATGTAGGCCGTGACGTGTTTTGACAGATTTTTTTCCAAGAGCCGAACATGTCACGCTGGCTTAAAAATTCAGTCCTGCCCTCGATCTAAGCGCTGATGTTTAGGTTGCAACATTTTCTACAGTAATATTTAGGCCTTCCTTAGGCAGGATAACTCCGTGGTCTTCCACTTACGTTTTCATTGAGAATTCAAAGAAATCGTAGTGATATGTAAAAGCAGTAGGCTGTGACGTGTTTTGACATAGATAATTTCCAAGAGCCGAAAATGTGTCACTGGATTAAAAATTCACTCCTGCCCTCGTTCTAAGTGCTGTAGTTTAGGTTGCATAATCATCTACACTAATATTTAGGACTTCCTTAAGCAGGATAACTCAGTGGTCTTCCACTTTCGGTCTCATTGAGAATTTAAAGAAATCGTAGTGATATGTAAAAGCTTTAGACCGTGACGTGTTTTGACATACATAATTTCCAAGAGGCGAGCATGTCTCGCTGGATAAAAATTCGGTCTTGCCCTAGTTCTAAGCGCTGAAGTTCAGGTTGCAACATCTTCTACACTAATATTTAGGCCGTCATTAGCAGGATAGCTCCGTGGTCTTCCACTTACGTTTTCATTGATAATTGAAAGAAATCGTAGTGGTATGTAAAATCTTTAGGCCCTGATGGGTTTTGACCTACGTAATTTCCAAGAGCCGAGCCTGACTCGCTGGATTAAAAATTCAGTCCTGCCCTCGTTCTTAGCGCAAAAGGTTAGGTTGCAGCATCTTCTACACTAATATTTAGGCCTCTCTTAAGCACGATAACTCCGTGGTCTTCCACTTACGTTTTCATTGAGAATTCAAAGGAATCTTAGTAATATGTAAAACTTTAGGCCGTGACATGTTTTTACATAGATAATTTCCAAGAGCTGAGCATGTCTCGATGGATTGAAATTCAGTCCTGCCCTCGTCCTAAATGCTGAAGTTTAGGATGCAACATCTTCTACACTAATATTTGGCCTTCCTTAAGCAGGATAACTCCATGGTCTTCCACTTACGTTTTCATTGAGAATTCAAAGAAATCGTAGTGATATGTAAAAGATTTAGCACGTGACGTGTTTTGACATAGATAATTTCCAAGAGCCGAAAATATCTCGCTGGATTAAAATTCAGTCCTCCCCTCCTCCTAAGCGCTGAAGTTTAGGTTGCAACATCTACAATAATATTTTGGCCATCCTTAAGAAGGATAACTCCGTAGTCTCCAATTTGCGTTTTCATAGAGAGTTCAAAGAAATCGTAGTGATATGTAAAATTTTTAGGCCGTGACGTGTTTAGACATACATAATTTTCAAGGTGCCGAGCATCACTCCCTGGATTAAAAATCCAGTCCTGAACTCGTTCCAAACGCTGAAGTTTAGGTTGCAACATCTTCAACGTTAATATTTAGGCCTTCCTTAAGCAGGTTAACACCATGGTCGTCCACTTAGGTTTTCATTGAGAATTCAAAGAAAATGTAGTAATATGTAAAAGATGTAGGCCGTGACGTGTTTTGACTTAGATTTTTTCCAAGAGCCGAGCATGTCACGCTGGCTTAAAAATACAGTTCTGCCCTCGTTCTAAGCGCTATGTTTAGGTTGCAACATTTTCTACACTAATATTTAGGCCTTCCTTAGGCAGGATAACTCCGTGGTCTTTCACTTACGTTTTCATTGAGAATTCAAAGAAATCGTAGTGATATGTAAAAGCTGTAGGCCGTGACGTGTTTTGACATAGATAATTTCCAAGAGCCGAGCATGTCGCGCTGAATACAAAATTCAGTCCTGCCCTCGTTCTAAGCGCTGAAGTTTAGGTTGCAACATCTTCTACACAAATATTTAGGCCTTCCTTAAGCAGGATAACTCCGTGGTCTTTCACTTACATTTTCATTGAGAATTCAAAGAAATCGTAGTGATATGTAAAAGATGTAGGCCGTGACGTGTTTTGACATAGCCTTCTTTCCAAGAGCCGAGCATGTACGCTGGCTTAGAAGTTCAGTCCTCCCCTCGTTCGCAGCGCTAAGTTTAGGTTGCAACATTTTCTACCCTAATATTTGGGCCTTTCTTAGGCAGGATAACTCCGTGGTCTAAAACGTAAGTGGATTACGTTTTCATTGAAAATTCAAAGAAATCTTAGTGATATGTACAAGATTCAGCCCGTGACGTGTTTTGACATAGATAATTTCCAAGAGCCGAAAATGTCTCGCTGGATTAAAAATTCAGTCCTCCCCTCGTTCTAAGCGCTGAAGTTTAGGTTGCAACATCTACACTAATATTTGGGCCATCCTTACGCAGGATAACTCCGTAGTCTTCATTTTACGTTTTCATAGAGAATTCAAAGAAATCGTAGTATTATGTAATATTTTTAGGCCGTGACGTGTTTCAACATACATAATTTCCAAGGTGCCGAGCATCACACCCTGGAATAAAAATTCAGTCCTGAACTCGTTCCAAACGCTGAAGTTTAGGTTGCAACATCTTCAACGTTAATATTTAGGCCTTCCTTAAGCAGGATAACTCCATGGTCGTCCACTTACGTCATGATTGAGAATTCAAAGAAACCTCAGAGATATGTAAAAGCTGTTGGCCGTGACATGTTTTGACATAGATAATTTCCAGAGCCGAGCATATCACGCTGGATTAAAAATTCAGTCCTGCCCTTGTTCTAAGCGCTGAAGTTTAGGTTGCAACATTTTCTACACTAATATTTAGGCCTTCCTTAGGCAGCATAACTCCGTGGTCTTCCACTTACGTTTTCATTGAGAATTCAAAGAAATCGTAGTGATATGTAAAAGCTTTAGGCCGTGATGTGTTTTGACATAGATAATTTCCAAGAGCCGAGCATGTCTCGCTGGATTAAAAATTCAGTCCTGCCCTCGTTCTTAGCTCTGAAGTTTAGGTTGCAGCATCTTCTACACTAATATTTAGGTCTCTCTTAAGCACGACAACTCCGTGGTCTTCCACTTACGTTTTCATTGAGAATTCAAAGAAATCTTAGTGATATGTAAAACTTTAGGCCGTGACATGTTTTGACATAGATAATTTCCAAGAGCTGAGCATGTCCCGATGGATTAAAAATTCAGCCCTGCCCTCGTTCTAAGTGCTGAAGTTTAGGTTGCAACATCTTCTACAATAATATTTAGGCCTTCCTTAAGGGTATATGTACGTGAATTATTTTGAAAATTATGTTTTTTTGTTTATAGCACTAAAAAATTGTGCTGAATTTTCTGCATCCATTGGTACATAGTTTATATAGGTTTAGAAATGATTGGTGCCATTTAAATGGACATTTAAATATGTGTACGTGCTCTGAGCTACTATTCACTATGAACTTAAAATTGAATTTCCCGGTAACTCTTATTTTTCACACATATTGTTAGATAGCTCCACAACCATTAGAGATAGAAGGCTGAAATTTTTTACACTAATTTTACATGCATATATGCATAAAGTAGACTACAATGATGCCCATAGGTATAAAATTAAAGAAAATGTGTCATGAAATATTGATCAAATTTCAATATATTTTATATGCGATATATACAAATTAATTGCATTAAAAATACTAACATTAGCGGTGTAAAAGTAGTCTACTTTGTAGAAAAATATGTTCATTATATGCATTAAAAAAATAAAAGGTGTCAGAGAAACCAGAAAAATGCTATCTCTACAAGAAGTGATAAGTGCATCTGAATTAGTTTTTTTCATGCTCCTATAAAACATGTAATTTAAAAATAACTTGGTCAATTTTTTATACTTTTATCAGCTAGTTATGTTCTAGTAATCCTTCTTATAGGATCCTGTAATTTTAGTCCACATATGAGTTAATTTTCTTGTAAAATTTTAATATTTTAGAACCTGCATTTTCTTTATATTTTTGTGGTAGTTCACGTACATATACCCTTAAGCAGGATAACTCCGTGGTCTTCCACTTACGTTTTCATTGAGAATTCAAAGAAATCGTAGTGATATGTAAGAGATTTAGTCCGTGACGTGCTTTGACATAGATAATTTCCAAGAGCCGAAAATGTCTCACGGGATTAAAAATTCAGTCCTCCCTCGTTCTAAGCGCTGAAGTTTTGGTTGCAACATCTACACTAATATTTGACCCATCCTTAAGCAGGATAACTCCGTTGTCTTCAATTTCCGTTTTCATAGAGAATTCAAAGAAATCGTAGTGATATGTAAAATTTTTAGGCCGTGACGTGTTTCAACATACATAATTTCCAAGGTGCCGAGCATCACACCCTGGATTAAAAATTCAGTCCTGAACTCGTACCAAACGCTGAAGTTTAGGTTGAAAAATCTTCACCGTTAATATTTAGGCCTTCCATAAGCAGGATAACTCCATAGTCGTCCACTTACGTTTTCATTGAGAATTCAAAGAAATCGTAGTGATATGTAAAAGCTGTAGGCCGTGACGTGTTTTGACATAGATAATTTCCAAGAGGCGAGCATGTCTCGCTGGATTAAAAATTCAGTCCTGCCCTCGTTCTAAGCGCTGAAGATTAGGCTGCATAATCATCTACACTAATATTTAGGACTTCCTTAAGCAGGATAACTCAGTGGTCTTCCACTTACGTTTTCATTGAGAATTCAAAGAAATCGTAGTGATATGTAAAAGCTGTAGGCCGTGACGTGTTTTGACATACATAATTTCCAAGAGCCGAGCATGTCTCGGTGAATACAAAATTCAATCCTGCCCTCGTTCTAAGCGTTGAAGTTTAGGTTGCAACATCTTCTACACTAATATTTAGGCCTTCCTTAAGCAGGATAACTCCATGGTCGTCCACTTACGTTATGATTGAGAATTCAAAGAAACCGCAGAGATGTGTAAAAGCTGTTGGCCGTGACATGTTTTGACATAGATAATTTCCAGAGCCGAGCATGTCACGCTGCCCTGCCCTCGTTCTAAGCGCTAAGTTTAGGTTGCAACATTTTCTACACTAATATTTAGGCCTTCCTTAGGCAGGATAACTCCGTGGTCTACCACTTACGTTTTCATTGAGAATTCAAAGAAATCGTAGTGATATGTAAAAGCTTTAGGCCGTGATGTGTTTTGACATAGATAATTTCCAAGAGCCGAGCATGTCTCGCTGGATTAAAAATTCAGTCCTGCCCTCGTTCTTAGCGCTGAAGTTTAGGTTGCAGCATCTTCTACACTAATATTTAGGTCTCTCTTAAGCACGATAACTCCGTGGTCTTCCACTTACGTTTTCATTGAGAATTCAAAGAAATCTTAGTGATATGTAAAACTTTAGGCCGTGACATGTTTTGACATAGATAATTTCCAAGAGCTGAGCATGTCTCGATGGATTAAAAATTCAGCCCTGCCCTCCTTCTAAGTGCTTAAGTTTAGGTTGCAACATCATCTACACTAATATTTAGGCCTTCCTTAAGCAGGATAACTCCGTGGTCTTCCACTTACGTTTTCATTGAGAATTCAAAGAAATCGTAGTGATATGTAAGAGATTTTGCCCGAGACGTGTTTTGACATAGATAATTTCCAAGAGCCTAAAATGTCTCACGGGATTAAAAATTCAGTCCTCCCCTCGTTCTAAGCGCTGAAGTTTAGGTTTAAACATCTACACTAATATTTGGGCCATCTTTAAGCAGGATAACTCCGAAGTCTTCAATTTACGTTTTCATAGAGAATTCAAAGAAATCGGAGTGATATGTAAAATTTTTAGGCCGTGACGTGTTTCAACATACATAATTTCCAAGGTGCCGAGCATCACACCCTGGGTTGAAAATTCAGTCCTGAACTTGTTCCAAACGCTGAAGATTAGGTTGCAACATCTTCAACGTTAATATTTAGGCCTTCCTTAAGCAGGATAACTCCATGGTCGTCCACTTACGTTTTCATTGAGAATTCAAAGAAATCGTAGTGATATGTAAAAGCTGTAGGCCGTGACGTGTTTTGACATAGATAATTTCCAAGAGGCGAGCATGTCTCGCTGGATTAAAAATTCAGTCCTGCCCTCGTTCTAAACGCTGAAGTTTAGGTTGCAACATCTTCTACACTAATATTTAGGCCTTCCTTAGCAGGATAACTCCGTGGTCTTCCACTTACGTTTTCATTGAGAATTCAAAGAAATCGTAGTGATATGTAAAAGCTGTAGGCCGTGACGTGGTTTGACATAGATAATTTCCAAGAGGCGAGCATGTCTCGCTGGATTAAAAATTCAGTCCTGCCCTCGTTCTAAGCGCTGAAGTTTAGGTTGAAGCACCTTCTACACTAATGTTTAATCCTTCCTTAAGCAGGATAACTCCGTGGTCTTCCACTTACGTTTTCATTGAGAATTCCAAGAAACCGTAGTGATATGTAAAAGCTGTAGGCCGTGACGTGTTTTGACATAAATAATTTCCAGAGCCGAGCATGTCTCGCTGAATAAAAAATTCAGTCCTGGCCCTGTTCTAAACGCTGAAGTTTAGGTTGCAACATCTTCTACACTAATATTTAGGCCTTCCTTAAGCAGGATAACTCCGTGGTCTTACACTTACATTTTCATTGAGAATTTAAAGAAATCGTAGTCATATGTAAAAGATGTAGGCCGTGACGTGTTTTGACAGATTTTTTTCCAAGAGCCGAGCATGTCACGCTGGCTTAAAAATTCAGTCCTGCCCTCGATCTAAGCGCTGATGTTTAGGTTGCAACATTTTCTACACTAATATTTAGGTCTTCCTTAAGCAGGATAACTCCGTGGTCTTTCACTTACATTTTCATTGAGAATTCAAAGAAATCGTAGTGATATGTAAAAGATGTAGGCCGTGACGTGTTTTTACATAGATTTTTTTCCATGAGGCGAGCATGTCTCGCTGGATAAAAATTCAGTCCTGCCCTAGTTCTAAGCGCTGAAGTTCAGGTTGCAGCATCTTCTACACTAATATTTAGGCCGTCATTAGCAGGATAACTCCGTGGTCTTCCACTTACGGTTTCATTGATAATTCAAAGAAATCGTGGTGGTATGTAAAAGCTTTAGGCCGTGATGGGTTTTGACATAGATAATTTCCAAGAGCCGAGCCTGACTCGCTGGATTAAAAATTCAGTCCTGCCCTCGTTCTTAGCGCAGAAGGTTAGGTTGCAGCATCTTCTACACTAATATTTAGGCCTCTCTTAAGCACGATAACTCCGTGGTCTTCCACTTACGTTTTCATTGAGAATTCAAAGAAATCTTAGTAATATGTAAAACTTTAGGCCGTGACATGTTTTTACATAGATAATTTCCAAGAGCTGAGCATGTCTCGATGGATTAAAAATTCAGTCCTGCCCTCGTCCTAAATGCTGAAGTTTAGGATGCAACATCTTCTACACTAATATTTAGGCCATCCTTAAGCAGGATAACTCCGTGGTCTTCCACTTACGTTTTCATTGAGAATTCAAAGAAATCGTAGTGATATGTAAAAGATTTAGCCCGTGACGTGTTTTGACATAGATAATTTCCAAGAACCGAAAATATCTCGCTGGATTAAAATTCAGTCCTCCCCTCCTCCTAAGCGCTGAAGTTTAGGTTGCAACATCTACAATAATATTTTGGCCATCCTTAAGAAGGATAACTCCGTAGTCTCCAATTTACGTTTTCATAGAGAGTTCAAAGAAATCGTAGTGATATGTAAAATTTTTAGGCCGTGACGTGTTTAGACATACATAATTTTCAAGGTGCCGAGCATCACTCCCTGGATTAAAAATCCAGTCCTGAACTCGTTCCAAACGCTGAAGTTTAGGTTGCAACCTCTTCAACGTTAATATTTAGGCCTTCCTTAAGCAGGTTAACACCATGGTCGTCCACTTACGTTTTCATTGAGAATTCAAAGAAATCGTAGTAATATATAAAAGATGTAGGCCGTGACGTGTTTTGACATAGATTTTTTCCAAGAGCCGAGCTTGTCACGCTGGCTTAAAAATACAGTCCTGCCCTCGTTCTAAGCGCTATGTTTAGGTTGCAACATTTTCTACACTAATATTTAGGCCTTCCTTAGGCAGGATAAGTCCGTGGTCTTTCACTTACGTTTTTATTGAGAATTCAAAGAAATCGTAGTGATATGTAAAAGCTGTAGGCCGTGACGTGTTTTGACATAGATAATTTCCAAGAGCCGAGCATGTCTCGCTGAATACAAAATTCAGTCCTGCCCTCGTTCTAAGCGCTGAAGTTTAGGTTGCAACATCTTCAACACAAATATTTAGGCCTTCCTTAAGCAGGATAACTCCGTGGTCGTTCACTTACATTTTCATTGAGAATTCAAAGAAATCGTAGTGATATGTAAAAGATGTAGGCCGTGACGTGTTTTGACATAGACTTTTTTCCAAGAGCCGAGCATGTACGCTGGCTTAAAAATTCAGTCCTCCCCTCGTTCTCAACGCTAAGTTTAGGTTGCAACATTTTCCACCCTAATATTTGGGCCTTTCTTAGGCAGGATAACTCCGTGGTCTTCCACTTACGTTTTCATTGAAAATTCAAAGAAATCGTAGTGATATGTACAAGATTCAGCCCGTGACGTGTTTTGACATAGATAATTTCCAAGAGCCGAAAATGTCTCGCTGGATTAAAAATTCAGTCCTCCCCTCGTTCTAAGCTCTGAAGTTTAGGTTGCAACATCTACACTAATATTTGGGCCATCCTTAAGCAGGATAACTCCGTAGTCTTCATTTTACGTTTTCATAGAGAATTCAAAGAAATCGTAGTATTATGTAATATTTTTAGGCCGTGACGTGTTTCAACATACATAATTTCCAAGGTGCCGAGCATCACACCCTGGAATAAAAATTCAGTCCTGAACTCGTTCTAAGCGCTGAAGTTTAGGTTGCAACATCTTCAACACAAATATTTAGACCTTCCTTAAGCAGGATAACTCCATGGTCGTCCACTTACGTCATGATTGAGAATTCAAAGAAACCTCAGAGATATGTGAAAGCTGTTGGCCGTGACATGTTTAGACATATATAATTTCCAGAGCCGAGCATGTCACGCTGGATTAAAAATTCAGTCCTGCCCTTGTTCTAAACGCTGAAGTTTAGGTTGCAACATTATCTACACTAATATTTAGGCCTTCCTTAGGCAGCATAACTGCGTGGTCTTCCACTTACGTTTTCATTGCGAATTCAAAGAAATCGTAGTGATATGTAAAAGCTTTAGGCCGTGATGTGTTTTGACATAGATAATTTCCAAGAGCCGAGCATGTCTCCCTGGATTAAAAATTCAGTCCTGCCCTCGTTCTTAGCTCTGAAGTTTAGGTTGCAGCATTTTCTACACTAATATTTAGGTCTCTCTTAAGCACGACAACTCCGTGGTCTTCCACTTACGTTTTCATTGAGAATTCAAAGAAATCTTAGTGATATGTAAAACTTAAGGCCGTGACATGTTTTGACATAGATAATTTCCAACAGCTGAGCATGTCTCGATGGATTAAAAATTCAATCCTGTTCTCGTTCTAAGCGCTGAAGATTAGGCTGCATAATCATCTACACTAATATTTAGGACTTCCTTAAGCAGGATAACTCAGTGGTCTTCCACTTACGTTTTCATTGAGAATTCAAAGAAATCGTAGTGATATGTAAAAGCTGTAGGCCGTGACGTGTTTTGACATAGATAATTTCCAAGAGCCGAGCGTGTCTCGCTGGATTAAAAATTCAGTCCTGCCCTCGTTCTAAACGCTAAGTTTAGGTTGCAACATCTTCTACACTAATATTTAGGCCTTCCTTAAGCAGGATAACTCCGTGGTCTTAAACTTACGTTTTCATTGAGAATTCCCAGAAACCGTAGTGATATGTAAAAGCTGTAGGCCGTGACGTGTTTTGACATAAATAATTTCCAGAGCCGAGCATGTCTCGCTGAATAAGAAATTCAGTCCTGGCCCTGTTCTAAACGCTGAAGTTTAGGTTGCAACATCTTCTACACTAATATTTAGGCCTTCCTTAAGCAGGATAACTCCGTGGTCTTACACTTACATTTTCATTGAGAATTTAAAGAAATCGTAATCATATGTAAAAGATGTAGGCCGTGACGTGTTTTGACAGATTTTTTTCCAAGAGCCGAGCATGTCACGCTGGCTTAAAACTTCAGTCCTGCCCTCGATCTAAGCGCTGATGTTTAGGTTGCAACATTTTCTACACTAATATTTTGGTCTTCCTTAGGCAGGATAACTCCGTGGTCTTCCACTTACGTTTTCATTGAGAATTCAAAGAAATCGTAGTGATATGTAAAAGCTGTAGGCCGTGACGTGTTTTGACATAGATAATTTCCAGGAGCCGATAATGTGTCACTGGATTAAAAATTCACTCCTGCCCTCGTTCTAAGTGCTGTAGTTTAGGTTGCATAATCATCTACACTAATATTTAGGACTTCCTTAATCAGGACAACTCAGTGGTCTTCCACTTTCGGTTTCATTGAGAATTTAAAGAAATCGTAGTGATATGTAAAAGCTTTAGACCGTGACGTGTTTTGACATACATAATTTTCATGAGGCGAGCATGTCACGCTGGCTTAAAAATTCAGTCCTGCCCTCGATCTAAGCGCTGATGTTTAGGTTGCAACATTTTCTACACTAATATTTAGGTCTTCCTTAAGCAGGATATCTCCGTGGTCTTTCACTTACATTTTCATTGAGAATTCAAAGAAATCGTAGTGATATGTAAAAGATGTAGGCCGTGACGTGTTTTTACATAGATTTTTTTCCATGAGGCGAGCATGTCTCGCTGGATAAAAATTCAGTCCTGCCCTAGTTCTAAGCGCTGAAGTTCAGGTTGCAGCATCTTCTACACTAATATTTAGGCCGTCATTAGCAGGATAACTCCGTGGTCTTCCACTTACGGTTTCATTGATAATTCAAAGAAATCGTGGTGGTATGTAAAAGCTTTAGGCCGTGATGGGTTTTGACATAGATAATTTCCAAGAGCCGAGCCTGACTCGCTGGATTAAAAATTCAGTCCTGCCCTCGTTCTTAGCGCAGAAGGTTAGGTTGCAGCATCTTCTACACTAATATTTAGGCCTCTCTTAAGCACGATAACTCCGTGGTCTTCCACTTACGTTTTCATTGAGAATTCAAAGAAATCTTAGTAATATGTAAAACTTTAGGCCGTGACATGTTTTTACATAGATAATTTCCAAGAGCTGAGCATGTCTCGATGGATTAAAAATTCAGTCCTGCCCTCGTCCTAAATGCTGAAGTTTAGGATGCAACATCTTCTACACTAATATTTAGGCCTTCCTTAAGCAGGATAACTCCGTGGTCTTCCACTTACGTTTTCATTGAGAATTCAAAGAAATCGTAGTGATATGTTTAAGATTCAGCCCGTGACGTGTTTTGACATAGATAATTTCCAAGAACCGAAAATATCTCGCTGGATTAAAATTCAGTCCTCCCCTCCTCCTAAGCGCTGAAGTTTAGGTTGCAACATCTACAATAATATTTTGGCCATCCTTAAGAAGGATAACTCCGTAGTCTCCAATTTACGTTTTCATAGAGAGTTCAAAGAAATCGTAGTGATATGTAAAATTTTTAGGCCGTGACGTGTTTAGACATACATAATTTTCAAGGTGCCGAGCATCACTCCCTGGATTAAAAATCCAGTCCTGAACTCGTTCCAAACGCTGAAGTTTAGGTTGCAACATCTTCAACGTTAATATTTAGGCCTTCCTTAAGCAGGTTAACACCATGGTCGTCCACTTACGTTTTCATTGAGAATTCAAAGAAATCGTAGTAATATGTAAAAGATGTAGGCCGTGACGTGTTTTGACATAGATTTTTTCCAAGAGCCGAGCTTGTCACGCTGGCTTAAAAATACAGTCCTGCCCTCGTTCTAAGCGCTATGTTTAGGTTGCAACATTTTCTACACTAATATTTAGGCCTTCCTTAGGCAGGATAAGTCCGTGGTCTTTCACTTACGTTTTTATTGAGAATTCAAAGAAATCGTAGTGATATGTAAAAGCTGTAGGCCGTGACGTGTTTTGACATAGATAATTTCCAAGAGCCGAGCATGTCTCGCTGAATACAAAATTCAGTCCTGCCCTCGTTCTAAGCGCTGAAGTTTAGGTTGCAACATCTTCAACACAAATATTTAGGCCTTCCTTAAGCAGGATAACTCCGTGGTCTTTCACTTACATTTTCATTGAGAATTCAAAGAAATCGTAGTGATATGTAAAAGATGTAGGCCGTGACGTGTTTTTACAAAGATTTTTTCCAAGAGCCGAGCATGTCACGCTCTCTTAAAAAATCAGTCCTGCCCTCGTTCTAAGCGCTGATGTCTAGGTTGCAACATTTTCTACACTAATATTTAGACCTTCTTTAGGCAGGATAACTCCGTGGTCTTCCACTTACGTTTTCATTGAGAATTCAAAGAAATCGTAGTTACATGTAAAAGCTGTAGGCCGTGACGTGTTTTGACATAGATAATTTCCAAGAGCCGAAAATGTCTCGCTGGATTAAAAATTCAGTCCTCCCCTCGTTCTAAGCGCTGAAGTTTAGGTTGCAACATCTACACTAATATTTGGGCCATCCTTAAGCAGGATAACTCCGTAGTCTTCATTTTACGTTTTCATAGAGAATTCAAAGAAATCGTAGTATTATGTTATATTTTTAGGCCGTGACGTGTTTCAACATACATAATTTCCAAGGTGCCGAGCATCACACCCTGGAATAAAAACTCAGTCCTGAACTCGTTCCAAACCTTGAGGTTTAGGTTGCAACATCTTCAACGTTAATATTTAGGCCTTCCTTAAGCAGGATGACTCCATGGTCGTCCACTTACGTCATGATTGAGAATTCAAAGAAACCTCAGAGATATGTAAAAGCTGTTGGCCGTGACATGTTTGACATAGATAATTTCCAGAGCCGAGCATGTCACGCTGGATTAAAAATTCAGTCCTGCCCTTGTTCTAAGCGCTGAAGTTTAGGTTGCAACATTTTCTACACTAATATTTAGGCCTTCCTTAGGCAGGATAACTCCGTGGTCTTCAATTTACGTTTTCATAGAGAATTCAAAGAAATCGTAGTGATATGTAAAATTTTTAGGCCGTGACGTGTTTCAACATACATATTTTCCAAGGTGCCGAGCATCACACCCTGGATTAAAAATTCAGTCCTGAACTCGTTCCAAACGCTGAAGTTTAGGTTGCAACATCTTCAACGTTAATATTTAGGCCTTCCTTAAGCAGGATAACTCCATGGTCGTCCACTTACGTTATGATTGAGAATTCAAAGAAACCGCAGAGATGTGTAAAAGCATTTTGGCCGTGACATGTTTTGACATAGATAATTTCCAGAGCCGAGCATGTCACGCTGCCCTGCCCTCGTTCTAAGCGCTAAGTTTAGGTTGCAACATTTTCTACACTAATATTTTTTTCCAAGAGCCGAGCATGTCACGCTGGCTTAAAAATTCAGTCCTGCCCTCGTTCTAAGCGCTGATGTTTAGGTTGCAACATTTTCTACACTAATATTTAGGCCTTCCTTAGGCAGGATAACTCCGTGGTCTCCCACTTACGTTTTCATTGAGAATTCAAAGAAATCTTAGTGATATGTAAAACTTTAGGCCGTGACATGTTTTGACATAGATAATTTCCAAGAGCTGAGCATGTCTCGATGGATTAAAAATTCAGCCCTGCCCTCCTTCTAAGTGCTTAAGTTTAGGTTGCAACATCATCTACACTAATATTTAGGCCTTCCTTAAGCAGGATAACTCCGTGGTCTTCCACTTACGTTTTCATTGAGAATTCAAAGAAATCGTAGTGATATGTAAGAGATTTTGCCCGAGACGTGTTTTGACATAGATAATTTCCAAGAGCCTTAAATGTCTCACGGGATTAAAAATTCAGTCCTCCCCTCGTTCTAAGCGCTGAAGTTTAGGTTTCAACATCTACACTAATATTTGGGCCATCTTTAAGCAGGATAACTCCGAAGTCTTCAATTTACGTTTTCATAGAGAATTCAAAGAAATCGGAGTGATATGTAAAATTTTTAGGCCGTGACGTGTTTCAACATACATAATTTCCAAGGTGCCGAGCATCACACCCTGGGTTGAAAATTCAGTCCTGAACTTGTTCCAAACGCTGAAGATTAGGTTGCAACATCTTCAACGTTAATATTTAGGCCTTCCTTAAGCAGGATAACTCCATGGTCGTCCACTTACGTTTTCATTGAGAATTCAAAGAAATCGTAGTGATATGTAAAAGCTGTAGGCCGTGACGTGTTTTGACATAGATAATTTCCAAGAGGCGAGCATGTCTCGCTGGATTAAAAATTCAGTCCTGCCCTCGTTCTAAACGCTGAAGTTTAGGTTGCAACATCTTCTACACTAATATTTAGGCCTTCCTTAAGCAGGATAACTCCGTGGTCTTCCACTTACGTTTTCATTGAGAATTCAAAGAAATCGTAGTGATATGTAAAAGCTGTAGGCCGTGACGTGGTTTGACATAGATAATTTCCAAGAGGCGAGCATGTCTCGCTGGATTAAAAATTCAGTCCTGCCCTCGTTCTAAGCGCTGAAGTTTAGGTTGAAGCACCTTCTACACTAATATTTAATCCTTCCTTAAGCAGGATAACTCCGTGGTCTGCCACTTACGTTTTCATTGAGAATTCCAAGAAACCGTAGTGATATGTAAAAGCTGTAGGCCGTGACGTGTTTTGACATAAATAATTTCCAGAGCCGAGCATGTCTCGCTGAATAAAAAATTCAGTCCTGGCCCTGTTCTAAACGCTGAAGTTTAGGTTGCAACATCTTCTACACTAATATTTAGGCCTTCCTTAAGCAGGATAACTCCGTGGTCTTACACTTACATTTTCATTGAGAATTTAAAGAAATCGTAGTCATATGTAAAAGATGTAGGCCGTGACGTGTTTCGACAGATTTTTTTTCCAAGAGCCGAGCATGTCACGCTGGCTTAAAAATTCAGTCCTGCCCTCGATCTAAGCGCTGATGTTTAGGTTGCAACATTTTCTACACTAATATTTTGGTCTTCCTTAGGCAGGATAACTCCGTGGTCTTCCAGTTACGTTTTCATTGAGAATTCAAAGAAATCGTAGTGATATGTAAAAGCTGTAGGCCGTGACGTGTTTTGACATAGATAATTTCCAGGAGCCGATAAAGTGTCACTGGATTAAAAATTCACTCCTGCCCTCGTTCTAAGTGCTGTAGTTTAGGTTGCATAATCATCTACACTAATATTTAGGACTTCCTTAATCAGGATAACTCAGTGGTCTTCCACTTTCGGTTTCATTGAGAATTTAAAGAAATCTTAGTAATATGTAAAACTTTAGGCCGTGACATGTTTTTACATAGATAATTTCCAAGAGCTGAGCATGTCTCGATGGATTAAAAATTCAGTCCTGCCCTCGTCCTAAATGCTGAAGTTTAGGATGCAACATCTTCTACACTAATATTTAGGCCTTCCTTAAGCAGGATAACTCCGTGGTCTTCCACTTACGTTTTCATTGAGAATTCAAAGAAATCGTAGTGATATGTAAAAGATTTAGCCCGTGACGTGTTTTGACATAGATAATTTCCAAGAACCGAAAATATCTCGCTGGATTAAAATTCAGTCCTCCCCTCCTCCTAAGCGCTGAAGTTTAGGTTGCAACATCTACAATAATATTTTGGCCATCCTTAAGAAGGATAACTCCGTAGTCTCCAATTTACGTTTTCATAGAGAGTTCAATGAAATCGTAGTGATATGTAAAATTTTTAGGCCGTGACGTGTTTAGACATACATAATTTTCAAGGTGCCGAGCATCACTCCCTGGATTAAAAATCCAGTCCTGAACTCGTTCCAAACGCTGAAGTTTAGGTTGCAACATCCTCAACGTTAATATTTAAGCCTTCCTTAAGCAGGTTAACACCATGGTCGTCCGCTTACGTTTTCATTGAGAATTCAAAGAAATCGTAGTAATATGTAAAAGATGTAGGCCGTAACGTGTTTTGACATAGATTTTTTCCAAGAGCCGAGCATGTCACGCTGGCTTAAAAATACAGTCCTGCCCTCGTTCTAAGCGCTATGTTTAGGTTGCAACATTTTCTACGCTAATATTTAGGCCTTCCTTAGGCAGGATAAGTCCGTGGTCTTTCACTTACGTTTTTATTGAGAATTCAAAGAAATCGTAGTGATATGTAAAAGCTGTAGGCCGTGACGTGTTTTGACATAGACTTTTTTCCACGATCCGAGCATGTACGCTGGCTTAAAAATTCAGTCCTCCCCGCGTTGTCAACGCTAAGTTTAGGTTGCAACATTTTCTACCCTAATATTTGGGCCTTTCTTAGGCAGGATAACTCCGTGGTCTTCCACTTACGTTTTCATTGACAATTCAAAGAAATCGAAGTGATATGTACAAGATTCAGCCCGTGACGTGTTTTGACATAGATAATTTCCAAGAGCCGAAAATGTCTCGCTGGATTAAAAATTCAGTCCTCCCCTCGTTCTAAGCGCTGAAGTTTAGGTTGCAACATCTACACTAATATTTGGGCCATCCTTAAGCAGGATAACTCCGTAGTCTTCATTTTTCGTTTTCATAGAGAATTCAAAGAAATCGTAGTATTATGTAATATTTTTAGGCCGTGACGTGTTTCAACATACATAATTTCCAAGGTGCCGAGCATCACACCCTGGAATAAAAATTCAGTCCTGAACTCGTTCCAAACGCTGAAGTTTAGGTTGCAACATCTTCAACGTTAATATTTAGACCTTCCTTAAGCAGGATAACTCCATGGTCGTCCACTTACGTTTTCATTGTGAATTCAAAGAAATCGTAGTGATATGTAAAAGCTTTAGGCCGTGATGTGTTTTGACATAGATAATTTCCAAGAGCCGAGCATGTCTCCCTGAATTAAAAATTCAGTCCTGCCCTCGTTCTTAGCTCTGAAGTTTAGGTTGCAGCATTTTCTACACTAATATTTAGGTCTCTCTTAAGCACGACAACTCCGTGGTCTTCCACTTACGTTTTCATTGAGAATTCAAAGAAATCTTAGTGATATGTAAAACTTTAGGCCGTGACATGTTTTGACATAGATAATTTCCAAGAGCTGAGCATGTCTCGATGGATTAAAAATTCAACCCTGCCCTCGTTCTAAGTGCTGAAGTTTAGGTTGCAGCATCTTCAACGTTAATATTTAGGCCTTCCTTAAGCAGGATAACTCCATGGTCGTCCACTTACGTTTTCATTGAGAATTCAAAGAAATCGTAGTGATATGTAAAAGCTGTAGGCCGTGACGTGTTTTGACATAGATAATTTCCAAGAGGCGAGCATGTCTCGCTGGATTAAAAATTCAGTCCTGTCCTCGTTCTAAGCGCTGAAGATTAGGCTGCATAATCATCTACACTAATATTTAGGACTTCCTTAAGCAGGATAACTCAGTGGTCTTCCAATTACGTTTTCATTGAGAATTCAAAGAAATCGTAGTGATATGTAAAAGCTGTAGGCCGTGACGTGTTTTGACATAGATAATTTCCAAGAGCCGAGCGTGACTCGCTGAATACAAAATTCAGTCCTGCCCTCGTTCTAAGCGCTGAAGTTTAGGTTGCAACATCTTCTACACTAATATTTAGGCCTTCCTTAAGCAGGATAACTCCGTGGTCTTTCACTTACATTTTCATTGAGAATTCAAAGAAATCGTAGTGATATGTAAAAGATGTAGGCCGTGACGTGTTTTTACAAAGATTTTTTTCAAGAGCCGAGCATGTCACGCTGGCTTAAAAATTCAGTCCTGCCCTCGTTCTAAGGGCTGATGTTTAGGTTGCAACATTTTCTACACTAATATTTAGACCTTCTTTAGGCAGGATAACTCCGTGGTCTTCCACTTACGTTTTCATTAAGAAATCAAAGAAATCGTAGTGATATGTAAAAGCTGTAGGCAGTGATGTGTTTTGACATAGATAATTTCCAAGAGCCGATAATGTGTCACTGGATAAAAAATCCACTCCTGCCCTCGTTCTAAGTGCTGTAGTTTAGGTTGCAACATCATCTACACTAATATTTAGGACTTCCTTAAGCAGCATAACTCCGTGGTCTTCCACTTACGTGTTCATTGATAATTCAAAGAAATCGTAGTGATATGTAAAAGCTTTAGGCCGTGATGTGTTTTGACACAGATAATTTCCAAGAGCCGAGCATGTCTCGCTGGATTGAAAATTCAGTCCTGCCCTCGTTCTTAGCGCAGAAGCTTAGGTTTCAGCATCTTCTACACTAATATTTAGGCCTTCCTTAAGCAGGATAACTCCATGGTCGTCCACTTACGTTTTGATTGAGAATTCAAAGAAACCGCAGAGATATGTAAAAGCTGTTGGCCGTGATGTGTTTTGACATAGATAATTTCCAAGAGCCGAGCATGTCTCGCTGGATTAAAAATTCAGTCCTGCCGTCGTTCTAAGTGCTGAAGTTTAGGTTGCAACATCTTCTACACTAATATTTAGGCCTTCCTTAAGGAGGATAACTCCGTGTTCTTCCACTTACGTTTTCATTGATAATTCAAAGAAATCGTAGTGATATGTAAGAGATTTAGCCCGTGACGTGTTTTGAAATAGATAATTTCCAGGAGCCGAAAATGACTCGCTGGATTAAAAATTCAGTCCTCCCCTCGTTCTAAGCGCTGAAGTTTAGGTTTCAACATCTACACTACTATTTGGGCCATCCTTAAGCACGATAACTCCGTAGCCTTCAATTTACGTTTTCATAGAGAAATCAAAGAAATCGTAGTGATATGTAAAATTTTTAAGCCGTGACGTGTTTCAACATACATAATTTCCAAGGTGCCGAGCATCACACCCTGGATTAAAAATTCAGTCCTGAACTCGTTCCAAACGCTGAAGTTTAGGTTGCAACATCTTCAACGTTAATATTTAGGCCTTCCTTAAGCAGGTTAACACCATGGTCGTCCACTTACGTTTTCATTGCAATTCAAAGAAATCGTAGTGATATGTAAAAGATGTAGGCCGTGACGTGTTTTGACATAGATTTTTTCCAAGAACCGAGCATGTCACGCTGGCTTAGAAATTCAGACCTGCCCTCGTTCTAAGCGCTATGTTTAGGTTGCAACATTTTCAACACTAATATTTAGGCCTTCCTTAGGCAGGATAACTCCGTGGTCTTTCACTTACGTTTTCATTGAGAATTCAAAGAAATCGTACTGATATGTAAAAGCTGTAGGCCGTGACGTGTTTTGACATACATAATTTCCAAGAGCCGAGCATGTCTCGGTGAATACAAAATTCAGTCCTGCCCTCGTTCTAAGCGCTGAAGTTTAGGTTGCAACATCTTCTACACTAATATTTAGGCCTTCCTTAAGCAGGATAACTCCATGGTCGTCCACTTACGTTATGATTGAGAATTCAAAGTAACCGCAGAGATGTGTAAAAGCTGTTGGCCGTGACATGTTTTGACATAGATAATTTCCAGAGCCGAGCATGTCACGCTGCCCTGCCCTCGTTCTAAGCGCTAAGTTTAGGTTGCAACATTTTCTACACTAGTATTTAGGCCTTCCTTAGGCAGGATAACTCCGTGGTCTACCACTTACGTTTTCATTGAGAATTCAAAGAAATCGTAGTGATATGTAAAAGCTTTAGGCCGTGATGTGTTTTGACATAGATAATTTCCAAGAGCCGAGCATGTCTCGCTGGATTAAAAATTCAGTCCTGCCCTCGTTCTTAGCGCTGAAGTTTAGGTTGCAGCATCTTCTACACTAATATTTAGGTCTGTCTTAAGCACGATAACTCCGTGGTCTTCCACTTACGTTTTCATTGAGAATTCAAAAAAATCTTAGTGATATGTAAAACTTTAGGCCGTGACATGTTTTGACATAGATAATTTCCAAGAGCTGAGCATGTCTCGATGGATTAAAAATTCAGCCCTGCCCTCCTTTTAAGTGCTTAAGTTTAGGTTGCAACATCATCTACACTAATATTTAGGCCTTCCTTAAGCAGGATAACTCCGTGGTCTTTCACTTACGTTTTCATTGGGAACTCAAAGAAATCGTAGTGATATGTAAGAGATTTTCCCCGAGACGTGTTTTGACATAGATAATTTCCAAGAGCCGAAAATGTCTCACGGGATTAAAAATTCAGTCCTCCCCTCGTTCTAAGCGCTGAAGTTTAGGTTGCAACATCTACACTAATATTTGGGCCATCTTTAAGCAGGATCACTCCGTAGTCTTCAATTTACGTTTTCATAGAGAATTCAAAGAAATCGGAGTGATATGTAAAATTTTTAGGCCGTGACGTGTTTCAACATACATAATTTCCAAGGTGCCGAGCATCACACCCTGGATTTAAAATTCAGTCCTGAACTTGTTCCAAACGCTGAAGATTAAGTTACAACATCTTCAACGTTAATATTTAGGGCTTCCTTAAGCAGGATAACTCCATGGTCGTCCACTTACGTTTTCATTGAGAATTCAAAGAAATCGTAGTGATATGTAAAAGCAGTAGGCCGTGACGTGTTTTGACATAAATAATTTCCAGAGCCGAGCATGTCTCGCTGAAAAAAAATTCAGTCCTGGCCCTGTTCTAAGCGCTGAAGTTTAGGTTGCAACATCTTCTACACTAATATTTAGGCTTTCCTTAAGCAGGATAACTCCGTGGTCTTACACTTACATTTTCATTGAGAATTTAAAGAAATCGTAGTCATATGTAACAGATGTAGGCCGTGACGTGTTTTGACAGATTTTTTTCCAAGAGCCGAGCATGTCACGCTGGCTTAAAAATTCAGTCCTGCCCTCGATCTAAGCGCTGATGTTTAGGTTGCAACATTTTCTACAGTAATATTTAGGCCTTCCTTAGGCAGGATAACTCCGTGGTCTTCCACTTACGTTTTCATTGAGAATTCAAAGAAATCGTAGTGATATGTAAAAGCAGTAGGCCGTGACGTGTTTTGACATAGATAATTTCCAAGAGCCGATAATGTGTCACTGGATTAAAAATTCACTCCTGCCCTCGTTCTAAGTGCTGTAGTTTAGGTTGCATAATCATCTACACTAATATTTAGGACTTCCTTAAGCAGGATAACTCAGTGGTCTTCCACTTTCGGTTTCATTGAGAATTTAAAGAAATCGTAGTGATATGTAAAAGCTTTAGACCGTGACGTGTTTTGACATACATAATTTCCATGAGTCGAGCATGTCTCGCTGGATAAAACTTCGGTCTTGCCCTAGTTCTAAGCGCTGAAGTTCAGGTTGCAACATCTTCTACACTAATATTTAGGCCGTCATTAGCAGGATAACTCCGTGGTCTTCCACTTACGTTTTCATTGAGAATTCAAAGAAATCGTAGTGATATGTAAAAGCTGTAGGCAGTGATGTGTTTTGACATAGATAATTTCCAAGAGCCGATAATGTGTCACTGGATTAAAAATCCACTCCTGCTCTCGTTCTAAGTGCTGTAGTTTAGGTTGCAACATCATCTACACTAATATTTAGGACTTCCTTAAGCAGGATAACTCCATGGTCGTCCACTTACGTTTTCATTGAGAATTCAAAGAAATCGTAGTGATATGTAAAAGCTGTAGGCCGTGACGTGTTTTGACATAGATAATTTCCAAGAGGCGAGCATGTCTCGCTGGATTAAAAATTCAGTCCTGCCCTCGTTCTAAACGCTGAAGTTTAGGTTGCAACATCTTCTACACTAATAATTAGGCCTTCCTTAAGCAGGATAACTCCGTGGTCTTCCACTTACGTTTTCATTGAGAATTCAAAGAAATCGTAGTGATATGTAAAAGCTGTAGGCCGTGACGTGGTTTGACATAGATAATTTCCAAGAGGCGAGCATGTCTCGCTGGATTAAAAATTCAGTCCTGCCCTCGTTCTAAGCGCTGAAGTTTAGGTTGAAGCACCTTCTACACTAATATTTAATCCTTCCTTAAGCAGGATAACTCCGTGGTCTTCCACTTACGTTTTCATTGAGAATTCCAAGAAACCGTAGTGATATGTAAAAGCTGTAGGCCGTGACGTGTTTTGACATAAATAATTTCCAGAGCCGAGCATGTCTCGCTGAATAAAAAATTCAGTCCTGGCCCTGTTCTAAACGCTGAAGTTTAGGTTGCAACATCTTCTACACTAATATTTAGGCCTTCCTTAAGCAGGATAACTCCGTGGTCTTACACTTACATTTTCATTGAGAATTTAAAGAAATCGTAGTCATATGTAAAAGATGTAGGCCGTGACGTGTTTCGACAGATTTTTTTCCAAGAGCCGAGCATGTCACGCTGGCTTAAAAATTCAGTCCTGCCCTCGATCTAAGCGCTGATGTTTAGGTTGCAACATTTTCTACACTAATATTTTGGTCTTCCTTAGGCAGGATAACTCCGTGGTCTTCCAGTTACGGTTTCATTGAGAATTCAAAGAAATCGTAGTGATATGTAAAAGCTGTAGGCCGTGACGTGTTTTGACATAGATAATTTCCAGGAGCCGATAAAGTGTCACTGGATTAAAAATTCACTCCTGCCCTCGTTCTAAGTGCTGTAGTTTAGGTTGCATAATCATCTACACTAATATTTAGGACTTCCTTAATCAGGATAACTCAGTGGTCTTCCACTTTCGGTTTCATTGAGAATTTAAAGAAATCGTAGTGATATGTAAAAGCTTTAGACCGTGACGTGTTTTGACATACATAATTTCCATGAGGCAAGCATGTCACGCTGGCTTAAAAATTCAGTCCTGCCCTCGATCTAAGCGCTGATGTTTAGGTTGCAACATTTTCTACACTAATATTTAGGTCTTCCTTAAGCAGGATAACTCCGTGGTCTTTCACTTACATTTTCATTGAGAATTCAAAGAAATCGTAGTGATATGTAAAAGATGTAGGCCGTGACGTGTTTTTACATAGATTTTTTTCCATGAGGCGAGCATGTCTCGCTGGATAAAAATTCAGTCCTGCCCTAGTTCTAAGCGCTGAAGTTCAGGTTCCAGCATCTTCTACACTAATATTTAGGCCGTCATTAGCAGGATAACTCCGTGGTCTTCCACTTACGTTTTCATTGATAATTCAAAGAAATCGTGGTGGTATGTAAAAGCTTTAGGCCGTGATGGGTTTTGACATAGATAATTTCCAAGAGCCGAGCCTTACTCGCTGGATTAAAAATTCAGTCCTGCCCTCGTTCTTAGCGCAGAAGGTTAGGTTGCAGCATCTTCTACACTAATATTTAGGCCTCTCTTAAGCACGATAACTCCGTGGTCTTCCACTTACGTTTTCATTGAGAATTCAAAGAAATCTTAGTAATATGTAAAACTTTAGGCCGTGACATGTTTTTACATAGATAATTTCCAAGAGCTGAGCATGTCTCGATGGATTAAAAATTCAGTCCTGCCCTCGTCCTAAATGCTGAAGTTTAGGATGCAACATCTTCTACACTAATATTTAGGCCTTCCTTAAGCAGGATAACTCCGTGGTCTTCCACTTACGTTTTCATTGAGAATTCAAAGAAATCGTAGTGATATGTAAAAGATTTAGCCCGTGACGTGTTTTGACATAGATAATTTCCAAGAACCGAAAATATCTCGCTGGATTAAAATTCAGTCCTCCCCTCCTCCTAAGCGCTGAAGTTTAGGTTGCAACATCTACAATAATATTTTGGCCATCCTTAAGAAGGATAACTCCGTAGTCTCCAATTTACGTTTTCATAGAGAGTTCAATGAAATCGTAGTGATATGTAAAATTTTTAGGCCGTGACGTGTTTAGACATACATAATTTTCAAGGTGCCGAGCATCACTCCCTGGATTAAAAATCCAGTCCTGAACTCGTTCCAAACGCTGAAGTTTAGGTTGCAACATCCTCAACGTTAATATTTAAGCCTTCCTTAAGCAGGTTAACACCATGGTCGTCCGCTTACGTTTTCATTGAGAATTCAAAGAAATCGTAGTAATATGTAAAAGATGTAGGCCGTAACGTGTTTTGACATAGATTTTTTCCAAGAGCCGAGCATGTCACGCTGGCTTAAAAATACAGTCCTGCCCTCGTTCTAAGCGCTATGTTTAGGTTGCAACATTTTCTACGCTAATATTTAGGCCTTCCTTAGGCAGGATAAGTCCGTGGTCTTTCACTTACGTTTTTATTGAGAATTCAAAGAAATCGTAGTGATATGTAAAAGCTGTAGGCCGTGACGTGTTTTGACATAGACTTTTTTCCAAGATCCGAGCATGTACGCTGGCTTAAAAATTCAGTCCTCCCCGCGTTGTCAACGCTAAGTTTAGGTTGCAACATTTTCTACCCTAATATTTGGGCCTTTCTTAGGCAGGATAACTCCGTGGTCTTCCACTTACGTTTTCATTGACAATTCAAAGAAATCGAAGTGATATGTACAAGATTCAGCCCGTGACGTGTTTTGACATAGATAATTTCCAAGAGCCGAAAATGTCTCGCTGGATTAAAAATTCAGTCCTCCCCTCGTTCTAAGCGCTGAAATTTAGGTTGCAACATCTACACTAATATTTGGGCCATCCTTAAGCAGGATAACTCCGTAGTCTTCATTTTACGTTTTCATAGAGAATTCAAAGAAATCGTAGTATTATGTAATATTTTTAGGCCGTGACGTGTTTCAACATACATAATTTCCAAGGTGCCGAGCATCACACCCTGGAATAAAAATTCAGTCCTGAACTCGTTCCAAACGCTGAAGTTTAGGTTGCAACATCTTCAACGTTAATATTTAGACCTTCCTTAAGCAGGATAACTCCATGGTCGTCCACTTACGTTTTCATTGTGAATTCAAAGAAATCATAGTGATATGTAAAAGCTTTAGGCCGTGATGTGTTTTGACATAGATAATTTCCAAGAGCCGAGCATGTCTCCCTGAATTAAAAATTCAGTCCTGCCCTCGTTCTTAGCTCTGAAGTTTAGGTTGCAGCATTTTCTACACTAATATTTAGGTCTCTCTTAAGCACGACAACTCCGTGGTCTTCCAATTACGTTTTCATTGAGAATTCAAAGAAATCTTAGTGATATGTAAAACTTTAGGCCGTGACATGTTTTGACATAGATAATTTCCAAGAGCTGAGCATGTCTCGATGGATTAAAAATTCAACCCTGCCCTCGTTCTAAGTGCTGAAGTTTAGGTTGCAGCATCTTCTACACTAATATTTAGGCCTTCCTTAAGGAGGATAACTCCGTGTTCTTCCACTTACGTTTTCATTGATAATTCAAAGAAATCGTAGTGATATGTAAGAGATTTAGCCCGTGACGTGTTTTGAAATAGATAATTTCCAAGAGCCGAAAATGTCTCGCTGGATTAAAAATTCAGTCCTCCCCTCGTTCTAAGCGCTGAAGTTTAGGTTTCAACATCTACACTACTATTTGGGCCATCCTTAAGCACGATAACTCCGTAGCCTTCAATTTACGTTTTCATAGAGAAATCAAAGAAATCGTAGTGATATGTAAAATTTTTAAACCGTGACGTGTTTCAACATACATAATTTCCAAGGTGCCGAGCATCACACCCTGGATAAAAATTCAGTCCTGAACTCGTTCCAAACGCTGAAGTTTAGGTTGCAACATCTTCAACGTTAATATTTATTCCTTCCTTAAGAAGGTTAACACCATGGTCGTCCACTTACGTTTTCATTGCAATTCAAAGAAATCGTAGTGATATGTAAAAGATGTAGGCCGTGACGTGTTTTGACATAGATTTTTTCCAAGAGCCGAGCATGTCACGCTGGCTTAGAAATTCAGACCTGCCCTCGTTCTAAGCGCTATGTTTAGGTTGCAACATTTTCTACACTAATATTTAGGCCTTCCTTAGGCAGGATAACTCCGTGGTCTTTCACTTACGTTTTCATTGAGAATTCAAAGAAATCGTACTGATATGTAAAAGCTGTAGGCCGTGACGTGTTTTGACATACATAATTTCCAAGAGCCGAGCATGTCTCGGTGAATACAAAATTCAGTCCTGCCCTCGTTCTAAGCGCTGAAGTTTAGGTTGCAACATTTTCTACACTAGTATTTAGGCCTTCCTTAGGCAGGATAACTCCGTGGTCTACCACTTACGTTTTCATTGAGAATTCAAAGAAATCGTAGTGATATGTAAAAGCTTTAGGCCGTGATGTGTTTTGACATAGATAATTTCCAAGAGCCGAGCATGTCTCGCTGGATTAAAAATTCAGTCCTGCCCTCGTTCTTAGCGCTGAAGTTTAGGTTGCAGCATCTTCTACACTAATATTTAGGTCTCTCTTAAGCACGATAACTCCGTGGTCTTCCACTTACGTTTTCATTGAGAATTCAAAAAAATCTTAGTGATATGTAAAACTTTAGGCCGTGACATGTTTTGACATAGATAATTTCCAAGAGCTGAGCATGTCTCGATGGATTAAAAATTCAGCCCTGCCCTCCTTCTAAGTGCTTAAGTTTAGGTTGGAACATCATCTACACTAATATTTAGGCCTTCCTTAAGCAGGATAACTCCGTGGTCTTTCACTTACGTTTTCATTGGGAACTCAAAGAAATCGTAGTGATATGTAAGAGATTTTCCCCGAGACGTGTTTTGACATAGATAATTTCCAAGAGCCGAAAATGTCTCACGGGATTAAAAATTCAGTCCTCCCCTCGTTCTAAGCGCTGAAGTTTAGGTTGCAACATCTACACTAATATTTGGGCCATCTTTAAGCAGGATCACTCCGTAGTCTTCAATTTACGTTTTCATAGAGAATTCAAAGAAATCGGAGTGATATGTAAAATTTTTAGGCCGTGACGTGTTTCAACATACATAATTTCCAAGGTGCCGAGCATCACACCCTGGATTTAAAATTCAGTCCTGAACTTGTTCCAAACGCTGAAGATTAAGTTACAACATCTTCAACGTTAATATTTAGGCCTTCCTTAAGCAGGATAACTCCATGGTCGTCCACTTACGTTTTCATTGAGAATTTAAAGAAATCGTAGTCATATGTAACAGATGTAGGCCGTGACGTGTTTTGACAGATTTTTTTCCAAGAGCCGAGCATGTCACGCTGGCTTAAAAATTCAGTCCTGCCCTCGATCTAAGCGCTGATGTTTAGGTTGCAACATTTTCTACAGTAATATTTAGGCCTTCCTTAGGCAGGATAACTCCGTGGTCTTCCACTTACGTTTTCATTGAGAATTCAAAGAAATCGTAGTGATATGTAAAAGCAGTAGGCCGTGACGTGTTTTGACATAGATAATTTCCAAGAGGCGAGCATGTCTCGCTGGATTAAAAATTCAGTCCTGCCCTCGTTCTAAACGCTGAAGTTTAGGTTGGAACATCTTCTACACTAATATTTAGGCCTTCCTTAAGCAGGATAACTCCGTGGTCTTCCACTTACGTTTTCATTGAGAATTCCAAGAAACCGTAGTGATATGTAAAAGCTGTAGGCCGTGACGTGTTTTGACATAAATAATTTCCAGAGCCGAGCATGTCTCGCTGAAAAAAAATTCAGTCCTGGCCCTGTTCTAAGCTCTGAAGTTTAGGTTGCAACATCTTCTACACTAATATTTAGGCCTTCCTTAAGCAGGATAACTCCGTGGTCTTACACTTACATTTTCATTGAGAATTTAAAGAAATCGTAGTCATATGTAACAGATGTAGGCCGTGACGTGTTTTGACAGATTTTTTTCCAAGAGCCGAGCATGTCACGCTGGCTTAAAAATTCAGTCCTGCCCTCGATCTAAGCGCTGATGTTTAGGTTGCAACATTTTCTACAGTAATATTTAGGCCTTCCTTAGGCAGGATAACTCCGTGGTCTTCCACTTACGTTTTCATTGAGAATTCAAAGAAATCGTAGTGATATGTAAAAGCAGTAGGCCGTGACGTGTTTTGACATAGATAATTTCCAAGAGCCGATAATGTGTCACTGGATTAAAAATTCACTCCTGCCCTCGTTCTAAGTGCTGTAGTTTAGGTTGCATAATCATCTACACTAATATTTAGGACTTCCTTAAGCAGGATAACTCAGTGGTCTTCCACTTTCGGCTTCATTGAGAATTTAAAGAAATCGTAGTGATATGTAAAAGCTTTAGACCGTGACGTGTTTTGACAAACATAATTTCCATGAGGCGAGCATGTCTCGCTGGATAAAACTTCGGTCTTGCCCTAGTTCTAAGCGCTGAAGTTCAGGTTGCAACATCTTCTACACTAATATTTAGGCCGTCATTAGCAGGATAACTCCGTGGTCTTCCACTTACGTTTTCATTGAGAATTCAAAGAAATCGTAGTGATATGTAAAAGCTGTAGGCAGTGATGTGTTTTGACATAGATAATTTCCAAGAGCCGATAATGTGTCACTGGATTAAAAATCCACTCCTGCTCTCGTTCTAAGTGCTGTAGTTTAGGTTGCAACATCATCTACACTAATATTTAGGACTTCCTTAAGCAGGATAACTCCATGGTCGTCCACTTACGTTTTCATTGAGAATTCAAAGAAATCGTAGTGATATGTAAAAGCTGTAGGCCGTGACGTGTTTTGACATAGATAATTTCCAAGAGGCGAGCATGTCTCGCTGGATTAAAAATTCAGTCCTGCCCTCGTTCTAAACGCTGAAGATTAGGTTGCAACATCTTCTACACTAATATTTAGGCCTTCCTTAAGCAGGATAACTCCGTGGTCTTCCACTTACGTTTTCATTGAGAATTCAAAGAAATCGTAGTGATATGTAAAAGCTGTAGGCCGTGACGTGGTTTGACATAGATAATTTCCAAGAGGCGAGCATGTCTCGCTGGATTAAAAATTCAGTCCTGCCCTCGTTCTAAACGCTGAAGTTTAGGTTGCAACATCTTCTACACTAATATTTAGGCCTTCCTTAAGCAGGATAACTCCGTGGTCTTCCACTTACGTTTTCATTGAGAATTCAAAGAAATCGTAGTGATATGTAAAAGCTGTAGGCCGTGACGTGGTTTGACATAGATAATTTCCAAGAGGCGAGCATGTCTCGCTGGATTAAAAATTCAGTCCTGCCCTCGTTCTAAGCGCTGAAGTTTAGGTTGAAGCACCTTCTACACTAATATTTAATCCTTCCTTAAGCAGGATAACTCCGTGGTCTTCCACTTACGTTTTCATTGAGAATTCCAAGAAACCGTAGTGATATGTAAAAGCTGTAGGCCGTGACGTGTTTTGACATAAATAATTTCCAGAGCCGAGCATGTCTCGCTGAATAAAAAATTCAGTCCTGGCCCTGTTCTAAACGCTGAAGTTTAGGTTGCAACATCTTCTACACTAATATTTAGGCCTTCCTTAAGCAGGATAACTCCGTGGTCTTACACTTACATTTTCATTGAGAATTTAAAGAAATCGTAGTCATATGTAAAAGATGTAGGCCGTGACGTGTTTCGACAGATTTTTTTCCAAGAGCCGAGCATGTCACGCTGGCTTAAAAATTCAGTCCTGCCCTCGATCTAAGCGCTGATGTTTAGGTTGCAACATTTTCTACACTAATATTTTGGTCTTCCTTAGGCAGGATAACTCCGTGGTCTTCCAGTTACGTTTTCATTGAGAATTCAAAGAAATCGTAGTGATATGTAAAAGCTGTAGGCCGTGACGTGTTTTGACATAGATAATTTCCAGGAGCCGATAAAGTGTCACTGGATTAAAAATTCACTCCTGCCCTCGTTCTAAGTGCTGTAGTTTAGGTTGCATAATCATCTACACTAATATTTAGGACTTCCTTAATCAGGATAACTCAGTGGTCTTCCACTTTCGGTTTCATTGAGAATTTAAAGAAATCGTAGTGATATGTAAAAGCTTTAGACCGTGACGTGTTTTGACATACATAATTTCCATGAGGCAAGCATGTCACGCTGGCTTAAAAATTCAGTCCTGCCCTCGATCTAAGCGCTGATGTTTAGGTTGCAACATTTTCTACACTAATATTTAGGTCTTCCTTAAGCAGGATAACTCCGTGGTCTTTCACTTACATTTTCATTGAGAATTCAAAGAAATCGTAGTGATATGTAAAAGATGTAGGCCGTGACGTGTTTTTACATAGATTTTTTTCCATGAGGCGAGCATGTCTCGCTGGATAAAAATTCAGTCCTGCCCTAGTTCTAAGCGCTGAAGTTCAGGTTGCAGCATCTTCTACACTAATATTTAGGCCGTCATTAGCAGGATAACTCCGTGGTCTTCCACTTACGTTTTCATTGATAATTCAAAGAAATCGTGGTGGTATGTAAAAGCTTTAGGCCGTGATGGGTTTTGACATAGATAATTTCCAAGAGCCGAGCCTTACTCGCTGGATTAAAAATTCAGTCCTGCCCTCGTTCTTAGCGCAGAAGGTTAGGTTGCAGCATCTTCTACACTAATATTTAGGCCTCTCTTAAGCACGATAACTCCGTGGTCTTCCACTTACGTTTTCATTGAGAATTCAAAGAAATCTTAGTAATATGTAAAACTTTAGGCCGTGACATGTTTTTACATAGATAATTTCCAAGAGCTGAGCATGTCTCGATGGATTAAAAATTCAGTCCTGCCTCGTCCTAAATGCTGAAGTTTAGGATGCAACATCTTCTACACTAATATTTAGGCCTTCCTTAAGCAGGATAACTCCGTGGTCTTCCACTTACGTTTTCATTGAGAATTCAAAGAAATCGTAGTGATATGTAAAAGATTTAGCCCGTGACGTGTTTTGACATAGATAATTTCCAAGAACCGAAAATATCTCGCTGGATTAAAATTCAGTCCTCCCCTCCTCCTAAGCGCTGAAGTTTAGGTTGCAACATCTACAATAATATTTTGGCCATCCTTAAGAAGGATAACTCCGTAGTCTCCAATTTACGTTTTCATAGAGAGTTCAATGAAATCGTAGTGATATGTAAAATTTTTAGGCCGTGACGTGTTTAGACATACATAATTTTCAAGGTGCCGAGCATCACTCCCTGGATTAAAAATCCAGTCCTGAACTCGTTCCAAACGCTGAAGTTTAGGTTGCAACATCCTCAACGTTAATATTTAAGCCTTCCTTAAGCAGGTTAACACCATGGTCGTCCGCTTACGTTTTCATTGAGAATTCAAAGAAATCGTAGTAATATGTAAAAGATGTAGGCCGTAACGTGTTTTGACATAGATTTTTTCCAAGAGCCGAGCATGTCACGCTGGCTTAAAAATACAGTCCTGCCCTCGTTCTAAGCGCTATGTTTAGGTTGCAACATTTTCTACGCTAATATTTAGGCCTTCCTTAGGCAGGATAAGTCCGTGGTCTTTCACTTACGTTTTTATTGAGAATTCAAAGAAATCGTAGTGATATGTAAAAGCTGTAGGCCGTGACGTGTTTTGACATAGACTTTTTTCCAAGATCCGAGCATGTACGCTGGCTTAAAAATTCAGTCCTCCCCGCGTTCTCAACGCTAAGTTTAGGTTGCAACATTTTCTACCCTAATATTTGGGCCTTTCTTAGGCAGGATAACTCCGTGGTCTTCCACTTACGTTTTCATTGACAATTCAAAGAAATCGAAGTGATATGTACAAGATTCAGCCCGTGACGTGTTTTGACATAGATAATTTCCAAGAGCCGAAAATGTCTCGCTGGATTAAAAATTCAGTCCTCCCCTCGTTCTAAGCGCTGAAGTTTAGGTTGCAACATCTACACTAATATTTGGGCCATCCTTAAGCAGGATAACTCCGTAGTCTTCATTTTACGTTTTCATAGAGAATTCAAAGAAATCGTAGTATTATGTAATATTTTTAGGCCGTGACGTGTTTCAACATACATAATTTCCAAGGTGCCGAGCATCACACCCTGGAATAAAAATTCAGTCCTGAACTCGTTCCAAACGCTGAAGTTTAGGTTGCAACATCTTCAACGTTAATATTTAGACCTTCCTTAAGCAGGATAACTCCATGGTCGTCCACTTACGTTTTCATTGTGAATTCAAAGAAATCATAGTGATATGTAAAAGCTTTAGGCCGTGATGTGTTTTGACATAGATAATTTCCAAGAGCCGAGCATGTCTCCCTGAATTAAAAATTCAGTCCTGCCCTCGTTCTTAGCTCTGAAGTTTAGGTTGCAGCATTTTCTACACTAATATTTAGGTCTCTCTTAAGCACGACAACTCCGTGGTCTTCCAATTACGTTTTCATTGAGAATTCAAAGAAATCTTAGTGATATGTAAAACTTTAGGCCGTGACATGTTTTGACATAGATAATTTCCAAGAGCTGAGCATGTCTCGATGGATTAAAAATTCAACCCTGCCCTCGTTCTAAGTGCTGAAGTTTAGGTTGCAGCATCTTCTACACTAATATTTAGGCCTTCCTTAAGGAGGATAACTCCGTGTTCTTCCACTTACGTTTTCATTGATAATTCAAAGAAATCGTAGTGATATGTAAGAGATTTAGCCCGTGACGTGTTTTGAAATAGATAATTTCCAAGAGCCGAAAATGTCTCGCTGGATTAAAAATTCAGTCCTCCCCTCGTTCTAAGCGCTGAAGTTTAGGTTTCAACATCTACACTACTATTTGGGCCATCCTTAAGCACGATAACTCCGTAGCCTTCAATTTACGTTTTCATAGAGAAATAAAAGAAATCGTAGTGATATGTAAAATTTTTAAACCGTGACGTGTTTCAACATACATAATTTCCAAGGTGCCGAGCATCACACCCTGGATTAAAAATTCAGTCCTGAACTCGTTCCAAACGCTGAAGTTTAGGTTGCAACATCTTCAACGTTAATATTTATTCCTTCCTTAAGCAGGTTAACACCATGGTCGTCCACTTACGTTTTCATTGCAATTCAAAGAAATCGTAGTGATATGTAAAAGATGTAGGCCGTGACGTGTTTTGACATAGATTTTTTCCAAGAGCCGAGCATGTCACGCTGGCTTAGAAATTCAGACCTGCCCTCGTTCTAAGCGCTATGTTTAGGTTGCAACATTTTCTACACTAATATTTAGGCCTTCCTTAGGCAGGATAACTCCGTGGTCTTTCACTTACGTTTTCATTGAGAATTCAAAGAAATCGTACTGATATGTAAAAGCTGTAGGCCGTGACGTGTTTTGACATACATAATTTCCAAGAGCCGAGCATGTCTCGGTGAATACAAAATTCAGTCCTGCCCTCGTTCTAAGCGCTGAAGTTTAGGTTGCAACATTTTCTACACTAGTATTTAGGCCTTCCTTAGGCAGGATAACTCCGTGGTCTACCACTTACGTTTTCATTGAGAATTCAAAGAAATCGTAGTGATATGTAAAAGCTTTAGGCCGTGATGTGTTTTGACATAGATAATTTCCAAGAGCCGAGCATGTCTCGCTGGATTAAAAATTCAGTCCTGCCCTCGTTCTTAGCGCTGAAGTTTAGGTTGCAGCATCTTCTACACTAATATTTAGGTCTCTCTTAAGCACGATAACTCCGTGGTCTTCCACTTACGTTTTCATTGAGAATTCAAAAAAATCTTAGTGATATGTAAAACTTTAGGCCGTGACATGTTTGGACATAGATAATTTCCAAGAGCTGAGCATGTCTCGATGGATTAAAAATTCAGCCCTGCCCTCCTTCTAAGTGCTTAAGTTTAGGTTGCAACATCATCTACACTAATATTTAGGCCTTCCTTAAGCAGGATAACTCCGTGGTCTTTCACTTACGTTTTCATTGGGAACTCAAAGAAATCGTAGTGATATGTAAGAGATTTTCCCCGAGACGTGTTTTGACATAGATAATTTCCAAGAGCCGAAAATGTCTCACGGGATTAAAAATTCAGTCCTCCCCTCGTTCTAAGCGCTGAAGTTTAGGTTGCAACATCTACACTAATATTTGGGCCATCTTTAAGCAGGATCACTCCGTAGTCTTCAATTTACGTTTTCATAGAGAATTCAAAGAAATCGGAGTGATATGTAAAATTTTTAGGCCGTGACGTGTTTCAACATACATAATTTCCAAGGTGCCGAGCATCACACCCTGGATTTAAAATTCAGTCCTGAACTTGTTCCAAACGCTGAAGATTAAGTTACAACATCTTCAACGTTAATATTTAGGCCTTCCTTAAGCAGGATAACTCCATGGTCGTCCACTTACGTTTTCATTGAGAATTCAAAGAAATCGTAGTGATATGTAAAAGCTGTAGGCCGTGACGTGTTTTGACATAGATAATTTCCAAGAGGCGAGCATGTCTCGCTGGATTAAAAATTCAGTCCTGCCCTCGTTCTAAACGCTGAAGTTTAGGTTGGAACATCTTCTTCACTAATATTTAGGCCTTCCTTAAGCAGGATAACTCCGTGGTCTTCCACTTACGTTTTCATTGAGAATTCCAAGAAACCGTAGTGATATGTAAAAGCTTTAGGCCGTGACGTGTTTTGACATAAATAATTTCCAGAGCCGAGCATGTCTCGCTGAAAAAAAATTCAGTCCTGGCCCTGTTCTAAGCTCTGAAGTTTAGGTTGCAACATCTTCTACACTAATATTTAGGCCTTCCTTAAGCAGGATAACTCCGTGGTCTTACACTTACATTTTCATTGAGAATTTAAAGAAATCGTAGTCATATGTAACAGATGTAGGCCGTGACGTGTTTTGACAGATTTTTTTCCAAGAGCCGAGCATGTCACGCTGGCTTAAAAATTCAGTCCTGCCCTCGATCTAAGCGCTGATGTTTAGGTTGCAACATTTTCTACAGTAATATTTAGGCCTTCCTTAGGCAGGACAACTCCGTGGTCTTCCACTTACGTTTTCATTGAGAATTCAAAGAAATCGTAGTGATATGTAAAAGCAGTAGGCCGTGACGTGTTTTGACATAGATAATTTCCAAGAGCCGATAATGTGTCACTGGATTAAAAATTCACTCCTGCCCTCGTTCTAAGTGCTGTAGTTTAGGTTGCATAATCATCTACACTAATATTTAGGACTTCCTTAAGCAGGATAACTCAGTGGTCTTCCACTTTCGGCTTCATTGAGAATTTAAAGAAATCGTAGTGATATGTAAAAGCTTTAGACCGTGACGTGTTTTGACATACATAATTTCCATGAGGCGAGCATGTCTCGCTGGATAAAACTTCGGTCTTGCCCTAGTTCTAAGCGCTGAAGTTCAGGTTGCAACATCTTCTACACTAATATTTAGGCCGTCATTAGCAGGATAACTCCGTGGTCTTCCACTTACGTTTTCATTGATAATTGAAAGAAATCGTAGTGGTATGTAAAAGCTTTAGGCCGTGATGGGTTTTGACATACGTAATTTCCAAGAGCCGAGCCTGACTCGCTGGATTAAAAATTCAGTCCTGCCCTCGTTCTTAGCGCAGAAGGTTAGGTTGCAGCATCTTCTACACTAATAATTAGGCCTCTCTTAAGCACGATAACTCCGTGGTCTTCCACTTACGTTTTCATTGAGAATTCAAAGGAATCTTAGTAATATGTAAAACTTTAGGCCGTGACATGTTTTTACATAGATAATTTCCAAGAGCTGAGCATGTCTCGATGGATTAAAAATTCAGTCCTGCCCTCGTCCTAAATGCTGAAGTTTAGGATGCAACATCTTCTACACTAATATTTGGCCTTCCTTAAGCAGGATAACTCCATGGTCTTCCACTTACGTTTTCATTGAGAATTCAAAGAAATCGTAGTGATATGTAAAAGATTTAGCACGTGACGTGTTTTGACATAGATAATTTCCAAGAGCCGAAAATATCTCGCTGGATTAAAATTCAGTCCTCCCCTCCTCCTAAGCGCTGAAGTTTAGGTTGCAACATCTACAATAATATTTTGGCCATCCTTAAGAAGGATAACTCCGTAGTCTCCAATTTGCGTTTTCATAGAGAGTTCAAAGAAATCGTAGTGATATGTAAAATTTTTAGGCCGTGACGTGTTTAGACATACATAATTTTCAAGGTGCCGAACATCACTCCCTGGATTAAAAATCCAGTCCTGAACTCGTTCCAAACGCTGAAGTTTAGGTTGCAACATCTTCAACGTTAATATTTAGGCCTTCCTTAAGCAGGTTAACACCATGGTCGTCCACTTACGTTTTCATTGAGAATTCAAAGAAATCGTAGTAATATGTAAAAGATGTAGGCCGTGACGTGTTTTGACATAGATAATTTCCAAGAGCCGAAAATGTCTCGCTGGATTAAAAATTCAGTCCTCCCCTCGTTCTAAGCGCTGAAGTTTAGGTTGCAACATCTACACTAATATTTGGGCCATCCTTAAGCAGGATAACTCCGTAGTCTTCATTTTACGTTTTCATAGAGAATTCAAAGAAATCGTAGTATTATGTAATATTTTTAGGCCGTGACGTGTTTCAACATACATAATTTCCAAGGTACCGAGCATCACACCCTGGAATAAAAATTCAGTCCTGAACTCGTTCCAAACGCTGAAGTTTAGGTTGCAACATCTTCAACGTTAATATTTAGGCCTTCCTTAAGCAGGATAACTCCATGGTCGTCAACTTACGTCATGATTGAGAATTCAAAGAACCCTCAGAGATATGTAAAAGCTATTGGCCGTGACATGTTTTGACATAGATAATTTCCAGAGCCGAGCATATCACGCTGGATTAAAAATTCAGTCCTGCCCTTGTTCTAAGCGCTGAAGTTTAGGTTGCAACATTTTCTACACTAATATTTAGGCCTTCCTTAGGCAGCATAACTCCGTGGTCTTCCACTTACGTTTTCATTGAGAATTCAAAGAAATCGTAGTGATATGTAAAAGCTTTAGGCCGTGATGTGTTTTGACATAGATAATTTCCAAGAGCCGAGCATGTCTCGCTGGATTAAAAATTCAGTCCTGCCCTCGTTCTTAGCTCTGAAGTTTAGGTTGCAGCATCTTCTACACTAATATTTAGGTCTCTCTTAAGCACGACAACTCCGTGGTCTTCCACTTACGTTTTCATTGAGAATTCAAAGAAATCTTAGTGATATGTAAAACTTTAGGCCGTGACATGTTTTGACATAGATAATTTCCAAGAGCTGAGCATGTCTCGATGGATTAAAAATTCAGCCCTGCCCTCGTTCTAAGTGCTGAAGTTTAGGTTGCAACATCTTCTACAATAATATTTAGGCCTTCCTTAAGCAGGATAACTCCGTGGTCTTCCACTTACGTTTTCATTGAGAATTCAAAGAGATCGTAGTGATATGTAAGAGATTTAGCCCGTGACGTGTTTTGACATAGATAATTTCCAAGAGCCGAAAATGTCTCACGGGATTAAAAATTCAGTCCTCCCCTCGTTCTAAGCGCTGAAGTTTTGGTTGCAACATCTACACTAATATTTGACCCATCCTTAAGCAGGATAACTCCGTTGTCTTCAATTTACGTTTTCATAGAGAATTCGAAGAAATCGTAGTGATATGTAAAATTTTTAGGCCGTGACGAGTTTCAACATACATAATTTCCAAGGTGCCGAGCATCACACCCTGGATTAAAAATTCAGTCCTGAACTCGTACCAAACGCTGAAGTTTAGGTTGAAAAATCTTCAACGTTAATATTTAGGCCTTCCATAAGCGGGATAACTCCATAGTCGTCCACTTACGTTTTCATTGAGAATTCAAAGAAATCGTAGTGATATGTAAAAGCTGTAGGCCGTGACGTGTTTTGACATAGATAATTTCCAAGAGGCGAGCATGTCTCGCTGGATTAAAAATTCAGTCCTGCCCTCGTTCTAAGCGCTGAAGATTAGGCTGCATAATCATCTACACTAATATTTAGGACTTCCTTAAGCAGGATAACTCAGTGGTCTTCCACTTACGTTTTCATTGAGAATTCAAAGAAATCGTAGTGATATGTAAAAGCTGTAGGCCGTGACGTGTTTTGACATAGATAATTTCCAAGAGCCGAGCGTGTCTCGCTGAATACAAAATTCAGTCCTGCCCTCGTTCTAAGCGCTGAAGTTTAGGTTGCTACATCTTCTACACTAATATTTAGGCCTTCCTTAAGCAGGACAACTCCGTGGTCTTTCACTTACATTTTCATTGAGAATTCAAAGAAATCGTAGTGATATGTAAAAGATGTAGGCCGTGACGTGTTTTTACAAAGATTTTTTCCAAGAGCCGAGCATGTCACGCTGGCTTAAAAATTCAGTCCTGCCCTCGTTCTAAGCGCTGATGTTTAGGTTGCAACATTTTCTACACTAATATTTAGGCCTTCCTTAGGCAGGATAACTCCGTGGTCTTTCACTTACGTTTTCATTGAGAATTCAAAGAAATCGTAGTAATATATAAAAGCCGTAGGCCGTGACGTGTTTTGACATAGGCCTACATAATTTCCAAGAGCCGAGCATGTCTCGGTGAATACAAAATTCAATCCTGCCCTCGTTCTAAGCGCTGAAGTTTAGGTTGCAACATCTTCTACACTAATATTTAGGCCTTCCTTAAGCAGGATAACTCCATGGTCGTCCACTTACGTTATGATTGAGAATTCAAAGAAACCGCAGAGATGTGTAAAAGCTGTTGGCCGTGACATGTTTTGACATAGATAATTTCCAGAGCCGAGCATGTCACGCTGCCCTGCCCTCGTTCTAAGCGCTAAGTTTAGGTTGCAACGTTTTCTACACTAATATTTAGGCCTTCCTTAGGCAGGATAACTCCGTGGTCTACCACTTACGTTTTCATTGAGAATTCAAAGAAATCGTAGTGATATGTAAAAGCTTTAGGCCGTGATGTGTTTTGACAGGTTATCCAGAAAGTAAGGAACGTTTCCACCTGATGCCGCCAGGCGCGCGCCAATAGCGTATACAATGTGGTGCTCGTACTCGGCAACTCAGTCAGCGTCCAGCTGTGCCAACGGGAACATCTCTGCGCTGCCCCTTTTTTTATTATTCAAATTTGAAATGTGTGCTGCAATCCAAAGTCCCGCCAGTTGTGAGGTGCGGTATGTGATTCGTTTTTTGTTGGCAAAAAACTTAAAACCAATAGAAATTCATCGGGAACTGTGTGAAGTGTACAGGAACAATGTAATGAGTGTGTCAGGAAGTGGTGTATTCAGTTTAAAAATGGGCGAACAAACGTTCATGATGAAGAGAAGAGTGAACGTCCGAGCATTGTGACTGACGATCTGGTCGCCCAAGTTGACGAAAAGATTCGTGAAAACCGCCGTTTCACAATAACTGAGCTTTCTCTGTGTTTCCCACAAGTTTCATGGACTTTATTTTTTGAAATTGTTTCACAGAAGCTTCACGACGATGAGGAGCTCCAGGTACGCGTCACTGAGTGGCGGCAGAATTCTATGACACAGGAATTTCAAAGCTTGTCCACCACTTGATAAGTGCCTGAATTTGTATGGTGATTATGTTGGAAAGTAGTATTTTAGTCCCTCTTTCACATGTATATAATAAAATGTTTTTCTTGTACTTGGTTTTTTTTAAATTCCAAAACGTTCCTTACTTTCTGGATAACCCTCGTAGATAATTTCCAAGAGCCGAGCATGTCTCGCTGGATAAAAAATTCAGCCCTGCCCTCCTTCTAAGTGCTTAAGTTTAGGTTGCAACATCATCTACACTAATATTTAGGCCTTCCTTAAGCAGGATAACTCCGTGGTCTTTCACTTACGTTTTCATTGAGAATTCAAAGAAATCGTAGTGATATGTAAGAGATTTTGCCCGAGACGTGTTTTGACATAGATAATTTCCAAGAGCCGAAAATGTCTCACGGGATTAAAAATTCAGTCCTCCCCTCGTTCTAAGCGCTGAAGTTTAGGTTGCAACATCTACACTAATATTTGGGCCATCTTTAAGCAGGATAACTCCGTAGTCTTCAATTTACGTTTTCATAGAGAATTCAAAGAAATCGGAGTGATATGTAAAATTTTTAGGCCGTGACGTGTTTCAACATACATAATTTCCAAGGTGCCGAGCATCACACCCTGGATTTAAAATTCAGTCCTGAACTGGTTCCAAACGCTGAAGATTAAGTTGCAACATCTTCAACGTTAATATTTAGGCCTTCCTTAAGCAGGATAACTCCATGGTCGTCCACTTACGTTTTCATTGAGAATTCAAAGAAATCCTAGTGATATGTAAAAGCTGTAGGCCGTGACGTGTTTTGACATAGATAATTTCCAAGAGGCGAGCATGTCTCGCTGGATTAAAAATTCAGTCCTGCCCTCGTTCTAAACGCTGAAGTTTAGGTTGCAACATCTTCTACACTAATATTTAGGCCTTCCTTAAGCAGGATAACTCCGTGGTCTTCCACTTACGTTTTCATTGAGAATTCCAAGAAACCGTAGTGATATGTAAAAGCTGTAGGCCGTGACGTGTTTTGACATAAATAATTTCCAGAGCCGAGCATGTCTCGCTGAATAAAAAATTCAGTCCTGGCCCTGTTCTACGCGCTGAAGTTTAGGTTGCAACATCTTCTACACTAATATTTAGGCCTTCCTTAAGCAGGATAACTCCGTGGTCTTACACTTACATTTTCATTGAAAATTTAAAGAAATCGTAGTCATATGTAAAAGATGTAGGCCGTGACGTGTTTTGACAGATTTTTTTCCAAGAGCCGAGCATGTCACGCTGGCTTAAAAATTCAGTCCTCCCCTCGATCTAAGCGCTGATGTTTAGGTTGGAACATTTTCTACAGTAATATTTAGGCCTTCCTTAGGCAGGATAACTCCGTGGTCTTCCACTTACGTTTTCATTGAGAATTCAAAGAAATCGTAGTGATATGTAAAAGCAGTAGGCCGTGACGTGTTTTGACATAGATAATTTCCAAGAGCCGATAATGTGTCACTGGATTAAAAATTCACTCCTGCCCTCGTTCTAAGTGCTGTAGTTTAGGTTGCATAATCATCTACACTAATATTTAGGACTTCCTTAAGCAGGATAACTCAGTGGTCATCCACTTTCGGTTTCATTGAGAATTTAAAGAAATCGTAGTGATATGTAAAAGCTTTAGACCGTGACGTGTTTTGACATACATAATTTCCATGAGGCGAGCATGTCTCGCTGGATAAAAATTCGGTCTTGTCCTAGTTCTAAGCGCTGAAGTTCAGGTTGCAACATCTTCTACACTAATATTTAGGCCGTCATTAGCAGGATAACTCCGTGGTCTTCCACTTACGTTTTCATTGATAATTGAAAGAAATCGTAGTGGTATGTAAAAGCTTTAGGCCGTGATGGGTTTTGACATACGTAATTTCCAAGAGCCGACCCTGACTCGCTGGATTAAAAATTCAGTCCTGCCCTCGCTCTTAGCGCAGAAGGTTAGGTTGCAGCATCTTCTACACTAATATTTAGGCCTCTCTTAAGCACGATAACTCCGTGGTCTTCCACTTACGTTTTCATTGAGAATTCAAAGAAATCGTAGTGATATGTAAAAGATTTAGCACGTGACGTGTTTTGACATAGATAATTTCCAAGAGCCGAAAATATCTCGCTGGATTTAAATTCAGTCCTCCCCTCCTCCTAAGCGCTGAAGTTTAGGTTGCAACATCTACAATATTATTTTGGCCATCCTTAAGAAGGATAACTCCGTAGTCTCCAATTTGCGTTTTCATAGAGAGTTCAAAGAAATCGTAGTGATATGTAAAATTTTTAGGCCGTGACGTGTTTAGACATACATAATTTTCAAGGTGCCGAGCATCACTCCCTGGATTAAAAATCCAGTCCTGAACTCGTTCCAAACGCTGAAGTTTAGGTTGCAACATCTTCAACGTTAATATTTAGGCCTTCCTTAAGCAGGTTAACACCATGGTCGTCCACTTACGTTTTCATTGAGAATTCAAAGAAATCGTAGTAATATGTAAAAGATGTAGGCCGTGACGTGTTTTGACATAGATTTTTTCCAAGAGCCGAGCATGTCACGCTGGCTTAAAAATACAGTTCTGCCCTCGTTCTAAGCGCTATGTTTAGGTTGCAACATTTTCTACACTAATATTTAGGCCTTCCTTAGGCAGGATAACTCCGTGGTCTTTCACTTACGTTTTCATTGAGAATTCAAAGAAATCGTAGTGATATGTAAAAGCTGTAGGCCGTGACGTGTTTTGACATAGCCTTCTTTCCAAGAGCCGAGCATGTACGCTGGCTTAAAAGTTCAGTCCTCCCCTCGTTCGCAGCGCTAAGTTTAGGTTGCAACATTTTCTACCCTAATATTTGGGCCTTTCTTAGGCAGGATAACTCCGTGGTCTAAAACGTAAGTGGATTACGTTTTCATTGAAAATTCAAAGAAATCGTAGTGATATGTACAAGATTCAGCCCGTGACGTGTTTTGACATAGATAATTTCCAAGAGCCGAAAATGTCTCGCTGGATTAAAAATTCAGTCCTCCCCTCGTTCTAAGCGCTGAAGTTTAGGTTGCAACATCTACACTAATATTTGGACCATCCTTAAGCAGGATAACTCCGTAGTCTTCATTTTACGTTTTCATAGAGAATTCAAAGAAATCGTAGTATTATGTAATATTTTTAGGCCGTGACGTGTTTCAACATACATAATTTCCAAGGTGCCGAGCATCACACCCTGGAATAAAAATTCAGTCCTGAACTCGTTCCAAACGCTGAAGTTTAGGTTGCAACATCTTCAACGTTAATATTTAGGCCTTCCTTAAGCAGGATAACTCCATGGTCGTCCACTTACGTCATGATTGAGAATTCAAAGAAACCTCAGAGATATGTAAAAGCTGTTGGCCGTGACATGTTTTGACATAGATAATTTCCAGAGCCGAGCATATCACGCTGGATTAAAAATTCAGTCCTGCCCTGGTTCTAAGCGCTGAAGTTTAGGTTGCAACATTTTCTACACTAATATTTAGGCCTTCCTTAGGCAGCATAACTCCGTGGTCTTCCACTTACGTTTTCATTGAGAATTCAAAGAAATCGTAGTGATATGAAAAAGCTTTAGGTCGTGATGTGTTTTGACATAGATAATTTCCAAGAGCCGAGCATGTCTCGCTGGATTAAAAATTCAGTCCTGCCCTCGTTCTTAGCTCTGAAGTTTAGGTTGCAGCATCTTCTACACTAATATTTAGGTCTCTCTTAAGCACGACAACTCCGTGGTCTTCCACTTACGTTTTCATTGAGAATTCAAAGAAATCTTAGTGATATGTAAAACTTTAGGCCGTGACATGTTTTGACATAGATAATTTCCAAGAGCTGAGCATGTCTCGATGGATTAAAAATTCAGCCCTGCCCTCGTTCTAAGTGCTGAAGTTTAGGTTGCAACATCTACACTAATATTTGACCCATCCTTAAGCAGGATAACTCCGTTGTCTTCAATTTACGTTTTCTTAGAGAATTCAAAGAAATCGTAGTGATATGTAAAATTTTTAGGCCGTGACGTGTTTCAACATACATAATTTCCAAGGTGCCGAGCATCACACCCTGGATTAAAAATTCAGTCCTGAACTCGTACCAAACGCTGAAGTTTAGGTTGAAAAATCTTCAACGTTAATATTTAGGCCTTCCATAAGCAGGATAACTCCATAGTCGTCCACTTACGTTTTCATTGAGAATTCAAAGAAATCGTAGTGATATGTAAAAGCTGTAGGCCGTGACGTGTTTTGACATAGATAATTTCCAAGAGGCGAGCATGTCTCGCTGGATTAAAAATTCAGTCCTGCTTTCGTTCTAAGCGCTGAAGATTGGGCTGCATAATCATCTACACTAATATTTAGGACTTCCTTAAGCAGGATAACTCAGTGGTCTTCCACTTACGTTTTCATTGAGACTTCAAAGAAATCGTAGTGATATGTAAAAGCTGTAGGCCGTGAGGTGTTTTGACATACATAATTTCCAAGAGCCGAGCATGTCTCGGTGAATACAAAATTCAATCCTGCCCTCGTTCTAAGCGCTGAAGTTTAGGTTGCAACATCTTCTACACTAATATTTAGGCCTTCCTTAAGCAGGATAACTCCATGGTCGTCCACTTACGTTATGATTGAGAATTCAAAGAAACCGCAGAGATGTGTAAAAGCTGTTGGCCGTGACATGTTTTGACATAGATAATTTTCAGAGCCGAGCATGTCACGCTGCCCTGCCCTCGTTCTAAGCGCTAAGTTTAGGTTGCAACATTTTCTACACTAATATTTAGGCCTTCCTTAGGCTGGATAACTCCGTGGTCTACCACTTACGTTTTCATTGAGAATTCAAAGAAATCGTAGTGATATGTAAAAGATTTAGGCCGTGATGTGTTTTGACATAGATAATTTCCAAGAGCCGAGCATGTCTCGCTGGATTAAAAATTCAGTCCTGCCCTCGTTCTTAGCGCTGAAGTTTAGGTTGCAGCATCTTCTACACTAATATTTAGGTCTCTCTTAAGCACGATAACTCCGTGGTCTTCCACTTACGTTTTCATTGAGAATTCAAAGAAATCTTAGTGATATGTAAAACTTTAGGCCGTGACATGTTTTGACATAGATAATTTCCAAGAGCTGAGCATGTCTCGATGGATTAAAAATTCAGCCCTGCCCTCCTTCTAAGTGCTTTAGTTTAGGTTGCAACATCATCTACACTAATATTTAGGCCTTCCTTAAGCAGGATAACTCCGTGGTCTTCCACTTACGTTTTCATTGAGAATTCAAAGAAATCGTAGTGATATGTAAGAGATTTTACCCGAGACGTGTTTTGACATAGATAATTTTCAAGAGCCTAAAATGTCTCACGGGATTAAAAATTCAGTCCTGCCCTCGTTCTAAGTGTTGAAGTTTAGGTTGCAGCATCTTCTACACTAATATTAAGGCCTTCCTTAAGCAGGATAACTCCGTGGTCTTCCACCTACGTTTTCATTGAAAATTCAAAGAAAAGGTAGTGATATGTAAAAGCTGTTGGCCGTGACATGAATTGACGTAGATAATTTCTAACAGCCGAGCATGACTCACTCGATTAAAAATTCAGTCCTGCCCTCGTTCTAAGCGCTGAATTTAGGTTGCAACATCTTCAACGTTAATAGTTAGGCCTTCCTTAAAAAGGATAACTCCATGGTCGTCCACTTACGTTTTCATTGAGAATTCAAAGAAAGCGTAGTGATAGCGATAGTGATAGTGATAGATAATTTCCAAGAGCCGAGCTTGACTCGCTGGATTAAAAATTCAGTCCTGCCCTCGTTCTAAGCGCTGAACCTTAGGTTGCAACATCTTAAACATTAATATCTAGGCCTTACTTAAGCAGGATAACTCCGTGGTTTTCCACTTACGTTTACATTGAGAATTCAAAGAAATCGTAGTTATAGGGTATGTAAAAGCTGTAGGTAGTGACGTGTTTCTAGATATATAATTTCCAAGAGCCGAGCATGTCTCGCTGGATTAAAAGTTCTTTCCTGCCCTCGTTCTAAGAGCTGAAGTTTCGTTTCCAACATCTTCTACACTAATATTTAGGCCTTCCTTAATCAGGATAGCTCCGTGGTCTTCCACTTACGTTTTCATTGAGAATTCAAAGAAATTGTAGTGATATTTAAAACCTTTAGGTCGTGACGTGTTTTGACATAGATAATTTCCAAGAGCCGAACATGTCACGCTGGATTAAAAATTATTTCCTGCCCTCGATCTAAGCCCTGAAGTTTAGGTTGCACACTAATATTTAGGGCTTCCTTAAGCAGGATAACTCCGTGATCTTCCATTTACGTTTTCATTGAGAATTAAAAGAAATGGTAATGATATGTAATAGCTTTAGGCCGTTACGTGTTTTGACATGGATAATTTTCAAGAGCCGAGGATGTCTCGCTGAATTAAAAATTTAGTCCTTCCCTCGTTCTAAGTGCTGAAGTTTAGGTTGCAACATCTTGTACACTAATATTTAGTCCTTCCTTAAGCAGGATTACTACGTGGTCTTCCTCTACGTTTTAACTGAGAATTCAAAGAAATCGTAGTGATATCTAAATGATTTAGCCCGTGACGTGTTTTGACATAGATAATTTCCAAGAGCCGAGCATGTCTCGATGGATTAAAAATTCAGTCCTGTCTCGTTCTAAGCGCTGACAATTAGGTTGCAACATCTTCTACACTAATATTTAGGCCTTCCTTAAGCAGGATAACGCCGTTGTCTTCCATTTACGTTTCCATTGATAATTCAAAGAAATCGTAGTGATATGTAAAAGTTTTAGCCCGTCACGTGTTTTGACATAGATAATTTCCAAGAGCCGAGCATGTCTCGCTGGATTAAAAATTTCCTGCCCTCGATCTAAGCCCTGAAGTTTAGGTTGCACACTAATATTTAGGCCTTCCTTAAGCAGGATAACTCTGTGGTCTTCCACTTACGTTTTCATTGAGAATTCAAAGAAATCGTTATGATATGTAACAGCTTTAGGCCGTTACGTGTTTTGACATGGATAATTTTCAAGAGCCGAGGATGTCTCGCTGAATTAAATATTTAGTCCTTCCCTCGTTCTAAGCGCTGAATTTAGGTTGCAACATCTTCTACACTAATTTTTAGGCCTTCTTAAAGCAGGATAACTCCGTGGTCTTCCACTTACGTTTTAATATAGAATTCAAAGTAGTCGTAGTGTTATGTACAAGATTTAGACCGTGACGTGTTTTGACATAGATAATTTCCAAGAGCCGAGCATGTCTCGCTGGATTAAAAATTCTTTCCTGCCCTCGATCTAAGCCCTGAATTTTAGGTTGCATCATCTTCTACACTAATATTTAGGCCTTCCTTAAGCAGGATAACTCTGTGGTCTTCCACTTACGTTTAAAATTGAGAATTCAAAGCAATCGTAGAGATATGTAAAATATTTAGGTCGTGACGTGTTTTAACATAGATAATTTCCAAGAGCCGAGCATGACACCCTGGATTAAAAATTCAGTCCTGAACTCGTTCCAAACGCTGAAGTTTAGCTTGCAACATCTTCAACATTAATATTTAGACATTCCTTAAGCAGGATAACTCCGTGGTCTTCCACTTACGTTTTCATTGAGAATTCAAAGAATCCGTAGTGATATGTAAAAGTTTTAGCCCGTCACGTGTTTTGACATAGATAATTTCCAAGAGCCGAGCATATATCGCTGGATTAAAAATTCAGTCCTGCCCTCGTTCTAAGCACTGAAATTTAGGTTGCAACATCTTCTACACTGATATTTAGGTTTTTCTTAAGCAGGATAACTCCGTGGTCTTCTATTTACGTTTTCATAGAGAATAAAAGAAATCGTAGTGATATGTAAAATTTTTAGGCCGTTTCTTTTTTAACATAGATAATTTCTAAGGTGCCGAGCATCACTCTCTGGATTAAAAATTCAATCCTGAACTCGTTCCAAACGCTGAAGTTTAGGTTGCAAAACCTTCAACGTTAATATTTAGGCCATCCTTAAGCAGGATAACTCCGTGGTCTTCCACCTACGTTTTCATTGAAAATTCAAAGAACCCGTAGTGATATGTAAAATTTGTTGGCCGTGACGTGAATAGACGTAGATAATTTCCAAGAGCCGAGCATGACTCGCTGGATTAAATATTCAGTCCAGCCCTCGTTCTAAGCGCTGAACCTTAGGTTGCAACATCTTCAACGTTAATTTTTAGGCCTTCCTTAAGCAGGATAACTCCGTGGTCTTCCACTTACGTTTTCATTGAGAAATCAAAGAAATCGTAGTTACATGGAAAAGCTGTAGGCCGTGCAAATGTTTTGACATAGATAATTTCCAAGAGGCGAGCATGTCTCGCTGGATTAAAAATTCTTTCCTGCCCTCGTTCTAAGCGCTGACGTTTTGGTTGCAACATCTTGTACACTAATATTTAGGGTTTCCTTAAGCAGGATAACTCCGTTGTCTTCCATTTACGTTTTCATTGAGAATTCAAAGAAATCGTAGTGATATGTAAAATTTTTAGGCCGTGACGGGTTTTAACATAGATAATTTCCAAGAGCCGAGCATGTCTCGCTGGATTAAAAATTCAGTCCTGCCTCGTTCTAAGCGCTGAAGTTTAGATTACAAATTCTTCTACACTAATATTTAGGCCTTCCTTCAGCAGGATAACTCCGGGGTCTTCCACTTAAGTTTTCATTGAGAATTCAAAGAAGTCGTAGCGGTAAGTAAAAGCTTTAGCCCGTGACGTGTATTAGCGTAGATAATTTCCAAGAGCCGAGCTTGACTCGCTGGATTAAAAATTGAGTCCTTCCCTCGTTTTAAGCGCTGAACTTTAGGTTGCAACATCTTCAACATTAATATTTAGGCCTTCCTTAAGCAGGATAACTCCATGGTCGTCCACTTACGTTTTCATTGAGAATTCAAAGAAATCGTAGTGGTATGTAATAGCTATAGGCCGTGACGTGTGTTGACATAGATAATTTCAAAGAGGCGAGCATGTCCCGCTGGATTAAAAATTCTTTCCTGCCCTCGTTCTAAGCGCTGAAGTTTAGGTTGCAGCATCTTCTATACTAATATTTCGGCCTTCCCTAAGCAGGATAGCTCCGTGGTCTTCCACTTACGTTTTCATTGAAAAATCAAAGAAATCGTAGTGACATGTAAAAGCTGTAGGCTCTGACGTGTTTTCACATAGATAATTTCCAAGAACCGAACATGTCTCGCTGGATTAAAAATCAATCCCGCCCTCGTTCTAAGCGCTGAAGTTTAGGTTGCAACATCTTGTACACTAATATTAAGGCCTTCCTTAAGCAGGATTACTACGTGGTCTTCCTCTTACGTTTTAACTGAGAATTCAAAGAAATCGTAGTGATATGTAAATGATTTAGCCCGTGACGTGTTTTGACATAGATAATTTCCAAGAGCCGAGCATGTCTCGATGGATTAAAAATTCAGTCCTGTCTCGTTCTAAGCGCTGACAATTAGGTTGCAACATCTTCTACACTAATATTTAGGCCTTCCTTAAGCAGGATAACGCCGTTGTCTTCCATTTACGTTTCCATTGAGAATTCAAAGAAATCGTAGTGAAATGTAAAATTTTTAGGCCGTGATGGGTTTTAACATAGATAAGTTCCAAGAACCGAGCATCACTCTCTGGATTAAAAATTCAGTCCTAAACTCGTTCCAAACGCTGAAGTTTGGGTTTCAACTTCTTCAACATTAATATTTAGGCTTTCCTTAAGCAGGATAACTCCATGGTCGTCCACTTACGTTTTCATTGAGAATTCTAAGAAATCGTAGCGGTAAGTAAAAGATTTAGCCCGTGACGTGTATTAGCGTAGATAATTTCCAAGAGCCGAGCTTGACTCGCTGGATTAAAAATTCAGTCCTGCCCTCGTTCTAAGCGCTGAACTTTAGGTTGCAACATCTTCAACATTAATATTTAGGCCTTCCTTTAGCAAGATAACTCTGTGGTCTTCCACTTACGTTTAAAATTGAGAATTCAAAGAAATCGCAGAGATATGTAAAAACGGTAGGCCGTAACCTGTTTAAAAAATAGATCATTTCCAAGAGCCGAGCATCACTCGCTGGATTAAAAATTCAGCTCAGCCCTCGTTCTAAGCGCTGAAGTTTAGTTTGCAGCATCTTCTACATTAATTTTTAGGCCTTTCTTAAGCAGGATAACTCCGTGATCTTACATTTACGTTTTCATTGAGAATTCAAAGAAAAAGTACAGTTATGTAAAATTTTTTGGCCGTGACTTGTTTTACCATAGATAATTTCCAAGCGCCGAGCATGACTCCCTGGATTAAAAATTTAGTCCTGGACTCGTTCCAAACGTTGAAGTTTAGGTTGCAACATCTTCAACACTAATATTTAGGCCTTCCTTAAGCAGGATAACTCCGTGGTCTTCCAATTACGTTTTCATTGTGAATTCAAAGAAATTGTAGTGATATGTAAAAGTTTTAGGCCGTGGCGTGTTTTGACATAGATAATTTCGAAGAGCCGAGCATGTCTCGCTGGATTAAAAATTCAGTCCTGCCCTCGTTCTAAGTGTTGAAGTTTAGGTTGCAGCATCTTCTACACTAATATTAAGGCCTTCCTTAAGCAGGATAACTCCGTGGTTTTCCACTTACGTTTACATTGAGAATTCAAAGAAATCGTAGTTATAGGGTATGTAAAAGCTGTAGGTAGTGACGTGTTTCTAGATATATAATTTCCAAGAGCCGAGCATGTCTCGCTGGATTAAAAGTTCTTTCCTGCCCTCGTTCTAAGCGCTGAAGTTTCGTTTCCAACATCTTCTACACTAATATTTAGGCCTTCCTTAATCAGGATAGCTCCGTGGTCTTCCACTTGCGTTTTCATTGAGAATTCAAAGAAATTGTAGTGATATTTAAAACCTTTAGGTCGTGACGTGTTTTGACATAGATAATTTCCAAGAGCCGAGCCTGTCTCGCTGGATTAAAAATTATTTCCTGCCCTCGATCTAAGCCCTGAAGTTTAGGTTGCACACTAATATTTAGGGCTTCCTTAAGCAGGATAACTCCGTGATCTTCCATTTACGTTTTCATTGAGAATTAAAAGAAATCGTAATGATATGTAATAGCTTTAGGCCGTTACGTGTTTTGACATGGATAATTTTCAAGAGCCGAGGATGTCTCGCTGAATTAAAAATTTAGTCCTTCCCTCGTTCTAAGTGCTGAAGTTTAGGTTGCAACATCTTCTACACTAATATTTAGGCCTTCCTTAAGCAAGATAACTCCGTGGTTTTCCACCTACGTTTACATTGAGAATTCAAAGAAATCGTAGTCATATGTAAAAGCTTTAGGTCATGTCGTGTTTTGACATAGATAATTTCCAAGAGCCGAGCATGTCTCGCTGGATTAAAAATTTCATGCCCTCGATCTAAGCCCTGAAGTTTAGGTTGCACACTAATATTTAGGCCTTCCTTAAGCAGGATAACTCTGTGGTCTTCCACTTACGTTTTCATTGAGAATTCAAAGAAATCGTTATGATATGTAACAGCTTTAGGCCGTTACGTGTTTTGACATGGATAATTTTCAAGAGCCGAGGATGTCTCGCTGAATTAAATATTTAGTCCTTCCCTCGTTCTAAGCGCTGAATTTAGGTTGCAACATCTTCTACACAAATTTTTAGGCCTTCTTAAAGCAGGATAACTCCGTGGTCTTCCACTTACGTTTTAATAGAGAATTCAAAGAAGTCGTAGTGTTATGTAAAAGATTTAGACCGTGACGTGTTTTGACATAGATAATTTCCAAGAGCCGAGCATATCTCGCTGGATTAAAAATTCTTTCCTGCCCTCGATCTAAGCCCTGAAGTTTAGGTTGCATCATCTTCTACACTAATATTTAGGCCTTCCTTAAGCAGGATAACTCTGTGGTCTTCCACTTGCGTTTAAAATTAAGAATTCATAGCAATCGTAGAGATATGTAAAATATTTAGGTCGTGACGTGTTTTAACATAGATAATTTCCAAGAGCCGAGCATGACACCCTGGATTAAAAATTCAGTCCTAAGTTCGTTCCAAACGCTGATGTTTAGGTTGCAACATCTTTAACATTAATATTTAGGCTTTACTTAAGCAGGATAACTCCATGGTCGTCCACTTACTTTTTCATTGAGAATTCAAAGAAATCGTAGTGATATCTAAAAGCTGTTGGCCGCGACGTGATATGACGTAGATAATTTCCAAGAGGCGAGCATGTCTCGCTGGATTAAAAATTCAGTCCTGCCTCGTTCTAAGCGCTGAAGTTTAGGTTACAAATTCTTCTACACTAATATTTAGGCCTTCCTGCAGCAGGATAACTCCGTGGTCTTCCACTTAAGTTTTCATTGAGAATTCAAAGAAATCGTAGCGGTAAGTAAAAGCTTTAGCCCGTGACGTGTATTAGCGTAGATAATTTCCAAGAGCCGAGCTTGACTCGCTGGATTAAAAATTGAGTCCTTCCCTCGTTCTAAGCGCTGAACTTTAGGTTGCAACATCTTCAACATTAATATCTAGGCCTTCATTAAGCAGGTTAACTCCGTGGTTTTCCACTTATGTTTACATTGAGAAATCAAAGAAATCGTAGTGTTATGTAAAAGCGGTAGGCCGTGACGTGTTTTGACATAGATAATTTCCAAGAGCCGAGCATGTCTCGCTGGATTAAATATTCAGTCCTGCCTTCGTTCTAAGCGCTGAAGTTTACTTTGCAGCGTCTTCTACACTAATATTTAGGCCTTCCTTAAAAAATCAGTCTTTCTCTCGTCCTAAGGGCTCATGTTTAGTTTGCTACATCTTTTACACTAATATTTAGGCCTTCCTTAAGCAGGATAACACCGTGGTCTTCCACTCACCTTTTCATTGAGAAATCAAAGAAATTGTAGTAATATTTAAAAGCTTTAGGTCGTGACGTGTTTTGACATAGATAATTTCCAAGAGCCGAGCATGTCTCGCTGGATTAAAAATTATTTCCTGCCCTCGATCTAAGCCCTGAAGTTTAGGTTGCACACTAATATTTAGGGCTTCCTTAAGCAGGATAACTCCGTGATCTTCCATTTACGTTTTCATTGAGAATTAAAAGAAGTCGTAATGATATGTAATAGCTTTAGGCCGTTACGTGTTTTGACATGGATAATTTTCAACAGCCGAGGATGTCTCGCTGAATTAAAAATTTAGTCCTTCCCTCGTTCTAAGTGCTGAAGTTTAGGTTGCAACATCTTCTACACTAATATTTAGGCCTTCCTTAAGCAGGATAACTCCGTGGTTTTCCACTTACGTTTACATTGAGAATTCAAAGAAATCGTACTTATAGGGTATGTAAAAGCTGTAGGCAGTGACGTGTTTTGAGATATATAATTTCCAAGAGCCGAGTATGTCTCGCTGGATTAAAAGTTCTTTCCTGCCCTCGTTCTAAGCGCTGAAGTTTAGTTTGCAGCATCTTCTACACTAATATTTAGGCCTTCCTTAATCAGGATAGCTCCGTGGTCTTCCACTTACGTTTTCATTGAGAATTCAAAGAAATCGTAGTCACATGTAAAAGCTGTAAGCCGTGACGTGTTTTGACATAGATAATTTCCAAGAGCCGAGCATGTCTCGCTGGATTAAAAATTTCCTGCCCTCGATCTAAGCCCTGAAGTTTAGGTTGCACACTAATATTTAGGCCTTCCTTAAGCAGGATAACTCTGTGGTCTTCCACTTACGTTTTCATTGAGAATTCAAAGAAATCATTATGATATTGTACCGGGATTTAGTTTACCCATGATTACCCAGAGGAATAAATAGCATCCAAACAAGAAAATTCAAATAACATTACATATATTTTATTGCTGTATGCAGGTTTACAGAAGACTGAATATTATGGATAGAATAGTGAACTTTGTATCTGATTAATGGTTGCTAAATAGTATTAACTGTTGCTGAAAAAGGAGCGTTGTCGGGTCGTTCCATCTCTATAAATGTATATGTAACTCAAAACGAACAAAACGATAGCATATTCGAAACGAAAGAAAAAATCCTGGCGAGCGAGAATAAACAAACTAAAATTAGAAAAACAGATTTTAAATGAACTAAACTACTCGCCAGGAAAAGAATGGTGAAGCCAATAACTAAAGATGAAACATACCTGAACTTAGAGGCACATGGATCCCGGACAGAGGAAAGGCCTCAGGATAGAAGAAGAGATGTTCCACGTTAAGCTCCTAGCTGCAGACAGAGGGCCCGCAGAAGCGCACGCGAGGAGGTAGAGAAACAGCAAAACTAAACATTAGAACGCGCCCGGAAAACAATACTCATGTAAGCAAAGATGAGATAGAACAAGTGAGCAACGAAAAACGTAAACAAACAAAACGAAAACAAGATGGAAAGACCCGTAAAACGTAAGTACCTGAATAAAAGTAATATTAATATCAAAACATACTAATGTGCCAGGCATTCGGCACATAATCTCCCGCGGCCCAGAAAAAAAATCTTGAAGCGTCCAGAGAAAGATTTTTTGAAAAGTAACACTTTCTAACTTGCTAACACACACAGGTCCATCCCAACAAATGAGTTGTCTATAATGTAATAGTAACTGTCACTGGCTAAATAAATGTAACACAATGTCCAATATTGTGTAAATTAAATATCTGTAACAAGTTGAGTAACGTTGACAGAGCAGACAGTCCCATGTCCACAACTGAATTATTCTTGAAATGTTGACTTAGACGGTGAGTGATGAGTAACAGGTGCTTGCATGCCGAAGTTTGTTAGACAACACCAGAACTGGGTCAAGTTGTTATAGTTGCTTTGTTATGTTGTAGGAATCTCAGCGGTGCCGGGCGTCCCCGAACACATAAGCCAAGGAACCAGAAGAAGCCAGTAGAAGACTGGGTGGCCATAACAGTGGAGCAAGCAAATAGTTGCGTAGACAGAGCGAAGAAGCATCTTGAAGCTGGGCCACGGAGAAGCCGAAGCACAACACAACAACATACTGAAACTACAAAAAGATATTAACATTCAGGTACTCACAACTTTACATTACAAATCCTGCTTTAAGAGTTTTTAATATTTAATTTTGTTTTGCCCCCTTACTTAACAAAGACGGTCCAGAAGGGACCTTATTTTGATTTATAAACTCAACGGAGTTTGAAAATTTTTTTGCAGAAATATACAGTATTTATTATTATAGAAAGAGTTAAATAGTATTTTTGGTAACTTTTATAGAAGATTTAAACATTATAATTTTTTTTTCTTTTTACAAGCATAATATGATTTAAGTACAACTTTGAAAATTCAAAGTAAAATTTTATGTACAAAACTAACTATAAACAAACTTTAATTTAAAAGATATTTACATAAGTTTTGAGGCCAATAATTTTGATATTTATATTAAATATATTTATATATTTACAAAAGGCTCAATAACTTTAGTTATTTATATGAAATCTGAAAATAGTTTTTTTATTACAATGACGAATGATTAATATACAATATGATTGATGATAAATGAGGTGAAACTGATCCACATGAAGTGACGTATGAAATGGAAAAATCCAAATGGGATGAACGATGAAATGAGATAGATCAATGGGAGATCCGGATCAAAATTTATGAGAAATGAAATAATGGAAATTTGGTACTGGAGTCACGGAGAGCGGAGTGGGTTGGAAAGGTAAGTTTTATTTTGAAAGGAATTTCTTCGTCGCTCGCTGCACTCATCCACTGTCCTGGAACGGAGGGCGACGCATCGCTAGGCCTATGCCTATATATAGCGAAATTTTTCCTTCAGAAATAATTTGTCGAGTTGGGAGTCTGAAACATAAAGCAAATAAAACCTCGCCCACATGGGGCGGAAACGGAACACAATGCTGACGCCCCGCTCTGTGAGACCCGAACTAACAAAGCCGTCCGCCAGCAAGGAGCAAAAATGACACCTCCTCCACGAAATTAGCAGACACCCCCGCGAGCTGCGAACGGAAAGCTGAGGTGCCCTCTCGAGAAGGAGTAAGAGACAGCCAACAAAACACACGACAAAACAACCGCGCAACGGACACAAAACCCAAAAGATGAAAGTCTAAATCAGGCATTGCATATTTGCAAGTTAATAAGTATAGCACATAATATATATGAGCATTGACAAGACAAATCCGGTAGATAAATTTTACTCCTTTATTGCTCAAAACCTTTATTTCCAGGTTAGATATATATTTTTATTGTTTTTTTTTATTTACAAATATATACATTTTTATACAATATCCTTCCTTTATTAAATATTTCTCTCTCCTTACAAACTTAAAGTCGGAAGAAAACATAACTGAATTATCAATTACTTCAACAGAAGTCATGAAATGTTTTACCAAACCGACAGAGCATAAGGACATAAGCATTGTGAGTCGTTTTAGAGGTTTTACACACAAATAGTAATTAGTATTAGTTTTTTCTGTGTATTAAATCACCTTTTCTTTATTAAATCAATTTTGGAAAATCATTTGAGAAATGCAATGATTTACTGCGAAAAACATTAAATATTTGGAAAAACAATCCTTCGCAGAAATTATTTAAAAAAAAATAATGGAATCTTTCTAATTCCTTTTTTTTTTACTTATGCAAATTTTATTTCTGATATCATTGTGCTTAGTATTTGTCATATCTACAGTGAGATATATAAATTTATATACTGTACTGGTTTATAGTAAGATTCCTGCTTAATGAGTTTTGTGTTTTTTTAATTTTGACTTATGGCAATTTTATATCTGGTATAATGGTGAAGGCCTGTAGTATTTATGATATCTGCATTCTGAAATTTCACCGAATGTAATAATTTATAGGCAGTTTATTGCTTAGAAAGATTTTTTTATTATTACTTTTATGTCCAAGATTTGCAGTTATGGTCTGTATTTAGGAGTCTGCAGCCTAGAAGAGTTTGACTCTAACGTTTAGTTTGTTTGTTTCATTACTTTTTTTTTAAAAAAAAAGACCAACGATTTCTTTATTAGGTGAAAAATAGAAAAAAAACCCAGTTATATTGAAAACTGCAATTTCATTTTCAGGGAATGGATGAAAACAAAAGGGAGATTCAGGTATGCAGAAAGAAGAAGAAAACTGAACAAAATTAAACCATAACAAAACAACAACAAAACCAACCAGAGAGGAACGACCAACGAGCTAGAGACGCAGCATGTAAAACGGAGAACGGCAAGAGCATTATGGAACAGTAATAGAAACAGATTGAAAATGGCGAATGGAAGCAATAGATAATAAACCGATACTAAGCAAAAATTGAATTTTAATTTTATGGAACCTCCCAAAAAAACAATGCCGAATAAGTATGAATATGCTAAGTCAAAAGCTACACTATTAGGAAAATTTACACAGTACAATATTAATAAAGATATCCACAATTTGGATAAATACTAAATTTTGAAAAACAATTAAAACTCGCATATTCATACTTAAAACAGCTTGGGGCTAAAATTTAGAATAAAAAAGATAGAAAACCCCAGAAAATGGCCAAAATTTGAATCAATTTTTTTTTTACTTTTAATGGCATAAAGAAAAACTTTGCAATATATATTATATTTTGATATTTTGAATTTGAATTTTCATACCAAAATAAAGCAAAACTTTGAAAATACATACCAAAATTAATACAGAAACTTTGGACCAAAAGCCAAAAAAAAACCCTAAGACTCGGGAAGCCGGGAACGTCAGCTCCCAAATCACCATGCCCAAATCATGGAGACCCCTGGCACGTAAATCCTTAAGCCATTTTCAATTGAGAAATATGCGCCCTATAAAACTTTCCTTTTTCATCCCGTAGGGAAACAGAAACCGGTGTAGTAAACTTTTCAATGAGATAGGGGCCGCAAAAACGGGGAGCTAATTTTGCAGAAAATTTATTTATGGCTTTACTAATAGGATGGTTCTTAAGAAAGACTTTATCACCAGGTTTGAAAGGGATGGGAGCCTTATCCTTGTTATACCTTTCTTGGGTTTTCGTGTGACTCCTTTTTAGATTGCGAAGCGCCCTACTCCATCTGTCTTTTAAATCCTGTGGATTCGGCTGATCAGGGAGTAAATCATTGAGAGCCCATAGGTTAGACAGGGGACAATTTGACTGAAATCCCATCATAAGTGCAAAATGGGTAGACTTATGAGCCTCGTGGATAGCTGTGTTGAATGCATAAGCTAACCACTCTAAATTTACATCCCAACGGCCGTGATTGTCAGAGTGAAATGCAATGAGGGCCGACCGAATGTTCCTATTTACTCTCTCAGCCAATGAAGGGTTAGGATAGAAAGGCGTAGTAGTCACATGAGCTATACCCCTGTCAAAACAAAATTTACGCAAAGAATTAGACGTGAACTGTGTAGACTTGTCTGATACAATATTACTAGGGGGGCCAAAAGTAGAGCAAATCTGAGAAAGGCAAGCAATAGTAACTGCAGAAGTGGCTTCGCGGACTGGAAAGAACCACACAAATTTTGTAAACGCGTCGACGCAAACTAACAGGAAGGTATTACCCTTGTTAGACCTTGGCAAACGTCCCACGTAATCAACAAACAATTTTTCCATAGGACGAGACGAGATTTGAGACGCAAGGTAACCGTAATGTACTTTCTGAGCCGGTTTACTTTGCTAACAAATAATACAAGATTTAACTCTGATCTGAATGTCCTTATCTAAACCTTTCCAAATAAAGTGCTCCCTTATTTTACCTATAGTTTTATACAAACCCAAATGACCCCCAACTGGAGATACATGAAAATATTGAAAAAGTAACGGAACTAAGGTATCAGGCACTACCACCTTAAATTTGCCATCTTTATTAGCCCTGCATACAAGGACACCATCCTTAACAGAATATGGTGGGATTAGAGTACCTTTTTCCAATTCTTGCAAAATACTATTAAATTTGGGATCTTGACTCTGGGCCTCCCTTATAGTAAGAAAGGAAGTAGGCAAATCCGAAAGAAGGGCACTTAGAAAAACCTCATTTTCCGACTCACTGGCGGAATCAGCACAATCATGTTGCTCGTCTGGGTAACCCTCGAACATACGAGACAATGTGTCCGCTACTACGTTCATCGAGCTACGGATGTGACTGACTTTAAACTTGAATGCGGAAATACGCAATGCCCAGCGAGCAATTTTACCAGTTTTCCTCGGACGGCCTAGGACCCAACTAAGAGCTTGATTATCGGTCTCCAAAAGGAACTCAACGTGTTCTAGATACATCCTGTATTTTTCTATCCCAAAAAGGACCGCTAAGGCTTCCAGTTCGTACATCGAAAGTTTCCTCTCCTGATCGGTCAAAGCACGTGAAGCGAAAGCGATGGGGCGTCTCCCATCAGGAAACTCTTGTAGCAAAACCGCCGCAAGGGCACGCCCACAAGCATCTGTTTGTAAAATGAAACTCCTGGAGAAATCGGCCATTGCTAACACAGGAGGGTTAGTGACTTTTTGTTTAAGTGATTCAAAAGCTTTCTGCTGATCTTCCCCCCAATGAAACTTGGTGTTTTTCCTTCTTAAAGCATTCAGAGGACCACAAATTTCCGCAAACTTAGGTATAAACTTGGAAAAGTAATTGACCATACCTACAAACCTTCCGACAGCTTTTTGATTGCGCTGAGGAGGGAAATTTCGAATCTTAACTGTGCGGTCAGGGTCAATAGAAACTCCATTAGGACCTATTAGATGGCCTAAAAATGACAGATTCTGAGCCAAAAAATTTACTTTAGCCGGTTTAACCGTAAGTTTGGCCTCCCGCAAACGATGCAAAACTTCTTGTAAATGCTCCAAATGCTCTTCATAAGAATTTGAGTACACAATCAGTTCATCCAAATAATGGAAAACAAACTGGAATTTAATATCAGAGAAAATGGAGTCTAATAACCGAGTTAACACTTGCGCCCCGACTGCTATTCCAAATGGCACGCGGGTATACTCGTACAAATTCCAGTCAGTGGCGAATGCTGTGAGCGGCATAGACTTTTCCGAAAGCGGAATCTGATGATAAGCGCTATTCAAGTCGAGGCTAGTGAAAAATTTTGCCTTTTGAAACCAATGGAAATTATTGTGTACATCTGGTAATGGCACTGATTCTATAGAGATTTTACTATTGAGCACCCTGTAGTCGACTACTGGACGGAAGTCATTATTTGGTTTTGGTACCAGAAAGATCGGGCTAGAGTATGAAGATTTGGATGGTCTGATAATGCCTTGCTGAAGCATAGAATCAATTTTGGCTTTAAGAATTTGCATACGAGGCGGAGAGAGGCGATACGGTGGTAACCTAACAGCCTTTTGATCTTCCAGAACAATATCGTACTCTATGAGGTTAGTTAGCCCCAGGTCGTTAGTTAGAACATCCGGGTACAGTTCTACCAAACGACGAATGTCAGCAGCCTTCTCAGAGGAAAGATGAGACAATTTTAGATCCGCAGGAAAATTATTTTCAAACAACGGATCAATAGTGGCAGCTAAAACCTCATACTCGGCATTTCGAGAATCGAAATGTAACTGCGCAACGCTTCTCGGGTCGAACCCAAAACGCAGCACACCACAACTTAAGTCCAATATGGTTCTAGTTTTAGACAAAAAATCTGCACCCAAAACAGCTTGAACAGGCAACCCCTTAATTACAATGAAGTTGAAATTCCAGGTAAATTTAGCTAGTTTTACTCTAAGTCGAGTTTTGCCCAAAATTCTCACTGGGGACACAGTAAAATTATTTTGAGCAGCAAGTTCATGGGACACCATAGAATAAGAGCTACCCGAATCCACTAAGGCTTGACACGAGATGTTATTTAAACTTATAGCAACAATAGGAACATTACTAGACACTTTCGCTACGATGGGAAATTTCACATCCCTCTTCGAGCGATGGCTTTTCCTATCTAGGTAACTCTGCCTACTACTAAGGTTAGAAGCAACATTCCTACCACGATAATTGGTAGCACCTGCTCTACCCCAACACCTGTCACGAGTATGTCCCACTCGCTTACAGATATCACAAAATATAATAGATCTGCCGCCCCGAGTTGCCAGGTTACATCTAGCTTGACCGGACCAACTATTTCTGTAGAATGTGGGTCTATTCGAAAAATCATCTTGCCCTTCAGAGCGCGGTGAAGCATCAGATTGCTCCAAAGCCGCTATATTATTTAGTTTAGGAGCAAGTTCTTTTAACTGTTCCCAAGTAACAGATGGAGATAAGCTGAGAAATAGGCCACGGACTTCGGGCAATCTAGCACCCAAACCAACCATCGCAACTGATTCTTTCTCAGAATGGGGAAACATTAAAGCACTAGCTACGATTTCAATGTCTTCAACGTAAGCAAGAAAACTCTCCCCTGGGCGTTGATTACGAAAATAATACTTGCCAGTAAGTTGGTGCAAAATAATATCCGGAATATAATATTTAATGACCGAAAGTTGAAATTGCTTTATTGTTACTCCAGTATTAATAGCTTTCATTATTAAATCTAGTAGTTGTCCTGTAGCACGAGAGCACATAATTTGTAATATCTGAATTTCACTTAATCGGAATGATGACACTTGTTTTTGAAAAATAACTAGCTCTTTCAAAAAAAGGAAAGCTTCATCAGCATTATTTATTTCAAAAACCGTAAATTTCTGAATCAACTGTTCTACAGGATTTGGTAGTTCCAGAGTTTTAAAATTTAAATTTGAAAAGGAAACACCCTGAGGTGAAATAATTTGGTCATTTTCAGGAAACCTAACCACATTCTCATTAACTGTAGTGTGAAGACCTTGTAAGGTTACCGAATTAGTTTGCCTGACGCCTTGAAAATCCAGGTTATCCTGCCTTACTGTATTAATAGAAATAAGATTATGTTCCATTTTGAAAAAGGAAAGCAAAAACATAGCCCAAAAATAAAAGGTGCAAATCTTAAACCTCCTAACAACAGTCAATAGCATAACGTCGGTTAATTAGCGTAACTTTCATAATTGAAAACCTGAAATCTGAATCTACTAGCAAAGCACACCAATCACGGCAAAATAACCCCAAAATAAAGAGCAACTACGCTCTGCTACCACAATTTTGTACCGGGATTTAGTTTACCCATGATTACCCAGAGGAATAAATAGCATCCAAACAAGAAAATTCAAATAACATTACAAATATTTTATTGCTGTATACAGGTTTACAGAAGACTGAATATTATGGATAGAATAGTGAACTTTGTATCTGATTAATGGTTGCTAAATAGTATTAACTGTTGCTGAAAAAGGGGCGTTGTCGGGTCGTTCCATCTCTATAATTATATATGTAACTCAAAACGAACAAAACGATAGCATATTCGAAACGAAAGAAAAAATCCTGGCGAGCGAGAATAAACAAACTAAAATTAGAAAAACAGATTTTAAATGAACTAAACTACTCGCCAGGAAAAGAATGGTGAAGCCAATAACTAAAGATGAAACATACCTGAACTTAGAGGTACATGGATCCCGGACAGAGGAAAGGCCTCAGGATAGAAGAAGAGATGTTCCACGTTAAGCTCCTAGCTGCAGACAGAGGGCCCGAAGAAGCGCACGCGAGGAGGTAGAGAAACAGCAAAACTAAACATTAGAACGCGCCCGGAAAACAATATTCATGTAAGCAAAGATGAGATAGAACAAGTGAGCAACGAAAAACGTAAACAAACAAAACGAAAACAAGATGGAAAGACCCGTAAAACGTAAGTACCTGAATAAAAGTAATATTAATATAAAAACATACTAATGTGCCAGGCATTCGGCACAATATGTAACAGCTTTAGGCCGTTACGTGTTTTGATATGGATAATTTTCAAGAGCCGAGGATGTCTCTGTGCTGGTTAGCACTGTGTTCCCCGCGTAAAGCAGTTTGAAGTGGTTCATAGAAATCCCAATCGGTCACGTGCGCGCTGCAGTAGGCGATCCGAGCGCTCTTCAAGCAAGGCGAAGGGGATGCCGGAAGCTCCGGAGAACAGAGAGAAATAGACAGCCACGTGAAGCCATGTAGAGTGCATCATCAGTACGCAGCAGGGGCCATGGACCACACCAAGAACTGTTAGCATGTGAGTTAGAAATCCTAAAACTTTAATAAATTCTGTATTTCAAAATTTAGCTCTGATTCCTTCAGAATCAGGAGATTTCTAAATGTAGAATCAGTGCACACCCAGGAAAATCACCTTTACAAATGGCTGCCCACGCGGAGGTAAATTAGTTTAAAAGAATATCATTACACAACCCATATTTCGACGGTGAAGGTATAAAGTTTAGCATTTTAAATGATCGTGAATTATTATATAGCATTGGAATAATAATAAGAAATAGTTTCAGACATTACATAATCATTTTGTAGCAATGCGAGGCTACGTGATAGAACAAAGGGTTAAGATGGCTACGTAGGAATGCACAAGGTCCACATGTCTTGCTTGTGAAAATATATGCACATTAATATTCACAGTAATTACTTCCTTCGAAAGTCCATTATGCAATCCGACATTCAAAAAAAAAAAAAAAGAGGATTCTTAAATAAAATGTGACGACGTACCCAAAATAGAAAATTCGTTTTGGTTTTTTTTGGTATTATATAGTCAGCACCGGGTACAAAGGACATATTGTTTTCTGCAGCTAGTGAAAGAAGCCCGTAGTAAGTTCGAAGAGTACCTTATATTATATTACCTTGAAAGGAATTACAGTTCAATACTTAGTAATAATTAAATAAGAAAAGAAGGATAATTAATATGTGATATTCAGTATTAATTGAAGGTCGTTAATATTATCTGTGGTATTCCAAAATGTCGGCTTGAATATTGAAGGAGAAAGTGGTTAAAGAAAGACGTACAGGCTAGTACAGGATTTTTAGTTTGAGTATTATTATATTATGAGTATAACCTTTAATGTGGTCTACTGTGATTTCAAATAATGTGATGAGTCTGATTGTTCACTTCGAACTTATTACTTCGGTACATTATTCTAATAAGTGCTGCCTACTAAAGCTGACTTTAATTAATTAATTCATTTAATTTACATCATAAGTACAAAACGTAAAATATAAGTTTGACAAAAAACCATAAGGTAATGGTAAGAGTTGGTTGTTCTGGAAAATAAATAAATTGTTTAAATTGACTCAGCATTTCCATCATAGCATTTAAGCATTCAACTTCTCCTACCTATCGTGGTTCACCGATTGGCCTGTAGGGAGTGGTAGCCCTCAGTCGCTTCCAATTAAGCAATATCAGGTATATTCTATTTTATATTACCGGTATCTTACATTACATATTACATTACTGGGAACCAGCAACACTACAGTAATAGTATAGCATAATTAGATACCATAACTAGCCCAAAACCAACCATAACCCCCCGACAAACATAACATAACCCTACAGGAACCTCAACACCCCAGCACAGTGGTAGCAGAGCGTGTCGCATCATTCATATTTTTACATATTTTATTGATTTTCTGGTTAACTCTCACCATGGGATAATGCAGGCGGGTATAGCAGGAAGTAAACAAAGCAATCAGCTGTTGTCAACCAACTCGTTGCAGTCATTACACCCAGTGCTTCACACATATCAACTTATAGGTGACAGCTTGCTAGTTAGGTTTAGTGAACAGATTTTACATTATACGGTGAGAAATATTCATGGAACTAGAGCTATAGGATTGTGTGTTAGTGGACAGACAATTAGTGAATTACTGCATAGACTAACAGTGAAAGAGTATCCGGTAGGATCGAGAGTGCTTGTACTTATTGGAACTAATGACATTTTGAAGAATACTAGCCAAGCTGATATATATACAAATTTGAAAACATTGCTAAGCGAGTTGTGTAAGACGGTAGAACGTATTGTGTTGCTAACCATACCACCTATACCCAAATTGCAAGCGAGTTCTGCACAATGGGAACGTATTGAAGGTTATAATGCTTATCTCAAAACATTGGGAACTGATCAAGTTACAATAGCAGATAGTCATCAGCTGTATTTATCGAGATATAGGGAATGCGAAATAGATTGTTTTGAACAATTTTATGGACGAGGACCAAGAAGGGATTTTATACACCTTAATAAAATAGGCCTAACCAAACTTTACCAGTATTTAACCACACATAATTTTTTGTTTGCATAAAGCAAATTTGAGGCAGTTCTCATGCGAAATATATATACGTATATTTGCATATAATATAGAAGGGAAGATAGGTTGATACAAGCTGATTAACTACATTTCAATATAAATACTTGAGGACTTTTGTAGAGATTTTTATGTTTTGTACATGGAGATAAATATCTTGAGGAAGATTATTTTTATTGCATTAGAACTACTTAAACCATTCACATATACATATTTCCCAGCTTTCATACAGAGATACAAGCTGATTTATAAACATAATTATAAATTTTGAGGCAAGTTACCTTATGACAATAGGCCTACTTGATCTTAGTTAATTGCTGCACAATACCTTCATAAACCAGAGGTCAGTGGATCGAAATATTGTGCAGATGACAATACAAGATTTATATTCACATCTATTTGCATATATTCGGGAAGGTTGTTTGATATATTCACATATATTTGCATATTCGGGAAGAGTGTTTGAGCAAAAAAAAAAACTAGTATTTACTAAAGTTTTTTGTACGTGCTAAGATATATTTACATATATTTGCATATATTCGGGAAGATTGTTCAAGAATGTTATAAGTGCCACAATATATTCACATATATATTTGCATATTCGGGAAGGCTGTCTGAATAAAGTAGACTTAACCAAACTTATGAAGAATGTTGTAAGTAACAAGATATAGTTACACGTATTTGTTATTCACAATAGAGAATGTTTATAGAGAATGTTGAACATGTGAATGTAAGATGTTCTAATACAATATATCTACATATATGGGCATATATTTTGAAGGAGACTATTTTAAAATTGACTTGGCGATAATTAAATATTTCATAGGGTTAAATACACATATTTAACTGCTGTATAAATGAACTTTGTAGACAACACTATAAAATATATTGACATATTTTTGCATATTTTGGCGACAATAAGATATTATATTTGGTATATGCTGATTCATAGTGACATAGCGAGTAGACTTGTGGGACTTCTACGTGTTAGGCTTGTGCTTGTATAACACATATTCAGAAGTAATTTAGCATTGGTTTCATTCTTATTTTGCGTAATTACCAGTCATAAACATGCCGTTCCATAGGGCACTGTCTTGGGACACGTTGAGGAAAGACGAATTGATTTTTGAAATTAGGAGTAGGGGAGCAGAGGTGTCAGACACGGCAGATGTTTTCCAACTAGTTTCGTTGATTAAGCAAGTAGCTACTAATGATATTTCAAGTGATTTTCTTTCGCAAGAGGATATGCGTGCTGAAATTAATGTATTGAAGCACAAGGTGGTTGAGATGCTGGATACAATAAAGGAATTACTCGCTGAATCTGATTTCACTGTCAAACAAAAGCGTCGCTTGTTTAATAGGTCGTGCCATTTCGAAAATAGATTACAAGTTCTATCTGATGTTCCGTCTTCTCTTATGGATGAGGATACTATGTCAAAATTTACTGAACAAATACAATCCATATTTGCCTTATTAAAGCCAGAGCAGATGGATATAGCTTCCGACATGCTTACTAGTAGTCAAGAACGCAACGTAGAGGTCGAGGTTCAACAAAGCCTACCTATAATGCCAGGGCGATTAGAAACACAATCGCAAACTCAGAATGTTCAGAATATTTCCGCTCCCAATATCCCCTCGTTAATTAACTTAGCATCTGGGAATGATTCAGTTGCGGTACAACCACTTAGTTTACAACAATTAGTACCGGATCAGACAGTTGTAACTGAACATGTACCTTTGGTTCCTCGACAAACATCTACGCAGGCTTCGGTTTTCATGAACACTGAGTTCGCACAGTTGAAGATACCACACCCCTTACAAAAACTTATTGAAAGACAAAGCATGTTTACGATTGTACAGATACCTGAGGTTATAGCATTCTTAAGGTTTTTAGTAAAGTTTGTAGAACAGGCTAGTTGTTTTAATGTGAGGGACCCTACTATTTTGCGATTGCTTATGAGTATAGTTTCAGATAGAGTTTTGGATATTTTGACAACAGTTATTCATTCATCTAATTCAGTACAGCTTTTTTATGCTCAAGTGCTTACAGAGTTTATACCTTCCAGATTAAGACAGGAGTTGACATTACAGTATTATTATAGACCCCAAAGGGAAAATGAAGCATTTACGGAGTTTGTCCAAGATATTAAATTACATGCACAAGTTTTTCAAATGGGTGGGTCGGAAGGACAACTAGTACAAACAATAGTATCTGGACTTAATCCATCTACACGATCGTGTTTGACATTCATGCAACGACCTAATACGATCGCACAATTATTGGAATTAGGCGCCCAAGTTTCAGAAGTTTCTTGTGCCGATGCGCGTAGGACTTTAACGCTAGCATCCCACAGTAATCTAATGGACTTAAATCAGACAGCATCACGACAGTCGTATGAAAGGAGCAGAGTAGTCTGTTCATATTGTCATCGAACGGGACACACCTTACCAAATTGTAGAAGTAGGGCTGCTCAATTACCCGTACGTGATACAGTTAACTCTCAGAGGACACTACATTATCAGAATACATCGGATCGTAGAACTACCAATTCGAGTACTACAAGACCAGCTACCACACAGTCAGTTTACAATAATAATCAAAGAAGGTGTTTCATATGTAATGAGGTAGGTCATATTGCAAGAGATTGTGGACAAAGGCGATACAATGGTAGATTTTCTGAACAAGGAGGCTCTAGGGTTATTAACCGTACGACTCACCAGGATCACCCGACGCGGCTATGACAATCCGTTGGAAATCATACGAGCAAGAAATCACAGTCCAATAAACAGCTTACGCAGTCTTGGATACAATCCATGGGTACTCAAGGGCGTGTACCGTTAAATTTACCTACTTTAGACATAGAGCTGAATCGAGTCACCTTTCCAGCATTAATTGATTCTGGGGCTTCTTGTTCATGTATCCACGTGGAAGTTATGAACGCTTTAGGTATACACTCATCCGAATTAATACCTTATAATCGTCCTGCGATTGTTGCTGATGGTACAGCATTACATATTCTTGGTGTTGTAGTTCTCAAATTACATATTGCGAAATTTTCTTGGAAACTGCCGTTCCTAGTGCTACGTAATTTGGTCGCACCTGTAATTATTGGGGCAGATTTTGCAAGTTTTGCTGGGTTAGTTTTAGATTTCCAAGCAGCGAATATTCATTTCAAGTTTGCACCGAACTATCTAATTAAGATTCAAATTAACCGAAGGAAATTTAGTGAGTTAGGATTGAATACTTTGGGTTTTTCAGAAGCAAGTAATGAGGCAGACCGTGTTATAAATGCTGACATTTCAATCAAACATTTGGAGGGCGATCAACAAGACCAAATTATTCAAATCATTCAAGATTTTCCAGCTGTATTAAGTGACGAATTAGGAAAGACAAATGTTTTGGAGTACGAGATTCTTTTGAAAGACACAACACCTGTTAGGTTACCTCCGTACCGGATGTCTCCGCCTAAACTCATGGTTATGAGGAGTAAAATACAACAGATGCTAGATAAAGGTATTATTAGACCATCGATATCCACCTATTCGAGTCCCATGTTTCTTGTGCCAAAAGGGCCAGAAGATTTTCGTCCTGTAGTGGATTACCGTGTTCTAAATCAGAAGATCTTAATAGAATCAATGCCGTTACCAGACATACACTCCGCTGCCCACTGGTTTTCGGGGGCCACGGTGTTTACCTCATTGGACCTCAATAGTGCATACAATCAAATACCTTTGAAAGAGTCTTCTCGTCCTCTCACCGCGTTCTCAACTGAATGGAACCATTTCGAATTTTGCCGCCTACCATTTGGCCTCGCCACAGGCGCTCAAGTCCTCACTAGGCTATTAGACAAGATCTTTTCAGACATAAAGTTCAATTTCGTCTACCACTACCTGGACGACTTGGTAGTCTATAGCAAAGACTTCTCCTCTCATGTAGGTCATCTCCGAGAGGTCTTTCGTCGCTTACAGGAAGCGGGCTTGACTGTCAAACCATCTAAAGTACAGTTTGCTCGGCCACAGTTGGCATTCATAGGGCACATTATTTCCCCAGAAGGAGTAGCGATCGATCCTGAGAGAACAGTTGCCATCCGCAACTTTCCACCACCCAAGAACGTCAAGACAGTTGCACGTTTCATCGGCATGATGAACTTCTTTTCCAAATTTATACCACGTTTTTCCGCCAGGGCAGCACCACTTAACCGTCTCAGAGGTAAAGGAGTGACATTTGTTTGGGGAGAGGAACAAGAAACTGCCTTCCAGGATTTAAAGTCCGCAATCATGAACCCACCAATTCTAGCCATGGCCGACTTCAATAAGACGTTCATAGTACAAACAGACGCTTGTGGTGTTGGGCTTGGGGCGGTACTTCTACAAGAATTCCCCGAGGGCCGAAAGCCTATAGCCTATGCTTCCCGGTCGCTCACCAAGGATGAACAGAAATTTTCCATATACGAGATGGAGGCGTTAGCTGTTGTGTTTGCACTCGAGAAATTTCGTATGTATCTCGAACATGTAAATTTTGTTCTAGAGTGTGACAATCAGGCGCTTTCCTGGTGTCTAGCTCGACCCCGTAAAACAGGTCGCATTGCTCGCTGGGCAGTACGACTGTCTGCATTTAAGTTCCATCCAGTGCATATTAAAAGTACAGAGAATTTAATAGCAGATTCTCTTTCTAGAATGTTTGAAGGTCATTGTTCAGATGAACCGGAAGAGGTTAATTCGAGAACAGCAAGGTTAGGTGATATTGACTCCGAAATTGTAGCTCCCTTGCAATTAAGTTCACCTTTGGCATTTTCTGATTTGGTGGAACACCAAGCTCTAGATCAGGAACTTGCAGCCATAATGGATAGGTTAAAGGGTGGACAACAGGTTTCAAATTTCTTTCTGTCAAAGGGCTCGTTGCAGATTAGAATAGGTAAAGGCAATAAACCCAAAATTGTAGTTCCGTCCAATTTATATAATCTCTTGTTTCAATACTATCATGAGTCGCCTCTTGGAGGACATTTAGGTATCAAGAAGACTATAGACAAGATAGGTGCAGACTTTTGGTGGAAAACTATGGCACAGGATATACGTGATCGTGTAAGAAGTTGCCATACTTGTGCACTTTCTAAACCGGCACTTAAGACACGTATAGGAGCCTTAGCTTCTACAGTGGCTGAACGGCCTTTTCAAAAGCTTTTCATAGATTTTATGGGAAAACTACCACGCAGCAAGAAAGGCAATGCTTATATCTTGGTAGTAGTCGACGCTTTCAGTAAATTCACTTGGTTGTTTCCGCTTCGGGACTCTTGCACCGATAAGGTGATGGAGGCACTGTCAAGTATATTCCGTACCTTTGGCCTGCCGGAATCAATTGTATCAGACAATGCGCCACAGTTTACAGCTCACGCATTTAAGAAATTCTGTTTCCATTACGGCATTCAACACATATTTACCACCCCATATTACCCTAACCCGTCGCACGCAGAACGTGTAATGCGGAATCTGAAGAATGCATTGATCGCTTTCCATCACTCCGATCACTCTCGGTGGGATACCAATTTATCTTGGTTGCAATTCGCATTCAATTCTGCGCGGCATGAGAGTCATGGTCATACTCCCTTTTCATTACTGTTTACACTCAGTCCAAACCATCCCCTTAGCAACCTGTGGAAACTCTCAGATCTACTCCCAGATCAACCTGAGCCTGGGATTATTCAGCGAAATTGGAGAGCTGCTGCACGAAATCTTCGTTTAGCACATGCGAAACGAGGACGGAGATATAATCAGGGTAGAAGTGCATGTACCTTCAAAGTAAATGATGTAGTCATGTGTAAAAACTTTCCCCAAAGCAAGGCGAAGGATCGGTACACTAAGAAGTTTGCTCCCAGATTCATTGGACCATTTAGAATAATTGATGTATTGCATAATGGACTGTCTTTCCTGTTACAAAGTTTGCAAGATAATTCGGTGCGGAGAGCACATGCCACACAGCTTAAGGAATTTCACATTTAGTAAAAGATATATGCAGCCTCGTGTGTGACTATCAGGCTCATGTGGGGAATAAAAGAGTTGCATTTGATAGAGTGAAATTAGTTTATAGATAGAGTGAAATCAGTTATAGAAATACAGTAGTATCAAGCTCTTAGGCTGAATCAAGAGTTGCAGTTGATGTAGTCAAATTGATTATGGAGAAAGAGGGATAGTATGTGTAACTGTAATTTAGAATTAGTGGATAAACGTTCAGAGAATGGGTAAATTACGATAATAAGTTAAATGGATATCAAGAGGGGAATAGAGCAATTTAATTGTCAGTAGCAACATGATTTTATATTTATATTTATGTTGGATAGCAGTATTACGACTTAAGGTTAAGAAGTGAACATTATTTTGATATTTAGGTGTGGGCAACCATTTGTGTTTACATTTGATTTATTTAAATTTGATTTAATTTTTGAAAAATCATGTTTCTTTCTACTCACATGTTGCGGGGATTCGACGACCATGGTCCCGGAGGTGCTGCTGGTGTACGGCACTAATGGCTAATGGCTAAGTATATACTCTCTAGAAGGTAGAGAGAGTATTGTAAAAAAAAAAACCATAATGTAAAAAAAAAAAAAAAAAAAAAAAAAAAAAAAAAAAAATTGCTTAAGCATTATCTATTATGTACATAAAACTGACTACGACTAAAAGAAGTACTTCTACATTCTAAATAAATAAAAATAAAACTTGCAAGTTTACAATCAAATAAAGTTAAACGTTAAAGATAAATGAAGCTAAAGAAGAGTAACGTAAGGTTAAAGAAGAGAAAAACTATTGGAATTCAGTATGATTATTATGGACATTGAAAAAAGGAACTAAAGTTTAAAGTCAATAACAAATTATTCAACATGACTTCAGCGGACTGCTAACAATGTATGGACTTAGAAAAATACTGTGCGCAGTCGTCTTCATGTTACAGCTGTCATAGTGGTGATGGGAATGGATTACCAGAAGATATCGACAACGATCGACGGTGAAGAAGGACCGGGATGGACTTGGTTTCCAGTTGCAGCTGCTGTGGTGTGGGGGGCACCGCACGCTGGGCAGTAATGGGCCTAATTCATGGTGTAGGCCGCACCTATTGTAATTTGTCATCCAACATTGGGTGGCCGGGATTACGCCTCACGTCGCAGATTCAAACAACCTCGGAGATCCCAAGACTCATCCGACATCACGACAGGTCCGAGGGCATGGGAAACTACACATCATCAACGGAGTCGGTGACATCTGGGTCACTGGCGTAAGCTGATAGTATATCGCAACCGCGATGTATTCAAGGACCAGCTTATTGGTGCTACGAAGTGTAGTGGAATAGTGGAAGACCCACTGTGTTTGGTAGGTAATCATCGATGCTTGGTGGCAGCTGTGCAGTGTATGTGTGATCGCAATCAAAAAAAAAACGTAAGTAATAATTTTATGTAATTAGTAGAGGGCAAAAAAAAACTTTAAAGAAGAATATAGAAAAGAAACTTTCAAGAAGATAAAAAAAAAAGCAAAATAAAAGACTTTCAAAAGAAGAGGATACAAGTAAGACACTTAGAATTTCAAGACTAACCATTTAAAATAATTAATATAGAATCAACAGAACACTATCCAAGGACATCTAAATAATGATGATAAATAAAAAAAAAGAAGGGTATATTAAACTATAAATGTATTAAAATGTAGAAGTGTTTATATTTAGCTTAAATGTCTTATATGCTTATATGTCTTTGTAGTATTATATATATTGTGTTAACATAACACGCAACATATTTTGAACATTTCCAAGAGAACACTGATTTCTAGTGTAAGGGTAGTGTGCTTCCTGACAGGTATAACCGATGTATTTTTTGTTGTTGTTTTTTTTGGAGCACTGATTTTTTGTAGACTGTTCATTTAAGGGTATTTGTGTTCTAAAGTTGTAATGTTGTGTGGAATAGTTAATTTGATAACATTTTGATAACATGGATCGATGTATATAGGGTTCAGTTTAGTATCTTTGTCACATTTTATTAAGGGTCTCCTATTAAAGGGCTTGCTTCTTTGGGGGGAGGGGAGGTTGTGCTGGTTAGCACTGTGTTCCCCGCGTAAAGCAGTTTGAAGTGGTTCATAGAAATCCCAATCGGTCACGTGCGCGCTGCAGTAGGCGATCCGAGCGCTCTTCAAGCAAGGCGAAGGGGATGCCGGAAGCTCCGGAGAACAGAGAGAAATAGACAGCCACGTGAAGCCATGTAGAGTGCATCATCAGTACGCAGCAGGGGCCATGGACCACACCAAGAACTGTTAGCATGTGAGTTAGAAATCCTAAAACTTTAATAAATTCTGTATTTCAAAATTTAGCTCTGATTCCTTCAGAATCAGGAGATTTCTAAATGTAGAATCAGTGCACACCCAGGAAAATCACCTTTACAAATGGCTGCCCACGCGGAGGTAAATTAGTTTAAAAGAATATCATTACACAACCCATATTTCGACGGTGAAGGTATAAAGTTTAGCATTTTAAATGATCGTGAATTATTATATAGCATTGGAATAATAATAAGAAATAGTTTCAGACATTACATAATCATTTTGTAGCAATGCGAGGCTACGTGATAGAACAAAGGGTTAAGATGGCTACGTAGGAATGCACAAGGTCCACATGTCTTGCTTGTGAAAATATATGCACATTAATATTCACAGTAATTACTTCCTTCGAAAGTCCATTATGCAATCCGACATTCAAAAAAAAAAAAAAGGGGGATTCTTAAATAAAATGTGACGACGTACCCAAAATAGAAAATTCGTTTTGGTTTTTTTTGGTATTATATAGTCAGCACCGGGTACAAAGGACATATTGTTTTCTGCAGCTAGTGAAAGAAGCCCGTAGTAAGTTCGAAGAGTACCTTATATTATATTACCTTGAAAGGAATTACAGTTCAATACTTAGTAATAATTAAATAAGAAAAGAAGGATAATTAATATGTGATATTCAGTATTAATTGAAGGTCGTTAATATTATCTGTGGTATTCCAAAATGTCGGCTTGAATATTGAAGGAGAAAGTGGTTAAAGAAAGACGTACAGGCTAGTACAGGATTTTTAGTTTGAGTATTATTATATTATGAGTATAACCTTTAATGTGGTCTACTGTGATTTCAAATAATGTGATGAGTCTGATTGTTCACTTCGAACTTATTACTTCGGTACATTATTCTAATAAGTGCTGCCTACTAAAGCTGACTTTAATTAATTAATTCATTTAATTTACAACATAAGTACAAAACGTAAAATATAAGTTTGACAAAAAACCATAAGGTAATGGTAAGAGTTGGTTGTTCTGGAAAATAAATAAATTGTTTAAATTGACTCAGCATTTCCATCATAGCATTTAAGCATTCAACTTCTCCTACCTATCGTGGTTCACCGATTGGCCTGTAGGGAGTGGTAGCCCTCAGTCGCTTCCAATTAAGCAATATCAGGTATATTCTATTTTATATTACCGGTATCTTACATTACATATTACATTACTGGGAACCAGCAACACTACAGTAATAGTATAGCATAATTAGATACCATAACTAGCCCAAAACCAACCATAACCCCCCGACAAACATAACATAACCCTACAGGAACCTCAACACCCCAGCACATCTCGCTGAATTAAAAATTTAGTCCTTCCCTCGTTCTAAGAGCTGAATTTAGGTTGCAACATCTTCTACACTAATATTTAGGCCTTCTTAAAGCAGGATAACTCCGTGGTCTTCCACTTACGTTTTAATTGAGAATTCAAAGAAGTCGTAGTGGTATGTAAAAGATTTAGCCCGTGACGTGTTTTGACATAGATAATTTCCAAGAGCCGAGCATGTCTCGCTGGATTAAAAATTCTTTCCTGCCCTCGATCTAAGCCCTGAAGATTAGGTTGCATCATCTTCTACACTAATATTTAGGCCTTCCTTTAGCAGGCCTTCTAAAGCAGGATAACTCCGTGGTCTTAAACTTACGTTTTCACTAAGAATTCAAAGAAATCGTAATGATATGTAATAGCTTTAGGCCGTTATGTGTTTTGACATGGATAATTTTCAAGAGCCGAGGATATCTCGCTGAATTAAAAATTTAGTCCTTCCCTTGTTCTAAGCGCTTAAGTTTAGGTTCCAACATCCTCTACACTAATATTTACGCCTTCTTAAAGCAGGATAACTCCGTGGTCTTCCACTTACGTTTTAATTGAGAATTCATAGAAATCGTAGTGTTATGTAAAAGATTTAGCCCGTCACGTGTTTTGACATAGATTAGCGGCAAAGATGATCTTCAGTCGGTATGACTGGCGGAAGAGGCACCCTTTCTTCAGGGAATAATTTGAAGACCCATCTTCGGGGAAACAAGGAGAAAGTCCTCAACGGTCATATAAGAGCGGAAGAAGCAACCCTCCTCGTGGGGATAGTACACGGGGAGGCTAGGATGAGTAGCCTGAAGCTTGCAGCCCAAGCATTCATCTTACCCTGCTGAGCGCCAGTAACGCACTCAGGGGAAGCTATCTTACTAAAAGTCTCATCAAAGATGAAAACCGGACGGATCAACTGATCACAACCACAGCTAGAAATAGGAACATGCAGTTAGGAAGAGCGGAAGTAATAAAAATTGGTGTATGGAATCCTAGAGGCCTCTTAAATAAAGAAATAGAACTACAAAACGAACTAGAAAACATGAAAGTAGATGTTGCTGTAATACCGGAAACAAAGAAGAAATTAAAAGGTTCTTCTGAATTAGATAAATATGTAATAATCTATCACGGTGTACCTCAAGAGAAACATGCTGCAGCTGGAATAGCGATGTTAGTAAATAAGAGATGGCAGAAAAAAATCCATAGCTATGAATTCATCAATGAAAGAAGAATTAAAACAAGATTTAGAATACAACGAGGATATATAACAGTAGTTGGAGTTTACAGCCCAGAAGAAGGTCGAGTTGAGGAGACAGAAGAATTTTATGAAAATCTACAAAAGGTAATTGATAAAACTAATGTAAATGATTATCTAGTAATCGCTGGAGATTTGAATGCCAGGGTTGGAAACAAACCAATAAAAAATATAATTGGCAAACATGGAGAAAATACATTAAATGGAAATGGCAAATTACTTATAGATTTTGCAAATTTTAATAATCTGAAAATTACCAATACCTTTTTTCCTGATAGAGACATACACAAATATACATGGTGTGCGAGAGGCTACAGAAGCATAATTGATTACACCATGGTCAATAAGAAACTTACAGACCTGGTATTAGACACAAGAGTGTACAGAGGATGTGATATAAGTTCAGACCACTTTCTGCTTATATCTAAGATAGCAATTCCTGCGAGATGGAAAAAAAAGTGCTATAAGAGAAAATAGTTTGGAGAATGAAAGCAATGAAGTTTTTAAAGTTCATCTCTTGAAAGACGAATCCATAAAGTACCTGTATAAAAATCGTTTGGAATTATACTCATCATGTAACCCAATAAGTAAGAATATAAATCAAGAATGGAAGGAAATAAAAAACACAATTATAAAAGCAGCAAAAGAAACATTGGGCACAAGAAAAAGAGATTATAAAAGAAGAGGTTTAAAAACATGGAATGATGATATAGCAAGGGTAATTAAAGGCAAAAAAGATGCTTATATGAAGTATTTGAATCAAAAGACAGAAGAAAATTTAATAGATTACAAACACAAATGTGCTATCGCTCGAAGGGAAGTCCGAAAAATTAAGAGATCATCATGGGAAAAATATATTAGTGATATTGAACATGACGTACACGGAAATCAGGATAGAGCTTATAAAATATTAAGACACTTGAACAGACAAGAGAGGGATAATTTAAAACTAAATCTAATATCAAACGAACAGTGGATAAAATATTTTCAGAACTTATGGACAGAGAAATCGGAGGATGAAGAAGAAGAAATCTTCCTAATGCAACCAGATGAACATGTTGATCCCATTACATATGATGAATTTCAATGTACACTAGATAATAGTAGGAATAAAAAATCAGCAGGATCAGACAATATAAATAATGAATTGATTAAATATGCATCTGAGTCTCTAAAATATCGCATATTAGATTTATTTAATGTGTGTTGGAAGTACGGGCATGTACCTGAAGAGTGGAGATTAGCCAAGATATATCCAATATTCAAGAAAGGTGAGAGGAACAATTGTAATAACTATAGAGGAATAAGTATTCTAAACACATGTTATAAACTATATGCATCAATAATAAAGAACCGGCTGAATATAATAGTGGAGAACATCATCTCAGAGGTCCAAAATGGATTTCGTAAAGGAAGAACCTGTACAGACTGTATATTTACTATTAATCAAATAATTGAGAAACTTGGTGAATATAACATTCCGACATATATGGCATTTATAGACTTTGAAAAAGCCTTTGATAGAGTAGACAGAAATAAATTGTGGCATATTATGGATCAGAAAGTTATACCGAAACATTTAATAACAGTAATAAGAAGTTTATACTTCGATAACAAAATAATGATAGAAACAGGAACAAAGAAAGACGATAAAACAGCAACAATCAACAAAGGAGTAAGACAAGGCTGTCCCCTCTCGCCGCTGCTTTTTAATATATACATTGACGATGTTATTGAAAAATGGCAGATAAATCTAGAAACTCATTTTAAAATTAAGAATATGTATTTAGACACAATTTTATTTGCAGACGACCAGATTCTAATTTGTAGTTCAGAGTATAATCTACAAAAAGCCATATACCAATTAAACAATTTGAGTAAAAAATATGCACTAAACATCTCGCCCGATAAAAAAAATTTTTGCATTTCAAGGACGCTACACAATTAGAGCAAAAATTATATTAGAAGGAAAAACGATAGAAGAAGTAAATCAATTCAACTATTTAGGCTGCAATGTTTCGTATATAAAAAACGAAGATGCAACAAATAAGATTTCCAAATTTAACTATATATGCGGTACTATAAAAAGAAACCTTAAAGCTACCAGGATAGAAACTAAATTAAAGTTTTATAAAGTAATGGCAGTACCCATGTTGTTGTATGGTTCGGAATGTTGGACGATACTTAAAAACGAAGAAAGAAAAATAGAAGCCGCAGAAATGAGATTTTTAAGGAGTATTGCAGGCTATACATTGTTAGACAAAAAGAGAAATGAAGATATAAGAAAGGAATTGGGTATTTTTAAGTTAAATGAGAAGTTACGCCAATATAGAACCAACTGGAAAGAACACATAGAAAGAATGGAAGATTACCGCATTCCACAACTGCTTCTAAATTACAAACCCATAGGCAAGAGAAACAATGGCAGACCAAAGAAGAGATGGACACAACAATTGAGTAATGCATGAGACCGGAACAAGCCTTCTGAGGCTTAATCCCTGAAGATGATGATGATGATGATGATGATTTCCAAGAGCCGAGCATATCACGCTGGATTAAAAATTCAGTCCTGCCCTCGTTCTAAGCACTGAAATTTAGGTTGCAACATCTTCTACACTGATATTTAGGTTTTCCTTAAGCAGGATAACTCCGTGGTCTTCTATTTACGTTTTCATAGAGAATAAAAGAAATCGTAATGATATGTAAAATTTTTAGGCCGTGTCGTTTTTTAACATAGATAATTTCTAAGGTGCCGAGCATCACTCTCTGGATTAAAAATTCAATCCTGAACTCGTTCCAAACGCTGAAGTATAGGTTGCAAAACCTTCAACGTTAATATTTAGGCCATCCTTAAGCAGGATAACTCCGTGGTCTTCCACCTACGTTTTCATTGCAAATTCAAAGAAACCGTAGTGATATGTAAAATCTGTTGGCCGTGACGTGAATTGACGTAGATAATTTCCAAGAGCCGAGCATGACTCACTCGATTAAAAATTCAGTCCTGCCCTCGTTCTAAGCGCTGAATTTAGATTGCAACATCTGCAACGTTAATAGTTAGGCCTTCTTTAAGCAGGATAACTCCATGGTCGTCCACTTACGTTTTCATTGAGAATTCAAAGAAATCGTAGTGATATGTAAAAGCTGATGACTGAGACGTGATATGACGTAGATAATTTCTAAGAGCCGAGCATGACTCGCTGGATTAAATATTCAGTCCTGCCCTCGTTCTAAGCGCTGAACCTTAGGTTGCAACATCTTCAACGTTAATTCTTAGGCCTTCCTTAAGCAGGATAACTCCGTGGTCTTCCACTTACGTTTTCATTGAGAAATCAAAGAAATCGTAGTGACGTGGAAAAGCTGTAGGCCGTGCAAGTGTTTTGACATACATAATTTCCAAGGTGCAGAGCATCACTCCGTGGATAAAAATTCAGTCCTGAACTCGTTCCAAACGCTGAAGTTTAGGTTGCAACATCTTCAACGATAATATTTAGGCCTTCCTTAAGCAGGATAACTCCATGGTCGTCCACTTACGTTTTCATTGAGAATTCAAAGAAATCGTAGTGGTATGTAATAGCTGTAGGCCGTGACGTGTGTTGACATAGATAATTTCAAAGAGGCGAGCATGTCTCGCTGGATTAAAAATTCTTTCCTGCCCTCGTTCTAACCGCTGAAGTATAGGTTGCAGCATCTTCTATACTAATATTTCGCCCTTCCCTAAGCAGGATAGCTCCGTGGTCTTCCACATACGTTTTCATTGAAAAATCAAAGAAATCGTAGTGACATGTAAAAGCTGTAGGCTGTGACGTGTTTTGACATAGATAATTTCCAAGAACCGAGCATGTCTCGCTGGATTAAAAATCAATCCCGCCCTCGTTCTAAGCGCTGAAGTTTAGGTTGCAACATCTTGTACACTAATATTTAGGCCTTCCTCAAGCAGGATTACTACGTGGTCTTCATCTTACGTTTTAACTGAGAATTCAAAGAAATCGTAGTGGTATGTAAATGATTTAGCCCATGACGTGTTTTGATATAGATAATTTCCAAGAGCCGAGCATGTCTCGATGGATTAAAAATTCAGTCCTGTCTCGTTCTAAACGCTGAAATTTAGGTTGCAACATCGTCTACATTAATATTTAGGCCTTCCTTAAGCAGGATAACTCCGTTCTCTTCCATTTACGTTTCCATTGAGAATTCAAAGAAATCGTAGTGATATGTAAAATTTTTAGGCCGTGATGGGTTTTAACATAGATAAGTTCCAAGAACCGAGCATCACTCTCTGGATTAAAAATTCAGTCCTAAACTCGTTCCAAACGCTGAAGTTTAGGTTGCAACATCTTCAACATTAATATTTAGGCTTTCCTTAAGCAGGATAACTCCATGGTCGTCCACTTACGTTTTCATTGAGAATTCTAAGAAATCGTAGCGGTAACTAAAAGATTTAGCCCGTGACGTGTATTAGCGTAGATAATTTCCAAGAGCCGAGCTTGACTCGCTGGATTAAAAATTCAGTCCTGCCCTCGTTCTAAGCGCTGAACTTTAGGTTGCAACATCTTCAACATTAATATCTAGGCCTTCATTAAGCAGGTTAACTCCGTGGTTTTCCACTTATGTTTACATTGAGAAATCAAAGAAATCGTAGTGTTATGTAAAAGCGGTAGGCCGTGACGTGTTTTGACATAGATAATTTCCAAGAGCCGAGCATGTCTCGCTGGATTAAAAATTCTTTCCTCCCCTCGATCTAAGCCCTGAAGTTTAGGTTGCACACTAATATGAAGGCCTTCCATCATCTTCTACATTAATATTTAGGCCTTCTGAAAGCAGGATAACTCCGTGATCTTCCATTTACGTTGTTATTGAGAATTCAAAGAAATCGTAATGATATGTGATAGCTTTAGGCCGTTACGTGTTTTGACATGCATAATTTTCAAGAGCCGAGGATGTCTCGCAGAATTAAAAATTTAGTCCTTCCCTCGTTCTAAGCGCTGAAGTTTAGGTTCCAAAATCCTCTACACTAATATTTAGGCCTTCTTAAAGCAGGATAACTCCGTGGTCTTCCACTTACGTTTTAATTGAGAATTCAAAGAAATCGTAGTGATATGTAAAAGATTTAGCCCGTGACTTGTTTTGACATAGATAATTTCTAAGAGCCGAGCATTTCTCCCTGGATTAAAAATTCCTTCCTGCCCTCGATCTAAGCCCTGTAGTTTAAGTTGCATCATCTTCTACACTAATATTTAGGCCTTCTTTAAGCAGAATAACTCTGTGGTCTTCCACGTACGTTTAAAATTGAGAACTCAAAGAAATCGTAGTGATCTGTAACGTGTTTAAAAAATAGATAATTTCCAAGAGCCGAGCATAACTCGCTGGATTAAAAAATCAGTCCTGCCCTCGTTCTAAGCGCTGAAGTTTAAATTTCAGCATCTTCTACATTAATATTTTGCCCTCTATTAAGCAGGATAACTCCGTGATCTCCTTTTAAGTTTTCATTGAGAATTAACAGAAATCGTAGAGATATGTAAAATTTTTAGGTCGTGACGTGTTTTAACATAGATAATTTCCAAGAGCCGAGCATGTCCCCTGGATTAAAAATGCAGTACTGAACTCGTTCCAAACGCCAAAGATTAGGTTGCAACATCTTCAACATTAATATTTAGGCCTTCCTTAAGCAGGATAACTCCGTGGTCTTCCACTTACGTTCTCATTGAGAATTCAAAGAAACCGTAGTGATATGTAAAAGTTTTAGGCCGTGACGTGTTTTGACATAGATAACTTTCAAGAGCCGAGCATGTCTCGCTGGATTAAAATTTCAGTCCTGCCCTCGTTCTAAGCGCTGAAGTTTAGGTTCCATTATCTTCTAAATTAATATTTTGGCCTTCTAAAGCAGGATAACTCAGTGGTCTTCCACCTACGTTTTCATTGAAAATTAAAATAAATCGCAGTGATATGTAAAAGCTGTAGGCCGTGACGTGTTTTGACATAGATTTTTTCCAAGAGCCGAGCATGTCACGCTGGATTAAAAATTCAGTCCTGCCATCGTTCTAAGTGCTGAAGTTTAGGTTGCAACATCTTCTACACTAATATCTAGGCCTTACTTAAGCAGGATAACTCCGTGGTCTTCTACTTACGTTTACATTGAGAATACAAAGAAATCGTATTGATATGTAAAAGATTCAGCCCGTGACGTGTTCTGACATAGAAAATTTCAAAGAGCCGAAAATGTCTCGCTGGATTAAAAATTTAGTCCTGAACTCGTTCCAAACGCTGAAGTTTAGGTTGCAACATCTTCAACGATAATATTTAGGCCTTCTTTAAGCAGGATAACTCCATGGTCGTCCACTTACGTTTTCATTGAGAATTCAAAGAAATCGTAGTGGTATGTAATTGCTGTAGGCCGTGACGTGTGTTGACATAGATAATTTCAAAGAGGCGAGCATGTCTCGCTGGATTTGAAATTCTTTCCTTCCCTCGTTCTAATCGCTGAAGTTTAGGTTGCAGCATCTTCTATACTAATATTTCGCCCTTCTCTAAGCAGGATAGCTCCGTGGTCTTCCACATACGTTTTCATTGAAAAATCAAAGAAATCGTAGTGACATGTAAAAGCTGTAGGCTGTGACGTGTTTTGACATAGATAGTTTCCAAGAACCGAGCATGTCTCGCTGGATTAAAAATCAATCTCGCCCTCGTTCTAAGCGCTGAAGTTTAGGTTGCAACATCTTGTACACTAATATCTAGGCCTTACTTAAGCAGGATAACTCCGTGGTCTTCCACTTACGTTTACATTGAGAATACAAAGAAATCGTATTGATATGTAAAAGATTCAGCCCGTGACGTGTTTTGACATAGAAAATTTCAAAGAGCCGAAAATGTCTCGCTGGATTAAAAATTCAGTCCTCCCCTCGTTCTAAGCGCTGAAGTTTAGGTTTCAACATCTACACTAATATTTGGGCCATCCTTAAGCAGGATAACTACGTAGTCTTCCATTTACGTTTTCCTAGAGAATTCAAAGAGATCGTAGTGATATGTAAAAGTTTTTGTCCGTGACGTGTTTTAACATACATAATTTCCAAGGTGCAGAGCATCACTCCGTGGATTAAAAATTCAGTCCTGAACTCGTTCCAAACGCTAAAGTTTAGGTTGCAACATCTTCAACGATAATATTTAGGCCTTCCTTAAGCAGGATAACTCCATGGTCGTCCACTTACGTTTTCATTGAAAAATCAAAGAAATCCTAGTGACATGTAAAAGCTGTAGGCTGTGACGTGTTTTGACATAGATAGTTTCCAAGAACCGAGCATGTCTCGCTGGATTAAAAATCAATCCCGCCCTCGTTCTAAGCGCTGAAGTTTAGGTTGCAACATCTTGTACACTAATATCTAGGCCTTCCTTAAGCAGGATTACTACGTGGTCTTTCTCTTACGTTTTAACTGAGAATTCAAAGAAATCGTAGTGATATGTAAATGATTTAGCCCGTGACGTGTTTTGACATAGATAATTTCCAAGAGCCGAGCATGTCTCGATGGATTAAAAATTCAGTCCTGTCTCGTTCTAAACGCTGAAATTTAGGTTGCAACATCTTCTACACTAATATTTAGGCCTTCCTTAAGCAGGATAACTCCGTTGTCTTCCATTTACGTTTCCATTGATAATTCAAAGAAATCGTAGTGATATGTTAAAATTTTTAGGCCGTGATGGGTTTTAACATAGATAAGTTCCAAGAACCGAGCATCACTCTCTGGATTAAAAATTCAGTCCTAAACTCGTTCCAAACGCTGTAGTTTAGGTTGCAACATCTCTAACATTAATATTTAGGCTTTCCTTAAGCAGGATAACTCCATGGTCGTCCACTTACGTTTTCATTGAGAATTCTAAGAAATCGTAGCGGTAAGTAAAAGATTTAGCCCGTGACGTGTATTAGCGTAGATAATTTCCAAGAGCCGAGCTTGACTCGCTGGATTAAAAATTCAGTCCGGCCCTCGTTCTAAGCGCTGAACTTTACGTTGCAACATCTTCAACATTAATATCTAGGCCTTCATTAAGCAGGTTAACTCCGTGGTATTCCACTTATGTTTACATTGAGAAATCAAAGGAATCGTAGTGTTATGTAAAAGCGGTAGGCCGTGACGTGTTTTGACATAGATAATTTCCAAGTGCCGAGCATGTCTCGCTGGATTAAAATTTCTTACCTGCCCTCGATCTAAGCCCTGAAGTTTAGGTTGCATCATCTTCTACACTAATATTTAGGCCTTCTTTAAGCAGAATATCTCTGTGGTCTTCCACTTACGTTTAAAATTGAGAACTCAAAAAAATTGTAGTCATCTGTAACGTGTTTAAAAAATAGATAATTTCCAAGAGCCGAGCATAACTCGCTGGATTAAAAAATCAGTCCTGCCCTTGTTCCAAGCGCTGAAGTTTAGATTGCAGCATCTTCTACATTAATATTTTGCCCTCTATTAAGCAGGATAACTCCGTGATCTTCCTTTTAAGTTTTCATTGAGAATTAAAAGAAATCGTAGAGATATGTAAAATTTTTAGGTCGTGACTTGTTTTACCATAGATAATTTCCAAGCGCCGAGCATGACTCCCTGGATTAAAAATTTAGTCCTGAAATCGTTCCAAACGCTGAAGCTTAGGTTGCAACATCTTCAACGATAATATTTAGGCCTTCTTTAAGCAGGATAACTCCATGGTCGTCCACTTACGTTTTCATTGAGAATTCAAAGAAATCGTAGTGGTATGTAATAGCTGTAGGCCGTGACGTGTGTTGACATAGATAATTTCAAAGAGGCGAGCATGTCTCGCTGGATTTGAAATTCTTTCCTTCCCTCGTTCTAATCGCTGAAGTTTAGGTTGCAGCATCTTCTATACTAATATTTCGCCCTTCTCTAAGCAGGATAGCTCCGTGGTCTTCCACTTACGTTTTCATTGAAAAATCAAAGAAATCGTAGTGACATGTAAAAGCTGTAGGCTGTGACGTGTTTTGACATAGATAGTTTCCAAGAACCGAGCATGTCTCGCTGGATTAAAAATCAATCTCGCCCTCGTTCTAAGCGCTGAAGTTTAGGTTGCAACATCTTGTACACTAATATCTAGGCCTTCCTTAAGCAGGATTACTACGTGGTCTTCCTCTTACGTTTACATTGAGAATTCAAAGAAATCGTAGTGATATGTAAATGATTTAGCCCGTGACGTGTTTTGACATAGATAATTTCCAAGAGCCGAGCATGTCTCGATGGATTAAAAATTCAGTCCTGTCTCGTTCTTAACGCTGAAATTTAGGTTGCAACATCTTCTACACTAATATTTAGGCCTTCCTTAAGCAGGATAACTCCGTTGTCTTCCATTTACGTTTCCATTGATAATTTAAAGAAATCGTAGTGATATGTAAAATTTTTAGGCCGTGATGGGTTTTAACATAGATAAATTCCAAGAACCGAGCATCACTCTCTGGATTAAAAATTCAGTCCTAAACTCGATCCAAACGCTGAAGTTTAGGTTGCAACATCTTTAACATTAATATTTAGGCTTTCCTTAAGCAGGATAACTCCATGGTCGTCCACTTACGTTTTCATTGAGAATTCTAAGAAATCGTAGCGGTAAGTAAAAGATTTAGCCCGTGACGTGTATTAGAGTAGATAATTTCCAAGAGACGAGCTTGACTCGCTGGATTAAAAATTCAGTCCTGCCCTCGTTCTAAGCGCTGAACTTTAGGTTGCAACATCTTCAACATTAATATTTAGGCCTTCCTTAAGCAGGATAACCCTGTGGTCTTCCACTTACGTTTAAAATTGAGAATTCAAAGAAATCGCAGAGATATGTAAAAACTGTAGGCCGTAACGTGTTTTGAAAAATAGATCATTTCCAAGAGCCGAGCATCACTCGCTGGATTAAAAATTCAGCTCAGCCCTCGTTCTAAGCGCTGAAGTTTAGTTTGCAGCATCTTCTACATTAATATTTAGGCCTTTCTTAAGCAGGATAACTCCGTGATCTTCCATTTACGTTTTCATTGAGAATTCAAAGAAAAAGTACAGTTATGTAAAATTTTTAGGCCGTGACTTGTTTTACCATAGATAATTTCCAAGCGCCGAGCATGACTCCCTGGATTAAAAATTTAGTCCTGAACTCGTTCCAAACGCTGAAGTTTAGGTTGCAACATCTTCAACATTAATATTTAGGCCGAACTTAAGCAGGATAACTCCGTGGTCTTCCACTTACGTTTTCATTGAGAATTCAAAGAAATTGTAGTGATATGTAAAACTTTTAGGCCGTGATGGGTTTTAACATAGATACGTTCCAAGAACCGAGCATCACTCTCTGGATTAATAATTCAGTCCTAAACTCGTTCCAAACGCTGAAGTTTAGGTTGCAACATCTTCAACATTAATATTTAGGACTTCCTTAAGGAGGATAACTCCGTGGTCTTCCACCTACGTTTTCATTGAAAATTCAAAGAAACTGTAGTGATATGTAAAAGCTGTTGGCGGTGGCATGAATTGACGTAGATAATTTCCAACAGCCGAGCATGACTCACTCGATTAAAAATTCAGTCCTGCCCTCGTTCTAAGCGCTGAATTTAGGTTGCAACATCTTCTACACTAATATTTAGGCCTTCCTTAAGCAGGATAACTCCGTTGTCTTCCATTTACGTTTCCATTGAGAATTCAAAGAAATCGTAGTGATATGTAAAATTTTTAGGCCGTGATGGGTTTTAACATAGATAAGTTCCAAGAACCGAGCATCACTCTCTGGATTAAAAATCCAGTCCTAAACTCGTTCCAAACGCTGAAGTCTAGGTTGCAACATCTTCAACATTAATATTTAGGCTTTCCTTAAGCAGGATAACTCCATGGTCGTCCACTTACGTTTTCAATGAGAATTCTAAGAAATCGTAGCGGTAAATAAAAGATTTAGCCCGTGACGTGTATTAGCGTAGATTATTTCCAAGAGCCGAGCTTCACTCGCTGGATTAAAAATTCAGTCCTGCCCTCGTTCTAAGCGCTAAACTTTAGGTTGTAACATCTTCAACATTAATATCTAGGCCTTCACTAAGCAGGTTAACTCCGTGGTATTCCACTTATGTTTACATTGAGAAATCAAAGGAATCGTAGTGTTATGTAAAAGCGGTAGGCCGTGACGTGTTTTGACATAGATAATTTCCAAGAGCCGAGCATGTCTCGCTGGATTAAAAATTCTTACCTGCCCTCGATCTAAGCCCTGAAGTTTAGGTTGCACACTAATATGAAGGCCTTCCATCATCTTCTACATTAATATTTAGGCCTTCTTAAAGCAGGATAACTCCGTGATCTTCCATTTACGTTGTTATTGAGAATTCAAAGAAATCGAAATGATATGTAATAGGTTTAGGCCGTTGCGTGTTTTGACATGGATGATTTTCAAGAGCCGAGGATGTCTCGCTGAATTAAAAATTTAGTCCTTCCCTCGTTCTAAGCGCTGAAGTTTAGGTTCCAACATCCTATACACTAATATTTAGGCCTTCTTAAAGCAGGATAACTCCGTGGTCTTCCACTTACGTTTTAATTGAGAATTCAAAGAAATCGTAGTGATATGTAAAAGATTTAGCCCGTGACGTGTTTTGACATAGATAATTTCTAAGAGCCGAGCATGTCTCCCTGGATTAAAAATTCCTTCCTGCCCTCGATCTAAGCCCTGAAGTTTAGGTTGCATCATCTTCTACACTAATATTTAGGACTTCTTTAAGCAGAATATCTCTGTGGTCTTCCACTTACGTTTAAAATCGAGAACTCAAAAAAATCGTAGTGATCTGTAACGTGTATAAAAAATAGATAATTTCCAAGAGCCGAGCATAACTCGCTGGATTAAAAAATCAGTCCTGCCCTCGTTCTAAGCGCTGAAGTTTAGATTGCAGCATCTTCTACATTAATATTTTGCCCTCTATTAAGCAGGATAACTCCGTGATCTTCCTTTTAAGTTTTCATTGAGAATTAAAATAAATCGTAGAGATATGTAAAATTTTTAGGTCGTGACGTGTTTTAACATAGATAATTTCCAAGAGCTGAGCATGACTCCCTGGATTAAAAATGCAGTACTGAACTCGTTCCAAACGCCAAAGATTAGGTTGCAACATCTTCAACATTAATATTTAGGCCTTCCTTAAGCAGGATAACTCCGTGGTCTTCCACTTACGTTTTCATTGAGAATTCAAAGAAACCGTAGTGATATGTAAAAGTTTTAGGCCGTGACGTGTTTTGACATAGATAACTTTCAAGAGCCGAGCATGTCTCGCTGGATTAAAATTTCAGTCCTGCCCTCGTTCTAAGCGCTGAAGTTTAGGTTCCATCATCTTCTAAATTAATATTTTGCCCTTCTAAAGCAGGATAACTCAGTGGTCTTCCACCTACGTTTTCATTGAAAATTAAAAGAAATCGTAGTGATATGTAAAAGCTGTAGGCCGTGACGTGTTTTGACATAGATTTTTTTCCAAGAGCCGAGCATGTCACGCTGGATTAAAAATTCAGTCCTGCCATCGTTCTAAGTGCTGAAGTTTAGGTTGCAACATCTTCTACACTAATATTTAGGCCTTCTTTAAGCAGAATAACTCTGTGGTCTTCCACTTACGTTTAAAATTGAGAACTCAAAAAAATCGTAGTGATCTGTAACGTGTTTAAAAAATAGATAATTTACAAGAGCCGAGCATAACTCGCTGGATTAAAAAATCTGTCCTGCCCTCGTTCTAAGCGCTGAAGTTTAGATTGCAGCATCTTCTACATTAATATTTTGCCCTCTATTAAGCAGGATAACTCCGTGATCTTCCTTTTAAGTTTTCATTGAGAATTCAAAGAAATCGTAGTGATATGTAAAATTCTTAAGCCGTGATGGGTTTTAACATTGATATGTTCCAAGAACCGAGCATCACTCTCTGGATTAAAAATTCAGTCCTAAACTCGTTCCAAACGCTGAAGTTTAGGTTGCAACATCTTCAACATTAATATTTAGGCCGAACTTAAGCAGGATAACTCCGTGGTCTTCCACTTACGTTTTCATTGAGAATTCAAAGAAATTGTAGTGATATGTAAAACTTTTAGGCCGTGATGGGTTTTAACATAGATACGTTCCAAGAACCGAGCATCACTCTCTGGATTAATAATTCAGTCCTAAACTCGTTCCAAACGCTGAAGTTTAGGTTGCAACATCTTCAACATTAATATTTAGGACTTCCTTAAGGAGGATAACTCCGTGGTCTTCCACCTACGTTTTCATTGAAAATTCAAAGAAACTGTAGTGATATGTAAAAGCTGTTGGCGGTGGCATGAATTGACGTAGATAATTTCCAACAGCCGAGCATGACTCACTCGATTAAAAATTCAGTCCTGCCCTCGTTCTAAGCGCTGAATTTAGGTTGCAACATCTTCTACACTAATATTTAGGCCTTCCTTAAGCAGGATAACTCCGTTGTCTTCCATTTACGTTTCCATTGAGAATTCAAAGAAATCGTAGTGATATGTAAAATTTTTAGGCCGTGATGGGTTTTAACATAGATAAGTTCCAAGAACCGAGCATCACTCTCTGGATTAAAAATCCAGTCCTAAACTCGTTCCAAACGCTGAAGTCTAGGTTGCAACATCTTCAACATTAATATTTAGGCTTTCCTTAAGCAGGATAACTCTATGGTCGTCCACTTACGTTTTCAATGAGAATTCTAAGAAATCGTAGCGGTAAATAAAAGATTTAGCCCGTGACGTGTATTAGCGTAGATTATTTCCAAGAGCCGAGCTTGACTCGCTGGATTAAAAATTCAGTCCTGCCCTCTTTCTATGCGCTGAACATTAGGTTGCAACATCTTCAACATTAATATTTAGGCCTTCCTTAAGCAGGATAACTCTGTGGTCTTCCACTTACGTTTAAAATTGAGAATTCAAAGAAATCGCAGAGATATGTAAAAACTGTAGGCCGTAACGTGTTTAAAAAATAGATCATTTCCAAGAGCCGAGATCACTCGCTGGATTAAAAAATTAACTCAGCCGTCGTTCTAAGCGCTGAAGTTTAGTTTGCAGCATCTTCTACATTAATATTTAGGCCTTTCTTAAGCAGGATAACTCCGTGATCTTCCATTTACGTTTTCATTGAGAATTCAAAGAAAACGTACAGTTATGTAAAATTTTTAGGCCGTGACTTGTTTTACCATAGATAATTTCTAAGCGCCGAGCATGACTCCCTGGATTAAAAATTTAGTCCTGAACTCGTTTCAAACGCTGAAGTTTAGGTTGCAACATCTTCAACATTAATATTTAGGCCTTCCTTAAGCATTATAACTCCGTGGTCTTCCACTTACGTTTTCATTGAGAATTCAAAGAAATTGTAGTGATATGTAAAAGTTTTAGGCCGTGGCGTGTTTTGACATAGATAATTTCGAAGAGCCGAGCATGTCTCGCTGGATTTGAAATTCTTTCCTTCCCTCGTTCTAAGCGCTGAAGTTTAGGTTGCAACATCTTCTACACTAATATTTAGGCCTTCCTTAAGCAGGATAACTCCGTGGTCTTCCACTTACGTTTTCATTGTGAATTCAATGAAATCGTAGTGATATGTAAGAGCTGTAGGCCGTGACGTGTTTTGACATAGATAATTCCCAAGAGCCGAGCATGTGTCGCTGGATTAAAACTTCAGTCCTGTCCTCGTTCTAAGTGCTGAAGTTTAGGTTGCAGCATCTTTTACACTAATATTTAGGCCTTCCTTAAGCAGGATAACTCCGTGGTTTTCCACTTACGTTTTCACTGAGAATTCATAGAAATCGTAGTGATATGTAAAATCTTTAGGCCGTGACGTGTTATATCATAGATAATTTCCAAGGGCCGAGCATGTCTCGCTGGATTGAAAATTCAGTCCTCCCCTCGTTCTAAGCGCTGAAGTTTAGGTTGCATATGATGACCCCATGAAAGAAAGCTGCATCATGACCAGAATATTTAGCTTGTTGCCTACAAAACTGGCGCATTTCAGGACATCCTGGGACGACGTAACTCGATCAGATATGACAGTGGAAAACATGATCGAAAGATTGAGACTCGAAGACGAGAGGCTCATTGATGCAACCCAGGGTCAAGAGGGCACCCAAAATGCTCTTATCATAAGGCATCCCCGAAGGCAAGGATTGTCATCATCAAGCAAGCAAAATAAACAATCATTGACCTGTCAAAAGTGTGGAAAGAAAGGACATATTCTCAGGGACTACATGAATTAATTACTGGAAGCACTGGGAGTTCTACACACATTCTCAAATGTTCACTCACGAGAGCAGAATGGAAGGATAGAGAGAGATGCGGACTATTGTCGAAGCTGCTCGCTCAGCAGTTGATGCCAACAATCTAGGTAAGAGATTTTGGGCAGAAACAGAAAATTATGCTGTATTTATCATAAATCAGACTGGAAGAGGAAAGAGTCCTACAGAAATGTGATTTGGGCGCAAAATCGACATCAATAAATTACGTGCATTTGGATGTGAATGTTTCGAATTGATTCCAAGTCACAAGAGAAGGAAGATGGACCGCAAATTTCAGAAAGGAGTTTTCGTAGGATACGACGTAAACTCACTGTGCTACAGGGTGTGCATACCAAGCACACGAGAAGTTAGATAACGTGATCTTTAACGAAAACAAAGAAAAAGAAAGTAAAAGTATATAAATCAGCATAAGTTCACCTGAAAATCAAGATGAAGAAACTGAAAAATTTGATGGAGAAGGAGAAGGCAGAAGAGAAGAAAGACAGGGAATAAAGATAGTGATAGAAGAAAGGGGTAATCTATGTGATCGTAGAAAATTGAAACAACCTGCCAGATTCGATGATTACGTCATGGACTATTCTCAAGGAGAAAATAGTGATACTCTTGCCATGATTGGAGAGGTTCAAAACATCTCTACTTCGAAAGCACTGAGAAATGAGAACTTGCGACGTGGAATGCAGGAGAAGTATAACTCATTGATGTAAATGAAAACCTGGAAGCTAGTCAACTGTCCAGAAGGCGTGAAGCCGTTATCATGTTGGTGGGTACTTTGAGAAAAAGCAAATGGCAAATTCAAAGCAAGTCTAGTAGCTAGAGGATTTGAACAAAAGGAAGGAATTGACTACAGAGATGCGTTCAGCCCCGTAGCTCATTATGCATTAATAAGACTGTTCCTAAGTCACGCAGCATCCGAGAAGCTGAAGTTGGTGCCATTCGATGTCAAAGGAGCTTTTCTATATGGATATTTGGAGAAGGAAATTTACATGTTCCAACCAGAAGGATTCAATGACGGATCAAGGAATGTGTGTAAACTACAGAAAAGGATCTATGGACTGAAACAAGCTCCGAAGAAGTGGAATGAGAAAATCTCAAAATAACTTGAAAGCGTAGCATTGCTGAGCACAGATGACGACCCTTGTATCTACTACAACAAAGAAAAGAACATTCTGTTGTCACTATTCATAGACGATAGATTGATCGCAGGAAAGGAAGAAAGAGAGATCAACAAAATTTTTAACAAGATCAATCAGGAATTTGAGTTCACTTTCAGAAAGACAGTTCAGAAGAAGATAATAGAGAAGATGAATCTCGAACAATGCAACCAAGTGCCAACACCAATTGAACCAGGAATGGTCACGAAGAAGGAGTGCTACGTGAATGATAAACCTGTGCCAGAGCATCTCTTATCGTGAAGCCATTGGAAGTCTGCTATACCTTGCAACGATTACCAGACCAGATATTAGTTTTGCTGTAAACTACTTGAGCTGCTTCTGCACGAAGCGAATGACGAGTCACTGGAAGATGATCAAATGAGTTTACCAGTACCTGAAAGGAACGACTAAGTATTGAATCTACTTTGATGTCGATACAACACTAGTAACCTACACAGACTCTGATCATGGAGGAGATACAGAAACAGGACAGTCTAGAGTGGCGTACTAGTCATGAGAGGTGGATCCTTCCCATAAGCAGCACTGGTGGCCATGTCTACAGCCGAAGCTGAGTATCGTGCCGCTGAGGCAGTCATCGATTATGTCTGCTGGATCAAGCGGATAGCACTCAAACTTGGTATCCTAAAAATCGATCAGCCAATCACTTTGTTGACGACATATCAGCAATCCACATGCTCGAGAATTCTAGTGAGGGAAAGACAAATAAAGGCAAGAAACACATTGAAATTCCAAGAAAATATGTTCAACAGCATATAGGCAGTACAGTTACTCTTGAACATATTGAAAGCAGTATGCAAATCGCAGACATTCTGACGAAACCTTTGTGCAAGAAAACCTTTGAAAATCTTTGTTGTAAAGTGATTAAGGAGGAGTGTTAAGGTTAATCAGTTTGCAACTCAGCTTTGTCACTTGACAGAGATGGTTGGCAGCATTGAGGAGTCAAGTTGGGGTTTCGTGGTTGGCGAGCTGGGGTCACAGACACGGAGGAAAGAATACATGGAGATGCCCTGAGACCGCAAGCGTGAAGCCAACTGTCCGAGCGTTTGGCCCTTAAGGGGGCGTGTCACTGTTTCACGTGTTTATGTTTATAGCTTGCACGGATAGCGTGGTTACTCGTCTTTGTTTCTTTGTTTGATCAATTCAGAAGTAAAAATGAGTGCATGTTGTGCATATGGATGCACAAATCGAGGAAGGAAGACTGAAGAAATAAGTTTTCATAAGTAAGTTGAAAGTATTAAAACTATACTGTAGTACTGTCCATTAATATGTTTATATTTTAGGTTATTCACGTTTCATTGCGGTAAATCAATTTTGTAATGCGTTCGTTCATTCATTTATTACTTTAGTTCTGTGAATTGAGGTTGTGTGTTTCACTGGTGAATTTGGTGTGCATTTTTTGTCTTGTTTTTAATTCAATAATAGAACAGACTGAAGTAGGTCTATCTAATATATTTCCGATATATTTAGAGTTCCGATAGTTTGACTAATCATTTAGTCTTATTTTATTTAATACTTTGAATAGAAAAATCATAGTAGGCCTAACATAAACTATTGTATCTCCGAAATTCATGTTGTTTAGGCCTAAGTGGTTAAGTGATGTACATAAAGACAAAACTAGACAAGTAGATAAGTTTCATGTAGAGAATTTAGATTTAGATTTATTAGCCTAATGTAAGAGGTTTACATGGTTTTGTCAAGTACATGAGTTGAACAATTTGTACAAAATAAATGTTAGGTACATTATACTTAATTTCTTGGTAATGAATTTTGACAAGTACATATTGAACAATATTGAAGAAATTAAATTTAAGGTAAACAAAAATACTTAAATTCTATGCTATGAACTTACCTTAAAAATTAATAATTTTGTAAAATTTAGGTACTGAAAATAATCAATTTTTGGGATGAATGAATATGGGTATAATTGCTAAGCATAATTTACTTGTATTTTACACTAGGCTGCTAATTATTGATGTATTTTATTTATATAGCATTAGGCTAATTGTAATTAATCAAATAAGTGCATTTGTAGGTATATAACTGTCAAGAATATTTTTCTCGTTCTGAATTATCATAGTCGCATGGTCACTTAATCATTTTCTGACTCAGTATTTATACTCGCACATGTAAAGTTGCTCATTTGAAAGTTACATTTTTGGCTCTTCTGAGATAGGTTAATGCTTACTACCGGGATTATTATGATGTCAGAGTATGTAGTTAATATATGAAATTGGGATATTACATATTTTCCCTACCGTTACGTTGTTATAACCCGTGAAACTTCGGAGTATTTGTGTGCTATTGTATATAGCAAGCCTCCTTTTTGGTCCCTTAAGGGAGCGTGGTCATTGGCTTCATCTGTTTCCCATACAACACCGCAAGCACGGCGTCTCCGTGTATTCTTTCCTCCGTGGTCACAGATGCTCTGCCATGGCTTTGGGCTTCAGTAAGAAAATGAAAGTCGTTTGTGATGAACGTGACATTTGTGTGCTATGACTTTTTAAATTTTGTATCCAAGTTTTTAAAAGCAAAATATCAACCATCCATTTATTATCAAGTCAAAATCAAGTTAACTGTGATATTCTATAAATCATTATTTTGTATTCTTATTGATATATAAATACATTTCTGCAATAAAGTACAAATATATTCACGTGATTGAAGTTTCATTTATATAACTGAAGGACATCTCAAGATCCAATAAAAATCAACATTAACGTTTATACATATGACTTTATAATTTCACTCTCACTATATTACTGTAGGCCTATTAACCTTTACTTTTTTCAGATGAATCTTCAGGATTGCAACTAAACAAAGAACATATGTATATGATCAGCCTCAAATGATTCCGTGAAGAAAATTTCAGTTAGAATTATAGAACAGAATTACTTAAAATTCTGGTACATACCACAATAATATTATTTCTATAAAAGTTTACTTCCTCATCCAATTCAAATTCAATTACCTTTTATACAAGGTGGGGCAGAATGGACTCCCTAGTTTCGAAAATTCACTGGAGGCGCTCCAGAGCAGATAGAGGGGTGGGACAGGTGCCATTAGGTTGGAGTGACAATGCAGTTTTCAGTAGTCACCATGCAGTGGACAGGTGAGCAACGGGGCTTTGTTGTGGAAACCTTTTTTTAAAAACGAGGAAAGTGTAGTGGCGCATTTTCACCTTAGCGGTACAATAAATAAGCAAAATTCTCGTTACTGGGCAACTGAAAACCCTCGTGAATTGCACCAAAGACCACTTCACAGCCTTAAAGTGACAGTTTGATGTGCTACGTCCTCGATAGGCATAATTGGACCTTATTTTTTTGAAGAAGATGGCTCAACTGTGACTGTGAATTTAGCGCGCTACTGTGACATGTTAGAGAACGTTTTACGCCCCAAAGTGGAATAGTTTGGCAGGGAATATGACTTAGAAGACTTTTGGTTTCAACAGGATCGAGCCACGGCCCATATTGCCCGTCATTCGCTCGAAGTTTTGCAATAAATGTTTCCCAGCCGCCTGATCTCCCTTATGAGGGTATATTACATGGCACCCTTGCACCCCGGATTTGAGCCCCTGTGATTTTTTCCTATGGGGCTACCTGAAAGCTGCAGTTTATAAAATTCGACCTCGAACCCTGGAAGCTCTGAAAGAGGCAATTGAGGATGTAATCACCGGAATTCTGCAAGATATTCTGGCAAAAGTGGGCGAAAAATTTGTTTTTAAAAACGGTCTCCACAACAAAGCCCCATTGCTCACCTGTCCACCGCATGGTGACTACTGAAAACTGCATTATCACTCCAACCTAATGGCACCTGTCCCATCCCTCTATCTGCTCTGGAGCGCCTCCAGTGAATTTTCGAAACTAGGGAGTCCATTCTGCCCCACCTTTCATAGATGAAAAGGTCTTCCTTCAGATGTAACATCCCACTAGTTTTCATTTCCTGCTCACTTTTGGTTTTGAAAAATAATTTGAATCTTACTTCTTGAAGCTAATGTAGGCCTACACTTAAAACCATGCCTTAATCTTACCTTTTGTCAGTGAAAATCATACCAAAACCTAACATTTTGCCAATGAGAACTGTATGTAAACTGGTACAGCTGGATTCATAATGATGAAACAATATGTAGAAAAATAAAGAAGTGGATCTTACATAACCACAACGTTTCAGTCTGACCTCCGGATCTTCCTCAGGTGGACTGACTGGGAATTGTAGCCGCCGGTGCGAGGATGTCGTCTCGATACGCTGCCTGGCAAGAATTAACCATGACCCCTGTATATCTCCCGTGCTTGTTGAACCATTCCCTTGGAAGACAATAATCCTTGCTCTCCAACCCAGTCAGCACACATATGTAAAATATACAGTTCCTTGTCTATGTCCCCTGTATACACAGGTAAAATATTTCGGTGTTATTCATTAACACCCTGTATGTAAAACTTACGTTGTCCCTAGATCTAGGAAACATACATCAGGCATATGGGTTACATAAAATCTACGTATAATATATGCTCAAATGTCCCACTGTGTTATGTATAGTTTACGTCAATTTCATGTCAGTGCAGACATTAATATTATATAAATTATACATACAGTCACATACTTACTATTGATGTACAATATCTATACGTAAAAAATATGTGAAGATGATATATCAAACGTATATTTTATATATAATTTATGTATATAGGGCCTTCTGTTCATAAATGTACACTGCTTATATACATTTTACGTAGCCTATACTATCCATACATGAGAGATCCACCAAATGTATATTTGATATACAGGGACATTCATTCTCAGCGCCTCGCATAATGTGCTGCCGCATGCACAGCACCTCATGCTGCAACAGCAGATACATGGACCCTTCATAGAACCTATATCCTTAAATGTGTTTACAAGACGTATTATGGTACTGCGATCGGATAAGGCCTATCTGGAAACTTCTGATGATTTTTTTTTGTTCTAGCACATGACTTATTTGTCCTCATGTACGTGATGTGTATATACGTCGTCTCCCCACAAAGGATTATTGTACTCTGGACATTACACAACACAGTATACAATTAAATATTACACTGAAATATCACAGAGTTACGGACTGGACTTCACAGTACACAAAGAAACCCTGCACTGAGAACCTCAAAGTCATAACATAACAGTAACAAACACACTCCGCTCTGCCAGCCACATAAACACTGCTATAGTACTGTATGTGGCAGCAAATTTGGAACAATTACAGCATCTTCTATATGAGCATAGCAAGTACAAATTCTGAGACTCTGGTTAATGCAGGGGGGCATGAAGGACCCATGCATTGGCGGTTGCAGCATGAGGTGCAGTGCGTGCGACAGCCAGTTACGCAAGGTGCTGAGAAAAAATGTCCCTGTATAATTTATGTAAACAATGTTTCTAAAATTGCATCTCCCATATTGTTTTTGCATTTTGAAGCAGTAGCTTTTTTAGAATTACTAAAAACAAGCTAGCTGTGAATAATTGACAAAAATGACCCCAACATTGCATTTAATACAGATTGTAGGTAAGAAATTAAATAATAGCACCATAACAATATATATTACAATATTTTATTCTTAACAGATTAGAAAAAGCTTAAAGAAAATACAAATAATTATTCAAAACCGCAAAAGTTTGCCCTGTATTTAAAAAAGGTGACTTTAGTAACATCGAAAATTACAGACCTATCTCACTATTACCAGTTTTCTCAAAAATCTTAGAAAAAGCAATGTATAAAAGGCTCTTATCATTCATAGTAAAAAAAATATTTTTCCCAAAGAACAGTTCGGTTTCGAAAAGTGTAAAACTATAGCAGAAGCAGTATTTACCTAACTTATTGGCAAATGTTCTACATGGTGAATAAAGGAATTGAATTGAATTGAAAACAAACACATCAGCTGATGATCATAAATGATAATAGTGAAGTAAGTGCGTATAATTCCGAGCTCAATCTTGCTACAATGTTATAGATCTCGTTTCTCTTTTTTCCCCATTTATTCTGGTCTTTGCCTGGCGAAACCATTCCCTTCAACGGAGTTCGAAGACCTTGTACGAGAAGGTGTCCTTATGAGGACCATTACTCAGAACACCTGAAACATTACGAAAATATCAATAACTGGAAATAATTTATCAACATTAGAGCATAACTTAAGATTATGCAAGTGATTGTCTTCAATATGCAAAAACATATAAGTTACACAAGACTAGGTTCTAAGAGTTAATGCAAAAAATCCCTCCCATCATGTTTGGGGGTAAACAATGCTCTATGTCAGAGCGCAACATAAATTATACGTATAAGCATACATTAATACCAAGATTAGTGATGGTTTTTAAGCTGCCACAAGATCTATCTTTAATTGATTAGCATTTTATACAAGATTAGCTTCATGCTTCAGAGTTAACTGAAAATAAAAATGAAATTGTGTTCTAAGTCTGAGAGTAACAGAACTGTTGGCACATGAGGTGCACCGCTCATTTCCCCCACACCCTCATAACCTACTTTACAGAGTTGCCTCATGTGGTAGTGAAGTATATTGTTTTCATTGGAATCTCGCTGAGTACGCGCAGGTTTGATGCGACAGGGGTATTGTTTAAATTATCCTTTTGTATAGTAAATAATTAATTTTGTACTGTTAACGTTTCTTTACCACCATGGGAACTTTAAAGTTAAGTTATAGGGGTGGAGACCAGAGGTCAGAATTCAGAACAGTTTATAGTATGTATCTTTGATCACCGGTTGGATTGTTATTTATAGTATCGCCATTCCCATCATTTTCATTGAAAATAAAATTGACTGGGAGTTGTGCATAAGGTTTTGGACAAGGTCTCTTCGGAGATCCCTAGAAATATTTATGTTTTTATGCCGTTTACTCTGATGTGCTAATTGTTTGTATGTAAGAAAACAAGAGTTTATTTTCATTAGAGTTTAAAATGTTAATATGAAATAAGATTTGGGGTAGTCTTTGAATATAATACTGTGTGTCTCACATTGCTGCATCCCATTGAAGTCTAGAGATATTTCTTATAACTTGCTTTGTAACTTACAAAACCAACCTGTTACAAATAATAAAAAACAAGCTAAACCGAAGCTCCTGCCTAGGGTATCATTTATCGTCTCGTTGACACTGCCGGTTTATGAGCATGGAGGGGGGAGCCAAAATAAGACACGAGAAAATTGTAATTTTATTGATCGAGGGAAATAAATTATGTGAGTGTTCCAAGAGCCGGAATCAGATATGCGAGAAAACAGTAAATTTAATGATAAAGGTAGAGAAGATAACACAAGCTTGGGGTTGTGAAAGCAGTGTTTGTGAATTTAATACATTCGAATTTAACAGTGAATAATTTCATACATTAAAATCATTCCTGTTTTGACTGGTGATGCACTAAAGCAATGGAAAACTGTAGTGGGATGCAGCAGTGCGAGACACAGTATTATATTCAGAGACTACCGGGTTTTGTTAACTGTATGTGTGGTTTTTTTTACTATAGCTTACTGCAGAAAATCACAGCCCTAACTTAACCTCGCTATAAATGTCAAAATTGCTCATTCTCGGTAGCCTATGATTGGGATAATCTAATCTACAAAGTTAGATACTGTACAGTACCATAAGTTAACGTATATTAATGGTTTTGCACCGCTATGACAGTGCACCTGTTAAGTATATTAAACTAGCGCAAACTCTGAGAGGAAGTTATGCGGAATGAAAGTTAGGCTCCCGAAAGTTATTACATTAAGAACCTTTCGGCTCACTATCATAAGCGGTGCGAAACCATGAATATGTTATGGTAGTGTAGTATCTAACTTGTAGATTTGATTATTCCAATCATACTGAGAACTGCCATTGGGTATATTAACTTATATAAATGAGCAATTTTGATACTTACAAGTTAAGTTAGGGCTAAGTTAGTTCAAGTGATTTTCCGCAGTAATAAATAAATAAATTAAAAAACAAAAACAAATACAAATAACAAAACCCTATCTTTATGTAGCCTAAGAAAAAGAAACTGGTCAACCGTCGGTTTTTGCGATGAAAACTATCGCTAAAACGGTTTTTGCCACTTATTAATGTGCTGCCAACGATGTTTTTTTCTGAATGGAGGCAAAGTTTACTACTCAGAATTCTAGGTTAAAGTTTTAGGTTAGGAACCAAAATTGAAGTTAATTACTCATAATTCTAGGTTAAAGTTTTAGGTTAGGAACCAAAATTGATAGAACATTTTAAGGCAAAAAATAAATATAAGTCGCAATATCTACACGAATATTAAAAAGCACTTACCTCCTTTCCAAATTATATTTATTCTTCTGCATTGGGCATCAAATAACAAAGAAAACGTATAATTATTCTTCTGCACTGGTCATTTAACAGCAGCGTCACCCGAGTCACCGGTGGTGTTCTTCCGACGCAGCGCAAGCTTACCAATAAGTCAGGAAAATAGTCCTACTGAATGTACGGATGTAATCATTTTAAACCATTTTTTATTAATTTCCGATTAGCGTGAGCAAATTGTATTGCGTCCCTTAATTCAACCAAATCGATTTACTAGAGTAAAACACAATAAACCGATGTTTACCATGTCCAATTCTAGACGTAAAATTTACGTTTAGTTGCCAATTTATTTTACATTATTTTGATATTAGCAAATGAAAAATTAATTCGATTTTGTTTTATGTTTAGTCCTACTTATGTAACAGTAACTTTAATTTTGATATATTATGAATATAAAGCAGGATTAAGTTACAACAGTTTTTATGCATGTATATATTGGACATAAAATATACGTATAATTTACGTTTTGACTTTGACCAAACGTAAGATATATATGTAGCTCTAAAATATACGTATATTATACATATCGTGCTGCGTGGGAAATGACTTGTAGGCACCGTAGGGAACTTATCCACAGTCATTCTTCGCCTAAATCCCTGTCATAACTATTTAAAGATGCCTCTCCTTTGCTTATTATCCTAAATGCTTCATATACCTTCCTTTTTATCTTCTCATGTTCTACTTTCAGTAATTTCACTTCTCCAATATAGTATCCATCCGATATCATATGCTGACTTAACCCAGTTACCAGTTTACCGTTTTTAATGTCTCTTTCGTGCTCCTTAATCTGTGTCTTGATACCATGACATGTTTCTCCCACATATTCCCTCCCACAGTTTCTACATGACTTTTAGTACATGAAGCATTTAGGATAATAACCGAAGGAGAGGCTTCTTTAAATAGTTATGACAGGGATTTAGGTGAAGAATTCCTGGGGATTATTAAGAGGATGTTTGGTAAAAGCCATGTGGTTAAGTTCCCTCCGGTGCCTACAAGTCGTTTGGAGAGCAAGGATTATGGTCTTCCAAGAGAATGGATTGACACGCATGGGAGATATTCAGGGGTCATGATCGATTCTTGTCAGCCAGCGTATCGAGACGACATCCTCGCACCGACGGCTACAATTTCCAGTCAGTTCACCTGAGGAAGGTCCAGAGGTAGGACTGAAACATGGTTATGTAAGTTTGTTTTAAATCAAGATCCACTTTATAATTTTTCGACATATTGTTTCATATTTATGTATAAGTGGAAACAGGACCTTAATATCAATTTTAATGGATTCATAACATTAACCTGACATTGAAATTAAGTTGGTACAATAATTTTGTTCTAATCCTTTATGTTAATATTGTCGTATCCCGGGGGCCCTAATTTATTCTGACACCTTTTACCCTGGGACACGATTTATCAGGATGGCTCAAAATATATAATTGCATCGTAACCTCGAGGACAAGGGCAAGGAACGGTACATCTCAATGCACAAATTACAAAAGCTAGTTTTTACCCATAATAACAAAATGACTAGTTTATTTGTATTGAAATAAATTAAAATTACATAGCGTACCGGTACTTACATACTGACTTCATGATGAATATGTTACACAATTTTAAATAAACTTGCACCGAGGTGCTCTTGAGTGCTGTCGTTCCAGTCGTGAAGAGTGTAGAGTAGCGAGAGGGCCGAACTGGTCAGTTCGCCCGTTTTATAACTTCGTGCGTCAATTCGTCTCCCCACTGGCATCCGTGACGTTTCAAACCAAAAACTCCTTACTTGCAACTTCCTATTCCGCGTATTTCTTAACTTTAATTCTTTAAAATACTTATTCCGTATTTCGCAATTAACTGGACTGTCAACCACCTTTGAAATGCAATTCCGCAAATCATCACCATGTTATGCACACCTTGTGCAACGCAACGTTGGCACTTATCCTTCCTGATTTACCCAGCCCAATGTCTGGTCTGTTTGCGAACCATTTAGAGGGTCTGTTTTCCAAATTTTAAAATATCACAATATGTTAGTGAGAATTGGGCATTCCTTGAATACGAACTTGTATACATAACACAGCTGATCTTACGTTGCGTTTCACTAGTCTTAGTCTTACGTTTGTTATGTATACAAGTTCATATTCAAAGCTCACTGAGAATTGTTTAATTTTGTATGACTTTTGTCTTGAGGTTAATGTGATTTTATTTTTATCATTTAGATAAAACTACTCGCATAAAAACAGAATGCAATGGAGCAGAATCTTGACAGCTTCCTGAAACCAGACCAGATTCAATACTTCTAATACTTGTCTGAAACAAACTACATACATTACAAGTCAAATATGCTGTGGGGAATAAAGGATATGAATTCTTGAGAAGAGCTTGTTATCCTTTACCATCACCAAGAAAACTAAGCAGAAGGATTGAGTCCTACAAGTTTGCACCTGGAATTCAGTCTAATATCATAGAGTGGTTGGGTATTAAACTGCAGACTGCTAGTGATGAAAGTAAAATCTGTGATCTGTCTTTAGATGAAATTCAATTGAGGCCACATATAGAGCATGATAAATGTTTAAATCAGTACGTTAGTTTTGTCAGAAGTGAATTCTGCAACTCGTAAGTGATATGATGATCCAGTCACTCATGTTCTTTTTTCATTGTAAGTGGTCTGACATTACACTACAAACAAGTACTGGGTTGTGTTTTGACACGAAATTCCACTGTTTCTGCTAAGTTATGGAATTTTGTTTGTTTGTATTCACATGATCTGGTTGTAAAGTGTGTTACTGGCCCAGAGTAAATGCCTTAGCATTATAGTTTTAATTTTAACTAAGCCATACAAACTGTTCATATATAAGAATACATCCTGTAATTCTCTTACCTTAAAATAAGTAATTGATGATGATAACCTATAACTGATTGCCATCTTATCAACTTGATATATTATCGTCTTACAAGTAAACAAAATATGTTATGACGGCATGCAGAAGGCTTTGCTTAAACCCCATTATTATGTTTCAATAATCCTCTGAAAACAACATACCCTATGCCAATGGAAAAGTGCCTATATATTGTTCCCGTTATAAAAGAACCATGAACCTGTCAAAATTGAGGTTTTGGAACTAAATGCATATCTGCATTTTGCAAGTACTCTGATTGTTATATGGAATCCTTTCTAGATTATAGCTGGTTCATTTTCAACTAAGTAAAATTAATGGGGATTCTATAGCTGGTACTGTGGTCTGTTTATTTATTTTTTTCCCCAAACATTAATATATATCATGTTATGTGGTTGAAAACCTGTAGAATCCATATACCGTAATTACTTCGTTATAAGACCCTTTTATTTTCCTTAATTTGACATTTTAAAATGGGAGGGGTCTTCTAGGAGTGGAATCGATAGTCCTCCTCCAGGTAAGCATGCTTACCTACCTAGGTGGCAGCTGATCGGCAGAGGTCTGCTACCTGGCAAACCCCTAGCGGTCTCTCAGAACTGTCACCAACACGCTTTCCGTCTGCAAGCCACGTGGCACGAACTTCCCGCGTCAACTTTGACGATATGCTGGAGTTTGCAAACTATGTGAAAATCATAGACGAGCAAGCGAGAAGAATGTTGTCGTAGCTATATGTAAGCGACATGGAGGACCCTTTTCACAAATATAGGGATCGCAAATTTAAAGTGCAATTTATATTTTAAAGGTAAACAAAGAATGAAGACCAGTTCCTGCTGGTCCCTCCCCTGTGCTACTGTCGAAGGCGTGCGTAGCAGGTGAAGATGATAGGCGCGGCCAGCTTAACATATTGCCAACATCCACTTAGAATAATACAATGTTTTTTTTTATATTTACTATAGATGTTTACAACCTGTGTTTTGCCAAAGGCATATCACAGGGTATTTTCATATTTACAGATATAAAAGGGAACCTTTAATGTCCATTCTTGAAGGGTGCGGAAGATATTGCTGATGTAGTTTGTGACTTGAACCGTGTTGATGTGAGTCTTCAGTACCTGGGGTAGATTTTGCCTTGTTAGAACTGCTGGCCGATCTTGTGAGAACAATGTACACTCTGTCAATAGATGTATAGCTGTTTGTGGCGATTTTTCTGGGCAGTTGCATAAAGGGGAGGGTACTTTGTTAATTCTATGAAGATATGTAAGGAAACGTCCATGGTTGGTGAGGAATTGTGTGAGTATGTAGTTTGGCCATAAGGATAATACAATGTTCTTATGCTTAAAACTATTAAGATAATCTTTTATAATAGTAAAACTAGATGGTTTTATTCAGAAAATGTTTAGTATTCCTCATAAATGTTCTTAAAAAATACAACTGGTGAAAATGTATACTGACTTTCTCCCTATCATATTGGTCACTATGAAGTAGCCATTTTAGCTTGACTGTGATGCATCTACACGGTTGTCATTTACTGCAAAATCCGAACTCCTGCTGGAACCTCCGCTGGCAGGGGTTTCATGATACGGAGCTCCAAGGGGCCTGCCAGCTGGGTATGGGTAAGCCCCTATACCTGGCAGAGCTTTATAAATCTGACTCTAGGTGAGAATGTCTTTAATAGGCCAACAGATTGAAGGGTAGTTAGTATTAAATAGGAGTATCAATATGTTATAAACTAAACTTAACTACTTTATTAAAAATGCAAAGAAAAGAGTAGCTTCAAAAACATTCAATTCTAATTATGGTAATAGCATAAACAATCAACTACAGTGGATACAAAATGGCTACCATTATGTGTTTGGTGTGTGCGAATGCACTACTGAATGAACTGCAACCTACACTGTTGTCACATCTATATGACTGCACCAGTAACGAACTAGTTTCGGTTGCACATCAAACTTTCTACCCACAGCTCTCACACCATTTTTTTTCGAACATTCCACTACACTTGGTTTCCAAGAGGCACAATAACTAATTATTCGACCAATCATTTTCTCACGCCACTTGTCTGTCAGCTTTCCAATTAAACACTGACCACCCATGCCACGGACTACGTGCTCACAAAACACGCTGCTGCAAAGTGTTAGGGGTGGGACCAGGAGGGGAAGAGTCATGCAGCGGGAAGCTCAAGGTCATGGAGGAAGCTAAAGAATTTACTACTATATCAAAAGAATTTCCAATGTTGCCACTTTTATCCCACTTTGAAACTTCAATTTTCGTAATTTTTAATATTTTTCAAATTGTGGATGAAAAAATTAGGGGCTCTTAAGGTGAGGGGGCCCTATAACCGAATAAATACGGTAGCCTATATGCATTTTTTAAGGTTTAGTTGAAGTATAAGTAATGTACAAAGAAGTAGACTCAAAACCAAAACTAAGTAATGTACAAAGAAGTAGACACCAAACCAAAACTGGCAATGTGAAATGGTGCATAGTTCGTAGGTGGTCAAAGGTGTACTGCGGGTGAAGAGTGGCGGCATTTGTCATGTTGGAACTAAAGTGTCGACAACCTGTTGATGATAGAATTAAGTGGTCATATTATATGAATCGAGTCCTACTGATATCAGCATTAGTCTACAATGCTCTGCTATGGCTATTGCCTCCGCTCGGTGGATTATTAGACTTTCTGTACAAAATTTGTTGCTTAAGAAAGTGAGTTGTAGAATTAATTTTAACATAACGTGTCCCATTGTAGTATAAGTTGCAATCAATATAAGTGTAAGTGTTTATTATATTAATTTGCTTTTTACATCATCAAATGCAAACATTTGCACGGATCTGCATGGACCGTCCATGCTTATTCAAACATAAGAAAAAATATAGAACAAATAATAAAATAAATAAAGTGCAAAAGAACAGACACAAACTAAACTTATTCCCTATCCTCTACCCCTGCTCCCCAGTTCGATACTTTCGCGATCCTGAGTTGTCTCGCCTTCATTAAAAACTAACTAATGATTTCCTCAACATTTTGCCAGTAACTCCAAACATATTCCATAAAAGATATTTGATTCCATAAAAGATATTGGTAAATATTTTCCCCTCCAATTTTCCAAACCTCTACAATTCACCAAAATATGAGACCAAGATTCTTCCCCCTTACGCTAGTGTCATCAGCAAATAATATTGTATGGCATGGGGATAAGTATGCAGGGAGATCATTAAGACGCCCTGAATTATGACTTTCAGGTTTAGTTTCCTTTATTATGCACTCCACACCTTTTCGCTCTACACTACATACCAGCTTCCAATTCTAGATAAGTGGCAATTAGGTTAGGAATAGTGATATTAGTGTCATTGACATGTAGAGCTAGGTTGGTGGCAGTTAGGGTTGGAACAGTGACATGAGTGTTAGGTTAGGAACAGTGATATAAGAATAGATCGGGCATCAAGTTGTACAATCCCAGCCTTGTTTCTGGATCACATGACCCATTGCCAGTTGTAATTCTTGCATTCCAACAGTGATTTTCTGTTCAGTGACTGCCATTTATAGATTAGAAAGTGACATCTTCATTCTCATTTTCCCATTCTTTCTGATACTTTCCAGAAAAAGTAAATTACTGTAAGCTAGAAATCACGGATTGTGAGATTTTGTGTGTGAATAAACAGTGCGTAATTATAGAAACCATCCCCTGGCTTTCTTAAATTTGCTCATGTATAGCTACATGAAACATCTAAAATATATTACAAACAGTTATTACAGTTTTCTAATCCCTATTTCAATCCTTATTTGCCTAAATGCTGTGTAAATCATACTTATTCTGACTTGGGAACGCCTACTTTTAAGAATCAATATGGTGGCTCCATAAGTAACATTAGTCTCATAGCCCTGGTTTATATAGAACTTGCGCAAGCTCACCCAAGTCTGCACCCGCCATTGAGCTCTATTAAGCTATGGTTTGTCTACAGCGTTCAACACTGCCTGTTCCTTTCGATGAAAATCAATGTAGCCGGTTTGTCTACGATGATTATCGCCGGTAGCTGCTTTTGAGGCAAATTCAGGGCGATGATTGCTGCAGATTATCATGTATATAGTAGGTAAAAAAAGCAGAAGACAGCCATTTTGCGCTTAATCATGGTCAAACTATTGTAATTTTTCCAAAGTTGCGATTTCGTGTCTAAACACAATGCCCTGTATGACATACGAGCTTATACAGGGAATCCATTTTATGCGGAAACTTTTTAACAGCGTTGCCCCTGCTCACACTTTCCCCGCTGTTGTGCTTGCAACGGCGGGGACCGTGTTCCGTTACTACCGGCAAATCAAGACTTTAAGATAACATAGGCCTACTTGTAGAGGCTTATTACTCACCATTTATTTGAGATACTGTTTAAAATGACCCCCGTCAGCAGTAAGACATGCCTCACATCGTTTAAACAAATTATTTGCCACTTTCTGTAATTCCGCTTCGGTAATACACTACACTGCGGCAATGCGGCAGTGAGGCGAGGTTTCCTCATAAAATGGACTCACTGTAGAACCATAAAGGTAGCTACACAGTAAAATTACCAGTTCATTTATTATTAAAAACAATATTTTTTATGTATTATTACCGGTTTGATGTGACTATTATTTTATTTAACCATTTTACATTTAGTTCACCAAGAGTAACATTCCTTTGTTCCTGACAGTGTTTCCTCTTCAGTGACTATAATATTATAGGCTATGTTGAGGTTATGAAAGCTATCAAATTTCCAATTCCGTATCTCGCCTCCTTTCCTGGAGCTGTTTGACATGGCCACCTATAACTGTGGATAGCAACAGTGTCATGAACGATGATCACCCATAAAGAAACCACCTCTACGATAATAATTGTTGATGCCCCCATTCGCCTAGTGGTGATCTCCAGTGATAAACGTTGTGCCCGATGTGTTAACTTTATATTTGTTGCACAGGTGATGGTGCTTCCACCTATTCACAAGTTTACACAACTAATTTGTAAGAATAAGGTGATGTCACTGGATGAGTGAACGATCAATGGTGAAACCAGAGTTTGCACCAAAGGAGACCGTTGCGGTATGCTGAAAGACAATCTCAAATTGAACATGAGAGAGGAGGTTCTAATCTGTTCTGCTCAAGTATTTTCTGTATAATTAGTTCATACGTTGTGTCAATTTATGTATTATTTCAGAGTTGTCAAAAAAATACAAGTTATGGTAATCAAATCACAACAGGTTATGGTAACTAAACACAACAGGTTATGGGTCCAGATAGCCTCGTGTGCATAAGTGAACTCTTAGAGCCTTTTCACTCTTGGTCACTTGTGACGGTCACCGGCGAAGAAGCATTGGTATAAATGGGAGCATTCACACTGGGTTATCGCGTTGACCCACCCAAACACAAGTGACGCTGCAGTGTCTACTCAAATACTAGAGACCGGTCACCGGCGAATGGGAGCACCGGTTTAAATGGGAGCATTCACTCTGGGTCACTTGTGACTGTCACCGCACAGTCATTTTTATTATAATTGCCGACAATGCAAGTAGTATATACATAATTCATTTGTATAATCGAGCTCAGCGAAACTAGTTATCTAGCCATGAGTTTGGATTTGATTAATACTGAAGATTTTATAAGTGAATTGGAATGTCGACCTGCCATTTTGGATCTCAAAAGTGATACCCGTATTTTACGGACCATAAGACACAATTTTTTTTACCATGAAAACAGAGCCTTGAAAGTTGGGTGCATCAAATGATCCGAAGTAAATAAAAAAATGGAAATTATAGTAAATCTTGCCGGAATACCATAGTTATAAGCAAGCTGTTGTAAACGATAAGATGGTTACACATTTTTTGCACAGACTGTACCTCAGTGCACTTGTCACAATAGTAAAATCAGGGTAGCTGGAAGCCAGGTATTCAATGCGAAAAGAAAGCAATGTTGAGTTATTTTATACAAAAGGAGTTGTCTTTGCCAGGTGGTCTAAATGAAGGCTTTCCCGTTACACTTACCATATGCTGAATTTAGGGTTAGAGGGTGTAAAAGTATTTTCAGTCTTTCTTGAGAAATCAGTTCAGTTAAAATTTAGATGATGCCACCTGTGCAGAAGAGATTCTCGTACAATGCAGGTTTTAGGATAGAAGTTATTTACACTGATTCCATTGCACAAGGTTATAATTTGTTTATGCAATGAAGTATATTATTTCCTTTACAATTTTTCGGTTAGATTCACATTAAATTTCCATCCTAAAATCAAGGTGCGTCTTATGGTCAGGAGCATCTTACACTCCGTAAAATATGGTACAAATTGTTTTATCTTGTAGCTTACTTACTTAATTACTCAATGACAATAGACGATTCCTCAGCAAGCTAAAGGAATATCTATTTTATAGAATCCGAAAGTTCATTGCCGCACTTACCTGAGCCCGCCATTCAACCCTATTCTGTGCTAAGTCTATCCAATCATCCATTGCAATTCCTACTTCCCTTAAATCTATCCTAATATTGTCCCACCTACATCTAGGTCTTCCACGTGGTCTTTTCCCTTCGGGTCTCCCAGTCAATACTTTTGAGTTATCTTTCCACCCCCATGCGTTCAACATGTCCAGCCCATTTCATCATCCGTGATTTAATTACCCTTACTATATTCGGTGAATCTCGTTGTTATGCAGTTTTCTCTAGTCCCCATACATCAAGTAGCTACTAGCGGTGACGATCATAAGTGACCCAGGTGTGTTCACTGCAAAAACCGGTGACCGTCACAAGTGACCAAGTTTGAAAAGGCCCTTACATATAAGGATTATTAAAAAAAATTGTGCTGTGTTTAGAGAAGTATATGAACAATCTAAGATCCATCCAGTGTGGTGAGTGACATTGCAAATTGAGTAAATCGCACCATAACTTACTGTGTATGCAAGTTTCAAAAGTGAAATTCTAGTCAACACGAAGACAATGGATTTTGCTATGAAGAAAATACCAGCTCTCCAAGGTGAATCAGATTGGCCTTTATGGAAAAGGAAAGTCAAATATAGTCTAAACGTTCATGAGGGGGCAATGAATGTTGTTGAAGGCAAGCTTGAGGACCCAACTCCACCCCATATGAGAGGCATCATCAGACGAGTGGCGCAAGTATGAACTACTATCAGATAAGTACAGAAAAGCATACAGTTTTGCCGGAACAGTTATCTTTAACAACTTAAGTGCCAACAATGTGCAAAACGTCATGGATAAGGAGACTGTTAGAGAACTTTGGGTGGCTCTAAAGAGACAGTTTGACGCAACAATAAAGGATAGATATATGCGTATGCATTCTTGAACCACAGATTATTGTGTCTGTTGGACAAAGGATCAGGTCATCCAAGCCGTAGTTGACTTTTACACATGCTTCTGGCCAGAAGGAAAAGATGTATCAGGCAATATTGCAAAGTTGAAGGTATTTTGGTACAATTTAAACAACGGATTTTAGTTAAGAACCAACCAAGAATTACCAGAGATGATGTTAATTGGCAGAGTTCTTCATATGCTTCCAAGCAAATATGATTCATTTAAGTCAAGCTGGATTGTACTGACCGGTGACAAAGATGAACAAAAATTTGATGAACTAGTTGGACAATTGTGTACACATGAGCGTAATTTCTTTAAGAGTGCTGATAAAGAAAGAAGGTTCTTCAGAAGCATTAGTTGCTCAAGCAGTTAAGCCAAAGCAGAATACAAAGAACAAGAAATTCAAAAGAACTAATGAGTGCAACTGCAGCAAGCGCAAAGGACATTGGATAAAAGACTTTAAGAAGTGGAAAGCCATCAAAGAACAGCACTACTAACAGTAACCAGCAGTAACTGCAACCAGACCTAAGCTTTAGCAAATTGGGCCTTGTACACCAAGACTGAAGAAACATACAGCGGAGAGCTATCTCCAGAAAAATTGTGGATAGATAATGGATCCACAAAGCATATGACAAACAGGTCGGACTTATTCAGAAACTTCAAGAAGTTGAAAGTCTGCAAATAATCTAAGCAGAGAAAGAGACGCTGACTTAAGTTGTTGAGGGCACCATTGAGTTTAAGTCTACAGTGAGTGAAAAAGACATTATTGTAAGTTTGAACAATATCTGGCATGTTCCGCAGTTATCCAGAAACTTATTATATCGGTCTTAGCAACACAAGACCAAGTTCCAAACAGTAAGTTCACATCAACGGCAACTGACTGCTGGCTCACAAAAGGAGGTGTTGAGCTAATACATGGCACTCGAGAGAGAGAAAGTTCATTGTACCAAGCAAAGGTTAGGCCACAAGTGACAAGTGAAACTGTCAATAATGCAAAGTTACCAGATAATGAATTAGTGCAACTTTATTATAAGAGGTAGGATCACAGAGGTGTATGGAACATCAATTAGCAACTTGAAGGTCAGTTGGGCAGAACAGTGCAGCTAAACAAGGAAGTGTGCGAGTCTTATGTGTTTGGGAAAGCCCATCAATGAAAGTTTGGTAATCAATTTAGAACCACCAGAATAGGAGAATTAGTTTCAGTGGATATTTGTGGGCCATTCTACTACTACTCAAAGAAAAGATTCCTGTTAGCATTTAAAAGCAGCTTCAGTAAGTTTCGCTATTGCTATGTACTAAATGAGACATCACAAGATAAAGAGAACTTAAGCTCATGATAGGACATTCCAAAATGTTGCGTCGTGGGTTTGGTGATAAATAACAATGCACTGGTTGGATTAAAGTACTGTTTATTGATAGCACTTTAACAATACATTAGCAGTGTGAGAACGTTGACTACTGACTGAATGATTGGCTGACTAGAACTGAAACTGACTAGCGACTACTCGAACTCGAACTGACGATTACTACTACTGCGACTCGTAGTGACGACTGATGACTGGTAATGACACACACTCTGGTGTTGTTGCCGTTGAGCGTGGTTTATATAGTCTCCACGCCGGATCTTCTGGAAGTGGAACTCTCGCGAAGTTGAGGGCGCTGGAGGTCAGCGGGTGCTTCCAGAACTGCGAGGACTGTGCAGCTATTTTCTGCTGAAGTATACTGTAGCTTCTAGCAAAATCTCGCTGCTCGGATCCAATACACATTACAAAACGTTGAGACACAAAATTAGTGAACTGTTAAATGGTAATTGTGGAGAGTTTGACAACGAAGAAGTTAGGGCGATTTTGAGAAGAGGGAATTAACCAGCGACTAACAGCTCCATACACGCCACAGCAGAATGGTGCAAGTGAACGTGAGTTTAAGACGATAGTTGAAATGACGAGAACCTTTAAGTACTCAAATAAAGAAGCCAACTTCCCAGCAATTTGGGCTGAGCTTGTCATCACTGCCGTTTACATCCTCAACCACACTGGAAAGTCATCAGTGGCAGTCATAAGTCCGTACGAGCTGTTGATGGGCAAGAAACCGAGAATTAAGCATTTGCGCATCATTTGGTTCCAGCTGTTACGTCCATGTTCCAGACGAGAAAAGAAAGAAAATGAACCAGAAAGCCATAAAGGGGTATCTAGTTGGATATTATGGTGATGAACGCTATTGAGTTTGGGTTAAAGAAAATCATCTTATCAAGAGACGTGATATTTCAAGAGAAGCCCACCAAGTGTGACAAAGAAGTGCTTCAACAAACTGAAATAAAAGTCAACGATCATTTCGATCAGGGAAAGCTTTTAACTAGAAATGAAAGACCTGAAGTCAAAGGTGATAGCGATGATGACTACATTGACATCAATAAACAAACCGATGGAGTGAGTAAGACTTCAGATGACGTGAGTGAGACTTCAGATGAAGATGAGGACCAACAAGAGGAGGGTCACAACATACGAAACAGACAAACCATAAGAAAACCAAACAGTTTGAAGAAACTCCAGAGACCTACGAGGGTGCCATCAAAAGCAAGCAAAGTGCAGAGTTGCAAAAGGCCATGAAGAGTGAGCTTCAGTCTCTTCATAAGAATAACACGTGGCAGATGGTGAGTTTACCAAACGGAGAAAAGGTCATACCATGCAAATGGGTGTTTCGTTTGAAAACTAAACCAGATGGTTCCATTGACAAATACAGAGCTAGGCTCGTGGTCAAAGGGTTCAGTCACCGTCAAGGTATTGACTTTAGCCAAACTTTCAGTCCTGTTGCTAAGTTAAGGACAATGTGTTAAGTTATGAGCATTGCAGCAATAATAATAAATAATACTTAGGCCATCGTCTTATTTTCAGAGTCCCCGACCCTAGGCCACACTCTGTGTAAGTTCTGATTACACTTTGCGTTCTGCTTTATTTAGTTTCTTCTGATTCTCTTTAATATGTGGCAAAATGTTATTGCATCTGGTATAGACTTTCTCGACAGTAGTTCTGAAATTTGTTCATCCATCTTAGCTTTCTTTTCTTTCTAGCTGTCTTTCGTTCTGAGTTAACTTCGTTCTATTTGTTCATCGTTCTCAATTTCTGTCTCTATCTGTTAGACATTCATCTTTCTCAGCTTTCTGATCTTACTAGCTTCGTTGATTACAACAAGAATTATGACTCTCAAGATGTTATACCGTTCTTTTTCCTTATTCCCTCTATTGCCGTTCCGTATGGTAAACCTTCTTCCTATCTTGTCGTATCTACTGCGGGAGTCGAGCTAATCCAGCAGAGCCCTGGTACCCTTAGCAGGGGTCCACCCGGGGCATTTAGTCGCCTCCGAACCCCGAAGCGCCATGCACAACGCTCCGGTACCCAATTCAGTGTGGGTAGCACCAGAAGCCAACCCAAATAGTAGACTACCACGTGCATGCATGTGGGGGCTAACAGCCCATACCCTGGCTACCTCAGTCTCTCCGTGCCTCAGGATCGCCCTTTACGAGACGGTGGGCGAGACCGCGGATCGGGTGGATCCTGGTGCGCCAGGGCGCCTACCTAGGTACGTAGGACGCCCTATATAGGTCCGGGCCGTATTCATGGCAAGAACTTCTGTCTCCCGCTCTCACACGCGCCCTTTCACACACTGTGGATCGGGTGGAGGTGTAAGGCCCTAGCTTGTTCCCAGAAGTACAAAACAAACCTTCACTTTTGGTCCTATCCAAAAAGGACAGTACTTCAGTCTCCCCGCATTCATTCATCATCCTTTGCCACGATGCCATGGATCGGGTAGACAAATGAAGGCCACTATAAACGCCTTCCTGAAGTACAAAGCACGTTCCCTGTACGTGGATGAGGACGAACCCCCACGTACCTCTGTCTCACTGCGCACAGGGCCTTACCCTACCACGCCCACAGACCAAAAACGTGGCAGGGGGCGAACTTGTGCGCTAACTATCGCTAGGTAGTCCCCCAGAGGTACAGGTCCTCCCCCGAACCAAATTATCCGGAACTTCAAAATTTAATTGTTGGGGTCAATCCTTTCACCCAGATACCTGGGATGGGGCAGAGATATCCCAACAACTATGAACCCTGAAGTACTAATGCACAGTCCCCTTGCTGTCCGGAAGGAGGTATTTGGCCCCCAGCGCCTTATTCCCTCCCACTCCGCTCCAACAAGCATGGAGCCCACAATCAGCAACCTGTGGATCCGCCCGATGGTCTCAGGGGAATAACAACCCGACCCATCAATTATGGCGCTGAAGCTACCCGACCTTCGGGTACCCCCCACGGGCACCCCCACGGGTGAGAATTGCAGCAAGCGAAGCAATGCACTCAACCCAGTTTGAAGTGTCAACAGCGTTTCTGTGTGGTGAACTTGAAGAAGAGATAATGCAACAACCAGCAGGATACAGTGAAGGGACAGATCGTGTTTGTAAACAGAAAAGAAATTTGTATGGCTTAAAGCAAGCACCACCTTGTTCAAATAAATGTTTTGGCGTTTTTTTAACCAGCCTAGGGTTCAAAGTGATCGGTGCTGACCCATGTTTGATCATCAGAGAGAATAACAATATGAAAGTAGTAATTGCCTTCTGTATATGGATGATGGCTTAATTGGAGCATCAGATCCAGCAGAAACGAAATGTAATTGAAGAACTCCATACCAAGTTCAAGCATAACCAGCTTCATGTTTCTTAGGCTTGGAAATAGAGAGACAAGAAAATGGCAGCATTACGATAAATCAAAAGGCATATATTAGAGCACTTCGGACTAGATAAATGCAAACCAGTGACATCCCCAATGATGAAAGATTCGAGAGCTTCTCAACAAGAAGATAATGTGAAAGATACCAACTATCCTTACAGACAGGCAATTCGTGCATTAATGTATTTAATGATTATAACAAGACCGGATTTGGCCTGGCTATAGTGTTGGCTGCTTATTCAGAATGCTTGAATATCCTATAGTGAAGGAGATAGTGAAAGTGAAGAGGATGTTCCGATACATAGCAGGTACATTAGAAAAGGGATTGTCTACAAGCCAAAGAAGTAGTTTGGCCCGCCAGACTCTTCAATGTCAATACTAGGCTTCAGCATGCTCCAGTTCTATAGGTGGATAATCAGGCAGTAGTATGGTTGGCTGAGAGTCCAGAGTTCCATTACAGTACAAAGCATATCAGTATCAAATATTTTTGAAGTGAAACTTCTTTAGCGGCGGTAGGGGTAAATCCAGAGCTTGTGTAACGCTGAAAACAGTCACCGAATTATAATCACACTCAAAACCGTCACGAAATTACTAAGGTGTGACGGAACGGACTGCACAGAAAACAATCAACTCAATGATTAAGAGTAATCAGCTGCTATACGATTTAAAGGACAAAATAAAATACTCAAAGATAGAAGTTACGAGGACCTGAAAATGGTAATAGTAATAATAATAATAATAATAATAAAATAATAACAATAATAATAATAATACTTGCTCAATGGCAATCGACAAATCCTAAGCAAGCTAAAGAAATAGTATCTATTTTATGGAACCCGGAGGTTCATTACCGCGCTTAAAAAATTCAAAAAATAAAAAATCAAAGATCCAAAATTTAAAAAATCCAAAATTCCAAACTTAAAAAATTAAAGATCCAAAATTAAAAAGTCCAAAAATCCAAAATTTAAAAAATTAAAAAATCCAAAATTAAGAAATTAAAATATCAAACATTTTAAAAATATAAAAATTCAAAAGTCCAAAATTTAAGACATAAAAAATCGAAAATAAAAAATTTAAAAATCAAAAAGTTAAAAAATCGAAAATCCAAAATTAAAAAATCTAAAAATGCAAAATTAAAAAATAGAAAATACAAAATTAAAAGATCAAAAATAAAAAGTTCAAAGAAACAACATTTTAAACATCCAAAATTCCAAAATTAAAAATTCAAAGATTTAAAATTTAAAAATCTAAAAATTTAAAATTTAAAAGTCAAAAAATTAAAAATCCAAAATTACAAAATCTAAAAAATTAAAAATGCAAAGATCCAAAGTTTATAAATCCAAAATTAAAAAATCGAAATTTCCAAAATTAAAAATTCAAAGGTCCAAAATTTAAAAAATCCAAAAATACAAAATATAAAAAATAAAAAATCCAAAATTAAAAAATCCAAATATCCAAATTAAAATTCATAAATCCCAATTTAAAAAAAAAAAACAATAAAATCTAAAATTTGAAAAATCCACAAATAAAAAATTTAAAAAATCCAAAAAATTAAAAACTTAAATTACAAAATTTATAATAACCATAATTAGAAAATTGTAAGATTCAAAATTTTAAAATCCAAAATTAAAAAAGTGAAAACCCAATATTTAAAAGTCCAATAATCCAAAATTGAAAAAAATCCAATGTTCAAAAATTGAAAAAATTAAAAAAACAAATTTCACTTCTGTCGCGTGGCTTTCCACACACACTTTTTTTTCGTCAGAGAGGAAGTTAGTGAACGACAACTAGGTGTTCAGCAAATTGCGACGGAGTGACAACTCGCAGGTTTGATGACCAAGCCTCTAGCACAGAATTGTTTTCAAACTCTTCGAGGACAATTGGGAATAAACTAAAACAGCAGTGAACAATGTTTTCTCTACTTTAATTAACAAGGGAAAGTGTTGAAGTTAGTAATACCCGATGTGTTACACGGAGGAACACGGAGATGCCCTGAGACCGCAAGCGTGAAGCCAACTGTCCGAGCGCTTGGTACTAGTAGGGGGCGTGTCACTGTGATGTTTATATGTTTATAGCGTGGTTACTTTGTTTTGAAGGAATTCTAATTGTATTCATCATATAAAAGTTACAATTTTTATGATTAAATAAGTCCTTTGTAATATTTCACAATATATCATCTATTTACAATTTAACAATAAGTTTAACAATCTAACAAGGTGACTTGCACACAAATTTATTTTACTGTAGTTTATATTGACATTTCATCTTCGAGATATTCTTTAATTGACAAGGTAGGTATATGGTTATTTAATGATAGGGATATATTATATAGGCCTATAGAATTATGATGAAGAGAGGACTTTTATCTCCGGAAAGTCATCATTAGATTACCGGCACAGTTATGAATATTGAGAAAGCTTGGTATCGTGAAATTGAGTATCAGATTAGGCCTAAATATATTAAAATAATTCTGTGAATTGTGGTTGTATGTTTCACTGGTTAATTTGGTGTGCATTTTTTTTCTTGTGTTTAATCCAATAATAGAACAGACTGAAATAGGTCTATCTAATATATTTCCGATATATTTAGACTTCCGATAGTTTGACTAATCATTTAGTCTTATTTTATTCAATAGTTTGAATAGAAAAATCATAGCAGGCTCATCATAAACAATTGTATCTCTGAAATTCATGTTGTTAGGCCTAAGTGGTTAAGTGCCTTTACCTGAATTATTAGTAGGTCAAAAATACTAAGTAATTTATTGCTTTAGATTTCCAATGTAAAAATTAGTTGTCATTTATTACGTTTAATAGAGTCAATAACCACATGGTGTAGCTATATAACTGTCCAGAATATTTTTCTCATTCTGGATTATCATGGTCACTTGTTTGTTTTCTGACTCGGTATTTATACTCGCACATGTAAAGTTGCTCATTTGAAAGTTACTTTTTTGGCTCTTCTGAAATAGGTTAATGCTTACTACGGGGATTATTATGATGTCAGAGTATGTGGTTAATATATGAAATAGGAATATTACATATTTTCCCTACCGTTACGTTGTTATAACCCGTGAAACTTCGAAGTATTTGTGTGCTATCGTATATAACAAGCCTCTCTTTTGGTCCTAGTAGGGGGCGTGGTCATTGGCTTCATCTGTTTCGTATACAACACCGCAAGCACGGCGTCTCCGTGTTCCTCCGTGATGTGTTAACTAAAGTAGATTCGTTGCACAGGTGATGATGCTTCCACATAGTGACAACTTTACATAACTAATTTATTAGAATAAGGTGTTGCCACTGGATGAGTGAATGATCAATGGTGAGGCCAGAGTTCGCGCCAGAAACTGGGGACCATTGCAGTATGCTGAAAGACAGTCACTCAAATGCAACACGTGAGAAGAGGTTCTAATCTGTTCTGCTCAAGTATTTTCTGTATAATTAGTTCATACTTCATGTCAATTTATGTATTAGTTCAGAGCTGTTAAAACAAAATACAAATTATGGTAACCAAATCACAACAGGTTATGGTACGGTAACTAAACACAACAAAGCTACACAAAAGAAAATATGTGGCAAATGATGGATGAACTGTTAGAAAAAATTATTATTGTAATTTAATGTATGAAACATATAGTAAAATGACTAGTTCATTTATTAATGCAAACAATATTTTCAATATATTATTACCGGTTTGATGTGACTTATTTTTTTAGACCATTTCACATTTAGTTCACCAAAAGTGATAGTCCTTTGTTCCTGCCAGCGTTTTATCTTGAGTCACTATAATTATAGGCTATGTTGAGGTTATGAAAGCTATGCAATTTCCAATTCCATGCCCCGCCAGCCTTCTTGTAGCTGTTAGACATGGCCAACTATAACTGGATGGCAACAGTGTCACGAACGACGATTCCCTGCTGGCGAATGGGGGCGTCAGCGATCGTCGTAGAGGTTTTTTTTTACGGGAGATTATCATGATTCTGTTGCTATCAACAGTTATAGTTGGTCATGTCAAACAGCTCCAGGAAGGGGGTGGGATATGGAATGTGAAATTTGATAGCTATTGTAACCTCAAAATATCCTATTCACTCAAGAGAAAACGCTGACAGAAACAAAGGAATGTCACTAGCGGCGAGCTAAATGTTTAGTTATCATAATAATCACGTAACACCTGTAGTAATATATCGAAAATGTTGTTTTTATTAATAATGAAGTGATACTTTTACTGTTTCTTAGATGGTAATTACGATAACAGTTTTTTTAATAATTCATTTACCATTTGCCACATTTTCTTTTGTATAGCTATCTTTATGGTCCCTTAAGCTCATGTCATGAAGGGTATTGTGTTTAGACTTGAAATCTATTAATATTTCATCCGCAACTTTGGAAAATTTACAATACTTTCGCCATGATTAAGCGCAAAATGCCTGTCTTCTGCTTGTTGACCTATAGTATACATGATAAGCTGCGGCGATCATCGCCCTGAATTTGCCTCAAAAGTAATTACCGGCGATCAAGTCATAGATAAACCGGCTGCATTGATTTTCATTGAGAGGAGTGGTGATCGCGCTAGTCCAAAGTATTGTAATTTTTCCCAAGTTGCAGATGAAATATCAAATATTTCGTGTCTAAACACAATGCCCGACACGAGCTCAAAGGACCATAAAGATACCTACAGAAAAGAAGATATGTGGCAAATGGTAGATGAATTTAAAAAAACTTATCGTAATTACAATATATGAAACGTACAGTAAAATTACCAGTTCATTTATTATTTAGGTTTAGGTTTATTTAGTCCTTCAGAACATGTAGCCTACATGTTATTGGACACGTCATATCAATTAAAGAGAAATCGACATTAAATTAGGCCCACATGTTTGCAGTTATAACATCTATTTCAAAATAAAATTTAAATTTAAACATAAGTAAAGAATGATATAAATACGATATATTCAATATAGTAGGATGAAATTCACAGCTCCACTTGGGTCTATTGGTCACTAGCACGGTCCCTGTCTTCTTCATTTTGTGATTACCTGAAACAAAAAGAAGAGAGGGTAGTATCTTCAAGGAACACACATTGTCATTTTTTAAACCTTAGATATGTTCTAAATTGGACATTTGGACAAAAGAATTAGTAGTGTGGTTTTGTCGGTTACCCATAGGGTGGGGCCCGATACATTCCCGCAACATTGGGTGGGGCAGGTCAAAGTCCACATGGTTCAAAGTCTACAAAAGACGTCATCCAATATGGCGGCGCGCTAGACCACGTGACCAGAAGTAGGTTTCATATTTCATTGCGGTTTCCCACGAAGCGTAAATGCAACGTCATTATTATATTCCTCCATACAAGTTTTCTCTAAGATGTTTATTTCTCTAATACATTAATTTTTCACTACGGTCCTGGGATCGACTCAGCCTAGAGTAAATGCGACCGATGCCTAACGCTATTAACCTTAACGTACCTCATTATTATTATTATTATTATTATTATTATTATTATTATTATTAACATTATTATTATTATCAGACGCAGTCGGAAATGTAGAGAAGCGATATTTCAAGCCTTCATACATTCATTAAATACGGTAGCTAACGACTTAAAACTATATTTTATCATACAATTTTTTCCATAAGATATTAATTTTAGCCCTTGGCCGACTCAGCCTAGGTGTGCCGGTTAGCGTTTAATATAATTTTCACTTTGGTCCTAGGGTAAAGGCGGCCGGTGCGTAAGGCTGTTAACCGTAACGTACATATTATTATTATTATTATTATCATTACCATATTACTTCTTTGTTTACATATCGAATTGATATTACGATAGCATATCGTCACCTGGCTGCCATAACCACGAATGTGCATTTTACTAGTTTTGAGAAAAACGCAATTGAAACTTTAGAGCTTAAGCAAAATTACATAATTAAAAAATAAGTGAATATTTGTATTGGAATATGTCTTATCAGCAGTTAGAAAGGTATGTATACCATAATGCTCATTTAATTGTGAATACAACCCCTTCTATGGATTGGTTTTGTCACATTCGTGGTTTTGGCAGAGCAACAAGGTTAACAAATGCACTTTTATTTACACATAGAATAAAAGCTTAGATGAAATTACTCTTTATTTTATGTTTAAAAAATCACTTCAAATTAATACAAAATTAAAAATCATAAGAGGATCACATGAAATTTATAAAAAAGTGAATGGTATAACTGTTTCAATCCCACAAAAAGGATCACACAAACTGTCATCAGAATTTCCAGCATCTGGAAGTGTCAAAAGTAAAAACATTTTTATACTCATTGCAATTGAAGTGAAATGCAAGTATCACTTATGCCCATAAAATATCAAGTAGATAAGTAAAATACGTAAATTGAACAAACCTGAATTATTTTTTAATTTTCTTAGCCAAACTAAGGATTTTTCTTGAACGTTCACTCATAATGAATACGAAAAAGATGCTAGCAGAAAGCAACAACACTAGCAAACTATACAAACTATTATTATTGACAAAATGTAAAAGCTTCTTCACTAGGAGGCTACTACCTGCATTTATACTGACACAATCTCGCCTGGCTGCAGCTGTTCCGAACTGGTCAACTCTTCAGATCGGACATTCACCCTCGTGTAGCATACGTGCCCTTTAAACATGCCGCCCTCCTCAGTTTAAATGGCCGTAAATTTTTCAAAATATAATAATTGCTAAAATACAAATTTTAGTGCACTAAACAGTGCCGATAATGCTTCGAAGTACGACACCGCTAGCAATCTATGTACTTATTGGTGTTCTATGAAAGCTACCCTGGTGGGTTTTTGTGTGCTGCTTAGGGCATTGATGCTTTTACAGATCCTTTTCCCCCTTATTGGGAATTCAAGGCCAACAGCTCATTTTCTAGGAGGTTTTGTTATTTTAGTGACAGGCTGTGACATTTATAGGCACTAAATGCTTTGAATAGGGCGGTATTTAGAAACAGAAGCAGAACAGTTTTTGCTGCATTTAACGGAATTTTCTTAGAATAGTGTTCAGTACTACTAAGAAATCTGCAAACTCATCTGCGTACAACCATACAGTATTATGTACTATAGTTTCTATATTAGTAATTGTAAAAAGGTTGGTGAAAATACGTTTTTTTCCTCTGCTCAATGAAAATCAAAACAAGACTGCAGAGTATTGTCGGCCGTCATTGTTATAAACAAAAAATATAATAATAAAAGGACTTAGTAGAGTAAAGAATACAAGGACAAGAGTAGTATGACTTTGGGACAACGACCATGAAATACCACATTTTTTTGGTCATCAGACCACATGCGGCGCGGCGCATGTCACATGTGGCATTGACCTGAGCGGGTTTGTTCAAGGTTTTCGCATTGTTTGGTAGAAGGACAAGTTGGAATATCATTTAAGTTAATTTATATGGGCAGGTGTTCATGTTGACATTGATGGATCGAGCCATTGTTTGTGTGTGTGTTTGCGATGTAATAAGGTAGAATTGGATGTTTCCTTATTCGGGAATAGCAGGTGGCCGAGTATATGTTAATTTTGGGCGTTGCCCGTTATGTCCGTATTAGGAGGCTTAGAAGGACAAGTTGGAATATAATTTAAGTAAATTATATGTGCAGGTGTTCATGCTGACATTGATGAATCGAGTCATTGTATGTGCGTGAGATGTAAGAAGTAGTTAGCAGGCTGTCACGTATGTTAATTTTGGGCGTTGTCCATATGTCCATATCAGGAGGCTTTGACATTGACTTACGTGGACCTGTTCAGGACGAGTCGGAATGTCGTTTAAGTTAAATATATATGAGCAGGTGTTCATTTTATGTTGACATTGATAAATCGAGCCATTGTTTGTATGCGATGTAGCAATGAGAATTGGATGTTTCCTTATGTGGGAATAGCAGATGGTCACGTATCTTAATTTTGGGCGTTGTCCGTATGTGACCTAAGCGGAAATTAATGATAGGCGTTGGCCACAGCGGATGATCAAGATTTATAATAGTCGTGATATTAATGGTGGGTAAGACGTGCACGCGCATGTACGAGCCGCGGTTGTTCCAATTGGTTGAATCCTTTTCACGAGTTGCTATTGGTTTTCCGGATCCTTGGTGGGATTTGTACTTTTATTATTGGTCAAAATATTTCAAGTGGGGGATATGTGCAAATACGACCTAACAGTCTAGAGCGCTATATATATGGAAATGGAGAAATACGAAATATCGTCAGTCGCTGATAATTCTACTTCTGGAATGGATTTAAGGATATTACCAAGAAGCGACGAGCTATCGTCACCGTATTCACCGACACTAATGTAAGTAATAATATTGTATATTAATATATACATCCAAGCTAAATTATATTTTATATTTATTATATTTTATATTTATTAAGTATTAAAACATTTCAGATGATTCGATTTTAATACCATTTTTAGCAGTATAAAATTCTATAGGAATGGAAAGTTTCCTGAATAATTTCTCCACCATTTTAATTCCATTTTAACAGTTTATTATATTTTATTATATTTTATATTTATTAAGTATTAAAACATTTCAGATGATTCGATTTTAATACCATTTTTAGCAGTATAAAATTCTATAGGAATAGAAAGTTTCCTGAATAATTTCTCCACCATTTTAATTCCATTTTAACAGTCAGAACAACGTTCATCATACATTAAAAAAATTATATTTAAATAGTAGAAATTACTCTAATTATAAAGTCTAGAACCAACACATATCAGTCGACTTACACATACATTTTTTTAAAATTGAAATTCATATGTAACGAGTGCTATCTCAATTTATTATAGGGTAATATCACCATCAGCACCACCGCCGCAGAGGGCCCAGTCACCCCTTCATGAGGTAATCCTAGAAGAGGAGCATGCACAGCCGCCGGAGTTATTCCCCGAGGCAAATACGCAGCCAAGGTCACCATCACCACCACCATCGCCCGAACATCAGTACCGCGACCTACTGCCCATGCCACCACCATCGCCCGAGCCCCAACATGTGGACGATGTATGGCTGAGGACACCACCGCCTGGGGCTCGGGCATATTTCCAGCCGGATAACCTGGCGCAGCTCCCGTTCCCACGCATGGAGGAGGACTACCCATGCGGACATGTCGTTGGACGACATGGAGCAGAGCATCACCTAGTAGAGTGCAATGGCCGCCGCCACACTACTAGGTGCGATAGCCCGATACAGGGCCGAGCAGATATATGGACCCGGAGCTGCGATGAACTCTGCATGGAGTTCATACAGATATGTTTCAAGGTAAGCAAAATATGCATATGTGATATAAAGTTTGCGTCCTATGTCACCACATCTAGAAAAAATGATTGTGTGTTAATAGTAGTTCTAAATTCCACATCAATCTGTGTTTCAGATCGGTCGAGACTTAATGAGGTCGTTCGATGGAGCTCCCCGTCCAGCATGAAGTACATGGATGTACATATAAATAAAACAAAGTTACCTATATTGCTTTCTCATTTACGAGTCCATGTCAATATCCTTAACATATGAACATATCCTTATGTAAGAAGTAGTAAGAAGTATTGAGAAATAGGAGTTCTAGAAAAAATTAATAAACCTCTGAGTCCATGTCAATATCTTTAACATATGAATAGGCTCATTGTAAGAAGTATTAAGAAATAGGAGTTCCAGAAAAAAATTAATAAACCTTTCCATTTATATCCTGAAATAAGACACAATTTTTTCATTGGATAATGTATTTTATTCAAGTACATTCATTGTGACATTGCCATTCAATCAACTATGTCTTTTATATCTATCCAAGAATTTTGGTCGCTTGGAAAACCTACATATACTTTATTCCCCTTTTTTTCAAAATTTTTTCCACTAAATAAGTAGAAGGATATTTAGTTTTTTGTAGTTCTTCATTATAAAAAGCACCAGTAATTGCATTCCCTTGAAAATCCTTCAACAGATAAGTCACAGGTCGTGTTAGCTGCACTTTAGCAATCTTAAAGAGTTCAGTAGTCCATTATGGTAGGTAGCCTTTAGTAAAGAGTGCTTTATGTTTCGAAATACGTACAGAGTCACCAACTTTGAATTTAGGTTTACGTTTCATTGTATTCTTATAGCTGAATATTGTAGAAAGTAAATTGTTATTAGTAACATTAATAGGTTTCATTTTAATTGTGGAATGTTCTGTTCGGTTGTATTGATGTACAAAATGCTGTAATATATCAATCCATTTATAGGACCCCTGTGCAGAAAAATAAGTGAATAATTTACTTTTTAAAGTTCTTATAAAACGTTCTGCTATGCAAGCCTTCATCGTGCTATGTACGGAGTAGTGGTTTATTCCGTTCTTTTTCATTAGTACTTGGAAGTCCTTGTTATAAAATTCTTTTCCTTTATCAGTTTGAAAATTTCTTGGCATCACAGGAAGTTCTTGTAGAATACTCTTCATCTGGCTCGTAACCTGCTGTGCCGACTTGTCCTTCAAAGGTCTTGCCCATGCATATTTTGAATATACATCGATTACCACCAATACGTATTTGAATCCTCTATTCTGCTTAGCATACGATGTCATGTCCATTAAATCACTTTGAAATAAGTCATATAAACATTTCGTAATAACATGTCTTCTATCAAATGTTCTTCTTGCAGACCTATGGAGTTCACTCGCAATTGCATGTTTGCTCATGTTGATATATATCCTTTTAATTTTAATTCTCCCAGTATCTCTTTTATCTCGTTATCATGGGCGATATTACCTGCTTGAGACGAAGCTATCAACAGTTTAAGTCTATCTACCAATAAGTTAGGATTGTTCCAGTACTTATAGTCGATCTTATGATTAATATGCACATCCTTCCATGGAGATATGAGACCGCCTTTTTTCGTCTTTGTCTACTTACCTTTTTCTTCCTTATACATTGGAGCGATAATAGTTTTAAATTTGCGATGAAATGACATTATAACAGGCCCATCTTTCGCATGTCCTACTCTATGCACGTTCGTATCATCTAAAATAGCTTTATAGTTCCGCAAGTCATCATCAGTATAATGATCGGGTTTTAATCTAAATATTAATTCAAGTAGCCCATGTATTACATTGTATGTTTTATCATTTACCATTAGAATGTCCCCAGTTGGATTAAATTCTAATTCCACGTTTCCAAGCTTCAATAATCCGTCTTCATATGTCGGACCAAATACTCTATCAACTCCTTTCATATCATGTGATGGGCTTATATACGGATTCAAGTAATCGTCGACTAGCGCCTCACTTCCCACTTCATCCGCAGGTCTAGTTTTTTTTTCAGGTGTATATGTAGAGGTGGACAGTCCAGTTTTTTTTCGGGCGTGTGTGCAGAAGTGACCAACCCAGCATATGGTTCTTATTCTTCATCATCCTGTTTCGTATTATCTGTGTCTGTATCCTGTGTGATAGATTCATTAGGCGGACCTCCTTTCTGTAAATTGATCAGTTCCTTCAGCGGAAGTATGACGGGCTGTAAGGACTTCGTGCTCATATTGAAATCATCCTGCTCCTGTGTCTGTAATGCAAGAAGCTTTTGTTTTATACTTTTGCTATGACGGATGATGTCGCGCAGGACTTTTTTTATGTTCGTTGAGCAACATCTCTATGAAGAGTAAATAATGCCGTCAAATATTACGATATATATTTGTTCGGATAATCATATTTTCCAAGTTTTGTACGACTTATGATTGTTAGGAAGATCGGATGTATTTCTTTATGACGTTTGTCAGCTACGTGAAAAGATAGTTGATCCGTTGTAGTGAGCGAAATTGGAGAGTCATCTAAAATTAGGTCCTTACCGTTTAAGTGTATGTATACAATCTCAGAAGGAATGCTTGGGTGGGATATATATATATCCAACAGTTCGCAATTTATTGGGAAACTGAAATAATCATCTCCAGTGCTCAGGGTATAAGCACTCGTATCATTGTCCTGATGTTGGATGGACTGGATGTAGTTAAAGTTCACTTGATACATAGTATCAAACTTATTCATAATTACTTCCAGCTTTTGAGTTAGAATTTGCGTTTGTTGAACAAGACTTGAAATTTGTCCTTCTAGGGTCGTAAGAATATCACTAGTAACAAACGTATGACTTTGATTCCGAAGCTGTGCTAAAAGATATTGTTTTGTTACCACATCGTCCTGTAATTGCGGCGGTGCTACTTGTGTTAGCCGCACGTTGTTAAAAACTATGTCATTTTGATCATCCTTACTCAAGATATTATTACCATTGATATCGATATTCAGTTTCGATAATAGATTTTTCTGAACGTCCTCCAATTCTTTTAGCACATAACCTTTCGTCACAACGTCATATGCTTCCTCGGGATCAGCAACTCCAGTTATTCGCACGTTGTCAAATACAACATTTCCATAGATGTCCGTGTGGAAGGATTCGGTAGGATAAATATTTCTCCGTCTCGTAATAAACGGACGTGGATATAGCGATCTGTCTCTGCAGATAAACTGTTGCCCCTCTCGTACGTAACTCATATCGTGCGTGTGTATGTGTGTGTATCATTCAAACTTCCTTGCAGTTATGATTCGATATCTTCAGAGTCAATGTTTATATTGTTGTCTATAGCTAAACAGTATTTACCTTTATTTTTTTCCTTTGTTCTATTGATGGTAATGAATCCGTGTTTACTAGCAGACCAACACTTTCTACATATTTCTTGGAAACGTGGAAATGACATATCACAGTTAACATAGTCATCATATGCATGTTTTAGATTCATAAGGTCCATTTGAAAGAGAATGATAAAGTTACAATTATCTCTTATCAATTGTTTAGGTATCTTGGAATATGTCTGCATTAAGTAGAACACATCAATATGCTTATGCCTTCCCATACTAAAGTATTGCTGCATCATTTTTTGAGGATCGCAAGCAACATCGTCAAAGATGAATAGCGAATGAGACTTCGCTTCCGCAGGCGGTGGAACTGTATTATCGTTTGTGTGAAATTTGTAGTATCCAATGGCTGGCGTACGTGTTAAAACATCGTCCAAATTCTTGTATGCGTTTTGATACAGCGTGGGTGAATATATATATATATATATATATATATATATATATATATATATATATATATTCTAGAATTTCAACCCATTTGGATGATAAATTAGGTTCAGTAACAAGTTCGTCTTCCCACATCCACTCGGGCCTGCAATGATACATCTTATTGTGTTTGGAAACAGCACGGAATGCTTAACTTCATGTGTTTGGGGGGTTGTGCATATATTTGCTATCGGTAAGAATATGCTCTGCTTTTCCGGTAGTGCACCGAAGTTCAGTTCTTTGGATTGACAACATTGTTCATGTCGTTTGAAGTTATCTCTCCGCTTTATAACAGCCTTGCAAATACCACATACGAACTTTGTCGTAGAGTGATGTGTTAGAAACTGATGTGTAAAGGTAAATGTGCGTAATATTTAATATCTTTCATACGACCTAAAAAATTGTCAGGTGTAGGATTCGAACCTACGACCCCTCTGGGGGACCAGAACTTAAGTCTGGCGCCTTAGACCACTCGGCCAACCTGACTTGTGATTGCGGAGGAGGAGGAGTATCAAGTTCAGGGAGGAGTATCAGGATGGAAAGTGTCATGAGGAGGAGGAGGAGGAGGAGGAGGGGGAGGAGGAGGGGGAGGAGGAGGGGGAGGAGGAGGGGAGGAGGAGGGGGAGGAGGAGGAGGAGAAATATTGGACTATGATGGGGAGGAACAAGTTGGAACTTGTACATTATGCTGTAATGTTGATAGAAAAATAGATAAGTATCCACATCGCACGCAAAAGGAGCTCATATCATTTCAGGACGTGTTCGGAGAAGGACCTCTGGAAAAGGAGTTTTAAACACTATCATAAACAAGCTTTCACTCGAGTTACACATACCAGGATATAACTTTTGTGGTCCGGGAACAAAACTAAAACGTCGCTTGGCACGAGGAGATACGGGCATAAATAAACTTGATGAGGCTTGCAAACATCACGAAATTGCATACGGAAAGCATTCCGACAAATCATCGCGTCACATCGCTGATTTATAACTTGCTAACAGGGCTTGGGAACGTGTAAAAGCGCCCGACGCTTCATTTAAAGAAAACGCAGCAGCATTATTAGTGACAAATTTAATGAAAGGGAAAGTAAAAATGGGAGCTGGGGTAAAAATGAGGAGCAAAAGAAAAACGTCAAAAGTACAAGCTCGACAAATTAATCGAATGATGGTAGCTAAAAAAACAATTAAACGAAGTAAAAATCCTAAAAGAAGGAGTCTAAAAATTCCTAAGAGAGGTGGTATTTTACCGCTACTTCCAATATTGGCTGGGATTTCGGCACTCGGTAGTTTAGCCGGTGGGAGTGCAGCTATTGCAAATGCTGTAAATACTGCAAAAAAAAATAAAAAATCGTTACAAGAATCCGACCGTCATAATCAGACAATGGAAGCCATCGCACTAGGTAAAAAAGGACGTGGGGCCATAGATCCGATTTTTAAAAAAACTGACAGCATATGATGCCAATCAACTAGGTAAACTTTTGGATAGCAAATTCAAGGGAAAAGGCTTGTATTTACGTCCATATCCAAAAGGTGCAGGTTTAAAAAATAGGTGTATAAAGCTAAAAAACAAGCCCTAACCGATATCGACATTCTTAAGTATGTAAAAAAATTACGCATACCTAATTTTAGAGGCGTATTCATGCGCGATACGTTGCCCAGAAAACCTTGGCCTAAAGAGAATGTCATAGTAAATTTAGATAGCCACTTGAACACAGGAACACACTGGGTAGCAATTAAAAAGGATGGTCGATATGCGTATTATTTCGACTCGTTTGGCAATTTACCTCCTCCTAAAGAAATTGTGAAGTATTTACGATGGGCGACCATAAAATATAATGCTAATTCATATCAAAATTTTGATACGGAAATCTGCGGTCATTGATGTTTAGCATTTTTATTATAATCATTTCACCCACAATTTGCTAGTTATAAAAGGCATGATCCGAAATATTGTAAAACAGTCTCTTAAAGGTGCATCATGATATCAATCGTATTTACGCTCACGGGAGCATCGACAGTTTTATCACAGGATTATCATCCTAAGATAGATCTGGATCCTGAATTGACATATAAAATAGCATTACTTAATTTAAACACCTATCACGCAATACCTAATATTACGGATAAGAATAACAGTTTTGCTATAGAACTCAAGGACGGAAACGATCTCCGTCCAGATACTGCCGTGAAAAAGTACACACTTCATATTCCTACGGGCACATATGAAATTGATGATATTGAGGCTGCAATGATTACCGAAATAGAAAAGCAAATGCATATGGCACAAAACAAGCCAACAGGCCTTAGAGGATTTTATTTAAAAACCAATGCTTCCACATTAAAGGTGGAAATAACATCGCCCGTGCCGATCACATTTCAAGTACCGAACTCTCTGGGATCGGTTCTAGGATTTAATACTACCTTGCCAGAGGATAATCAAAGAGAAAAATATTTACATAATAACATGGTCCAATCAACGTATCCTCCTAATATATTTGCAGTAAACGTTATAAGAGTCGAGTGCAATTTGGCGACGGGCTCATTCACGAATGGTAACCCGACTCATACATTACATGAATTCTTTCCGACATTTGCACCTGGCTTTAAGATATCTTTAGCGCCATTGAATTTAATTTATATGCCCCTAAAACATACAACATCAATCAACAACATCACTGTCAAGTTACTGGACCAGGAAGGGAATATAATCGATAATAGCGGAGAAGAGCTATCGGTTCGTCTGCACATTAGAGCTCGTTAAATAATGGGGCTTGATTTTAGTGGACCCAAATATAGTATTAAAACAAAACCTAAAACCAAATCCTTCAGTTCAACACGTAGTGTCAAACAGTTAACACTAGCTAACAAATCCTTCCTCCAACTGTTAGGATATCGAGTTAATAGAAATGGGCCCGTTAGACGTCGCTGAGGATACTGCCTTTTCGGAGTCAGTTACAGAGTATGAATATCACTATTTTAGTCCCACTAATATTACCGCTATTAACGAAAGTGATGAGATTCAAATACAAATTCATAGCCAGGAGTCACAACTACTTCCATCCCGAAGCAATATTATATTAACCGGTGAAGTGACAAAAGCTGATGGTACTGCATTTACTGGTAAACTGGCTATGAATGGCCTAGTCAATATTTTTGATGAAATTCGACTCGAGGTCAATGGAGAAATTATAGACAGAACACGCTATCCTAGGTATGCAAGCCTTATGAAGGGATTGTGCTCTTATGATGGTCAGAAATGTAAGCAACTTGAAAATATGGGATGGTGTCGTAACTTAAAAGATGACCCTAAAATATTAGATAAGGGGAAATTTAACGTCAGTATCCCATTAAGTCATGTATTGGGTTCGGCAGAAGATTTTCAAAAGATTGTGTTAAACGCTCGACTGAAGCTTGTATTGCAGAGAGCAAGAAATAGTATAAACGTGACGGTGGAAGAGAGTAAAGTTAAGCTGACGGAAGTGATATGGAACATGCCTATACTTCGAGTATCAGATCAGCAGAGATTGAAATTATCAAAATATATGGAAAAGGATTCCGCTCTACCAATTGTCTTCAGAGAGTGGCAGATGTTCGTACATCCAAATGTTCCCGAGACAACGAAATTGACTTGGAATATTTCTACAGTCCCACAACTACAGAAGCCAAGATATGTCATCTTCGGAATACAAACCGACCGAGAAAAAGTAGGAGGGGATCCATCAAAGTTCGATTTAAACAAAATAACCGATGTGCAGTTATATCTACAGGACAAGAAGTATCCTTATCAATCCTTCGATATTGATGCTAATAATAATCGATATGCCATATTGCATGATCGATTCTGTGCATTCGCAAACTCATATTATGGACACTCCTCTGGCCCGATGTTAAATAGAGAGGAATTCGTGTCAAAGGCTCCACTTTTCGTATCGACTGTTCCAAGCAACAGGAGGAAATAAAAACAGGGGCCGTAAATATAAGAGCCGAAATCACTGCTTCAGAAAACTTACCTGCTAACACTAAGATCTACTGCCTCGCTATACATGACAGGAAACTGAAGTATAGACCACTCTCGGGCATTGTCACAAACATTATATGAAAATGTCTGCTTGTGTGTTAGATGTCCAAGGATTCTATACAGCTAATAATAAATTCATCGCCAAGGAGGTTGCTGCGATGTGTGGTGAGAAAATGGCACATTTCGTGTTTCTTCCTCCCGATGACGTTGTTCCAAACGTCAAATCAAAATACTTTCTTGAACATGTGTTCCATGGGCTGAAGTGGGATATTGGATTTGTACCTTATAACAAATTAAAGCCCATGCTTCAAAAGTGCGTGAAATATAATACGGATGTGTATGTGAAAGGATTGTCCTAAAAGATGTTTTTTGAAAGTGTTTTAAACAGATACATTTCGGACTTAGAATTACATGGCTGTCCTAGCCTGGAGTCATTGAAGAACAATCTAGATGTACAAAGCAATCAGTTAAAGTGTATGTTCCATTGTGTTAATACTACAAAGTGTGCTTTAACCAATGTTAGCGTTTTACAGTTTTGGTGGAATAAAAAAAATAATATGGCTTTGTATTAAAATACTTTTTATTATTACTTCCCATTCTCTTACACTTTATCAAGCTGTCCTAGCCACTCTCCTAACATATTCAAATTGTTTACATTTGAGAGTTATTCATATGTTAAAGTCAGATTATCTGTTTGCGTACACGCATCGCTTGAAGTCTTCTTCTCCATAGCAGTCCCTTTATCACACGTCTTCATGTTTTTAACACTTTTAAAAAATTTACATTGATTATCACAATACCTCCAATCGCTACAAGGTCCCCATGATATGGCTTTATCACAATATATCCAATGCCGAATTCCATCGCACGTCTCCGAATGAAACAGTGCATTCATTGTAGTTCATACGCCAATGCTACTATCTCATGTGAAAACTTTTTTTCTCTATCATATCATAATATATATATATATATATACACCTACATGATCCCCTCCTCTCTCCTCCTATAGGTGGACATCATGATGGGATTGCTAGGGTTAATAACAATTATACAAATACATGTAATTTCTTTATTCTCACATCACAGCACATATGCACATCCACAATACACTCTGGTTTACATTTGATATATATATATATATTGCTGATTTTTGGACACATAACTTGGAATACTATTGTGACATGTCAATTTACTTCGAATGTTTGAGTATTATACATATATATTTGATCTCTTGTTGCATATGTCGACAAATTTCTAGCCCATATGTACCAATTCTACTTTAATGAAGCGGGCGTTCCCAACATCTTGCATACCGCAACTTACAACAGCAAAACGTCCACTGTTTAATTTTAAATGTTATCATCCGTGAACGATGAAAAACGTGCGGGTAAAAACACACTGGTATTATCTACCAAATCTAACACCACACGGCGTCCATACTTAGTATTCACGGCTCTGGCCTTCTTGATTGGGTATTCAGCATCGACAGTGAAGTCTTCCAGTTTCCGCATAACGTCGTCATATGCGCCGCCCCGTCCAAGTTGGTTAAATTCCTGAAGCAGTCCGGCAGAAGCATCTTCATTCGCACCATGGTCAGGTACACTTTCTGCAGAGTTCTCTCTTGAATACTTATCAGTCTCCATGCGTTCGATACTTTTTGCTTTGGTAACGGATCTTCTTCCACGTTTCGAGTCCACGATTTCAATTGGACCATGTCCTCCTCCGTTTCTGTCGTAAGTTGCCATAGTAAGACTGTTGTAATATTGTTTGAAGATGATGTAGTCACGGTCGCGTTCCTGCTAATACAGGCTCTACTGAGCTTTGCTGCTGCTTTATATCTCTCCTGTTTAAGGTAGTGGGGACGATTTATGAGGCCAGGTGTTTTCTTCAATGCCGACAAAAGGTTGACGAGTATAGAAATGGTGGGAGATAATTTATGGAAACAAGTTGGGGACCGGTATGGATATTCTCCAAGGTTAACAAGTGTTTGGGCGTTGGTCACATATTTGTAATGATTTATGGGACCAGGTGTTTTCTCCAATGTCGACAAAAGGTTAACGAGTCTGGAAATGGTGGGAACGAAATTTATGAAAACAGGTTGGAGACAGGTGTGGTTATTCTTCAAGGTTAACAAAGGTTAGCATGTATGGAAACGTCGGGGATAATTTATGGAAGCAGGTGTGGATATTCATCAAGGTAAACAGGTGTTAGGGAGCAAGTATTTTTTCCACGTACCTTTTAATGACGTTTGGAAACTATAAATTTTACTATTGTTATCTTCTCCGTATCGACATGTTTATGAGCATATGGTGCATCTGTAAACTTTTGGCTGGATTTCCCCATCACTCCGAAGTGCGCTGGAGCACCATGTGCATCGATTCCAATTCCGGCGTGATGACTGGATTTCTCCATCGCTCCGAAGTGGGCTGGTCCATCGAATTCAATACCGGTGCGAACGTCTTCATGTCCAAGTAAGTCGCGAACAGATATTCGCACAGGATCCATTTTCCACGTAGTTAACTCCATAGTGCTCTCTCCATATAACGTCCTCAGAATGTCGGATTCGTCACATTCTTCTGTAATGACTACCAAGTCCCCTTATCACCGAGTGATCGTATCTCCTCTTTCTCTGCCGTGATGGGGAATTCTTCATATTCTCCATCCAGCTTCGAAATTCTCAAATTGGTAGAATTTCTTTTCGGGTTATATATTTGTAGTGTGAATTTAATTTCATTGGGAACATAATCTAAACATTCGATTGTATATATAAGCAAATCCCCTACCTTGACTATTTTTTTTACTTTTGGTGTTGATACAAACCGATACTTCCCCAATTTCTCATTCTTCTGCGGAATTATATCAATATATAGACCGTTTCCCACGTCCATTGTTTTATAGTTTTATTCCTCACCGTTGCACGCAGCAAACTGACCGGAAAAGAACCGGGACCGAGGTATTTATGAGCGGATGGTTATATAAACATGTTCAATCATGTAATATGCCTGTGGCCATATGGTAATGTATTTATCCCATTTCGCATTATTTTACGTTTGTTATCAGCGGCATCGAGAGTTTTTTTTATTTACACATATTGAATGTACCTCATGTTTTTTTGATCTGATATATCGATTTTCCGAATATGTGACAGTGTTTTGTTTTAAACAATTAACATAGTCGGAAAAAGCTAATTCTTTCTGTACTGTGCTCTTTTTTACTCCTTTTGCTTTTTTTATTTCCCTACCACCACATATTTGCATAGCATACATTTTAGCTCTCAGCTATACGAATTTATCAATTTTTTCCCCAGAAATTCGTCCTTAAATTTCCCTAGTACTCCTTTATTAGGTATAGAATACAATGGATGATTCTGCCTGTAATTGCTGGTGTCAAGATGTTCAAATATGTTTAACAAATCCCTATGTAAGTTATCAGTATGAATATTGTAAACAAATGAATCTGTATCCATATAGCAAAGTTGTAGGTTTGTGTCATACAATGGCTGCATTACGTCGTAATGAAATCTGTACATGTGCGTTTTTGAAATATCTAAAAAGGACATGCGAACATATACGGCTTTTGTAAAGATTAATTTAGTTTTTTCTAACAGAACTCCGACCTAAGTTTCATCATATATCGTACGGTCCACGAAATTACATTTATTTATCAATTTATTTAATTGTCTCATATTGGATGTTAACCTAAAATCAATGCGATTTATAATATTCTCCATAGTTTTACCAAACACCGCATTATTCATTAACTTAAAAAAATTAATTTCAAAGTCATTTGCAGCCATAGTTCGTTTCATATTGTTCAGGTCAATGTATGGTTTTAACCATGCGGATTGGCTGAATTCGATAGCACTGTGTATTTTCACACACCTAAGACCATGTTGAAGAGCCTGCTTTAATGATCTATAATGAGTAACATACTTGTTTTTATTATTTAACGTTGTTAATAATTTAGATTGCTTATCACCTTGAACACACATACTTTCAGCACAGAATGGTAGGTCTTGGTGTTTCACATGCAGATGATCTGGGTATTGAATATCTACTTCTAATATGTAGCCTTTCGAAAAATCGTCCGGTATTGTTTCTATGTCTCTCGCGGCGATTTCTTCGTCCGTCAACCATCTAAAATCACCATATGGTAGACAATGACTCATTGCCCAGCCGTACAGATTGTTCGCATCCCAATACATTACTGAATTGCTCTGACTTGATTGTACATAACGGGTCACACTTTGACAAATCCCACCTCTAATCCCCCTTTCAACAGTTAAAATCATGTTTATATCTGACATCATAGATAGTTCGATTCCTGTATATTTTAGCATCGCAGCATATGCGAACCCCGGTATTGTATAATAATGAACGCTATCCAATCCATATACATCCAAACACATCTCTCGGAAATTTTCAAAGACGTCCGTTAGAATTAGCACGTCAGTTTTTAGATAGATATCCGAATATTGACCCAAGTTTTTCAAATTAAACTTCTCCCAAACTTTCTTTGCATGTGAATAGTCATCGTCCGTGATATGATCCCCCATCAGCTTGTTGTAAAAGCATTCTTTAGGGGGCAGGCTCCCTTCTGAAAATACATGGTCTGATGTTATATAATCATATGGGAATACTCCTTTTCGTACCACTAAATCAGTGTTTTCTTTAAAATACTTTTGTGTCTCAATAAACTTGTTTTTGGGTAGGTTGTTGGCAAGAGATGATAAACTACTATTTAAAAACCTAAAGGAATCTATAAATCTCAATTTGAGATATGTATTCTTCACTTCGCGGGGTACATATTTTGTAAACGAAATATATTTTTCCTGGTTGGTAGGAATGACATCTATTCTACCCTCATCATAACCTAATGATTTTACTATGAAATGTGCATCATAACTTGAAAGATTATGTAAAATTACAGGAATAACTGTTTGTGTTCTGTATCTTAAATTACATTCATTATGTGCAGGTCCTCTATACTTCCCCGTGATATGACAATGATCCTTTACTTTACGGTTAATTTCCGTAAAGTTTTCTTTTTGACAAATGTGACATTTGGATGCATTATCAAATTGTATGCGTTCTTCTTCTGTTAGAGGAAGCATCGCAATATTCTGCTGTAATACCTCTTTTTCGATTACTTTAATATCATGTATAAGATTGCTAATGAAGTGTTTTTCTACATGTTTACCTCTGTATAATTTTAATGTGGAATATGTACTTTCGCTGTCTTTTATCATATAGCAGTAGCTATATGGTACATGTTTCTGATACTGCATCGTCCAACTGCTTTGAGGATCTCCTGTGCAGCCCGCAACGGGGACTAAACTACATTCGAAATCTGCATAAACTACGAATCTTACTTTACTACTGTGTTCGTGGTTTTCAAATCGAACTATGCGCTTTTCGGGTACTGGTATTTCATATTTAATAGGTTTAAAATACATACAAAGTCTTTTGTGTTCTGTCAGTTTGACAATCGAAGATTTCGTATCGCTATCATTAAAATGCGAGAAGCACCGTCTGCATATTCTAAAGTTTTTATAATTCCTCGAAAGTGTGATTTGCGATCGGACTAATGTTTCCAAATTTGTTATGGCACAGAAATGAGCACGTTCCCCATCGGTAATGTAAAGTATATCATGATGGTCATCGACTTCGGTATCGCAAACACTATAGGGATAAATTTCATGGTCCATGAATGGATATGTATTAGTGGCCACATCTTCAATTGCGTATATATTTATAGAAATGTTGTTTCTTTTTGCAAATTTAGATATTTGTTTTGGTTGTATGGGAAATGTAACATCGGTCCAATCATATTTACTTTCTAGGTCAGGGCGTTGTGTATATGAGCTTATACTATCTTTGTTCTGATTGATATATTTAGATAGGATGCAGTATTTAAAACACATATCATCACAATTCCTCACATTGATAATTGACTGTGAATATTTATATTTCATAGGCAGGTCTATGTACGAACTAGCTTTGGCGAGGGGGATATGCTTATTTATCCGCAGTTCTATTTTATGTACTTTTTTAAAATGCCAGCCCGAGCCCTTCATGGAACAATCTTCTAGTTCAGCACATATTTTAGCAAACTTATTTCTTATGATCTGATCCACATCACTACTTGTAGCCAATGCAGTATTTCTTGTTTTGAAATTTTTCATGCACGTTTCGCTTTGAATATTTTCGAATTCGCATTCAACGAATAAGTTACACTTGACATTTTTAAACAATTTTATATCCTCTTTTAGTTTCTTTATCATGTCATTGAAATAGTATTCCAAATTAGTTTGAATGTCCCCAACTGGAATGTTATATGCAACATATGTTTTTAATCTGGATTGGAATGCAGTTTGCAACAATACCATTTTACCCCCATTATCACTCCGTCTGACCTGCGTATGATCCTGATGACTCGATCCAGGCTGTGGGCTTGATGTGGGGCCTTGGTGAATAATTTGCTGGTGGTTAGGGCTTGCTCCAGGCTGTGGGATTGTAGTATGTCCATGATGATGGCTCGGTCCGGGTTGAGGGCTTGAAGGTCTGCATTGTCTGGGCACAATATCATGATCCTGATGATTAGTATCAGGGCGAGGAGAATCACGCTGACAGGACTCTGGCTGAGCGTTGACCTCTCGTCCCGCTGCGTTCTGGAAATCAGAAATAAAAATAATAAGTTTTCAATAATCTATTATTTTCCCTAATATAAATTACATCCACAGTAAAATTAGCTTCTTACCTGATTATTTCCACAGTACTCTCTCTGAACATGATCACTTATTCCCCATCTCGATACATATATCGTATTACACAGATCACAGTGATAGGTACGACGATCATGGACTTCGATAATATGTCGTCGTAAACTCCTATGTGTAGTGTAAGTACGATTACATATGTTACATGTGAATGTTATGTTGGTATGCTTTTCTCTGTCGTGTCTTCTTAGAGTCGCGCATTATTTATATGATGCAGTACAATGCTCGCAGCTAAATCTTTCCATTATGATAGTGTTGTATGGACTGGCTTATGTACAGACTTAGCACACGCTTATAATATGTAGAAATTATTTAATCTTAACCATTGTGTATTGTGCATGTGCATATGTGTGTGTGTGCGTGTTTGTGCTTATAATGTGAGAATGCAGAAGCCACGGAATGCTCCTATTATATATATATGCCTCACACACCTGCCGACAGTTAAAACTTGAAAACTCCATTCCTAAGCGTCCCGACCACGCCCTTATTTATTACACATCGCTAGGAGACATGACATGGTCGTCTGTCAAGTCCACACAACGCCTATCATTAATTTAAACCCAACTCGTTCCACCAATATTATTCTTCTACCACACAATGCAGAAACCTTGAACAAGTCCACTTAGCTCAATGCTAAAGCCTCCTAATATGAACATAACGGGCAACGCCCAAAATTAACATATACTCGTCCACCTGCTATTCCCGAATAAGGAAACATCCAAATTCTACTTCTTACATCGCATGCACATACAATGGCTCGATTCATCAATGTCAGCATGAACACCTGCACATATAACTTACTTAAATGGTATTCCAACTTGTCCTTCTAAGCCTCCTAATACGGACATAACGGGCAACGCCCAAAATTAACATATACTCGGCCACCTGCTATTCCCGAATAAGGAAACATCCAATTCTACCTTATTACATCGCAAACACACACACACAAACAATGGCTCGATCCATCAATGTCAACATGAACACCTGCCCATATAAATTAACTTAAATGATATTCCAACTTCTCCTTCTACCACACAATGCGAAAACCTTGAACAAACACGCTCAGGTCAATGCCACATGTGACATGCGCCGCGCCGCATGTGGTCTGATGACCAAAAAATGTGGTATTTCATGGTCGTTGTCCCAAAGTCATACTACTGACAAGTATGCACTTCCTTTCTATCCATTGATAAATGACCATGAATTAAAACATAAAAGCTAACTCCTGAGAAATCAACCCTTTGTCAACATAAAGATCCCTCGGGCCAGTCACGTGGATACATGGATATCAAAGGCCCATCATCAATGCGTTCGCGAATGTTGAAACCTTTGTCATTGATTTAACCAGATATGTACTGCGATTTTAACGGATGTGCTACATACACCGTATCCAAGATCAGTAAACTATACAGGTTGCGTATTCCGGGATAGACCAATCGCAGCAGTTGAGTGTGTGACGTCACCAGATTCCAAATCTCGCAATTCCCAGTTTTTACTCAGTCTAGAAAATCTTACGGCACGTGATTAAACTCGTAACATTTAATTAACCCTTGGTCGGATTCCTGTGAAATTTGTACAGAAATAATCTACACACATCAGCCCTACTGATGGTTAAAACAGAGCCTTAAAAAAGCGGACACAAATGTGTTTATTTCATTTTATAAACATCACCCGTTACACAAAATTCATGGAAGGAGAAGCAAATTTCACTATGCGACAATTTTTTTGTTTTTTTGTGTCCCGAAAAAACTTCAAGCTAGAAAGTTTTAGTGGAATAATTGAATTTTAATACAAATGAAGTTCCAGCCCTATACCTCGAATGGTTTACGAGTAATTGAGTGGTAATTATTCCGGGCTCTTCACTTGTCGGAATGATTTGTGACGACCGTGAAATGTTCAGGAAGAAGCATATTTGACTATGCGACAATTTTGTTTATTTCTGTGACTAGAAAATGATTCAAGCATGTAAGCTTTAGGGAAATATTTTAATTTTATTATACATCAAGTACCACGTTTATATCTTGAATGGTTTACGAGTAATAGAGTGGTAATTACTCCAGGCGCTAGAGCTATGGGAACGGTACAGAGGTCTTTTTGTTCTATAAAATAGACCTACTAGCAATTACGTAAAAATCCTTAAATATTTTAGTCGTGGACTCAATAATAAAGGATATTAACTGGCTACTTGTACCTATACTGAAAGATTAACCCTTTGAAACTAAATTATTTAAGACGACTTCAATAGACGCCGGCCGTGAAAGCCTAAATACTTAATTAATTATTTTTAATAAATCATTAAATTATAAAAAGAGTGCCAACATGAATACCTATAACAATATAAGTGAATAATAGTCACCAAAAAATTAGAAAATATAATTTAGCCTGGTTAAATCCATGGGCCCTTTACTCCGTGATCTACCGAAAGCTGTGAATATTAATCTTCAATAATTTCGTTCAGAAGAAACGCCAAATATTGCCTTGCTGCAGACTAATTTCCATTCCCCAATAAAAATACGCTTTCCAGTGCAATTAATGAATTAATGTTCAATAATGATATTCTTCGCAGGTACCTTTTTATTTAGTCATCCTGTGACGGACTTTCTTACTGTATGCTATGAAGTTCCCTAGTCTCTTTGATTACTCACAATCGTAGTACATAAGTTCAGTGAACTCCTACAAAACAATGTTACTTATATGCCTATCATGCCATCATAACACGGCACGCGCAATCCACATTCCAACGTTCAGCACAGTTACCTCCTCTACCGGGTGATTGCAAATTTCCTACACCCAGTTTACTCTCTCTTTCTTTTAACAATATACCAAGTTTGATAATATTGATGAAAATTTATATTAAGGGCGCCATCATCAATACTCTTCTCTCTTCTTTTTATTTTGCATCAGCCCAGTCACAAATTAAATTTATAGATACACAGGCTATGTACCTACAGGCCTCTCGGCTAGCTTTTTAATTTAACAGTGGAGATGGGAATGGGTTCGGCTCTGTCCTTTTATTCTTATACTACTCCACTCTATTTCTTTTTTTTCTTCTTTTTTTCTTTTTTCAACAATAACAATCTGATTTACAATAAATTACATTTGCTTTTGGGTTTTCCCCTTTTTAACAACTACTCATCTTTAAAATCTTCAGATCACCCGATCTGAACAACATTAACCATTCAACAATTTTATTGGGAAGAATAATATTCAGTTCTCATCTGCAAGGTTAGTATGCCCAGTTTAACTATATGAATGTGTTCCTTGTTCTACAAGACAAATTCCTAATTAATTACTTTAATCTCTTTTCTTTCTTTATTTCCAGGTGTCTACTAGAACGTCTCACATTACCCTTATAATTTACTACTAACTTGCGTAATCTTTTCCATTTGCAATTTCAAAACATTTCAATATACATATTGTACTTTCTTCCGAATAAATAAAGTTTTTCAATTCATAATTCAGTCATTAACTCGACATATTATACTCAATGATCCCACCTATTTCTCCTATACCAGTCCACTAGTCATTTTAGTCCATGAAGAATTGTACTCAAAGATAAATAGGAAAGACAGTGTTATGAAGAAAGAAACGGAAGTTTAGGCCTATACCCACAGAGTGACTGTGGCGATAGACCACCGATACAGGGGCGGCGTCTAGATCTTGAGTTACAAACAATCTGACTCCCCTCCTGCAACCGGGAAAATATTAATGGGCCGCAGACAAAAATACAATTTTGACAATCGATGTCAGAGGTCCCTGACACTCTCTCCTAGAGGCACGTGGGGCCGTTGTTCGCCTCCAACACCGATGACTTTCACAAATTCTCATAAATCTTTTTATACTCCACGAGTATAGGCTTTGCCTACTACTAGATTTATATTTACTTTATTTGGGACACTTCCGGCGCTCCCTCACCTCACCCTTGTTCTTTTTTTTTCTCCTGGGGTAATTTCTAGTTCGTGCTACTGAACCACGTATCATCTATTCACTACCCAAAATTACCAATTCTCCTCTTTCTAATCTAACCAGTTATTATTTATTATCTTTTAACTCCTTTTCCATTAAGCAGAGTTCCTTTTCAATTTATACCATTGCTCTAATTTACCTACTTTATGTTACTCTGGTTTCCATACTTTTCAGGTTACTGCTCTACTCCATGGGCACCCAATTTTCTTGTTTCTAAATTCCCTAGAATTCTAACTGAAACTAACTCACGCCCCAGGTCAGTAACTCTCTCTTTATAACCCTTGAGTGAACTTCTGCTTCTATCCTAACATGTAAATCTTCCAATGGTATGCGCCTAATGTACTGCTACTCATAGGCCCTCTTCTGCCTCTCAATATTCACCTTCTTATCCCCCTCTACCATATTCCATACAATTCCTGCTCTTCAATAAATCTCTTAAAAAAACAACTCAACATTACAGGCCAGCATGAAATCCACTTATAGATAATCACCTGTCACCTAACGAAAACCAAGTGGGAGAGGCCCTCGTAAGCAATACTAAGTAAGCCCCTATTACCCTTCTTCCTTACTCCCCTCGCGTCCTGTCTTATAAAAAAACAAAGTTTGTATGAGCATCACCAATTGCCCCGAGCTATGTATTCATTCGTGGGACAATCACCCATAGAAACCCAAAGTATAGAGATTTATCTTTACTATTCAACGGTTTCTCTCCTGACTGCTCTTTTTGTAATTAACTTAAACCAGAAATGGAAACTGATTGGATTACTGTATTTTATTACCTCACCCTAGACTAATCACATCTACCTTTCTAACCCTACTCCTTATCATTCATTGCGGCGTCTAGTCGCCACACATTTCTTAGAAACAGGCTTTAAACAACAATGCCTCAAAATTTTCCCACTTCCCAAAACAAAAAAAAATGTTTATGTGATTATACTCAACGGGTGGTGACCAACTTATCCTCTGATCCTGTGTTGTTTCCATCTACTTCCTGATGTCCACATCTTCCTTTATTCCAGACTAAGCAGTCGTGACCCACTCTTCTTTCCACAGCTGGTGTTCGCTGTAGCGGTCTCTCGTACCGGCTGACGTGATGTGTTCTTCCAACTAACGACTATCTCCATATAGTCGCGTCAGTGAAATTCCCATTCAGAATTTCATTAGATGAAAGTCTGACAAACCATCATGCCAGGGCGCCTCCACCGCTGTCACACATTCCAGTCTCGTCTCCTCACTTCTTTCTCTTCAACCTTCCTCTCTCGTAGTCAGACACGTTCTCACTAACCGTTTTTCAGGTTCAACTCCTCTCCCGTCGATTCGCCGTCCACGCATGCGCACTTCTCCTTTTTCTGTAATTCAAATAAATTCAGGGCAGTATCGATAATCATGAAAGTGTTCAATATCGATTAGTTGAGGTCTCCCCAACCCTTCCTTTGTTTAGGAATGGTTTCCTACCGTCTATTTGGCACGCAGCTATTTGCTTCATTACATTCTTCCCACACTCACCATTAAAAAAAATAATGTTAACACTGTTCACATTCTTTTTTTTTGTGTGTGTGTTTAGTTTACCAGCCTTAAAGAACATTTATCCAGGTACAAAGGGTTTCAAGTCTTTGACGTGCCACTTCCCCAACTGTTTACCAAAACGGTTCGTCAGTTCGTAACTATTCTCGCTAAGCTTTTTCTTTATAATATAGGGGCCGACGAACTTTGCACTTAAGCCTGCTGCATAAGCTTGTGAGGCATCACTTAATTTAAAGTTTCTTCTTAACACAAGATCCCCTGGACAAAATCTCACCTCTCTCCTCCGAAGATTATAATAATGACTTGAATTCTTATAAGCAGTTTCTAAGTTATGTCTGACCATTAGACGTACCGTTTTTAATTTATCAAATCTTTCTATCCAAAACTTTGGAATTTCTTTCTGTATTTGTTGATTTTCTACCCTCTCAATTCTGCTGATAATTTCAGGCTCTTTCCCATAATTTAGCATATAAGGAGTGCATCCAGTGGAACTATGCTTAGCCGTATTTATAGCAAAATTAAATTCTCTCAAATACACGTCCCAAACTGTTTGATCCTTTTTAATGTAACTGGAAATCATGGTTTTCAATACTCTATTAACTCTTTCTACCGGATTTCCTTGTGGCGAATATACAGGTAAATAACAAGGAGTTATATTAAAAGCTTTAGCTATCCCACGCATTAATTTACTAGTATATTGCGGTCCATTATCCATCAGCAAATATCCCGGAATTCCCCATTTAAGGATAATCAATTCATAAAATGCTTCCGTAACTGCTCTACTGGTTGCTTTCCTTAACGCTTTACATTCTATATATTTTGTAAAGGTGTCCTGAAATACCACTACGTATCTATTTCCTTTCTTGGAACGTGGATACGGTCCCAACAAATCAGTAGCTACAGTCATCCAAGGTTTCTCTTTCTGGTAAAAATGCATTGGTCCTGCTTGAGCCGTTTGTAACACTTTCTGTCTTTGACATATTTCACAAGCAGTAACATACTTAGCAGCATCTCTAAACATTCCCGGCCAATAATACTTGTTCGCTATTCTAAAGAAAGTTTTAGCTATCCCCATATGCCCTGCAGTAGGTGCATCATGACATTCCTGCAATACTTTAATCCTATAATCTTGCGGTATAACTAATTTCCACCTATTCACTGTTCCCTCTAAAGTTTGTTCTAACTGATCTAATCTTAAATGGTACAACTTCCCATCTACGACCTTCCAATCTGGCCAAAATTTAGGTTTACTCTGTACTTGTGCTTTCCGCTTAATATACCAAGCATCTTGTATATTTTCCCATTCCACTACTTCAGAGTTATCAGTCAACAAGAGGCAAAATTCTTCCTCTACCGTTTTCTCTTGAACTTTCCCTTCGTGTATTCTAGATAAAGCATCCGAAACTTTTTGTAATCTACCAGGCCTATGTATTACTTCAAAATCATACTCTTGGAGCAATAAACTCCACCTAGCTAATCGTCCGGTCGGATTCTGTAATGTATTTAACCATTTCAGAGCAAAGTGATCAGTATATACTTTAAAATGATAACCTTCCAAATAAGGACGAAACTTTTGAACTGCCCACAACATAGCTAACAATTCCTTCTCGACTATTGCCCACTTTTGTTCACCTACCGTTAAAGTTCTTCTAGCATAAGCTATCACTTTTTCCTCTCCTTCCTCTCCTGTCTGAATTAATGCTGCTCCTAGTCCTGAAAAACTAGCATCGGTCTGTAATACTAGGGGTTTAGTATAATCTGGACAAGTTAATATAGGACTACTAGATAATTTCGATTTTAATTCATCAAAAGATTCCTGACATTCCTTAGTCCAACGCCATTTCTGATTCTTTTTCAGAAGTGCAGTGAGGGGCTTTACAACTTCAGAAAAAAATGGAATGAATCGTCGGTACCAAGAAGCCAATCTTAAAAATGCTCGTACTTCCTTGACTTTTGTAGGGGCTGGATACTCAAGGATACACGAGATTTTATCTGAATCTACAGCAATTCCTAATGGAGTAATGATATGACCCAAATATTTTAATTCACTTCTGCAAAACTTTGATTTTTCTCTATTAATTTTCAGGTTAGCTTTTCTTAATTTCTCTAAGACTTTTTCTAACAAGGACAAATGTTCTTCAAATGTCTCGCTAATAAGTACTATATCATCCAAATAACAAAAGCATTTCTCTCCTATCTCTTCTCTTAATATAGTATCAACTAATCTTTGAAATGAGGCTGGTGCGTTATGGATTCCAAACGGCATAACTCGAAACTGATACAATCCTCTACCAGGTACGGTAAATGCTGTTTTTTCTTTACTTGCTTCATCTAATGGAACTTGCCAATACCCATTTTTCAAATCTATTGTACTGATATACCTAGCATGTCGTAACTTACTCAAAACATGTTCAATGTACGGCAAAGGATAACTATCTCTTTTAGTACATTTGTTTACTTTTCTGAAATCTACGCAAAACCTCCATGTTCGATCTGGTTTCTTGACCATAACTACCGGAGAAGACCAAGGTGAATTTCAAGGTTCTATAACTTTTTCCAATAACATTTTATCTATTTCAGCGTGTATAACTTTTTCAAGAATGGGTGATACTGGATAAAATATCTTTGTTTTATAGGTTTCGCATCGCCTGTATCAATAACATGAGAAATCAAATCTGTAAGTCCAGTACACTGATCAAATTTCTGTAACTGATTTTCCAAAAATATATTTAATCTGTCCCTTTCCTGAGATGTAGGTAAAGTAAGAATATTATGTAGTTGATCTTCTTCTTTCAAATCTATAGCCTTAACAAATTGAAAAATTTTTGTCGGTTCATCCTTGAAATACCAAGTCCCATCTTGCAAATCTACTACTAACCCAATTTGTTTCAAAACGTCCATGCCCAGAATCATATCTACTGCTAAATTTGGCATAATTTTACATTTTATCTGAAAGATCCTGTCCTGCAATTTCATCTCAAAAGTTCTCTCTCCTGTTATAGAACTATAAGTTTTATCTGCGAGTTGCACTACCCTAACTTCAGATTCTTCCACTGATAAATCTAACATTTTACACAAAAAATCACCTTTCTCTCCCACATAAGTTTTATCTGAACCTGAATCTATTAAAGCAATAAATGTAATATCCTCCAACAAAATTTCAACAAAACATCTGTCTCCATTAACTAAATCTGTAGGGTTTATATTTAACATCACACAAGCCTGATTTTTAGTTAATTGTCATAAAGAATTTGTAGGCCTAACTTTTCTTTCTTGGGGCATCCTACAATCAATAGACCTATGTCCAAGCTTATTACAATTATAACATTTAATCGTAGTGCGTGGAGTAACTCTACGAGGTGCCTTACACTCGAACTGCCTATGTCCTATTTTATCACAGTTCCAACATAGCTGGTTATTTGAAAAATGCAAAGTGGTGTTCTTACCATTTTCCCCCAACTCATCCTGTCTCTCCTTATTTTCTATTGCTTTAACCATACTAGAATTATTTACATAACTTGAATTTCGTTCTTTATCCCACGTCTTTGCAGAAAAACTAACATTGGGTTTCTTTTGTAACTCGGACGATGGAAGTTCCTGTTTTCCCTGAATTCCTAACGCTGTATGAACTGAAGGTATAACAACTTGTCTCTGAGGTTTATAAGCCGTTTCTTTGATTGTAGCTCTAACCTGCGTTGGAGGAGGAATATATCTCTCAGAATCTAACAATATTTGTTCATACTGTCTACCTACACGTATTAAATCTGTTATAGTTTGAATCTCTGCAGGTCTAATGTACAATTTTACGTCAGGACGCAAATTTTTGATAACATTCTTCATCATTTGTTGAGGACTCATTGGAGTACTCAGCCTCCTCATTAACGTTTGAATAGCATTAACATAATCAAAAATCGATTCTTTAGGACCTTGCGTTCTCTGTCTAATCTCATCCAAAAGCGAGTCTTCCTCATCAATAGGCAAGTAATATTCTCTAAATTCTTTCAAAAAAGCTTCCCACGTAGGCCAATCTGTTAATCTGTTCCTGTACCAAAGTAAAGCTGACTCTTGTAAAATTTCGGGTAATACTGACAATAACTCTACACCCTGTAACTTAGAACTTTGTTTTAAATCTTCCAATCTCTCCAAAAATAAGTAAATGCTATCCCCAGGTTTGAATTTAATGTTCCATTTACGAACCAGATCCAAAATATTTGGTTTATGCGGCTCTAACTGAATTGTAAACGATGGTATTACTGGTACAACTTCTTCTGAATCAGCTATCGCCATGGCCTTCCTACGCATTAACTTATCCCATGTGTACACTACATCTCCATATGAATCTTGTGGAACCGTTATATTATGTTCAACTAAGTCTTCTTGCAAAACTTCCTGACTCAAAGCAAAAGCCGTAATTAGCACTTGAAATGACTGAGGGTTCTTGCGGGCATAATCTAACAAGCGTTGTCTTAACTCATCCCTGGTACCTGTGATCGGTAACTTAACTCTATCACATTCTGCCTCTAGATCCGCCTTTCTCAACTTCCTAATAGCTTGGGTTAACTCAGCTGCTCTTATTTGTGCATACGGATCAACATAAGTAGCCATATTTATATATTAACAATTCCACTGACTGAAAAAAAAGATTAGAACACAATAGTTCAGTCGTCTGTCTTAGTCATCTATAGAAGTCCTTAATTCGTCAACAGTCATTATTCTTCTCCCAAAAATATGTTATTATTTTTGAAAATAAATTTCAAGTTATACTAACCCAACTCCCAAATTTCTTTCACGTAATAGGCTATATAACCTCTATCCCTGCTAACGTCAAAATCGGTAACGTTGGGCAACCACTACGGCCTCAAATTTCTCCTAAAGCCACACGTATAGGATATCAAACTATGCTCTTTTTTTTTTTAACCAAGCCCTAAATTTCTACTGTTTCGTTTTAACACTATCGAGCCCCACGCTATGGGCGCCAAAACTCTTTGACGGACTTTCTTACTGTATGCTATGAAGTTCCCTAGTCTCTTTGATTACTCACAATCGTAGTACATAAGTTCAGTGAACTCCTACAAAACAATGTTACTTATATGCCTATCATGCCATCATAACACGGCACGCGCAATCCACATTCCAACGTTCAGCACAGTTACCTCCTCTACCGGGTGATTACAAATTTCCTACACCCAGTTTACTCTCTCTTTCTTTTAACAATTTACCAAGTTTGATAATATTGATGAAAATTTATATTAAGGGCGCCATCATCAATACTCTTCTCTCTTCTTTTTATTTTGCATCAGCCCAGTCACAAATTAAATTTATAGATACACAGGCTATGTACCTACAGGCCTCTCGGCTAGCTTTTTAATTTATCAGTGGAGATGGGAATGGGTTCGGCTCTGTCCTTTTATTATTATACTACTCCACTCTATTTCTTTTTTTTTCTTCTTTTTTTCTTTTTTCAACAATAACAATCTGATTTACAATAAATTACATTTGCTCTTGGGTTTTCCCCTTTTTAACAACTACTCATCTTTAAAATCTTCAGATCACCCGATCTGAACAACATTAACCATTCAACAATTTTATTGGGAAGAATAATATTCAGTTCTCATCTGCAAGGTTAGTATGCCCAGTTTAACTATATGAATGTGTTCCTTGTTCTACAAGACAAATTCCTAATTAATTACTTTAATCTCTTTTCTTTCTTTATTTCCAGGTGTCTACTAGAACGTCTCACATTACCCTTATAATTTACTACTAACTTGCGTAATCTTTTCCATTTGCAATTTCAAAACATTTCAATATACATATTGTACTTTCTTCCGAATAAATAAAGTTTTTCAATTCATAATTCAGTCATTAACTCGACATATTATACTCAATGATCCCACCTATTTCTCCTATACCAGTCCACTAGTCATTTTAGTCCATGAAGAATTGTACTCAAAGATAAATAGGAAAGACAGTGTTATGAAGAAAGAAACGGAAGTTTAGGCCTATACCCACAGAGTGACTGTGGCGATAGACCACCGATACAGGGGCGGCGTCTAGATCTTGAGTTACAAACAATCTGACTCCCCTCCTGCAACCGGGAAAATATTAATGGGCCGCAGACAAAAATACAATTTTGACAATCGATGTCAGAGGTCCCTGACACTCTCTCCTAGAGGCACGTGGGGCCGTTGTTCGCCTCCAACACCGATGACTTTCACAAATTCTCATAAATCTTTTTATACTCCACGAGTATAGGCTTTGCCTACTACTAGATTTATATTTACTTTATTTGGGACACTTCCGGCGCTCCCTCACCTCACCCTTGTTCTTTTTTTTCTCCTGGGGTAATTTCTAGTACGTGCTACTGAACCACGTATCATCTATTCACTACCCAAAATTACCAATTCTCCTCTTTCTAATCTAACCAGTTATTATTTATTATCTTTTAACTCCTTTTCCATTAAGCAGAGTTCCTTTTCAATTTATACCATTGCTCTAATTTACCTACTTTATGTTACTCTGGTTTCCATACTTTTCAGGTTACTGCTCTACTCCATGGGCACCCAATTTTCTTGTTTCTAAATTCCCTAGAATTCTAACTGAAACTAACTCACGCCCCAGGTCAGTAACTCTCTCTTTATAACCCTTGAGTGAACTTCTGCTTCTATCCTAACATGTAAATCTTCCAATGGTATGCGCCTAATGTACTGCTACTCATAGGCCCTCTTCTGCCTCTCAATATTCACCTTCTTATCCCCCTCTACCATATTCCATACAATTCCTGCTCTTCAATAAATCTCTTAAAAAAACAACTCAACATTACAGGCCAGCATGAAATCCACTTATAGATAATCACCTGTCACCTAACGAAAACCAAGTGGGAGAGGCCCTCGTAAGCAATACTAAGTAAGCCCCTATTACCCTTCTTCCTTACTCCCCTCGCGTCCTGTCTTATAAAAAAACAAAGTTTGTATGAGCATCACCAATTGCCCCGAGCTATGTATTCATTCGTGGGACAATCACCCATAGAAACCCAAAGTATAGAGATTTATCTTTACTATTCAACGGTTTCTCTCCTGACTGCTCTTTTTGTAATTAACTTAGACCAGAAATGGAAACTGATTGGATTACTGTATTTTATTACCTCACCCTAGACTAATCACATCTACCTTTCTAACCCTACTCCTTATCATTCATTGCGGCGTCTAGTCGCCACACATTTCTTAGAAACAGGCTTTAAACAACAATGCCTCAAAATTTTCCCACTTCCCAAAACAAAAAAAAATGTTTATGTGATTAAACTCAACGGGTGGTGACCAACTTATCCTCTGATCCTGTGTTGTTTCCATCTACTTCCTGATGTCCACATCTTCCTTTATTCCAGACTAAGCAGTCGTGACCCACTCTTCTTTCCACAGCTGGTGTTCGCTGTAGCGGTCTCTCGTACCGGCTGACGTGATGTGTTCTTCCAACTAACGACTATCTCCATATAGTCGCGTCAGTGAAATTCCCATTCAGAATTTCATTAGATGAAAGTCTGACAAACCATCATGCCAGGGCGCCTCCACCGCTGTCACACATTCCAGTCTCGTCTCCTCACTTCTTTCTCTTCAACCTTCCTCTCTCGTAGTCAGACACGTTCTCACTAACCGTTTTTCAGGTTCAACTCCTCTCCCGTCGATTCGCCGTCCACGCATGCGCACTTCTCCTTTTTCTGTAATTCAAATAAATTCAGGGCAGTATCGATAATCATGAAAGTGTTCAATATCGATTAGTTGAGGTCTCCCCAACCCTTCCTTTGTTTAGGAATGGTTTCCTACCGTCTATTTGGCACGCAGCTATTTGCTTCATTACAATCCCGACATAGCTGCGCATATAAAGCCAAACAAAGTTCTGTAGTCCTAAAAGCCCATGTAAATATGATTAATAACAATTACAATAATAATACTAATAAGAATAGTATAATATGTTATTTACCTTTTTCTCTTAGATTTTTCCCTTGGTAAATTCAGCAGTTCAGCTTTGAAATCCCTTTCGTAATCCTGCTCCGTGAAGTGCAAGGAACAAACTCTACTTGTATCAGGATTCCAAGAATCATTTCTTCGGCAAGCAACAATCCATTGCGCGCGAACATCTTTGATTTTTTGAAAGACGTGGAACGAAATGTTACAGTCAAGCTTCTTGCAATCTGAGAAATTACTGTTACACACTGCCACAGCACATCTCTGGCCCGGCATAATGGTTCATTTATTTGCACATTCTAAAGCACTTTCTAATTGTAGTATTAAAAACAATATGTATTGGTAATCTCTATCATAAAAGATTACGGTCAAGCGGCCGAGATCAGTACAAAAGCCTTGTCAGCGGATACCGTGCTCTCTACTGTCCTGCTCGAAGCGCCAAATCATTCCGACAGTCGAAGCGCCCGGAATAATTACCACTCAATTACTCGTAAACCATTCGAGATATGGGGCTGGAACTTAATTTGTATTAAAATTCAATTATTTCACTAAAACTTTCTCGCTTGAAGTTTTTTCGGGACACAAAAATACAAAAAATTGTTTCATAGTGAAATTTGCTTCTCCCTCCATGGATTTTGTGTAACGGGTGATGTTTATAAAATGAAATAAAAACATTTGTGTCCGCTTTTTTAAGGTTCTGTTTTAACCATCAGTACGGCTGATGTGTGTAGATTATTTCTGTACAAATTTCACAGGAATCCGACCAAGGGTTAATTAAAGATTACGAGTTTAATCACGCGCCGTAAGATTTTCTAGACTGAGTAAAAACTGGGAATTGCGAGATTTGGAATCTGGTGACGTCACACACTCGCCTGCTCGCCGCAACCCCCTGTCCTATAAACTCGCCGGAATACGCTACCTCTGTAGTTTACAAGCCTTGCACCGTATCATCTTTCTTCAAGTGCTGCGACTGTTCTGCCAAACTCCCTAATGTGGCACATAGGTGATTATGGCGTAACACATAAAACAGAACTTGCACATTCATGGAAATGGAACTAGCTATTACTCGCCAAGGAAAGAAGATACAACATTCGCGGTTCTTTCAGAACAAAGATAAATGTCTGTAGATGCCAGCGATGCACTTAACTCAAAACCTCAATTTTTCCATATTCGTGGTTATGGCAGCCAGGTGACGATATATTTTCAACGTTCAAGTATTTTTTGTAATTATATTTCACTATACATTTTTTTTCGTAAGATGTCTATTTATCTAAAACATTAATTTTTCACTATAGCCCTGATAGTCTACTCAGCCTCGTTCTTGCTGGTTAGCGTATAATTTAAAACAATAATTTTCACTTTGGTCCTATGGTAAAAGCGGCCGGTGCGTAAAACTCCTCCTGGGTCTTTAGAGGGAATAATAATATGTCATACTTCATTATTTATAAACTTTTTTGTAAAGCCTGTATTAAGGTTTATAGTCACACGTTACAACAGCGAATATTTCTGCTAACCTTGCCTCGTTGTATAACAGTGAGATGCTTCATCAGCAGAATGTGACCCACTCATCTGTGATATGTGATGTGTATAGCATTGTAGTATGTCTTATCAACGCACAGGTGACACATTACCATTCAGTCTCTTTAAATGTTCACTGAATATGTCAAAACACTCCTTTCCCTGTAATACATCATTCATTATATATTGTATGACTAATTTATTATTCATCGTTATTCTATTGCGATATACTAATAGTTAATATTGCGTTATAATATACAAAAATGAATTGGACATATGGAACTGTCTCGTGGTACAACAAAATGCTGACATAATCAAAAGTTGGCCTGCATGTGTGTACGTGTTAAAACAGTCTCTTTAAACATAGTCATGCTCGTCCCTTTAAATATTAAATCCTAAACATTTGTCTTATGTATTATATAATAAAAAATGTTTTATCTCCGACTGAATGACTTTTAGCGAGAGATTTGAAATTCTAATTCGTAATTCTTCAGAAAATGGCTTCTAGTGCAAGGTTAAAAAGACTTTTAGCGCGCAATTTAAAATCATGAACAAATGACATTGTGGTAGATTTGTAATATATTCTTACGAGAGAGTTCTCTTATGAGTTTCATTTCACAATAGGTATCATATTACCAAAGTCAGCATTTTATTTTCCACGTAGCACATAAACCCCGCGTATCATATTAATTCTTTGTTTATATGTGTTATACGAACTAAAACATAATGCTATGAAAGCATTTTTTTCAAATGTATACCAGACGTATCTTCAATCAAAAGGTTAATTTCATAATTTCTTTATTCATATGCCGTATGTGTATAATTTATTAATCTTTATGTGTAATATTATGCAGGCCACAAACCCCCCACAATCCTACCATCTGCCTATGGTAGATGATGCATCAGTCGAGTGGTAGGCCAAGTCCCTCAAGGGATGTAGCGCCACGGAGTTTTAGAGTTTAGCTGTTTAAATATGTATTACCTATTTTTATGTACGCTGCCTTCATTCACTGTTCGGCAAACGGACTTGGTCAAAATGATTACTGTATACATCTAATTTTTTAAAAAATCACGTAACAGTCCTATTACAAAAAGTAGAAACTCAAAATAGCTGGAGGTTCGAGTTTTCAAAACTTATAATTTTTTTCCATATTTAGACTTTGAATTAAAATTATGTTCTTATTTTGCAAGATCAGCATTAATTTTTACTATGAACCACAACGGTTGCGCGGGTCCAAACACCATCATGTCTTCCACAGATGTTTTATAATGTCGTTATTATATTCAAATTATGTTTAGACTTGCAAGAAGCAATACCTTATAGCATATTCATATTATTTTATCCATCAAATTTATAGACTCAAAATCAAGATGGTAAAATTGCGCACTATTTTAAAAATGATATGTTTTAATTTCAAGATGGTTTGTGTTAGGGCTTGTTCCGTGAATATGTCATCTTCAGATCCATCTCCGTTTTAACTTTTGCTTCCGTCCCTATATATTCTCATTGTATAATCCACATGTTCTTCCACTTTGCTAATTACTCTTAAGTCCGCTGGATGAAGCCAAATTTATAGATCAAGTGGTTGGTTTAACATTTATCCTTGTTTACTGCTTTGTATAATATGACTGCTTCCTCTATTTGAATGATAATTGGACTTATTCCTGTTATCATGCACAATGCATCATTTAACATGGTTCGAAAAGTTTTATCAATTCGTATGTTCATAAATCTTTACACCCTCTTGTACTTTGTCCGGTTGGGTCTTGTCGAAACATTTATTCAAACTAAAGCACCATACCAATATCGATTGTTAATCATAAGTCAATTTGAAAATACGTGGTATAATATCCTGTTAACAAATAGTTTTTCGATAACTTTTCCTACGATATGTAGCAAGGTTATTGATCGAATTTTGAGACTTTGCTGCTGTTTTCTTTTCCAGGTTTTAATATCGGGATTATTTTGGCTTTTTTCCCATAGCTTTAGGGAATTTTCCATTTGTTAATCATCCGCTGTCCATCGTCGTTATCTTGCTCGCTATATCGTCTTCTCCAAGAGCTTTTATGTCATCATTATGTTCTAAAACATTCATAATTACTGAATGTATACAAATAACATCTCTGGTGTTTAATAGTATCTTTGTTTCTTCTCTTAATCTCCTCTGAAACTGACTATCTTCTTCTTTATTATCTACCGATGTGAAGTAGTTCAAAAGATGCATCATAGCATGTTCTTTACTAGTTGTAGTCGTTCCAACGATATGGTCGTTAACACTATGCTTTTCCTTATTTTGTCAGATCTCAGTTTGTATATTTCATTCCATGGAATGCATGATGTGGTTATATTACAATATTCTCTCCATGAGTTAAATTTCTGTCTTCGTAATTCCTTTTTACCTCAAAGTATTGTTCTCTACACATTTATCGCACTAAATCATTGTTCTTTATATTCTGCTGCATACTCCTTTGTGTACCAAAGTCATAGATTTTTACCTAATTTACACCATTATGTATGAATTAGTTTCATAGCTTACCACTATTTTCCACCATTTTACTCATGTTATCATACAATCTAGCTAATTAACATCACACGATAGGTTTATTACCAAGTTTACTTACATGTTTTCTATAATACATCACTAGCTAGGTGGTAAAAATAATATGCTTATTGTTTTTACAAGTTCTATAACGGGATACTACACCAGTCCTCACAATGCCTTTGAACTCGACCTGTTCAACATTCCAGTCTTAGTCCCATATTTTAAATGCACTTGACACAAATATAATTTTTTACGTGATCTTTATCGTAATTTACAGAACACCTATGTGTCTATACCAGTTGCAGTAATAGTTATTGGTAATATTGTTTTAAATTTAAAGTCATTGCATCCGTTAGTCTTCACAATATTTCATTTTACTTTTTCGGTTATGATCGTTCTATATATTCCATTTCTACTTCAGTTCTACTTATGAGGCTTCTTTGACCAAGGCAATTACTTACTTCGTCTCATTATAACATCTACTAAGAAACCTTTGGAAAAGGATTCTTTAAATATAGTTCTAATATCTAAATTTCCTTCTTTAACCATGACTAGGTTTCAACTTCCTATATGTAAGCTAGATTTTTTTTTCTTTTTAGAAACTCGACGATCACAACTCAAACATCCTAGATGGTGGATCATACAATTATCATTATTATTAGTATTACTTTTATTATTACAGTCAAGCTATATAGCCTTACTTCATATCAACTGCTCATTTTCCAATATTTCATGTCGGTATTAGGTGACAATATTAAGGTCTAAGTTGTAAGCACAACGGTTTTCCAAATACGAGCTACCATTTCTTTATACAACTGAATCTTCAGAAGTCCTTACAAAGATCAGTACATACCGTTTTAAGGTTTTTATTCAGAAAAATCCGTACACGATTGGTATATACCCACTACACAACCACAGCGCTGATATTAGCTCTAACGATAGTGTACAGTCTTTTTTCATCCATCCATCTGTCTTTGTTCTTTTCATTTCCTTTTTCCACTTGAAATAATTTGGGTGTACACTTATTTGTAGTATTTATCATTATAAATAACAAATATCAGTACTCATTAAGAATTAAATTACATTTACTAGTATTAGACAGACACAATATATCCCTGACGCCGCAACATACCTAATGAAGCATTACGACCCCTAAGAAGTTCTCTTTTATTACTTCAGGTTTGGTGTAGAACATTATGAAAGATATTCTTCCTTAACTTTTCTTAGAGTTCATTGTATGTTATAATGATGATGGTGATGTTCTTGTACTGGATCTTGTGTTAAATACACAAATAGACGAGACGAGACGAGACGAGACCTATTCCATTAGTTTTTTTGCAAAATGAGACTTAATAAATAGTTGTTGCTTGTTAAATACAATTAGCTAACTAGACAAAAGCCAGTCCAAACTAGTTCTAACTGGCAAGACATCAGTTTCATTCTAATACATGTTGTAGTCGAGACCCTCTCTATTCAGTGTCAAGAATGGAATAACCCTACTTAAATATTTCCGTTGAACGAGTACAACTAGTATAGAACATGCTATGATGCATCTTTTGAACTACTTTACATCGGTAGATAATAAAGAAGAAGATAGTCAGTTTCAGAGAAGATTAAGCGAAGAAACAAAGATACCAATAAACACCGGAGATGTTATTTGTATACATTCAGAATTTATGAATGTTTTAGAACATAATTATGACTTAAAAGCTCTTGGAGAAGACGATATAGGGAGCAAGATAACGACGATGGACAGCGGATGATTAACAAATGGAAAATTCCCTAAAGCTATGGGAAAAAAGCCAAAATAATCCCGATATTAAAACCTGGAAAAGAAAACAGCAGCAAAGTCTCAAAATTCGATCAATAAGCTTCCTACATATCGTAGGAAAAGTTATCGAAAACTATTAGTTAACAGGATATTATACCACGTATTTTCAAATGGACTTATGAATAACAATCGATATTGGTATGGTGCTTCAGTTTGAATAAATGTTTCGACAAGACCCAACCGGACAAAGTACAAGAGGGTGTAAAGACTTATGAACATACGAATTGATAAAACTTTTCGAACCATGTTAAATGATGCATTGTGCATGATAACAGGAATAAGTCCAATTACACTGCCCAAGAATGAAAATGTTTCGGGCTCAAAAATAGCTGATTCTTATGAATTTCCACCTGCTGAATTCAAAAATCACCATAGAAATTACCTATTAGTTTTTTTTTTGGAGATACAGTGACATATAATATTCTCTATAGTCAACATTTTCAGTTTCGGGAAAATTTGTTTTTGGATGTTGACATACTTCCATCTGTCAAAATACAACAGTAATCTAGCTGTGGGTGGATTATAAACGTAAACACTATTGTTGTGACGGTGACTTTCGTCATATCTGTTGTGATTAGTGCAGAATTTTTGTTTTCGAGAGTTTCAAAGAGCAAAATTTGTTACATCAATACGCCACGGAAATGTGTAAATTTAGTGAACAATTTTTGTTACATTTGTGGTGAAATAACATTTTCGTCGCAGAAACGCAAACTGGCGCCTCTTGAGAAGACTGCTTACCAACATTATTTTGGTATGAAAGTAGGGGACCAGGATAAGGCATGGGCCCTACATATATGTTGCAACTAATGTTTAGTTTTATTACGAGAATGGCTGAAAAATAAAAAAGCGATCAAAGCATTTGCTGTGCCTATGGTTTGGCAGGAGCCTATAAACCATACAGATGACTGCTATTTTTGATTAACTACGCCTATAAAGGCAGGATTGTCAATGAGAAAAGAAGGAACAGTTCAACACCCGAATCTTCCATCTGCTATTCGACCTATTCCACATTCAAACAGTTTACCAGTTCCTACTCCACCCCAAAATTATGAATTGGAAGTAGAAAATGAAGGCAGTGTGGAAGAAGAAGAACTCAACAAGCCTTCAACATCCCATGACCCTGATTTTGAAGTAACCGTACAGATTGAGCCAATCGGAGTTGAGTGATCTCATTCGAGACCTTGACTTGTCACAAGAGAAGGCAGAACTTCTAGGGTCCAGGTTACAGCAATGGAATCTTCTTCAACGTGATGTCAGAGTCTCCAAACACAGACGTCGATGGAATCTGCTTCCTTTTTTGAAAATAAAACAATCTTGTTTTTTGCTGGGACGTTAATGGTTTGATGAAAACTTTGAATTTTAAGCATGATCCCACTGAATGGAGGCTATTCATAGACTCCTCCAAGCTAAGTTTGAAAGCTTTATTACTTTACAATGGCAACCGTCTTCCTTCTATTCCTATTGGTCATGCAGTTCACATGAAGAAGACTTATGCAAATATGAAAGCCCTCCTCGACTCAATTAAATTTGCTGAAAATCTGTGGCGATCTAAAAATCATTGCTGTACTTCTAGGAATGCAATTAGGGTACACTAAATACTGTTGCTTTTTATGTATGTGGGACAGTAGGGATAGGAAATCACATTATATTCAAGCTGATTGGCCTACAAGAAATTTTAACTCTAGTGAGAAAAATGTCGTTGCCATATTCGTTGTGGATCCAAAAGATGTTCTTCTTCCACCTCTAAATATCAAGCTGGGTTTGATGAAGAATTCTGTCAAAGGCATGAACCAAGAAGGCCAGACTTTTAAGTATTTGAGAAATTTTCTAGACTAAGTGATGCAAAAGTCAAAGAAGGCATCTTTGTTGGGCCACAAATACGTCAATTGTAAAGAATCCTGCGTTCGACCTATTTTTGGAAGTGGAAGAAAAGGAAGCTTGGGAAGCTCTCAAGGGAGTTATGCATGGTTTCTTAGGGAAAAAAGAGATGATAACTACACTCAGTTGGTGACAGTACTTGTGCAAAAATACCATCAACTTGTATGCAACATGTCCCTAAAAATTCATTTTCTCCACTCCCATCTCAATTTTCTCCCACCTAGTTGTGGAGCTGTCAATGACGGGCATGGAGAAAGGTTCCATCGGGATATTTCTGTGATGGAACAGAGATATCAGGGCCGCTGGAATGAGGAAATGCTTGCGGATTACTGCTGATTTCTGTGTAGGGATGCTCCAGAACTCACTTAAAGAGAAAAGCCAAAAGACAGTTATCTCATGAAGCCACTAGTTGATTCTCTGTAGATCCAACGACCTGGTAGGTTTTCTTTAATCAATATAGGAAGTTAACTGTCATTAATAAAATAACGATCACACATTTAATCTTGTTAGCACATTATACAATTAATATTTATAAATATTAAATTTACCGTTTTCTCTTAATCCATTAAAATTAAAAACTTTCACCTATTGTTTATCTCAGAAACTAGAGATAATAAAAAAAATTCTTTGCCATATTCGTTTTTCTCAAAACAAAATGAGTAAGAATTGACTCATGAAGTGAAGGAAAACTTTAAAAAATGTTTTTTTGTTGGGCAGTGTTATCATTAAGATAGAGGAAGCAGTCATATTATACAAAGTAGTAAACAAGGACAAATGTTAAACCAACCACTTGATCTATAAATTTGGCTTCATCCAGCGGACTTAAGAGTAATTAGCAAAGTGGAAGAACATGTGGATTATACAATGAGAATATATACGGACGGAAGCAAAAGTTAAAACGGAGATGGATCTGAAGATGACATATTCACGGAACAAGCCCTAACACAGACCATCTTGAAATTAAAATATATCATTTTTAAAATAGTGCGCAATGTTACCATCTTGATTTTGAGTTTATAAATTTGATGGATAAAATAATATGAATATGCTATAAGGTATTGCTTCTTGCAAGTCTAAACATAATTTGAATATAATAACGACTTTATGAAACATCAGTGGAAGACATGATGGTGTTTGGACCTGCGCCACCGTTGTGGTTCATAGTAAAAATTAATGCTGATCTTGCAAAATAAAAACATAATTTTAATTCAAAGTCTAAATATGGAAAAAGAATTGTAAGTTTTGAAAACTCGAACCTCCACCTATTTTGAATTTCTACTATTTTTAATAGGACTGTTACGTGATTTTTTTTAAATTAGATGTATAAAGTAAACATTTTGACCAAGTTCGTTTGCCGAACAGTGAATGAAAGCAGCGTACATAAAAATAGGTAATGCATATTTAAACAGCTAAACTCTAAAACTCCGTGGCGCTACATCCCTTCAGGGACTTGGCCTACCACTCGACTGATGCATCATCTACCATAGGCAGATGGTAGGATTGTGGGGGGGTTTGTGGCCTGCATAATATTACACATAAAGATTAATAAATTATACACATAAGGCATATGAATAAAGAAATTATGAAATTAACCTTTTGATTGAAGATACGTCTGGTATACATTTGAAAAAAAACATGCTCTCATAGCATTATGTTTTAGTTCGTATAACACATATAAACAAAGAATTAATATGATACGCGGGGTTTATGTGCTACGTGGAAAATAAAATGCTGACTTTGGTAATATGATACCTATTGTGAAATGAAACACATAAGAGAACTCTCTCGTAAGAATATATTACAAATCTACCACAATGTCATTTCTTCATAATTTTAAATTGCGCGCTAAAAGTCTTTTTAACCTTGCACTAGAAGCCATTTTCTGAAGAATTACGAATTAGAATTTCAAATCTCTCGCTAAAAGTCATTCGGTTGGAGATAAAACATTGGTTTATTATATAATACATAAGACATATGTTTAGGATTTATTATTTAAAGGGACGATCATGACTATGTTTAAAGAGACTGTTTTAACACGTACACACAAGCAGGTCAACTTTTGATTATGTCAGCATCTTGTTGTACCACGAGACAGTTCCATATGTATAATTCATTTTAGTATGTTATAACGCAATATTAACTTTTAATATATCGCAACAGAATAACGATGAATAATAAATTAGTCATACAATACATAATGAATGATGTATTAAAGGGAAAGGAGTGTTTTGACATATTGAGTGAACATTTAAAGAGACTGAATGGTAATGTGTCACCTGTGCGTTGATAAGACATACTACAATGTTATACACATCAAATATCACAGATGAGTGGATCACATTCTGCTGATGAAGCATCTCACTGTTATACAACGAGGCAAGGTTAGCAGAAATATTCGCTGTTATAACGTGTGACTATAAAACTTAATACAGGCTTTACAAAAAGTTTATAAATAATGAAGTATGACATATTATTATTCCCTCTAAAGACCCAGGATGAGTTTTACGCACCGGCCGCTTTTACCATAGGACGAAAGTGAAAATTGTTGTTTTAAATTATACGCTAACCAGCAAGAACGAGGCTGAGTAGACTATCTTAATATCTTTTAGAATTCGATAAATGAAAGATAGAAGTAAAATGATGATGATGATGATGATGATGATGATAATAATATGTACGTTAAGGTTAACAGCCTTACATACCGGCCGCCATTACTCCAGGATTCTATTAGAGGTTGAGTCGATCCCAGGGCTATAGTGAAAAATTAATGTTTTAGATAAATAGACATCTTACGGAAAAAATGTATAGTGAAATAAAATTATAAAAAAATACTTGAACGTTTAAAATATATGCTATCGTAATATCAATTCGATATGTAAACAAAGAAGTAATATGATAATGATAATAATAATAATAATAATAATAATAATTATAATTATAATTATAATTATAATTATAATTATATGTACGTTACGGTTAACAGCCTTACGCACCGACCGCCTTTACCCTAGGACCAAAGTGAAAATTATATTAAACGTTAACCGGAAAACCTAGGCTGAGTCGGCCCAGGGCTAAAATTAATATCTTATGGAAAAAAATTGTATGATAAAATATAGTTTTAAGTCGTTAGCTACCATATTTTAAAAAATGTATGAAGGCTTGAAATATCGCTTCTCTACATTTCCGACTGCGTCTGATAATAATAATAATAATAATAATAATAATAATAATAATAATAATAATAATAATGTACGTTAAGGTTAATAGCCTTAGGCATCGGTCGCATTTACTCTAGGCTGAGTCGATCCCAGGACCGTAGTGAAAAATTAATGTACTAGAGAAATAAACATCTTACAGAAAACTTGTATGGAGGAATATAATGATGACGTTGCATTTACGTTTCGTGGGAAACCGCAATGAAATATGAAACCTACTTCTGGTCACGTGGTCTAGCGCGCCGCCATATTGGATGACGTCATTTGTAGACTTTGAACCATGTGGACTTTGACCTGCACCACCCAATGTTGCGGGATTGTATCGGGCCCCACCCTAGGGGTAACCGACAAAACCATAGGTTGAGGTTCGGGTATTCACCTACATTAGTTGGCAAGTACGTTAATAGTAATAATTTTACTTCTGTTTTGAATTTTCTGTTGTTTAGTGCTTTAATGCACGAAGGAAGATGATTATACCACAGTATAAGTATTAATACAGTACAGAAACTCAGTCCGTTTTTCTGCCAGACGAGCATGCGCGCGCATTTACTAGCGATCGTAGCGGCCATAAACTAAGACTACAGTAACTACTCCGGGTAGTATGTAAATAAATAGGAGTGTTGTATTTATTAGAACACGCGATATTCGAAAGGACCTTATTATTCTGCTGTAAATTACAGAAATAATAAAAGACAAAATCCTTAATTACATTTCTTCACTTTCTTGAAAGATCCAAAAAAGGAAAGAACGAAAATAAGTAATATTTATTGTAGGCCTACTGGCTTAAACGTGATTCTGGTGTGGTTATGTTTCAACTAATTTTAATGTAATATTTTTATATTTTATTCTGTTGTAATGATTTCTGGTATATAAAGTAGGTCATTAATGGTCGACAAGAAAACCTAGTAACAAAATATGTAAAATATTTGAGTGGGAATTACCGTCTATGCTCGAAACACGCCGAAAACAGACAGTTTACGAATTCCTATAAAAACTCGTTAATTAAAACTGCTGTACCGACGGTGTCCTCAATTAGAAATGCTCCAGAATTTTTTGTTTTGTTTAATGGAGTTCATCCTGCAGTAATTGACGCTACATAGACCTACAATAAATTGAAGTCGTATATTGCCATATAAGGCAAAGAATCAAATACACTGTCAACAATGAAGTGCAAGATGAACAACGTGACAGGCCTTTAATATAATTTACGTAAATAATACGTAGGCTATTTAATATCATAATTTGAATTATAAATTATATTAAAGGACAATGATTTTATAGGAAAAGTACTAGGCCTAGATACAGTCCTTAACAGTAGCCTATTTAGGTATTTCAAGTTTTGGTAAGAAATTCAACCTATATACTAGTAGTTTGTTTGTTTGTTTGTTTGTTTATTCACCATATGAAATATTACAATTTTACAATTAATAAACACCATTAGTCCAGTCATTTGGTAGTTTTACCTGGAAAGTTTTCCGCAAAGTCTACTCCGACACGCGTTTCGGCCAAAGCCACGGAAAATGCGGATACGCCACTACCTGCATAATTTTGCGGTAAAGCATTTAATAGGCTAAGTTATTTTAACTAAATAATGTCTCCTGATTTCAAAAATGTCACTATTTTTGTTGTTTCACATGTAGTTTTCGTGTTAACTGTTATGGCGGACGCAATTTTTAGGCCTGTGTAGACTTTTTTGGGGGGCTTATAGTAGCTAAACGGTACGTCGTATCAAAAAACCTGTTGCAGAAGCAGTAACGGATTTTGAGAGGTCTACAAGTTTGGTCTTATGACTTTTGACGTATCTCCATCGGCTATCCCTTAGATTGAGTTAGATTTTTTAATTTTAAATAAATTTTGTATATTTTTCTCACATTATGTAATATTTGACACACAAGATATGAAAGATAGAATCATACAATTTGGTAGGAATATGGGCACATACAACAGTCATAAGAGTGCTAAATTTGGTGTTTCTAGCTGCCACATAAGTATAGAAAAACTTGCTGGATAGCCGTAACATCATTCACCTCTACGGCAATCTAATCTTTCACTTATTAACATTGATGTTTATTCACTTCCAGATGAGCAAGAAATTTGAAATTTGGCAAACTAATAGATTTTAGATGTATTAAAATACATGTTCAAAACCGTTGAGCTCGATCAATGTAATAAAATAAATAAGATACCATTTGCTCAACTAAAATATATTTTATAGATTTTAGCTTATAACCAATGGAAAAATTTCCAAAAGTTCACATCTTTATTTCCCCCTCCAAACAAACTTCGTTCTTTTTTTCACTGAGCATTTGTACGGCTTCAGATGATTTGGAAAAAATAAATTTATTTGGCCTGCACTCACAAAAAATACTGGATTACATACGTCTTGGACTGTTTGAAAATATTATTTGACATTTCTCCGTAAATATTAACAAAATTATCCTAATTTTTAAGTATCTTTTATCCTGTAGGCTAGTCTAAGCAATAACTTACATCTCTCATTTTGAAGTAGGCCTACCTATTGCAAGAAAACATGACGTGTTACGTAGAAACGGTCAACGGATTCATGTTCAGTGACCCAAAATTAGTTAAGATCACCTATCACACCACTTACCGCAAAGAAAAAAGTTTCAAAATGCAGCATCAAAGCTGCATACAGTTATTTTATTATAAAAAACGTCAAAATAACATTTTTCACAATTTTCAATCAACCAGACGTGATAGAGAAAAACGAAATGCATTTTCGAATTCAGCACAGCGAATTAATCAAACACACCTATTTTCTTTTTACCGCAGAAATTTTCGTCTTTTTTCCAGGCTGATATAATCATTAGTCTACGGCAATCAGCATTTCATCTACATTCGATTCCGTAATAGTTGTCGGCGAAGATGTAGATCTTCTTATTCTTTTGACGGCTCTATCTACGCGTTCAAACATATATAATCTCAAACCAGGAATAGGAAAAATTTCGCAACGAATATATTCAACTCCATACAACTGCTGAACCTGGTGATAAGTTCGGAACGAATGTTGTCGTGCTACTGCTTCTGTTGGTGGCAGCGATGCAATAAGTTATTAAATTTATTTTCATATGCTGATTTTGTGAAGCATGTATATCTATAGTTGTTTAACAACATACTTTTCACGCCACTGTAACCGTTCAATGCAAGGAGGAAGCTTCAGAAATAATTTCAGGATCAGCATTTTGGTTTTTGAATACCTGGACAAGCTCGTTTAATTCTGTTTTCTTGGGGGGGGGGGGGGAATACATTAACACATTTTATTTTTCTTTGTTTAAAGAGTGCTGATGTTGTATCACAGCCACTGAAGGCGTGCAGAAATAATATTATGTTATCTGCGGCTGTTCTATCTATGATACTTTTTGTTGAATAAATATTCGTTGCGAAATTTTCCCTTTTCCTGGTGTGATAATATATATATATATATATATATATATGTTTGAAAGCGTTGAAAGAGCCGTCAAATGAATAAGAAGATCTACATCTTCGCCGACAACTATTACGGAATCAAATGTAGATGAAGTGTTGATTGCCGTATTGAATATTATTAGCGTATCCGCATCTACCGTGGCTTTGGCCAAAACGCGTGTCGGAGTAGACTTTTCGGCGCTCGTACGCTGAAACTATTAATTTTACAAAAAAATCGTTACTAGCTAAATTATAGGAAATTTTCTCTAGTTTAATTTTCTCTAGTTTAATCGTAAAATGAGTCGGAAAGATATTGTCAACAAACTGTTTTGGGCGCCATTTTTTCAATATGGCGGCGCGAGCGGCAAAGATACGAGGTAGCAAAGTGAAAATACGAAAAGAGCACGTCGAAATCTATAAAATCACCAATTTTCAAAACTCCCGGAAAACTTTCCAGGTATCCCCCTTTATGAGCACCATATGACTGGACTGCATATTATATTGTTTCGAATTCGATTGTGAATAAAAATTTGGGATTAAATACATTCATTTTATTAAAGTATATCTATATACAATTGTCAAATGAGTTGATTTTATTTATTATACACATGAACATTTAATAAACATTGTATCTTATTCTTTTTGTTTATCAGTTGGTAATATTAGATAATTCTTTTTAATTAATTAATTTTTTAATTAATTACATTAAAATGTTAAAATTCGTTCTAACTTATCTTTAATGTTTTCTCATTAGTGAATTAAGTTATGTCATTCAATATTTGAAAACATTGAACTTGCTGTATAATAGTTTTAGTATTCTTTATTCATTGTCCTTAAAAAAAATTTATATTTACTTTAAAATAATACCAGAGCTAAATTATACTGCACTTTTACGTTGATAAATTGGTAGTCATAAAAATTTTAGATTTCCGTATATAAAAATGTTACATTATTGGGATTATTTCAATATAATCGTTAGTTCGTAAGTAATGAGTTAAAATATAACTCTTGTCACTGTAACAAAATTAGTACATACATTCTAGTTTAGGAAAGATATTTTAATCTTCCAGTTCTGTAATTATGATAAAAAATGTATGTTATATTAATAAGTCTTTTTATAATTTTTTTTATTATTAATTTCTTCTAATGTATGCAGATATGTAAATTTTTAATCCTCAAATTCTTGTAAGAGTCGGTATTCTTATCAATATGGTGTTAGATCTTGGAGGATATGCATTTCGAGATGTCATTTATGTCATCTTTAGTCCTTTAGCTGATGTACTGCTTTGTGACCTTGTACCTATGGAGTCTGACTGGGTATTTGTAGAACGCTAGGTCGTAAAACACACAGATAATTTGATAACAATAGGATACTACCAACACACGCAAAACGATCTGTTCCGAACCACGTTTCGCTATAGATAGGCCGGTTTAAAATGCTTTGGTAGCACTACCAAATACTCTCAATAAGTAATACCGTCCACTCCCCGTCTTTTTCCGGGACACGCTACTACTAGCGCCGCCAGTGAGCAGGAATGGGCAGTTACTCGTCAGCTGATATAGTTAACGTTTGTCTGTTGTGTTTTGTGTACGAAAATATAATATAAATTCTAGTAAAACAGGATGCCCACGGGGGGGGGGGTTAAGAAGCAGACTGCGTCATTGAAATTTCTGGGGGGGGGGGAAATATTATCGTGTTATGAATTTTCTGGCCGGGGGTTGAAAATTGTTGCAACATTAGAGTTTTATATGTTATAAATAAAAACGGCCAAGTTCTATAACTTCAAAAGGTCTCTTTTAATTCTTTATAAAGATAAAGATGAAGAATTTCGACAGCCATTGGCGTACCCGGGGGGGGGGACGCAAGGAAAAAAATGTATATTATTAATTATTATCGTCAGGTGTTTTTCTTTTAAGACAATTATTATAATTGCAGAAGTTTTACCAAATCGACAACATGGAAGCGGAATCCACAGTGGATTCGGAAAGGGGGGTTCAGACCCCCAAGAGTCAAAACCTAAAATTCTATATTTGTATTTAAAATATATATTTATTCAATTAAACAAGATTTGTTGGTGTGTCAAATATGATATAGCAGTTATTTTCTTTTCATAACATAATGAGTAGGCCTATTATGTCCACTGTTCCATGTGCTTTTTAACTTTTCTTATAAATAGTAATAAGTATTATAATTTAGGTAACAATTTCATGTTTAAGTTGCCATGTCTTAGAGTATAGTAAACAAATTTGCTAACTAGTTTTTCAGTGCTAAAATAGCGTAAAATATGATTTTCATTAGTTCAACATTTAAAAATTTCCCGGGGGTGGACACCCGACTTAGGTAACATTTTCTTGTTTACATTGGCATGTCTTAGAGTATGGTAAACAAATTTCCTAACTAGTTTTTTAGTGCTAAAATAGCGTAAAATGTGATTTTCATTAATTCAATAGTTTAAAAATTTCCGGGGCTGGACCCCCCACCTAGGTAATGATTTCTTATGTACATTGAAATGTCTTAGAGTATGGTAAACAAATTTCATAACTAGTTTTCAGTGCTAAAATAGCGTAAAATGTGATTTTCATTAGTTCAATATTTAAAAATTTCCCGGGGTGGACATCCGACTTAGGTAACATTTTTTTGTTTACATTGGCATGTCTTAGAGTATGGTAAACCAATTTCTTAACTAGTTTTTGAGTGCTAAAATAGCGTAAAATGTGATTTTCATTAGTTCAATATTTAAAAATTTTCTGGGATGGACCCCCGACCCCTTTTTTGGGGGTATTCCAAACCCCCCCCCCCCCCCGGCACTTCCGACCCTCCCCGCAATTATTTTCTGGTTACTTATTATATTATTAATATAAAGTACAAAGTGGCCCAAGAAGTTAACGCAACAAAAAATAAATTAATTTAAAAAATTGCCCCCCCCCCTAGAAAATATATGGGCGCCCTTGTCGACAGGCAATTGGGTTGGGGGTGAGCAATGAAGTTTGGGGGGTAAGCAATGAAGTTTTGGGGGTGGGCACCCCTGAGTAAAATAATAAATACAACATAGGCCTAAAGAAAATGTCCGGTTATGTAGGTGGCATGATATGTGCCGTCTATGGTTGTAATAATTATTTTGAGAGTGAAATAACTAAAATCGTTAATTAGAGTGTGTACAAGACTGATTCATTCAGATGTTCATTGGCTTACCATCCGAATTGTTTTACATGTAAAAATTTCAAATAAAAAAAAAAGTATATATTGTACAAAGTATCTTGAAAATCGTATGAATTAAAATTTTAAGCTGATTTTCACGAAAATGTATTAAAGTGAAACAATTGGTTTTGATACTTATTAAAAAAAAGTGTGTGTGGAACGCCATGCGGCAGAAGTGAAACTTTTTTTTTATTTTTTCAATTTTGGATTATTGGATTTTTCAAATTTTGGATTGTTGGACTTTTTAATATTGGGTTTTTGGACTTTTTAGATTTTGGATTTTTTAAATTTCTGACCTTTTAATTCTTTAATTTTGGATTTTTAATTTTTTTACATTTTAGATCATTGAATTTTTTTAGTTTTGTATTTTTTAATTTTTTATTTTTTTTTTGGGATGTTTTATTTTTATATTTTAGAATTTTAGAATTTTGGATATTTATGTTTTAAATTTTGGATATTAAGATTTTTGAATTTTGAATTTTTTATTTTTTAAATTTTGGACTTATTAATTTTGGTGCTTTGAATTTTTTGATTTTGAAATTTTAGATTATTTAAATGTTGGATCTTTGATTTTTTATTTTTTGTATATTTTAATTTTGGATTTTTTAACATTTTAAATTTTGGATTTTTTAATTTTTAATTTTTGGACTTTTTCAGTTTTGGATAAGCCTAATCATTGAGTTGATTGTTTTCTGTGCAGTCCGTTCCGTCACACCTCACTAATTTCGTGACGATTTTGAGCGTTGCACAAGCTCTCGATTTACCCCTACCGCGGCTAAAGAAGTTTTACTTAAAAAATTAGCGTTATCGTCATTTAATTAAGTTAGTTTAGCGGTAGTGTAAATTATGTTATTTCCCGACCTAATTCCTGCATTATCAAGCACAAAAATAAGTTACTGTGTCATCAGGACTTTGAAAAACAAATTTATTTCTGCAGCTATATAGATTCATTAAGTAGCTTCTGAGACTGCTACCCATTCCCACTCAACAGATGGCACCTCTGTGCTAGTGGACAGTTTGAACAAAGGGAATAGAGTAGAGTGGGCGGTATTCTTATTGAGAGTATTTGGCACTACGCTTGAAACACGGAGGAAAGAAAACACGGAGATGCCCTGAGACCGCAAGCGTGAAGCCAACTGTCCGAGCGTTTGGTACTCTAAGGGGGCGTGTCACTGTGTTTATATGTTTATAGCGTGCGCGGATAGCGTGGTTACTCGTCTTTCTTTCTTTGTTTTGAACAATTCAGAAGTGAAAATGAGTGCATGTTGTGCACTATTCTATGAACTTACCTTAAAAATTAATAATTTTGTAAAATTTAGGTACTGAAAATAGTCAATTTTTGGGAAGAATGAATATGGGTATAATTGCTAAGCATAATTTACTTGTATTTTACACCAGGCTGCTAATTATTGATGTATTTTCTTTATAACTGCCTTAGGTTACTTGTAATTAATCAAATAAAGTGCATTTATCTGAATTATTAGTAATACTAAGTGATTTATTGCTTTAGATTTCCAATATTTATATTAGTTGCCATTTATTGCGTTTAATAGAGTCAATAACCACATGGTGTAGCTATATAACTGTCCAGAATATTTTTCTCGTTCTGAATTATCATAGTCGCACGGTCGCTTATTTATTTCTGCCTCATTATTTATACTCGCACACGTAAAGTTGCTCATTTGAAAGTTACATTTTTAGCTCTTCTGAGATAGGTTAATGCTTACTACCGGGATTATTATTATGTCAGAGTATGTGGTTAATATATGATATTGGGATATTACATATTTTCCCTACCGTTACGTTGTTATAACCAGTGAAACTTCGGAGTATTTGTGTGCTATTGTATATAGCAAGCCTCCCTTTTGGTACTCTAAGGGGGCGTGGTCATTGGCTTCATCTGTTTCCCATACAACACCGCAAGCACGCCGTCTCCGTGTTTTCTTTCCTCCGTGGCTTGAAGACTCGTGGCCGGAAACGATCCGCGCCATTGTACTTGTATCTTTCTAACAGCCGCTGTGGGCTTAATTATACATGGAAATGTGTGCTTTAAGTGGCATTTACAATAGGGCGACACCAGCGACACGCGGCGTGAATTGCAGTATCTCGTCGCGCCGCGGACTGTGTTCACAATACGTCGCGACGTGAACTTATCAAACATATTAAATAATACTGACTTAATATTCATGCAATTCAAGAATACTTTTAGCCCTATATAAGAAGAAAAATGGGAAATCATGTCAGGGAGCGTCAATTATTTAATGCGTGGGAATTATGTTTCCCTGATTCTGAAATGTTTACGGCTACCGAAATACAGATTCCTATTAGCAAAATAATATGTGAATGACACCTTGTTGCAAATCACAGGTCCTCATATAGTATAAATAAATTATTTTGAACGCGAGAAGCAGTATTTCCAGCAGAGCCTATATTGCAGTAACTTTGAATTTGAGGTTAGTTTGAGCTTAGTTTTATCCGTGGAACACATAACATCCTTTTCAAAGAAAGGGCTGTAAATAAATTTTACAGGCTGAGAAAATTAAATTTAATTACTTGAACCCGTCTTGAAATGACTAAAAACCATATAGAAATCTAATTAAATGTAGTATCGTTCCCCATATAAATTGCTGTGGCTGTGATCGCCATTGGAAAAACAAAATACATTCGATTTCCGCTCATCTCAGCTGATGTCGCGCGGTAAAAGTTAACTCCAACTCAACTTCCGTCGCGCCGCTATCGTGACGTTTTGCCGCAGAAATGCTTGCTTGCCATTGGTCAGTAAATGTCGAATGCCGCGTCGCTGTTGTCGCGTCGCGGGTGTCGCTCCATTGTAAATTAAGCATTAGAGTATAAAATTAAAGCTTAAGAAACGTACTTTCTTTTTTATTTGAGAAAAAATTACGAAAACCCACTTTCTGGAAACCTGTGATAAAAATAAAAGCGAAAAGAAAAATATGTTTTATCATTTTTAACGTTTTAAAGGGTTTCCACTTTACTTATCTAAAATATCATTACAGTATGTTATACCACTTAGTTTTACCTTTAATTTTAAAAAAATAACATTGAAATCGGATCATGCGGATAGGAGCTAGAGGCGATTTAGTAAGTGAGTGTAGCCGCCATTTTAAACCCCCCTCTCCCCCTCCGCCGCAAAATTTGCATTGGCGCTCCTTCCAAAAATACTTCACAGGGGTCAAGGAAGATGTGTGCGAAGTGACCTTTTACAGTAAAAATGCATAGTTCAGACCCTTAACCACCAGACTATTTCTTCTATTGTAACAGGGTTTAAGAAGATAGTGTTTATAAGGTGTGCTTGTTGAGAACTAGGTCTAGCACTTTGTGTGGATGGAGTATTTAAGTTTTCTGCCACGTTAGGAAAATAATTATTAAATATTTCGGCTACTTTGTGTGGACTGTTAACTAAGTGATTGTCCTGCAATATTTCGATGTTATTTATTGTGTCACATCTCTTTTCCCGGGTTTCTTGATTAACTACTTCCCTTATAGCTTTGCTTTACTGCCCGCTTGCATTATTAGTTTTTAACTTTGCTTCACATATTACTTTCCGTAGTCCTCACAATATGTTTTATAGTGTTGTTTGAGATTAATGTCATCAGTAGCCACGCATGATTAATGTAGTTGTCTTTTCGTTTTACATGAGTTTATAATTCCCTTAGTTAGCCAACTTAGGCTTTTTATTTTGATTGACTCTCCGTAAGTTTTTCTTAATTGGGAATGCAGTATTAAAAGAATATGTTACAGCAATCATTATCCAAATCCTCTTCATTTAATATATTATGCCAGCTCTCCTTTTCTAGCATGAATGTTTGTTTCAGGTTCATTCTCCAGAAAAGGGCAGATTTCAATGTTAGAATTTTAAAAATATTATTTTGGAGTATGCAATTTTTTATGTGATATTTCATTCTGCAGAGTACTACTGAGGTACTCGTAAAAAGGGCAGATTTCAACGTTAGAATTTTAAAAATATTATTTTGGAGTATGCAATTTTTTATGTGATATTTCATTCTGCAGAGTACTACTGAGGTACTCGTCCTATTTTCGTATTTCGCATTAAAGTAACAAGGTTAGAAAATGGCGCATTCACGGAGGTCAGAATATTGTGAGAAATAGTAATTATATAGAAGTTATGTGAGAATTAGATTAAATTTACTGTATTAAATGTTGTCATGAAAAAGACGAATACTTATTACCGTACAAGAGGATTAACACACAACTTTTTACTTATATTTATCTATGTTAAAACAGATTATCACCTTCAAATCAAAACTTTAAATCAAAACATGATATATTGTCATGAACTATTAGGCTATACCAATATCTTCTTTAAACAAAAATAATAAATGCAGACAGTTAAATATGTCATCAATTACAACATTAATTACACCTCCATGGATAGGACTCAAGAGTAACAGTAACGGAGGTGAGATTTTTCTCTAATTTGTCAAACAGCTTAAGAACATTTGAGGTTAGAAAATCTCAGTTCTAGAGTTTAACTTTGCATTCCTTATTATTATAATTTATAGCAAAAGTAAATATAAAACATACAACTTTACCGTTGGGTGTAGGTAACGGAAGTGAGAAAGTCCAATTACCAACTCTGCATTTAGCCCTTTTACACAAACAAAACAACACTGAAAACCACACTAACAGCTTGGCTTTATGTAAATGATAAGAAAACTGCCAAACGTTAGAGTCCAAGAAAGATAGAAAGACCACAGTGCCATCTCTATGGAAATAATTGAACTTGTATAATGTTTCACGGAGGTGAAGTCTCACTTTGGTTCAGGCATGGTTAGTGCAAAAAATTTTCTTTACAAAATGATATATTTGCTTTTCAGTTATTAATGACTCATTTTTGAGCTATTTGTTCTTTTTCTAACACCAAAATGGAATACAAATTAAAATCTGTTGACTTATGAAAGAATGAAAATGACAAGTCAGGCATGGGGACATGACACGGAGGTTAGATCTCACATACAGTGCCCTAAAATGTAGAAAATTGTAGCTTTCGTTTAAAAAGTGGACTATGGCATCAAATCTACCTTATTTCAATCTAACTTATAATAATTCATAATCCATAAATACTTATTTTACACCAGAAAATCAATTGCGACATGAATCTGCCCTTTTCTGGAGAATAACCCATCAGCGTACGTCATTCTATAGAGTACCGATTTTATATATTTTTTTATTGTATTTCCCTTTCCGTCTCCAGATGTAAGAATGTTGCATTGTGATCAGAGAGCCCCAAGTTATTGTTTTCTGTTTTCACAAACTGAAGAGAATCGTAATTAATAATTATTTTGTTAAGACATGTATTTGAAGTGGAGGTTATCCTAGTAGGGAGTGTTATAGTTTCAATTAAGTTATATGAAAGAATTAGCGACCTGAACTCAGAAACAATACTGCTATCGTCAAGAAAATTTATATTAAAATCACCGCACAAGATGAGTTGGCTGTTTTTATTTGTTAACGAGTTCAGTAGAATTTCAAATATGTCTAGGAATATTTTGATACAGCCATCTGGTGGCCTATAAATGCAGGCTGTTGTCAGGGAAGCGTTTTGGAACAATTCTGTTACAGAGTGTTCGAATACCTTTTCTTCATTTAGGTGATATGTTAGATTTTTTCAGTATGCTCACGGGGCAAGTTATTCCTGACCAATATTATAGTGCCTCCATTTTTATAAATTTGACGGCAGAAAGAGCTTGAAATTTTATAATTTTGTACCTGATATGAGTTCATTTCTCTCTCGTTTAACCAGTGCTCTGTACCACATATAATATCTGGATGTGGCAATTCATCATTTAACATTACCTCTAATTCATGGATCTTGTTTCTGAGACACTGAAAATTCTCATTTATCAATGATAGTGTGAAATGTTTATTTGCATTGCCAAAAGTCTTCCGTTTATCTGCATGCAGAGGTACAACACTTACCCTGTTTGTTTCCTTTCTCTTTGCTGGCTTGAACATTGTGGCATAAAAATCTTGAAGACGGGCTGGGGACGTCACTAGCCTAATTGTAGATCTAGTGGATGTTCCTGCTGGGCTGTGCTCTCTACTGGCTGGATTGTAGAAATGATGGGTAGACTCTGCTTCTGCTGCTCCGTTGCTGCTGGAGACTCCTCACTGATATTAGTACCCTCGATTTGCTGTAACTCATGGTCATGTAGATCTATCTCTCTACTATCCATAGCTGTCACTGTCTGGGAGAAGTCTTCACGATAGCTGACATATTGCTGTCCTTGTTCATAATCCATAACTACAGCTGTGATGTCGTCCTCTCTGCTGACTTGCTCTATATCCTCTTCCCTTTGTGGAGTGGCGACATCATTCTCTAGTGTAACTATCTTACTGCTGTCACTTTGTCTACCATGTTGCGACTTTGGGTTAAACTGGTTAAAATGTATAGGTTCTGATTCCACAGCTCCTTCCTTTAGTTTCTTCACTATTTCCCTGGCTAGCACATTCTTGCCGTACTTATTCAAGTGCATTCCATGTTTTGTGAAGCACTTCAATGGCAGGTCCATTTCTACTATCTGTGTTGCTCTATTAATACCAAAGATGTTATATCTTCTACTAGATATCGTACTTCGGATGACATGTGAAGCCTGGCAGCCACATTGAATATAGGCAGCCAGTGTTATGGTCGCAGCTACCATGTTTAGAAACCGTGTTCACGTTAATTGGTTAATAATATATCGGATAATTATTCAGTTAAACATGCCGATTCATGTTGTGCCCATGGTTGTACAGATCGCCGTGTCATGGGTGGAAAAACAGTTCTTCACGTAGGCTAAGTATTGCTCATATTTATATTTGTGACTGCAGGTTAAGGTTAGGGTTGTTGAGTATACCGAAATACGAATGTTGTATGTTTTACATTGCAGATTTCTTATGAAAGACGAAGAGCTCTTGAAGAAATGGGTTAATGCCGTGAGGAAAAAAAAACTTCAAAACTTCAAAGGGTACAAAGATTTGTAGTGAACACTTCAGAAAGGAAGACTACTTAGAAAGGCCAAATATAAATTTTCTAAAACTCAAACCTTCTGTTCCATCTATTTTTAATGCGTTTCCAGAACATTTAAAGCAAGTGACAAAATCCCTAAATCCTAGAAAGATACCATTTGATACTTCTGCTGAAGATATATGTACCAGTCCCCACGGAAAGCAAAAAAGAAGATTCTGCAATATTGATGCCCAGGAAAATAAAAACACTACAACAGAAAGTTCGTAGGAAAGAGAAACAAATTAATTGTCTGAGGGACTTAGTGGGTGTGTTGAGAAAAAAAAACTTATTGATAGTGATACAAGTGCAACAATAGAAAATGAATTTGATGGTTTGACAGCAAAAATATTTGAAAATGAAATCAAGAATAACAAAAGGAAGCCTAGTGGGAATCGTTACAGCAGGGAAATAAAACATTTTGTCCTTAAAATGTACTATTACTCTCCAAAGGCCAACAATTTCTTCAGGTATGTTGCTTTTACATTTTAGAGAATTTTCCATAGGCCTAAATACCTGTAACTTTAATGATAATGATAGGTCTATCATAACCAAGCATCCAAACTTAACTAAGCTTAGGCCTACACTGTGAAATTGTGTCTATTTACTTAGAATGAGCATTTTCGATGTGCTGGTCAATGTTGTTATGAACATGTCAGTTTATTATTAATTATCGCAGCCCATTAGTCTACATGACCATGCCGGGGAGCTCCGAAACTCTCCGCGCATGCACATGCGTGTTGATTTTATTTTATCCCATCTGATGTATAGTAAAATGTATTATTAAAATGTCCTTTTGTTCATTACAATATTAACGTTTTTGAACCTCTCGCGCAATTCCTGCCTGTTTTCAAGATGGCGTCTTGGCGCCAGCATTCTACCCAGTAGGGATAGGTAAGCTGTACATCTAGTTCAGATATAACATGTTTGATTAATACCAACCATCCTCTTCAATCTCTGGTTGTGTTTTCTAATAATTTCTTTATTTACGCACGACCATATAAGGAGGTCATGTCTGTGGGATGGAGCAATAATGATGATAAGATGATATTGGTGTGTCCATTATTTTCTAAGGAACTATTCAAATGCTTCAGACTTCTGATTGAGTTGTTCTTGCTCAAGTCATTACTTCCACGAAATATAATTAGGTTGTCACTATTCGCTAACCTCCACGGGAACACGCAGATTCCCTGAGACCGCAAGCGTGAAGCCAGCTGTCCGAGTGTTTGGCACTATAAGGGGCGTGTCACTGTAATGTTTATATGTTTATAGCGTGTTTACTCTTCATTGTTTTGAAGGAATTCTAATTCTATTCATCACATAACAATTACAATTTGTATGATTAAATAAGTCATTTGTGATATTTCACAATATATCTTCTATTTACAATTTAACAATAAGTACAGACAAGGTGACATGCACACAAATTTATTTTACTGTAGTTTATATTGATATTTCGTTTTCGAGATATTATTTAATTGACAAGGTAGGTATTTGGTTATTTAAAGATGGGGATATATTATATAGATATTTGATTATAAGAGAACTTTTATCTCTGAAAAGTCATCTTTAGATTACCGGTACACTTATGAATATTCACAAAAAAAAACAAGCTTGGTATCGCAAAATTCAGTAACAGATTAGACTGACTTGGGCCTAAATATATTTAAAATAAGTCTGTGAATTGTGGTTGTGTGTTTCACTGATGAATTTCGTGTGCATTTTTTGTCTTGCGTTTAATTCATTAATAGAACAGACTGAAGTAGGTCTATCTAATATATTTCCGATATATTTAGACTTCCGATAGTTTGACAATCATTTAGTCTTATTTTATTTAATAGTTTGAATAGAAAATCATAGTAGGCCCATCATAAACTATTGTATCTCCGAAATTCATGTTGTTTAGGCCTGAGTGGTTAAGTGCTTTTACCTGAATTATTAGTAGGTCAAAAATACTAAGTAATTTATTGCTTTAGATTTCCAATGTTTATATTCGTTGTCATTTATTGCGTTTAATAGAGTCAATAACCACATGGTGTAGCTATATAACTATCCAGAATAATTTTCTCGTTCTGGATTATCATAGTCGCACGGTCACTTATTTATTTTATGACTTAGTATTTACACTCGCACATGTAAAGTTGCTCATTTGAAAGTTACATTTTTCGCTCTTCTGAAATAGGTTAATGCTTACTACGGGGATTATTATGATGCCAGAGTATGTTGTTAATATATGAAATTGGAATATTACATATTTTCCCTACCGTTAAATTGTTATAACCCGTTAAACTTCGGAGTATTTGTGTGCTATTGTATACAGCAAGCCTCCCTTTTGGTGCGATAAGGGGGCGTGGTCATTGGCTTCATCTGTTCCTATACAACACCGCAAGCACGGCGTCTCCATGTTCCTCCGTGCTAACCTCGATATTTCTTTCTCTGCAGTGTTAACCACATACTCTGTTTCAGCTCCTGGGGCAACATAACCTATAACCGCATACTGATTAGGGCAATTCAGGTTGTTATTTATGTTGGAAGCAGTCTCTAGTATGGCTGTCCCCAATTATAACCACCTTGTGTGCCTTCCTTTTTACAGGCATATCATGTTTTTTCCCCATTTAGGCCTCTGTTGATTTTATGGGTTTTCAAGTTTGATCTGCAGTCGTCGCGTTTATCTTCTTTATTTTTTATGTTCCAGGATTGCATACTTACTCTTTATTACAGGTATCGCCCAGCTTATTCCTTGGTGCTGTGTGAATTTCTTTCAGGGCATTCTGCTTATAACATCCTTCCATTCTGAGTTCACTGTTTCATCATTGCATTCGCGGTCTGAGTTCGCTGATGTAGGGTTAGGACATTCTTTAGTATTGCACTTTGTATAGCACTTCACCGCATTGTTATTTTCTGATAATAATGCCACTATTGTTTTTAGCGATTTCAACTCATTTCGCATGTCTTCCACTAGTGATCTCAAGTACCACTTGAGCATGAAGCACATTCCAAATCTTTGCCCACAACCTTTGATCAATGAACTGTATACCCGAACGCTGTGATGGTGGCGTCTTCTTTGGCGTTTGCAATTGATTTCAAAGATATGTTTATGCCAAGTTCCCTTTGTTACTATTAAAATATTTTAGATATATTATTACCGGTTTGATTTGACTTATTTTATTGGACCATTTAACATTTAGTTCACCAAAAGTTAAATTTCTTTGTTTCTGCCAACGTTTTCTCTTGAGTGGCTATAATTATAGGCTATGTTGGTGGTGTTGTTGCTTTGTGTTTATTTATCGACGCTACTGCCTCACGTTTGATCGTCCTGAGATTGCTTCTTCTTCCCTGTGACCGAAAATAGGTCAAGGGAAAAGGAACTGGGTTCGTAGTAGCTCTAACATGTAACTTTTTGCTAGTGAGCCACCTCCCGGGATTACTTACTTATTTAACAATAGGAGGCTGTCCTACCCAAGTTTGCTGGAAAGACACTTCAGCTGCTGACGGCCTACTAGACACAAGAAGTGTATGCCTATTGTAGACTGACGACGAAGAGTCTCTTCTCTCTTCCAAAGCCGCGAGCTGGAAGCTACCGGATATCGCCCTTCCAAAGAGGTTAGGATGTAGGGAACAGCCCACTAGGAGATTAGCCAATTATAACATGCATTTCCATCTTGGATGAAATTGCATGGATAAAATTATAAATATTTACAAAGTAAAGAGTGGAAGAAACTGAAAAATGTTTATTTAAAACCAAAATGAAATTAAAACATTAAATAAAATCTTTACTTCCTCTTTTGAAGTTAACTCTATTAACTAAATCTCTAACCTACACAAACATATATTTCATTAAAATAAAGAGGCCCCCAAAATAAAATATATACACACTACCTAAACATACACTCACACAGATAAAATATGGATAACTAAAACAAATATTAGTATCCTACCTAAACATACAAAACGGATGGCATCCCGATTTTGATTAATTACACAAACACCGAAATACAATTTTCCAGTCCCATCCTTGACTGGAAAAAGGTCGCTGGGAAAAGCGCGGAATGACGTCGGAAAGCTTGAGGGACACAAATGAAATTTACAACATAGAAAATAAAGAAAAGCAGGAGAAACTCAAATAAATTAATATTAATTAACTATTCATAAGTATAAATCACAAGGGGCGAAGAATTACTATGGAAAAGGGGAGGAAGCTTAAATTTCACATAATCGGAAGAATGGCGTACCCACGCCAAGATACGTGAGATCTATAAAATAAAGAAAATGACAAGGGGTAAAATAGTAATTTATATGTCAAAACATATTAAAAGACACAGGGAACAACCTTACCTGGTTTTCAGAACCAAAAACACAAGCCTTACTCTAATACCGTAACTTTAGGGAAGAGGTCCCACAGCCATGTTTCGACGCCATCGCCGCCCCAGCTCGCAAGATAAAGTTGGCTACCTAACGCTTCCCATCAGCAGGAAAAAGACATGTCACCTGATCAACAAGTACCAATCACTGCCTTCCACATGACTGGCATGGCAACGCCATAAAAGTCACTTCTAATCGAACGCTGTGTAAAATGTAGACAAATCCGATAGTTTATAACGAACGGCCCGGCCAATGAGAGATAGTTTAACACTGTTCGTAAGGATTTTCGTTTAGTTTGTTGTCATTGTCGGCCATTACATCTTGTCTCCAACACAACACTTCCGACTGCCGCCGAGATGAACCGAAGTATAGACACGCGAGAACAGGCAATAACCCGCACTCTATGAGCCAAGTCCACAAGTCCACAGTTCTAGCGTACACTCGAGAGAGGGCGTTAGTGTTCACTGCCGCGTGAGATAACCGTCTGTTTAGCGATAGTTCCCGGATTCAGAGAGTTCATAAGAGATATTGCGAAAATACACTGTCACTGTTCATATGATTTCGGGAGAAACAATGTCTTATACTAGAACTCGGTTCACTAGCTAGGTCATATTTTCATACAGGTTCTTGTGATGTACCGGAACAAGGCTTTGGCAATAAATATAGAGTGAGTCATAAGGAGATTAGGCATTTTTAAAGGGCCAGGCGGGTAATATTGATATATGGCAGTGATCAGCATGTTATGATATCGGACGTGAAGATTACAACCAAAAAACTTGGTCAGTTGTCCCTCTGTGGCCACAAGGGCAATAAGCGGTCTCTCACAAAGAGTGTCGATCGATCAAGACCAACCGACAGTATTGTTCAACTGAAGGTTTACAGACATTGATTCATAATGTTAAGTTGCATCTACAAAATCTGATAAAGTATTATGGAAGTCTGGATGATGATTGTGATAATATTCTTCGCAATATAGAGTTTTTGGCTGAACATTTCAACTTGCTGTTTGTAAGCATTCATGGAAAGCGGTACACCTTCTTATATTCTGCATTGATTCTTAATTTATATGCATTCAACATCTTAATACAGTGCTATACGTGAAAATGTTATTTCTACTTTACCACACCCAAAAACTTTGCAAAAAGTATCATCTACGCTGAGCTGTGATGTTAGTGCCCCCAGTCGCAATGATAAATTTTTTTAATGTGCAGTCTCTAAATCGTCAGATGAGGATAAACATGTAATCTTACAAATTTATGAAATTTATTTGAATCAGAGTATTGAGTACAAAATGGAGTTATAAGTGGTATTGCATGAAATGAGAGTTCAGTGGAAGCTAAGACAATTGTAGCATTTATGGTTTCATCAGGGTATGGAAATTTTTAATGATATTGTAGCCCTAATTCCAGTGTACAATGTTAGTGGTAATGAATTAACTGGTTTTACAGTTGATGTGTCCAACTTGTTGTGGCCTGTGGTTTGAAAATACTTGTAATTATTTCTGATAACAACAGATTAAGTATTAATGAATTTCATCTTTATTATTTGAGGGTAAACGTAGAATATAATGTATGCGTATTTTTAGCCTAAACCCTCAAAGAAATATCAAAACCTAAAAGCGAAGGATCGAGCAGCCTGAAAATATAGAATGTATTGTGGGGATTATATGAGAAATATATGGTCAATGAAAATGTTAGGTTAGAAGAGCATAATAGATTGAATATGCGTGTCTAAAACAATTTATCTTTTATTTAAGTACAGTGTCCTGTTAGAAGTAAAAACTATAATGGAAATATGTTACAAGTTTATAAAATGCATATTCCAAGTCGTTAATAAGGTCAGTATTATTACTTGATTTTTCAACAAATAAAAATCAAGAATGAATAGTATTAATATTCTTATATTATGTAGTAAATGATTAATTATAATTTTTAAATATTTACAAAGGCTTAGTGAGCTTTTCAGTAATGTTAAAAATGTCACTTATTCAAAATTGTTTACATTATTACAATTCTGAATAAGTTCTAAAATTATAATAACTTATCGTGTTATATCAAACACTTGTTAATTGTGACGAAAAAGTTAAAATTGTAATATAGTAAAATTGAAATAAAATCTATATATACACAGATTAATGTCCAGAAATTAAAAAGTTTCTATAATAAGAAACTGTCAATTAAACAATTGTCATTGCACACTTATCAGTAGTGGTATATAAATGAGATTTGCAAAGTAGTATATTTCAGCATATAAATTATAATAAGTAGTTACATATCTAACAGTTAAAATTGTCTATTTAAGAAAAGTGTGACAAATTATATGACATGACATTCAGTATTTCAACTGTTAATCTTATAATATAAAATTTTTAGTTGGAGAATTTTGTTCTCTTATATTTCATTTATATATACCTGAAGATTAGATTTCTTTTTTATTGTATTATGTCATGCTAGAAATTGTTCATATGAAGTTGTGATGAGCTATAAGACCATGTATTAATGTTTATTTGAAGGTAGTAACCTAATTTGCTTAGGACGTAATGTAGGTTTGGTAGATGTAGTAGCATATAATTGTAGAAGTTGCACTAAATTGATTTATACCCAATTTAATTTATATGTAGCATCAAATGCAGTAGTAGTGCAAAATTTTTTAATTATATTATTGATTGGGTAATAATTATAATTTATTAGTGATATTAGTAACGATATTAATAGTATGCTCTCCGTGGATGATACTAGAAGTTGAAGATTGACAGGCACTTAATCATTCGCTTATAGATGTAGGTTTGGTTAAGTGGATATGTACATTTCAGTACAAGGATGTACCATCTTCAGTCCAAACGATCTTTAAATACATTAAAAAAAGGAATTTGTTAAACCACAAGATTATAAAATGTAAGAATTGTTGTTTATTAAGTAAAAACGATATATATGTAAATTTAGAAATTATTAGTAGTCAAAAGACATGCACGTACGGTATAGAGATCATCTGGGACCACCTAACAGCAAACCAGCTGAGGAGCATAGGGAACGTAAAGGCACGGTTCTTGAAGAGAGCCCTCTGCCTATCGAAATATATGCTCTCGAGGCTCGTGTATGAGTTAGCTAGAGAAACGTTCTTCTCGCAAGATTTCCGATTACATCTTTTACTACCATGCACAGAAAGTTACAAGATCATAATGTAAGAAAGGGAAGTAAAGAAAGGATTGAGAAATATGGAACGATTTCTTTGCTACAGACCCCAAGATACACCATGAGTGGGCGGAGGCAGGATTTAAAATGAGGCATACAGTAATACTGGTCTGGCGGTACATGGGTTTCATTTCAAGTTATGTTCTAAGAAAAGGTTCCACGACCCAGACCCAGACGTCGAGCTATGTGGACAACAATGCGAACGGTTTCACATATTGACCTATGCACGACGTGAGAAGAGCATCTCGAAAATAGTAAAAGAATAAACATTGCACATTGTGCGCAATTCATACTTATTATTAATCTCTTAAAGATGGCGTCGTAGAAGTGGTAACTTTCGTAGCGCTCTCTGTTTAAGTGATCATTCTACTAAGAAGATAAAAGAGGCACGCAAAATAAGAGGGTAAATAAACATATTATAGCATAGTGCTTATGCGGAAGTATTAGTTTATCAGAATAAGATAAAAACGGGAAAAAAGAAGTGGTAACAGTTGTGATCAGAAGAGGTTAGAAATAACGCCTCAGTCGAAGTAAAGCACCGCCAACCTTGGAACACAAATAACTGCGGAAATCACTGTCTTCTGGATTCATATTCGCATGATCAGCAATGCCACCATAACACACTCCATCAGAGTTATGCAGAATCTGCAAGAATGATTTTGACGGTGACGGCAACTCGGTAGAGTGTGAAGGATGCGGAACATGGGAGCACTGGAAGTGCGTGGGTTTGACTCAAGGAGAGTTCGAAACTCTCAAAACAATCAAATGCAAGCTCACCTGGCTCTGTGAGGAATGCAAGCCGAAATTCATTAACTTTATGTACTTCATGGAGGTATCCATGGAAAATATGAATCAGCGCATCGAAACAGTAATACTTGAAAAAGTAGGAAGCAGTGGCAAATGCAATGAACAAGAACATTCGCCAGACAGTAATAACAAGTCCAAACGGACATGAACCAGAAAAGCTAGCTGCGACTCAAGATAGCAAATTAACTCGGCAACCAATAGCAGCTATCACCACCGCTCCACAGTCGAGGATAACACCCAACCAAGAAAATGGAACCGACCATTTAGACAATCAGTTTCCTAGTCTACCAGGTTCGAAGATCACTGGAGCTGATAAATCTGAACAAGAGCGAGACGGAAATCTAGGAGCGTGGACAAAAGTAGTAAGTCACAATCGCAGTCAGAAGGAGATCAACGCAGGCTCTAGGAACTCGTAAACTGATGAACATGAACAAGAACAAGAAGAAAATCAAGCCGCATGGGCTAAAGTAGTAAGTCACAATCGCAAAGGGCAGGAGAACAGCGCAAGCTCACAACAGAAAGCACCGAAAAGAATGACTGCCAGCCAGAGGGGTACCGCGGCAGCTGGGACCATCAAAGCAGCGGAGAGAAACGTAAGGATCTATGTAGGTCAGCTAAATAGTGAAACCACGGTCGAAGATATTACTAAATACATCAATGAAAAAGGTATAGAGAAAGTATCTGATTGTGCGATGCTTAACACAAAAGGAAATAAAGTTTTCAAAGTAGCAGTTCCCTTAAAATATCAGGAGAAGATATTCAGTCCAGACTTCTGGCCATAGGGCGTCACTTTTCGCTCCTTTCGGATCCGATACCAAAGATCTTAAATGCCTTCTGTGGAATGTTGAAGGACTACGGTAACTAATGAAGAACCCAGAGATATTCCTACTGGACCAAGATCTAGTTATTCTTACCGAAACTTTCTTCTAGAGCATGTGACCCTAGAGGGTTACTATGGAGTTCACTCACTAGCACAACCTGGTCAAGAGGGCAGACCACCGGGAGGAGTGTCATGCTTCTACAAGCCACACTTGGGCGAAGTGGTTCACAAACACACAGAGGAAAACACTGATTATTGTGTTCCGGAATCTTGCCGTCATTGGAATGTGTATCAGACTTTCCACGCCAGCAGAAACTATAATAGATATTATCTTACAGTCAATACAGCCTGTGAAACTTAACACCCCAATAATACTAGCTGGTGATTTCAAATTCCGCAGAGACAAGCCCGATAGAAAGGCCAAAAGCGGTAATTGATACTCTTGAGGAAGAATGCTTCCCACTAGCCAATAGTGATATAATTCCGACATACATTTCTTATAATGGATTGAGTTTGATCGACCTTATGACAAGAGTTATTGATAACACATGTGAAACACCTGTGGACACCCATAAGGAAACATATTCCGGTCAAGTCAGTCATCACCTTAGACAAGCTGAAGATTGAAACCCCACAAGGTCGCTGGATCCCACGCCGAATCAATACGGATCTTCTTCGAAAAGAACTCGACAAAGATTATACTAAACAGCTGATCGAGAATCGGAACATTGACGGTGCGTTGGAAATGCTCCAAACGGCCCTCTTAATATATCCACAGAAGGAAAACGACCAAAAAGAAAAAGCAAACCCTGGTTTGATGCAGAATGTTTCTTACAAAGGAAAACAACACTCGAGAAACTGCACAGATGGAGAGATCTCAACACAGGTGTAAGGCTAACAGAGTATGCAGAAGAGAGGAAAAGATATAGAGACCTCCTAAGAGAGAAACGACTGGAATTCGGAAAAAAGAAGGAACTGGAAATCCTAATGGAAGCTCACTCTCAGATACCGATGAGAAAAATATATTCAAAAGACTCGAATGCCCGCAGAACGAATTCTGGGGATACATCAAGACGAAATGACGCCGATAACAACAAAGGAAGTCTGGAACGCCTTTCAAGGAACCAAACAAAGAAAAGCCGCAGGTCCCGACTGTCTGACCAACGAAGTTTTAAAGGTTTCTCTACCAATGACCATTGAAATTTGGGTGGCTCTACTTAATAAATGTATAGATCAGCAAAATATACCAGAGAAATGGAGAGAGTCTATTATCCAAATCCTGTTTTAAGGAAAAGGGTCCAAACACTCGCCAGATACATACCGTGGAATTGCATTGGAGTGCGCCCCATTTAAAATATTGTCTAAGAATGGCGGCTGGTGGCTGAAAATAGTGGCGTGCTGCATGATGAAATTTAAAAAAAAAAGCTTACCTATTTCTGATGGATGAAGTCCATGTGCCGGTTTTTCTTCATACAGAATTTTTCAATTACTTTTGTATTGAAGTCCTTCATATTTGTTACCAACTTCTTTTCTATGGACAACATGGCAAAGGCAGTGAGACGATCTTGAGACATGGTGTTCCTCAAAAAAGTATTGATCCTTTTCAATATAGAAAAGCATCGTTCTGGCTCTGCAGTTGACATAGGTATGGTAACAAGTATCCTTAAAACTGATGTTACCTCACTGAACGTTTTTTGGAGATTATTTTTCACTAGCAATTGCAAGAGTGGGACTGCACCTTCAACCTGCCTAAAATCTGAACGCTCATACAAAATACTGAGTTCTGTCCGTAATTTGTTCTTGTCTAGTTCTTTATACCTTTCAGTCACTATGTTCAGTTCTCTCTTAGGAAAACATTTAGAAAATATTTCGAAATTTTCTGAATCGAGCAGTTTTGCAGCATCCAGGTATTCTGTTGACTTAAACCGGCTCTGAACTTCGGATGTAATGCGGTCGCACACTTCTTTAGCATCTGCAGCTAAGTGAGATTCCCTACGACGTTTTTTCGAAAGTTGCATATCTGTGGCTTGGGCCTGACGAGCTACATCGTCTGCTGTATTTCGTACTTTTTCCACTGCAGTTTCGAAAGCATGGACTGCATTATGAGCTTTCACAACATCTGTTTGCCTTGCCTGCAACTGATTGTACAAAATGTCGACGTGAGGCATTATTTTCTGAAAAAAAGTAAGCCAGAAAACAAATGTTTCATCCTCCAAACTATGACGGAGTCCTCGAGCTTCTAGAACTGTCTTGTTCGATAGCGAACTTTCTAGCTCGTACAGACAATCAGCTAAGGCTTCCCTGTGCTCATATATCACGTTCACAGAACGTGATTTAAAATTCCATCTTGTTGCAGACCCTCCAGGAATTCGACGAGCTACAACTGCCTCTAATGCTGCTAGGCGCTGCGGAGATCTTGAAAAATTGCTGGAAATGCTGAGAGACTACAGAAGAATACTCTTGCAGACTGATTTTGTGAAGCTGCTTTCTCCATTATCAAATTTAGTTGATGTGCGTAACAATGAACGTACTGTGCAAGCGGATAGTGCTCTTTCACTTTAGATTGTACGCCCCCTGTGTTGCCACTCATTACAGAAGCACCATCGTACGTCTGGGCGATTATTTTCCCGCGATCGTCCTTGAAAATGCTGTCTACCTCTTTCAAGATACATTCTGAGATTGTTGTGGCGGTTTGATCTTTCGGATTAAAAAATCCCCAAAATCGCTCATTTACGAGGCCATTTATTTCATATCTATAAACTAAAGTTAGCTGAATTTTTTCAGCTACATCAGTAGTCTCATCCGCCATGATAGAAGCATAACTTGCCTCTTTCAATTCTTCTGTAATCTTATCATGACACACCTCTAACATACAGTCGAGTAGGTCATTCTGAATGGATTTAGAAGTGCCCTTAAATACTTTGTTACTTTCAATGTGTTCCTTTACCGCACTGTCCACGCTGCTTATCAAATGTATTAGACCCAGAAACACACCGGGATTATCTGAAGTTTCTGTCTCATCGTGTCCACGCAAAGCTAGCTCAAATGCTCCACAAAATTTGATACAATCTATAATTTTTGACAAAATATATCTATTTTTTTTCTATTTGTTCATTTCGTTTTTGAACAGATTCTTGATATGCCCTGCTAAGCTGAGTAGCAATATTAACACTCCCTAGTGTACAAAGATCCAAAGAATTGGTAATGTGCTTTTTACTTTTAGAATGTTTCTTTATGTATTCGTTCATATGGCCTAAATTTTTTACGCCCGATGTACCCCATGAATCGCTGCTTCCGAATAGGAGGCATGGAAAACAGAAGAGTGAATTTCGGATCTCACATCCGCAAATCCAGTCATTGTTTTCATAAACTGCTCTATTAAATTTCCTCGTGTATTCACTACTTCTTCCCTTTGCTTTTTGTTCAATTTTTAAGTCTGGTGTTGGCCGCCCTAAATTTTTTATCAAAATTTTATCATCAAGAGTTCGCTTCGAAAAAGCTGTTTTCAACAATGAGTCAACTGAATTCATTTTAGCATTACTTAAAAACTTTATAATAATATACTTATTTATGTACACTACACACCTACACACTCTCACACACAATGAACTGAATATTATAATAATTATATAAAATAGTCACCAAAATCTTCTATTTAAAACACTGATAAATCAACAACTCTGCAGTGTTTGTGCTTTATGATGATTCTAACTACTAGTATGATAGGTGTTGAAATAACACTCACTATAAATGTGTAACTAGGCTGTCGGTGTATTAGTGGTAAAGGATCGATGTTCACAACTTCAGGTTCCATGACAGACTCTTTCTGTCAGCGTCCTATCCCGGGAAGGAAGGTAGGCTGCCATTGGTCCATGGGAAACACCTGACAGCCGGGTTTATTCAATGCTGCCAACTTACATTTTAACACACCCAGTCATACCCACACAGGCACTCAACTACATACATTACACTCCTCCCCTCTTAACTTTTTACTATTCCACTAATTTAGTAATAAGTTACTCAAGTAACATTTATAACAAAAAAAATACACAGTAAACATGACAATAGTTACAGATTTAGCCTTTCTATTGGTTTGCGTTCTCTAACTGGGTAACGCCTTTCTGAGTTAACAAGTGTTTGTTTTGTACCGTCCGAGCTTACAACAGGTGCGGTAACATCACTAGTCATTACCAAAGATCTACGATTGGTAGAACGGTGTGGAGAGGATACGGAGTGTGGTGTTTCCACAACTGCTGCGTTCCTTCCACATCTCAACCACTGATCGGAAGACACACTGGGTAACAATAAGTGGTCATGTGTGGTGTCACTACTTACTCCAGGTGCAGGCACCTCTATCTCACTATTCAAACCTATTATCTGATCAATATGACGTTTCCAAATAACATCATTTTTAAGTTTAACCAGATATGACACTGCACTTATCATTTTTACAACAACACCTTCGATCCACTTATTTTTACCTCTATAGTCTCTTACAATTACTGGTTGTCCTTCACACAATACTCTTGTCTTACTTCCACCATAATTAGCAATTTGTTTACCTTGTTTACCATAAACGAAACTTTGCAAATTTGGCCTAAGTAAATCTAATCTTGACCTTAAGGGTCGGTTGAACATCAACTTAGCTGGTGTTTCATTGGTAGTGGAGTGTATAGAATTTCTATACGCCAACAAAAACTTGCACAAAGCTAAATTGTCCTCCTCCTTATTCATAATAGCCAATTTGATTCTTTTCTTGACAGTTTTCACAGAATTTTCTGCTAGACCATTACTAGCTGGATGAAAGGGTGGTGTTAGCGTATGCTTAATGCCATTGCCTTTCAGAAACTCTTTGAATTCATGTGATGTAAATGGTGGGCCATTGTCCGAAACTAACTGAAACGGTAAACCAAACCGTGCAAATAATGGCCTTAATTTAGAAATAGTTTGTTTTGCTGATGTCGAGTGTACCTCTTCCACCTCTAACCATTTGCTATGGGCATCTACTATAATAAGATACAACTTATTATTTATAGGACCTAAAAAATCTACATGTAAACGTTCCCACACGTTTCTTGGGTACTCCCATACATGCAAATTACACTTAGCTGGATTCTGACGTACTGACAAACAGAGTGAACAACTGTTGGCAAGATTCTCTATATCTGAGTCTAGGCCAGGCCACCAAAAGTAAGACCGAGCCATAGCTTTCATTTTGACTACACCAAGATGTCCACTATGCAACTCCACTAAGAGTGACTTACGTAAACTGTTAGGTACAACTATTCTATGTCCCCACACAAGAATACCATTTTCAATAGCTAGTTCACTTTGTCGCTGAAAATAAGGTTTTAAGTCGTTATCGACAACTGTTCTGTTGTTTGACCAACCATACAATACAAAATTGTACACTCTCTTAAGTAAACTATCCTTCTTAGTTTCCTCTCTTACATTGTTAAAATCTACAGGTATGTCATTCTCTTGAATATACTGCAAATACGTTCCGACATAATTGATATCTTCTGATTCCCCCAGAAGGTCTTTTATGTTTAAGGGCAATCTAGATAAACAATCGGCATTTGCATTGTCCTGAGACTTAACATATTTAATGTCAAAATCATAGTTGGTTAAAAATAGTGCATAGCGTTGAAGTCGACTTGCTGCATAAGCAGGCATTCCCTTTTTAGGTCCAAAAATTGATAACAAGGGTTTATGATCCGTGATTAAAGTGAATTTCCTGCCATACAAATATTGATTGAATTTCCTGACTCCGTACACTATGCCTAATGCCTCTTTATCTATGACACTATAACCCAATTCAGCTTTGGATAAAGTCCGTGAAGCATAACAAATTGGTTTCACTGAACCATCCCTCTGAATTTGGCTTAACACACAACCTAAACCATAGTTAGAACTATCTGTCGCTAAACTTACAGGTAAGTTAGGGTCGTAGTGTGCTAAGATTGGTGCTGACACCAATTTACTCTTAATTAGCTGAAATGCTTCTTCACAAGCAAGGGACCACTCAAAAATACAATCTTTCCTCAACAATTTATATAAAGGCGCTGCAATAGTTGACAAATGTTGTACATATTTGCCATAGTAATTTATCATGCCCAGAGAAGCTTTTAACTGAGTGACATTCGTTGGAGTAGGTGCATCTACAATAGCACTTACCTTAGATTGAGACGTACTTAGGCCTTCTTTACTTAGTACATAACCTAAGTACTCTATTGATTGTTTAAAGAACTCACATTTCTTTTTACTCACTGTCAGACCATTTTCACTCAACCTTCTGCAGACTTCATACAACCTTTGTTTGTGTACATTCATGTTTTCCCCGGTGATTAGTATATCGTCTAGAAAATTAACCACCCCGGGTATACCAACAAGGATTGATTCTATTATTTTCTGAAAAATGCCTGGCGCTGATGCAACACCATAAGGGACACGATTGTACATGAATAACCCTTTTGTAGTACTAATCGTACAATACTTTTTAGATTGTTCATCTAAGCATACTTGCTGATATGCCTGAGAAAGATCAATTTTTGAAAAGGTTTCACCCTTTTGTAGAGTGTTGAAAAGATCCTCGATACGAGGTATTGGATGTCTATTCACAATTAAAGCATCATTCAGTGAAGACGCACGAAAATCTGCACACAGCCTCAACTCTCCGGATTTTTTAATTATTGGGACCACTGGACTTCCCCATTCACTATTAGCTATAGGTGATAGAATACCTATGTTCACTAACCGATCGATCTCGGCCTCCACTTTGTCTTTTAAGGCAAAAGGAATCGGTCTAGGCTTAAGAAATTTGGGTACTACATTTTCTTTCAACTCTAACCTAGCTGGTTCACCCTTGTAGCAACCTAGTTTGTCTGTAAACACATCTGGAAACTTTAGGTATAGATCACTTACAACTTTGGATTCAATGTCCATTATGTTACAAAATGATTGGTTTCGATCATAGTTAGGACTGACCTCTCTAACTTCACTGGGTTGACCAATTTGTATTACAACTCCTAAATCTCTGATCCAATCTCTACCCATGAGTGGGTTTGCTCCCCTAGCAATTACATACAGGGTTAACTGCTTAGTTTTACAACCATATTTTACGTTTACACACAATTTACCCAATGGCTTTATCGGTTGATTAGTGTAAGAATTCAACACCAAATTTGTATGTTGCAACTTTAGAGAACTGAAGTTATCCCTATAGCATTGTTCATTAATCGCCGAAATACATGCACCACTGTCTACCTCAAAATTCATTAACTTGTTTTCTATTTGCAAGTTTAGTGTAATAGGCATAACTCTATCTTTTTCCATTCTAGGCTCCTCAACTTCATTTAAAGCGAAAAGGTTGGTTAGGTCATAACTTTCCTCATTTTCATCATTAGAAACAAGATTAACTCTACATTCATTAGTAGGCTTAATACCACTACTTATAGATCCATCACTGCTCAGTGATCGATCTACATCTACGTAGTTTTGCTTACAATTAAAATGCTTTTTCTGCTTGGGAGTTGACTTATCCCTACTGTGACAAGCCTGCGCCAAATGGCCAGTTTTACCACACTTATTGCACTTATATGCACGAAATTTGCACTGATTTGACTTGTGGCCCTGCTTGCCACAACAATAACACTTCACTTCACTAGTAACTCTCTCCTCCCTCTTATAGTCGAACGCTCGCTGGTGACGCTGCTGCGTAGACCTGCTTGAAGTTCCACCGCTACTAGCGCTATGGTGCTCTGCTGCTGAACTCTTCCGTCCTGTGCTGTAGTGAAGTTGACCCACTTGTGAATTGCCCCATGCCGCTGGTAGACCCGCTGTAAGCGTAGCCGCTTCTCTATCCGCCATTTCCATATTTGTTGCTATGGTCACTGCCTTCTCAAATGTCAAGTCCGTTTCACCAAGTAATCTTTTCTTGATTGCATCATTCCGTATTCCACTCACTAGTCTATCCCGCAAATACTCAGCCAGATTACTTTTAAAGTCACAAAACATGGAAAGTTGCTTTAACTGTACAACATACTCTGCAATTGTTTCATGTTCTCGCTGGTTTCTCAAACTAAATTTATAACGTTCTGTTATAGATGAAGGTTTTGGGTTAAGATGACTTTCCACCAAGGTCACAATTTCCTCGAAAGTTTTTTCCGTTGGTTTGGAAGGAGCACACAAGTTCTTAACTAAATTGTAAGTTTTGAGACCCATCACTGTTAACAATGTAGACACCTTTTTTTCAGATTTAATGTCATTAGCGTCTATGAATATTTCTAACCTTTCAATGTACGATGACCAACATTCTTCTGCGGAGTCAAATGCATTCATCGAACCGATGAGAACTGCCATTTTGGAATTATTTTCCCGCCACAGCCTGTCCAAGAATAATGGAGTCGGCGTCAATTCTGACATACAATTTGTTCGTACACCTTACTGCACAAAACGTTGAACCTGAAGGAACATTCCTAAACACCATAAAGTCACTGCTGCTAGCTAGTACACCTTTCTGTACAGCTACCACTTCTTTCACTTTCAAGGCCTCACGCGATAGCCCTTCCGCCGATCGCCGCCAACTCACGATGTGGATTACAATTTTAATACTGCCACAATGCAGTCCTGTGTTTACCGCCTCGTCGCCAAAATGCAGTGTTTGTGCTTTATGATGATTCTAACTACTAGTATGATAGGTGTTGAAATAACACTCACTATAAATGTGTAACTAGGCTGTCGGTGTATTAGTGGTAAAGGATCGATGTTCACAACTTCAGGTTCCATGACAGACTCTTTCTGTCAGCGTCCTATCCCGGGAAGGAAGGTAGGCTGCCATTGGTCCATGGGAAACACCTGACAGCCGGGTTTATTCAATGCTGCCAACTTACATTTTAACACACCCAGTCATACCCACACAGGCACTCAACTACATACATTACAAACTCAACCAGCAAGCTCTAACACTTAGTTGCTCATAATCATTAACTCACTGAATGAACCACACAAACACGTGTTTACTGTGGTGGTGGGAAAGATATATCCGATCTACCAACATAGATTAACAACTGATTCTGAAGTAATAATTTTGAACGGGTAGTTTAGAAAACTTTCTAATTAAATTTTCATGAGTATGAGGAAGTGAATTTGTTTGTTTACAGATTTGTTTAACAAATCAATGGAATAACGCAGTGAAGCAACATCAGAGAGATATGAAGTTAGCTTCTATAGGTCATGTGTCTTGGCAGCACTGTTTCTGTCGTCTGCTTACAAAGAGTCTAAACAGAAAGATAGCACAGTTTGACGAGTGAAACAAGAAAATTTCGCACGGGCTGCTCATGGTGCAGCCCGGTGAACGACGGAAAACGATGGCCGGGGGGGTACGGGGATTTGCCTCGCGCAAGCGCACTACGTTTCTAAAATCATGCAGCCCGGATGAGGATGGATTCACTGTGTGTCCATAGCAAGCGCAAAAATAATAAACCGGTATTTATAAATTTTACATAACTTTTACAAGTTGAGATGTTAAGTTAGTAGGTACATTTTATTAGGACTTCAGAGGACAATAAAATAGCGTGCTGCAGCACGGCAGCACGTACCGAGAAACCGCCAATGCTAAGATTATCTTACAGCGCATCCTCCCGCAAGCCAATATATACCCGAAGAGCAGCATGGATTCTCTGCAGGAAAATCCACTATACAAGCCATCGAGAGAATACTCTCAATCATCTGGGAAGCTACAAGTACGATAGGAGGCTATGCATACGCTGCATTCATAGATTTCACCAAAGCCTTTGACAGTGTAAATAGAAGCATCCTGATGGAAAAGATCTCCAAACTCCTAGGACAAAGAAATCCCCTATTGCATCTGATCGAAAGCATTCTGGCTTTTAACTTAATGACTGTCAACGATAAAGTAAGTAAATCGGGGGCCATTGTCCAAACAAATGGCGTCCTTCAAGGTGATCCCCTTGGCCCGCTCTTGTTTAACCTACTAACTCACGACGTAGTTTAAGAAGTATCATCGCCGGAAGTTACGATCACTCTCAACGCAGACGACATGGTCCTTTTATCAAGAAGTAAACCAGCCCTTCAGACAAGTCTGGACAAAATGCACGAATGGTCGCTTAGAAATGAGCTAGAGATTAATACAAGCAAAACAAAGATAATGAAATTCAGACGGGGAGGAAATGTGAGCAAGACGGATATCTTTGAGTGTGGGAATGCCCGATTAGATTTAGTCAACTCCTTTAAGTATCTAGGTCTAACCCTACAAGTAACAGGAAAGACTTTCACCAAGCATGTACAAGAAAGATGTAACGCAGCAATAAAGGCTGCTTTCGATATTAAAAAGCAATAAAGCTTTTCCACATCAAGATAGCTCCAATAGCGTGCTATGCAATTGCAACAATCTGGACTCGGCTGAATGCAGCAAACCTAAAGACATTAGAAGCTTCTAAAACCCCTTATCTACGAAGAGTGCTTCGACTGCCAAGGTTAGCAAAATCCAGATTGATATATCTGCTAACTGATGAGGACTTCTTCGTAAGGGAAATAGCAACAAGGAATAACCTGCCGCATAACCTAGCCTACGATGCGCACATACAAGACCGATTGGGAAAAGCAGAGGATGTTGACCAAGGATTGTACCTAGGGTGGCCAGACGTCCGGCTTTTGGCCGGACTGTAAGGCTTTTGGATAAGCAGTCCTCCATCCGGCGCGGCTTTATGCCGGACGTTGATTTGTCCTCCTTTTCGAGACTCTGATGGATCGGTAAAGCGTATTAAATAAATTTGTATTTTCCCGTACGTTCCTGCCATGGAATCTATTCCTAAGGTTGGCACGCTTGTCCATACGATGATACCGTACTATCATTTGTTTGGTGCAGTACGTGGCGTTGGCCGTACTGTTGATTGTTGTTCAAATCTCCATTTGTATTGTACATTCATTGCATTGTACATTCATAAATAGAGATGAAAATATATTTTTGCAGTGTAAAATCATTTATTTTATATAAATGCAATTATTAAGTAAAATTAGTCAGGGTTACACCATGTAATTTCTGCTATCCAGCCGTCCATGCCCGAAGTTATACTATGCTAGATTACCGAAGATGTGTGTCCTCCTTTCTGACATTTTACAAATGGCCACCCTAATTGTACCTCACTCCAGCAATGAACACTGAGGAATGGAAGGAACCGACCTTTAACTTGCGACACGTTTTCACGAGGACTGCTGCTCACGGATTCCACTATAGAATATGTATTAATAATAAAGAAGAAAGGTGCACTCGAAAGAGCATATGTCATGTAGTGCCTATCTGTTCTTCAGATAGTCGTTTAGAGATTTTGTTCTCTTTCTACATTTTGCGAAGTGGTATTGTTCACATTTTTGTCCACAGAGCTCGCAAACGTACAGTTCCCCGGCTAGGTGGTATCTTTTGTTGGTGCATATCATTTGGTGGTAGCCATGGATCGCTAGTCCTATTACTGCATATCTTTGGCGTTGGTTTGTTCCAGTCCAGTCCCTGTTTAGCATTGCATCTGTCCCGAAGAAATCTATGTCAATTTGTTCTTGTTTTCGCTTTCTTCTGTCTAGTTCTTCCTCGTATGACCTGGTCATTGGCAGCTGGTGTGTAATTCGTAGGTCTTCAATATAGAATGTTTCTCTTGTTAGTGCATAGATCATCCTGTTCGGTGCAAATTTCCCTGCTCCCAGCGCCCTCTTCAAAAATCTTGTTTTAACATTCTCTATCTTTCTCATGTATGTATTCAAATAGGGTTCCACCAGGCATCAGATCAGTGTGTGTGTACGCTGTGTAACCGAAAATGTGAACAGTATCTCATACTCGATTGTATAGCTAGAACAAGATCCCTTAAATTCTATGCAGATGACAATAACTTTTCTTGTTAATGCACATTGTGCGATTTTCCATTATATAAAATAATATTATTAATCTCTTTGCACATTTTGTGCGCGTTTCAACTTTATTAAAGGGAAACTGTGATCGCTCAGCAGGAAACGCATTAGCATTGAGCAGCAATTAAGCGCAGTGAGCGTTTGATCAATCGATTTGTGTGCTGTAAAACACCTTATTTTGTGTAAATTATATTGTGTTCATTTATAGGAAATTGTTAGTAGTTTAATTTTAGGTTTCTTTTATTAAGGAAATCTGAAAAATGGACAGGAATTCAAGATGTGACGTGGTAAGAAATTCAACAGAAATTACCATTGAAATTCGAAAGTTTTCACGGGCCCTAGTTCAGGGCATTTTTCTTGGACTACTTGACATTTAACATATTGCTATTATATCATTATGGTATCCATAAAACTGTAACGAACAATTTATTCTTTGAAGTATTTAATCTGTCGATTTGTGAATTTTCTCTTAAAGCAACCAACAGCCCCTGCAGAACAACCTCCACCTATGTCTGCTGTCACGCTGACAGTTACTCTTCCAGCTGCTGCATTACCTCAAACTGAGATGACAGCCGTTGCGTTGCCACCTTCTAATCGAAGTACTGATCAAGAAGTATGTATGCATTAATTGTGTTGTATATTGCAGCTCTAAAAGCTTTAACAGTAAATTTTGACTTTCCTTTGACAGAGGTGCCAGTAGGCCTAGTGACTGACCATCCCCATAAAATCCAATATGAACTCCATATTTTGAAAACTAGATTATCTTCATAAAACAGGTAAAAACACACGGATTTCAACACATACCATTCTTGAGAGAAGAGATGTCTTCACTACACCCCAGACGAACTAAAAAGGGAACTGGAAGTAAACAAAAACCAGTATGTCCGTCTCACTCTTAAGTCATATGAGTAATGTGCTAGAGTGAGACATACATACTGGTGAATATTATAGGAGAAAAATTCCTCCGACACTGGGACTCGAACCCAGGACCTTTGGCTATTCGTGCCAATGCTCTACCAACTGAGCTAAGCCGGAGTTCAATTCAGAGCGCCGGATGGAACATCTCTCCTATGACTGATTGCCCTAATGGTCTACCTCACAGACAGACAAGTTATGTCATATGCAGTACTGTGAGGCACACTAATTAGTGATTTTTGTGACCGGGCTCCCACTGTTATTGTACAGTTGACATTCAAGATAGATATATAAGCTTTCAAGAACCACAGATTATTGTCTCTGTTGGACATTACATGAGAATATTATAGGAGAAAAATTCCTCCGACACTGGGACTTGAACCCAGGACCTTTGGCTATTCGCGCCAATGCTCTACCAACTGAGCTAAGCCGGAGTTCAATTCAGAGCGCCGGATGGAACATCTCTCCTATGACTGATTGCCCTAATGGTCTACCTCACAGACAGACAAGTTATGTCATATGCAGTACTGTGAGGCACACTAATTAGTGATTTTTGTGACCGGGCTCCCACTGTCATTGTACAATTGACATTCAAGATAGATATATAAGCTTTCATGAACCACAGATTATTGTCTCTGTTGGACATTACATGAGAATATTATAGGAGAAAAATTCCTCCGACACTGGGACTTGAACCCAGGACCTTTGGCTATTCGTGCCAATGCTCTACCAACTGAGCTAAGCCGGAGTTCAATTCAGAGCGCCGGATGGAACATCTCTCCTATGACTGATTGCCCTAATGGTCTACCTCACAGACAGATATTCTCATGTAATGTCCAACAGAGACAATAATCTGTGGTTCATGAAAGCTTAGGCCTATATATCTATCTTGAATGTCAACTGTACAATAACAGTGGGAGCCCGGTCACAAAAATCACTAATTAGTGTGCCTCACAGTACTGCATATGACATAACTTGTCTGTCTGTGAGGTAGACCATTAGGGCAATCAGTCATAGGAGAGATGTTCCATCCGGCGCTCTGAATTGAACTCAGGCTTAGCTCAGTTGGTAGAGCATTGGCGCAAATAGCCAAAGGTCCTGGGTTCAAGTCCCAGTGTCGGAGGAATTTTTCTCCTATAATATTCTCATGTAATGTCCAACAGAGACAATAATCTGTGGTTCATGAAAGCTTATATATCTATACATACTGGTGTTTGTTTACTTTAGGGTTCTTTCTTAGAACGGTCAGACTTCGTCATTAGTCCAAACCCACCCACCCTAAATAGTAGGCCTACACACTCATTGTTTATAGAATGTTGTGGTAAAAAGTAGCAATATTTTCACCATATTGACTTAACTGTACAGAACAGAAAAGAAATGCATGATTGGATGTTCCCATATCACATAACAAGGAACTGTGACCAACATAAAATACACAAAATTAATATATACCACATAATGAGATGCATACAATTTGATAAGCTGCCACTACTGTAGTAATATTATTAACCTAACAACCTGTCACTAACAATATCACTACAGTGATACCTCGAGATACGAGTTTAATTCGTTCCGTAACCTTGCTCGTATCTCAAAGCAATTTTCCCCATTGAAATTAATTGAAATGCCATTAATCCGTTCCAGCCCCAAAAATGCTACCCCCAATTGTTTTTGTTACGTGTTTTTTAATAAGAAAAATGTATTTATAAATGACAAATATTGTATAAAAACATAATAAAAGAGAATGTAAAGCAAAAAAAACTGGTTTTATAAAGTGTACATACATATTTGTTACACTTTCTTCAGACCCATGGTTATAAAAAGAAATGTGATAAAGTACCGGTATGTAAAAGCACAAAAAGAGCAAAGCCCTAGAAAAACTTAGCAAAGATGCTTCGACAGCGAGGTAAACAAGCACACTGGGAAAATACGTGGGATAATGCGCGAGACGCACGAGGCGCAGGCGCAGTAAACTGGTGGGCCGTGTGCAGCGTCGCAGCTGGCCGTTCCTCGTATCTCAAATGTCGCTCGTATTTCAAAACAAAACTTCGCTCGCTCGACAGCTCGTATCTCAAATAACTCGTATGTTAGGGCACTCGTATCTCGAGGTACTACTTTATTCCTAAACTAGCTGGCTATTAATTTAGAATGTATATGCCACTACGAAACGTGCGCAATTCGATATGCTCCTGTTAATCTTATATCCCTTTTCCTAATCTTGACTACCACTAATCAAGCTCTACATGTCACTAACACTAATATCACTGTTCCTAACCTAACATAACCGGTCACTAATACTACTGCTGCAACGAGCACAGTTGGTCATCCTGGTTCGGTTGCAAACAGGTACATTGCACTGGCCGTGCAAAGCAAAAGCAGTTGTAACTTACCGTGATAACGTAACAGGACTTTGCCTAACATTCGATGGCTTTAGCTAATCAGGCTTCACTTAAACCTCAGGGCATTCATCAAAGTTATGAATATAAATTCAAGATGCTGCACTTTGCGTAAGCAGCTATCAGTCATCTGTGTAATCACAGATGTAAGCGCGGTGAAATTTAAACTAGTATTTTTCTCTTACCTTACAGATTCTTTACTGGTTTCAAAAATATTATTAAAAGATTTCTAAGTAAGTTAATAGATGGGCTTGATATCACAATTTCCAATTTTGGTTGGTTGACCTCCTTCCTTCTTCTTGTGTATCCTTCACATAGCTTAATCTACAAAAAAGACCAGAACCATGCCTGGCTTGTAAATATGTTGCCCACAAAAATAATATAGGGGTTAAAATAGCATGAAAACCTTTTACATAAATTAAAAATATTATTACCTGTTTAACTTTTTTACTTGATGATGGTCATTTTTGTTTGTCTAGCTTTGAACTTTAAAATGGAAAAGCACAGAACATTAAAATGATGAGCACTAAGAATTGAAGGGCCTAGTTCCATAAGGGCGTAAGGCACAAATCTTTAATTTTGAGTTTTTAACATTTATGACTTCTCACATCTCTTAAGTACTCAGTGAACTGTTTGTACTTGTGCCTTAAACCTCTGTTTAGTTATAGGAAAAGACCTGTGAGACTGCACATTCATTCTGCTTCATAACAGTTCCATACAGGTGTAAGGCACAATTCCTATCTGTTATTGAGGTGTGTTTATCAACTGTTTTTATTTTCCACAGTGCTACCATCCAAGCAAATGTTTATAAAAACTGAACTTGCATTTCTGAAGTGTAACTTCATTCAAAATAGATTGTTTTGCTTATCATCTATTGTATTAATGACTGTACTGGTATTCATGGGCAAACATGCAATTGTCACTGTATACTAAGTTATACTAGTATTCATTGGCAGACATGCAATTGTCACTGTAAAGTACGGGTTTTTACTAAAATAAAGTAAAAAACAAATAATATGATATAAAGTAAAAAAGATTTTGCTACTGTAAAAGTACTTCAGTTTTTGTTTAACATGTTTGGCAAAAGATACCCAGAAGGGTACGCTGTAGCGTAGTGGTTGAAACACTGCGCTACAAACCGAAAGGTCGTGGGTTCGATTCCCAATGAGGTCGTTGGAGTTTTTCAATTGGTCTAATCCTTCTGGTGGCCCTGGGGTCGACTCAGCCCTAAACAGAAATGAGTACCAGGAGCAATCCTGAGGTAAAGGCGGCGTAAGGCTGACAACCTTACCACCTTCATGTGCCGAAAGTCTAAAATCTGGGAGTCTCAACCTCCTGGGACCCTCTTGGCCTCCATGGCCTGTAATAGGGAACAGTTTACTTTAAGTTGGTGTGGAAGCACTGTCCTCCTAGATCTTTCTTCAGTTGCCGAAAAAGATGAGAGTCACTCGGCACGGGAACGAGTTTTTGAAATCCCTCGTGACAGGAGATGAAACGTGGATTCATTATCACAATCCAGAATCAAAAGAATAATCCAAACAACGGATGCACACAAATTTCCCGAACAAACCCAAGATCTGGCTCCTACACCAACGGAGAATTTCAAACTCTTCAAAGTACCGTGAAGACCCTTCTCAATATGCTGGCGGCAAGCTTCTATGAAGAGGGTACTTGAAAGTTGGTTCCACGCTATGACAAATGACTCAAGCAGAGCGAGATTATGTAGAGAAGTAGCTAGAAGGTGTACCTAAATGTTTCAAATAAAACAGTTTCGATTTTCACTGTGGTTTTCATGTTATGCCCCATCGGAGGTTTAAAAAAAAAATAGCCCTCTTATTTCCGAAATTGAAGTTACTTTTTCCGAAATTGAATTTACTTTTTCCGAAATTGAGGTTGAAATGGTGTAGTGTTAACTGAAAACGCTGTTTAACACAAAGCTACTGAATCTTCAAGGTTTTTCTTTCTTTCACCCTAGCAATTTTAGACAATGAAACACCCCCATCTGAAACCGCATCTGTGAAGAGTGTTATTGATGGACAGTAAAAATTGCCAAGGTCAATGCTCCAACTTCCTTGTTTTCCATTCAATTGTATACCCTCATCCAGTACCCCACCGGCTAACAACATTCTTAGTTGGGGTTGTAAAATTCCAAGATCTAGGAAGTTTGGTATAGACTTCGCGCTGTATTCAGTAATTCGTTATCTTATATTGCAACGAATCTTTATGATATTATTATGCCCTTATAAATAAGTATTTGAGTTATAGAATTCATATAAGTGTTAAAATATAATTTAAGCTTCGAGATATCGAAAATTTCGAGTTGTAGAAATTTGACTTAAAGAGACCAATACATAGGGTAATTTAAAGGATTTTGTTCGGGAAATATAAATTACTTCGAGAAGTCAAAAATTCGAGTAATAGAGGTTCGACTGTGTAATGTTTTCACTGAGGCCATGTGTACAAGATATTTGGAACAAGATTTATGACCCAGATAACACAGGCCTACAAAACAAAACAAATTTTTTGGTGCCGAGGATTTTGGAACTGATTTTTGCTATGTTTGGTTCGCTGAATCTAAATATATCAGTTTTTCTCTATCATCTTTACTTTTTTAAATCAGTGTTTTTTTTTTATTTATTTATTTTATTGTGCAGTTATCTACACGAAATGTGCAGATCTTACTCCATTTTTGTCATTCTAAATCACATATATATATATAAGGATTGGTATCTGTATATTTTCCCTATTGTCAGTCTGCGGCTTAGTTGAACGAGAGAAAATCATCTTTCCTCCACTGCATATCAAGCTGGGCCTTATGAAGCAGTTCGTCAAGGCTCTTGATAAGAGTGGATCATGCTTTGCATATATAGGGAGAAAAATGCCTCAGTTGAGTACAGAAAAAATTAAAGCAGGAATATTTGACAGCCTACAAATAAGGCAACTCATTAAGGACTCTGACTTTGTAAATTCAATGAATGAGGCTGAGTGAAAAGCCTGGACTTCATTTGTTGCAGTAATGAATGAGGCTGAGTGAAAAGCCTGGACTTCATTTGTTGCAGTTGTTGAAAATTTTCTGGGCAAATGCAAAGCTGAAAACTATGTTGAGCTGGTAAACGAATTTTTTTTTTTTTTTTAATTTATTTATTTATTTAAATTACATTTAAATGCTTAACAGTTTCAAATTTCTTGAGTCTAGCATGAGTATTAAGGTGCACTATTTACACAGTGCATTTACATTTAGACCATTTGCCTGAAAATTTAGGAGACATCAGTGAGGAACATGATGAAAGATTTCACCAGGATATTAAAACTATGGAGGACCGTTACCAAGGAAGATAGGATACACACGTGATGTCAGATTACTGCTGGAGTTTAAAAAGGGATTGTTCGAAAATACATTCAAGAATGTCACGGAAAAGAAGCTTCCTTAGGGTTCAGTGAGTTGGTTTCATCGATGACTTTTCCTCTATCTTTGTATGTAATATAATATTTGTTTTATATATATTATATTATAAGTAATTTTTATAATATTTGTATAATATAGCAATAAAAATTTTGTGTTTTGTTCTTTTATTTGATCCAGGAAGTAAAATAGTGTACCGTAACATATATTTCACTAAAATGTTTATATCTTAGAAATTTGAGCTGCTAGACAAACAGTAATGTCATATTTGAATTCAGGGCAACAAATTCATATGAAATCAACTACAGATATACCCCGGCACCAAAACATCTGTTGGCCTGTGTAATAGATAGCAGTACCCTATACACATTTTTTTTTTTTTAAGTCAACTAGAAATTTTTTATAATCTTTTGTACAATGCGTTCCACATACGAGTTGGCCAATCATGCAGGTTTCTGCTTCATGGCGGCCACAGCTCTAACTCTCAAGCGATCGTGTGAAATATCTATGCAAATAAAGCCAATAATGGTGTAATGATTCAGGTTCTCACAATTGCAGTTGAAATTACAATGAAAATAACCACATACCTCATCACAAGAGATGTTGGAAATGTCCTCCTCTTGCATCCACACAACACTGGTACCTTTTTAGAAAATATTGTTTCACGCACATAAATTCAGCTTCCGAGGTAGAGGTAATTTCTCTTCTGATATTGTCTTTAAGTTCTTCTAATGTATGGGGTTTGACCTGTAAGAACTTAAAGGCAATAAAGACAACTAAATCTAACGAGAGATCTGCATTATGTCGTGTGGGAAAATTGCAAATTAAATCCAACAAGAGATCTGCATTGTATGCTGTAATAGAGTATTGTTGGAAAAATACAAATTTAATTGAAGAAGTGTTTGAAGATAGGGTAATTAGTAAGGGGTTATGGCCAAGATATTACTGTATGTGATTTCTATTTTTGGGGAACTTAAAAAATAAAGTGCACAAGAATAACCCTCATGCTGTACAATTTAAGAATTGAAAGAGAACATAAGAAGAGAACTTCCAGCAATTTCACAAGAAGAATTAATGCGCGTGGAAGCAAACTTTCTTAAAAGATGTCAGAAATGTGTGGTGGTAGATGGAGATCATTTTTAACATCATCTATTGGCCAATTCAGAAATCCATGCGCTTGAGTTGAGGGTTATGTTCATGAGCCTGTACCAACCGACAGCTTGATTCCAGGCTGCTGGGGGAGCCGTGCATTCTTGGCACATCGCAAAATTAATGTCTCTGTATAACCTGAAAACTTAAAGTAGAAATATTTGCATCATTTCATAGTAAGGGTGCTGTACAGTGGTTTAGTTCTGTGGTGAAACAACATGTTTGGAACATGGTGTGTTCTGAAAAGACTAATGCAAAATGCTGAAATGTTTTCTCAGGCATGCCAAGTTCTTAAAACTAGAGTGTGATGAGAGGTGGGAAGGTATCGCCATATTAAGGCCATTTCACGATATGTGGTTTCATATCAATTTCATGCATCCTTAGAGTTCCTGTCTTAGTTTGATATCCAAGACAAGCAGTGTACTCCTTTCCTGAATATGCATACAATTGCATTGTAAACATGTATTCTGTAACTTTGTAATGTTGACCTCACCGTCAGTGTCATTTAATACAACTTGTTGGTGGTATGTTCTGTTTTCAAAAATCAATGTTATATAATGATACTGACATTAGTTACAATTATTATTTAGACTGTAATACGTTCATCCGTTTTAAAGACATTTCATCCTGATACTAACTGTCTGGATACTAATGCAATTACAATTAGTAATATTACAATTATTAAAATTAAAAATCCAAATAAAATATACCAACTGTGTCTTGAATAGTGTACGATATAACTGCTTTAAGCAATATTGAATACATGCAGTAATTCAGGAAGAACTTTTACAATAATTCATTCAATTTTTTTTACCTTATTTTCTTGTTTGTATACTAACAAAACAAAAATGATCAATAAACATTATATTTTTGCCATCAGTCCCAAGCAAGATATTGGGAATAGAAACTAAGGGCCTGTATTACCCCCTGCCGACAATTCCTCCCGATACGTGACTTCCAGATAGCTTAACTAGAAGATGTCATGTAATACCACCGCTGAACTGCTATCGGCAAGAACGCAGTAAAATTTTGTAAAATGGTCCTTAGGTCGTTGAGCAAACAGGTGTGTTTGTTGTAGTTCGGTAGGCTTCCGCTAGGTGTGGCAGCACGGATTTGTACAGTTAAATTACACAAGGACATATCGTTTTAAGAGCATTATTCGATTTGTGTAATTCTATTTCATTCATATGTGAGCCTAAAATTACATTTTTGTGTAAATTAAATCTTCCGGCATCAATTCTAAAATTCAGGTGGCCAGGATGCTTCGGCGTGCTGCCATCTTGTTTCCACCAACCTTCCCTAACTAGCAGTTGGAAATTTGTCAGCCACTCCACCCTCCTGCTAGCTTATCTGGAAGTTGTCTTGCCAGGAGATCATAATACACAATTCTTGACCAACTTTCAGATAGGTTCTCTATCTGGCAGATAAATATGATATCAGGTGGTCGTCATACAGGCCCTAAGAGTGGTGTTTAAGATATATATGCAAGTCATTTTTTTTTTTTTATATTGCCTCTAATTATGGATACAAAAATAGAGAAGTTTGGGTTAAAACAGGAAAATTGTTTTCTGTATGTGAAATATCACATTGTACTTCAAATTAGGAAGTTAAATATCAACCAAAGTGTCTGATATTAAAATTGACAGACCCACATATACACTTTACAGAAACTTTCAATTTTTTTCTGAAGGGTAATTATAAGCCAGTTACTATTCATAGAAACACATTCTTGCCTGATGAATAGAGGTCTGTGATTTTATTTTTAGAGAAAATTTGATTTAAAATTTTAATATTTTGGTGGTGTTATTAATTTGGCAGTGTTATTTTTAAAATTATATATATATTAAAGCTTGCCAGCTGTGACCATCATTGCAACAGTCGCTCCAGATTCAAGCAAAAATCGCATTGCTCAGTTCATCTTGCATTTTTACCTCTATCACATACTCAAAAAGAACGTTGTGATTCTCATTTTCTATCATTCATGTACCACATCTTTAATAAGCTTTCTTTATAATGTTCTATCTATAAAAAAAACTTATAATCTGTAACCCTAATACGCTGTGCAAAGTAGGTTCTTTTCTGTTTCTAGAAATTCAGTAATGTGATAATTATAATAATAATAATAATAATAATAATAATAATAATAATAATGAAGATGGGTAATTCTGGCCAAAGGCAGGTCCAGGAACGGAGCGAGGGATGACCACGACACACGTCCTAGGACTACTAGGTAAGGATGATACCGCATAGGATTGTCAGGGCCTTTTGCAGGATGGGAATGAGGGACGCAACACCCAGTTCTGACCCAGGAAGGAAATTTTTCATCTCTGAAAAATCCTTGACCCAGCTGAGAATCAAGCCCAGGCCGCTGGGGTGGCGGGCACCCACGGTGGCAGACAATAATAATTATTATAATAATTTAAAAATTAAATAAATTAAACATGTACTTATCTGAACCTAGTTTTTTAAACACTGCTATTGGTAATAAAGAAAAATCCATTAAATCATATGTACTTCATGCCATACTTGCAATGAGAGAAGACAATTTTTCTCGGTAGTATTAGTATAATTTAGTTTAGAAATACCTATTTTTCTATGACAAAGCTCACAAATATTATTGTAGTAATAATGTACAAGATAATTTGTGGAGAATGGGAAGTAATAATTTCCAATCTATTTTACTTTATGAATTTTTCTCAAACATTTTGTTGCACCACAATAGTGTGAGCCACAGATACAAATTTTACTGGAACTTGACACACTGCACTGCATAAATTTGAGTTGTCCTTAAATTTTTACGTTGAACTTATAAAACTATATCTTAGGTGTGAGAACACCTCATCTAACCCTAGTCCTTAGAAGATTAAAAAATAGTAAAATTTACTCTTGGATGTATGCTGTATTTTTCTTGTAATAGATTGATATGGAAGATATACCACCGCCGAAAGCAGATTTTTCTGCCCCACCTCCATATGAAGTGGCAACAAAGCTGCCAACTTACGAGGAAGTCCAGAGAGAAAAGTCCATGCTAGGAGAACACTCACCTCCTCGAGTACCATTAGCATTTCTAGCAATTGATACAGACTCACCAGATGGAGACAATGAGTCAGGACTTCTTGGAACAGACTTCATGTTTTTCACAGCATTCTTAGGTATGATGAATTGTGTTTATTTTATTAATCCTAATGGAATATTAACAATACTGGGGCATCCCTGGAAATCTATACCAATATTTAAGTTGCAATATCATTCAAAACAAAATTTCTTCCTTCTGAGAAATCATGTTCCATTACCGTTATTGTGCTTTATTTATATTCATTTCTCCTTACTTAAGAAACTTCACTATAGATCAGGTGCATCGATGTTAAAAATTAATGGCTGTAAGCTTTCAGTAATATCATTTAACCACCACTTAATCTTCATTTTTAAAAAAAGGCGTAACTACAACCTGTTAAATATTTAATACTTGTAATGTATGTGTTATTTCTAATGTGGTACTGTAAGTTAATTGAGCTATATAACTAGATCAAGTGAAGCATTATCCAAAGAGGATTTTTATGAAATGAGGTAATCCATCCAATGTGTGACTTGAGGCTTTCCCAGTGTTGAGAATGTATTATTGTTTCTCGAGCTTCCAGCTGATTGAGTTGGAGGTTTAATTCCAAGCTTTCAGCAGCTATCTCCTCTGCCATCTTCTGGGAGAAGTGAGCTTGATTGGGAAAAATCTGCTTCAAATATAGGAAAAGACCGGATATGCTAAAATGGGTGGGGGGGCCAATAGGAATAATTAAATGGAGAGCTCTGATTGTGTCATTTTCTAATTTTCCTAATGGCCCTCCACCCATTCTAGCATATCCAATCTTTTCCTATATGTGAAACAGATTTTTCCAAATCCAGCTCACTTCTCCCAGAAGATGGCAGCGGAGATAGCTGCCAAAAACTTGGGGACCAAACCTCCAACTCAATCAGTTGGAAGCCTGAGAAACAATAATACACAATCCATCAAAATTCATTAAAAATAACATTTCTTAAAAAGATTCCAGCTTACCATACACAATTTGTGCCTAATATTATAAAAGAAATAGCAGTAAAAAAAATGTAATTCTTTTCTGTCACTTCTCTAGTTGCATTCCTGTTCAATTGGATTGGTTTTCTGCTGTTGATGTGCTTCTGCCACACGATTGCTGCACGTTACGGAGCTTTGTCTGGATTTGGGTTGTCCCTGGCAAAATGGACACTTATTGTTAAACATTCTACAGATTTGGCTTCTCGTGAAAACAGTTGGCTGTGGTGGCTTATCATGGCTTTTGGTAAGTAATATTCTATTCAGGGCCATTTTAGGAAATTTCCCACCTATAGGCTCTCATGTATCTGCCATTCTTCTAAACTAGTTTATTATAGTAAATTTTTCTAACTTACATACGGGTCAATCCATATGAAATCATCCAATAATAAAATAATTTGTTGCTGACCTATTTTATTTTATTTTTAAGTATATATTTTCTGTTTCTATGTGTATCTGGGAGTATAAAACCATTTTTTTCACATTTTTATCACTAACGCTTCGGCAACTAGTGGCCATTTTGCTTAGAAGGATCTGTCATTTTTGGCATTTTCAAAGGTTAGCGGTAAGTTAAATAACTATTTTATTTATAAAGATATCAACTTGAAGTAAAAACCATCTTAATCTACAAGAAACATTCTACAATTGAATCGTTTATTTCAAAAACCAGTCAAGCAACAAAAACCCAAAATGGAGTTATTGGGCAATTGCTGTTGTGTAAAGGTATATACATCGTTTAATGCACAAACAAGTCAAACGCTGTCCCCATGTGATGGTGAAGCAAAGCCTAGAAATCCCTGTTTAGTGCAGAAAGAAGTCAAGTGACGGCGCTTGGCTGGTTTCTGCTCTAAACTGCGGGATTTGTGGCATGCAAAATTTACCACTGCCGAATATTCCTGTCCAGGAAATATTTTATATGAGGCAGTTATGGGTTAATGTTTTCAGTATACACAATTTGAAAACAAATTCATCTAAAATGTATCTCTATCATGAAGGTGAAGGAAATAAATCACATGACGAAGTATGCAGCTTCCTTCTGAACTACTTAAACACAGAGGTACCTAATACAGTGAGAAAATTAGTACTTTACAGTGATAGTCCATCAGGACAAAATAAAAATCACACTGTAGTTACATTCTTGATGAATCTGTGCGATAATGGAAGATTTGATAGTATCATACATGACTTCCCAGTACGCAGACACTCGTATTCACCCTGTGACAGAGATTTTGGTGCTATCAAGCGTAGTATGAAAAACATTGACCGCAAATACACTCCAGAACAATATGCAGAACTAATACTGAAGGCCAGTAAAACAGGTCGTTTCAATATTCACAATGTGACCCCTCAAGACATTAAATTGTTTAAAAAATGGTGGCCTCAGTCAATACAAAAAATGACACATTCTGATGAAACCTCTGGTAGAGCCTATCCAAAGAACAAGAGGGAGACTTTTAAGATTTCAACTTACAAACAGTTTTGTTATAACAAGAACTTGCCAGGAAAAGTAGTTGTGAAGCCATATATAGCTGGGTATGTATCATCGACATTCATTTTGTTAAAAACACATTCTCCTCCTGCCTTACCTACAGAAATCGCATATCCTTCAGGAAAGGTCCCAATAAATGAGAAAAAAATACAAGATTTAAATGCTCTAAAACCCTACTTGGTTGGATACAAAGAGTTTTATGAGAATATTTTTCAATGGCCTACAACGGAAGCAGAATGCACTGTAGAGCAAGTGTATGATGACGAATAGTCATTCCAGAACAAATATATATATCAATGCCAATAATATTAAACACTTTAAAAAGTTCACGTTTCATTTTACTTTTGAAGTCCCTGATGAAATTAGAATATTTCATACCACATTTACAATAGTGATGGTTGTTTGTTTCAAAAACCAGTCAAGTGCACACTTATTATTATTTGTTTACAATTGTCAATACAGATAACAAACAGTTTTATGTTTATCAAACAATTACACAAGTGGACAACTTTCATCAGAAAAAATTTCAATTTCCTAAAAGAAAGTTTTAGGTTACTAGGAAGTTTTCTTTGATTTACTCAAAATTAACAATTTGTCGCTTGACTGGTTTTTGAAATAAACGATTAAATTCATGTTATGACCAAAAATTTGTTAGGTCTTAAGGAAATAATCTAAAACTTTATTAGAAAATGCAGTTCCGTTTAGAAAAAATTAACAACTTTATAAAACTTTTTTTCATAGAAGGGATGAAAACACATGTTTCATATTTTCCCCCCACAAAGATATAGTAGATCACTAGATGCTAGTAAAATTTGAGATCATTTATATAAATCCTTTAGGTTTTATGAGTCTTCAAATATCGAGATTTTGCAAAATTGTTGATTTTCAAATTAAAATATCTCAAATGGGACTGAACAGAAAAATCTGAAATTTTCTCTAAATATTCCTCTATACCTGGGCCGTCGTAAGGTTGCACTTTCCATTCTACAAGTTAAGTTGCCAGTATCAAAGATTGACAAATGAACTACTCGACTTCGTTGCGTACTGACAAGGAGGTGCCGATCGGCATTATTCGGCTGTATTCGGCCCTGAACATTCGAAACTATGTCTAATCCCTCAATTATCATTTTTAGTTCTTCCATTCAGTAATTTTTTATATTTATGTAATGTAATATTATTCTGTACCCATAGTTTCACCAAAAAAAACCGTATCGTTCCTTTACACAAAGATTTATCCTGTTATGTGTGGAACATCGTGCACCTTCACATGATAAATATTCACTTTATTGCTTCGTGGTATCATAGCTCAGTGGTTATGGTGCTGGATAGTTATGCAGAAAGTTAGGGTTCGATCCTAGGCAGGGTACTATTTTTTTCATACTATTTTCAAACGCAAATACAGTTTATGATTTTTAATTTTTAAAATTAGCTGTCTTATATTTTGTTGTATAATATAATTTGTAGCGTATAAAACCTTATTATCAGTAGTGAAACCCTCGGCGAATTAAAAGATCGCCTTAAGCGGCGGAACCTATTAAAATTCTTTTCAGGTAGAGGGACAAGATGTTCCTCTTTTCGCACGATTCTCCTTCTTTACTTCCTCTGCCCATTACCTTAGGTCCTATAGGTAGAGGAAGTGTTGTTTTCGATCCCTAAAGTCCGACTTTAGTTTTTTACATAAATACACATTTTGAGGCCCTCTGAATTAAAACAAAATACTATTTTTGGAAACATGACTGTGTGTGTATCTCAGTGTGTGTGTGTATGTCTGTGAACATCCTAGCTCAGAACGGAAAATTGTATGAAAACTACATTTTGTTTTTGGGTTAGGTACTTTTCTCAGGATGTGACACGAAGATTGGCGACGAAATTCTATTATTTTAAGGGAACTTTACTTGAAGAATATTTAGTTTTTCGCGATTTTCTCGAATACTGCTGTAACGATTTTGTTTAAATTTTGTAGATGGGTTGCTTATACTATGAGTTAAAACTTTTATTTTAAACATTTTTCAAATAAATCTCTTTAGGGTATTTATAATCCGTCCACTCTTTGTAGAAACTCAGATTCGCGAGTGAACAATAAGGCCTTGCATGACTTGTGGCTCAGATTTAGTGCCTGTACTAATATTTATAGGATGATGGTAGTAACAACGTAACGATTGGGCCATGCTTATTTTGGATATTCTGGTTACCCTAGCACAATGATATGTTTATATCTGAATGCGTGAATTAATTGTTGTCTACTGATATAATTGCAACAAACAAATTTCCGATGTGTATGAATACGCACTCCTGCAATGCGGACCCTGATTCAAACGTGAAAGAGATATAAGATAAAAGAGGATATAAAGAGAAAATATAGCATTTTTCGTATCTAGGGTAAAATAAGTTATGTGAGTGTATTAGTGAGATTTTAACTCTTGTAATGCAGTACGCAATCCCAGGAATCATAGTCCTTGTGAGGAATTCTAATTGCTTATTCGACCATCCTGCAATGCAAAATATTTAACAAAAGTGATTTCAATTATTTATCAGACAAATACATCACTCATGGCCCTCCTTCACATTTTTTGGTCAATCTGCGGGAAAAATTCTGACGTCACCACTGTTACAAATTAACAAACTTTTATTACATAACAACAGTGTGTTCCTGAAAATAACTCATGGCAATTTTGTCAAGACGAATATGGTGTCTTCAAGATTTGTTGAATAGATCGTCAGAATTATCAGAAGTTGAGAGTGATACTTCAAAGTTTTGTAACTTTTATCCAAAGATATCAGTTGTGACTTGTCCAATGAGTGCGTACATTTAAAAATGTCTGAGCTTATTTAAAAAAACCTGAAATGCATATTTATTTGAAGGACAATAATTTAGAAAAACAAACTTGAAAAACTGGAAAAAATATTTTAATTGTTACTAGAATATTTTTTACTTTACCACAAACTAACTATACTGCTTAAGGAATGTTTTCAAGAGCCTAAAATATTATGTAATCGGCCCTCCTTAATAAGTTGAACTTATTAGATTGCATGGTATGAAATTAAGAAAGTGGGTGGTAAGAAATTATAACATTCCAGAGTAACCAACTTTGATTGCTTCACATGGAAAAACTCTTTTTGTTAAAAATATTTACATATGATTATGAAATAGACTCAGTTTGATAAAAATGTTAAAATTCACTAAGCCCTTTTAAATGTGAAAGTTCTCAGAAATTGTAGAAAATCTGTATGGCTGGCTCCACAGGGCGTAATTCTTTATCATAAATCTAGCATCTATTATTATTATTATTTGACAAATTTTAACGATTGTCTAAAAAATAGTGTACGATACACGTGAAAAAATTATTTTATTTTGCTCGTAGGATTGCTGCATTCGCTCTTAAGGGCTCGTTTCGCAAACATAGCAAACTCGCAATTAAAAATCTCGTTTTAACATTTGGATCATTAATTATTTTGTTCTAAAATATTTGTTTTAATATATGGTACCTGTAATACATATGTTTTATAAACATATCTTAATTTAAATTAGCATATGTTTTATAATTACCAAATAACCTAGTCTATATCAAATATTTTTGAAAGTTTCAAAGATCGATTATATTACATAATATTGTCAGAGGTTTTAGGTAATTGTTTTGCAAATGAAAATGAAATAGCAATCATGCATTTTTCTCCAAAACAAAATTACATTTTAATTTTTTAATAAATGTTGTGAAGCCTGGGATTACTTGCAATAATAAAACGCTATCGGGATACTATTGGTTTATACTTCGGTAAAACTCAAACTTAACACTAAAACAGTAACTTGGGGTAGGTGGTAAAAGTAAAAAATTAAACGGGCTATTAACAAAGTTTTGCCCAAGGTGCAAAGTACGTGAAATCTGGATCTGCATTTATAGATTTGACAAAAAGTATAAGGCAGGTAATTTTAAAAATTAAAAATTAAACACTGCATTTAAATCTTAAAAATATAGTAAATAAATAAAAAAAAAATTACAGCATAGGGTGGGATTTGAACCTAGGACCCCTAGCTCCACGATCTAGCATCTTAACCATTACACCACTTATAACTTTGTCAAGGAACGAGAATAATAGGGATGTAAAGCATTATGCTTTCTCCGATACCATTAGCCTTTGTATATGAACAATACGATTTTTTATTAATAGTGTATTTGTGTTTGTATTTGTATAAATACTATTAATACTGAGACGCAATACATTAATTACGGAAAAATGAGATAGAATCCCCAAATTCAAGCATGCAATGTTCGAAGCCGAATAGCTTCTGTCTGTCAGTGAATAGAATTGCAGTGCAGCCAACGTAAATATGCATATAGTTGAAACTGGAAAGTGCAATGTTACAGCGGCCCAGGTATAGTGCCTAGTAATCAACATATAAAATTTCATCACTGTGTTCTGCCCAGAAGTATTTTATTTTTAATAAAGAAAATGCTAAAAAATAACACTGTCAAATGAGCGAATAACGGTGTTAAAATACAATAAAAATTGTCAAAATTAATATAATTATTTGTTGTTGCTAGTAAAATTAAATATGTCATAAAACTAACATATTAAATGTTCCATGGTAGTAGTCATAGTGATCAATACTCCAGCAGAAGGAGACCATATTGCCACATTTGCTGAGCAAGCCAGAATATGCTGACTTGAAAAAGGCAAGTCTCTGCAGACTCCTCTATAGCTCCTTTGTTCAGTAATCAGTAGCTGTGCTTGACTGAAGATATCAAAAAAGTTGCCCCTTCAGTTAAAAAAATTGTTTATTTTAGCGATGGAGATGGCAGCCAATACAAAAACAAAAAGAACTTTTAGGTAGATTTCGAAGAAAAATCTACATATTGCAATGGATACCATTTCATGATTTTCGAAAAATTCTTTCATATCTTTACGTTTCATGCTCCCCTAAGTACGAAACCACCGCCCGTTCAAAAAAAAATTTTCTGATATTTATATATATATATGAAGGGTACAGGGGAAGAAGGAGGAATGTCAAGAAATCAAAGTTTTGCAGGAAACGATTTTTAAAGTTTGAGTACTCATAACTCAGAAGTATGAAATCAATAAGAAATACATTTTAATTCTATAGTAACAATGATGTGTTTTATACACGTGGTGTGAATATCAAGTTCTGAAATTAACTCAAAGATGTAAAAAAATCGTTAAATGCAATAAAATGCCCAACGGTACAGGGGAAGAAGGAGGAATGTCAATATATAAGAGTTTTGCACAAAACGATTGTTAAAGTTTGAGCACTCAAAACTCAGATGTATGAAATCAATAATGAATACATTTTTATTCTGTAGTAACAATAATGTTTTTTATACACATGGTGTGAATATAAAGTTCTGAAATGAACTCAAACGTGTAAAAAAATCGTTAAATGTAATGAAATGTACAAATATTTTGAGGTAGTAGATGAAAAAGTATAGTTATTTTTATGTGGTCATAAATTTAAATTATTAAAAATTGCAAAGAATCATTGATTAAATTATGATACATTAATTACATTAATTATTCCTTATGAGGAAGAGACTCATAATACTTCTGAGCTGTCCGGGTACAAAATTTCTTGAGATGGTTTACATCTGCGTACTTCTCCTTTGCAAGTGGGATAAAATCTAAAACAAAATAAATGCAATGCAGGTAATAATTAGATTTACTCGTATATATAAATTAAAGGAGTAGAAAGATTTTTCCTTAAAATTTCAGGAATTACTGTGCAGTAAGAAATCGAAAAAAAAATTCTACATGTGAACAAACAAACAATGCGTTGTGTAGTTAGTAAAATAGAAACACTTAGGAGCATAAATTCGAAGAGTCATTAATTTTTAATATCAATACATTAGCTGCTGTAGCCTACCTTGGTACAAATAATCAGGCAGTTGAAATTCATTTTCCCTCTGGATGGACCTCCTTAATGCATGGGGAGCCTTCACCACAGAAGATGTGAATAATCCATGGTATGTAGAGCGATGATAGATGAAGCGTTGATGATTTTTCTGAATCTTCATTTCTCTGATCGGCCTGGATTGAAAGGGGCATTTCTTTACGTATGTAGACTCCAGATGTTTAGACCAAGAGCGAAAAAGACCTTGATCTGGTTCCACCACTTGAAATGGGGTAGGTTTCTTCCTAGCTGATCTGAAAGCCTCTGCCCAGTCAGTCGGTATTTCAGCTTTGGTACGTTGATTAATAAGACCCATATTCTTATCTGGCTCCATGTAAGAATGCCCTCTAATTGGGAACGTCACGCGGACGTAGTCAAATCTTCTTTCTTCATGGACCAAGTTGTGTAGAAAATGAAATACTGTATAATTCTTATTTTGTCCTGCACACGAGTCACAAAATAAATGCAGTTCTGTAACTTTCATATCCAGATAGTTGTAGACAAAATGGTGAAGCATCGAACATACATCATCACACCCTTTTTTTGCAATGGTTTCAGGATACATATAAAACACACTCTCTCCTGATGACAGTATGTGGATATTAAAAACAAAAACAGAGAGTTGCCTTCTGTAATATGCGTCATTTGTGCTAATGTTAGGAACACTAAGATTTTTTTGAAAATCCATGCAAACGCTTTCTTTTGTCTCATCCTTTCTACTTGCTAGTCTGGCAGCTCTTTTCCTTGAGTAGAATTCTTGGGCTTTCATTTTGTGCACCTGATTTTCAGTTTCGAGCGTACGTATCTGTTTGTTTATTTCTGTCAGTTTTGTTGCATCTTTCTGTTCAGACAAGTTTTTCATCTCTGATTTCAGTCCCGTTATTTTAGAACTGAATTCATCGCATGAGCTACACGTGTCCGTCCTAGGGTATCCGAAAGAAATGTTGAAATCACTACTAAATATAGTTCTGTAGGTCTCGTACGACACTGGATTGGCTTCATTTATCTCACAGTACATAGAATACATTTTTTTCACATTCAATTCTTCCGGCAAATAGATTTTAGATGAATCATGCAGACTGTAATGACTGTTTCTGCCCTTAAATGACTTAATATGTTCAGTGACTGCTCTTTTTGTCACTTCAGACAGTTTCTTAGGTCGAACATCATGTTTACCTCTGTTATTATGCGGAGCCATTCCTGAAAATTTTAACTCCTTCTGAAGGAGTTCAAGTTTTTTCTTTCCAATTCCATGAATGGATAAAAATGCTTTATGACAGATCGGCACTTCCTTCAGAGTCTTGGTATCAGAATCTATAAATCTCACTCTGTATGAATAAGACATTTCATGAAATTTAGCATTGTCCTCATTTTGACGAGGACGCCGTTGTTTAATTTCTTTAACAATAATCAGTCCACACAGGTATGAATTTTGTTCATCTACTGAAGTCTTTAAATTGAATTCCTTCAAAATTTGTTGTCTTGCATATTCAGGAACAGTCTCAAAACACTTCAGTCTCTTACAGTGGCAATCTTCGCCTAGCATGTGGCTCTGAATGTTCAATTTCCTACTTACTTCAGACATTCTGCCAGTTTTCTTCCTTTTCCTACTTCCATCACTGTGTCCTTCATTAACTTCTACACAGGCATTACTGTCACTTTCACACTCCATTATTCACACCACTTGGCTTCTTAACAGCTAATACAATACACACAAGTCACTAATAATGGAAGATGGATAAACGTAACATCACGCCACCTAGAAATTATCGTGCCAAATTGTCACGTCATTTTCTTGTCGGCATTTCCAATTGCGGTCTGCCGGATTATATTATTGTTTATGGAGGGTAAACAGTAGTTTGCAGTCGGCAGACTCAGTTGCCAAATTAATCCAATAACAACAGTAATATGATACGAAATTTCAGTGTTTATTTGCTTTCGTTTCCGACAGTTGTAAATATACTTCAGCACGCGGCTATTGACGAGCGTGTCCTTCTTGCATTAAAGAAACAACAGTTCAAACCCCGCACCGGTGCGGTGCCACGAACAGAGAGTGCCATTGTCTCCTGACTCGCCGCCTTATTTCGCTGTTACGCGTGGACATTCCGCCTTCATCCCCTGTACGGTGAAATTTAAACTGCTATTTTCTCCTTTCCTTGCAATTTTTTCGCCAGTTTCATAAGCAACACTAAAAGAGTGCTCAGTCAGCTACCAGATGGGCTTGATAACTCAATTTCCGATTTTTCTTGACATTCCGCCTTCTTCCCCTGTACCCTTCATTTATTTATATCTTTACACGATAGCGGCCGTAATTTTGAAGATATTTGAACCAAATTTTAATATGTTATTTCTAGGCCCAATAGTTCGGACAAGTTCGTTAATGAGCAAAATTGGCCCAAGGGGGTGGTCGGGGGAGGGGGTTGAAATTTTTAAAAATGTATATCTCGGCCCCTATGAAGTATAGAGGGAAACTTTGTTTGAATAAATTAGAGTACTCGCTACGGAGTTCACAGTGACACCAACGATTCGGGGGTTCGAGTGAGGGTGGGGGTGGGGTGGGGGATGAAAATTCGAAACTTTTGAAACCACGTCTTGTGGGGTATCGTTGAAATGCTCTTGATGAGTACTCTACAAATCAATAAATAGTTTCTTTATAACTCTCATATGACGCAAGATTTTAATGTTTGAAAATAATAACACTTGAATTATTATAATATCATAATTTTGTCTTGTTTAGCGGCTTTGCTAATTTTATTCATTGTTGATCTTGCGCACGGCCTCCCAGAATATTATATCCTATTCTTGTTGTCAAAACAAATGATTGTAGGCTCTTCCTCTTTACTGCAGGTTTGCCATGCCAAGGCTAAAAAAGAAGAGTGCTGTGCAGCGATAATAAATTAAACCAAAAGCACTTTGAAATCTACCTCAGCCTGTAGGCCTGCCTAAAGGGATTTTTTTTAATATTTGCAATCACTTTGAAGCTGAATAGCATTTTTTTGCCACTTCTAATGGAATGCTTGTGATAGGTTGTGATAGGTTGTAGGGGGTACAAAGAGGGCTGTCTCGATGGCTAGTTTGCAAAGACCATATTTGGACCAGATGACTTCAGCAGAAGAAGTGTTCAAATTTTGTTCTGAAGAAATTAAAGGTATTTCCTATACACTTGTATAAACATTTTTTAAACCTTTGGCTCAGCTGTGGAACAAACTTCTAGCACTCAAAAAGTGATATTTATGGTGATTACAGTATTTCCATTTTGTCCAAAGTTGAAATAAGACCTTTCAAAGTAAAGGACATTGTTGCCTGCATTATGATCAGAACTGGTGGTTTGGTGAAATTGATATTTTTAGGTAGATTTCGAAGAAAAATCTACCTATTGCAATGGATACCATGTCATGATTTTCGAAAAATTCTTTCATATCTTTACACTTCATGCTCCCCTAAGTACGAAACCACCGCCCGTTCAAAAATTTTTTTGTGATATTTAGGTATATATATCGTCGCTTAAGAAACAATACCGCGTAACTAACAAAACACAAATTTTACAGGAGAAGCAAAAAACTGTTTATTTTTGCTTTTAGGCGTCGTACAATGTTTACATTTTCAGGATAATAAACAAAACGTATTTCTAATTATATGTTGGCAACATTGAGTCGAATTTTAGTTTTTTGGCACCGTGGTGCTAGTTACGCGGTATTGAACTCTTAATTATTTTACGAAAATGTCAGTTACGCGGAATTAAATATTTTTATTTCAGAATAAAAGAAGCATTTTTTAAGAAAAAATATTTTATTTGAGTGTAGTATAGTACTATAATTGTTACCAAATTATTTTTCTTTATATATTTTATATTGAAATAATCATGCTCTAATATAAATAAATCAAGTATACATGGTACAAATACAGTTTCCTGATACAGTTTTTGTATTGAAGTTACAATTTGGAGATAAAGAATTTTATCACACTACTGATGGCAAAATAATAATATAACAGTGTGGGCTTTCGCGGCCGGCTACATCATGATTGCTCAGATTTCCCGGGCTTGTAGGCCGTGGTCCAGGACCAAGGCCTACAAGCCTGGGAAATCTGAGCAAGCAATATAATAACATACTGGAAAGCCAGAAGCCTAATGAAAATTGTTCAATAGCCTGAGCAATAGATTAAATAAATAAACAATAACAATTTTGATGCTATGATTTACAAATGAAGAATGTTGTCATAGAATAGATGGAAATCATGAGGAAATTATTTCTTTAGTTGCTGTAAGTGATCCCACTTAGACTTCTTGATCTTCAGCCTCTCCATGTAGAGCCTGGAGAATTCTCCTTCCTTGAGAGTCTTAGGCCGCTTAGGCAAGTCCTGAAAATCTTCAGTGTAGTCCAGATTATAATGTATGACACCCTTCATATTTTATTACTCTTAAATAAAATGCCGTATGGTCATTTGGTTTCCGTTCAGGACGAATGGAATAATAAATCCAGAGCTTATTGACACTGTAGTCTATGAAGAATGTGTGATCACTGATTACGATAAGTAGCCTTGTTTGGAAATGAGTTTATTCTTGCTTCTCTTGTCACAGTTGGATATTGACTAGGGAGGAATATTTCTTTAGATTTTGGCCTGCATTCTGTGACACTGATCACTGAATCACACTTCATTTGGATGTGACCATTTTCCAAAAACTTCTGGAAAACAGTAATGTTTGTTTTTATTGTGAATTTCAGCAAAGCTTTCGACAATACTGCGTTTCTATTTTGATATATGCAGCCGTTGGAATATAAAAAGATGGGCACATTACTTTCTTCAATGTGTCAGTAACACACAAGTGGAAAATGTTGATGCCACTTGCTCAGCTTCACTTTCATCGAACCCGTAGCAGATTACATCATGATTAGCCAATTCATACATTGTAATATTATGGACTGCCAATTTAGCTTTGTAATATATTGCACTGGCTTGCAAAATGGGAGCTACCTTTATAGCCTGCGAGTCCATCGTAAAAACTCTACATGTGCCTGATTCATCCTCTGCCTTATCTTTTGTATCTTCCTCCCGATCCTTTCCTTTTTGATAATCATACTCATTTACATTGCCGGTTGGATATCCAACACATAAGTCGCAGTCGTCCTTTTTGGGCCTATATTCGTCCTATATTCATGTCTGATAAAATATCATCAAGTGTGTGTCTACTTATTGTCCCCTTGTTCATTTCTTTAAACTTTTTCTTTGTATAGGTGATACAGTTGGCTTATAGAATTTATTCCTGGCTCCAGATAGAGTTAGTAGACATTTTCCTAAAGTAATGCGATGACAATTTCGGGAGGTTTTCTAGAAATTCCCTAACAAATGTCTTATTTAGTCCCCAAAAAATTCACTTTCATCTGTTCCTCACTTTCTGTATGATTTCCCGAAGAAGTCCCTGAAAAATGATGCTCATAACCTAGGTCATCTGTCATCTACGTTATAGTCGGAAGAATAGTGGATGTGTTGTGTGCAAAAGAAAAAAGCAATAATAATATAATAATAATAATAATAATAATAATAATAAATTTAATTCAAAATACGTTAACTTTTCTTTTGTCATTATTGCTTTAAAATTATTATTTTTCCTTTTATATCAGTCAAACCACTCACAGAAGGTCCTTCAAAAATATTTTCTTCAATCATAGGTAGGGTCTCTGCCTTGCTTCCCTCTGGTACACATAGAGATTTATCTGCGATGAATATATAAAAATGCTAATAGCATAATCGTGGATAGTAATAGATCTAATTTTAAATTAAAACAGGCCTTGTAATACAAAAGTATGAACTATAGATACAGGTTTTAATATTTTTTCATATGAATCGCAAGTTATATCTCATATTACAATTTCCGGTAGCTGCCCTTGTTTTAAAGTCCCGGTATTGTCGGCATGTTATTAGGGCGTACAAAAATAAATTACAAAACACACTGTCTTCAGATATCGATATGTTCGATTCCCCTTCCTCACCTTCATTTACACAAATTGTCTTATTTATGCTTTCTTCTGGTGCACCAACCGGTGGTACACTGGTTCAGTTACGCGGTATTTCTGAATTTTCTATGTTGCTTCAGAAATGCGGTATTGTGTATGCCTCTTTTGCAAGGTCATGACACAAAATTTCATCTTGACCGATATTTCATCATAAGCGCGCTTATGACTGTGTAGGATCAAACTTGTAGGAAATTTCATCAGCTTGAATTCTGAATATACAGTGAAATCCCTGTACAACGATTACCGATATAACGATAATACTCTTTATAGCGTTAAAATATTTTGGTCCCGGCATTCTTTCCATTAAAATAATGTAAAATTCCCCTCAGTTTTACGATACTCTTAATAACGATACACCTCTCCATTACGATTACATTTAGAATCCCCGTAAAATACCTTTTCCTCGGTACAAGGATAAAAATAGATTGTGAAAGTGCAAATCATGAACTCCCCGGAGCTAACAGAAGAAAACATTGAGGAAATCCAAAACAAGCAGGCGGAAGATGAAGAAGAGGAGGTAGAACAAAGTGTGCATCTACCAACCTTAACCACACTCGAAGCCATTGCCTCTATGTATGTGTTCTGTGCTTACAAGGCTCTGCAGAATTTTCTGTCGAGTGTTCCATCGGTGCCAGAATGTCATTTAGTGAACCTCAAATCAAATAAGGGCATTGTGTTTATCCCTGTTCATAAAAAAAATAGCTAAACAGACTGTAATTTCTGACTTTTACAAACAGGGGCAAAAATGAGTCATCCTGTTCATGGTGCTGTGCTATAATGCAATGTAAAATGTGTTTGCTCAGTGTAACAATTTAAGGGTGGAGTGAATACAGTACGAGTACAGTATAGCAGTTCTTGTGATAAAATTCTTTATTTCTCTAAATTTTTAAAGAATTTCAGCTATTGAAATTGTTTCCTATATACTACCAAAATCTGAACATTTTTTTGTAACTTCTCGATATAACAATATATTTTTCTGGTCCCTGCGAAATCGTATCGAGATTTCACTGTAGTAACTTTTCCTCTATGATGCATCATTGTTTATATATAAGAAAAAACCTACAAAAGGGACCTTCTCTTGACACTTCCCTTGACAATGCTGCCAAGTTTCAAAACTACACAATTTTTTTCGACCTTTATTGACTGGACTTAAGGCTAAAAAGGGTCATTTCATGTGAAATCAACCAATAAAAAATTAATTCTGGAACTTGATGTTTCCAATTCAGTTAATTTTTGCAACATTTGTTTAACTAATTAAAAGGATTGAAAATATAAAGTTTTAGATTTTTTAAGTAATCCGTTTTTAGGTTATTAATTTTTAAAAAATGAAAAATTCCATAATTTTTGCCCTGTTTCAAACATTCAAATGGCTCTAACTTAAAAACTATTTGAGCTAGAGACATGGAACTTATGTCATTCTCTTCAGATTCTCATAGGCTTTAATATGATATATAACTTGGCTATATTATATAATATGTTGTAATATATTTATCAATTTAAAAAAAAAAGAAAAATTAATATCTCAAAATGAAAATTTTAAATTTTTTTGAAAATAATGTATTGAAATCATAAACTTTTGGAGAGCGTATGTACCAAATTTGAAGATGGAATGACAATGGGATCACGTTAAAATAAATATTTCTTTGGACAAATTTCCATAAGGAAAATTAAGTTGGTTAATTTTGGTCATAAAACACTTTTATTACATCTAAAATAAGTGTAAAACGTTACACAAACATAGGCCCAGTTGGTAAGTTATCACTACACTTCGGACTTTTAGGTAACTAAAAATGCTGTTTTAGGTACCTAAAAATTGGAAAATAGGTTCTAAAAATCGTAAAATAGTCTCTTATAAAATCATTAAGTTGCCAATTTTCTGAAATATCTCAATTGCAATGCAGAATATATGTATTGAAGTCATAATTAATCAATAATCATGACAAAACACAGATATAGGCCTATGGTACACAGAATTATATAGACCAATTACTAGGGCCTGTATTAATACCATAACAGTGAAAACCTAATCCCTGCGGCCAGAAGCTACGTATATCATACTAGCAGGGCGTATAGGCAGTGGCGAGGTGGGCCCCCGCCAAGGGCGCAGGTACAAAGAGGGCGCAAAATTAACCATGAAAAATCCTGCATTTTTTTAGACTGGTTCAATTTATCAAGCAATAAAAATTCCACGTTAATGGAAGAAATCTTTCAGGTTATTAAAAATTACTGCACATGAACTATCTGTAGTATTATGCCGATTGTCTACAAACAAAAAGTAGTCATGCAACGTTCTTTAATTAACACAATTCTTATTGACAGAGTGTGATAACATAAATCATGAACAGTATGGAAACATATAACGACAATAAAAATTTAAAAAGTATGTTAGTATTGAGATGAAAATGGTTCAACTATTCGAAAAAATACTTTACCTATGTTATGTATTATGTAATTTACTTTTGATACTAGATTTTATGATTTAATTATTTTTTAAATAGTTTAATCGTCTAAAATAAAGTTTTAGTACCTTCAAAGTCCAACACTTAGTTCATTTTCAAAATGAGATTTAGGTTATTTTTGATAATAACAGTGTTTTTATAATAAAATAATAAACAATTTGCAGAAATGAAAAAAAAAAAATGTTCAGATCACCCCAGTATTGGAGGGCGCAGATTTGTCAAATTCGCCAAGGGTGCAGAAGGACCTTGCTACGGCCCTGCATACTAGCATATTCAACCCCTTGTATCCCTCAGTGATTCAGAGTACTACTTTTTTTATTTTTACTGGATGTCAGTGTCGGGAGAAAAACACTACATTTTCTTGGGAATTTTTCTACTGAACACAAAACATTGCTTACTATTTAACCACATCACAAATCTGTCATGTACTGCACATTCCGAGCTAAAAAATTAGTACCCACTGAAAATAAATGCTAGAATTTATAACAAAAAATAACTTATTTTGAACTTTAGAGGAAAAACAAGCAAAAAGACAATATTAGGCTCTAACGTAAAAGTAGGCTGTTTTAGGTCGTATAAAAGTATCAGTTTTAGGCATAATCACTTATGAACAATGCATATACAAGTTTTCGTCCATATATCACTTAAGGATTAAAATAGGTTTTTACCTAAAATCCGAAGTCTAGTTATCACTATAGATATAACGATGTAGATTACCATTTAAAATAATTTAAAGGAACATTTACCATAAAGGCTAGTTAACATAATGACACTAGGTTTCATAACCACTTCCATTCCACAGTCTTTTCAAATCAACTTATCCTGAAGTAAGAATTGGATTTTCTAAATTTGCTGAATTAAGACCAAAAAACTGCATAATTGCTGCAGCCAGTGGTACTCATTCAGTTTGTGTTTGTACCATTCACCAAAATACCAAATTGATGATAGCTAGTGAAGGCTTAAATAAGATCACTCTCTCAGATACAAACCATCCACTTCAGACATACAATGACTATATATCTAAAATAATGTGTAACCCTCCAACTAAATTGTGCTTTATGAATGAATGTGATTGCTGACCAAACATAAATGACTTTAAAGATTCTTTGCTTACAGCCTTAGAGGAAGAAATGGTCGAACATATTACATACAAACAATGGATCACTGTTGATCGCTGTAACTTTGAGACAATGATTAAACCAATAGAGGACTTTGTTGATGATTTCTGCAAGCAATTAGTGCAACTAAAAAGGCATGATTTTGTTGCCAAACCACAATCTTCATATTTTTCTGAGAAAAAATCTTCATTGTTAGATAATGAAGTTGTAGTTCAGTGTGATTTTACTGAAAACTATTCATTTGTGCTCCAAGCTCAAGGTTTTCACTGGAATAATTCCATAGCTACAGTAGGCCTACATCCATGTGTAGTCTATTTTAAGACCAAAGATGATAGCAATGATCAAGAAGAGGTCCTTGCATACAGAAGTGTTGTGTTTATTTCTGATTGTTTATCTCATAACACAGTTCTTGTAAACATTTTCCAGAGGAAGCTTATTGAATATATTAAGGACAAAATTTTTCCAAGTTTGAAGAAAGTGTACTACTCCAGCAATGGTTCTGCTGTTCAATACAAGAACCGTAAAAATTTGTCAAACTTATATGTTTTCACACGGAAGATTTTGACGGAGTAGAAGCAGAGTGGCACTTTTATGCGACATCACATGGTAAAGGGGTGTGTGACAGTATTGGTGGCACAGTAAAAAGGCTTGCAGCTAAAGCTAGCTTACAAAATCCTCTGGACAATCATATCTTAACATCTCTTCAGTTGTTTGAGTGGAGTAAAGAATATATCTCAAAAATGAAATTTTCATGTACCAAACCAAGACTATTTAGAAAACAAGAAACTCCTGGAAAATAGATTCAATGATGCGATTGCAGTCGCTGGTATTTAAAAATACCATGCATTCATACCAGAATCGAAATTTAAGATAAAAACCAAAGTAATTTCTATTAGTGAAAGCTATGATGTGCACAAGATTCAAGTAGCTCCTGGTGTTGAAGATATGCCATTTGATCAAATATCAGGATTTGTAGCTTGTGCATATGAAAACAAATGGTGGCTATCATGTGTACTTTCAAGAAATGATATTGAACAAGAAGTCAACGTATCGTTTCTCCATCCTTCCGGACCATGCCCTTCCTTTACTTATCTGAGAAGAGCAGGTATTTTAAGTATACCAAAGAACGTCATAATTTGCAAAGTAAATCCAACAACAGCTACTGGGAGAACTTACAAACTAACTGAAGAAGAAATGACAATGATGTCTCAGACTCTGTTAAAAAAACGAGAACTTCTTTATCAATAGTTTACACAAAACAATTTATCACTGAAGGCTACAGGAAAGTAAGTTAGAACCATAAATAGGCTAAGTTCTTCAAATTTGTAAGTCTTGTGTTTTGGTTACACATTTACATGGCACTTTGCATTGAATATTGAACTTGACTGTAGGTGCACTGCCATAAACAAATATTTATTTCAATGTGAACTAATTGGAATCCCATCTTTAAAATTGGTACATATGCTCTCAAAAGGTTCATGAATGCAATATATTTTTTAAGAATTTAAAAAATAATAATATAGGCAAGTTGTACATCATTTTAAAGCTTATGAAAATAAAAAGAGAATGGCACAAATTTCAGCTCTCTAGCTCAAATAGTTTTGACTTTCAAGATGGCGCCCGAGGCAGTACCAGATAATGTAGTAGAGCAAACCAGTTCAGTTATAAGGGATTACAAATGTAAAAAGTGCAGTAAAAATGTGAGAAACGGAGTTCTTTGTACAGGGTGTGACAAGTATGTACATTTTAGATGTGGCAAAATAGATCCTGTAACTAGAGAAGAGGAAAATCTGTGTGGATGGATGTGCGCGACTTGCCGCCAAAATGGAGAATCGGTTGACCTCACTAATGCCATGCCTACAACTAATATGTCCTCACAGGAAACAAGCAGAGACATTATCAGTGATCTAACAAACGAAAACAATAACCTAAAACTTATCATTGAACTTCTAAAAAACAACCTTCAAGGCCTAGAAGACAAAGTCAAACAACTGGAATCTGGTGACCGACACGTGGTTAATAGGACTCCAAATAGCTCAGAAACAGTCAATAAGCAAACCCCTGAAACCCATAACTTCAATTGGTCCTACCCAAAAGTTAATACACCGGCAAATAGGCGCAATAATGACAATAATCCAATCATACTTCAGAACAGATTCTCTGCATTGGACGAACATAACCTCATAGACCTACATTCTGATGAGGGTGAGGGAGAAAATAGTTATAATCTAAGCTCTACCCACACTCTCAACACAAATAACATTCTCTCCAGTAGTGCCCAGAATGCAAGCCATGATCTAAACAGAACAAGTGCTGAAAAAAATGTGTTACCAGTAGGCCTACCAAAAAAGGAAATAATTGTGATGGGGAACTCCTTACTCAAATTCGCAGGCCAGTCATGTATAGATAAGGGGTACAAGGTGTGCTGTTTCCCAGGAATTAAAACCCAAGAGCTAAGGCACAAAGTGGAACAAATGAATCTTTGTGCATCGAAACCAGAAATTGTGGTATTACATGTAGGTAGCAATGACATTCGGATTGGAATTATGGCCGAAGAAATTATGGGGGACTCTATGGATTTGGTTGATGCTATAAAAAAAGAATCACCAGAAACTAAAATAATAATCAGTGGTATTCTCAGTCGAAGTGATGTTAGCAAGGCGAGAATCAGAAGGATAAACGAAGAGTTGGAATGGCTTTGTTCAGTAAGAGGATGTATGTTAGTAGATCGTAATTGCTGGATCAACGATCAGGATAAGGCAAGAGATGGAATACACGTAAATAGAAGAGGGGGCTACAAACTAGGAAATTTACTGTGTAATGCCATCGACTACTGTCAAGAAAACTAGTGGCTAAAGTGGTGGAAGATGAATCTAGAAGTGAGCTAGTGGACCTTGTTAAGTTAAACATTATCCCAGATCCTTATAGTGCTTCGGCGTTGGGTAATGTCCGTGTAAGTGTCAATACTAGTAGCATCAAAAGTGATGTAGGATCTCCTGGAATTATTAGTCAGCAGAGATACTAAGAATAAGCAACTCAAGCCTCATATCATAAATTCAGCTACACTATCTGTTGAACTCCCACACACTGCAGTTAACATAAATGAAACACCTGAATTGGAACAACATCATCAGAATCAATCTGCAAAAATAGAAATAAGCCAGAGCCATACAGAATCTTCCACCCTCCTACCTAGTATCTAAATATATACCATCAAAACATTAGAAACTTAAACACTAAATCTGATGAATTTTTTATCTCCATACAAGAAACCGAAAGAGAAAATCACCAGTTGATTGACTGCATCTGGCTAACAGAGCATCATGTCAAATCATTTGAAAATTTTCCTCATCTGTATAACTATACACTAGGGTCTTGTTACTGCAGAAATCAGTTTCAGAAGGGAGGTGTGTGCATTTTAGTCAGAAAAGAAGTTCAATTTAATAGTTTAAACCTCTCAAATTTCTGTATAGAGAAAGATTTTGAATGTTGTGGAGTAATTCTGGACTCAGAAGCAAGAAAAATTATTATTCTTAGTATATATAGATCCCAATTGGTAATGTAGGTTTGTTTATTGAAAAACTGGAAGAAGTTTTATGTTTTCTATATAAACCTGAAGTAGAGTTTATTCTTTGTGGTGATTTCAATATTAACTATCTTGATGACTCTAATGACAAAATGAACCTAAATTCACTGTTAACATCCTTCAACCTTAGCCCCACAGTTAACTTCCCTACTAGAATCCAAATTAATTCTGAAACAGCAATAGATATTGTTGATAATAATAGAAATAATTATTTTATCAAACCTGTAGTTAATGGTTTATCAGACCATGATGACCAATTACTCTCTATTGTAAATATTTCGAAGCCAACGGATAAAAACTGTCCTAAGCTAAGATACAGATAGATCAATGATGACTCTATTTTAGATTTTAAAATAAGTCTAAGCAATGAAGAATGGAATGATATTTATGAACAGCAAACAATGGACTCAAAATTTAACAGTTTTCTCAACATATTTTTGCAACATTTTGAAGCAAGCTTTCCTATAAAATATAAAAATGCCCCCAAAGCAAAAAATAAATGGATCACCAAAGGAATCAAGGTCTCCTGTAAACAAAAAAGAGAGCTATACATGAAATTTAGAAATAGTAATAATCCAGAGACTAAAGCTCATTACAAAAAATATTGCAAAATATTAACTAAAGTAATTACTGAAGCTAAACAAATTTACTACAACAACAAAATTTACAATTCCACAAATAAAATAAAAACATCATGGAATATTGTCAAAACGGAATTAGGCAAACTTGCACCCACTCCGGTTCAACTCTCACTTGTGAATAATAATATTAAAATTAACAACCCAGATACTATAGCAAACTTATTTAATAGTCATTTCCTCAACATCTTAGATGATATGTCCAATAAATGTTCAACCAATGTTAGTTCAGAAGAATTATTAAATCAAGCTTTTCAAACAAAATTCACCGACATGCAACTAGAACTGACTACACAACAGGAGATAGTCAAAATAATTAACTCTCTGAAAAACAAAACATCATATGGTATAGATGAAATTTCTAATAAGGTTGTTATAAATTGTGCTGTAGAAGTCAGTAAACCGTTAAGTTATCTAATCGATGAATCACTGAAAACTGGTATATTTCCCGACAGACTTAAGTATTCTATTGTAAAACTCCTATATAAGAAAGGTGACAAATCCAGTGTATCCAACTACCGTCCTATCTCCCTATTAACAGTTTTTTCCAAGATATTTGAAAAAGCTATGTATAACAGAGTTCTTCACCATCTAAATTTAAATAACATACTAATAAATGAACAATTTGGTTTCAGAAAAGGTTACTCAATCAATGATGCTACATTTAAACTGACAAATGAAGGAAGGAACTTATAAAATGGGAATATTTCCCTGGCCAGGAAATATTCCCAAAAAGTGGGGATTTATAAAAAATACTTAGTTTTGAACATTTTAATGCTTATTAACAGTTCAAGTACCTTAAGATTAAACTATTTCTCATAGGGAAATTTTCCTTATGATATAATTTTTTCACTTATTTTCAAAAGCAATGTACCTTCAAAAATAATAATTTTTTATAATCTCTTAGGTTTTCTTTATATACTTGCCATTCATAAAGTGATACCTGACTCACATTTATTCAAACAGGATTAAAGATAAGTAATTTAATATATTTGTAAATAGATTGTGTTGGTATTTAAAATAAAATGCCAAAAACCAACACCTTCAAGGTTATCATTTTTTATTATTACACAAACATAAATTTAAATAAAAGTTTACGGTGTAGTATTTAATCACAAATCAGTCCCATGGTCTAGGCCTAGGCTAATCCTACTGTAGTATGGGGGAAATTTAGTTCTTTCATAACTTACGAGGGGAGAATATTTTCCCTCCGCTCCAGAAATTCATACACCAGCTAGGGTTGCCACCTTTTGGTAAGGCTAAGGAAAGACACTTATCAAATATCGTATAAGCAGATCACCGGTCTTCATATCTAAATTTATACATGGAACAATTTATTAATAATAGAAAGAATTTTCTACATTCTATATTAAGATTCAAGTTCTTCAGTGTGCCATAAAGATTGTTTTCTGTGAAGTCAAATACTTTCCCTAAGTAACTCAAAGCTTTCTCATAGAATTTCTCATGGATATGTTTTGAAAAAATTATGGGGAAGCAGTAATTTATGGCGTGCACAGGTCACCCTTCCACTGAATAATAAAAGACCCTTGCACCAAACATAATATGTGACAACTATAAACAACAAAATAATATTTCATAATAAAAAAAAGACCTATGCACCAAAAATCATATTTCACAATTATAGGAGTGGGAGTGGGGGACTCGTGTGCGGCATAAAATACCTTTTTCCCAAAATTATTAACATTTGCAATCCAGACTCTGACTATGTAATGGTTTGCCACTAAATTTAGGAATAATGAAAGGCTCAATTAGTTAATTCTTATTCAACGAACAACACACAGAACACACAGAGAACATGGATTCAAATTACAACTGATAACACTAGGCACTGCTGTGCTATAATTCCAGGAACTGTACTTGACAACTCAGGGTGGCGTGTCATATATTCTGTTTATGGTACTTCCCCGTTGGATTACGCTGGGTGTGCTGATCAAGGTCATACCCCAAGAATGCCTGTGCCTGCGCGACTTATACAAACAAAGAATAATATAATGAGCGGTGATTTCACTGCTGCCAATATGATACATTTTAGCGATGGAACGATATCAATATCTTGATCATCAGTCAAAATTCACAAAATATGCCACTAAGAATTGCTTTCTCATATTTTGTTTTGGAATAATTTGGTGTCCCACAATGTAATGCGTCTCTCTTAGGCATAATTCGAGACGGTGAAAATGTTCTTAAAATGCGGGATGTCCTTATGTTACTCCAACCATCACACTGCAGACTTCAAGAAACAAAAAAATCTTCATCTGCAGCGTGATGGTTGGAGTAACATAAGGAATGAGTCTATTATCAACTTTGTTATTTCAAAACCAGAACCATTTTTTGTAGATTTTAAAATGACCAAAAGTGAAAGACACAATACTGAGAATTTTCCAGAGCACATTGGATCAGTGAATGTCTGCCAAACGGTTAAAAGTTTCTTTGGTGAAGTAATTGGAATTGTAAAGATGATAAAAAACAGTCACATTTTACAAGCAATATTTGATGAAATCTCATCTGAAAAAGATTCAAGGGCCGAATTGCTCTGAAGTTGCCTGGAAAGACAAGATGGGGAAGCCACCTTTTTTGTTTACACAGTCTGCAATCAAATAAAGTGGTGCTACAAACATTGGCTGTTAATGAAAATGCTGACCTTGAACCAAACATGAAAAGAAAACTTATTGATGATGGGGTGTTTTGGGTCAAAATGGAGAAGATGATAGATCTGCTTACACCAATTGTACATCTCATCACTGCAATTGAATCCAATGAACCTCAAATCCACAAAGTTGTAAAAAAGTTGGATGATTGGAGAAAAGTTTGGCCCAAAACTTGCCGTTTTCGCCCCTTCAGAAGGCTGAAGAAAAAAGGTCATAAATAAATTCAAGGAAAGAAAAGAACCAGGGCATTTTTATATTATTAATTACCTCATTTTCATTGTTAACTATGTGAAAACCCAGTAAAACATTGTAAAGTATTTAGTATGTAATTAATCTCTGTTCATTTCTTATTTTCTTTCATTAATTATATTTTAATATTTGAACTTCTAAGAGTTTTTTAGTTTTATTTAACCTAATCATGATTAAATTTAAGTATTATTTAACAATTAATTGTCACTTTATGTAACAAATACCTATGTATCTCTGAGTTATCTTGCTCGTAATTCATAAATTCCCTATATTTTAATTCAGCAGTTTTGGAGTTTCATTTAACCTAATCATGATTAAATTTAAGTATTATGTAACAATTATTTGTTACTTTTCATAATAAATAGGTGTCTTTGATTTATCTTGCTTGTAAATCATAAATTCCTGGGAATTTATGAATTTTGGGAATATTTCCAGGAACATTCCCTGGGAATATTTCCTCAAGTTTAAATTCCCGGGAATTTTACAACACTAAATACTATTATCAAAATTGAAATTCTACGGCATAAATAATTCATCAGCAGATTGGTTCAAATCCTACCTGGTTAATAGGAAACAAAGGGTTGATATTAGTAATATGTTTCAAACGGTAGCTACCTCTAAATGGGGAATTATCAAACATGGAGTGCCACAAGGTTCTATTCTAGGTCCACTTCTCTTTTTAATTTACATAAATGACCTTGTACTAAATTTCAACAATATGTGTAAACCCGTTCTGTTTGCGGACGATACAAGTATACTAATAGCGAGCCACTCAGTACAACACTTGGATATCCTAACAAATAAAGTATTTGAAAAAATGAACAGATGGTTTTTAGCCAATAAACTAACTCTGAATTTTGATAAAACATTCTTACTAAACTTCACAGCAAGCAGACAATCAACACACCACTTACAAATTGGATACAACAATAATTATATAAATGAGATAAATTGCACTAAATTCCTGGGCTTGCATATAGACAATACCCTAAGTTGGAAGCATCATATAGAACACATGATACCTAAACTAAGCTCAGCTTGCTTTGCAATAAGAACTTTAAAATTTCTTAAAAGCATTAACATTTTGAAAACTGTATACTTTGCATATTTCCACTCAATTATGTCTTATGGTTTAATATTCTGGGGCAATTCCTGTGAAAGCAAAAATATATTCTTACTGCAAAAAAGAGCTCTTAGAATAATAGCGAATGTTAAAAAAAACAGTCATGCAAAGAGCTATTCAAAACTCATAACATACTTCCATTAGCTTGCGAATACATCCTAGCACTGATTACTTACACAGTGGATAATTTTGAGCACTTCGTAACAAACTCCAATATACATGGCATCAACACAAGGAATAAACTCAATCTTCACAAGCCAACAACTCATCTTGCTCTGTACCAGAAAGGAGTTTTCTATTTGGCAATTCAACTCTTTAATCATTGTCCACACGACATAAAAATGAGCATTAATAATAAGCATCACTTGAAAAAGAAACTGAAAAATGTTTTACAGTCACACGCCTTCTATACTGTGGAGGAATTCAACAATTTTAATAAATCTGCAGCAAGGCCACAATAAATTGTAATCCCTTAACTTGTTTTGAATTGGCCTTTGTAAGTAAACTATATTTTATGTTTTGTAAATAGGTATGTATGGGTATGTAATTTCAAGATTTTGAAAGATTATCATACATCACACTTACTCTATATTTAGAGGTTATATCTTTATATATAAGCTGCACATTGTATATTTATATCGTGAAACAAGTGGATAAATAGTACACAACCATTAAAGTTGCATTTATTAAAAATCCAATTATGGTACAAGTACTGCCACCAGCTCGGCCTTCAGCTCACAGTCAGACAGTACAGTACATGTGATGGAAAATACATTATAGTCCAGACAACAAAGGAAAAATAGGAGGGAAAATCATGTAGTTTTGAAATTTGGCAAAGATGTGGGGGAAAGTGTCCTGAGCAACATACTAAAAGCCCCCACGTGGGGGTGGGGGGAACGTTTAAGTGTAGTCTCTCTCAGTTTACCCTAAATACCCAAAAAAACTATGGGTTCTAGCCAAAAACATTTTATGCACAAAATTAAACTACATAAAATTTCCTATAAAAATTTGATCTGAATGATATTTCTGTTGGATTATAGAAATAGGAAATAGAAGGATATGAAGTATGACACAGTTCTGAAAATTCTTTTTTATGCAGACATATTATATTTTTTAACAAAAAAGAGAGCAGATGATAATCAAATTAGCATGATGCCAAGCAAACTAGTTCTTCTCTCTCGAATCCTATGCCCCCATGTTGGGGCGAAGGGCCTCCAAGTGGAGGTTTCTGTTTACCGATGTGAATTTTGTTACACTTATTTTCCTAGAGAAGGCAAAGGGACAGGTGGTAAGCCCATCGCCCCTTAACCCCCCTCCGGAAACTAAGGTATTACTTGGACGTGAAAGGGCCGAGAAATTTTGTCCAGAGGCTCTAATTTAGGCTTGGAGTTCATTTACGTGCCGTAAATCTACGACATGGGCCCCCCAGCTTAAAGTCCCTCCCGGAGGACTCCGTGCCCAGGATTTTTACATCCTGAAAAACCCAACGACTGTGGCCGGGTTTGATCCTGCGACCTTCGGATCTAGAGGTGGGCACGCTACCTCTAGACCACCGCAGCCGACAAACTAGTTCTTAGATTATTATTATTTTTTTGTGGGGGGGGGTCTTGGCTTTAGTTGGCGTGCCCCATTGCAGTACGCAGTACTACATGCCATACATTTTATTATTATTATTATTATTATTATTATTTTTGTTATTATTACTATTATTATTGTTGTTGTTGTTGTTGGGTTATTCCGTGTCAAATCAACACACTTTTGATGAAAATTTAACCTCACCATCTCAGATTTGTATGAAATTTTGAGGAGAGGTAGTAGTTTTCATGTATATTAAGAGAAATACAACTCATTTTGAAAATACAGCCATGTAAAGTATTAATACAAAAATTGCATGAACAACGTATCTTTCAACTGATGTAGCAACTCTCCTAATTAACCCACAGAGTTGGGTAAGGTGTCATTTTTTAGCTTTTTTTACAAGCTTTCTAATGATATGTAACACACAATAGTTCTAATGAAATTTGTTTTTCAAACTTCAAAGTGAAAATTTTGAATTTTGAAAAATATACATTTTTTAAATTTTCAAAAAATCCTATGAAATAGGTTATACCAATGTTAAATGATGTACAAAGTTTGAGGATGGGATGGGAATGGATTCATAGTTAAAATAATATGGAAATTTCATTGAAGGCGTGTGATAAAGGTTTTGTTCATTTCCTTTTCAAGTTAGGATTGTCACAGACCTCTTTTTTAAACCCTCACTAATATTATTTTTATAGCAATGGTTGGCAACCCTAGTTTACATGTCTTTGCAGACTCTATAGACAAGTTCAGACAGGCCTATAATATTGCATTTCTTTTGCTTGGGCAGTCTGAAACTGGAGTTTGTGTTGTTTGGACATTTATTTATTCAAAATGGCATCAGTTCATTTCATGACTGACCACAGGGGTCCTGAATACGGGTACTGTATGCCTCAGTATTACAATATTAACAATATACAATATAAATAGCATAAGAATGCAATTAGGATTTACTGATTTAAGGGTCTTAACTCAGCTGGAGGAGTATTAATAATCTTCTATTTAAGTGGAATACAAGTGCCTGTGTAGGATACAAAGCGAGTCCTTTATTATCCCCACAAGTATGGTACGCACAAGTTCCATAGATATTCCTAGGGAGAGAAGATAATTCCATGTGAATTTCGGTAAAGTGCCTCTGCTACCAAACAAAAGACCAGTCACTGACCAATGACTCAACTCGATGCCATAACGTTGAGCAAGGTCTGGAAGACATGGTTCGTAAATTGATTTCTTCTCTTTGTCAACTGCAGAAGCCTGGTTCACGTCAATTTCAAATCTTATGGTAGGATCTAATACCAAAGCTTTTCCATTTCGATGATTTATGGCTATAATGTCAGCTCTCCTAGTTGAACCATTTGTCGAGATACAATGAACCTCCTCATAGACATTCCATTTCATCTGCTTCAGAAAAGTGGCTAGATTAGTTCTCACTTTGTGATGCCTTGAAGTGATAAGAAGTTCGTTTTTGGGGCAGGATCCCAGTACATGTCCTAATGTTTCTATCTCGCTGCAATTAGGATAACGACAGCGGGTTGTACTAGACCTGCCAGGCACAACACGAACTGCAGTGATGTTGCATGACATTTTTAAGGCATTCGTCCATTCTGAGGATGACAATCCATTTCTCTCGCTTACCCAGGAGTTAGCCTTAGGAACATCTGCATAGAGTCTGACCCCTTTGCCTCGAAGAGTAAGCGTGCACCATGTGTCAAATGCTTGATTGCGAAGCTCTTTCCTCACACGTCGACCTGACCAGTCTTTTGCTTCTGATACGTTTATTTTTAATTTTGTAAGTGCTGATGATCTTTCAGTTTCCAGATCTCGTAAACAGTGAAGATGTTCATCATTTATATTAAGTAGAATCCTGCATATATTATGGTGCTGGATGAATGCTTCCCATGTAGCTCTCATTAGGCTTAGTCCTCGAAACTTTTTCGGTGCATATAACATACTATCTGGGCAATCATGTGGGAGCCCTATAATGGCTTTTGCTGCACCCCTGATTATCTTGTCTATATCATTTAAGAACCCATCTCGTAATTTATTAATGGGAGCACACTGCAGAGGATAGATAAGACTTGGCCAGATGTACTGATTGATGATAGAAATCTTTTGGTCTGGCTTGAGCAAATTAGAATCAACTAATCGTGATATATCTGACTGCAAGCTTTTAATGACAGAGGCTTCATCAAAGACAATTTTGTCATTGAAGTCCACTCCAAGATACCTAATACGTTCATGCGGGTCTGTAATAGAGCATATGTCCGAACCATTCATAGTAGTAATTTTACGTGGTGATAGTATACCTTTCTCTATGGATATTAATCTGCTCTTGAGTGGATTCAATATTAGACCCATTGAAAGACAAAGACTCTCAGCTAAAGTGAAGAGAGATTGAACACCATTGTTATCAGCTGAAATCAGTACTATATCATCAGCGAAAGCAATACAAGAAAGCTTGGTCAAATTAGGATCTGCTGAAAATCCATATTCCTCTGATACTTTATAATCAGTCAGTTCCTTCAGTATGTGATCAATTGCCATGTTGAAAATTATGGGGGAAAGAGGACTACCTTGAGGAATCTGTATTTCGTTGTCGCATATGAGATTTATAATTAGCTGACGCAAATTATCTGGCATTTCACATTTTCCTAAAACCCTTTTGATGTGTTCATGTCCAACCGAGTCATAGGCTTTACTCACATCAAGGAAGGCAATAGAGCAGCTTGACTTTCTAGATCTTGACACTTGAAGACACCCGTTTACAAGGGATGTGTTAATGTGTGTTCCTGGTGTGGATATGAAACCTCTCTGATGGCTTGAAAGAGAGAGATAATCACGAAATATTTTGTCCAAAACCCGCTCAATTATCCTTCTTATAACTGAAAATATTGTTATGGGTCTCCAGTTCTTTAGGTCTTTACAATCATCACCCTTATGGATAAGGACAGTTCTAGCCTGCCGAAATTTTGTAGGAACAAAGCCCAACAGAAGCATGGCTGAACCTACCAATGCTATACATTTTTCTGCTTTTAGGTGTCTCAGAACTCTTACTATGACTCTGTCAGGTCCAGGAGCTGTATCTAATTTAATTCTGAGCAATGCTATGTGAACATCTTTAGCAGTAATCTCTAGCAAATCAGGAAAATCCGATGTAGAATTATGCGAAGAAAGATCAAAAGGAGTCATATTATTATTTGAGCCAAAAATATTTGTGAAGTATTCTTCAACTTGTCGTAAAGGCACAGTACAAGAAGACTGCATGTCAGATTTCATTACATGACGAACCACTCTCTTTCGGTGATTATAAAAATTGTACTGAGCCAAATCATACATATATTTTTCTCGTCGCTGTTCCTTCTCTCTTTTAGACCGTTTCACTGGATTTGTTGTATTGGAATACGTATATCGTTTGTTAGCTTTACCCTCCTTACGTCGCTTGAAATACTTAACAGCAGGGTGTTCAGGTCCTGGTAGTTTTTGAGATGATGAAACCAGGAATTCTATAAAGTCATTGGTAACATTGTCGAGAGCCTCGCAATCTTGATCAATTATAATTTTTTTGAATTTCTCTTCCCATGATGACATCAATTTTCCAATATACGAGTCCCCAGTGGTAGTAATAGAATCTGATGGCTCATCTGGTTTTTCTGAGATTTCAGGTTTAGATACAGCACAGTCTTGGATGTAAGTACCAACAATAGATCGACTGTGTTCAGTAGGATGGGATTTGCTTATATGAATATTGACTGACTTAAAATGCTTTCCACAGTACTTACATATTTGCATCGGAAGACAAAGTTCATTATTCCCAGGATCAGAAAGATTTGTGCTATTGAGCTCATTGTCAGCTGGTGTGTCCAAAACTGAGACATCATCTTGGGAGGAACTGTGAGTCCTAGCAATATGTATATTTAATCCCCTTTTGGAAAACTCTTTCCCACATAGATTGCATGTCAGGAGTACAGAAGGCTCACCAAATGAAGTAGATGGTCCAACATTATCACAGCTCATGGTAGTCAAAAAGGAAACAAGAGTTCACAATAACATAAAAGAAACCACTGCCCAAACGAAGAGTTCACAATAAATTGGTAATGGCAGTGTTGTTAATAACAAATGTTAAAACTTATATGTTGTGAAGACTTTGAAAAGTAATTATGAAAATCTCCCGTAACTATGTAGATAAACAACTTACAGATTCTTATGAAGTTGGTTATTTCAGTATTAAAGTTTATAAACAACAAATATTCGCGAAGCTAACATTTCCACAAATACATTTTTATAATTCCTTTGTCTTGAAGAGCTTATCTTCTCAAACAGTAAAATATTTATTTGATATTATGGATTTATTAAGTCAATGAATTCCTTTCCAGTTTAAGCTTGTCATGGCCTCTTTCAGAAGTGGTATAATTAGTTAGTTTAAAATTAATCATATTTTATATATCTAATTAGGCTATCGATAATATATACAATCAGTGAAAAAAGTGCAGTTTCAAGTACAATATGGCTCATAGTGTAACAGTATTGTAATTACAGTTTAATCCGTTGAGAAAAAATAATCATACTATTAGGGATGGGAAAAAATTAAGGAAAGTTACTAACTGGATGTGCAATTTGTATCCTAACTTGCCAAATACAGCAAAAATTTGTTATAGCTGTTGAAAAGAAATAACAAATAATCGAAATGCTTCCTCTTATCAAAATCAAGTGTTGGGGAGGGGGGCATATATCCGGAACAAGGAGATGCCAAATGATGGGGTTATGTTCGATAGGAACAAACATAGGAAAGGAATTCTCTGATAGCTAGGAGGACCAGTCTGTAAGGGACAGACACCCAATGGAGAGCAAGTGGATTAATCGCAGGTCTTTGAGAACAGAGGTCCACAGATGTAATATTGGAGCAAAACCTTATACATGTAATTTTAACTATGCATATTTATTCACACGATATATGTTGATTAAATGAATGAAATAAATACACTGAAATAACAACTTCTAATAATGAGTACTGTAATATGATTGCATCACTTGCAATAAACAATGTACTGAAATTTGGCGCGTTCTTGCGGCCACGAGGATGTAAATGTGCTGAATTTACATCAGTACTGAACAATGTATCAAAACACTCGTAATTCTGTCTAGAATTAGTAGATTAACTGTAGAAGTAATGATATTGATAATTTCACTAAATAGCTGATTCAATGTGAACGCTTGTGGTTGCACAATGCTCTCGAACTATTACGAGCTTAATAGACTGATCTAGTAAGCCGTTGATATAGAAATTGCTGTAATTATTGTAATAATTACCCGAACACGACAACACTTGTAACTTGAAGTATTGTGTACTAATTCGCGATTTAAGAACAAAAGCCACTGCGGCTATTGTCTAGGAAAGGCGCGAAACTGGAGTAGCGATCTACACAACTGGCTCATGTGAATGCTGGAATCTGACTAACTTGGAATGACGCCGCGTCGCTTCACGAGGGTCACTAAACTATGCACCTGCCGTATGACTTGCAAGAAAAAAGGCGCTTAGAACGTATCACTCCGCCACATCCTGCTGACTCAGGGCGCGAACTGACATAGCGGAACGTTTGAACAGAAAGACTAACTAGACATGAATAAAATGCTAGCAAAACATGTATGGTGTGCGAACATCAAGAATCGAGCTCAGATTGTGATAAAGATCCAATTTTTTCTGCACAATCAGAGGTGATCGAGACACTAAACCCTTCATTGCAGGAGCTTCTTCTGAACATGATGATGAGGATCTAGATGAATCAGTTTTGCAAAATCTTAAAGCTAATTAAGCTAATTGACCAAGAAACTTATGATTTTAATCTGCCTACCAGAAAAGTGGGAAATAAGAAAAATCATGCATGAATTTAATGCTCCAAATTAAATGGTATGTCAATCAAAAAAACTTTTAAGTGAAAAGGGAATCTTAGAAAGCCCCAACCAAATGCCTGGTAAGAGCCTCTCAGTAAAAGTGGTTGAAGCTGTTCATTTATTTTATGAAAGTGACTAAATTAGCAGAGTGATGCCAGGTGTTAAAGATAGTGTAACAGTTACTGAACCTAATGAAACAAAAGTAAAAATTTCAAAAAGACTAATTTTGTGAAACTTAAAAGAGGCATTCATATTATTCAAGGACAGATTTCCATATATTAAATTAAGCTTTTTAAAATTTGCAGAACTCCGACCAAAGCATTGTATTTTGGCAGGTTCGGGTGGTACACATTACTGTATGTATTTGTACAATCCATCAAAATGTAAAACTGATGATTGAGAATGCCAGATTAGGAGTAATAACAAATGGAGAATTAAAAATTTGCATATCAAAAATGATTTGTAATCCACCATCAATAGACTGTAATATGGGTCTGTAGGCTTCCGCGGCCGGAGTTATCACAGTCTAGGATGTCCGGGTAGCGACGCGTCGAGTGTTGAGAGGCCAACGTTTCTACAGCCATGTTGCTGTCTTTATCAGGGCCAAAAAAAAGTCACTGGCTAAGCCGGGCATCGGGCTCTTATATATCTGTGTGGTGTTGCGGAGCAGTAGCGGGCGTCCGGCCAATCACAGAAGAGGCATCTGTTGGAGCTCTGGGATTGGTCGGTCGACAGCAGCGGTTGGTCGGAGCTCCATTGTCCCTATCTGCTGCATCATGGTGGTGTCGAAGAAGGGGTTGCCAGGTTTTCGGCAAGTCCAGGCCTTTATCCCCGTTGATGTTCTGGGGTCTTCTCGCTATTTCAATCGCTTCTTTCACCCTTCTCGGCCACCATCTTTCTTCTCTACTTATGAGGCGCGTGCCATCAAAAACGATAGCGTGTCCAGTCTTCGCTGAGTAGAGGTCTATGGCCGACTTATCAAAGTTGTTATTCTTGTAGTGGCGTATGTGCTCTTGTAGGCGTTCTGCTACTGTGCGGCCAGTCTCGCCAATGTAAGTCCGTCCGCAGCTGCAGGGGACCTCATATATTCCCGCCATCTGTAAGGGTTCTAATTTGTCCTTCACCCGGACCTGTCTGCGTCGGAGAGTATTGGGAGCACTGTAGGCGACCTTGATGTTCTGTCGTCGTAGCATTTTTCCGATTCGGTCGGTAATGCCCCTCACGTAAGGCAGTAATGCTACCCCGCTGATAGGTTCTGGGGGTTTCTGATTGGTAGTGGAGCTGTTAAGAGTCAGGGCTGTCTGTGTGGTCTGTATTGTTCGTTTGATGGTAGCTGCGGGGTAACCATTGGCAGTAATGCTACCCCGCTGATAGGTTCTGGGGGTTTCTGATTGGTAGTGGAGCTGTTAAGAGTCAGGGCTGTCTGTGTGGTCTGTATTGTTCGTTTGATGGTAGCTGCGGGGTAACCATTGGTTCGGAAGGTGTGCTGGAGGCCTTCCATTTCTCCTGGCAGGCTCTCTGCGTCTGATACCTTGGCTGCTCTCATCGCTAAGGTTCTCAGTACGCCTCTCTTAATAGCTGGGTGGTGGTGTGACTCTGCATGTAGATATCGGTCCGTATGTGTTGGTTTACGGTAGACCGAGTGACCCAAGCTGCCATCCGCCCGTTTCTTCACCAGCACATCCAGAAAAGGCAGGCAATCGTTCTTCTCTATCTCCATGGTAAACTTGATGTTGGTGTGGGCGGAATTCAAATTGTTCAGGAAGTCTCGTAGCAATTCGTTACCATGGGGCCAGATGACAAAGGTATCATCAACGTAACGTAGCCACAGCTTTGGTTGGTGTTGGCTGTTGGACAGGACTTCGGTCTCAAAAGCTTCCATAAAAAGATCTGCTACCACGGGGGATAGAGGAGAACCCATGGCCGCCCCTTCCACTTGGGCGTAATACTTGTTACCATATTGGAAGAAGGTAGAGCTGATGCAGAGTTCTGTGAGATCAGCCCATTCTGTAGGGAGATTCCGGTCTTGCAGTTTCTGTCGGATGATGCTGACAGCTTCGTTGGTGGGAACTTTGGTGAACAGAGATGTCACATCGAAGCTCACGAGAATGTCGTTGGGGTCCAAGCGTAGGTTGCTGATGATGTCGACGAAGTGTGCAGAGTTTTTTACCGTAGATGCTACGTCCTCAGTTAGTGGTCTTAACTTGCCAGCCAGATAGCGGGCCAGGGGATGAGTAGGACAGTTTATGGCAGATGCAATAGGCCGTAGAGGTACATTGGGTTTGTGTACCTTCGGAAGTCCATAGAACTTCGGCGTGATACTATTGCCCCTTTTAAGCCTTGGTTTGACTTCGTCCTCAATGGCAGTGGCTTGGTTAATACGGGTTGCCACTTCGGCTCGCATTTTTCGTACGGGGTTGCCTGGCAGAGGTTTGTAGGTTCCTTCTTCTCCCAATATGATGCTCACTTTCTGGTGGTAGTCATTGCTCCTCAAAAGGACCGTTGCATTGCCTTTATCTGCCGGGAGAATGACGATGTCGTCTCGCTCACGAAGAGCGCGCAGCGCTTGGCGTTCGTCTCTGGGCAAGTTGTTTGGCGGAGGTTTGGCATGAATCAGAATGTGTGCCGTTTCCCGCCGGATCTTGTCTGCTGCCTCCTCCGGGAACCACATAGTGCTGTCTCTACATATGCCAAAATGTCGTCTGTTGGGATCTTCTTAGGTGCAGTGGCGAAATTTAGCCCCCTTGACAAAACTGAGACAGATGCGTCATCTAGCTCTTCACCTGTGAGGTTTACGACCGTTTTAGTATTGGGCAGGCTCTGAGGTTTTGGGTGTTGTGAAGCCTTCAGTTCGTTGAATTTCTTTAACTGCTTGGCCTTGGCAAATACCAATATCCGCTCTGCGTGTGTTGCGGAAATTCTATCTACTTTCGACCAGTCTTCAGCTCATAAAACTGTTGCTATTTGTAGATGTAGGGTGAAAAGTTTCGCCTCTAGTCGAGCCAGTAGAGTTCGGGTGTGGTGTACTCTCTCCCGTAAGAGGGCCATGCCAGCTCTGCGTAGGACTTTACGGGCTGCAGGAGTGTCTACATGATGCCTAATTTTCAGAAAATTAGGTAGAGTATCCTCCTCTCGGCATCGCAGTAGAAAGGCGAGCTGACTCAGCAAGCGGGCCCGTTTAGCTCTTAGGTTTGTCAGTAGTCGGGTGTCCTTGAATGTTTTCTCCCCGTAGTATTGGGCAGGCTCTGAGGTTTTGGGTGTTGTGAAGCCTTAAAACTGTTGCTATTTGTAGATGTAGGATGAAAAGTTTCGCCTCTAGTCGAGCCAGTAGAGTTCGGGTGTGGTGTACTCTCTCCCGTAAGAGGGTCATGCCAGCTCTGCGTAGGACTTTACGGGCTGCAGGAGTGTCTACATGATGCCTAATTTTCAGAAAATTAGGTAGAGTATCCTCCTCTCGGCATCGCAGTAGAAAGGCGAGCTGACTCAGCAAGCGGGCCCGTTTAGCTCTTAGGTTTGTCAGTAGTCGGGTGTCCTTGAATGTTTTCTCCCCGTAGAGGTTGGTTAAATAGGTCTGTAGGCTTCCGCGGCCGGAGTTATCACAGTCTAGGATGTCCGGGTAGCCTTGAAGAAGACAGCAACATGGCTGTAGAAACGTTGGCCTCTCAACACTCGACGCGGCGCTACCCGGACATCCTAGACTGTGAGACTGTAATATGGGTAAGTGTACATCTTGACTTGGTGAAGATGCAATACGAACCATCCTTGAAAAGTCATTTGAAGAAAATTTAATTGGAAAAATAACATTTAGACAGTGGATTTCAGTTGACCGTTGCAATATGATACTTTATGAGATTGTGTGTGGGGACGGGAAAATGTCTGTGTGTCTGTATGCACGATAACTCAGATACGCTTTATCGGATTTTAATGAAACTTGATATATACGTTTATAATGTCCATGGGAAGAAGCCTATTGATATTGGACCAAATTGGTTGACTGGTACCAGTATAAAACCCAATTTAGTGTCTATTTTAAAGGCGCGTTAACTCACATACACTTTACCGGATTTTCATGAAACTTTTTATACGGATTTGTAATGTCCATGGGAAGACTTCTAATGATACTGGACCAAATCAGTTGGCCTGTACCGGAATATTGCCCAATTTAGTGCCTTTTTATGGTAATATATAAGAAAGGCACGATAACTCATACACCTTATCGGATTTTCATGAAACTTGGTACACGCAATTGTAATGTCCATGGCAAGAAGCCTATTTATTTTGGATCAGATCGGTTGACCAGTACCAGAGTAACAACTAATTATAGGTCACTTTTTTTTTTAAATCGTGTCTATACTACATTGCCGCATTTTTAATCATTGAGGGCTTTGACTCCAATGCAGTCAGATGTTTGTTTATTTCGTTGATCAAGTTGAAATTGAGTACTACATGAATACTGTTATATACAGAAGGTATATCACTGTGAAATAAATAGCTTAGTTCTTTGCCACTGAATTTTGTGAAGTGTTGGTCCATATTTTAAGAATTTCAAGTTTGCATACATTTAGCTTTGACAAATAACACTATTTTTCACATATGCTTATAAAACTAGATTGTTAAACTGAGCGACATGCCCAAAATGTTTACGTCTTGGACTCGTATTCTGGAGACCCCTGGTTCAAATCCCGGAGCCAGCCAATTTGACATGGATTTTTTTTTTTTTTTAATGTGAATGTGCAATTGTCAAGCTATCACAAATCTGTAGTTCTACTGATGCTGGACGATTTTAATCTAATTAAAAAAAACTTATTTTCTGCATATCATAATTGCCGTTATAATTGATTCAACAAAAGCATTCTGGCACTTTGTTATATCAGTTTACCTGATTTTTTTTTTTTTTTTTTTTTTCACAAAATCTTACTCACAAATTATGTTCTCAGTATTATCTATATTTGATAAATACTTTTAGTTAAATTTACTTCTACAAATTTATAGAAAATAAAAATAAAATTTGTGGATAGTCCCATTTTCCAGTCACATCTCTATATTATTCTTTTTCTGGTTCTAAATTTATTGTATATGCAATTAACATAGAAAATTAAAAGTAAGTTCTGTTCTCAAAATGCTGTATATTTCAATTAATCTAATTATGTGTTGAGCCTGTTTCTTATTGGTTTAGGCTCCACTATTCAAGATATTGGTGCTGGTTATTTTAGCATTATACACTTCTTAAAGTTGATGTGTATCATCAAAATATATAGGCTACTAAGCTTTTAATATAATTATTCACCAATAGGAATCTAATTATTACTATAAGTATTAAGGTTACCGACTCCTGTTACTACTTCTTACTCCCTAGTAACTGCTGTTAATCACTACAACAAGTTATATGGAGTTGGGTTATAACAAAGAATTCCACAATCTACTTACCGGTACCCAATTACAATAAATTTTTATATTATATCCGCCAACCCAAACACATCTATGTAGCAATTGTCATTCACCTGTTATACCAAACTACGAATACCCACAAACCATATAGTTCAGTCAACTGGTCAAACCAAAATATTTACTACAGTTCATCCACAACAGCACAACCAGTTCATTACTTTGTTATAGTGATTACTACACATTCTACATACTCTTCAACTTCTATAAACAAATAAACTTCTGTGGCAAGATTGCCATAAAGTTCCATCTTTAACCATCCACTCTTTACCAATACATAATTACTATTCTTCCTTAAGTTATCCTATCCATGGCATGATATAATTTTTGGGTGGTGGAGCTATTGCATTACAAAACTGTTCAACTTGGATTTTTCATTTCCTACATAGAAAGATGTTACTGAAAGTGTTTTCTGTTGTCGTGCTGCATCTCTATTTTGTTCTCTACTTTTTGTGTGGTAGACCTCCCCAAGTACTCGTGTGTTCAAATGATTGATAAATATAAATATATTTATATATTAGCAATGCTGTGCAATTCAAAATTATTTCACAGGAAATAAACTATTGAACATTAATGAAATTCTATAGAGTGTTCAAAAAAATTTGTTCCAAAATTTTGACCATGTGCAAGGTGGTTGAACCGCTAATTTATGTGTCTTGTGGTTCTGTTTTGTATAATCTGTGCTTAACTTTGTTCACTGTCTCTCACTCCAGTTTCTGGTTGTTTCTACTCTGGTATTTTGCATAATTATGTTGGCTATTTGTAACTTTTGTACTGGTTACGTGATTTTTCTTAGATCCTCGTGCTGCCTTGCATCTATGTTTGCCATTTTGTTCTGGACTCCGATACCTTTTTTTTTTTTTCTTACGAGACCTTCAGTTTCTTGGCATGTAGGAAAATTTTAAATGTAAGAATGTAAGTTGCTGTGGCTCATCATCATGTAACTTCAATCAATTGGAGTATGACTGGCTCTAGTTTATTTCTTTAGTTAATATTTTCTTTATATCCTTTATTTTCCTTGGTTATTAAGTGACAGAATGGTACTTTATAAGATTGTGTGGGGGACGGGAAAAGTCTGTCTGTCCATCTGTGTGTCTGTACGTGTGATAACTCAAATACGCTTTATCGGATTTTCATGAAACTTGGTATACACATTTATAACGTCCATGGGAAGAAGCCTATTGATATTGGACCAAATCGGTTGACCAGTACCAGAGTAAAGCCCAATTTAGTGCCTTAGAAAGAATTTATCAAATGCAAATCAGTTATCATGACAACATATTGTTTTAGTGTGTTCATATATGGCTTTGGAAGTTGCAATACAATTAGTTATGACCAGGGTTAGGATTTTTAGGTGCAAATTTTATATGAAAAAAGGAAGGGAAAAGGTGCTAAAATAAGGTAAAAAAGGCGACAAAAAGGTGCTATTTTACTCAAGTAATTCAAAAAAATCTATCTTCTATTAACAGTTATTGAGTTGCGAAAAAACACATCAAATCATCACTCACCAAAAACAGTAAAATACAGGAAGCTGTTGTACTTCAAGATATTGAGCATCTCTACATTTTTAAAAATAAGCCTGTTTCTATTAGGACATAGAATGTCTTTGTACATGCTAAAGCTTCTTTCGACATCCACAGAAACCAGTGGGGCAAACTTTGTATTCACTCGGAATGGCAACTCTACACATGTGGCAAATTCCTCAACATCCGGATTTTTCTGAAGACTAGACTCAAGTTTGTCTTTAGCAAAGCCCTCTAACTGGTCCCTCACTGAAGTGAAAATATCCCATTGTTTTTCCTTTTCGAGAACTTGTTCTTCCAATTGTTTGATAGCTGCAGTCAAGTACTTGTAACCATGGACACAAAATAGTTCTGTCTCCAAATTCTGTATTTTTTCCGGTAGCAGAAGTTGTTGGGCCTTGGAAATCGCACCTGCGTCTGCTGGATCCAACGAAAGCACAAAATCCTTAATCTTGTCAAAATTCTCACACAACATAACAGCACACTGAATCCATGATCCCCAGCGAGTAATGACCGGGAATTTTGGAAGGGGAGGCCAGTGATTTCCTTGTAGGCAACAACACGACTCAGAGCTTTCTGTAGAATCTTCTTCAGGGCAGAGATGTATTCATTTGCAATGTCGTATTCATTCCTTATGGATTCACAAACCCTGTGAAGGGCATGCACTAGGCATGTCACATGCTTTAACTTAGGGAACAAAGGTTTCAATTGGTTAATTGCTGAAACCATGTATGGAGCCTGGTCTGTAACCACCAGAAGAAGTTTTTCAAATGCGATACCACTTGGCCACAGGTTTTGACAGAAGTCCATGATTGATTGCATTACTGTACTGGCGTTGGCTTTCTCCAGTTCGTACATTTTAAACAACATGGGCTTAACGTTCTCCCCTGATAGGGGAAAAACTAAAATGTTCAAAACTTATCGTTCCATTGAGTCTGTAGTTTCATCCAATATGATTCCCACATCACAATCAGTCACTTTCTCCTTGATGGTTTTTATGGTTTCTTGGTAAACAGGCTCCATGTAGTTTCTTCTTATAGTACTCTCATCAGGCACTGACATCTTTGTGTATTTTTCAAGGAATCCTTTGAAAGTTGGATGGTTTACCTTATTGAGTGGAATTCCCGCTTGTGTAAGAGCAGCACATAAATCAATGTTGAATTTCTTCAAATTTTGAGTTTTCGATGAACACTGTTCAATCGCATTCCGTAATAAAGGTTGTCGCGATTTATTTGCTTGAAGTGTCTTGTTCTTTTGATGCTTCGAAGTGGAAATGTGTTTTTTTGATGCGGTCTCGCTGGTGTTTTTCATCTAACAAAATTCCTGAATCGCAAATGCTACACCGTATTACAGTTCCATCTGTTTCTACGGAATCTTGTTTGAATTCCTGAGAGAGAGAAAATAACCGGGCTCTGGACACCTTAGGCATGGCAAAAATACACTCATTTAATCACAGATTTGCACTCACGATCAATAGACTACTGACTGGTGAAGTCAAGAAGATGGAAGTGAGAGAAAGAGGATTTGCGTATACACAATATTTTTTTTATAATAAATTATAATTTGGTGGAATGATATACGCATTTCCATTGTAGCAAGCTATTTGTTTCGGCAAAGTGAAAGAGGATTTGCGCGCACACACAATATTATTGTTGATGGAATGAAATATGCATTTCCATTGTAGGGAGCTATTTGTTTCGGCAAAGTGAGAAAAAGAGGGTTTTCACGCACACACGTATCATTTTCTGTTGTTGCAGGTGTGCTTTCAGTCCCACTTTTACTGGAAGTAAAATGGAATGAAACTCACAAGTCATTCATAACGCTTTATAATGATGAAATGCACTCTAGAAGAATATTGATAAGCTACAGTATATGAAAAAGGGGAAGAAAGGGGATTATGGGCACTGTTGAGAAAAAAGGGGTAGAAGGTACCAAAAAAGGGAAAAAAGGTGCTACAAAAATGTCTCCATTCTCGACTATAGATAAAATCTCACACTGTGGTATCTTTCCGAAGAGCTTTAATTTACCCTACGAGAAAAGGTGCGCACCTAAAAATCCTAACCCTAGTTATGACAAATAACATTATTCCTTCACATAAGCTTATCAAACTAGACTGTTAAACTGAGCATGGTGCCCGAGATGGTAATGTCTTGGACTCGCATTTTGGAGGTCCCTGGTTCAAATCCCGTAGCCGGCCAATTTTATGTGAGTGTGCGATTGTCAAGATATCACATATCTGTATAGTTCTGCTGATGCTGGAAAATGTTAATCTGATTTAAGAGAAAAAAACTAGACCTTTGTTCTTCCATAAGTCCTGCTTAATGAATCAATCTGGAGCTTAACTCTGAAATTGATTTTAAAAAATACTTAATTTTCTGCATATCATAATTGCAATTATTACTGATTAAACAAAAACATCAGTTACATCAGTTTACCTGATTTTATTTATTTATTTATTTTCTGCTTTGCCCTTCAGGCTAATTATAGTTTGATATTATGGCCTTCTGCCTATTGGATTAATTTCATTTTCTCTTCTGTTTTCATTCCTTGTTTAACGTGATTCATTTGATGTTTTCCGATATTATTCTGTTTTCCTGTTCTATAAAGCTGGAATGTGAGAGGTGAACATCCTAATTCAAAATATGAGTTTTCTCCTACAACCTAAATTAAATATGATGTTTCTCATTGGAGAGTACTTTGCATCTTCAACAAAAAATAGCCTGGCTTATTATGATTATTTTAATATGTTGGCCCTAGTTCTTGTTAAAAGTTTTACTATTTATTAATAAAATTCTACACTTGTTATAATTCCTCATTATTATTTGTTGGTATAGTGGGTTTTTTACTATATTCTCCTTCATAGACCCTGAATTCCATGAAAAATATTATGGGGGAAAAATAATCCAGTACACCTTAAAGAGAATAACAGAACTTACTTTCCAAATCGCCCTCGTAGAATATAAATCATATTTATTATTTTAATTGCATTCTTTAGGACAGAGTAAACTTAAAAGAACCCCAAGGCAAATTAGGTTCTTTCTAAAGGAAATACAAGAATTTTAGTATTGTATCTCTGGCTTCAAAAATGGGATTCTGGTAATAACAATTTATAACCTTAGTATTTTTATTCAACTGTAAATTGTAGTATATTATTTATTGTATTGAATTAATTTATTTTTCTTACAGGGCTGTTAATTTGTGTCCGTGCCATCATCCAGTATTTGAACATCAAACGAGGCTGGCGTCTACTATCAGGAAGTGCTCAGGAACGGCTTCTTTTCTTCTATTGAAGCTCAATTTTAATCACCACACGTTTCTACAATAATCCCATCTTAAATAAGAAAAAATCAGATTTTTTCCCCCTTCTTTTATATACTTCAAGAGTAATTAATACTCCCCACTGTATCCAATCTATTTTTTGTGCATGCTGTTGTTACAGTCAGTATCTTTGTATATGAAACAAAAATTGATTTAAATACGAGTTTTAACTACTAAGGAAGCTTAATTATAAGAGTTTTGGATGTCATGCAAGTTTGAAGCACTGTGTGTTCATTAGTGTTTCCTAGAAACCAATTTTAAATTATGCTTTACCAATATTGCATGATAGGAAAAGAGTTATATGAATACATCCAGACCATATGTATTTATATTTAAAAAAAAAAAAAAGTGGTGCTTGTTATAGCCCCAACGCATACACCAACTTAGTTAAATTTGTATACCAAGATGTACACAATATGTTAAGTTGTCCGCTTCTGTTGTGCTCTTCATATTTGCTTTTGTTAACATACAAATGATGCAAGCAGAGTTTAATGAATGGGTTAAATTGTGTAAATAAATCACATCACTGGAATTATGCTTTATATTTTTATCCCCTTAATATCGTGTTGTATGAATTAACACCATTTTTAATAAGTTTTAAGATGTTTTTATCCAGTACATTTTTGTTTGTCAGAGGATTTAATTTTACAATATTATTATTTCCTAGACTACTTTTTTATTTTCTCCTCTTATTCTCTTTGTCACAGATAATTGTAGGTACCAAATTTCCAATTCTTTTAACATCGGTGTCATAAGTATTAGTGTATGTTGAGAGTTTTTAAAAGATTCCTTTAATAAATTGACTGATTGTGGACACTTTATCAATCAAAAATGTTAAGGTATGAGATCTTTTGGGTGATTATTGAAATGTTTGCAGGGATTTGTTTAAACGTTTTAAAATGCCACTGTTTCAAACACCTCCATTTAAGATGACTACGAAGTATTGGTAGGATATAACTAAACTGTACTCTGTCATTTTTGTTTCGCCTTTCTTTCTTGGTCCACTTTTTTTTATTATTATTATTATTATTATTTTATTTTTTTAATTCCAAATTGCTGCAAATTCAAAAGATATATAAAAATACTTTTTGGGGGCAGCTATTAAGAGATGTGGTGATGAGTCGAATGAGGACTGCTAAGTTGTGGGTTTGGGTGTTTTGTCTAATGAGGGTTGCTGTAAGTTGTGGGTTGGAGGATCACACTATTTTCTTGTCCTTACGAGACGTGAATTAAAGATTATTGTTTGTTATGGATTTTTCAAGACAATATAAGACTGCATTAATGTTGCACACTGAATTTCTTTGTTCTTACCTTTCGTGTGGTTGTTCATGTTATAGTTTAAAATATTGTAGTTTCAGTACAGAACTGAACAGTTTACAAATTTAAAGTCGTAATATTTTTTAACAGTGAACTAAAAATATAAACTTTCATCAAGATATGAATGTTTAAGGAATTACTAGTGATCTACAGGATTATGAAACTAAGAGTGTGTGTTCAGGTCTTTATTTGATCCAGTCTCTTAGTTACTAACTAGATTGCAGTACAACCATATTAGAAATTGACCTTATTGAGACAACTTGAATACTGTCTAAAATTAATAGAAAATTCAGTATTGTGAAATAGAAGAATGTTTTTAATTCATGAGATGTGTACTGTAGTTATGGTCAGACTAACCTCGCATCCTTCAAAGCATATTCATTGGGGATAGTTTTCATATCAAGCACATATTCTAAATATTACTCATTTCCCCAAATTCTTCACCTTCTAGATAATCATTGCCTCTTACACGGTAGGTAATATTTGCTCCTAAATGGACATATGCAGCACAGTGAGCATTGAACACCTGCTTAGATGTTTTAGATGAAGAGTATTTACCAACAACATTCTAAAGAGTTGGAGCATTTATTAAGAAATATCACAAGATGTGGTATGATAAGTGGTAGTAGAAGATTCTAGTTGATTTATATTTTATAAGTTGTCAGGATGAAAACTGTGTTTTGTTACTATTAAGAAACGAAGTCTGCTATTATATTAAAATTATGAAATAAGATCTGAAAAATTTGATTAGACAGCAGGATTCTTTTAAAAGGTACGCTCTTTGTTTTTGTCTGATAATGAAATAGCACAGTTTGTTCTTAATGGTAACATATTTATTTTCTCACATCTAAACTAATTATTTATCTATTTAGACCTACTGAAACAAATGACATTATCTGAAAATCTATGAACTGCGGAAATTCTGACATTTAAAAGATAACTATTAAGTAATGTAAGTATTAATTTTAAGGACCAGGATAATTTACGAACAGAAAATAATCTATAGTAATCTGAATGATAATTTCTAAGACAAAAATGTGATTATTTCATTTGATATAATAAAGAATGTATTATTTATTGAAAACTCATTTTTTATTAGCTTGACTGCCAAATCTGTGAATAGTATGGAGGTTTCGTGCAATTGGCTTTACATTTTATGCAATATATATTGTGACTGAATTCTCATATTCTGAATGGTTGTAAATAGTCTTAAAATTTTTTTAGCTAGAGACATAATTGTGTTAATAAATATGAAATGTTTAGACATTACTATTTGCATGCTTACATATGTAAATATAGAACATTATGAGTACAAATTAAATTGAACTCATAACATCTGGTAGTCTTATTTTTGAACTAACATTTATAACACTGTTTAAAAGGTACAGTTTGATCCTTTCCTATAGCACTTACTTTGGGCCAGCACAGTTTGTTTCTTGATATGAGATCTACTTTTTGTTTTAAGACCAGCTTTGTGATCTACCACAGCACTATAGCTCTTACTCAATAATACATTCATGAAGAATGAATTCATACAAAAATAAAAATTTAGGTCCATTCAAAATGTGTCTGACCATATTTTTTCTCCAAACAAATGAAGCATGGGAGTTGTGATTTAGTGGAAAGTCACGAGGAAGATTCTTGCAACTGTTTGAACATTTTCCTTCCTGTAGAGAGCGTCAGATGCCAGCCTTGGAGTGCATTGTAAAGATATCGTAAGGTCCCATTGGGTTTTCATTTTCTTGAAAAACGAAATACTTTAATTGTGGTTTGATATTCAATTTTTACAAATGGTTTGCAATACTTGAGCAAAATCTATTCAAAAGATTCATGTGGCTTTTCTAGATGATGCCATAGAAATTACACAGATTGAAGAATGGTACTACTGCTTCAGAGATAGCCATATGTCAATGAAGAGCAAAACACATTCCTGCAGGTATCCAACCAACCAAGTTCCAGACTTGACACATGTAGGTATGTGTATATGAGTATCATGTATTGTAATGAATCAAGAGGAGGCCCAGCCTCCATTAAGACAGATTAACATTATTGCGTAGTTAGTAGTCAGTTGTGCCGACCCCTATGGGGATGTGGAAGGTTACCACTCTCAGAAGAGCTAACCTAACTTTAATACGGACCCGCCGAAAGGTTAATAAGATTTCCCGGGGAAAGGGCACTTAAAATATTAAATAAATAATAAATGACAAATCTGGCACATGTGAAAAAGAAATAACAAATAGAATTAACCTTGCAGGCAATTAAATCATTAAATGGATTTTTTTGGAACAGAAATTTGACAAGAAACACAAAATTGAATATAATTAGGACAGTAGTAGAAAGCATTTTAACTTACGGGGGAGAAAGTTGGACTATAAATGAAAAGATGCGCAGAAAGATATTGGCGACTGAAATGGATAGCTTAAGAAGGAGTATGAGAATATCAAGAATTCAACATATTAGAAATGATTATATAAGAATGGAAATGGATGCAGAAGAGACGGTCATTGATCGACTAGAAGCAAGAACTATAAAATGGTATGGGCACATAAAGAGAATGGAGGAAAGATGGCCAAGTAATGTTATTAATTGGACAACTCCTGGAAGAAGAAAGAGGGGAAGGGCACGTCTTGCCTGGATAGATGGAGTTGATAAAGCCATGCAGAGGAGAGGTTTGGAGGAAGGACAGAACTTTTTTGGAGAAATGCAATAGGAACAAAAGACAACCACTGAAAAGTGGAAAGCCTGTAAAAGTAAGTAAAAGTATATTGAGTCAAAAGTATTTCATTAAATTAAAATTTATAATTAATATTTGATTATTGACTAGATACCGCTTTATTTAAAATAATATTTACAACTTTAAAATTCATTAGTACTGAAATTAGATTAGACACAGAAATTAAGAGGCAAGCCTAAAGACTGTCCACGGACTGCTGCTCGGCCCATGAAACAGGAATCCTGCGATGGCATCATGTAGCTAGCGTCCACAGAAAGTTAAGTGCGGTAGAACAAATTAATAATTAAAACATGTTTGAAGCTATACTTAAATAAAAGAAAGAAATTTGATGTGCAGAAATGTTGGAGAAATGAAAGAAATAAATCACAATAAATATAGACTAAATCACGCTATGTAGAAAAGGAGGAGAGGGCAAATTACATGACTACAAGTTTCCTAAAAGACAAATTAAAAGTAAAACTAACCCCAAATTATAGGAAATACTACCTGCAGTGGAATGGTTTCAAGATGGCGGACGAAGTGGATGAGTGTGTTGAAGGTGCTCTCAAAACTCTCATGGATGTGACGGAGGTAAGCAAGAATTTGCGACATGCCGTAAAGCAGGACATTCTTAAAGCGGTAAGTGACATACGAAAGTGCTTTGCAAAACTCAAAACCAAAGTGAATAAGAAAGAAAATGAAATGAAAGTTTTGCGTGAAGAAACAAAGACAAGGGAACAGCTACAAGGTCGAGCTTGGAACGGAGCTACGAGGGAGACGCTCTTCGCGACATCTCTCGGAGGCCCGGGAACTACAAGATCTCAGTTACGGGGCGGATTGCAGGTGGAGCTGCCAGCAGGAGAGAAGAGATACTACTCAGAGGTGGTAAATGGATATCCGCAGGGAAGCCAATCTAAAACTCACAAAGCATTTGTTAAGAGCAAGAATAAACAGAGTGTTGAGTACATGCGCACACTAGTTAAGACGAAACTAAATCCGGTAGAGTTAAAGGTGGGAATTAGTTCACTTAAGAATGGTCAGCTAATGATAGAAGCTGGAAATAAAACTGAGGTAGACACTATTTGTCATAAGATTAATGAAAAATGCGGAGATGAACTTGAAGCAGTCGTTGAGAAGAAAATAAATCCTAGAATTATTATTTTCAATATACCTGAAGAAATTACAACAGAAAATGCGCTAGAGGCTATCACGGCACAGAATGATGAACTATAGAATTTTCATGACAACATACAACCGAAATTTGAATTTCAAGATAAGAAGAAAAATAGAAATATGATTATTGAAATAAGTGCTGGTGTAAGAAATCAAATATTGGGGAGAAAATTGAAACTGGGATGGAATATGTGTAGTTGGGATGATTACATCAAAGTAACACGCTGCTACAAGTGCTCGAAATACAATCACCGAGCCCAGGAATGTAAAGGAATACAGTCGTGCCCTAATTGCATGGGAAACCAACTGAAGGACTGTCAAGCAAACAAAGCAGATTACAAATGCATTAATTGCATCAATCTTAAAAAGTATAACAAAGAAAGTAATCTGGATGAAAAACACTCTGCTCTTGACCGAAACTGCCCTTGCTATCAAATAGCGTTAAAACGATACCAACAAAGCACTGAGTATTAACATGGATAATCACAGACTGAGATGTTATCAAATTAATTTACAACACTCAAGAGCAGCCACCAACAATCTAGTGCAATTATTAAACGAAAAGGGGATAGATATAACATTCATTCAAGAGCCATACACTATTAATATCAAATTAATTGGAATACCAAAAACATTAAGAACATACGACTGCGGCAATGGAAGGAAGAGAGCTGCCATAGTAATCAGAAACAATAACATCGATGCTATAACAATTAATCAACTATCAAACGAAGACTGTGTGGTAGTAGAAATAAACTTCAAGGGTACAAAATTCTTCTCCGCAAGTATGTACTTTGACGGAAATGCGGAAATAGAAGGAAACATCAGGAAAATGCAGGACATTTTGGAGCACAGCAGAGGAAGCGGTGTCGTTATTTGTGCAGACACGAATGCAAGAAGTAAACTGTGGTACGACACATTAACCAACGAACGTGGGAAAACTCTAGAAGAATTCATTATAACCAGGTCACTACAGATAATAAACGAGGATATGGAGAAACCAACTTTTGAAACTGCACGGGCAAAGAGTTGGATTGATTTCACTATTACTAACAGCCAAATGCTGCGACATGTAACAGAGTGGAATACTGATGAAGAAGAAAGTTGCTCAGACCATAGGCTTATATCATTTAAGATTGGCCAACCGCAAGAAAGCAGGGAAACTAACTTTCAATCGAATAAGGGAGCAGAAAAACCAGAAAATTATAAGAAAATCGATGCCATGGTGGACAACAGAATTGACACTACTGCGGAAAAAAGTCAACGCGCTTAGAAGACGCTTCCAGAGAACCAAAAATAATGAACAACTAAGACAGGAAAGAAAAAACAAGTATCACGAAATTAATACACAATACAGCGCTATGATATACAGGGAGAAAACAAAATCCTGGAAAGAGTTCTGTAGCGTAACGGAAGGCACAAATCCATGGAATGTTGTTTATAAAATTGCAGCAGGAAAACTGAGAGGTGGGACCTCACTCACAACGCTCAAGAAGAGTGATGGCATGTACACAATCGATACTGCAACTAATTGTTGCATTTGTCCATATGTATATATTAAAACTTTAAAAAGCATTATGCTTAAACCACAGTTTTAAAATGCTATCAGTTTTGTTAAGATCCTAAAAAAACTAAAATATTTACATATTATTCAAAAGTTCATATATTATTATATCCAGTAGTCAAATTATTTTATCTCTATCTCCATATATTCATAACTGGTTACTATTTTCAAGTATGTTATTATAATAGGATTGTGAGTCCGTGGGGAGAATTTAATGTTGTACTGGCACGTTGTCATGGTAGCTCAGTTGGTTAGAGCATTGAGAGCCGAAGATCCTGGTTCAAATCCTGGCTATGGCATTGAATTTTTTATTCTGACTTCACCTTTCTATGTTATTATAAAATATCCATATATATATATATATATATATATATATCACTGCACACTATTTATATCTTGAAGATATGATGTTATAATAACCATATATGCATCAATGAACACTGTATCCTGAATTAGTTGTAATTAATATTTACGTCACTGTTGACTCTTTCTAACAATATTCCTTTAGATGCCGTGTATCTGATAAAAGAATTTGACTACTGGATATAATAATATATGAACTTTTGAACAATATGTAAATATTTTAGTTTTTAGGATCTTAACAAAACTAATAGCATTTTAAAACTGTGGTTTAAGCATATTGCTTTTTAAAGTTTTAATATATACATATGGACAAATGCGACAATTAGTTGCTAATTTTTAACTATTGTCAGTATGACATGTATGTGCTTGTAGATGAGTTTCTAAGAGTTTGTAAAATATAGCTAATAATAAATAACAATAATATTAGACACCGTGTATCCAGATGACACTATCTGCAATTTAGATGTATTGTGATTATAAGGTGGAACATTTAAGACACTTACATTAAGTTACCACAAACAGAAATGAAGTTTATCAATTGTAACTACCTAGTAAGAATATCAGTCTGATCTTTTTTTCACTATTAATTGAGAAGTCTACATTAAAGTCCTCACACAGTACGATACTTAAGTTATTACTATACAGAGGCATAACGAGGAAAATTGTACAATTTTTTAAAGTCTGCTTATAAATTACTTAATATGAGTATAAAGCGTGGGAAGCTTAAAACTAGTTATTGTGCATCTTAATTTTTAAAATTTTCCGGGAGAGGACCACCGAACCCCCCTCTCCCTGGGGTTCCAGATGTTATAACCCCCCCCCCCATATGGTCGGCCTGGTTACGCCTATGTTACTATACAGAGAATTAAGAACCCAGGGGCTTATCCAAGATTTTATTTGGGGATAAATGATAAACCTGACACTATATTATCACTAGGGCTCAGAAGTTGATGCCCTAAAATGCCTGAAAAACTACCTTGAATTTATTAAAATATGACATGAAGAATTGAAAAACAACTTAATATTTCTACATATTTTAAAAAAGGAAATATACAGTGGTATAATCATAAATAATAATAAACAAAGGAGAAGATTTAAGTATTTTATATTACTACTTTAATATTATGTTTTCTATTATTCTTATGTTTACTATATTAACAAATGCCTTGTAGCTAAAGAATTAAGAGATCGTTTTGTCTGTAATGTTGGAAAAATTCATTCTGAGGACAAAATAGGAAAAATGCAAGGGAAGGAAGAAAAATTCTTAAAAATTGACTAGCAAAGAATAAAATGCCGAAAATGCAAAATAAAAGTAAGCTATTTTTGTTCATTTTGAGGCGAGACCAATTTATCCTGTATTGTCTGTGATGTCTCAGAAAATATGATGACATTTCATTAAATTCCAAGCCCTAATTATCACACAAAATTACCCTATATTGAATCTTCACACGTTAGAATAAAGTAACTATACAATGATACTCAAACAAAGCAAGCAGGATTGTTTGCTGATGTGTGCGTTGTAATCACACCTTAATCTAAAATAAAGGCATTAAAAGTTGAGTTAGGTTTACTTGCTTTTCCACTATAGGAAAATTTATCATGCACCATTTCAAACACTGCTACCCGAGATGCAGTATTGCCAGCTTCATCAGCTGTTAGCGTTAGTAGCTAAGCGAGCTAACTATATGTCAGTGGCGGCTCGTGGCCAGAAAATTAGGTGAAGAGAAAAAAAAATGCCACATGCCACATGTTAATAACGGAATTCATCCAATAGCGGCTCATGGCTCAAAACAAGGGTGTGCTGCAAATACCATTTCATACAGTAAACTTAAAATATTTTTAAAAATTATTAGAAGGCCTATCTAAACTGCTCATCTCTTAATCCATCTCTGGGAACTCTCACGTGATTTTCTCTACCCTAATTATTTTTTTGCTAATTTCTCTCGTCTCGTCGAACGTTGTGTGAGTTGTGTGACGAGAAAAAATAGCACAAAAAATTATAATAATAACAATAATAATAATGATAATAATAGTAATAATAACAATAATAATAATAATAATAATTAGGGTAGGGAATATCGCGTGAGAGTTCCCCGGAAATGGAATAAGAGACGAGAAAATAGTATTTTTAATTATCGAGGTAGAGGAAGTTGCTTAGTGTTCCTAGTGGGACAGAATACTTAATCGGGTTGTGGAATCCGAGTTTTTCTGAATTTAACACATTCGAATTTGGCAGCGTCAGACCATCAGACGGTGGAAGATCTATCGTGCCCACCTCTTTCTCCGAGCTGACAGTGTGAGGTGCTGGTGAAGAAAATGCCTGAACAAGAGTGACGGCTTCGTGGGTAGTCTGTTCTCGTCACCTAGCAGACGTGGGATAAGCGAGAAAACTGCTGCTTGCCATCTCATTTTGAGTTTAACAGACTACCCATGCAACGGAGGGAATAGTATCCAGTTCACCTTCACACGGCCGACTTGAAGCACGCTGCGCTCTCAGGATCTCAGTGTCTCCTAGTTTTGACACCAGGTGGTGGCGTGGCGGGCAATTCAAAAATACAGATACATTTATAGTAAAAACCAACATTCGTGATATGGAAAATAAACTTTAAAAATACGTATTGTAAAGGAAAAATACTGGGGAAGTGCTACTTCACCTACTTCCCCTGAATAGCCGCCACTGCTATGTGTTCGTGCCAGCTTGAGCTGCTTATGTAAAAATGTTACGTTAGGCTGAATTTTCTACATACTGGCAAAGTAGTGTTAGCATTTCTATTTCATGATTCTCCTTTCACATTTCATGAGTCAAGATGTGCAATTTAACTGCCTACTATCTGAGAAATCAAAGTGCCCTTATGTCCAATATATTAACATTACTTAACGTTTCGGCAGGGGGGCTGCAGCCCCTCACCCCCTCTGAATATGCCCCTGTAAGAACCCTTTCTAACTGATCTATAAAATAATTGAAACTACCTGATGGTGCTCTGTAAATGGTTAATATTACAAATATATCATTGTCAGTCTCCACTCTGGCTGAGTAACATTCAAAATTCTGTTCCTTAAGAAGGAACTGGTGTCTATGTCACTAAAATTTAAACCTCTTTTGATAAATATACTCACACCTCCGCATTTTATGGAACTTCTACAAAAGTTTGAACACAATGCAAAATTATCAATTTTTAATTGTTCAAGCTGCACAGTGGTGTTCCGTTAAACAAATAACTTGAATTTCCTGCTTATTAGAATTAATTGCATCAATTTTATTTTCAAGTCCCTTATATTTTGATGAAATAATACAAATGATGTATTAGTTCTAGCTGAAGGCCTGGATGTATTAATACTGTTTACTTGAGGTTTCCATATAAGTTGTTTGTTTCTTTGATTTAGATTCCCCCTAAAAAACGAGACGAGCCACCAACTATGACAGGAATAGGCCTGTTACAATTAGATAAATTAAACCTCAATTCCTCAGCAACCAGTTTTGCCAACGTCTTTTTCCCTTGAGAGTTGAGATGGAGTCCACGTATAGTATATTCTTCCCTTCTTATCATTTATCATTTATCAACTTATCATTTAAGTTACAGCATTTAGCATGTACCTGTGGAACAATTCAACAAAATCTACATTAGTGTGCATGCTATTTTCAGAAAGTGATATTGAATTTCATTTGGGTTTCAGCCCCGAAAGGGTTGTATGGTAACATGAGAGTGAGAAATAAAATATTCCATAAAGGCAATACAATTTTATGTTACCAGACATGGTGTGTAGAAGCAATATGGTGCAAAATACTGCATCCATTATGAGCCATAAAAAGCTATATAAAGCGTTTTCTGAGGGAATAGTTTGTATGTGATAAGTAGGGCCCGGATTTTTAAGCTTTTATAAAGGGTGTTTTAGCCTTTTATTTTCGTAAAATAGCCCTCTTTAGGCTTTTAAACAAACGATTTTACCCATCTTAAAAAAAACATGATAATGAACACTAATATTAACACCAAAAATTCTTTTATAATTTTGACACAATTATTCTAGCTTTTTTTTTTTTTTTAAATAAACAAGTAACTATTCCTTATAACAGCACCCGAAAAATACCATAAACAATTGAGATATTTACCCTTTAATGATACAATTATTCAACACACCACTCAAACCCTAGTAGCACACTTCGTTGGCCCAATGGAGGGATTTGGTTGGCATGGTAGGGATATGTTGGGAAAAGGTTCGTTGTAATTTCCTCCTTTGGGCCCATTAATTTTTTGGTTGGCGTTACCTTCCGCCCTACCGTTGGGCTTATGATTGTTGGGCCAACGTTGGAATATGATCGCATTTATCTTCTCACCAGTCTTCGGCAATTTCCAGGCGTGTTCGTAGGTCTCGGCACAGGCCGTAACGGTCAACGGTCATTCCTCATTCGCCATCTTGATATGTACAGAAGTTAACTGTTTTGATTCTCATTCATATTTCATACATAATATTAGGTAAGCCCTTTGATTGTTCTCTGAATATATAACGTTATCATTTTTACACAATACTGTATTATGAGTGTTGCATGAAATACAGCCTCTAAAAATAAATAGGCCTATCATTTATAGGCTATTCGAAATTTACATTATAATTGAAGAGGTACCTTTATTTGTTTCAGATGATTTACTGAAATCAAGGCAGAAGGAAATCAAAGCAGAGGAGGAGCATAAGCAACGAAATTCCAACTAAATTGGAACAGTTCGCAAGATCAATTGGAATTTTCAAGATTTCAAACCTGCATATATGGAGCATGCAGTTATGTGTCAGGATCAAGTATTTCGATTTATTATACCGTGCATGTTACCGTAGGCCTTAGTATTTCATGTAAACGCATGTTATATAAATTTATGTAAGTCTTTCCACGTTATGCCCTCATTATATAGTCTAAGAAATCCAGGGAATGTTGCCAGTAAGTTGAGCCAACATTGAGGTTAGGGAAACATTTTACAGTACAAATAATGGGAAGGAATCGATTTATAGCGCACAATATCTAGGCTATAATAAACACATCTTGCATTTCATAGTAACCTAATCTATTTCTTTGCACTAGTAAATAATTTTCAATCTCGTAATATGTAACTTTCAGTCGGTAGTCGAAGATGAATTTCTTGACTGCTGACTGCAACTGTACTTTGTGAATGGCGTACAGTACTCACCACACTTTACTTTGACTATCAACTACAGACTGCCAACTGCACATTGTGGATAGAGCTGTAAGCCTACGTTAGTTATATAATCAACTCAACCTCTATAATTTAAAAACATAGTTCATGACAGGGTTAAAAAATGCATTTACATTATGTTTGAATAACAGTCTAAATCTGATTAGCTTAACTTGATTGCTAGAATCCTTTTCCATCAAATTGTTTCATCTATCCCTAATGGCCTATATGTGCACTTAATAGAGTAGGTAATTTAAAACATCTTTACCAAATCATGTAAAATCTCTTCAGATTTCTTCTATCTGTTCTATTCTTAATTTAGGCCTACATTCAGTCACAATTTTGGTTATAACCCCAATAGGCTACAGTTTGTAGAATCAAATTTAAAATTAAGTCTAAAATGTTGTGTGTAGGCCTAATCAATTTCGCTAATGATCCTAACACCAGTCTTTGTAAAAGTAAAATATTACTAGATTATGGAATAAAATGGGAATAATGGAACTTTGCGCCCCACGAGTTCCCCTTTCCACTCGCCTGGCTGCTTCCCGCTTGCCGCCTGCCCTGCTTCCCCGCAGGTCATGCCATCATGCCTGTAGCCGCTGCTCAACGCCGGTAATGCGTAATTGCGATTGGCATGTCACCTAATATTTCACAATAAAAATAAAATACTCTTGCACCTGGCATTCAACCCAATTCTGTACTAATTCCATCCTACTATCCCCCACAAATCCTATTTCCCTTAAATCTACATCCACCTACGTCTAAGTCTTCCAAGTGGGTCTCCCACTCAGCATTTTTTAGATGTCTTTCCCCCCCATACGCACAACATGTTTAGCCCATTTCATTCCCTGTGATTTAATTTCCCTTACTATATCTGGTGGCGAGTACAGATTATGAAGCTCGTCGTTATGCAGTTTCCTCCAGTCCCCATTTTCATCTCTCCCATAGGCCCAAATATTTTCCTAAGCAGCCTGTTTTCAAACACACTCAGATTATGTTACAAACTGCATCTTACAATCAAAATTGTAATTGAATGTAAATTAAGAATATAATAAATAGAATTATTATGAATTTTGAAGAGATTTTACACAAATTTTTAAAGCTTTTTTAAGCCTATATTGAAGTCTTTTAAATATTATTTGATAATGAATAAGCTAATCTAAGTGCATAGGAATAGATGGAACAGCATTTTAGAAATAAAGCTCTTACAGGTTAAGCTAATCAGATTAGACTGTTTTTCAAACATAATGTAAATACGCCTTTTAACCCTGTTATGAACTATGTTTTTAAATTATACAGGCAAATAGAATGGAAGTTACTTGATAGAGTTGATTATATTTCTAACGTATAGGCCTAATAATGGTGATGCTATAACTGGTCACAAGACAGCTGGATAACAAATTAAGTAATCACAGTAGGCTAAAAGATTGCACATTGTTACTTATATGAGAATATAAAGATTAACACCATATAATATTGTAAACGTTAATGGTAACATTCTTGGATTTCCTAGACTATATTGAGGGCATAAGGTGGAAAGATCAACTTACATAAATCAACTATTCTCACATTACATAAAAATGAAGTTTATTAATATATGTTATGTAGTTCATAATATATATATCTGACATATCCATAACTTGTAAAGCAGCAATAACAATAAACTATTCATTATTCATTTCTCTGAATTTTATTTAGCCTATAGCCAAGATTCTTTCCTTATGTTATACCATGTATCACCATTTTTCTGAGATATAGAATTCTGGACCAGGGTGCACATAGCCTCATGAAGACGAGGAGCCACTTGATAAAGAAATAGCGGCTTCAGTCATGAAGACCACCATCTGCCAATGTAGAAGAATGGAGGAAGAAGATGCAACATGGGTAGTAGGCCTTGTCCCCTCATGGGATGAAGTTCTCGACCATTAGTATTACAGTGCTTTCACTGTATGACTTGGCCGGCAATCGCACGGGCCGACTATCCGTGACTCATGCATCAAGCGCCCAAGTGATGCCTCGTCTCACCGCTGAAGTCTAGCATGTGATCTGATTGCGTTCACACGTGAATAATTATTACAGCAGTGTTTGTGTTTTTTTATGGTTAAAGTAGTTTTTAGTTTTGCTTGAAGTGTTTTAAAAATGCCACAACATAATTATACATTAGAACTACTGCGTGTGAATAGCAATTTCCTCAAAAGGTGCCGTAGATGTAATGATGCAGAAGGACGGCATTTCCAACATCTCCTGTGATAAGGCAAGTTTGTATTTTTATTTTATATTTTCATATTTTATTGTGATTACAATTACGGAAATATATACGATTCGCCGGGAGTACCGTGATATGTCATGCGCCTGGCCCCGCATGCGGTTTATCTGTGACGGTGGAGCGGCCCGTGCGATTGCCGGCCAAGTCGTACAGTGTAAGCACTGTATAACCATCAATAAGCCATCCAAATCCAATGATTTCCCTATATTCCTCCATTAGGTTCTGCTTTTTTTCTTGGTTTCATGTTTATTTTATCATAATTAGGTAGTTGATAAAATATTTTCCTCAGCAACTGCAATTTAAGAATTATTAGCAAGTCCATGCAAATCTTTCGCACTTCGCCCCTTTTGATAGGTGCCCAGGAAAACTAGGCATTTAGCTAACTAATAAATTCATTCTTATACATTCACAAAATACAGTATACGGTTGAATTAAGAGCAACATATGAACTGTATACTGTGTTTTGTGAATCTGTATGAGTGAATTTATTAGTTAGCTAAATACTTGGTTTTCTTGGACTATTATCAAAAGGGGTGAAGTGCGAAAGATTTGCATGGATTTATAAGTCATTCTTAAATTGCAGTTGCTGGGGTAAATATTTTATCAACTACCTAATTTTGACAAAATAAACATGAAACCAAGGCAAAAAGCAGAACCCAATGGAGGAATGTAGGGAAATCGTTGGATTTTGGTTGGTTTATGTATGGAATTCGGATGGCAACAGTTGGCATTCTGTTGGCATTACAATGATGGCCCAACAGATCGCCAACGAACATTCCCAACTGTTGGGATTTTGTTGGATATTGGTTGGCTACAGTTGGCAATTGGTTGGGTAAAATGCACTTTGCCAACGGAACCCCAACGGACATTCCTAACCGTTTGCCAACGAAACATGGCGATCATTTCCCAACATTGGCCCAACGATCTGTGCTACTAGGGAATCACTTCGTATCTACAAAAATAAGTAGATTGAATTTGTTCCTTTATACTTCTTTGTCGTTGGTCGCCAAATTGTTATTTTAAAGTTGAAACAACAATATAGATTAACTTAGTTGCAGATTTCAAAGAATTGCAGATGGTTCAAGTTTCATTTCCTGCAACGGCAAGGCGACACATTTTCAAGTTCCAAAGACAAGCGACAAAGCGACATATTGTTAATTTCAGGCCGTTGTACAAATTTATTTTTATTATGTCTTTTCTTAAAATGCACAAATTCACATATCATTTATCTTCCTTTGCATTAATTAGAAAATCTATTTAAAAATTGTATTTTTCTGCAAAAGTTCTCTTTAGCCCCTAGTTTTTCAGCTAAACTCCTCTTTAACCCTTAGTTTTTCAGCAAAAGTCCTCCTTAGCCCCTAGTTTTTCAGCAAAAGTCATTTTTAGCCCCTTTTAGGCCTTTCAGTCCGATTTAGCCCTTTTTAGGTTCTATAAGACTCATATATTCGGAAGCAAGGGGCAAGAAACGGAAAAATATGTTAAAATGTCCTAATTACGATGCTGGGGGGGGAGGGGAATAGGTTAAAACCTTCAAATCCGGGCCCTAGTGATAAGTCGTTCTTCCTCATTTCAAATTCTACACACCTATTTAAGGACCTAGAGTTTGAAAATCGAAAGTCCTTCATAAGTTAATTCGAATGTCAAAATACAAAGCCCGAGCTACGCCGGTCCCTTTAAGCTAGTAATTTATAAACAAGTATTGTACATTATTATTTTCGGAATGAGACTGAGCAACCTAATATAGAAAGAAAATGTGCGATTTTGAAATTATGTATGTGTATCCGTCCGCCACAGTGAAGCTGTATGATCCCGAAAGGTGTATCTTAATAATAAAATGCATTAATGGTAAATCTGGTTTCATTCTCTCCCAAGTCTTTATTACAGTATGGTAGGGTGTATGAACACAGTGCCTTGTTCGATCAACCGCAATGTTTCCGTTTCTAGCCGCACATATCAGGAGATACGGGAGAGGTCTTGCATCACAAAGCAGGGTCTACACCTGCTAGCGGAAAGCCGGAAATGGTGATGGGGTCGGAGGAGTGATTGATTCATCTGATTATGGTTCTGTATTGAATGTAGCTTTTTATTTATTCTTCTATGAGACTTGTGGCCTGGGAATTATAATTGTGTTGATACAGATAGAGAGATACATAAGCAAACGTACTGCAGAATTTTTAATTTCACAATAGATTTTTAGATCCTTGATATATGAACGAAAATGGTGAATAGATGGACACAAATCGTGGTTATGTTTACACCCAATTTGATAAATCGATTATCACATGAAAAATATAGTAATAAAAGTTCTGCATGGATGTTTGACTTAATTTAAGAAGCTGCATTGTGGGCTTTAGCAGGGCAAATAATGGATTTCAGTAGAGTTACACATAAAATTGTGGAAACAATAGTTTCCTACAGATGGGCCTCGCCAAAAGTGATTTTGTAGTTAATTGCCGGTGAGCACTTGCTTTCCCTTCCTAAAAAGTGATTTTTCATTCACACTTTGAATGTACGAAATATATTGTATACTTCGTTTCGTGTTGGATAATCGCCTGAAGTAGTGGATTTTCCATAGCAAAATAAGTTTGACATTTATACATTTTTCAGTGTACAATTAATGTTTATGCACCAGTTATATTAGTGACCATGTGCCAGTCGAAATAAATAAATTTAAAGAACTATGAATAACTTGAAAAACATTTGATTTGTTTTGAATAGTGTATTGAGCTATTCATAAAGTTACCATTGGACTCATCCTATCTATAGAAATGTCACATGTATTGTATTCACGAAAATTACTTGCATTGTTATTAAGAATAATCACAATGCAGAAGGAAATGCCATTTATATAAGTGACAAATTTTAGGTAGGCTAGACAGAACTATAGTAAAATGGATGAATGGACTTTAAACGATTTGCTGGAATGCTCTGTATGCCTAGAACGACTGGATACATCAAGTAAAGTCTTGCCTTGCCAACATACATTCTGTAAGAAATGTTTAGAGGAAATAGTGAGTACACATAAGGAATTGCGATGTCCAGAATGCCGTATTTTAGTGGATGTGAAAATAGAAGACTTACCTCCAAATGTCCTCCTTATGAGGATTCTGGAGGGAATGCGAAATGCAGCTCCAAAGAAGCGTGGTGGTGCACCAAACCGTTTGCAAGGTGGTCATATGCCCCCTTCAGCGACGAGTGCTGTTCAGCCAGTGACTCCTTTGCCGCAGTCTCATCCGATACCACCACATGCAGCCACAGTTGCTTCACCAGAAACAAGAATACACTTTGCACCAAAGCAACATATTGTACAACCTAATCAGCCATATGCAAGAGCCATATATGACTACTTTTCCAATGAACCAGGGTAAGTAGGCTATCTAACTTAAGAACTAAGTATTCTGGGGTCAGGGGTGTTTTGCAGAACTGAAGTTACAGCATTAATTTTTATTTGGTGAGGTCATTTTTTTCATGGATAAGTAATGAGATGGGGTCAGTGTGACCCTGCCTGAATTTTAATGTTAGTTATTGAGCCAATCCATAGTGACGGGTGTGACATTTGGACAGATTTCATTACACTTATTTCTTTCTACCTCTGAACCATATTGCAGGAATGTCATCAAAGTTTTTTGTGTTAACATACCAACCCATTGGAAGTACAAAATATGATCTAATGTTTTTTTCAAGGCTGTATGCTTGAGCTGGAAAATATATTGTGCATGTGACGGGTGTGTGTAATTGGACAAAGGTTTTTTCTTATGTAGGTTTAATTGAAATTTCTGTGAATTGATTAGCTTCACTATATTTGTTTTATTTTTTCATGTAAGAGGACTGATAAACATACTGAAATGCATAATTAGATTTTACAAAAATATTTATATAGGCCTAGTTATTGAAAATTTACTTTATCAGTGTGACGGGTGTGACATGTCAGATGGGACAACATCAACTTATAACCGAGACTTAAACTAAACTAAACTCCGTCCCTGGAGGGACTTGGCCTACCACCCGACTGCTGCATCATCTACCGTAGGCAGATGGTAGGATTGGGGGGCATGTGGTCAGCATGCCGACACCCACGGCCATTAATGGTATTTTTCATGACCGGAGACGCTACTTCTCTATCAAGTAGCTCCTCAATTTGAATCACGAGGCTGAATGTACCCCTACCAGACCTCCCTACCTCAGAAAAATCCGAGGAGGTACCGAGGATCGAACCCAGGCCGATGGATCTGTAATCTGCAACGCTAACCACACTTTGCACCTTCTGCCTCTGTACCATTTTGCATGAATTTCATGAAAATTTTTTGTGATAATATACCAATCCTGGGGAATCCCAGCACATGATCTCAGCATAAAAAAAATTCCCTTGTTAGTCTTTTTTCCACTCTGTCCATATTTTTAACAGTCTTGTGTAAAGTTGTGAAGTGAAATGTTCCTCCGGTACTAGTTAGGCAGTTTTCGTTGTCCTCTACTCTAAAATCCTGGACTATTTGGAAGCCTGAGCTCTTCACAAACTTTTACTGAATTGATGTGGATCTGGTTATTCTTGTCACCAGGACATTTTTGTTGTCTCTCATACAAAAATAATATTGTGTAGCTATATTTAGATTGGGTGATTGTTTTTCTATCTGTTCTCCTTCATTTGTTTCCATGTGGGCCTACTCATTTCATCGGCTGTTAGAGGTCTTGTCTGTCTGAATTTCTTAGCAGTTCTAAGATACACAGTTACCATAACAGAAATCAGGCACAGAATTAATTAGGCTATCACTTCTCACTTTGTTTATTGGGGTAGGCCTACAATGTCATGCTGCTGGTTGAGGCACTGTGCTACAAACCGGAAGGGCACAGGTTCAATTCCTGATGAGCTTTTTGAGATTTTTCAATTGGCCTAATCCTTCTGCTGGCTCTATGGCCCTGAGGTCAACTCATCCTCTAACAGAAATGGGTACCAGAAGCAATTTTGGGGTAAAGGCAGCCAGTGCATAAGACTGACAACCTTACCACCTTCATGTGCTAAAAGTCTAAAAATGTTAAAGGTTGAACGTTTGAACCCTAAAAGCCTTCATGGCCTCTATAGGGGATCACTAGATCTTTACCTCACTTCTTTACCAACATTAAAACATTTGTGACATTTCCACTGGTCACCTATGTCATCCATAGCCAAAGCTGGTAGATCGTAGTTTCTTCGTCTTGTAAAGAAGTTCTGTTCTCTACCACAGAAGTTCAAGAGCCATTTTAAAGATAGTATTAATGCAATCATATGATTTATTCAACATCTGCATGAAATAATCACTATACAAAAGCTGCAAAAGGCATTTTACATAAATGTCACACCCGTCGCACAACATATGTCACACCCGTCACACAACATGTGTCACACCCGTCACATCAAAATTAAGCCAAAATAGTAGGCATTTCAAAATTATATTTTAGGTGTGTCTTCTGTATTGAAATATCTTAACTTTTACCAAGTTTCCATTTTATACAATGATTACTTGGCTTTCTACCCAAACTATTAGGCTACATGTTTTTTGTGACGGGTGTGACAAGGGTACCTTGAAAATTGATTTGATAAATATCTTTACTTAAACTGATCTTAAAAATTTGTTTTATGATGACAAAATCTTCACTTATTTGTGCTTTTGTGGGTGAAATTAAAAATTGCAGCAAATCTACTGATTCCATGAGTATAGGCTAATGCAGTACTAGCCAACATGTTAAATTATAAATTTCAGTCAACGAAAAAAATACACATTTCAGCAGTTGTTGTTATATAGATACCTTTAATGTAATAGAATTGTGAATCTATTTTCAAATTCTACAGTCTTTTACCTTTACTTTGATATATAACATGTCTATGTCTCATAAAAAAAAGATGTAACCACCTTTGTCCATTTTCACATGGATTGGCTCTATTACAACCAAATTATATTTTTAGGCTACTTATAAGTTCCACCTTCCCGTTTCACCCGTTTCCATTAGCTGAAAGAAAAATCTCAATTGGTGTTCACTTGGAAGGTGTTTGTTTATACATACCGTACGGTAGTACTGTTGGAAAAGCTATGGTGTTAATTAGTATGATTTTGGTCTAAAACCAAATATAAGGTGCCAAATAGGCTCCGCCCATTGCGTTGCTATGGCGACAACAGCTGACAGCCAGCGACCACCCGCTCAGATCTTCCGACCGTGCCCGCCTTACTCACTCGACACTCAAGACTACCCCTATTGAAAATACGATTCCCACGATGCGAGAGTGCCCCTTGTACCAAATATTCAAAATACGAGATGCCCCTTGTACCATTTCAACAAATATACAAATAGAACAATATCCTTCTTCTTACTTATCGTGTATTACACGTCTCTGTAGTAAATAGGCTAGGAGAATTCTCGATTTTTATTGCAACGATCACTGATGGCATAGTGGTTAAAGCGATAGACTATAACGCTAACGGTCCCGGGATCAAATCTCCGTAGGTGCGAAAATTATTAGGATAGGAATAGGTCCCAAATAGGTAGGTAGGGTGAAGGAGAGAAGGGAGGTAATAGGGAAAAGAGGAGGAGAAGGGGATAAAAGGGGGAAAAAAAAAAAAAATTTTCTGTGCTTCTAGTATTTCCGCCAGATGTCTCTGCGCCGCTACTAGTTCCACCATTACCTACTAGATGTCTCCCACTGTTTAAAATAGTCCCCGCCCTAAACCACTCCTTCCCGGGCGGGTCCCGGTAGTGAGTATGGGAAGAGCTTATTTGGTTTCTCCCTGATTTTGTTCTTTCGGCATAATCCCAATTACGGGGACCAATTCATGCGATATTCACATTTCCACGGACTGTGTGATGTTTTTTGTTTATGAGCGATACACGGTTACCAACTGTTAGGTTAGGAACGTTTATGTTAGTTAAGGAGCAATGTACTGAATACCTCCGATGTTTTGTTAGGTTAGGAACGTTTATGTTAGTTAAGGACCGATATACCGAATAGCACAACCACTATTTCTTTCGAGCAGCTAGTGGCTTGTACCTTTGTAGGTTTGTCACACTTTTCATCCACAATCATATCTTGTTTAGCGATATGACGTCACACCGCCAACGTCCAATCAGGAGGACGAGGACAGAAAAATGGTGGAGAAGAAGGAAGTTTTCGCTAGATCGTGATATAAAAGAAAGTGTATCAATTAGGGCGGGTGGGTTGGACCAAATCATTCGCCAAGACAACATCTCCTCTCCACACATCTATCTATAACAAAATTTGTGTGATATAAGTGTTTTATGAAGAGAATCTTGGTTCTAAAAAATGGTCCCCGTAGATGGGATTTTACCGTTCTTTCTTATGTCAGAGCGTTTTGAAAGTTTTCTCAGTTTCCCTAGTGCTGCACAGCCCGAGTTTATTCTTCTCCTTAGATATTTCTCCTTTACATGAGGCATCTTTTGTGATCAGTGACCCTAAAAGGAGTCTATACCTTGTCCAACTAAAGAATGAAACGGATGTATACAAAGCGAAATGCATCACTCTACCATCCACGTGGAATTTAACATGGAAAATTCAGACAAAATAGCAAACAGTTAAAACGTGAGTGATCAGTTTAAAATATAGGCCTAAATACCATATTTACTCGAATCTATGCACACCTTTTTTTTCCATCTGTAGTAGCCTAATTCAAAATTGGGTTGTGCATTAGATTCGATGATGCATTATATTCGAGTGCAGTTCAGTTCAGTTCGGTGGTAATTTTGATCACTTACATAACAATAACAATGCATTGCACAATTCTCGACTTTGTTACATTTCTTGTTAGCCTATTACCAGTAAGTTATGCACAAATGCGGACTGAAATTAACATATTATTTTGACACTCAAGCTAAAATGAAACGTGTGGAAAGGTGGCAGGGTTCATTGCCAAAGTAGGCCTATCTATTGTCCCACACCCCCTCCTCTATCCCTCCTAAACCATTACTCCGACTTTATTCATTAGCATTCACAAATCCATTGTAAAATAAAAAAAAGGAAATTATACCAAATAAAGTATCCTACTATTGATGCATATTACATTTGCAACAAACTCTTTTTTGATGATTCAAAGTTTAAAAATTGGGATGTGAATTAGATTCGATTGCACATTAGACTTGAGTAAATACAGTAGGCCTATATGGGTGATTCTTCAAATACGGGAAAATTTGTGTTCCGGAGTGATATTTCCAGGGTTGTTATGAAAAAAGCCGGCCTGATTTTAACCGGTTTTATCCACTTGAAAAAAGCCAGGCAATTTTATCCGGATAAAATCAAATTGAATAAAAATAATGGAAGTTTCTTTCATGTTTTTATTTCCAAACATCATAAATTTAAGTTACAAGCTCAGAACCTGTAGTAGGCCTACTTAGGACTACTGAGTGCAAATGCAGAGCTACCAGTTTTATCCACTTGAAAAAAGCCAGGCCGGATAAAATCAAATTGAATAAAAATAATTCAAGTTTCTTTCTTGTTTTTATTTCCAAACATCACAAATTTAAAAGTTACAAGCTCAGAACCTGTAGTAGGCCTACTTAGGCCTACTGAGTGCAAATGAAGAGCTACCAGTTTTATCCACTTGAAAAAAGCCAGGCCGGATAAAATCAAATTGAATAAAAAAAATTGAAGTTTCTTACATGCTTTTATTTCCAAACATCACAAATTTAAAAGTTTCAAGCTCAGAACCTGTAGTGGGCCTACTTAGGCCTACTGAGTACAAATGCAGAGCTACCAGTCTTATCCACTTGAAAAATGCCAGGCATTTTATCTGGATAAAATCAAATTGAGTAAAAATAATTGAAGTTTCTTTCATGTTCTTATTTCCAAACATCACAAATTTAAAAGATACCGTACAAGCTCAGAACCTGTAGTAGGCCTACTTAGGCCTACTGAGTGCAAATGCAGAGCTACGAGTTTTATCCACTTGAAAAAGGCCAGGCATTTTATCCGGCTAAAATCAAATTGAATAAAAACAATTGAAAAATCAAATTGAATAAAAACAATTGAAGTTCCTTTCATGTTTAAATTTCCAAAGATCACAAATTTAAAAGTTACAAGCTCAGAACCTGTAGTAGGCCTCAGTTTTATCCACTTGAAAAAAGCCAGACATTTTATCCGGCTAAAATCGAATTGAATAAAAATAATTGAAGTTCCTTTCTTGTTTTTATTTCCAAACATCACAAACTTAAAAGTTACAAGCTCAGAACCTGTAGTAGGCCTACTTAGGCCTACTGAGTGCAAATGCAGAGCTACCAGTCTTATCCACTTGAAAAATGCCAGGCATTTTATCTGGATAAAATCAAATTGAGTAAAAATAATTGAAGTTTCTTTCATGTTCTTATTTCCAAACATCACAAATTTAAAAGATACAAGCTCAGAAACCTAAAATTGTCATCATCATCATCATCATTGGCACTACGGCCCAATAAGGACCTTCGCCTCCTTGATGAGCCTCGTCCAGATATCCCTCTCTTTCGAAACCTGTTCCCAGTTGTTAATGTTACATCTTTTTAGATCTTGGCGCACACAGTCCCACCATCTGTTCTTTGGTCTCCCTCGTAGTCTAGTGCCTTGAGGTTGTGAGCTGAAGACTTGTTTTACTTTCCTATTAGTTGGCATTCTGTTGATGTGTCCGATCCATCTCAAACGACTCAGCCTAATGTTTGAGACAATATCAGGATCTCCTAGTAGTTGCATTAACTCTTTATTATTTCTACGTCTCCATAAGTTATCTATACAGACTGCCCCCAGTATCCTCCTTAGTACTTTCCTTTCAAAAATATTTAATCGGTTACAGACATCAACATCAAGCACCCAGGCTTCCGAACCATACATTACAATAGGTCTTATCAAAGTTTTGTATATTTTAATTTTAGTACATCTGAGTACTGACTGGCTCTTTAATAGGGGAAGGAGAGCATAATATGCTCTATTTGCAATTCCAATTCTCCTATTTATTTCAGACTTTAAGTCATTTTTATGGGTGAGCAATGTTCCAAGGTATTCAAATTCATTAACAATGTCGAAGCTATAAGTCCCCATAGCAATTCTCTGGCCATCTTGGAAACTATTCCTAGATACAGTCATAAATTTTGTCTTACTTTCATTTATTTCTAGTCCAAGTTTAGAAGTTTGAGTTATCAGTGCCTGCATCATTTCTTCAACATCTGAGATTCTTCTTCCAGAGATCACCAAATCGTCCGCATATGCGAGAAGCTGGCTACACTTGTTAAACAACGTTCCTTCCATTTGCATCCCCGATTTTCTAATAGCTATTTCCAAAGCTACATTGAACAAAATCGGAGCAATGGCATCTCCTTGTCTAAGACCTTGCTGGATTTCAAATTCTTTAGATAAGTGTTTGCCAATCTTTACTACACCATATGCCCCACTTAGTGACCTGCACATAGTAACTAATTTCTTAGGGAATCCCAGGTGCCGCATGTTGTACCACAGTTCTTCCTTCCAGACACTGTCATACGCTGTCTTAAAATCCACAAAAATATGATGTGTTGTAATATTCTGTTCCCAGAATTTTTCTAACATTTGTCTCATTATAAAAATTTGTTCTGTTGTTGATCGACCACCACGGAAACCAGCCTGGTAGTCGCCTATGATTTCATCATAATACGGCAACAGTCTATTGTACAGAATATTTGATAATATTTTGTAAGCTGTACACAGCAACGTAATTGCCCTATAATTTTCACATTGCATTATATCACCCTTTTTATGAATAGGACTTATAAGACCAGTTTTCCATTCATCTGGAATTACCTCTTCCTCCCATATCTTTAGTACCAATCTATGAATAGCTTCTTTCAACTCTCTTCCTCCTCCTTTAATTAGTTCTGCCTGTATTTGATCAGAGCCTGGTGCTTTACCGTTTTTCAGTTTAGAGATAGCCATTTCTATATCTGTAATATCAGGTGGCTCAACATTAGGCTCTACATTCATGTTAGATAATAGGGATTCTTCTGCTGTAACATCTTCATTCCTGTGACACTCAAAGTGTTTCTTGTAATATTCAGACCAATATTCAAGAACTTCGTTTTTGTCTGTAATAATCTGTCCTGTTTTATTATTTCTTATCATGCACGTGTGTGGTTTAAACCCTTTCTTTAAAGAATTGACTTCAGCATAAAAATGTTTAGTTTCTCTATTATTATACTGTCTTTGTATATTATCTAATTTTCTTTTGAACATTTCTCTCTTTTTCCTTCGAAATAATGTGTGACACTTCTCCTATAATCTTCATATTCAGCATTATTCTGTCTTGTGTTTCTTTCAATCTTCTTTCTGTAAGCTTGGTTTTTCCTTGTTAGTGCTGTTTGACAGTCCTCGTCGAACCACTCGTTCCTGGCTTTCTTGTCTAGTTTACCTATTGTATTTGAAGCTGCTTCATTAATTCCGTGTTTGATTTTATCCCATGTTTGGTTTATATTATTGTCCTTATCAGCTTCTGTCTGCGAGTCACGGAAATATTGAGATAATGCCTTTGTATACTGTTCTTTAACAGTTGTATCAGTGAGTTTTCCTACATCCCATCTATTCAGTTCATTTCCTTCTGGTTTTCTATGTTTGCTGATCTTAATCCGTATATTTGCCCGCACCATAAAATGGTCTGAGTCAATATTTGCCCCTCTTACACTTCTTGTGTCATGTACGTTGTTACAGTGTCTTCTATCTACCAGTATATGGTCAATTTGGTTGGCAGTTACTTTATTAGGTGAGCGCCAAGTTACCTTATGTCTATCTTTGTGTTCAAACCATGTACCCTCCACTGCAAGATCATTACTCTTGCAGAAGTCCACCACTCTGTATCCATTCTTATTGGTCTCCTTATGTAAGCTGTGTTTCCCGACATTGGGGTATAGGTATGATTCCTTTCCAATTTTAGCATTAAAATCTCCTAAAATGATCTTCATATCATACTTTGGTATCTTATTAACAACATTTTCTAGCACTTTATAAAATTGATCCTTAACAAAGTCGTCTTTTTCTTCAGTCGGAGCATGAACTGAGACAATTGTCATGTTATAAAATTTACACTTGATCTTTAACTTACATATTCTGTCATTAATTGGTTCGAAATCTATTATATTGTCGACAATGCGTTTACTAGAACATAAAAACCAGTTCCAAACTCATGTTTTGATTGTTTATTACAGCTATACAAAATCATTGAGTTTTTCTTGTTAAGAACTCCATCCCCCAGCCATCTGATTTCCTGCAGAGCACAAATATCAATTTTGTATTTTTCCATTTCCTGTATCAGTTCATTTAGCGCTCCCGGTCTATACAGCGTCCTCACATTCCAGGTTGCAACAACAATCTCGTTAATCTCTTTTGGTCGCCAGGGTCTTTTCCGTTCAATCCAGTCCTTCCGAGGCATCATGTTTGGGTTCCTAACAAGACTGTTTTATGGGATGGGTTGTCGGCCACATGCCCAACCCCCAACCTGGAGGACCAGAGGGTTGATTTTGGAGTCCCTCCTCCTAGGAAGTTGCCTTCTCCATGGCTAAGGAGCTCTTCCTGCCCCTTCGCAGTAGGTCACCTAACTGGACCTTGGGTGCTGCCGTTGACCTGAAGGTTCATCCGCCACCAACCCAGATATGAACCCTGCTGCCAGCTCACATCATCCTTACAGGCCTGATCAAGGGATACCCCTAGTAGCCCTATAAGGACCCCCATCTCTCGTCAGTTTGTCGACCCAGACCGCCGAAGGGATTGGTTACCACAACCTTGATCTGGGTTACTCGACTTAATAGGGTCCACCACGTAAAGGTGAGAGCGGAGTTGAAGTGGAGAGGCTAGGTGATCTCTCTTGATGAGGTCATGTGTTGCGCATCACACTCCCTTGGACCCCAACCTAAAATTGTATTTAGTGTAATTTAATACAGTGAGTCTCATGCAAGAGTTGGCCAATGACACGAGTTTCTGCGTCGCGGCGGGCACAGCAAATAAAGCCGCGATCGGTGTAATGATTCAGGTTCTCACATTTACAGTTAAAATTACAATGAAAATAACCACGTACCTCATCACAAGAGATGTTAAAAATGTTCTGCTCTTGCATCCACACAATACTGGCACCATTTTAGGAAATTTTCTTTTACGCGCATTAAGTTCAGCTTCCGAAATAGAGTTAATTTTTCTTGTTGAAGTTTCCCCATAAATAATAGTCACATGCTGTTAGAAGAACTTAAAAACAATATCACAAGAGAACTCTGTCTCGGAAGCTGAAATTATGCGTGTGAAAGAAAATTTCCTGAAAAGGTGCCAGTATTGTGTGGATGCAGGAGAAGAACATTTCCAGCAGCTCTTGTGATGAGGTATGTGGTTATTTTCATTGTAATTTTAACTGTAAATATGAGAACCTGAATCATTACACCAATTGTGGCTTTATTTGCATAGATATTTCACCCGATCACTCGGGAGTTGGAGCTGTGCCCGCCGCTTCGCAGAATCCCACGTCATTGGCCAACTCTTGCATGGGACTCACTGTACCACTTCACTGTGTAATTCCCAGCAATAGTTAATTACCGTATTTACTCCAATATAATGCACCCTCGAATTTAATGCGCACCCTGATTTTGAAACTTAAAATCATAAAAAAAGAGTTTGTTAGCAAATGTAATGCTCATCAATAGGATATTTTATTTGGAATTTTGTCTTAGTATTTATAGAATAGGCCTAATGAACCAACACATAAACATTTACAGTAAACTGCCAGTTTTAGGCCTACAAGTAGACCTATAGGCATGGCTCATCAATATTCACTAATGTGTTCATCACTGGAATCCTCGGAGGTGCTTATTTTTATTGCTAAATGGACTAACAAAATGTTAAATGCATGTTTCACAATAAAAGCTGATACCACTCTTAAATGAGTTTAAAATCGACAATGCACAATATTCCACATTTGCACTATAGAACTGACAAAAACTATTTTTTCATTATGTTTCAGAAATTAAATTTCATATGGTGTAGGCTAACAATAAAATGAACGAAGTTGAGAATTATAGCAGTGCCTTGTTATGTAGATCAATATTACCTCTGACCTACGAAACGGATTTGTACTAGAATTTAACTCGCACCTCATTATTGAAATCTACAAATGGACAAAAATAGGGCACGTTATATTCAAGTAAATATGGTAAATTCACCATTCATCATAAGACTCTTGCATATTTGCTTTATTCTGCCTGTTGATGTATACAAGCTTCTGGGCTTTTTCATTGCCTAGTCTGTTTCTCAATTTTGTTTGTATTACCGTAACCCAAATGAAGAAAATACTCTTTCGATTGATGCAGAACTGGCTGGCATACGATGTAAAGATTCTATGGCTTGACAAAATTCCAGCGATAGGTGATTACGCTTCAGATTTGTGTAATTGATGGAGAAATAAGTTTAAAAAATCCCTTTAGGTAGGCCTACAGGGCACAGGCTGAGGTAGATTTCATAGTGCTTTTTATGAATTTATTGGGGTAAGTGTAGAATAAAAACTGAAATATTTTTTTTATAAAAAGAGAGTTGTTAATTAGCCTATGTATTAATTGATATATTTTATTATTTCATTTTTAATTTGGCCAAGGATTATTGTTCTAAAGATATTTAACTATTATTTTTAATATTTCAAACTTTATTTCATTGGTAATTTTAGCCTCAGTTGGTCCTCATGAATTCATTTTGGCATGCCTATTGGCTGAGGTATATTTTAAAGTGTTTTTGACTTTCAAAAATTCAAATCTCTCCTTATATGAGCGCTATTGAGAAACTAGTTGTTGATTTAGAGATTACTCATCAAGAGCTTTTCAACGATACCCTACAAACATGGTTTTAAAAATTGTTAATTTCCACCCTCACCCCCACAACCACTGAATCATATGCATACTAAGTTTCCCTCTAAACCCCATAGGGCCCTAAATATAATTTTTTTCAAAATTTCAACCCGCTCCCACCTCCCCCAACCAGGAAAAATTGATTTTAGCCGGCTAAAATCATGATTTTAACCGGCTAAAATTGAAAAAAACCTCTGGTCAGGTCTTTTTCAATCTTAGCCGGCTTTTTTACAACCCTGGATATTTCCCTTCAAATTCAACTTAAAAAAAAAAAATTAAAATAACAGTTTGTTTCTACTACCTCCATACTACAACTATCACTTTGAAATGTCACTAACTTTAAATTCTGATATTCCAAAATAAAATTTAATTCAATGAAATGTCATCCACATGCCCTGTCCCATACCCCGGTTTTGTATACTCTAATGCATTTTTCCACAAAACAAAATGTTATTTCCTTTTCAACTTTTTTCCTGCCAATGAGTATGAACGTGTGAAGAATATTAACCCCTAAAAATAAAATGAAATAAAATTATCACCCCACGTAATGAACATAAAGAATGTCCCAAGGGTTTTTGGTCATCCACATGGCTGAAAAGAATAGAATTTTTTCTGCAGAAATGAGAAATTTGTATAACTGGCAACAGTGTTAGAAAGCCAACAGGGCAGCTTGTGGTTGAATTGTAAGGTTGAATTTTGCTTGCTTACAAACAGTTTGGGATTAACAAAGGACTTTGCATCATTTTCAAGGAAAGCGTTTTTATTCCCCGTCATTAACATGACTTCTAGAAAATAGGCAGTAAGTGAATATTAATTAATTTTGATTATGCACTATGATAAACCTTCCAATTCAAAGTTCCTGACTGAAGTTGAGCCTACAGAGGTTTAGAAATGGTTTGCTGAGACCACTAAAACTCCTTTTTTGTCATCCACATGCCTGATTTTTGCATCATCCACATGCCTTATGAAGGGGTATGTGGAAGACTGTCAAGTCATGTAGATGATAAATGTAGGGTACTATTGTGTTTGCGGTGTCTGTGACCTGTACTTAAAATCTTAAAACTGATTAAATTAATTTTTGCTCGATTCCCCCCCCCCCAAAACCATAAAAACACAGTCTAGTTAAAATTACATTAATTCCGGAGTATGCACACAAATTTGCAAATTTGGTGCAAAATCAACTGAAGCACACTGAGAAAAATATGAAACCACATAAAGAAAAGCATATTGTTGCCAAAGTTAGTCATTAATGTGGCCTTCTGCCATCCACATTCACATGGCTTTAAAAAAATAAAAATATAAACATTTAAGCTCTGCTGGTGTCTTATTATAATCAAGTAGCCCCTGAAGTATTTTAGTAATTTTTTTGAGATTTTAAAAACAAAGTAAAAAATTTGGATTTTAGACACTACAAATTTTCCTGTATTTGAAGAATGACCCATATAATAAAATGAAATAAATACATATGTGTACATGGCATAATAAAAATGTGTCTCTTTTGTAGTATGAAAAGCAAAGTAGGCCTATAGTCACCCCCGCGATATCATGCTCAATAATAATAATAAACAGAACTGCGCACAATGTGCATAGAGTTTATTCACTACAGAATTTATTTAGGGATTCTGTTCTGTTCTTGCAACGTAGTGCATGATACCGCTCGCATGCATTTCCACGTAGAACACATACACACTGCGGATTCGGGTCATGAAGGATGTATTTAAATTGACTCACATTTTTTAATGGGGACCCATTTATCAACATTGTGTCTCTCTGGGACAGCTTTCCACCTTTCCGGAATGTAAGTGATACTGTCTTTCCTACGTTGATGGTGAACTCGTTTATTTGTGCCAAGTTACGAGGCGGTCAAGTGAGGTCTGAAGTTCTTCTCTCAAATGAGATATTATGACCATAACATCTGCGTACATGTAGATTTTGACATCTTGCGTTTTAATTGCTTCTACTATGTCAGCTACAGCCACATTGAAAAGTATTGTGCTCATTGGATCGCCCTGTAGGACTCCGTTTGTATTTCTTCTGAGATGTCAAGTTGTTGCTGCTCAGTATATTCCTGGTGATGTTGCTAATATAGTGGTTCTTTCCTAACATATTTCCTAGTTTACTGATCAGGTACTGCCGGTTGATGAGATCAAAGGCCTTTGTATAGTCTTTTAGTGTTTTAAGGCATGTTCAATGTCTTCTTTCAAACAATTCATTGCTTGAAGTGTCAATCTGCCTGACCTAAATCCAAATTGTTGTTCTGGTTCTTAGAGTTTATTATATTCGATAGGCGTTGTGCCAGGATTTTTGTGAATATTTTTCGTAATGTATTTTCTAAGGCAATGCCTCTGTATGCATTTGGGTCCCCTGTATCACCCTTACCCTTGTACAACATTTTGATTTTTGAAGATCTCCAGTTGTGCGGAATCTGTCCCCGACGTAGGCATTCATTCATTGAGGCAGTCCATGCTGTTACTAGCTTTGGGGCCGCTTCTTTCAGTTGTTCATTGCAAATGAGGTCTGGGCCAGGTGCTTTCCTGTCCTTGGTGTTTCCTACTGCTTTTAATAATAAGTGACCTAATAAACCAGTGATACAGTACTTACCAATAAAGTGAAATAAATACATAGCCTATGTACCGGTACTCTCTCTCTGGTCTGGTTCCTATATCCCCTATGTTGGGGCAAAGGGCCTCCAAGTGGAGGTTTCTGTTACCTATGTGAATTTTGTTATGCTTATTTTCCAAGCGAGGGCAGACGGACAGGTGGTAAGCCCATTGCTTCTCTACCCCTTTCCGGGTCAGCTGAAAGAAAGCTGAAGCTAATAGAAAAATTTAAAAGTTAGTAGCGAAGGTGATTATAACCGAAGCTAAGAAGGATATAAAATATCTAGGGTCAGATCTATTGTACTAATGTATCTGGCTTGTCTCAATTTTCTCAATACATGCTCAATGTAAGGTAGTGGGGGATATTCTAAAAAAGTAAGCATAAAGTAAGATGAGCGCCTTCTTGCTGAGAAGTGTAGTCACTCACAAGTTGTATGCTAAAAAACATCGCGACGACAGAAAGTTCTGACTTGCCGGCAGATACTTTATGCTCACCCAACCCACACGAAACATGCACCTGCATAAACAAAGTTATGAAAATAAACAAGGGTCTTCTCGTAGTGGGAGATGTAAATGGCAGCCAGGTCAGCGTTATGAAGAGGAAGACAATTAATTCTATCAGGTCTCTCTGAAGTTTAAAAAAGGAGGGACTTCATAGAAACGTAATTTACATCATATCACATACCACAATGGCTGGAATTCCATGAAGTTTTCATTGAAATTTTGAAACAAAACAAAATTCTTTTCGCAAAATCCCAGTTATCAGTAGTTCGGCTAAAAAAAGTAGAAGTTATGAAAACACTTGTCACATGCATAAACTCAAAATTTAATTTCAAATTAACTGAAACACAAATACAAAAATATCCAAAACATAAAAACCAGAATATAGCCTAAATCAAAATAGATATGAAGAAAACCGGGAACAAACCCACCAAATTTCAACAGTACAATATAAACAATATGCAAGAATTTTATTAGTTTTTAGAAGTTTACAATAATAATCACTATAATACAAGTATTCACAAGAAACTTTAAGTGAAGTAATATAATAGGCCTAAATGAACATATTTATTTCCATAATATTTTAGGATTAAATTAGTTTAATGAAAATTCACTATAACATAATTACAGTACAACATTTAATATAATTAGTATTTTTAAAGTGTGATATGAAACATTCGTATAGGCTGACTCCCTCTACTCTTAATATAGCCTATTCTAGTGTAGAGTGAATGAATACACGGCTGAATTGCAATAGTGCGCATTCACTTGTATCATCTTCGTTTCCAAGTCGCATTGTTCGCGAGGCAAGACCAAAAAATCCAAGTCTATATTGTATAAAATGAATGGCTTATAACTAGCCTTCAGAGAATTTCTTGGGAGAAGTTTTTCAAATAGTAGGCTACTTATTATATTATAGCCTAGTAGGCCTACATAATAAGCCTATAAAATTGTTAAACCTATTTCGAGAAAATTAAGAAAAATTTAATTTTCGTCAAATAAAGTGCTTGTAAAAATGAAAAGAAAGTTGTTGCCGTACCTCGTGTCGCATCCCTGAAGGATACACAATCCAAATAAAATCTTAATAAATGCACTCGAATACTTTTGTATAACCTACACTGTACCTGCAGTACACCTTTCTTCAAATTCTAATATAGAATAAGAGGCCGTGTTGCAGAGAATAGGTATTCAGTTGTATTAGCCTGATGCAAAGCTTTACTGTTCACCAGACAAGATTGAGTTTCTATGAATGATGCCTGCCTTGCAACTACCTGTCAGAGAATTTTTTTGAAAAAAATATTTCAAATAAAAGTTTAGCTCTTAGCATAAGCACCTCAATTACAAAATTTAAACAGAATCGTTAGACCCCAGAGGGATTAAAACTAAAAAAATGTAGTTTTCATTCTTTCTGGAATGTCCATATACCATTCCGCGCGAATCACCCTAGTAGCATGCTGCGAGTGAAGTGAGTGTGCCGTTTTGGTAGCTCACAAATTTCCTACTTAATACTCCCACCGCTCAGTCTTATTGCATGCGGAATTGAAGCGGGCACTAAGCGACAGAGTACAAAGAGTGTCATGTCACGTGGGCGCAGTGGGTGGGGGAGTTCCCAGGCTTTTTATGCATACGACTGCAAGTACAAACTTGAAATCTGCCAGTAAGAACTTCATACTCTTTTTTTAGAATATCCCCAATGAATGACTAGCTCTTTTTGTGATACTGTTGACTTTACGAAAATCTACACAGAACCTCCATGGTAGATCCGGTTTCTTTACTAAAACTACTGGAGAGGCCCAAGGTGAGTTTGACAGTTCTATTATTCCTTCCTGTAGCATTTTATCAACTTCTATATGAATACCGGTAACCTTTTCCAATACTGGATAATATCGCTGTTTAATTGGTTTAACTTCACCCGTTTCAAGACATGTGAAATGATTTCGGTACACTCTGTACATTTTTCAAATTGTACTAACTGTTGTTATAAAAATGTATCTAACTGTTGTTTCTCAACAGTCGGCGTAGACAGAGTCAAAACGTTATGTAACTGATCAGCTTCATCACGATCATGTGCTCTAACAAAGTTAAAGATTTCAGTCAGTTCAGTTTTAAAGAACCAAGTTGCATCTTTCAAATCTACAACTGTACCCAATTTTTTGAGAGCATCTATTCGTAGAATCATATCTACTGCTAAGTTAAATCTGCCATGATTTTACATCTTAACTGAAATTCTTTGCCTTGTGATGTAACCTTAAAATTTTTCTCTCCAGTTATATGCCTATGTTTTATCAGCCAACTGAATTACATTAGTGTTGGATTTTTCTATTTATAAGTCAAGCATTTTACAGAGAAAAATCTCCTTTTTTCTCCTACATATGACTTATCTGATCCTGAATCTATTAGGGCTATAAATGATATATCTTCCACAAAACTTCTACCTCCATTTATCAAATCAGTCGGATTAATATTTAATATAGTGGAATTTTGATTACCTGTTAATTGTCATAATGGTTTATGCAAATTAGGCCTTGCTTTTTCACTTACATGACAATCGGCTGTCCTGTGTCCTATTTTGTGATATATTAAACGTTTAGCTCTTAAAGGGGCTCTCAATCAATTTTCCTTTGACCTATTCTGTCACAATTCCAACTTCAGATTCCTGAATAACTATTAGATTCAAGTCCCTGCCTTGTGCGAGTTGTAATTTCATACAGTTTAATGTCTGATATGACTGTTTAGAACTATTTTTTTTATTCTATCTTTTTGTACAGGTAGGGGGAAAAAAGCGGACCAACTCTTGTAGCTGAAATAGAAAAAATTATAAGAATTCAGCCTATACCTTCAGTAGAAAAGCAACAACTAACGAAGCGATAAACGAAATAAAGAACGTGAAATACTTGGGAAATATAAAATTGGTATATTGACATACTATTATAGAAAGAGTTTAATTAATGGCGTGATGAGTTTATTAGCCTCTGGTTTCAGAGCCTTATGATACATAAATAAATGTAAGAGATGTAACGGAAAGGTCACAGTGGAATGATAATTCTTTCACACTGGCTGTTTGTAGGTTAAGATGGAAAGGTGAAGTCAGAATGAAAAATTCAATCCCATAGCCGGGATTTGAACCATGGCCAGTGTGAAAGAATTATCATTCCACTGTGACCTACTAGTGCTTTACTATGAAGCCCGGGTCTTAAAGTACTTACAGGTTGTAAGTCACCACTGGGTTCGTATCTCATATTGAGAACGCTGGTGGTATACTAGGATTGTGAGTCAGGTGGAGAATTTAATGTTGTACCGACACGTTGCCATGGTAGCTCAGTTGGTTAGAGCATCGGCATGGAGAGCCGAAGATCTTGGTCTATGGCATTAAATTTTTCATACTGACTTCACCTATCCATCTTAGATGTAACGGAAACGTTTGCTTTCACAAGCAATGTAAATTACGTGAAATTATTTCTCATTTCAAGCAATTTATTGACACTAGAACAAAATTCAATACATTCCCTGCTATCCTGTGAATGCCGCTAAGCATGCGCAGTGGCTCATATTGGCAACTTAGATATTTTAGTCTGTCCGCTTTTTTTTTTTTTCCTACCTGTACATCAACTTCTATTGTAGTATTTTCTTGATGGTTCTGAACTTCTAAGACTGAATTTAAATTTGGTACGGCTACTTGTAGATGGGGTTTATAAGCGGTTTCTTTTACTGTCGACCCAACTTGAGTGGGTGAGGCACATATTTTTCAGATTCAAACAAAACTCATACTGTCTACCCATATGTATTAAGTCTGATACTGATTTCATTTCATCTGGCCTAATATACAATTTCACATCAGGATGTAAATTCTTTAGAATAGTCTTTATAGTCTAAGTAGGACCCATAGGGGTACTTAGCCTTCTAATTAATGTTTGGATAGCATTTACAAAGTCAGCAACTGATTCTCTAGGCCCTTGAGTAAGATGACCAATTTCCTCTAACAATGCATCCTCTTCATCTACTGGTAAATCATATGCTCTGAAATCATTTATGAAACCTTCCCAAGTTTCCCAATCTGCAGGCCTATTTCTACACCATAACAAAGCTGATTCCTGTAAAATTTCGGGTAACACTGCCAACAGTTCTACATTTTGTATTTTAGACCCTTGTTTTAAATCTTCTAATCTTTCCAAAAACAAATATAAACTATCCCCTAGTTTGAATTTTATGTTCCATCTGTGAACCAGATCTAATTTTTGTGGTTCCAACTGTATTGTGAATGTGGGTACTGGTGGAGAAATTTCTTCTAGTTCGACTGTATTAGTCGCTTTCCTACGCATTAACTCAATCCAAGCATAATATATTAAATCTCCATAAGAATCTTTGGGTACTTCAATTCTATTTTCTATAAGTTCCTCTTCAATGACCTCGCTACTTAACTGTAATGCTGTAATGATAACATGTAATGACTTCGGATTCTAATAATCTCTTGGCGTTACTCATGATTCTTCTGAGCATACTCTAAACATTCAGTCAGATAGGAAAAAAATTAATGAATTACATTATCTTGAAAACATTGATATTTCTGTGTAAATGAACATTGGCTCTGTGATGCAGAAAAACATCCAGAAGGATATGATCTAGCAAGCAGCTATTGTAGAACTAAGGGTTATGGTGGTGCAGCAATTTATGTTAAGCAAGATTTAGGAATACAGTACAACAGATTTGATGTTAGAAGATTTTGTGATGAAAAGAACATGCAGCGATTAAGTTTCTTACAATTCAAGTAGTTATATGTTTATACAGAGTACCCAGTTCTGATTTTGAAATGTTTACGAATAAGATGGAGACTTTTATGAATTTTGTATCAATGCTTCAATTCTCAACTATCTTTATATTTGGCGATTTTAATATTGACCAGAGGTGTACAAATCTCGATTTTAGCTTGCCCAAACCCGCTTGAACGCCAGGCAAGCAAGTTGCCAGCGTCATAGCTAGGAAGCAGGCAGGTTTCTTTAAGCCTGATGGGTCAGGTCAAACCCAGCCTAGGCAAGTCAGAATAAGCTTGCGACATTCCTATCAGCTAAACAACTGTAGTTGCTGAGTGTAGGTAATACTTTCTTGCTTTTCTACATGCTGGTAGAAGAAATTCACCATGCAGATAAATAAAAGGTGGATAAAGTATTAAAAATCGTTTTAGCGTCTTAACACAATTATTATTTTTATTATTAGGTAGATTTCGAAGAAAAATCTACCTAATGACTTTCAAAAAATTCGTTCATATCGTTACGTTTCATGCCTCCCTAAGTACGAAACCACCACCTGTTAAAAAAATTGTGATATTTATATTTATATACAGTATTTATGTATATGTATATATATATGTATAAAAATATATGCCTATATATCTTTACACGCTAGCGGCCGTAATTTTCAAGATATTTGAATCAAATTTTATTATGTTATTTCTAGGCCCAATAGTTCAGACAAGTTCGTTAATGAGCAAAATTGGCCTAAGAGGGTGGTCGGGGGAGGTGGTTGAAATTTTAAAACATTTATATCTCGGCCCCTATGAAGTATAGAGGGAAACTTTGATTGAATAAATTAGAGTACTCCTTATGGAGTTCACAGTGACACCTACGATTCGGGGGTTTTGAGAGTACGAGTGGGGGTGGGGGTATGGGGATGGAAATTCGAAATTTTCGAAACTACGTCTTGTGGGGTATCGTTGAAAAGCTCTTGATGAGTACTCTACAAATCAATAACTAGTTTCTTGATAGTTCTCATATAAGGCGAGATTTGAATGTTTGAAAAAGTTCTCTTTCCTCTTTTTTGCAGTTATTATTGCGGGTTTGTCATGCCAAGGCTAAAGAAGAAGAGTGCTACGCAGCGACAGTAAATTAAAACAAAAGCACTTCGAAATCTACCTCAGCTTGTAGGCTTGCCTAAAGGGATTTTTGTTATTGTTATTAATGATTTTATGATGTTTTCTCGAAAATGTTTGAAAATGTTTCCCCTGCCGGACTAGTACCTTTGTTCATTGATAATTAATTAAAACTGTCCACATTTTAGTTTCTCCTCGGCTTCCTTCAGGGTAAAATTCTCTAAATACATCTGAAGTTCCTCAACTACGTAACTGCACGACTTACCAGTGCACTGCTATACCCAGTTTCATATTCTTTCCGCCAGGCCTTGCAGTTTCCTTAGGTCCTGTGCAACCCACCAAGTTATGAAGAGCTTGTGACTCATAGCGACAGTATTTCTTATCATCCTTGTAATCTGGCTTGCTTTCAAGTCAAGCAAGTTAAAAGCTGTGACTGGTTGCAGAATTTCAAAGGGGCAGGCAAGCTAAAATCAGAATATGTACACCTCTAATATTGACCCAAGGTGTACTGATTTTAAAATGTCATTTCTTAATATATTGAGATCTCACAATTTTTATTGTCTTAATATTTTAACAAACTCTACAAAAAATATTGTTAGTCTAGATCAGCGCAGCGGCGTAGGAAGGGGGGTGCGGGCCGCCCCGGGTGCCATCACCCAGGGGGTGACAAAATAAAAATGTGTCTTTGTAAGTAAAAAATCGCCCAAGGGAATTTAAAGAAAATAATAATATTATTTAAAACAAATAAGCTTAACAACTTTCTAAGTTACAAGTCAACATGCGTATTGAAACTTCTTTTAGTTTTAAATTCAGTCAACAAAGGTAATAAAACGCGGCTGAACTGGCCGCTGTGTAGAAGAGAACAATATTATTATGGTTAGGGGAGGGGTGTTTATTTCTGCCGATGCTTGTCTCTGCAGTTTTATTAATTTAAATGAAACTTAAACAAGCAGTGATATTTTATATCACTCAAGCCGCAACCAATTCTACCCGCTGACGAAAATAAACTTCGAATGTGAGTTGGCTCCAAAGTCTCCTTCAATCTAGATTTTGAACTGGGATGTGCGCATATTTAAGAATTGATCATGAATAATACGGTTCCGTAAAATAGTCACTTTACTTGTTTATGAAATTTCTTAGGATCAACCTATAAAAAAATTGATGTGTAATTCACATAACTTCCTCTGCCCAAATAAAAGTTAGCCTCCCCTTAAAAATAAGAGAGTTGTCGCCAATCTTCGTGTCACATCCCAAAAGGTACCTAACCCAAATACAAAAAATCCCTTTAGGCAGGCCTACAGGCGGAGGCAGATTTCGAAGTGCTTTTGGTTTAATTTATTGTCGCTGCATAGCACTCTTCTTCTTTAGCCTTGGCATGGTAAACCTTGCAGTAATAAGAACTGAATTCGGTAAAGAGGAAGAGCCTACAGTCATTTGTTTTGACAACAAGAATAGGATATAATATTCTGGGAGGCCGTGCGCAAGATCAGCAATGAATAAAATGAGCAAAGCCGCTAAACAAGACAAAATTATGATATTATAATAATTCTTTTAAGTGTTATTATTTTCAAACATTAAAATCTCGCGTCATATGAGAGCTATCAAGAAACTAGTTATTGATTTGTAGAGTACTCATCAAGAGCTTTTCAACGATACACCACAAGACGTGGTTTCAAAAGTTTCGAATTTTCATCCCCCCACCCCCACCCTCACTCGAACCCCCGAATTGTTGGTGTCACTGTGAACTCCATAGGGAGTACTCTAATTTATTCAAACAAAGTTTCCCTCTATACTTCATAGGGGCCGAGATATACATTTTTAAAAATTTCAACCCCCTCCCCCCGACCACCCCCTTGGGCCAATTTTGCTCATTAACGAACTTGTCCGAACTATTGGGCCTAGAAATGACATAATAAAATTTGGTTCAAATATCTTCAAAATTACGGCCGCTATCGTGTAAAGATATATATATATATGGGCAATTCCACAGAAATGTCAACCAGAGCAGTAAATTTTAAAACAAAGTAAAAGCTGCAATATTATACATAGAATTAATCAGCAAAACCTGCTCTTTCAGGTTATGCACTTTATACTGTCCCCCCAAAATATTTACCTTTCCAAAAATTACCCTAAAGAGAGATTAAAAAAAGTTCACTGATACACCGTGCAGTTTTGTAAAAGTTCCCAACATGGCTGAGCTTTCATTCATTTGCTTTCTGGAGTTGTAAATGGGTTAATTTCACGTACAATATGTAATCTTTAAGATTTTATTTTTAAATTTCCAAAATTATTAATTTAAATGTATTAAAAAACTAAATTTTTGAGTGCTCCAAAATAATGTCAGTCCGTTACTTAAAATTAGAAAAAAGTTTTTCTGCTTTAAACCTAACACTCTTATGAATGATATGCATAGCATTTTTCTTCTTATACTAGGTGCCTTTCAAGCCCATGAAGTAATAATTATTTGAAAAGTCATAGTTATTTTATTATTTACAAAATTAATTTAGTCAGTCCGTTACCTTTTGAGTAGAGAAATGTGTCTAGGGCTAATACTTGCCTAGAATGTCTACATATGAAAGTAATTTTCCATTGCAAATTACATTACATATTACCCATATATAATCTTTGTTTATTATTATTATTATTATTATTATTATTATTATTATTATTATTATTATTATTATTATTATTAGTCTATTATTATTATTATTATTATTATTATTATTATTATTATTTTAATTTTATTATTTTTGTTTCATGTAATATTTCACAGAAATATACATTCTGGGATTAACAGCTTTCATGCCCGACACATTATTCCACAACTCCTAGAAACTGACCAACTATCCTGCATGTAGAGAGAATTGCTGATTTTTGCATCTGGATAAAGGTGTTCGTCGACAAACCAAGTTGCTCTAGGTTCCTGAGTAGCTCATGAGGAACAACTCCTATAGCAGATATTATAAGAGGGATAATCTGCCCCTTCCTTACTTTCCACAGGTGTTTTACTTCTTCAGCCAACTGTTCCGGGTGTTTGGTACAGCTACATCAATTATCATTGTAGAGTGCTGTTTCTTGTCCATGACGATGATGTCAGGCCGGTTATGTGGCACCGTGTGGTCAGTCAGGATATTTCTGTCATAGTAGAGCTTGCTCTTCTGATTCGTGGACAAGAAACAGCACTCTGCAATGATAATTGATGTAGCTGTACCAAACACTCAGAACATAATGGAAACTTCCAAGGAAAAGAAGCGGAAATATATATATAGAGTTGGCTGCAGAAGTAAAACACCTGTGGAAAGTAAAGAAGGTGCAGATTATCCCTCTTATAATATCTGCTACAGGAATTGTTCCTCATGAGCTACTCAGGAACCTAGAACAACTTGGTTTGTCGAGGAACACTTTTATCCAGATGAAAAAATCAGCGATTCTCTCTACATGCAGGAAAGTTGTCAGTTTCAAGGAGTTGTGGAATAATGTGTACCATCAGCCTTCACTTGGAAATCTGTCCCGTGAAAGCTGTTAATCCCAGAATGTATATTTCTGTGAAATATTACATGAAACAATAACAATAATAATAATAATAATAATAATAATAATAATAATAATAACAATAATGGTAATAATAATAAACAAAGATTATATAATATGTAATGTAATTTGCAATGGAAATTTACTTTCATATGTAGATATTCTAGGCAAGTAATAACACTAGACACATTTCTCTACTAAAAAGGTAATGGACTGACTAAATTAATTTTGTAAATATTTAATAAAATAACTATGGCCTATAGACATATCTAAATATCATAACTATGAGTATATTGTGTATCTTGTAGTGGTGTCAGCAGTAAATATATGAGCCTGACTGAATTACAATCAACTCTTGAAATTACATACCGATTTACAAGATTGTAAACAAAAAATTCAGAGACTGTCAGTCCGTTACTCGCCATGTCAGTCCGTTACTTTGGACTTTCTAATTAATTGCTAACAAAGATTTTAAATTAGACAAATGATATTTATATGAGATGTTTCCAGACATTAGTCAAACAAATTAAGGTGGTAGCCAGTATTCTCATTCCCTACATTTCAGAGCATCAATTGATTGAACTTATATTCCTGAATCTATGGTTGACAAGCTGTCAGTCCGTTACCTGAATTTCAAAGGTAAGAAAATAATTTTTATTGAGGGATATTTCAAAATAGTGGTACACCAAAATGAAGCTTAAAGTGTAGTCTTTAAAACAGTATAAACACATCTTAAGAAAATAAATTAGAAGTAGCAGCATTTGATGTTTAATTGAAAAAAAATGTTGTGCTTTGTCAGTCCGTTACCCGTGGAATTGCCCATATATATAAATATCACAAATTTTTTTTTTTGAACGGGCGGTGGTTTCGTGCTTAGGGAAGCATGAAACATAAAGATATGAAAGAATTTTTCGAAAATCATGAATGGTATCCATTGCAATAGGTAGATTTTTCTTCGAAATCTACCTAAAATTTTGTTTTCGTACGATTTTCTGTTGCAAGATGCCGTATTGCAAAGAGCGCGTATTCAGAGTGGGTGGCTTATAACTACCCTTCAGAGAATTATTTCGAAAAAGTGTTTCAAATAAAAGTTTTAGCTCTTAGTATAACCAACCCACGTGCAAAATTTAAAGAAAATCGTTAGAGTCGTTTTCGAGAAAACTTTCTTTTTGTAAAAATAAGGAAAACGTGTCTCCAATCTTGGGTTCACATCAGAGGCGTAACGAGAGTTTTTTGGGGGGTTTGAACCCCCCCATTGATTAAAAAAGGAAAATTCTACAATTTTTTTAAGTCTGCTTATAAATTACTTAATACGAGTATAAAGCGTGGGAAGCTTAAAACTCCTTACTGTGTATCTTAATTTTCAAAATTTTCCGGAGGAGGGCCCCCGAACCCCCCCTCTCCCTGGGGGGTATTCTGTACCCCCCAGGCGTTAAAACCTCCCCATATGGTCGGCCTGGTTACGCCTATGGTTCACATCTTGAAAGGTATCTGACATAAATGCAAAATTTTGTCCTTTTATCAAAATTCATCTTTCCAAAATTCGAGATTTTGCTTGGAAAACGAAATAATATAATATAAAAAAATCACTCAAAAAATAAAAATTTGCACAATTTCGGGAGTGTATTTTGGCCTAGAAATGTGTGAAACAAAAGATGTTCGCTTTATTAACGGTAACACCCAAAGTTTGTGGCTTACGAAAACAATGTATATATGTCTGTCTATAACGCACTTTAAATTAATAATAATAATAATAATAATAACAGAATTTATTGTCGTTTAACAGTACAATGTACACCATAATGTACTCGATATGTATGTCTTTCCTTAATCCTAACAAAATTTGCTGAATTAGGTTAACTATTATGTCATATATGCACCATTGGTAGCACTGGTTACAACATGGCGACAACATGGTAACTCGAATCGCTTTATGGATGGTTGATTCATAGTATATCATTATTTCGGAGCTTAGTTTTGTTTCTATATAACAAAGTAATTATTACTAATCTTGCATAATCCGTTGAGTTTACGAGTTACATCAGATAAATTCGTTGCAGCTGCATCTATCGAAAATCTCTTAAACTCTCGTGGGATTACCTTTGACTATCCAAAAAATAACACTAAAACTGTTCCATCTTTTAATAATTTTAATGGGGGGGGGGGGGGGGTGACAAGAAATTTTCCGCACCGGGTACCACCTAAGCTTGCTACGCCACTGGATCAGCGTTTCTCAACCTTTTTGAACCCGAGGACCTCTAAAATGTCTAAACAAATTTACGGACCCCTAATTTTACATCCCATTTTTAAAAGAAGGCCTATATTCTTAATATTTGGGGTATTAATTATAGATCATTATAATGAAATATGTGAATAAAGTTTACTTCTTTACTTTCCACTTGCTTTATGATATTTTTAAATTATGTCTGCGGACCATCTGCACCATCTTCGCGAACCACCAGTGGTCCGCGGACCATAGGTTGAGAAACGCTGGTCTAGATGTTTTACAGCCTCATTTATCAGACCATAAAGACCTACAATTGAAATTAATGCTAGGATCTAAAATTACTGTTACTCCAATGACTACATTTACCAGAATTATGAATGAAAATAACATATGTAATTTGAGAAATAATTTAGCCAATCTAGATTGGAACCTTTGGGTTTATGACAGAATGTTCTGTTTCAGTAGAGCATTTATTTCAATGTTTTATAGATATTTTAATGTAATATGTCAATTACAGTTGTCCAACAATAACTAAAACTACTAAAACAAGTATAATGTATAGGTCTACTACAAAATGGTACACTTCTGAATTAGCACAATTGAGGAAATTACTTACTCCTATACAGTATCATGATCTGTCAAAAACTCAGGTTCAGTATTAAAGAGGGTTATGCTAAATTAAAACATTTGTATAGATCACAAATTCAGGGTGCCAAAAGAAAAGCAAATAGCCTAATAACTTTTTTTAAAGTCTAATAATCCATGTATAGCAGCATGGAAAGTAATTAATTCAGAAACTAAACTGGAATCAGATAAAAACACTTTGGAGGACACATTCATTACAGCTGAATAATTTAACCGTTATTTTATTAATGTAACTAATTGTAAGATAATTAGGCAAGATAAGAGTGATGTAGTAGATATAAATAAGGTAAAGGAGCTGTTGACTTTAAGTAATATAGGCTACCTATCCTTAAAATACAGTGTTCAAGTGGAAATTGGTTACTGCTGAAAACATTATAAAAATAATAAATAAATTAATGAATTCTAAATCATAAGATTACTATGGACTTTCCAACCACCTGTTGAAAAGAATTATTGACTTAATAATGGATCCTCTGCTTTAATTAATTTGATGTTACAAGAGAGGACCTATCCAAATTGTCTTAAAGACAATTTTATAACTTTACCTGTTATAAAAAAGGTGATAACTTCAGTCTATGTAGGCTAATTACAGACCCATCTCATTAGTGCCTTTTATATAAAAATTAATAGAACAAGTAATAATGCAACCAATGGAAGCTTACTTTGAGCATAATAATTTGCTAACAGAATCACAGTATAAATTCAGAAAAGGACAAAGTACAGTCAAGGCTGTTCAAGAAATAGTTTCTTGCATTATTGACGGTTATGAAAGTAGAATCTGTACTGGTGCATTACTGTTGGACTTGACGAAAGCCTTTGAAACCGTGTCGCATGAAATTCTTATTGAAAAACTTAGACATTATGGTATTTGTAATAAGGAACTTTATCTTATGAAATCTTACCTCACCAATATGCTGCAGGGTGTTAAATTAAGATCAGAAATGTCCAAACTTGAAGAAGTCCTTAGTGGTGTACCACAAGGTTCAGTTCAGTGCTCCTGGTCATTAGCATACTGTGCCTTCTTTCATACTCACTTGCAGTATGGTGTATTGCTATGGGGAAATTCTGCTGGTGCCAGAAAAGTTTTTCTCTGGCAAAAAAAAAGATCAAGAATAATAAAGGGCATCAAAAATGCAGATTCTTGCAAACCCCATTTTATAGAATTGAACATTATGACCTTGAGTAGTCTTTATATATTACATGTGCTACAGTATGTAAGAGAATTATGAGAACTTTAATATTAGTTCAGATATACATCAATGCGAAACAAGAAATGAAAATAATTTAGTCCCTAATTTTACAAGATTGAATAAAAGTCAGAATAGTTTTAAGCATGTCAAAATGAACTTTTTAACAAACTCTCACCACATGCCAGAAATTTTAATTAAAAAAGGTTCATAATAGTAACTAAGCAATGGTTGAAAAATAAGGTGTTTTACAGTATACAGGAGTTCGATGAGACAAATCTGGTTGACCTGGTGCTTTAATAGTTTTAGAATTTTTATAATGATGATGTCTATTACTTTGTATAAGTTTAATGACAGATAAGTAAATATTACGTCAGCTTTTCGTAACTTACGAATAGCATTCATTAATTGGCGGCTTTGATTTGAGCTGTGGGATCAATAAAGGTAGCCATCATTATTACAGATTACTTCTTCTCTAATTTTAATTCTCACTTTCTCTCGGAAAATATAATAACAACTTCCATGTGAAATCAACCAATAAAAGAATTAATTTGGACCTTACCCCTTTAGATTTCAAAGATATTTGGTACAGTTGTTATAGCCATAGAACAGATGAAAAATACAAAATTTTAAATTTTTTGGGCTAATAGTTTTTTAGTAATAGCCATTCAAAAACTTAAAAGATCGTATTTTTTGCAAAATTTTGATACAGTAAAAATGCTATAACTTAAAAACTATTAGGCCTAGAGAGCTCAAACTTGTTTTATTCTCTTCAGTTTTTAATGGGCTTTAACCTGATATATAACATGACTGTCTTTCATTAACTTCAATTTTTTTGGAACAAGTTAAAAAATATATTTTTGAAAATCTTAAAAACACCCCTTTTAATTTTTTTTTAAAAATATATGTTATTTGTATACTAATAGGCTACCTATATACTAAGTTTCATAATGGACTTACAATGGACTCAGCTAAAAAAAAATAAAGCCTTCATAGTGCTTAAGCCAAATTTACTGATGAGCCAATCCATGTGAAAGTGGACAAAGGTGGTTACATCTTTTTTTTATGAGACATAGACATGTTATATATCAAAGTAAAGGTAAAAGACTGTAGAATTTGAAAATAGATTCACAATTCTATTAAATTAAAGGTATCTATATAATAACAACTGCTGAAATGTGTATTTTTTTCGTTGACTGAAATTTATAATTTAACATGTTGGCTAGTACTGCATTATACTCATGGAATCAGTAGATTTGCTGCAATTTTTAATTTCACCCACAAAAGCACAAATAAGTGAAGATTTTGTCATCATAAAACAAATTTTTAAGATGAGTTTCAGTGAAGATATTCATCAAATCAATTTTCAAGGTACCCTTGTCACACCCGTCACAAAAAACATGTAATAGTTTGGGTAGAAAGCCAAGTAATCATGGTATAAAATGGAAACTTGGTAAAAGTTAAGATATTTCAATACAGAAGACACACCTAAAATATAATTTTGAAAAGCCTACTATTTTGGCTTAATTTTGATGTGACGGGTGTGACACATGTTGCGTGACGGGTGTGACACTTATGGAAAATGCCTTTTACAGCTTTTGTATAGTGATTATTTCATGCAGATGTTGAATAAATCATATGTTTTCATTATTACTGTCTTTTAAATGGCTCTTGGACTTCTTGGACTTCTGTGGTACAGAACAGAACTTCGTAGTTTGCAAGACAAAGAAACTACGATCTACCAGCTTTGGCTATGGATGACACGGATGACCGGTGGAAATGTCACAAATGTTTTAATGGTGGTAAAGAAGTGAGGTAAAGATCTAGTGATCCCTATAGAGGCCATGAAGGCTTTTAGGATTCAAACGTTCAACCTCCAACAATTTTAGACTTTTAGCACATGAAGGTGGTAAGGTTGTCAGTCTTATGCACTGGCTGCCTTTACCCCAGAATTGCTTCTGGTACCCATTTCTGTTAGAAGATGAGTTGACCTCAGGGCCATAGTGCCAGCAGAAGAATTAGGGCAATTGAAAAATCTCCAAAACCTCATCAGGAATTGAACCTGTGCCCTTTAGGTTTGTAGCACAGTGCCTCAACCAGCAGCATGACATTGTACCCCAATAAAGAAGTGAGAGTGATAGCCTAATTAATTTTTTGCCTGATTTCTGTACTGGTAACTGTGTATCTTAGAACTGCTAAGAAATTCAGACAGACAATACCTCTAACAGCCGATGAAATGAGTAGGCCTACATGGAAACAAATGAAGGAGAACAGATAGAAAAACAATCAGCCAATCTAAATATAGCTACACAATATTATTTTTGTATGAGAGACAACAAAAATGTCCTGGTGACAAGAATAACCAGATCCACATCAATTCTGTAAAAGTTTGTGAAGAGCTCAGGCTTCCAAGTAGTCCAGGATTTTAGAGTAGAGGACAACGAAAACTGCCTAACTAGTACCGGAGGAACATTTCACTTCACAAGTTTACACAAGCCTGTTAAAAATATGGACAGAGTGGAAAAATGACTAACAAGGGAATTCTTTTTTATGCTGAGATCATGTGCTGGGATTCCCCAGGATTGGTATATTATCACAAAACATTTTCATGAAATTCATGCAAAATGGTACAGAGGCAGAAGGTGCAAAGTGTGTTTAGCGTTGCAGATTACAGATCCATCGGCCTGGGTTCGATCCCCGGCACCACCTCGAATTTTTCTGAGGTAGGGAGGTCTGGTAAGGGTACATTCAGCCTCATGATTCAAATTGAGGAGCTACTTGATAGAGAAGTATCGTCTCCGGTCATGAAAACCACCATTAATGGCCATGGGTGTCGGCATGCTGACCACATGCCCCCCAATCCTACCATCTGCCTATGGTAGATGATGCAGCGGTCGGGTGGTAGGCCAAGTCCCTCCAGGGACGGAGTTAGTTTAGTTTTTAAGTCTCGGTTATAAGTTGATGTTGTCCCATCCGACATGTCACACCCGTCACGTCACACCCGTCACACTGATAAAGTAAATTTTTAATAACTATATAAATATTTTTGTAAAATCTAATTATGCATTTCAGTATCTTTATCAGTCCTCTTACTTGAAAAAATAAAACAAATATAGTGAAGCTAATCAATTCACAGAAATTTCAATTAAACCTACATAAGAAAAAACCTTTGTCCAATTATGGTCACACCCGTCACATGCACAATATATTTTCCAGCTCAAGCATACAGCCTTGAAAAAAACATTAGATCATATTTTGTACTTCCAATGGGTTGGTATGTTAACACAAAAAACTTTGATGACATTCCTGCAATATGGTTCAGAGGTAGAAAGAAATAAGTGTAATGAAATCTGTCCAAATGTCACACCCATCACTATGGATTGGCTCGTCACCCAAGAGTGAGCATTTAATATTAAGTTTTTAAATACGAATAACATCAATGTTTTATAACTGAATAATCAGAATGTATACATATTTAACTCAGTAACCCTATATAGTTGTTTATTAATTAAATATTTTGAAGTTTTAATGTGTTTGTAATAACATCCTCCACAATACTTCTTAACATATAAATTGCATAACTGAACACAGAAAACCTTTAACACAAGTCTAAGCTATACACTAGTAGGCTATTTACTTATCGGTTTTCAGGAAGGAACAGGCTTTGAATTATTTTACAAATAAAATTGTTGAATTGTTGCCATAGGCTATTTACTAAAAAGTAATTTCCACAAATTGTATTCATAAAATTATAGCAAGTTTTCAACAAATCTTAGTATTAGTAGTAATATCACATTGTTTAAGAGTTTTCATTTACCTGTATATTGTTTATGTAGGCCTAATGTTGTTTCTGTAACGCTTTCACTCAGTCTTGATTTCTTAAAAATCTTTCTAAAGCATGTGATGAAGCACTAATTTCAGTTTTACTTAACGTGTACACTCTTCCAGTTGCTGTCACAGGATTTACTACTCCTAGAATTGATTTACTGGGTACTGTTAGCATGTCATTTGGTTTGGGGTAAAAAAATGAGGGGGATGGTCCCTTAGGATGTAAAAAGCTAACTTTAAATTCATTTTCATAATTTTTTTTAAGAACAGAAGCAAGCCACCATGATTTGTCGTAGACTACTATAACATATCCAGAGTCAATTTTCTGTAAATCTTGAGACGATTGCTATTTTGCAATTGCAAAATACTCCGCCCATATCATTATAATGAACTAAATAAGTTTATTATATAAACTTATTAATTAGAATAATAAGATAAATATTAATCCATTATGGCTTTGCATTTCTAATAACATTATAGGAATAAGTCAAATTCACTAAAATTATCTGAACAAGTTATAGCAGAAATGGAATAAGAACATAATATTTGCAATATTATGTTCCGGCTGGACTTGTGTGAATATTGAAACGAGACGGATTTCCCGGAACGTAAGAATAGACTTAAGAACTAAACTAAAGGGTCTCAGTGGGGTGTAGGAGACAGTCATTCATCACGAAACTCACTGCTATTGAACTAAAAACGCAGAGAAAGGAGAGCTTACTGACTCTATTGAAATTTAAAGACTTAGTAAGTGGGAAAGTTCTTACTCTATAGCGCTTCGGGGAATCTAGCATCATTTCTTATTACTGACAGCGTGGGCAAGCACTGCCATCCACGTGTATTAGCGTCTATGCTGGGTAAGAAGCATTAGCCAATGAAATAAGGGTTTGTGTCCGAAGATTCGGAAACACAATGTAATTTGATGTAAACATAGCTATTAGAGGTTAAAAGAAATACAAGGCGTATTGGACTTTGAACGATGAGAAGTGGGGACTCGCAGTACATGGTATCGACACTCTCTCGTCTACGCTCTGAGTGAGTGGAGGCGATCTTCTCAGCATCCAGCTTCCGACTTAGTAGAAGTCGGGAAGCTATTAATATTCTTCGGTCAGTAAATGATTTAAGTATCATTTACTGCAGTATTATTTAAATCTACGAATATATTCAGGTTTGAGGTACGGCTTAATTATAGCTGAGTACCAACTTAAATTCAGTGTGTATCAAACTGTAAGTACCAGTGAATCAACGACTTTACAAGGTATTCTAGTGAATACACGAGGTTAGGGAGAAAGACACCTTAATAACGAGATCCACTCATCTGAAGTCAAAGTTCACATACGACGAATATTCTGCAAAAAGCCTATTAACTGTTCTGTAATTATATTAAAATAAACAACACTCTTACCAGTTAACCAGGGAGTTTTGATTGCATCAGAATATAAAGTAGATTGTTTCTAAGAACTATAAATACCCAGATTTTGCCCCCGATGATACTGAAGATAATCTCTGCTCTGACTGTAGCGAAACCGTGGCTGTAATTGGTTTCGTAACCCGCGAACCGTTACATACGTGGCTTACCCAATCTGTGGGGCTTGAAAAGGCTCGAAGCTAAATTGTGTTGACTCAGAATATTTTAAATTAAAACAATAACTGTTACACACATCATTAAGTAGAGACTACAGACATTGCAACGATTAACGGGATAGATAAATTCAAGATCCGAGTAAGAAGAATCAGGAGTGGGCAGACCGAAGATAGAATACCGGAGCAGCAGTAAAAAGCCTTGTAAAAATATAGTTTATAAGAGGGTATTATTGCTAGCTGTAAGAGGGTATTATATGTATTTTGTGTTCTGTGAAGGGTATGATTTATATGTATGTAAAGGTGAGTGAGCATGTTTTTTATATATTGAGTGATCCCAGTGCAATAAATAAAGCTAGGGTTGTGTAGAAATGATGACGTTAAGGAACGGAAAAGCCGTAATTTCAAATATGGAAACTGAGGAAATGAATAACAGTCAAGATGTGCTAACTAATAGTGAGATAGATCAAATCCAAGGGAACGAAATTGTAGTAGGTAACCAGGAAATTAATAGTAATGAATCTGAAATGCTATTAGATAACGAAAGCCTAGTAATTAATCAGGAGATTAGTGAGGAGAGGGAACCAGAGATTTCATTAGTTCAGGAAGATAGGCCTTGTGAAAATACAATGTCGAATCAAGTAAAGGGGGGAGAAGGAATGTCGGCGTTAATAGAGGCGATGATGATCAAAATGGAGGAAAATAGTAGGACATTAGCTAAACAGTTAGAAGAAAATAACAGTAAATTAGCTGAAAAGATGGATAGAAATACAAAAGACAGTAAAGATGAAAGTAGCAAATTAGCTGAAAAGATTAATAACCGGATGGAGGAAAATAATAGAAAATTATCTAATGAGTTAGGGGAAAAATTGGATAGGAGTACCAGTGAGATGAGGGTAATGATTGATCAATTATCTGATAAATCAAAGAAAACTGAGGATAGGGTAAATAAACTCTCAGACGAATGTAAAGTAACCACTGTAAAATTAACTAAAAGGATCGACCACGTGCAAAACAAAGTCGAAGAAAATAAGAAACAGTTGGAACAGAAAATAGATCAGGATATAAGAACCCAGAATAAAAACTTGGAGGATAAATTAGTTCAAGCTTTGTCAGTGGATATGGGGGTAATAAGTACTAATATTCAAGGGCAGGTTAATGACGTGGAAACTAAACTAAACAAAATGGTTGCAGTGCAGAATAGTGTAACTAAAGAGGTTAATGATCATGCTGATAAAATAAGTAGGATGAGTAATGACATTGAAACTAAACTAAACAAAATAGTTGCAATACAGAATAATGTGACTAAAGAGGTCAATGATCATGCTGATAAACTAAGTAGGATGAGTAATGACATTTCTTGTACCGGAATTCAGGCTAATGGTAGAGGGGTTTGTTCACAATTAATTCATTGTTCGAATGGGGAAAATAACCACCCACACGGGAGTCAAGATGGTGAACCGAGGACTCCGAGCATAAGCCTAGAATCAGAAAATTCGCGAGGTGACCTAGGCCTACACGACAGTGTTGTTATCCCAGTAACTGGTTATAATAATACTCATGTAAATAAAATCGCGGACTTAGATTGGCCTTTGCCTTATTATAATGATGAGAAAAATGCTAATCCTCATGAATTTATAAGGGAGCTAGAGACATACTTTAAAGTTAAAGGCATTCGAGAAGAATTTAAGATATTAGTTGTTCAGAGGTCGCTTGGAGGTAGTTGCAAAGACTGGATGCCGGTTGTAATGAGAGAAGGGGCTGGGTACCAAGAATTCAAAAAGTTATTTATGGATAAATATTGGAGCGATTCGCGTCAGAGTGAAGCTAGGACTGAACTCTATTCAGGGCACTATAATGAACAAGGAAAAATGTCGTGTACTGAACATTTCGTAAGACTCATAAAATTAGCCAAGTCGCTAAATATAGTTTCCGAAAAAGAGGTCATCCAAATTTCAATGAAACACTTCGGTCCAGATATTCATAAATTGTTAACTGTGGCAAGACCACAATCTTACTCGCAGATGCTTAGCTTGTTAACTGAGTTTGAGGAAGGCGAGAGAGCTATAAAGAAATTCCATAGTTATCAGCGGTACCATAATACTCAAAATCATGGAGGAAATCAAGCACAGTACGCAGGGGCCAGCCGAAATAATGAGAATTATAATGACAGTAATGGTAGGCCTACACAAGGTTATCAGGACGCAAGGGGGAGTAATTATAATTAAGGGAACGGAAGAAATCAGAATAATTATAATTACGGAAATGGAAGAAATCAGAATAATTATAATTACGGAAATGGAAGAAATCAGAATAATTATGATTACGGAAACGGAAGGAATGAGAGGGTACATAATAATAGTTACAGAGAAAACCAGAATAATAATAATGGGTTACGTAACGCCAATAATAATCACACTGATGACAGAAATAGGTCACGACCTCAAAGCGTGGGAATAAATCACATAGCCTTCCAGGAACAAGAGAGAGGAAATGTAGATCAAGTTTACCGATATGGACAGTTACAAGACGGTCGGTACATTCCTCATCAAAATAACAGGACGGATAATTGTAACCACGTGCCAGATTCACAACAAAGATTAGATCCTAGTGTGAATGCATTTCATCACTCTCAAGCCGACACAGCAGGTGTAGGAAATGACAGATGTCAGCCAGAGGCTTTAAACTCAGTATAGATGCGATAGTAGGTCATATCTCATCTAACTCGTGCCCAGTGACCTCAGGGGACTCCCCACAAGTAAATAGAAATGACATAAATACCGTAGAAGTGTCCGATGATTTGAATAAAAAGTCAAATCAACAAATTTTATGTCCACCACAGGTTAAAGCATATATAGGAAATTTAAAGGTACCAGTTCTCGTAGATGAAAGTAAAAGTGCTGAAATTCCGGTTCCCACGACTCATGCAACAAATCATCATACATGCTCCGAACGGGAATTAGCTTTCCAAGACGAATGTTCTATTATTGAAAGTTTATCAACTGGGCAATTAGATAATAAAGGGGAAGAATTTTCAATTATGCAGAATGTAGGCCTATCGAGCCCAAGCAATAATATTGAGAATCAGAATGGCGGAACGCCAGATCAGTATCAGAAACGCACGGAAATTGATGAATTTAATAATACATTTGTAGAGAAAGTATACGACGTAGGAGCGAGTTATGAGGTAAACATGTGTGAGACAGATGTCCGTGATCAGGGAAATTATAGTGAGGAAAATGGAAAAGAAGGTACTGAAAAATTGCGAGAATCTGATATCTTAGGAATTTTAAGGAGTAAATTGGACGGCACCACGCCTATTAAGGATCCACAAAAGAAACCTAAACATCACTACCACAAACATAAAAAGAAAAAGAAAAAGAGGGAAAAGGAATCTGTCGAATGCAGTAAATAAAAGAATGTCTCGTCTCGAGTTATTGTAATAGAGGACCGTTTATAGTGACTAACATTTTTAATGGTATTTGCTATGAAGTGACTGATCCTAAAACTAATAAAGTAGTGGGACGGTACAATCTTTCATTTGTGAGGCCATACAAAGAATAACCAGTTAAATGGGTGAAACAACATTGGAGTAGGCTTGAGTCATTTCACTAGAATTAAGGCACTGAAACTGAGGGTATTATTATTGTAAGTATACATGTCCGCGGAGCAAATATGTAGCGAAATGTAGGCTTTCAATATAACCTCTAAAATGTGAAATTCTTGGGACGTGCATAAAAGATATCCTATGCCGATTATATTGTTGTTATTTAATTGTAATATGGACCTCGACACTTAAATCCGTCGATCTTTTATTGTTGTTATCTCTTTTTAATCTGGACGTTGTACCAAATATATCCGGTCGCGCTTTTATCTAGGTTAGAATATATTTAGTAAGTGTTTTCAAGTGTTTGTATTCATAGGGTAAATTAGGTTTTGTATTAATGTTTCATTATTACCTGATGAGGTGAGGTATCTGTGGTCATGATCTAAGATAGCCTACCGTGTGCGAAGGGTGTGGTGTGTAAGAGAGTAAGAAAATATTGTAGTATGTGAAGTATGAATGAAGCAGTTGTGCCAGGTATAGGAAATGTCATTCACTCATCAAAACAAATAATAGTACTGTGAGAAGGTTGGAAAATATTCCATGTTATAGAATACGAGTTAGCACGAAGGTCATTGTACTGGGATTAACAACAAACTCTGCTCACTTACGTCACACTAAGCACTTCATGTCAGGAGTAAAACAGAATTACTCCGTAAATTTGAAATTTTGAGTACAAAACATAAATTTTCGTAGAATTCTCTTGGGCATGTGAGACGATTGCTATTTTGCAATTGCAAAATACTCCGCCCATATCATTATAATGAACTAAATAAGTTTATTATATAAACTTATTAATTAGAATAATAAGATAAATATTAATCCATTATGGCTTTGCATTTCTAATAACATTATAGGAATAAGTCAAATTCACTAAAATTATCTGAACAAGTTATAGCAGAAATGGAATAAGAACATAATATTTGCAATATTATGTTCCGGCTGGACTTGTGTGAATATTGAAACGAGACGGATTTCCCGGAACGTAAGAATAGACTTAAGAACTAAACTAAAGGGTCTCAGTGGGGTGTAGGAGACAGTCATTCATCACGAAACTCACTGCTATTGAACTAAAAACGCAGAGAAAGGAGAGCTTACTGACTCTATTGAAATTTAAAGACTTAGTAAGTGGGAAAGTTCTTACTCTATAGCGCTTCGGGGAATCTAGCATCATTTCTTATTACTGACAGCGTGGGCAAGCACTGCCATCCACGTGTATTAGCGTCTATGCTGGGTAAGAAGCATTAGCCAATGAAATAAGGGTTTGTGTCCGAAGATTCGGAAACACAATGTAATTTGATGTAAACATAGCTATTAGAGGTTAAAAGAAATACAAGGCGTATTGGACTTTGAACGATGAGAAGTGGGGACTCGCAGTACATGGTATCGACACTCTCTCGTCTACGCTCTGAGTGAGTGGAGGCGATCTTCTCAGCATCCAGCTTCCGACTTAGTAGAAGTCGGGAAGCTATTAATATTCTTCGGTCAGTAAATGATTTAAGTATCATTTACTGCAGTATTATTTAAATCTACGAATATATTCAGGTTTGAGGTACGGCTTAATTATAGCTGAGTACCAACTTAAATTCAGTGTGTATCAAACTGTAAGTACCAGTGAATCAACGACTTTACAAGGTATTCTAGTGAATACACGAGGTTAGGGAGAAAGACACCTTAATAACGAGATCCACTCATCTGAAGTCAAAGTTCACATACGACGAATATTCTGCAAAAAGCCTATTAACTGTTCTGTAATTATATTAAAATAAACAACACTCTTACCAGTTAACCAGGGAGTTTTGATTGCATCAGAATATAAAGTAGATTGTTTCTAAGAACTATAAATACCCAGATTTTGCCCCCGATGATACTGAAGATAATCTCTGCTCTGACTGTAGCGAAACCGTGGCTGTAATTGGTTTCGTAACCCGCGAACCGTTACAATCTGTAGGTGTTAAGTAATCAACTTTTGTTACAATTTCTGTCACACTTTGTGCACTTGATGAGAATGACTTTGTAATAAGACGATTTTCAGAAATCGGTATAAACGTATGGAGTTTGTGAGTACCTTCAATTGTTTTTGAATCATTGAATCTCGGAAGAAGTTTCTTTTCAGCTGCATCGTAATCATCAACTGTGCAGTATTCAAAGTCTATACCGGGAATATTGTCGTTAGCAAACTCAAAAAGCTGTTTTGGTGTTAGTATTTGGTCATTGTATGGTCTTTGCAAACTAGCTTTGGAAGCTAGTCTTTTAACTGTGCCACCTAATCCATCGCAGGCACTCTTGCCGTGTGATGTAGCGAAGAACTGCCATTCTGCTTCTACTTGAAAATCATTCTTGTGTAGGCACAGATTAAAAAAATTCTTTCTGTTTTTATACTGCGCAGCACTGCCGTCAGAAAAGTAAGTGATTTTGCTTAACTCGAATGGTAGTGTATCTTTCAGTATTTGTATCAGTTTTCTTTGAAAAGCATAGAATGCTACTGTATTGTGTAGCAAACACTCTGAAATGAAAACATACTCCATATGTCGTAGTTTTTCTTGCCACTTATAATATACAATAAATGGGTGCAGTGTGGCTTGGCTACTCGTCCAGTGATATGATTGCACTTCGTCCTGCAATACAAATGAATAATTTTCTGCAAAGTCACAGTTAATGATAATCTCACCTTCCACCAGGTTTTCCTTACATTCTAAGAAGTAATCTTTCTGTTGTAATGCAATAAATGAATGAGTTTTCAGTTTTAAGAGACTTTCCATAAAATCTTCTATGAAATCATCAATTTCTTTCACAACTGTTTCCATCATACATCTGTCTACTGTCACCCATTGCTTGAATGTTACCTCATCAATTACCTCGTTTTGAAATATCTCAGCCAATGCTTCTTTCAGGTATGTTGTCCCTGGACACTTGCTGCATTCATTCATGTAACATTGAGGGGCCGGAGGGTTACACATAATTTTTGCTAGGAAAGTGTGATATGTTTTAAGAGGTGATCCATCCAAATTACAATTTTGTATCCCTTAACCAGCTATCATCAATTTCACATTTTGATGCACAGTACACACACATACTGTGTGAGTTCCGCTTTTACCAGCTAAAATACAATTTTTAGGTCTTAACTCACAAAATTTTGAGAAGCCAATTCGTTGAGTTGGATGTTTTTCTTTAAAAGCTTGATAAATTTCATTTAGGTTAGCTAAAACTAAACGCTTCTGCACTTGAATTTTCAATCCCTTATTCCTGATTGTAACACAATCTTTCTTACCAGGCATAATCCTACTTATGTCATCCTCTTGATAAAAATCTTTAACAACCTGTGCAGTATCTTCACTTAATGTTTTGCCAGGCTTTGGATTCGTGGTTGAAAGTACTCCCTTTTCATATACTAATTTTTTTACAGCTCGAGCCATATAATTAGTGACACCAAACTCTTCTTCAATTTTTTTACAGGTCCAACTTTGGGGTAACACTGATAAAATAGTCATTTTTTCACTTCGCTTAGTTGTTTGGACAAATTTTTTTTTCAATTGTTCAATAATTTCAGACTCACATTTTTCTTCTTTGTTTTCTTCTTCGTTTTCGTTCTTAGAAGAAACTAATTGGTTTTCCAAGCTTGTCACTATTTTCTCAATCTTTTTTGTGGAATAACTTTCTACAAGTTTTTTCTTTTTTATTGGGGATTCACCAATAAGTTCCAGTGATTTATTCAAGTAATCTATTGATGTTCCTGGGTCAGTAAATGATTCGTCAACAATGTCATCCTTTTGGCTTGTACCAGCTACATTATCATCTACCTGTTCTGGTATTTTAAGTTCACTATACACTTCTTGCCTACATTTGTTACATATTTTCATACCCATTTTAATGTTCACATTTAAAGAGCACATACTTTCTGTCACATTTCTGAGATATTTTTTCTCCGTTTTTGGATGTTTTTGTTCCTTATATGGGTTACAACATTTAACATTATAAATACACCAGTTTTTTTTTTTTGCTGTTTGTTTGCCATTTTTAGGAATTAAAAAGAAATATTTAGCTTCATAACAAAAGCTAATAATAGTTAACTAAATAAATAACAGTCTTAACACTTTGAAGGAAGTATCAACTCTTCAATATATACACGAAAACAATTTAGTTGAAAAATTACATTATCTTTTAAGCACATGAACCTTTAAAATAATTTTTAACACATTATGAATATGTAGACAACCATACAGTTCACAATCCTAACAGCAACTGACTGGGAAAAACAAGAGAGCCAAGTGGAATGAACATGTTATGACAGGAAAGAGCTGACTCACAGGGTGTGACAGGAAATCTGACTCACATGCTGTGTCAGGAAAGCTCTGACTCACATGCTGTGAGAAGCACAGGCTCTGGCTCACTTTTTTTAATTGAGCACTCATTTGTTATCTCTTCTTGGTGGTGTTAGTGTTCACAGTGTAGGCAAAAGATGCAAAAATAAAAAACTATAGCTATTCTTACAAACACATTAAAACTTAGAAAAAAAGTGTTATATTAATAAACCATTTTAATGGCTTATTAAGTTAAATATGTATACATTCTCATTATTCAGTTATATAACATTGATGTTATTCGTATTTAAAAACTTAATATTAAATGCGCACTCTTGGGTGACATTTATCAGTAAATTTGGCTTAAGCACTATGAAGACTTTATTTTTTTTTAGCTGAGTCCATTGTAAGTCCATTATGAAACTTGGTATATAGGTAGCCTATTAGTATACAAATAACATATATTTTTTAAAAAAAAAATTAAAAGGGGTGTTTTTGAGATTTTCAAAAATATATTTTTAACTTGTTCCAAAAAAATGTAAGTTGATGAAAGACAGTCATGTTATATATCAGGTTAAAGCCCATTAAAATCTGAAGAGAATAAAACAAGTTTGAGCTCTCTAGGCCTAATACTTTTTAAGTTATCGCAGTTTTACTGTATCGAAATTTTGCAAAAAATACGATTTTTTACGTTTTTTAATGGCTATTACTCAAAAACTAATAGCCCAAAAAATTTAAAATTTTGTATTTTTCATCTGTTCTATGGGTACAACAAGTGTACCAAAAATTATCAAAATCTGAAATGGTAAGGTTCAGAGCACTGGTTGATTTCACATGGAATGACCCCAATGTCAAATGTCGTCGGTCAGTCATTTGGTTCCAATCTTATAGTTAGCAAAAGTAATTACTTATTAAACTGTGGGGCTCGAACCCACGATTGCTCTGTTCAATCTACCTTTAGCGGAAATGAAAAAACTTTTTTTTTTTTACTTCCACCTAACTTTTTCAAATTTTATGGGGGCTATGGGGGAAAAACATTTTACGTTATTTTTACTACACTGGATATGATGCCAGAAAGACGACCTGCAAGTAAACACACATTGTTGGTGATTGCGAAGATAAGAATCAAACCAGCGGATGCAGCTTTCAGACAACTGTATTGAACGGAGTTTGGAAATAAGTATGTCAATGTCTACAGAGTCGAACGCCTTGCTGAAATCTAGGAGAGTTAACACAGTTATTTCACTTTTGTCGATGGCTTCGCGCATGTCTTCAGTGATGTTAAGTAGTGCAGATGCAGTACTATGTCCACTTCTAAATCCAGATTGATAAGGGTCAAGAATTTTGTATTCATTAAGGTAGTCAGTCATTTGTTTGTGTACGATCCGTTCCAGTGCTTTTGAGACAGGAGGTAATATGCTGATAGGTCGATAATCACTTGGGAGGGTGGGTGTGTCATTTTTAGGGATTGGTCGTACAATTGCTTGTTTCCATAGTCTGGGGTAAGTTGATGTCATTAGAGAAGCATTGATGATATGTGTTAATGTCGGTAATATCACGTCAATAATTTTATGAATGAGGGTTATGCTAATATTGTCACTTCCTTGTGCTTTAGATTTGATACGATTCAGGGCCCTCTTAACATTGATGGGAGTTACAATATCTAATTCTATAGCTAAATATTCAAAATACTACTACTACTACCACTACCACCACCACCACCACCACCCTACCACACCACCAACCCACCAACCCACCACCACCAAACAGTTCTTCGGCAAACTTTTTCTGCTGACCCTTCCTTGACACCCTCACTCTTTACTATTTATTTTATTTTTATTTTTCTTCTTGATCTGCGTTGTCTATCAGCCATTTCATTAATCTGATCAGTTGTTCATCCATGTTTTTGTCCCCGTAAGGTCTTTCCTCTGCTGGGCAGCTCTTACTTCCTGTCTGCCCAGGGATTTCCAAAGTTTCTTCCTCCTGTTACCTGTTTGTTTGAATTGTTCACAGGAGCCTGTTTCTCTCGCAATCTCTCCATTTCCATCTCTGTCTCCTTCGGTATACCCCTTTTCGCTGCCCTGTTGGTCCTGTACTTCCTTGCTGCTTCCTCTGTGATCATTTCGTGTGAGCAGTGTAACAAATGTCAATGTAGAGAGTCATCTGTTGTGTAATTCCTGATACCAGTTCCCTGTTCTCTTACTTGCGGTGCCATCTGTAGCTAAATATGAAATACATTATAACTACGGTACTGTGCTGTAACAATTTGCAGCTGCTCCAGGGTTGCATAAGTCAGTCTAAACCTCAAGAAACACATGCTGTGCTCTTGTTTCACAGGAAACTGACAAATTATTTGCAATTGTTTGTCCATATGTGAATACTAGAGACCGGACATTAGGCGCTTATAACGTTCAAAAAGGTGTTTAAAAATTGCAAAATAGGCAGGTAAAATAGGTACTAAAACTGTCAAAGTAAGTGCTTAAACTTTTACAGTTGCATGCAAAAGGAGACAATAGGTCCAGAAATATGAACACATTTTGGATCTCTTGTTATTAAGTGCCAGAATGGTACTTTATAAGATTGTGTGGGGGACGGGAAAATCTCTATCCGTCTGTCCATGTGTCTGTACACGCGATAACTCAAATATGTTTTATCAGAGTTTCATGAATCTTGGTACATTGCATTTATAACGTTCATGGGAAGAAGCCTATTGATATTGGATCAAATCGGTTGACCGGTACCGGAGTAAAGCCCAATTTAGGGCCTATTTTATGGTAATATATTAGAAAGAATTTATCAAATGCAAATCAGTTTTAGTGTTTCATTGTGTTCATATATATGGTTTTGGAAGTTGCAATACATTTAGCTTTAACAAATAACACTATTCCTTCACATATGCTTATCAAACTAGACCGTTAAACTGAGTGAGGTGGCCGAGATGGTAATGTCTTGGACTCACATTCTGAAGGTCCCTGGTTCAAATCCCATAGCCGGCCAATTTGACACTTTTTGTTTTGTATTTTTATATGAGTGTGTGATTGGTCCTGTACTCCCTTGCCGCCGCCTCACACCTATATAGTTCTGCTGATACTGGACGGTGTTAATCTGATTTTTAAAAAACTAGACCTTTGTTCTTCCGTAAGTCCTGCTTAATGAATCAATCTTGAGCTTAATTCAGAAATTGATTGCAATTATAACTGATTAAACAAAAGTATTCTGGTACTTTGTTACATCAGTTTACCTGATTTTTTTTTCTTGAAGGAAACATTTAAATAATGCAGTATTTAATCAAAATAACATAGGCCTACCGAGTGAAGTGGCCAAGATGATAACATCTTGGACTCGCATTCAGGAGGTCCCAGGTTGAAATCCCTTGGCCAGCCAATTTTACATGTGCTTTTTCATGGTTTCTCCAGTGTAAAGGCAAATGCCGAATTGAATATTTACATACCATGAACCATCCTCACCATTTCATCCTGTATCATATCCATTTAAATTAATATCAGTTGAAATTTACTCCATTAAATACTCCGACAATAGAAACAATTGACAAGCAATAGTTCCATGGCCTACCCTACTGCACAGACACAGATCCTGGACTCCTGATATAGCCTCGAAGCTAAAAGGTTTATAAACACAGTTGAAATAAAAAAAATATAATAAATAAATAAAAATAGGCCTACCTGATGCACATAGTTTTGAGGGATCTAACCAAAACACTGTATGAACAATGTTGCTAATTTTATTAATGCACAATACTTTTTGTCAATCCTTACACAAGTCATTGATTGCACATAAAAAATACTTTAAATTTTAAAATTTTCCACTCTTAGGTTATGCCTGCTGTCAGACAGTACATTTTTTGAGTACCGAAAACAACCTTTCCACTTCTACTGTCATCTGTTGTTTCAGAATTTTAAAATTCTCGCTGTTTATTAATCAATATATCTACAATTGTTTGGTATATAGTAAGTATAATATCCATAGTCATAATTTTCACTATAATCTCCATCAATATGACACTAGGAGTAACTACCTCATAGTTACTCAAAGTGCAAGATTAGCTAAACCAAAGAAGTGTTGTAATAATATAGGTATTAAATTGTTTAATAGATTACCGAAAGCTGCACAGGCAGTTAAATCATACAGATTTAAGTCTGTTTTGAGAGACTGGCTTACTTTAAGTTTAAATCCATTTTATTCTATTGATGAGATTTTTGAAGTTAATATTGATATTGTACTTTGAATTATCTTTTTTTTTTATGTCTTATCAATAATATTGTACAGTCGGTCAAATAAAAAACGTCGGGCGGTTTTTGATAAAGTATCAAGAACGAGCACATGCGCATGTACAGGAAGACTTAAGGTTAGGTTCACACCTGCCTCTTGTCTATCCATGTATTTTCTTGATTATTTAGTCAGTTTTGTTCCAAAACGAACATATTGTCACAAAGCCCAGAAAAGACTCGCCTAGAAACTGACAGAAAAAAGGATTCACCTAGAAACTGCCAGAACGACGGAGTCTAGAAACATCGCGGCCTCCTAGTGGACGGGCGGCAGACGAGCAAGTGCTAGTGGGCATGACAACGGCAGCGATTGGGCCATGCTTCGTGGGGGAAGGCCTGTAGGGAGGAGCTTGCGCTAAGGGGTGCGCCTGCGCGCCGCAGCACGCATTCCAGATTCCATGCGGATGGAACTTTCGAGACATCAGCTCCAGAATATTCGTCGGGCCTATATATAGGGCCGCGAGTGAGCTGAGACGGTCAGTCAGTAAGCCAGTAACAGTAACAGAGTACAGTTCAGTTCGTGAGTAACAGAGGGTCAGTCAGTAAGCCAGTACCAGTAACAGAGTACAGTTCAGTTCGTGAGTAGCAGAGGGTCAGTCAGTAAGTCAGTAACAGTAACAGAGTTCAGTTCAGTTCTTAGCGGAGAGTAACAGCAACAGTCAGTCAGTGGGAGTCAGTCCACGAGGAGTGATGAGCCAGTCAATGGGAGAACAGTCAGTCAGTAAATCAGAGTCGAGAGAGTGTGAACTGGACAGAGAGCACTGATCAGCTTGACCTCAAGTAACTGTGACTTGGGAAGCTGAGGAGCCAGTGACCGGAAAGACTAGTCAAAGGAGAGACCAGCGAACGGAAGACCTAGTCAACGGGGAACTAGTGACCGGAGGGGCTGGTGAACGAAGGAGCTAGTGAACGGAAGAGCTGGTGAGCTGATCTGGACTGGACTGGGACAGTACTGTGACGTGGAAGTGAGCGCCAAACGGAAGAATGAACTGGAGAACATTCCGGAGTTTTCTGACTGTATAGATCACTGTTATAGGAAATAAAGATATCTCCATCCTTCAATTAGAAACTTGGTGTTCTGATTTTGAACCCCGACGAGCCCTTGTTACAATATATAGAAGGCTGTGGCTACATGCCTCATATCCGCCATATTCTTGCGTCCAAGTTCTTATAATATTAGTAATGAATAAATTCGCGGAGAATATGTTTATTCAAGGAGCATTTCTTAAAGATTTTATTTTTATAATACTGGTAGGCATACTTGTAGTGCAAAATCAATAACTTCGGCTTAATCGTATTTTCAAGCTTGGATATTACAATTTCATCAGAATTATGTAGGCTATTCTCATCTGTTCGCATTAGCGTAATGGTAAGTATGATTTTACAACAAATGAATATCTGTGGCATAAATTAATAAGAAACGTACCCGGTTCCTAATGGTTTGAAGATGGCCAGGGAATTGAGCAGTAGCTTTCATGGATACAGCAGTATGAAACAGTTACGTTCAACTTCTGCGACCAATCTACCATCTTGATCCAGCGTCGAAATACGCGGCCGGCCGGATCCACGTTTCCTATGAAAACTTTCGGTCGCATTATAGTGAAGTACCCACCTCTGAGCAGCTCTTTCGGAAAAATGCAGGTCAATTACAGCCCCAACTACACTTTCTCTCAAGCTAGCATTTGTATGTGGTGCCATGACACAAAGCAAAATGAATTATGAAACTATATTAAGTTGAATATCGTGTGTTGCGCTTTCTGCGTTCATTTTTCCCCTCGTTCATTTTTTCCCTCCGTTCGCATGGTCTCATGGCCTCATATGTTCCGAGATGACCTGTATTTTATGTCTTTTATAGGAAACTTGTGAACTAATGCGTTAAAACTTTACTTTTAACTGCATACGCGTCCCGACGTTTTTTATTTGACCAACTGTACTTTGAACTGTCATATTTCCATATTCTGTTTTGTATATAACCTCTCATTCTGTAAATGCATTTGGATGCAGTTCAAAAACATAAATTTTTAATCTTGAGATGTTATCGGAGCATACTTGTAGAGGGCAAGAATTTGTGGATAAAAAACAGCTGGCATTCGGAAATAGAGTACAGTAAGAGATCAAAGTTGCTTTTGGTTAATCTCTGTTTGCCTTTTTACAAACAGCAGATTTGTGTTTTGCAGTTTGTACATGTTGCAAAAGGTGACACTTTTTTGCCCAGTTCACTAATGTTTCACACGCTTTGCATAACAGGATTGATCCATTAGTTGAGAATATTTCTTTCACAAAATTATTGAGTTTTGTTTTAACATTGCCAGTTCTTCAGGCACTTGCACAAAACACGTTCACTGAATGAGGAAAGCAAACTATCTCAGTATCTTTGAACATTGCTGAATGGGAGTGAAATGAGAGAGAAATTTAGCATTAGGATTGCACTGTGTTATATTTTCACAAAAAACCCTCTCCCTCTCTAGTGATGAAAGTCAACAAAACTTTAAACAGGAAGTATGACAGTAAATACAGCTACCCCTAGATAAATGAAGAAGAAACATTTCTACTTAAACCTAGTCATCGTATAATAATAATTTATTAAGGCATCTGACAGTGGGTCAATTTAAGTAATGTAGGCCTACAATATGTCATGAACCCATGAGATGCAAATTGCATGTGTTTCAACTATTTTTATAAAATTTCTCAATAAAATGCAGCTTTTTCCCTTGGAAAAGCAGAAATAGGCATTTATAGGCATTACAAGTTGAAATATTCATTAATTCAATAGATTTAGATAAGCTGTAGAAGAATGAGGTAGTAATACAAGTGGTTTTAGTTAAAACTAATATACTATAAATACTACAGGTGATTAACTAATGTACTAATAGAGTATACCTACATGTTAAGTAATATTGTAAAGGATATTATGAAAATTTAGTTTTAATAAGGTAATGAATAAGTTCCACAATAACCAGCCATAGAATAAGGAACATAAAAGACAGTATATTATATGCATAAAAAAAGTAATATTAGTAATTAATGCATGTAGTATTACTCTCATTGTAATGGAACATGCAGTTAATAAATTAATTAATTTAAAAAAAAGTTGAAATATGCAAAAATAGGCAGATGAAAAACAGCTCTAAGGATAGTGGATTGAACTTATATTAAGTCATTTTTATGATATCTATAGAGGTTAAGAATAGGCATCTTGCCTAACATCCGGTCTCTATGGGTAGTACCGGTAATTACTAGGGACCGGATTCTTAGGTTTTTACCTATTTTTTTCCTTACTTACAAAACAAAAAGCGCTCATACACTTTTTCGAATCTTGTCCATAGGATTCACCCATATTAATTCTATGGCACCTAAAAATACCTAAATGGGGTATAAAAACCTAAATACACCTAAACGGGATATAAAACCTAAAATATCTAATTTAGGCTACTTTTTTTTCTTTTTTGTTTGTCAGTTGAGAAATCGATATTTTGCGGAGAGATAATAATTTTTATCGGTATAAATTATTAAGGCTATGTTTCACACTTGAACTTCACTATTAAATATTTACCTAGGACTACGTAGTTTCAGTCACCCTTGTGACTATCTTCAGCTACATCTGAATTTTTGTTGGTAGCACTGTTTCCTTTTACTACCAATCCTGACTGCTGGATGCCATCTCTTGGTGGTTGGATGTACCTTCTGATTAAGTTTTCTTCTGCTGGTATCTCAAAATTTAGTAATTTGTGTTTATTTTTTTGAATAAAAATATTTTCCCAGACTGTTAATTCTTGGGGTGTTTCTATTGGCTTTAGAAGCTTTACAGTTTGTTCTATTTCATGATTATCTTCCCAAAAATGAGCAGCTATTGCCGATTTATCTGTCTGTGCGTATTTAAATTTAAATTTACATTAAATACGCACAGACAGATAAATCGGCAATAGCTGCTCATTTTTGGGAAGATAATCATGAAATAGAACAAACTGTAAAGCTTCTAAAGCCAATAGAAACACCCCAAGAATTAACAGTCTGGGAAAATATTTTTATTAAAAAAAAAAAACACAAATTACTAAATTTTGAGATACCAGCAGAAGAAAACTTAATCAGAAGGTACATCCAACCACCAAGAGAAGGCATCCAGCAGTCAGGATTGGTAGTAAAAGGAAACAGTGCTACCAACAAAAATTCAGATGTAGCTGAAGATAGTCACAAGGGGGACTGAAACTACGTAGTCCTAGGTAAATATTTAATAGTGAAGTTCAAGTGTGAAACATAGCCTTAATAATTTATATGATGACTTCACTGTGTTCTTCCCAATATTAGTTTCTATAATTTTTATCGGGTTGAAATTAATACCACCATTGCCGTCTAGGATGGACAGTATCTAGAAAGGAAGTGTAAGAGTACCGGCATATTCCTTTTAAAATATTTGTACGAACAACCATTGTTGCCGTGTGTGAACAAGGATATAGATTTATTAAGTGGAGGGAAATGAAATAGACATTAAATCCATGTCTGGGATATTAATACAAGTAAGAATCGGCTTGAAAAATTTTATGTGATAACCGGGATTTGAACACGGATCTCCAGCTTAACGCGCTGATGCTCTACCATTGAGCTACCATGACAACATGCCAGTACAACATCAAATTCCTCAACTGATTCAGAATACAAGGCAGACCACGGGAGGTTTCTCCGTTGAGAACACACATCCAATGGTGTCCTACATTTGTAGGTACTTTGAAGCCAAGTTATTATTTATATACTATTAATTAAGTGGAGGGAAATGAAATAGACATTAAATCCATGTCTGGGATATTAATACAAGTAAGCTCAATGTCATGATAGCTCAATGGTAGAGCATCAGCGCGTTAAGCTGGAGATCCGTGTTCAAATCCCGGTTATGACATAAAATTTTTCAAGCTGATTCTTACTTATATAGATTTATGTTTTAAAGCACTTGTTTGCCTTTAGTACTTCCTGTTATTCATACTTAGTGGTAACATTGTGAATTTTAAGAAGACGTGTTAATTATGCCGAAACAAATGAAATCGTGTTTATTATGGCAGTGGGTAACACATTCAAATTCATTAAACCAATTATTCTACCCGAAAACGATATTTTGGGGAAAAAAACCTAAAAAAAACTATTTCACCTAATGAAAAACCTAAAACAGTGTTTTTAAAAACCTAAAAATCCGTTCCCTAGTAATTACAACTGAAATTTGTACAGTAATTCACCACCACCAGTTTGCACAGTGAAAAATATGTTAGCAATGAAAGGGTTAAAGCTCATTTAATTAAATTTTCTGTCTTTAGGAGACTTTTTTTTTTTTGTTTGTTTTTGTTTTTGTTTTTGTTTGAAAGGAGTGTAACAGAGTAGGGTCATTAATTGGTTGACAATTTTTTTTATGAGGTTGCAACAGATAGGCTATGTTTTCACCAAACTTACTAGATTATCTTTTATATGCTTCATTCTGCGATTTTAATTAAAAATTAAATTTCTGTTAAATGAAACTCTCAGGTAATATTTAACCTTCTCCTCTTTATCTTTTTCAGTGACCTCTGTTTTAAGAAGGGGGACATCATACTACTTAGAAAAAAGATAGATAACAATTGGTATCATGGAGAAAGTGGAGGAAACCATGGAGTCTTCCCCCTCACTTATGTCCAGGTTAGTATTTTTTGCATTAGTAGTAAATGACATTTTTGGTAAATGCTCTGTAAAACAGCTGCTTGTCAGACTGTTACAGAGATGCCAACTGCTACGGAATTTTCGTAGTTTCTACGATTTTCTTGAATTTGCTACGGCAGTACGGAAATTGTACTGAATATTACGGATTTTACGAATCCCAATATCTTTTTAAAAAATTTTCGTTTCTCCCGCGAAAAAAAAAAGTTAATGAATGTGTCAGCAGATTTGCCAACTGTTATCATGAGAAATAGTTTGTAAAAGAAAACACAAGTTGTGTTGGTGACATTGGACACTACAATATTTGACGTGTGTGTGTGTTAACCAAAGATGTTATATCTTACAGTTATAACATCATTGTAATTATAACATCTTTGGTGGAAACGTATTTTTCCTTTTTGATTATCAGTGTAATGGCGCTGACGACTGCCAACGCCGTTGCTTGCTAGAAGTTTTATGACTGTTGCAGTGCAAGTAGAATACTGAGGAAATATGTCGTGTAAACATAAAACCAGTGATGAGTCTGATGGAGAAAAACAAACTGCGGCAAATCAGCAGAGCAGAGCCTTCAAAAAATTTCACCGAATCACGTATTTTGTGAAACCTGTAATTGTGATTTTTCGGTTAAACATGGAGGACGCAATGACTGTAGACGCCATGTGATCTCAAAAAAGCATGAGGAGTACGGGCGCGTCAAGGGGCACCACAAGAAGACGCATATAGTAATTTGCCCGAGATATCAAGTCCCCCCCCCCATCCGATTAGACTCGTACACTAATGATAACCACCTTTCAAGGTTGGCATCTCTGCTGTTAACATGCCGAAAAGTAGCACTTGACCAGCCTAGGACGGTAAAGTCATCATGGCAACTGAAAAATCCTGATGGCAGTGACCAATCATACCTACCATAACAGGGTTTGGAACAAAATACTTGACCATAAAACAACAAATATAAGGCAACATTGCTTCTTTACGTTAATCAGAAACTTCACAAAGTATTTTTTTACAAAACACTTAATAATATAACCACAAATATAAGCCTAACCCAAAATAGCTATGTTATGATCATAAGAAACACGCACCGCAACGTACATCTGCATTTCGTATTGGTTCAGGCGGCTGTGAGAATATGGCGTCAACAAATGGCTGACCATGCCTTTTTTTAATTAATTATGCGGTATTTTTATTTCATTTCATGTAATTTTCAGAGCTTATACTAAAAAATATTGTATGCACCACATACGTAAAAGCTTTAGTGCACTAATCCAATATTTCGGCCTTGGCTTACACCTCAGCCACAATACTAGATTCATCTGCTAAAGCGTTATTTTGCATACTTGATACATAAATAGCTATTAAAGTGCCATTTTTATATTGAATTAATTCTATTCAATTACTTGAACAGTAATCTTTTTCTTGTCCAACTTTTTCAAAACCATACTCCTGCAATAATGTAGACCAGGGCTGTCCAACTGCAAGTGCCCCAAGGGCCGCTTAAAAAAAAAATTCAGTTCGGAGGGCTGCATTATAAAACACTTCGTATTCAACTTTATCAGTGAGTTTTAATAGGTATGGTTTGTATTATAATTTTAATTTATTAAAAAAAAAATCAAATTACAAAAAAATTAGAGGGAAATTTGAGGATGTTGGTTTTCACTAACTATAGCATCAATATTAAGTTTAATATTTGTTGTTGATAAACGAAGCAACTGATAAAGTCCCTAAATCGATTTTCGAATTCTTCTGCAATTGTGTCAATGTATTTTATGTGAGGTAAATTTGAAACTTCCTCAAAATCCTTCATTCCTTCAAAATGCTCTTTACAACTTGGAAGAAATGAAAAATAATTTTTTTCTAATGAAGACTTGAAAAGCTTAATTTTATTATTAAAGGGGTACTGAACGAAAATTTTTACTTTATCTTAAAATAAAATATGATTCTCGCTAAGTGCAGAGTCGAAAACCATTTCTTTTTATGTTCGCTCATTCTCATTCTGTGAGCAATTTAAATTATGGTGTTGCAAGGCTGTGACGTCATGCGGCTAACGCGCCGCGCCGTCAGCAGTTTCAGTTTGGCTTGCTCCGGTATTGTGTGAAAGGTGGCGGTCTTGTATTCCATATAGTAATGTTTATTGTGTAGTCCTAGTGTAAGTGAAGATGCCTGCGTGCAGTGCTTACGGTTGTTCAAATAATTCTGATGTCCATAGAAATGTTGGTTACTATGCATTCCCTTATAAAAACAAGAACAGACGTTTGTACAACAAATGGGTTTCTTGCATGAAGCCTAAAAATAAATTGTTCCAACAAAAAAATTCTAGAGTATGTGGAAAGCATTTTAAAGCAGATTTTTAATGAATAGGATATTTTAAAAATCAGAATATTGAAGGATGAAAAATTCAGGTGCCCTAGACTAAAAGACAATGCGGTACCTTCAAAGTTTTTAATAGGAAGTAAAGAAGTTTAATTACTATAAAAAGAGGGAAGTGTAGGAATGAATTGATAATTCATTAACTGATTCTAAACAAGAAAGAGAAGCTACACAAGTTTATGAATGTATGCATGTAGAATTGAAGACTGACGCAGAAATACAGTGTGAGATAGGCACAGAAATTTATAGAGCTGCAAATTCTGTCTATATGAACTACATTGATGAACATGACACCTCGGATGAAGATTACGTCCCCGGTGAAATCACTAGTGAAGGAGAACAAGATGGCATAGAAAATATCAACTTGTCGGAAAAATATTCTTTTGTGTTTGTCTGTGTAAGTGCCCTTCTGTTCAGTATATGCCATACATGTGGCGCTCCAGTTAATGAACGTAAAGTTGAAACGAGAGGAGTAATGTTACGAATAAAAAATCATTGTGTGAATGGGCATACATACGAGTGGTCTTCTGGAAGCATTGGTGGAAGTTTAAAAAGGAATGTGTTCATAGCCTCAGGAATGTACCTATGCGGATTAACATTTAATTATGTATCAGCTTTCTCAAATTCTATTAAGCTATTATTATTTTTTTATGAATCATACTTCTATAGGCTTGTAAAGAAATTTGTATTTCCTTCCGTGCACAAAACGTGGTTAAAAGAAAAAGAAGCTAACTATGCAGATGCTATGAGTGATGTAAATTTACGTTTATGTGGAGATGGACAATATGACTCCCCTGGTTTCTCTGCCAAGTATTTGACGTATTCCATTATGAATTTAGCAACGAATAAAATACTAGATTTTGTAATTGTACAAAGAGGAACTGTAGCTGGTGATATTGAAAGAGCTGCTTGTGAAAAATAATAAGCACAATGAATGAGAAACTCCCTATTAAATTGTTCCTAACGAAAATACACACAGGCATTAGAACTTTAATGAAAAACAAATTTTCACACATACACCATGAATTTGATGTTTGGCACCTTGCTAAATCTCTAATGAAAAAGATTAACAATTTGCCGAAATTCTCCGTCATTCATGAATGGAAACAATCAATTTATAATCATTTATGGTGGGCATTGTCTACGTGTGAGAATGACAGTATACTGCTAAAGGAGAAATTTACCTCAATTCTCAATCACATTGTTAACATTCATAGTCGGGAAGGTAATTAGAAATACCATTCATGTGCTCACAACGTGCTAAGTGCTGATAGAATTAAATTGTTCCTAACGAAAATACACACAGGCATTAGAGCTTTAATGAAAAACAAATTTTCACACATACACCATGAATTTGATGTTTGGCACCTTGCTAAATCTCTAATGAAAAAGATTAACAATTTTCCGAAATCCTGCGTCATTCATGAATGGAAACAATCAATTTATATTCATTTATGGTGGGCATTGTCTACGTGTGAGAATGATAGTATACTGCTAAAGGAGAAATTTACCTCAATTCTCAATCACATTGTTAACATTCATAGTCGGGAAGCTTATTAGAAATACCATTCATGTGCTCACGACGTGCTAAGTGCTGATAAAATTAAAAATACTAAATGGCTCAGTAAGCATTCGAAAGACTACCATGACCTATATAACATCATTATGAATACCAGATTCTAAAATTATATTATGCATCTCAATCATTCTTGTCACACAGGAAGTCTTGAATCCTCTCATAGCGAACGTCTTAAATATGTACCAAAAAGAACCCATTTTTCATTTGAAGGCATGTATTTATGGTCAATGATAGCAGCTCTTGACCACAACTTCCATCAAGGAAAAAGAGTCGTGGGCGGATCAGTGGAATTTTCTAAATCATGTGGAGATTGGTTTTATAAGAGAAATTACAAGAAAACATTTAAGTGGAGGCAAAATATTGTAAAGAAAACTGTCAATGATGTTAATGAATACACATCTCTAACAATGGATACTCAACAACAAAGAGTGCAACAATAAAACTAACATTACGTTGTGTTGGGGCTATTCTGTGTTCAGTGGTCCCTGTCCGACCCGAGCTAGCCAGGTGACGTCACGAGCGCTGCTAAAGAGCGCTACAACTCGGAAACTGTAAGTTGGATGGAGTTTTTATTTTCGCCATAGTATTACACAATCAGATCTCTTATTCATTTGTAAAGTGAAGAAGATGAGGAAGATGAGGATGAAGATGACGAGGATCTAGATGAAGATGATGTCGGTCTTGATGCTGTTTATAAATGAACATCTAATATTGTTTATGTTGTGTTTATTCTGTAACTATGTATGTATGGTGCTGCCACCACCAGCCCTTGTTGGTGAGTTAGTAGTTTGGAATGCTATTATAAATGAAGCTGCCATTTATCTCAATTCTTCTACTGTGCTTAATATTTAGCATAACAACAGGTTATGGGGCCAGGTGCGCAGTGTTCGAGTGAATTGAGGAGACGTAATACAATATAGTGGAACGTGTGGAGAATCTAGTAAACTATCATATTGTGTAACAGTGCAGCGGCGAATTTTGCAACGGTCAAAATGGCGGAGATGGAAGAGAAAACCTTCTATATTCCAAAGCTAACAAGAAATAACTATGTGGCGTGGATGGCGCGCGTGAAATCTGAAATGTTGATTAAAGAGTGTTGGGAAACAATCACGGGTTATAACGATGTTGATGGAGCTCATCTAAATCAAGCAGAAACCCGTCGGCGCGAGAAAGCCAACCTCATGGCGCTATCTCTTATTATGAGATCAGTTAGTGATGATCTCATTAACGACATAGTTGATTTCAACAAGGCGAGTGAAGCATGGACCAAACTCGAAACTATTTGCAACCAGAACACTCAGTATGGTGCTATGATGAAGTTACGAGAATTGGCGACCATGGTAAAGGGTGATATGACCATTCAAGAGTACAGCAATACAATGATGAATATGAATCGACTGTTGAGGAAAAATGATTTGGAGATATCTGATAAACAGTTGGCTCATTTGTGTTTGTCTGGCCTTCCCCCAGAATATGAAATAACAGTGAAGACTTTGGTGACTCAGCCGGATAAGATGGACATGTCCTACATAAAGCAAGTGTTACTGGAACAAGAGGAAGAAATGAGAAAACAAAGCCTATCATCACATCAAGCATTAAAGACAACTTGGAAACCGCCGAGCACTAAAGGTAAAAAGTATACCGATGGAAGGAATTCTACCAATCAGAATAACAGTACATCTCAACGGAAGCAGTACAAAGGAGATACTTTTGCTATACATGTGGTGGTGAAGGACACATTGCGAAAAATTGCCCCAAGACTCAGGAACTAGAAGAGAAGGAAAAAGGGAGTAGTGAACCCAAGAAAGCTTCTGCTTCAGTTACTACAAGGGAGCATGTGGTATTGCATGCGAAGAAGTATTCTCAATGCAAACACGATGTATGGATATTAGACGGTGGTGCTTCTGACCACATGACAAATAGAAGAGAGATTTTCAAGAATTTCAGAGAATGCTCAGGTACGTTGAAGTCTGTGATGGGAGACCGCTGAAAATAAGTGGCTTGGGATCTGTTGTAATTCCTATGTCAGATGAATGTGGAGGAAAGAATGTAGAGCTTCAGGATGTGCTCTATGTGCCTGAATTACTTGATAATTTGATTTCTCAAGGTCAGATAGAGGAGAAAGGTCTTGAGTTCAGATCGAAGAATGGTTTGAATAAGTTATTAAAGGGAGAAAAATTAATCTTTCAAGCACATCGAATTGGAAGGTTATATTTTGTCACTACTGTTGGAGATGTATCAATAAAAGAGTTAAATGAGGAATATCTAAAGAACGTTAACATGAGAAAAGCTGCAAGAGTTTCTCAGATGACGTGGCATAAGAGACTAGGCCACCCTAACCTGCAAACTATGGGAAGAGTTGAAGCCCTCACAACGTCAGCTATAGCGAAGAAAAGTGATGCCCTACAAGAATTCAAGAAATATAAAGAGAGAAATGAAGTTTTGCTAGGGATAAAAGGCTACCGCCTGGAGGATGAGAAGCCAACTCTAATGGATATAATCCAGTTCCCTACAGGAGAGGTGCTGGACCCCAGTGCCACAGGAGAGGTGCTGGACCCCAGTGCCACAGGAGAGGTGCTGGACCCCGGTGCCACAGGAGAGAAGCTGGAGCTCGGTGCCACAGGAGAGGTGCTGGATCCTGGTCCCACAGGAGAGAAGCTGAACTCTGGTGGCACAGGAGAGGTGCTAGACCCCGGTGACACAGGTGAGGTACAGGACTCTGGTTCTATGAGAGAAGTGCCCTACAATGATGCCACTTCAGAGGAGGGACTTAGGAGTTCAAAACGCTTGAAGCAACCTAGAAGGATGTGCAATCTGTCGTGTTGCAATTATTGCTGCAAGGTAAGGGATGGTGTAATTGATGTTTTGGAGCCACCCAGGACCCCAGAAGAGATCATGTGTAGAGAGGATAGAGACACCTGGTTGAAAGCAATGGAGGTGGAGATGAAGAACCATGAAAGGAACCAGACTTGGATTTTAGTGAAGAAGCCAAAGTTTGGAAATATTGTAGTGTCATTTGTGATTTATTGAATTTGTTGATTTCCGAGGAGAGGTGTTGGTATCCATGCTTGAGTTACGTAAACCAACAAATGAACATCTAATATTGTTTATGTTGTGTTTATTCTGTAACTATGTATGTATGGTGCTGCCACCACCAGTCCTTGTTGGTGAGTTAGTAGTTTGGAATGCTATTATAAATGAAGCTGCCATTTATCTCAATTCTTCTACTGTGCTTAATATTTAGCATAACAACAAATATATATGTAATTTTTTAGTTCAGTTCCCCTTTAAATCCATTTATGTGTCCAAATAAGTAGGCAATATTCTGCTGTTTTCCTTGTAGCTTCAAATTCAATTCGTTAAGGTGAGATGTCAGGTCTGTTAAAAATGCAAGGTCTGCTAAAAATTGTGCATCTACCGTTTGATTTTCCAGTTCTGTAGTGTTTGACTTTACTTCATCTTTAAGGAAAATAGGAATCTCCTTGCGTAGAGCGAGGAATCATTGCGGCGTTTAACCAACGAATATCGGTGTGAAGTAACAAGTCCCCATATGTAGCATCTACTTTGGCTAAAAAATCATGAAACTTTCTGTGAGTCAAGCACGATTGTCCCCTCTAGTAATATTAGGGCTTTTTGGTGAACAATACAGTGTATCACAGGACAGTTGATGTTTTGTTTCAAGAGTCCTGCAAATCCAATTTCAGTTCCTATCATAGCTCTGGCTCCATCTGTGACAATACAGGAACATTTATCAAATCCCCTGTAGTCTGACACCACCTTATTTACAGCTTCAAAAATATCTGTACCCTTGGTTGTACCATGGAGAGGAATAAGATCAAGCATCTCCTCTGCTACACTGAATTCGTTTTGAATAGTTCAGATAAAAATTACAAGCTGGCTAATGTCGGACAGATCAATGCTTTCATCCAGTCATAGCGAAAAATATTTACATTCTTCAATCGTGTCATGCAGTTTTTTTTGGATACATATGGATAATATGATCCACCCGTCTTGCAATTGTTTGATGCGACACTGAGACTGAACTTCAAACTTTTCGGCAATTTTTGTTTCATTGAATTGTTTTGCCATTTTGATTGCACAATTTTTAATAAGTACTCCATCACTAAAAGGTTTCTTCACTTTGACAATTTCCAGCACTACTTTGTAAGAAGCGGCAATACTGCACTTGTTATCAGTGTCAGATCTTTTTTAAAATGTTGTTTGTTATTTCACTTTTTTCTTATAATCCGTAATGATAGCCTTTCTTGACTCCTCAGTATATTACTGAAACATTTTCTTGTGTAACGTAGTGTAATGTTTCATATTATATTCTTTGGGAACCAATAGTACTTGCAACAAACAATGCACTGAAGTTTATTATTGTTGTTTGTGATTAAATAGTCTGATTCCCAATGGTCATTATAAACTCAATGTTCATTCATTATTTTTCTTTTCTGCAAAGACATATTTCACAGAGTATTTCACTTGAAAAGGCTTTAGAATTGGTGCATACTCCACACATGAACAATTATTAACTAACTCTGCCCGTCCCGCTTGACTCAACCTTCTTATATACGTGCATGTGGCTTCTCGAATATTCGAGGGTGATTGAGCAAGATCGGTCCGATTTCCAGTAACTTCGCTGCGACCTTCTATCTGTCGCCAGTGGCGTCACAAGTTATTTTATTTGTATTTTATCGTTAATGTAAGAATTGTGCATATTTTGTATTTGAGTGTAATTTATACATTTAGAAGCCTCTCCACGGGTCGAAATGTGGCCCGCGGGCCTCATGTTGAACAGCCCTGATGTAGACTGTTAAGACATGTCACTAAGAAGTTGTACACCCAGGGCTGGCTCTAGGTATTTTGATGCCCTAGGTGAGAAATAATTTCGGCTCCCCCAAAATTGCCACCCTAATCATTCTATTTTTTTACCATTTGATTTAACTTGGAATTTCATGGTATTAGTAAGTGGTTAAATAAAATTTATTTAAATTGGTTTAATTTGAGAAAAGCTTGTATTTTTAAGACATTATAACATATTTAGACAGTGTGGGGATTTTTTAAATTTTAATATTGTGTTGGAAATTTCAGTTTTTTTTTTTTCTTTTTAATCTGTTTCTGCCCATAAATGTTTCTAAAAATTTCCCACCCTGGGCAGCTGCGTAGTTCACCTATGTGGACAAGCCGGCCCTGTATACACCATGCATAGGTGTAATACAATCAAAGAAAATACAATAGAATTGTACTCACAACATTTTTAACAACAAGAAAGGTATAAGCTCTATAATTTTGACTGGCTTTATTAACAGCGCTATAATTATTTAGTTTGAAAATATTCTTGAACCCTGGATTTAAGGTTTATTTTGCTTTTTCTAGGATATTTGATTGCAATCCCTATAGTGTGAACTATACTTTATACATTTATTCAGTGGTGATTTCCAGAGGGAATGCTCCAAATATACCGTTAAACTTTTAATTGACATGTAATAAACATAAAACAAAAAATAATAAAAAACAAAAACAAACTGGAAATAAATATCTGATAAGGAATTTTAAATTTTCTTTCACAGAATTTGTACTTCTTTGATGATGGTAATGACAACATGGATTTCAATATGAAAATGAATAATTTACTCCTCCTTATCTCCCTCCCTTTCTCTCTCTTCCACGTCTTATTTTTATTATTTCTTTTACAACTAACATTTTATATGAAACTTACCTCGGATGGGTGAGGATTCAATCCACAAACCTTGGAATTACCAGTCCTTCGGTTAATGCCGTCTTGCTCCAGTCTGTTACGGTTAGGCATAATTATTCACATACCTGTAAGTTTCTTCAGTAGTGTTGTTGCCCCAGCTGGTACTCCTTGGCCGCTCATGTCGGTGTCATGTGAGATCTGGCATCAAAGGGAAGAACTTTGGAATCAGACTACTAAATGATACTTGTTTATGAAGTTTGAATCCTAGTTTTTTTATATGAAACACGATTTTGTTCTCTACACACAAGTTGCAAAAATATATGTAAGTGTATATTGTACAGTCACTCGATTCATTCTCATAGGTAATCCAAAGGAATCACATGTAAATAATGTGCATAGTTGTGTAATTGTATGTCAGCTGACTATGTGTGTCTTAGTAATGATTGACTGTCTATATAAGTTCTCGTGTAATTGTATGTTGACTGCCTGTTACATTTTGACGTTTCTCTCTGTACTTGTTCTTCATCTCTCTGTGCAATTTCTTGCTTATTGTAAGGTATAGTGACTGTTTGTCATGTCTTGTGTGTAATTGTCTACTAACGTAGTGACTGACTGTATAGTTTATAAGTGAATGTAACATCTGTGTACTGAATTACATTAGATCTCATGTTCGTATAGGAGTATGATTTCAGTAATCTTATTGGTTAATATTCTTCCTTTGACAAATGTAAACTCTCATTGGCTATTTAGTTAATGAAGGAAGTTTACACAGCGAAGTGAAGAATTAATTGAAAGATATGAGTGGAGAAATAATACACTACTTCAGTAGATGTTCAGACTAACCTGGACTAGTTTCGGGATATGCCTTTATCCCATTTTCAACGTATTCCAACTGCCAATTGTGCAGTTCAAACACCCTCACGTGGACATCCTATGAACTTCTTAATTAGGTCATCCTCCCTTGGTATTTCAAAGTTCATTAGAAGATCTACATTTTTCCGGATAAAGATCTTCTCCCAGACTGTAAGTTCACTATGTCCATGTGCGCACTTAACTAATTTAGGTTCTTGTTCAACTTCATGGTCCATATTCCATACATGTGCTGCTATCGCGATTTTTCAATTTGTGCATATTTAATATTTCTGTGGAGTTCCTTCATTCTGGTCTCTAAATTTCTTTTTGTTTTGGCTATGTATTTTTGTGGGCAATTTTTACAGCTCAACTGGTAGATACCTGATTTCTTTAGGTGTTGCACTTTATCTATGTTGGTAGAATTTAGCATATTTCTTAAACTGTATCTATTAATTGGGGCTAAGGTGATTTTGTGGTCTTGGAATATCTTTTTGAATTTTCTATCTGCTGTTGGGTGGTAGGTGATTTTCTTGTATGTAACCTTCTGTTCTTTTACTGGTTTTAGGGTAGTTACATCTGTGATTTGTTTTTGTCTTTGATATATTTTCACTTTCTTATCAACCAGTTATTTGTGGAAACCATTTTGTTGTGCTGTATTAATAATTAATTGTCTCACCACAACCACCACTACAATGACCACCACAACCACCACCACTACCACCACCACTACCACAATGACCACCACTACCACAATGACCACTACCACAATGACCACCATCACCACCATGACCACCACCACCATGACCACCACCACCACTACCACAATGACCACCATCACCACCATGACCACCACCACGATGACCACCACAACCATGATGATGACCACCACGATGGTCACCACCACCATGATGACCACTACGACCACCACCACCATGACCATCACCACCATCATTATTAGTACTACTACTACTACTACTACTACTACTACTACTACTACTACTACTACTACTACTCCTACTTCTACTCTACTACTACTAATACTACTGCTACTGCTACTGCTACTACTACTACTACTACTACTACTACTACTACTACTACTACTACTACTACTACTACTACTACTACTACTACAACAACAGTACTATTATTTATTTTATATAAACTTGTAAGCCATGATAATACAAGGTGCGGCAGAGGAAACGGATTTTTTTAAATAACTATAACTCAGAAGATTTTCAAGTTAAACAAAATTTAATCACACAGAAATTAAGCTTGTATAATGCAGTTTCTGTTGACTATTTCAGAATTACCTCCGAAAAATAACGTCCGTTAAGTGATGATCTTTTTTCTGTATACACTCTCGTAAACTCACTTCGAAATTCTGCATTGCTCTTCCCAACATTTCTTCCTCCACATTAGTGATATCTACACGAATGAGGTATGGATTTTGTGGGGTTTGTTTAAGTAAACCTTTGATTTGAAGTAACCCCACAAAAAATAGTCACATATGGACAAGTCAGGGGAGCGAGGCGGCCAATAAATGTCGCCAAATCGGGAGATCACATGTTGAGGAAACATGTCGCGAACCACTTGCATTGATGCTCTCGCAGTATGCGCTGGGGCACCATCTTTTTGGAACCAAATTTGCTGCATGTTTACTCTTCATCTGCGTAGTTCCGGGAGCAGGAACCTGTTGAGCATTTCAATGTAGAGTGCTGAAGTCACTGTCACTGTGGTATTGTCCTCTTCAAAAAAATAAGGACCAATGATTCCAAATTTAGCAACACCACACCACACTGTTACTTTTGTGCTCTGGAGAGGTCTTTGGCGCAAAATTTGTGGATTCTCCGACGCCCAGTACCTGTAGTTTTGTTTATTCACAGTCCCATCTAACTGGAAATGTGCTTCATCACTCATTATTATTACCATTTCTTCATTAAGAATTTCAGCCATTGCCTCACAAAATTGTCTTCTCTGTGCAAAATCCCCTTGAAGCAGCTTTTGCACTATCATTATCTTGTAAGGATGGAAATTTAACTCTTTGTGTAGGATGCGACGTATGGACCGATCTGACATCTTCAAAGCTAAATCTTGACGTTGTGCAGAACACCTTGGACTAATGAGAACTGCTTCCCTCATTCTCTCAATGTTTTCAGAGCCAGGGTTGATAAAAAACATGTTTTTTTGAAGAAGAACAAAAAAAACGTTTTTTTTTTGTTTAAAACATTTTTTTTTTTTTTGTTTAAAACGTTTTATATGTGAACAACAATGTTGGTTGTTTTAAACGTGTTTTTTTTAACGTTTTTTAAGTTTACAACAATGTTATTTGTTTTAAAAAAAGTTTAAATTGTTCATTTTGTTTAAATCAACCATTTTAATGTATAGGACCTATTAGATACATATATATATATGTAGCCTATATATATGTATATATATATATATACAGTTGAAATGTTTAAAACACTTTAAACAATTTGTTTTAAACATTTTTTAGCATATGTTTATAAACACTTTTTAATTGGGTGTTAAATTTAATTATGTAGACAATTTACATTTTGTCAATCCAATGACACCCTGTGCTAAGATGTTCAAGATTTACGAGTCTTAGACTTAATAGTATTTGAAAATACATTTTGTACCAGTAGTATTTGTTTATGATTTAATAGTTCATTATTAATAAAAAATCATACAAACTACTGTTTAATTACTGCCTTTACTGCTCAACCGATGATTGACTTTCACCATGCTTTACGTGGTCTTGGCCGCCTTACATTATCAAACTTACAAGGAATAGCCTACTACAGTGTTGCCAAATTGACACATTCAATATTTAATATTAATAATCTCTTTCTTTAAAAAGGAAGACCACAAAATAGATGGTAGGATGCAGTCAGAAAAAATTGAAATCAATTACTCGAAATCAAAAACTGGAAGCTGGCGACAGAGGATAGAGAAGTCTGGAGGAAAAGGATACAAAAGACACCACCTCACATGATTTTCTGGTATTCTGGCCCTAGTTTTTTGTTTGTTTTCTGTTTACAACACTAACAGGGTGTCACTGACTTGACAAAATGTAAATTGTCTTCATAATTAAATATAACACACAATTAAAAAATGATTTAAACATATGCTAAAAAAAAATGTTTAAAACAGATTGTTTAAAACGTTTTAAACAAACTTAAAAAAAACACAAGCCCTTGTTTTAAACATGTTTTAAACACTTGTTTTAAACGTTTTGTTTTAAACATTTCAACCCTGTTCAGAGCTTTGTACTGTTTGAGGGAGGCCAGGTGGCTTCTTCATGACAGACCCTGTTGTTCTAAAGGCTTCAACCCACCTCAATATCGTGTTATGACGAGGGATGATTCCATGGCGCTCCACATTAAAATGTATACAAAAACGGCGCTAAACTGCAATTATAGACTTTATTTCGATATAAGTTTCAAAGGCAAAAGCTCGGTGCTCTAAGGTTCATGGCACCATGGCTTCTGAAACTGCATGAATCAAGCTGTTTGAAAAATAAGCGTTTCCTCTGCCAATAATGAGATTGCATGTTAGATAATTCCATTGTTGCATCACTTGATGGCATTTATTTTTCGGAGGTAATTCTGAAATAGTCAACAGAAACTGCATTATACAAGCTTCATTTCTGTGTAATTAAATTTTGTTTAACTTGAAAATCTTCTGAGTTATGGTTATTTGAAAAACATCCGTTTCCTCTGCCACACCTTGTACAAGTTAGGCCAGTTGCACTGTGATTTTTATTTTTACTGCTTTATGTTTATAGGTTATAACACCTTTGCCATCCCATATTCCACAGTGCAAAGCCTTATATGACTTCAGAATGACAAATGATGATGAGGAGGGGTGTCTGACGTTTAACAAGGTATGTAGGTTTTAAGTATTTGTGAATGTGTGTGCGTGTTTGTATGTCATACTTTGAACCCTTTGCCGGTTACGATTTAAATTCCTTATGCTTATAAAACCTTGCACTATGACCCTGAAAACTCTGGGGCCGACACAGTGTACATAATGTTCTGGAATGGCACCCAGCAGGCATTCTGACGAATAGAAACAGACCATGAGAGAAGTCTAGCCTTAGACCATGTCATGAAGTTGAAAAAGACATCACAGTTTTATCTGGTCACCCAACAATGCAGTCCACGTACCAGTCTTTGTTATAAATGCATGAAACATATTTTCCTGGCTGTAATTCAGCATCATTCACAACAATAGGTGGTTGCTCTTTGTTCTCTGTGGACTAATGCAATCAAGATGTGTTGTAATATCTCTGCGGTGAGGTCTGTATCTGGAAGGAGTCAAACTACATCACTCTGCCGGCATGCCATGTATTGGGTAGTTGTAAAAAGGGTGAATTATTGATAAATTCTCGCCACCACCGTGTCCGTTCAGCGATTGCCACAGCCCTTCGATGACAAAAAGACTGGGAAGTGTATGAAGAGGTGCATTGCATCGCGGAAGATGGCAGTAATCGAAGAGCCGACATTATAGCCATTAATAGAACTGTAAAACGAGGGTTTATTTTGGATCCTACAGTTCGCTTGGAAGAGGATAGGGAACAAGCTAAGCATGTGAGTGCGGAAAAGGAGGCCATATACCAACCATGCATCCCTCACCTTAGTGAGAGCTATAACTTACCTGTCAATGCATGGGAGGTGAAGGGTCTGCTTTTTGGAGCACGCGGTGCAAGTTTCACCTTTGTTAATACATTTCTTCAGTCTCTCAATATTTCTAATGTCACTGTTGTTAAAATATGTATTAGGGTTTTAGAAGATTCGCTATTTTTATTGCACAATCATTTATATGGTACTTAGAGTTCTTATGTTCAGTTTCAATTCAGTTCATGTTACTATGTAATGTATGATTCTTTTTCTTTGTTTGTTCTGGATCTGTATGGTCACCTGGATTGCCAGGCAGATGACTTGAATAAGGTATTTCTCTCATCAAACTGATCATTAGCAGATAGCCTTTTCATTTTTAACGAGACTGTCGAATTCGGGATGAAGCAATGGTGGAACCTTGCACAAGTTACCTTGCCTGCCTTTTGAAATCATGCTGGCAAGTTGAAGTTTATCTTGTTTTGGTTAATATCCACCTCAGATATGTAGAAAAATTTAACTCCCAGAATATTTTCACAGCCCCAGCCATACAATTGAGAAGCAGTAAGACTGTGTCTGACTGTGGTTGCCTGTAGGCTTGCTTGTCCAACTAAATTTTGACGGTTCCACCAATGCCATCTCATTGACTCTTACCATGCGATGTTGCAAAAATGTTCCATTATGCATCAAGGCTTTCTGATGAATGCTGAGGTTGGAAAGGATTTTATAGTTTTTATATTGGCTCGCCACTCCATCGATGAAGTAAAGGAGTTTTCTGATGAGTGGAAATTCATGACACATCAACTAAATGCACAATTGTGTGAATATCTTCATTCAATCATATATGTCACCACAGATGTGATGAAATCATCAACATTTGTGATAAATCACAAATGAATGAACTGTTGCTTGAAAGTTGTTCCAGAGGAACCCTTGTACCTCATCTTGCACCACGAAGCCATAGTTTTCAGCAAAATCTGACATGACAATTGCCTCATGCTCCGGAAGATTTTCTTTCAGTTTACTGAGGTAACTTGACTGTGCCTTAGCTATAGATAGAGGTGTTTGTTTTTATTGATCAGTGATAAAGCGAAATGATGTATTCTGATGTCAAGATTATATTATCTTTATATATTAAGATGTTAGATAGCATTTGCTAATAAATGTAAGCTGCGGAATGATGATGTAGGCAAAGAGCACCTACTGTTGTGAATGAAACTGACTTACATCCAGGAAAGTATGTTTCATGCATTTATGACAAGGACTGGTTCATGGGCTGCATTATTGAGTGGTCAGATGAAAACTGCAATGTCTTTGTCAACTTCATGGTCTAAGGCTAGACTTCTCTCATGACCTATTTCTGTTCTTCAGAATGTCTGCTGGGTGCCATTCCAGAACATTATGTACACTGAACTAATTCAGAAGAAACTGCCATCAATTGGACTTGGAACTCAAAGAAGTTTTTACCGAATGTTCAGACAGCTTGCTAAATTGCGAATACCATCAAATTTCTGTGTTTGAAGTAGGAATACTTCACATTATCTGCATTGTTGGCAATAACCGTAGTTTAACATAAACTGTCGTGGGGAGAAAAAGTGTACATATCTTCAATTTTTTAAAATATGAAATAGGTGAGAAAACAAGCTGAGGTTTTGGGCACATGATTAACATATATCTACAATTGTGTAGAAAAAAATTCTTTACCAAGGGTACTTGCCCACACTGTGAATTTGTCAGTCAAATATTGGTCTAAAAGTGCATTTTTTGAGCCGGATCCCTTTTTAGATCCCTCTTACTTCTAAATTAAGACTTTGGTGTAGTCAAGAAACCTTCTGCATATTGCCAAATCCTCAAATAAAAGGTATCCAGCGACAATAGCCTGTTGTGAATCATTCTAGTATAACAGTTGCCTCATGAAAATTGAAATTGTAATTTTCGCACATAAAAAGATCACTACTTTGGAGGCCAGTAGTTCAGAAACTAAAAGAGATAGACCTTTTCTGATGACAGATTCTGATAGCCAGGGTTCAAATTACCCTGTATATCGAATTTCAGGTAGATATTTTATTCTATTTCAGAGATATTGTCATACAAAAGTGGGTGCACACGAAAATGAGCAGTTTGTGAGTGTCAAAAATGTACGACAGGGCCACATCACAGAAATCCTTAAGAATTTTTACCTAGAATTTGGCAATTGTTAATTATAAATGTAAAGGTACCAGCACAATTTCTTTTAGTGAAATATGAGTCGGTCACCATGGGAGATTTGGTTGAGTTCATATGGAATGACCCGACAGACCTTTTTTTAAAGGGCCATAGCACAGAAACCCTTAAGAATTTTGGCCTAGAATTTGACAATTGTTCGTTACATATGTAAAGTTATCAGCACAATTTTCTTTAGCCAAATCTGAGTTGGTCATCATGGGACCTCTGGTTGAGTTCATATGGAATGGCCCAGTAGTATATTAGATAGATATTAGATATTATTAAATGTACATGGAGATGTCCATTTAATAATTGATTAAAGACATTTTTTCACCTATTCAAAATATTGTTCGAAGCCGCGAGTAGGCCTATAGTGTGCCAACACTGTCCTTAATTATGTTTATTCTAGGTTGAAAACCTTTCTTGAACTCATTATTCCCTTGTAGAGATCCCTAACATTTTTGTCTGTACTATTTTCCTCTAATTCATTTACTTTGTCTTTGAGGTAGTTTCTTTTCTTTGTTCTTATGGATCTTGGTGGTTTCTCGTTTAGCATTGTTGAGATTTTTTACCATAGTGTCATTCAGATTCTGCAACCACAGTAGTTTTGCCTGCTTTCTTGCATTTACTAATTTCACGCAGTCATCATCGAGCCATGGTTTATTTGGTTTCACTTCAAGGGGACCTAATTTTTCTTTTGCTGCTACTTCAATATTGTCTTTAATGCATTCCCAGGTTTTATCGATGTTCAACTCATCCCTAGCTTCTTGTTCAGCAGTGTTTTCTAGGATTGCAAATCTATTTGAAATCTCGACTTGGTAAGCATTCCTACTTTCGTCTTCACCTAGCTTTTTCAGATTGAATCTCTCTATATCGACATTTTGCCTAGTTCCTTTGTTTAATGAAAGTTTCTCCCTAACAGCCACAACTATCAGATAGTGATCCAAATCACAGTCCGCACCCCTGAAGGTTCAAATGTGGATTATACTGGACTGCCTCCTTGTATCTATTAGCACATGGTCGATTTGATTATGAGTCTTTCCATCTAGTGAGGTCCATGTGTGTTTATGAATATCACGATGTGGGAATTTTGTACTCTTGACGATTAAATTTTTAGTAGTGGCAAACTTCACTAGTCTAACCCCATTGTCATTGCTCTGCAAGTGGAGACTTTCGTTCCCAATCATGGGCTTGAAAATATCCTCCCTTCCTACTTTCGCATTGAAATCTCCTAGCACAATTTTCATGTGATATGCCGGACATTGATGAAATGTTCATTCTGTTTCCTCATAAAAACTGTTCTTGTCATCATCTTGTTTATCCTCTGTTGGTGCACGGACATTCAGAACTACGATGTCGCACCGCCGTCCTAGAAATTAATATTCTACAATATAATATTAATACTGTATATATTAAGTACAATACGAAATGCATACATTAAATAACTGAAATCAATATAATACTAATTTCCAGTGCTTTTTTTCTCACTAAAAAGGTGGCGGTACTCACAGAAATTTTTTAACTGAATCTCACAGGAGCTCCCACACTTCTCCCAGACGCCATTTTTCTGAGTTAATGTCGAACAATCGGGCCTATCATGGCCAGAAATGTTTCTCCTCTGAATTGCAGTAAAATTGCCGGTACTTGCGACGTACTCTTCAGATTCAGTTTATTCACAGTTGGCAGGTTTATGAGATACTTCAAAAACATCGTCATGATTTCTTTTATTACGCACCGGTACAAAAATAATGACTTATTTTACTCATTTCACTTCCCTACTTGTGAGCAACGAGCACCCCTTGTTCCTATAACCGTACTAAACAATTATGAATTCACTTGCCTGTGAGACATAAACCAAGGATTTTCTTTTCAAATTATATGTAAGCAACGAATGCAATTAGATTTAAACATGCACTAATCCCTGATTAACTACGGTGGTTAGCTACTTATTACTTGTTTGTTGCTACGTTAGCATTAACTGCACTTGGTATACCGTTAGAATGGCCTTGACCACAGGAGCAGTTTGCTAAGGCCTGGAAAACCCACCCCAACCCTCTTGCAGTCCAGTAGCCACGGCAATTTACAGAAACTATCATGTGCTCGTATGTAATTTACAGAAACTATCATGTGCTCGTATGTAGGCTATTATGTATGCAGAAATCTAACAAAACCAACAAACAAGCTTCATTTTAAATAAAACATAATTTTATGGGAATTGTGATAGAAATATTCTGAGTAATATTAAAAATTTATTTTTAAAAAAGGTGCCGGTACTGCGTATCGTTGCGTACCGTCACAAAAAAAGCCCTGCTAATTTCTATTGTAAAAGAAGATGACAGCGGCCCCATTCTCTCTAGTGTCAAGCTGTGCTTGAAGTGCCAAATCATTTAGACAGCTGTAGCACCCGGAATAATTACGACTCAATTACTCGTAAATCATTCAATATATAAAGGTGGTACTTCATTTATAATAAAATTAAAATATTTCACTAAAACTTTCTTGCCTGAAGATTTTTCAGGGGACAAAAAATTAAAAAAAAAAAAAAACTGTTGCATAGTCATATTCACTTCACCCTCCATGAATTTTGTGCAGTTAGTGATATTTATAAAATGAAATAAAAACATTTTTGTCCGCTTTTTAAAGCTCTGTTTAAACTATCAATAGGGCTGTTGTGTATAGATTATTTCTGCACAAATTTCACAGGAATCCAACCAAGAGTTAATTAAAGGTTGAGAGTTTAATCATAAGGTGTGAACATTTCTAGACTGAGTTAAACGTCGGGAATGCCTGAATTGGAAATGCATGATGTCACATATCCTGCCTGCTTGCCACAGCCCCCTGTCCTATAAACTTGCCAGAATACACAACCTGTATAGTTTACAAGCCTTGGTATATGGGCAAGTAAATCCAAGTGGAACAAGATTACGATCCAGAAACACGTAACACCAGAAGACAGCTATTACCATTTTTAAAAGAAGCCCGAAAATCCAGTAAATATGCAGTATTGGTGAAAAACAAGATTAAGATTGATGGTAATTTTTTCGATCTGGACTACTGCAAGCAGCATCGGAATAATAACATATGGAGAAACACAGGAGTAAGCAGAGTGAATAACCGGGAAATGCTGCATCATCAGTCCGGTCGAGGAAATCAAACAGCTGAAGCACGGGCACAAGAGGTGATGACGCCGGCACCGAGGTCACCGAGGACACCGGACGACGAACAGAGGAGAATGTCCATGTCCCAATGGTCTCTACATGCATCACCCGGGAGCAGCATGAGATTGAAGTAGAGGGCATTCGAGAGCAACTCGCCCGCCAAACTACTCCAAAAAAGAAATTAGTCACCTTTGCCTCACCACAAGGGAGTCTCATAGAAGTAAACGAGGGTAAACAGGTGCGAGGGGAATCAGGGGCTTACAATTTACGTAGCTGGGTATTGACTGGGGACAAACAAAAAACAAATACTAATACATAGGTATTAAGGAACTCAGAGGATGGGGTTTTAAGATATAGCTTTGTAAATATTGAAGGATTATTACAAAAAATAAGTAATGGGGACCTATGGGAGATTTTAAATGGATGCGAAATTCTAGGATTAGCGGAAACATGGATTGGGGTAGAAACGAAAATAAACATTAAAGGATATACATGCATTAGGAAAGAGAAATCAAAGAGAAAAGAATTCGGGAGGCACCCAGCGGGCATTATGTTTTTAATTCAAGAAAGTTTAAGTCAGCACATTATAGAAATTGAGTCGGAGTTAGAAGAAGTATTATGGATAGGTTTAAAGGGTAAGACTAAGAGAGTGGAATTAATAATAGGTTGTTGTTATATCCATCCAACAAACTCTAGTTATTATAACATAAATTTCTGGCGCAATTTAAGGAGAGAAATAAATTGTTTAGGGGATAAATATACGTATGCACAGTATTTGTTAGGTGGGGACTTTAATGCCAGGGTGGCCGAAAGAGATGTCGAATGTTTAAATAGTATATACAATACAGATTCGACAAGGAAGAGTAAGGACAAAAATTTGAACAGTGAAGGACTAAAGTTACTTGATTTATGTGAAGAGTTAGGATGGGACATTTTAAATGGAAAATATTTTGATGACATAGAAGGAAATTTTACATTTATTAACAAAAACAGGGTAAGTGTCATTGATTATATGTTGATATCTTATAGCCTATCTGATAGTATATTAAAGTTTAAGATCGAAGATAAGTCTATAAGTAGTCACTTAGTCCTATCAGTAGAACTGAAGGTAAACTGGATAGGAAATATGTAGTGATCAGCAAAGCAACAAATAGTAATACGGAAAAGAGGATCTGTTGGGATAGTGAGAAAGTCAACCAATTTAAAGAAGCGTTAAATGATGAAAATAGTGAATTAATGAAAATTGGTATAGAAGTGAGGAATCAAGCTGACCCAGCGGAAGCAATCGAATTATTAAATAAATGTATTGTAAGGGCAAGTAGAGGAATGTTGAAATCAATGAATAATTCAATCAATTCAATGAAATCGATGAATAAAGTAAGAAAAGGCTGGTTTAATTTTGAGTGCGCGGTAAAACGAAATATATACAAACAAAGTTATTACAGATGGAAAAAATCCAATAGGAATGATGACAAACAGGTTTATACAACCCTTAAGAGAGAGTACAGAGAGCTTTTAAAAGAGGTGAAAATAAAGTATGATAGGAACGAAGTGGAAAAACTTAAATTTTGGATTAAAGAAAATGATATGCAAAAGGCGTGGAATTACATTAATCAGTTAACGAAGTGGAAGGAGAATGAAAATAAGATTGAAGGGGAAGTGTGGTGTACATATTTCAAAGAGTTATTTAGGATGAATAGTGGAATAAGAATTGATAACAGTGATAGATTTTTTCAAAATAATTACATAAGTGTACTAGATGACGATTTTACAGAAGGAGAAGTAAAGAATTTGTTGCTAGAAGCTAGGAATAAAAAGAGTACTGGGCTGGATGGTATCCCCATTCAATGTTGGAAGGAAATGGGGAAGAACGAGAGGTGGCTGGGATTATTAACAAGGATTTTCAATGGAATAAAAAAGAAAGGGTCAATCCCGAAAAGCTGGAATACAGCTATGATGATAACGATTTACAAACAGAAGGGTTCCAAGCTGGACCCTGAAAACTATCAGGGAATATCTATATTGCCAGCTTTAAGTAAAATTTATACAGGGTTGTTGGCTAAAAGATTGAAATTTTGGCTAGAAGAGGGTCAGATAATTTCTATTTATCAAGCGGGTTTTAAAAGCAATAAAAGGACGAGTGACAATATATTTATAGTGAAATCGTTGATTGATAAATATTTAAGTTATAAGAGGGGTAAAATATACTGGGTTTTTATAGATTTTGAAAAAGCTTTTGACACTATTAACATAGATCAATTATGGTTTAAAATGTGGAAGTGTGGCTTAAGCCCAAAATTTATAAGTTGTATACAAGCAATTTACAGGGAAACAGGTTTTAAAATAAAATTAGGAGACGGAAGTTTAACAGAGCGTATTACAAATAATAAAGGTTTCAGACAGGGTTGTAAATTGAGCCCTTTCTTATTCAATATTTTCATAAATGATGTGGTAAGCATAATTAATAATAAGGATTCCCATTGCCCTGTAATCCAGAATAGGGAAATTCCTTCAATTCTTTTCGCAGACGATGTGGTAATCGGATCTATAACAGCTAACTTATAGGGTTACGAAGAGCATTAGATGAAGTAGTAACATATAGTTCAAAATGGAATTTAAAGATTAACATAAAAAAAAACGAAAATTCTGATCTGTAGAAAGGGAGGGATGTCAAGTAGAAAGGAACAGTGGTTTATAAATAATGAAAAATTCGAGGTGGTGGAGAAGTTTAAATATTTAGGGGTATGGTTTAATAATAGGGGTAATTGGAAGGATCAGATAAATATGTCTAGAAATCAAGGAGCGGTGGCTTTAACCTCAATAAATAATTGTTTAAGTAAATTAGCAAATATAAAAATCCACAATCTGAACATTATTTATAGATCACTGGTGGAAAGTAAGATATTATATGCAGCAGAAATTTGGGGAGAGGAGGAAGCATGGAAGAATGTAAATAAAATCAGAGCGAGGTATGGTAAGAAAATCTTAGGAATACCAAGTAACTCAGCCAATATAGCTGCAATAATGGAATTAGGCTTAGAAAATAGTATGAGTACTTTTTTAATAAGAAAAATTAAATTTATTCAACATATTTTAGACTTACCTGAGAATAGTTTAGAAAAAGAATGTTTAAAATTTTTGCAGAACACGAAATTGAAAGATAACTGGTGGACATCTTTAGTGGAAATGATAAACAAAATAGGATTAAATTGGATTTGGCACAGAATGGAGAATTGGAACATCCAGGTTATATGCAAGATTATAAGACAAAGGTGTAATGATATAACCAAACAGGAATTATTTTGTGAATTAAAAAATTTTAAATCATTGAAATTTTATATAGACATGAAAACAGATTGGGGGTTAGAACCATATATATTTACATGTGATAGCAATGAAAGAACTGGTTTGGCTTGGTTAAGATTGGGTATATGGAGGTTAAGAAACTTAAGAGGGATTACACCTAGTGGAATGTGTCCACTCTGCAGGAAGGAAGAAAACGCAAAGCACATCTTATTAGAGTGCACTGTAACAGAAGAACTGAGAAAAATGTACATTGACAGGAAATATTTAAGAATGAATAGTAGCATAGCATATAAGAAATTATGTACAACAAAAAACGAGATTTTACTGAAAAAATGGGAAAATTCCTGTTTATAATTAAGAGAATTTGGGGTAAAAAAAATTGAAAGCGATAATAAGACAGTATAATTGGTAATTAATACTTTTAAAAAAATATATAAAAAAAGAGTTGTAGGTAAGGATTAACATGTTGAAACAATTGTATGTATTTTGTAGATTTTATTGTGTTTGTTCTTGTTCTGAGAGTGATACCAATAGTTTTCTTTTTGCTCAACAAAGGGGCTCTGCGGCAAAGCATTGTTTGTAACCAAGAGTCCCTTATGTATTGTATGATGAAATAAACCAATCAATCAATCAATATGGGCAAGTGTAGCTACAATTAAAAGGATAAAGTAAAAGTATTAATTATAAAATGTATTAAATATTAATTATTGTATGAGGGTGTATCAATAAATAACCGGACTGATATAATTGTATTTAAATAAACTGCCCTGGAGCGAAATGGCTGCTAGCCGCGGAAAGGTGAATCCTTCGTCTAGCAGTGCTGTGAATCCCAGTCATGCAAAACGATTCAGTTAAGAGTTAGACCCGGAAATCGCAGGTGCTGTTTACTGTACCCAACATGGAACTGAAATTGCAGCAATGCGCATTGATAAAGTTTTGTGTTCTTCTAGACAAAACTCATACAGAAACCTTCGAAATGGTGCAGCAAGCTTATAAAGACCATGCTTTAGGCACAACACAAGTCTTTGAGTGGCACAAACGTTTCAAAGATGGTTATGAAGATCTTCAAGATTCTCCGTGCCCTGGAAGACCCATAAAAGCAAAAACGGAAGTTAACATCAACATGATTGATGCAATTGTGCAAGAAGATCGTTGCATAACAATTGCGAAGATTGCAGATATAATGAATTTGTCTTTTGGAACCAGATCTTGGCAAGTGAGGTGGATGCTACTCTGGACGCCACAATGTTGAGGTGGACGGGGTGTGTGAAGGGATTTCTTTGGGAAAAGTACTTACTTCGATTCTCCGTCGGAGTCCATTTGGTAACGCACCTCAGCTTCCACGGCTGCTTTGCTCAGGGGTATTGCATGAATCATCTCGGGTATAGTTTTATAGCTAGTTACTACCTTTAAAATAATAACCACACTATAATTCTTTGACTATCGAAATTTATTCATTTTAACTGGTAGTTTGTGTAGCTGTTTGTACGTCGTCACCACTTTGGTTTCACTTATCATTTACTTACGTGATATTGTATTTTTCTTGTTTATCACAAATGAAAGGTAACTCACACGCTTATATGTCTTGAATGTGTTTCATATGTGACGGTGGGAATCGCCAAAGCTTAGGTTTAATTTTCGCGAACTTCTCCAAGGGAGCACGACGCAACGATCCGTGCTGTTAGGTGAGTAGTGATGGAGTGTGCTCCTACTGACGCTCTGTTTCGCACTTAAGAATGCTTTTCCCTTATTGGCTACATTCTCCGTTACGTAAATCACTTTTATTGGTTAAGCCAATTCGCGGTTTGGAATTATGAATTTGGTACGTTGTATTTTGAATACATACGTTTCTTTTACAGTTAATATTTCGAATTTGGAATTACAAAATAATAATAATAATCGAAACGAGAATTTTGATACGAAAATAATAATAATAATAATAATTTGGATAACTTGAATAAATATTAATTAGCTATTGTTTTATAAATAAATCGAAAGGGTGGAATAATTCCAGTTTCAAATGCCCCTGTGTTAATTTAATTATGTCCGAAAAGGTAAATAATTAAATTAACACATCATACCCCAGAATATTTATTCTTATCAAATTTTAAATTACGCTTGAATTAGTAAAAAAAAACTCAAAATGAATATTCGAAGTGGTGGATGACGACATATGTTAGTGTAACATAAGTGTATGTGTTAAACATTACAACTTTCAATTAAATAAATCTTACCAAAATTATTTGGATACAAACAACTCAAATCAGGTTTGTATTACCTTGCATTCCTTTTACACAATATTTAAAAAAATGAAAAATATTTGAACAGTCTATGAAAAATATAGTATTAAACATTTTTAACTTTGAAACAATTTCTTGAAAAACAAACATATTTTGCATATATTAGCACTTTTTGTTAGTGATAGAGAATTTTAACATTTTGAAAATATATATGTCGAGATTTCACTCATCGTTCATATTTAATATATATTTACGTCGAGGCACTCATCGTTCGTATTATATCACTCTTATCATTCTTTTACACGAATTCTCCTTCTTAAATCACTGCTTAATATGTGTTTACATATAACATACAAATATAACACACCATATAAGAAACAAATAAATATACAATTTCACACTATGTTGTTTTACATCACAACATTACCCTTTTAAAATAATAAACATTTTATATATACAACATTACCCTTGAAAATAATAAACAATTTTTATATACATATATCAACATTAATGTTCAATCCATCAGACTTGGTGCTCTTCGTGATATGGTCTCAATAAAGATTTGTGATACCGTCCTACTACCTTATTATTTACAGTACTTAACTCATAAGTATGGTTGCTGAAATTCTTGGTAATTATAAATGGTCCACGGTAAACCATATTCATGCGTCTATATCTTTTATGTAGTGCACTGGATAAACTTTTATTACGTAACAATACTTTTGTGCCTACTTCTGGATTCCATTTTGCTTTGTATCTCTTTACTTTTGACTTTCTCTTTTCTGCCCTACTTCTTATTCTATCCAGAGCTCTCTTACATAATTCCTCATTTGACATTTTCTTTCCCTTATAGAATTTAGCTTGGGGAAGATTCGCAATAATTGGATCAGGATCTTTACCTGTCATCAAAGTATATGGAGAAGCTAATGTAGTTGCGTTTACTGAGTGGTTGATTACTTTCTCTATCACATTACATTGGCTAACCCAATTTGTATGTGACTTATGACACAAGATTCTCAGATACAAAGTAATGTCTCTCATAATTCTTTCCGCGAAATTTGCTTGGGGAAATTAACTTGAACTATGGTAAATTTTGATATTCTTTGCTCTTAATGAATTTTGGAAATGACTACTGGTAAATGATGTGGCATTATCACAAAGTACTGCTTCAATATTTCCAAACTTTGGGATATAATCGTTAATAATTTTGCTCACACATGCTTTCGAAGTTGCTCTTCGCACTGGATAAATTTTTACAAACTTGGTAAAACAATCATACATTACGAAGATATATTTATAACCGAATCTACCTTGTGGTAATTCACCATGAAAATCTAACGCTACTAAACTATTTTTAGTCTCTCTAATGATGTTCTTAGGTTCTGTATCATATTTTATGTTTAACGGTTTTGCTGCTTGGCAAGTGGTACAAACTTTAAGAATTTGCCTAATTTTCCTCGCCATATGCTTGAAATAAAAATCTTTACTCAAATTTATTAACACTTTTTCTGAACTGGAATGACATAAAGCTTGATGATAACATTTAATTAGATCATGTTCTAAACATCTTGGAACATAAACTTTCCACTTTAACTCATCTGAACCACACAATTTATACAAAACTCCATCAAACAATCCTACTGTACTAACTGGTTTGTAACTACTATTTTGTATCTCTTCTACATTACTATTTATATTATTTACAATATTGTTATCAGCATCCATATGAGTACCATTTACGTCTGATAAATTGATCACCAACTGATCTTCTGATGACACACTACTCTCTGAAAGTTCCTGGATTGTCTTGGCACAAGTCAGTAATTCAGCAATTGCTTCGTCTTCAGATTGCAATTTCTTTATATCTTTGAACCCTTTGATTAATCCTTTGGATCCTACACATGGCAAAGTTAAAATACACACTTCTTGTTTTGGTGAAGCAATGGTATCTGGAATGTTAGAGTGTTGGTCTAAACGGCTTAACAGATCTGCAAAAATATTTTCTCTTCCGGGAATGTGCTTAATTACTATGTCATACGACATGATTTCATGTATGTATCTTGAAATCTTAGAGTTTGTTAATCTACATTTTTGCATGAAAGCTAGGGAAATGTGATCAGTAAGCGCCACAATGTTGAGGTGGTGCTACTCTTATATGCGAATTCGTCTACTGGGTCGATATCAAATTTATGTTCATAAATATTACAGAGTCCTACATTTTCTGAAAATACTTCCTTATTCTTCATTAGTATTGAAAACAATCTATCACGTTGGTTATCATCCAAATTATGAGCCATATCTACCTTCTCTTTCAAAATAACCATCGTAGAGTTCGTGCTAGGGTCGGCTTCTTTTAATTCACTCATAGAGACATAACCTATTTCTACTTGCCCTATGTTGACATTTTCGTCAACTTTATTCTCATATCTATCAGCGCAGTCTTCGCAACTTAATGTCATACATTTAAATACTTCCTCATTATCATTTATTTCGTCGCAGCAAGGGCCTACCTTATGAATCATCATATCATTCATCTGAATATTCTCTACTATAAATGTCTCGTACGGTATATCATTGTCACCTATCTCGCTAGACGCGTCTCTCCTACTCAAATCATTATCGAATGGAATGCTCATCTTATGTCCATGTAAGTTCAATACTAGATTGCTATCTTCAAAACTTATTATGCTGTTATACTCAGTAAATACATCGACTCCAATAATAACATCAGTTACTAATTTCGGAACTACTAGGAAAAATATCTCAAATTTTAAATCACCAATGTTGACATCTAACATGCATTGAAATTTTACTGATTGTTTCGCTCTTTTAATCGCTACCGTGCATGATAATCTGCAAATAGGAATTGAAATTAATTTGACTTTATTTTGAATTAGTTTGCTGTACAAAGATTCACTTATTACGCTATTAGAACATCCTGTGTCTACTAATGCAGTCGTTTCATAATTTCCTATCATTACCTTAATTCTAGGAGGATCCATAATAACATCATTTTTATTTGCATTACTCTTTTCTTCATTAGGCTTACTACTTGAAAAATCTCCTTGTGCCTGAATACAGTATATGGGTTCTACTTGCTTGTCTGAATTTACTGAAATTGCGCCAACACCATCCGAACCCTCGAGATATTGGCTTTCTAGTTTAACGGTTGTGCATTACCGACATTTTCCTGGTAATGAATTTCTACAATGTCATCAGATTCGTTTTCATTCCGTGCACTATTATTAAATGGTCTGGCTCTAGGATTCAACGTATTTTGTTGAGTCTCTACACTTTTAACTCGCCATTTGCCATTATTTATTGACTGACCTGGCCTAACTTGATTATCATTACCATTATCATTTCTTCTATTGTAGGTACGATTTTGGTACTTCCTCCTATAACCTTGGTTCCTCATCCATGGCATCTTTTTCCACGAATTTGGATTATTTCCATTGCCGCCATTTTGTCTGTTAAAAGTTACATGGTTAATTTGGTTTCTGTCATTATTCCTATTGTATGGCCTATTTCCTGTCCTATTTTGGAAATATCCTGTATTATTTCTATTCTGTTTAGGCATAGGACCTCTATAAGTGTTCCTAGTCTCATAACTCCTATCACAATTGTTTACATTACCTTCTGCCCCTACCCCAGAATTTGTAAACCTATTTGTGGGTGGGTACATCCTATTACTTGAATCAACATAATTCTGTCTACCTCGGTAAGTATTTCGTTGCTCGAATGCAGCAAGCAACTCTAGCATTTCTGCAAAGGTTCTAGGCTTAGCAACGATCAAGTTCAACCTTACATTTTCTTGAAAGTGGTTTGTGACTGTCTCTAATAATTCAAACTCGTTTAATGGTGGATCAACTTGTCTTCCCAACTCGGCCATTTCTAAAAAGTAATCTATCATGGTTTGACCTGATTCTGGTTCGTAAACACCATTTGCTAGTTGCATCCTGATACTGTTTCTTTTAGTTAAACTCCAATACCTACTAATGAAGTTGCGTTTGAATTCCTCGAAAGTTGTGGTCTCATTTGTGGTTAAGTTAAACCAATTCAAAGCTCTACCCTGTAATGCTTTTCGCACTATAATCATATACATATTTGGTGGGATAGCTCTAAGTCTAAAATAATCATGAAGTTCAATTAAGAAGTTCTGCGGATTTGTAGTTATGTTTTCGTCGAAAATAGGCAATTTGATTTCATTCATCAAGTAGCTTGGGAAATTTGCACTTGACTGACTATTTCCTGTGGATAAAGGTACATTCATATCCTGCAGCTGGGAACCATTATGGCTATTAACCCTTTCATGACATCTGGGAGATCTACATGGTACTTGTGAATAAGTTTCTTCTACAATATTTCTACTCATATTGCTTCCCAGTTGCTGAATATTTACATCATGGTTTACAGGTGAAGCAACAGGTACATTCATCCTACTTTCTAGTACACAAATCCTACTTGTTAACATTTCCTCATCTTTATGGACTTTTCTACTTAGTACTGTCAACTCTTCTTGAGCTTCGATAACTTGTATTTCTATGTCTTTCTGCTTTACTTTCAATAACTGATTCTTTTTCTCAAGATCATTCCTAACCCCATCATTTATTTTGGCAAAACCTATTAATGTTTCGTCAAAAGTATTGATTTGCATTTTCATGAGTGAAACGTTACTGTCTAGTTCTGAGACGTTAGCTACTATAACTTTCATTTCCTCATTTGCAGTGGAAATGTCAGTTTGCATTGTCTGAAGATTAGTACTTACATTTGCAATAACTTCTTTAACTTCTACTATGTCATTATTTACAATGGTTTGAATGTTCTCTACAGCTACTGTGACGTCATTATTTATTTGATCTTTGAAGTCACCTAATCTTTCTTGTATTTCATTAACTACTTCTAGTTTCAAATCATCTCTCAGTTTTGCTAAGCTCTCGTCCATTTTTGTTAACTTTGAACTAATGTTTTCATTCACATCTGTTTTTACATCATTAATATCATTTTTGACATCATTTATATCTGTCTTAACATCATTCTTAACATCTTCAATTTTACTACTCAATTTATTGATCATCTGTTGCATGAAACATTTAATTGAATTTTCTAACGGATCGTCTGAGGATTCACTGCCTTCGCGCCTATTTACATTTTCATTTGCAATGGAAGCGTCTGTTTCTACTTGAATTTCCATGTCTTTCAATTTCATCTACTAATTGCAAACTATTTTCTGCACTTACATTGTCTACAATACCTTCCATTTCAGTGTTAGTTAACAAATCCTGTCCGTTCTCTTGTATATTTGAACTTTCTTCTTGTGACGTCATGATTTCACGGCTCCTAAGTTTCATCAGGGATCTTAAATATAACACCTTACTTGTTTGTAGGCTTCTACAATTAATTCCAGGCTTCACGTTGATTGTTGTCGGATGGTGGGATGGTTACAGCTGCTACTGCACGATGCTGAACACCTGGCCTCCTGATGACGTGATGTGGATTGTTGTGCGACGCGGTACCTAGCTTGCGATTCCACACTCAATATTAATCTGTATAACACAATATTCTGCTCGCTAATGTCTTAATTAGATTTTACTTGCAGAGTCTTTACACGGTTTATTGTTCTTCTATGCCACACGTTGTAGCGCCACAATGTTGAGGTGGTCACAGCTGGGAGAGCCACAATGTTGAGGTGGACGGGGTGTGTGAAGGGATTTCTTTGGGAAAAGTACTTACTTCGATTCTCCGTCGGAGTCCATTTGGTAACGCACCTCAGCTTCCACGGCTGCTTTGCTCAGGGGTATTGCATGAATCATCTCGGGTATAGTTTTATAGCTAGTTACTACCTTTAAAATAATAACCACACTATAATTCTTTGACTATCGAAATTTATTCATATAAACTGGTAGTTTGTGTAGCTGTTTGTACGTCGTCACCACTTTGGTTTCACTTATCATTTACTTACGTGATATTGTATTTTTCTTGTTTTTCACAAATGAAAGGTAACTCACACGCTTATATGTCTTGAATGTGTTTCATATGTGACGGTGGGAATCGCCAAAGCTTAGGTTTAATTTCCGCGAACTTCTCCAAGGGAGCACGACGCAACGATCCGTGCTGTTAGGTGAGTAGTGATGGTGTGTGCTCCTACTGACGCTCTGTTTCGCGCTTAAGAATGCTTTTCTCTTATTGGCTACATTCTCCGTTACGTAAATCACTTTTATTGGTTAAGCCAATTCGCGGTTTGGAATTATGAATTTGGTGTGTTGTATTTTGATTACATACGTTTCTTTTACAGTTAATATTTCGAATTTGGAATTACAAAATAATAATAATAATCGAAACGAGAATTTTGATACGAAAATAATAATAATAATAATTTGGATAACTTGAATAAATATTAATTAGCTATTGTTTTATAAATAAATCGAAAGGGTGGAATAATTCCAGTTTCACAAGACAGGATGGATCTTGCACCAAGACAATGCGCCGGCTCATCGAGCGCGTGCAACTCAAGATGTCATCGAAGAATTAGGCATTGAGATCATGCCCCATTCACTGTATTCTCCGGATCTTGCACCTTGCGATATTCACCTCTTCCCTAAAGTGAAAAAGGAGCTACGTGGTTGCCATTTTCAAAGTGATAAGGAGTTGAACAATGTTACCATGGGTATACTGAACAGACTGTCAAAAAGGGGTTCAGTGAGTGTTTCGAACAATGGGCAAATCGTTGGAATAGTTTTATTTCAACAGACGGAGAATACTTCGAAAGTTTGCAAGTAAATTTGATTGAAATAAAGCCATTATGTGTTAATTACAAAATTAGTCCGGTTATTTATTGATACACCCTCGTAAGATCTAATAGATAAAATCTGGAGTGTCCCCATGAAAACAAAAGGGTAAGCATGTTTTGTGGCTAACTCCTTTTTTGATAAAATTTGAAGCACTCTGGAGTGTCTCCAGGAGAAAAATAGGTAGGCATATTTTGTACTTTTTAATGTGAAACTTTTCTTTGACTAGGCGATAATTATATAAGACACCAGTCCTATTCTTCAGGAATTGATGCTCTTCAGAAAGAAGACAGTTTCAGCCCACTGGCTTCTACGATAACCAGTATATTATACTGCACACGATATAAGTGCCTTTGCTTCCACATTTTGAGTGCTCAAGAAAATTTGCACAATTGGTAAATATAACTTGTGCAATCTGTTATGAGTGTGTCAAAGAACATAAAAATGTGAAACTCGTTGTTCAACACAATCTTTGAATATCTGTCACATAGTATTTAAGATTTGCCGATTCACTTCTGATTTGATTTAGTGGTAGTAATCTATGACAGTTTAAACTTCCCTATAACTTACAGAGTCAGAAGCTTCTTGATATGTACGTTTTTATATATAGGGATCACACAGTGTGTAATATACAGGATGTCCACATTCTGGAAAGTCAGTGAAAGTATGGGAAATTGAAATTGGTCAGGGAGAGTCAGGGAATTTTGTAAAGTAAAGGAAAAAGTCAGGGAAATTTATGAAAAAATATGAAATAGTCAGGGGAAAAACTAGCTTCATTGACTGAAATGTGAGGGGCATGTGTTTTTCTCCAATCTGCTCTAAGCAATTTTCTTTTCAATACTTGAGCTAATCATTTCTTATTTTCATTATGGGGATAGAGGAGGCTGGATTTTTTTGCCCCTGTTTCATTTAGAAAGAACCTTGAAACATTGATTCTTGTGGTCAGGGAAATATAAGTTATTGGTCATGGAAAGTCAGGGAAATTTATTTTGAAATTTCTGTGGACACTGAATCTACCTTTAGATGATGATTTCAGGTAGTAAATATTACGCATCATATGGCATGTTGCTGTTTGCAATTGATGGTTTCTGCAATAATATATTTTTCTTTCCTTAATTATTAGGGTGAAGTTATTAATGTTATTCGACGCGTGGATGAGAACTGGGCTGAGGGCAAGCTTGGCGACCGCATTGGAATATTTCCATTGGCATTTGTGGAGCTTAACAGCTTAGCAAGAGCTCTTATGAAGCTTTCTTCAAAGTGAGTATTCTGTGAATTCTTTATTTTTCCAGTTCTGTTTCTATTCATTGTTAACAAACTCTCTGAACCTGAGAGTTTATGTTAGCACAGCATGGTAGGGCTACACCAAGTTGTGATCACTTAAAAGTAGGGTGTCATTCATCCTGCTTGTCCTGGGGCAGTCCTGTTTCTTCAGCAAAATATCCCACTGTCCCAAAAGGTTATTGGGGTAGCTCAGATGTCTTGTTTATTTTATGATTCCTTGGCCAGTATATTAAGCTACATTAATGAAAGTTGCAACAGTGAATGTCTTGTCTGTTGTCAAAACACAATGTGGTATCATGTGCAGACTTTTATGACAAAATATTAGAAGAAAATGAGGCATCTGCTTCTGCAGAATAAATTTATGAAGTCAATTCATTTATTTGGGATGATTTGTACAGGTGAATATTAAATGTTCACTAAATTTTGTGGATGCAATTTTTTTCCCTTAATTGACCCAGGCTTTCTCCAAAAAATGTTAAAAATATCCCGTTTTTGTATATAAACATTGTATGGATACCCACTCAGAAGGGGAATTCAACATATTTCATTGAATATTACATGATTTATTATATCAACACCCCCTATAATGCAGCTACTTGTGCAAGATTTTCTTTCAATTAGATATTTTTTTTTTTACGATTCAAAACTTGTCAAATATTTGTTAAGATTGCAGAAGATTTGACAAGTGTAGCAGTTACTTTATGCATGTGTGATTCGATGGGCAGTCAATTTGTCGCCAAGGATTACAAATTTATAAGGTGGGAAAATATTTTAATGAGCGCCAGTAATCCGTAAATCATATACCTTATATCTGCTACCTTCCCAGGCCATCAGTCTGCATGGAGTACTCTTGCCTTCAGGTTAAATCGTGGTTGACGTACTAACTATGGGAAAAATGTTGGAATCGTGGATATGAAATTTTATAGTACCCAGAAAATTATAATTAAAAGTTTGTTTTGTTGAAATGAACCACTTCTTTATTCAATATGAAATGTATTGTTCGTAAGTTAAATGGATGGAACAGTCTTTTGTAATTAGTAAATTTTAGCTCTGATTTTCAAAGTGAGTTGGTCAGTTAGGCCCAATAATATCAATGCCCGCAATTTAATTTAGTAGCCATGCTATTTGTATGATTCTTTATTAGCGTACGTCAGCATGCTTTATATTTGTATTCAGTTTACATTCAGATTCAGGTTCCAATTACACATGCATGTTCTTGATATCAGTAATAATTGTACATACCTCATTGTCCTTCTGGATTATTCTTGTATTGTTGTGGCACTAATCACGTTTTAGCTAACTGAAAGATTTTAAAGAATACATATTGTCTATACTTAGCGATGGATTCCGCCTTCCGGAAATCGAATTGTTGTCTGACCAAGGGTCCTTGGGGGATGTCTTTTTATACTCCAGTGAAATATTCATACGCCTCTTGAAAGTATACAGAAAATAGTGCGATATTAGAGAATATTTCCCACTCTAAATAGGATTCTGAGTTTTGATTGGTCGAAAATATTAGCATTCCTACGGAAAATTTTGGCTTGATGACGCTCTTTGCATGTTTTTTTAGCGGTGTACTTGCTTACTCGTATCCTTTCCCACACGTATAGAGTGCCATTAAGCAGCAGGGAGTTCGTCTCTACATGTCTTTATCTTCGAGTAGGCGAGTAATTTGTGAATCCTTAAAATGCTAAGTGAGTGGAGTGATAGCCCACCTTAACCCTTACTTTCATAGCTCAAGAAGAACATTTAGAGATATTCAGCCATTTTTCAGCTATTAAAGGTAAACACATTAGAGACTTGCTAGTGCACAGAGCTCTTGAAACATTCTAAAATAGTTTTCCTCAAGTGAAGTTTTTTTTAATTTTTTTTTATTTATTTTTTTTTAAATCAATAATAATCATAGGCACACCCTTATGATTCTCCTTTCTGAACAAAAGTTATTAAAATAATTTAAAATTAAACCTTAACTTGCAGTCATATGGCTTCAAAGTAAAGAACAGCATTATGCATAGCAGGGACAATCCCTATTACCACAGCTCACATGTTGGCATACTGCTCATTCACTTAAAGAGAAGCCTAAGTTTAACTTCCAAAATATAGTAGGACCTTGATAATCCGGCACTGTTTTAATGTACAATATTGAATAATTATTTATTATCACAGAAGATATTACAGAATCAAAAACTAAAAGTATGTAGTACTGGACTGTAAAAACAAAATTGAATTAAAAATTAAATACAGCTCTGATACCTCCTGAACGTGTCAGATTCCGTGCTAAGCAATAAACCTCTCAAAATACGGGAAAAATCAAATTCTAATGTGTTCTGGACTATTGAGTATTGGATTATCGCAAACCTACTGTATAACATCCACACATTAATAATTTTTTGTCAATTAAAAATGATAACCTTGTTAACAGTTGCTGCAAAAACCACAAGCATGTGATTTGCATTACATCTTCTTCCCTCAGCACTCTTGCTGTAATAATAGAAGGGTGTGAACCGTGATTCAGAATACTGAGAAGACAAAGTGAATTACTGAATCAGCATGTTACAGGAATGAAAATTATTTTAATTCGCAGAGATTTTTATTCATTTCTTGACCCAAATCACAGCTTTCATAATTGATTCACAGAGAAACAAATAATTTCTTTAACTGAGTCATGATTCGCTCATTATGAACGACTAGTTATTATTTGCCACTCGTTCACGACTGTGAAGATTGTTGTAAAAGGAAAAAGTGGTTTCTATTCTGTATTGTTTTGTGAAGTCAAATTAATAATTTATTACTTCGTTTTATATTGAAACTATTGTATAAAGACTAAGGAAGGAGCCTGTACCAGTATTTCTTCCCCCCCCAACTCTGTGCTTATTAAGTTTAATATTGGAACACCTTAATGAATAGTTCTAGTAATGCCTAAGAGACTATTATAATAGTTTACTCTTACTTTTTCAGTGCTCAGCCTGGGCCATCTCGTTTAGCACCACCTACACCAACTTCTGAAGACACCACACCTCTGATTCCAACAGATCACACAAGGACTGTTGGAAATCCACATGCAACAGTTCAACAAGCAGTTGCAACAAATATAGGTAAAAGAAATATTGTTAATAATAAAGGTATAATACAGTATAACATCAATCTTTTGGCATTATTAAGAATTGTTATGAGTAATCTCTTAACTCCAAGAAATGAAATTTTGCAGGAGAGATAAAAACATTTTATTGCACACTAGTTAGTTACGAGATTTTTTAAAAATTTTTATTATATACTAGCTTAAAAGGCCCTACGTCGCCCGGGTTTTGTATTTTGCTTGTAATTCAAAATTAAATTATGGAGGAATTTTGATTTTCAAGCTGGAAGTCCTTATATAGGCATCTAGAATTTGAAGCAAAGAAGAAGGACTTATAAGTCCTTTTATATAGATATCTAGAATTTGAAGCAAAGAAAAACAACTTATCACACCCAAACTATTCCCTCAGAAAATGCTAGATATGGCTTTTATCGCTCATACAGGACTTAGAATTTTGCAACACATTGCTTTTACACACCATGCCTGGTAGGGGTTGAAATAAGAAGAAACAGAAATTTTACTGTCTTTACGGGATATTTTACTTCTCACTTTCATGTTGCCATACAACCATTTCAGGGTTAAAATCAAAAGAATATCAATATCGCTTTCACACATTCTTCCCAAAAATCTGAGACATAATAATTTGCTGCACACATAGGACTAAAAATTTTCCATCCTATTTTGTTTCTTTTTATGAACTTAGGTCTTACAATAAACATCCTTAACAGGTCTTACATAAACAATATTTTTCAACTAATACAAAGCTACAGCAATGAATAATGTATCAGTGGATATAATTTTTACAGACTTCTCATATAGCATACTCACTACCCTTCGTTGGCACTAATTCAGGCTGAGACAACTGAATATGCTGTCCCTTCAATACAACTTCTTATTCTACATCAAAATATGAAGTGAGAAAATTAAATTCTCCATGCCCAGGGTAGAGAAAGTTATGTGAAGCATCACACCTGATATTTATTGATACCTTCTATAATGATACTACCCAGCATGATTTTTATGGCAAAGCATCAAATACGTGATTTTAACTAAATAAGGTCTCCTGATTTCAGAAATGTGACTAGTTTTTTTGTATGTATCACATCTACAGGGTTTTGCAAATGGCAAGCGATTTGCCCTTGTATTCAATATAGTTATATAAATTTGTAATGAGCAGCCTAATGAGTTAGGAGTGGGTAGGCCTATTGTGATTAAATCCTCACCCTGTAATATTTTGAAATATGGGATTTTATATGAATTAGAATATAAGTTTTTTTTCTTACCTGTATTACTTGTTTTATAAATTAATTCTATCAGGTCTCTTTGAAGTTTAACAAAGAAGGGACTTCATAGAAACATCATTTACATCTTGTCACATACCGCAATGGGCTGGAATTCCATTCAGTTTTCATTGAAATTTTGAAACAAAATAAAATTCTTTTTGCAAAATCCCAGTTACCAGTAGTTCAGCTAAAAAAGTAGAAGCTATGAAAACATTTGACACATGCATAAACTCAAAATTTAATTTCAAATTAGCTGAAACACAAGTACAAAAAAAAAAACAATCCAAAACATGAAAACCAGAATATAAAACAAAATCGATATGAAGAAAACCGGGAACAAAACACCAAATTTCAACAGTACAATACAGTGAAATCTCCATACAACGATTACCGATAAAACGATAATACTCTTTATAACGTTAAAATATTTTGGTCCCAGCATTCTTTCCATTAAAATAATGTAAAATTCCCCTCGGTTTTACGATACTCTTAATAACGATAAACCTCTCCACTACGATTACATTTAGAATCCGCGTAAAGTACCTTTTCCTCGGTACAACGATAAAAATAGATTGTGAAAGTCCAAATCATGAACTCCCCCGCCTCGTTTAAAGGGTGGAATCGCCTTCCTTGACCTTGATCGTGCTTCCCCCTCCCTCACGTACACAATGAAGTAAACCAGTCGCCTGGTCTCCAGTCAGTGCCTGCACTGCACGGGAAGTTTGTTTGGTGGTGTTTGCATATTGTTGTGCTTCTCTGTCAGGATGGCTTCTCGCAAACAAATTAGTATTCAGCAGAAATTAGCTGTAATTAAAGGCATGAAACAAACTGCAGCATCGAAAAAGTACGTGCTTTCAGAATCTACGGTGTCGACTTTCTTAAAGAAAAGGAATGAGATCAAGGAAACTCTCAATTCAAATGCCGTGGATCCTACTAGAAAACGAAAGAAAACAGCAACATTTATTGACGTGGATGCTGCAATCTTGGAATGGTTCAATGAAAAAAGAACTTTAAACATTCCAATAAATGAACCATTGATTTGTAGTCAAGCTAAGAAGTTTGCTACCATGCTTGGTGTGGAGGACTTCATGGCTAGCAATGGGTGGCTTGTCCGCTTTAGAGACCAACATGGCATAACTTTTAAGTTAATTCAAGGGGAAGAGAAATCTGCACCAACAAATGATGCAAATCTCCGGTGCAGTAATGAAATGAACAAAATTACTGAGAAATATTTGCCAGAAGATATTTATAATGCTGACGAGACTGGGATGTTTTACCAGCTTCTTCCTGAAAAGACAATGTGTTTGCTCATAAGTTGGTGTAATAATTAAAGGGTGGAGTGAATACAGTACAGTATAAGCAGTTCTTGTGTTAAAATTCTTTATTTCCCTAAATACTTAAAGAATTTCAATTATTGAAGTTGTTTCCTATATATACTACCAAAATTTTAACATTTTTTGTAAATTCTCGATATAACAATATCTCTCTCTACAACAATATTTTTTCTGGTCCCTGCGAAATTGTCCTATCGAGATTTCACTGTATAAACGAGATAATTAATTTTTAGAAGTTTACAATAATAATCACTATAATACAAGTATTCACAAGAAACTTTAAGTGAAGTAATATAATAAATGAAAATATTTATTTCCATAATATTTTAGGATTAAACTAATTTAACAAAAATTCACTATAACATAATTACAATATTAAATATACCGGTAATTAGTATTTTTGAAATGTGATATGAAACATTCATATAACTCCCTCTACCCTTAATATAGCCTATTCTAGTGTAGAGTACATGGCTGAATTGCAGTAGTGTGCATTCACTTGTATCAGCTTCGTTTCCAAGTCGCATTATTCGCGAGGCAAGACCAACAAATCCAAGTCTATGTATAAAATGAATGGCTTATAACTAGCCTTCAGAGAATTTCTTGGGAAGTTTTCCAAATAAAAGTTTTAGCACTTAGTATGATATATTATAGTAGGCCTACATAATAAACCTATAAAATTGTTAAACCTATTTTGAGAAAATTAAGAAAAATGAAATTTTCTTCAAATAAAGTGCTTGTAAAAGTGAAAAGAAAGTCGTTGCTTTACCTCGTGTCGCATCCCTGAAGGATACACAATCCAAATAAAATCTTAATAAATGCACTCGCATACTTTTGTATAACCTAGGCGTGGCAATACACCTTTCTTCAAATTCTAATATAGAATAAGAGGCCGTGTTGCAGAGAATAGGTATTCAGTTGCATTGGCCTGCTGCAAAGCTTTACCGTTCACTAGACAAAATTGAGTTTCTATGAATGATGCCTGCCTTGTAACTACCCGTCAGAGAATTTTTGCGAAAAAAATTTCAAATAAAAGTTTAGCTCTTAGCATAAGCATCTCAGTTACAAAATTTAAACAAAATCGTTAGACCCCTAGCACCTAGTACTGACAGAGGGATTAAAACTAAAAATTTGTAGTTTTCATTCTTTCTGGAATGTCCATATATTCCGCGCGAATCACCCTAGTAGCATGCTGTGAGTGAAGTGAGTGTCCGTTTTGGTAGCTCACAAATTTCCTACTTAATACTCCCGCCGCTCGGTCTTATTGCATGCAGAATTGAAGCGGGCACTATGCGACAGAGTACAAAGAGCGTCTTGTCACGTGGGCGCAGTGGGTGCGGGATTCCGCAGGCTTTTTATGCATACGACTGCAAGTACAAACTTGAAATCTGCCAGTAAGAACTTCATACTCTTTTTTTGTGCATATCCCCCATTGTCTCATCACTGCAAATCAAAAGTTTCCCCTTAACACAAAAAGCAACTTCTTAAAATAACTCAGTATTTCAGTACCTTTTCACATCAATCTGGAAGAGTAGGGTCACAGCTACCTGGTTATATTGTTCGGCGCTTGGCCTCATACCATTACACTTTCTAAAGGAATTTCCTAGCTTCTCCCATCTCTCCAATGCTTATAACTACAATTTCATTTTATTAAACATTTAAATGAAATTGTTTAACTTTTATACCTTGCTTTATTGATAAAATTAAATATTAATAATGAATGTTTCATTTTCTGCTGGTCATTTTGATACCCAACACTAGCTATGTAATTAAATGAATATACTTTGTACTAATTAGAGTAATTAATTATTTATCTATTTTAATTTAACTTATTAATTTCTTGCTAGGATACTTGAACTGCTATAGTTTTCTTCCATCTGCCCTTCTCTGTTCAAATTGAGATTCTTCAAAATGATGCTAAAAGAAAACAGAAATAGAAGTGAAAATATCATATACACAAATAAATTGTTCACCAATAATGTGAATATTGTAATTTACTTACCTTGCATAGTACACTTATCCCATCTACAATTTTGTACCCAATGCGCTCTTCTCTTCTTATCTGTTGGAAAACGAAATACTCTAATCCTGTCAGATGATTTATTCTTACAGTTTGGCATGGCACAATATCCCATTTTACTTTATTTTTGCAAATACTAACGTCCATTTAGTGGTTACGCCCACATCAGAACACTGTTAAGAAACTAACATCCATTTAGTAGTTACGCCCACATCAGAACACTGTTAAGAAACAACATGGCCTCCATCGCAAACGATTGTGGTACCGTGGCCAGACCTCTTTATACTGACCTTGATAGGAGTTAGTTTCATGCAGTGCTGTCTAGCGTTCACAGAGTCAAGATCCATAAGATAAGAACGCTGTCTTATCTGCCATGCGATCTACTGTTAAGAATCAGCAATCTGGCAACACTGAACTGTCCTGTGTGCATGGTATCTGTACGTTCATATATATATATATATATGCTTTTCTTGCCTGCAAAACTGATACCACATTAACAAAGTTAACCAAAGTGAGAATATTATAAGAGAAAAATTCCTCTGACACTGGGTTTCGAACCCTGGACCTTTGACTATCCATGCCACTCCTCTACCAACTGAGCTAAACCAGAGTTCGTGTCACAGTGTCAGATGGAACCTCTCTCCTATGACTGATTACCCTTAATGGTCTACCTCACTGACAGAGAAGTTATGTCATATGCAGTACTGTGAGGCACACTAATTAGTGATTTTTTTGACCGGGCTTCCACTGTTATTGTATTATATTATTTTATATTATATATTATATTATATAATTTTCTCATGTAATGTCCAACAGAGACAATAATCTGTGGTTCATGAATGCATATATCCATCCTGAATGATTCTAATAATTCTAATAACAGTGGAAGTCCAGTCACAAAAATCACTAATTAGTGTGTCTCACAGTAGGCTACTGCATATGATATAACTTGTCTGTAAGTGAGGTAGTCAATTAAGGGTAATCATTCATAGGAGAGAGGTTCCATCTGGCACTGTGAAGCAAACTCTGGCTTAGTTCAGTTGGTAGAGCAGTGGTACAGATAGCCACAGGTCCTGAGTTCGAATCCCAGTGTCAGAGGAATTTTTCTCCTATAATGTAATGTCCAACAGAGACAATCTGTGGTTCATGAATGCATATATCCATCTTAACCAAAGTGATAAGAGTCTGTACGAGTGGTCTGTTGTACTCAAGAACTCATCTTTACTTTTGGCTTCTAGCATTAAATCATTCTAATACTTTTCTATACAATTCTCAATTCCTTGAATATTTTCAAGAATCCAATAATTCCAATTTTTTATTTGAGAATTCCCATCACTAATTCAAACACTGATTATTGATTTTATTACAGGTAATGTAAGTAGTAGCACAGCTAATCATCCATCACACCAACATCAGATTCCTAATTCTAATCTCCAATTAGGAAGCAGTGGTACAAATATTCCAACGTCAGTTGGAACTTCCGATTCAAGTTCAACTGTATCATCTGGTTCATCTTCTACAACTACTCCTAATACTTCATCAAGTAACACATCTTCAAGTTCTAGCACTGCACCTTCATCTCCTACATCTCCACCACCTCCACGAGTTTCTGCACCCGGAATTGCTCCACCTCCACATAATGTTGTGGCTCCTCCTCCTCCCAGACCGGCACATAATCCTAACACATCCCCACCTCATGTTCTTCCTCCACATCACGGTACCCCTGCTCATCATGCAGCATCTGCTCAACATAGAGAGAAGCGTCATAGCTTCAGTGTGTTGCATACTGGACATCACCATCAAACATCACATAGGTAACTATAATTTATCTAGTACTAGCAGGTAGCTGCTACTTTGCCATGTTTATTAATTCAACACTAGAGTTTTTAAATATCTTATTTAAGAACAAAATAATTAAAACATTATATTTATTGACACTGACATTTTTCTTACATACATTGCACCAATTACATCAGATAACTTTGTTACTTTCAGAGTTTAGCATACCAGGTTGTTGTTGGTACAGGTAATAGTCAAACATTATAAAAGACCCAATATTATTTCGTTTTCCGCTCAAAGTTGTTGTTGTTGTTGTTCATCATCATCTTTTCTTCTTCTTTTTCTTCTTTGTTTTCCTTCTCTTTGAGTTATTGGTACACTGTTGATACTATAGACCTCTGAAATACATCCATTTTCCCCTAGAAGTCTCATATTATAATGTCGGTTGACCCCCCTCACTTCAATCATTGGATTTGTACTATGCACTGTTATGTCGTTCATTATTTAATTGGAATCACTACTCCATGCTATTTCACTACCAACACTTTCATATAAAATATTGCTATTTCAACATCACTATCAGTCAGTTGCTTACATTTCCCCTCCCATTTGAAGCCATGTTGCTCATGAAGTGAACTTGACAATAACTGAAGCTTGAGATTTAAAAGCTCTGTATTTTCAGGTTATATTTTCTTTTAACTCTGTCAAGGTGGCTTTAATAGCCATGCTTTTAGCAAGCCACTCATTTGCTATCTATGGGTACGTTTTTGAAGTTGCCGATTAATTTACTTCCATCAGTCAGTTTGAAAAGTCACCAGACAATTCACTGGTGAAGCATCAAGCTGTTTTTAAACTCACCTGTGTTTGTATGATGAAATTAATTGATTGTCTTCAGACTCATTGAACTTTATGTAAGATGCTTCTCAGATGACAAGACATGGAGGAGCAGAGAAGCAGACAACAGTTACCACTAGCATAAATAAAATTAGTTAGTTTCTGTGCAAAGCTAATGAACTGCTCTTCATCAGAGTATGAGTCCCCTGAAAATGGAATGTTGACATAATAGCAGTACCTCCACCCACCGAAAATTCCACATAAACTGCCAACTATTTAAATGGCCATTTGAATCTTTATTTTGTAATTTGAAATTAACTTATAAAGGACTTTCGATTTTCAAACTCTAGGGCCTTGTACAGTGAGTCCCTCGCAAGAGTTGGCCAATGATGTAGGTTTCTGCGGCGCAGCTCCAACTCCCGAGCGATCGGGTGAAATATCTACGCTAATAAAGCTGCGATTGGTGGTATGATTCAGGTTCTCACATTTACAGTTAAAATTACAATGAAAATAAACATGTACCTCATCACAAGAGATGTTGGAAATATTCTCCTCTTGCATCCACACAATACTGGCACCTTTTTAGGAAATTTTCTTTCACGCGCATAAGTTCAGCTTCCGAGACAGAGTTCATTTTTTTGTGATAGGCCTATGTGATATTGTCTTTAAGCAGGGTTACCATACGTCCTCTTTTACCCGGACATGTCCTCTTTTCTGATAACGAAATTAGCGTCCGGGCGGCTTTTCTTCAAATATCGAAATGTCCGGGTTTTCATACATTCCGTGTTAAATGTTTAAATGAATAAATCAAGATCCATTCCAGTTTCATCCCACTATCAAAGGACACTTCAAACAAGCTATATATCGATTTCTAAACAAAGAATACATCGATCGAATCAAACGAAAGCGACTATTGAACAAGTTCACTATTCAGTAAGCGTTCACTGCATTCTGCTTAAAATGGGCCTAATCATGCACATTGTGCGCATTTCTACTATTATTCAGTAAGCGTAGAAGAAGCAGAAGAAGTAAATGATTTTGCTTTGTTTGTGGCATAAAGCATTGTGTTCCATTGCATGGTGTCGCATACAGTGGAGATACACCAAGATGCCGAAACGAAAGTGTAAGTTCACAGACGAACTCAAAAAGAAGTTTCCTTGCTTCCGCAGTGGTCGCAATGATTCGGAAGCGGAATGTATTGTCTGTAGTGGAGGCACCTATGTTTCTGTAGCGAACAAAGGATCTCTGGATTTGGAAGCCCACGTGGATTCGGAGAACTACAAAAGGAACCTACGTGGTGAAACTTCTTCGTCGAAGATCATGAATTTCTTTGTGCAACCATCTTCAAATTCAAGTGATCAAATTCGTGCAGCAGAAGGAACATTAGCGTTCCATTGCGTGAAACACCATAATAGCTACAGTTCTACAGACTTTACCAGTTCCCTGATGAATCATTGTTTCCAGATTCTGAAATAGCACGGAAGATGTCATCTGCAAGATCGAAGACAGAAGCGATAGTGAATTCAGTTATTTCTCCCCATTCTGTTCAAAGTGTTCTAAAGACCATGGAAAATATTCCTTTTTGCGGAGTAGCCACTGATGCAAGCAATCATCTTGCAGTTAAAATGTTTCCACTGCTTATACAATATTTTGATTGGGAAAATGGTGGGATAGTAACCAAACTAATAGACTTTCAAAGAATGTTGTGAGTTCATAAATGTAGAATTCAAGCAGTTAATGTATCACTGTGTTACAAGATGGTTCTCAATTTTTCCTGCTGTGGGAAGGTTGATAGAAATGTTTGAAGCTGTGAAATCTTTCTTCCTCTCTCAGTCCAAACCTCCTGTAATTATCAGGATTTTTTTTTTTGAAAATGATTTCAGTGAAATATATTTTGCTACTTCTTCACTCTTTTATGCACATGTTTCAAATCAATGTTGATGCATAACAAAGAGAGTGTACTTCTGTAGTAGAAATGCTATATATACTCCTTAACGTAAAAACATCAATCGAAGATAGATTGACTTCCAAGTTTATACCACTGAAAGTAAAAACTATGCTTTCACAACTGGAGGAAAGTGGTTATGTAGATAAATGTGTTAAGTTCAATCAGCAAATTGAAGAACTGCAGTCCTCATGCTTAGGTTATTTAAATATGTGGGTTCAACAGTTTCAAGAATTTTCTCCACTTAGTTGTATGTGTATAAATTCCACATTAACTTGGGACAAATTTCAGCTTGTCATTCAGTATGTGATCTCAAAAGGAGTACATGTAGATGATGGTAAATGCTTTGATGATTTTTGTCACCTTAAACGATTTGTTGCTGAAAATGAAAATAATGAGGGATTTTCTTCACTGCTAGCTCATGCAAAATGGGCAGGCTATTTCAGCAGTGACAGTAATACTAAGAAACATCCAGAACTATTGAAAGTGGCGCAATTTTGCTTTGCAATGGCAATGTTGAGAGAGTGTTTTCTCTTATGCAGAATCAATGGTCTAAAGAAAGAAACAGACTGAAACCAGAGTCCGTTAGAAATATTCTAATTGTGCAGTACAATTTTATGAGCATGTCTTGTGAGAAATTTCATTCCTACATAAAAGGAATTCCAGAAGTGTTACGTAAAATTGGCTCAACAGAGAAATATGAATGGTTTAAAAATAAGTGATGGCTGATTTGTGACTGTAAAAAAGGCTAATAAATGTGCTGCACACAGTGATCTCAATATATAAACAGGATACACAACAGCTGTGCTTTGGAATTGCATAAATCGTGACGTTCACTTGTTGTTAAGTTGGCTACACCGTACGTATTGGGTAAGTGTCCTTCCTATGGTAAACATATATTTATGAATTTGTTTTTGTTATTTTTCATGACAAAATGGTCAAATATTGCGTGGTATATGGCTCCAGAGAAATGGAAGTGGACTTAAGTTTCACAAGTAGGTTATTTTTGTTTGGAACATTTGAGGATACTGTCCATATCTGACTTAACCTCAAGCGTAGCATAGCCACGAACGCTTGTCTTTTTCTCGCCTGTTTGTACATGTTTCCATTTTCTTGGCCTGATATTCCGAAGAAGTGGGTTCAAGCAATGCGCAGAGAATATTTGTCACCCACAGCGTACAGTACATTAAGCAGCAGACACTTTATACCTGATTGCTATCAGTAAAGGTCTGGTGCACTTGTAAAATTACTAAAGATGCTGTACCGTCAGTCTTCAATTTTCCAGGGCACCTTGAAAAAATTATTGTTCCAAAAAGACAACTGGTTCGTAACATATAGGCGTAAACAGGCCGACCATATGGGGCGTTACAATATCTGTGGGGTATGGAATACCCCCCTGTGGGAGAGGGGGTCCTCCCCCGGAAAATTTTAAAAATTAAGATGCACAATAACGAGCTTTAAGCTTCCCACGCTTTATACTCGTATTAAGCAATTTATAAGCAGAATTTAAAAAATTGTACAATTTTCCTTTTTTTAATCAATGGGTAGGGTTCAAACCCCCAAACCCCCCTCGTTACGCCTCTGGTTCGTATTGTGGTTAGTAGTAGGCCTACTTTAGGTACCACGTAGGAATATAAATTATGCAATATATCAGTCATGTAAACATAGTATTCTTATGCATGTAGGCCTAAATTTTTCATGCTAGTTTTTAATTGCAGAAATAAGAGGAAGCAGATGTTTTTGGATAAGACCTCGCTGAAAATTATACGAAAATAGATAAACAGACACAAACAGATGATCTCCCACCATCTCCTATCAAAACAGAATTGAGAAAGAACAAAAGGCTACAGATGATTGTCTGTCGCAAGAACAAGAAGATAAATAGCATGGCTAATTAAATTTCAGATTTGAAGAAAAGGAACTTATATGTAGGCCTACTGACTTAAAGTATTTTGAAATTTCATTTCAGTGGCTTCCCTTTGCACTAATCTACAGGAATTATTAACAAAATAAATAAATAATTTGAATTGTATCCAGTACAGTAACGGTACAGTTGAAGGTCACAGTTTATACATTTCCAAAGCACTTAGAACAGATTTTGTCTATTCTCTTTATATATCGAAATCAAGCATAATATCGCAAAATGAAGGCCTATTGTGAAGTTATTTTAATATTTAAAACGCGAGTGTTTACAACTGTTTACCAATGTACTTTCACGCCTGATTGAGATTAAAGAAATATTTTTACCAAACCATTACGATATGAAGTTAGTTTTGTTATGTACTTAAAAAGCATTAAGTAGTTTGTATTGAAACGTTTCATTCATAAAAGTGTTTTAAAAACGCCAATACATCGTCATAATTCCATTAATACACATGAGTTTGTTAGGAGGAGATACGGGATAGGAGCTAAAGTATACGTTCACTTTCATGGCGGACCGCGAACTCTGCCGTCACGATTTTTCATCATGCAGTGCTACCTCCAGTATGTAATAGAGCTCAATGGCTGCACATCAGTTGTGTCCTCTTTTTTACTGAAAGAAATATGGTAACCCTGTCTTTAAGGGTCATTCCATATGAACTCAACCAGAGGTCCCCGGGTGACCGACTCAGATTTGACTAAAAAAAATTGTGCTGGTACCTTTACATATATAATGAAGAATTGCCAAATTTTAGGCCAAAATTCCTAAGGGTTTCGGTGCTGTGGCCCTTTAAAGAAAGGTCTGTTGTCCATTTTTGACACTGGCAAATTACACATGTTCCTGTGCACCTACTTTTGGATGCCAATATTTCTGGAATGGAATATGATATCTGCCTGAAATTAGCTATACTGGGCAATTTGAACACAGGCTTTCAGAATCTGCCATCAGAGAAGGTGTACCTATTCTAGTTTCTGAGCTACTGGCCTCCAAAGTAGTGATCTTTTTATGTAGGAAAATGAAAATTTCAATTTTCACGAGGCAGCTGTCATACTATTATGATTTACAATAGGCTATTGTTACTGGATTCCTTTTATTTGAGGATGTGGCCATCTGCAGAAGGTTTCTTCACTGTACCAAAGTGTTACTTTAGGAGTAAAAGGGCTCTAGAAAGGGCTCCGACACAAAAAATGCTACAGCAACCACTGTAAACAGAATTTTAGGAAGAAGACCAAGACAAGTTGGAAAGTTTGTTCTTCTGCCAGTCCATTGGTGTTCCGTGATTGCCATCCTGGTGAATGTTGAGGAACTGCGAAACGCTGTCTCTGGCGCGGACATTCAAACATTATATTACTGAATTTCAACTTACGAAAAATACAGTAAAAGTAATAGTGATAGTTATCCAAGCATAATAAATATAATGATCATATAAATAATTCTAAATAAATTTCGAATCAAATAAGTAGTGATTGGTAGGTGAATTTGTTCTTCACCATCTTCCCCTGAATAGCCGCTACTGTATAAGTCAACTTCCCATACATTACAAAGGAAACAGGTGAAATATCTACGTTAATAAAGCCGCTGATGGTGTAATGGTTCAGGTTCTCACAAAGAAAAACACATGTAATTTATCTGGCAACACTGGCACGTGTGTCGTTGAACTGCCAGGACCTTGACTCAGTGTCGACAAAGCAGGTCAGTATTCCTTCTGCTTGTGTCAAGTGTACATGTGTTGTTATAATGCCACGACATAGGCCTACGTATACAATAGAACAAAGGATATTTATGTACGATTCGTATGCGAGTACATCATCTTGCAAGGACGCAAGACGACGGTTTTTAGCAAAATTCCCAGATGTATGTCCTCCAAGCAGAGTAGCCGTGCGAAAATTTGTAAGTAAACTTCGGGAAACGGGTTCGATTCTCGATAGGAAATGAGGGACCAAACGGCGCGTACTTACTGAAGAGAAATTTGATCAAACCCCCATACATTAGAAGAATTTAAAGACAATATCAGAAGACAAATTAATTCTTTCTCGGAAGCTGAACTTATGCGCGTGAAAGAAAATTTCTTAAAAAGGTGCCAGTGTTGTGTGAATGCAAGAGGAGGACATTTCCAACATCTCTTATGATGAGGTACGTGGTTATTTTCATTGTGATTCCAACTGTAAATGTGAGATCCTGAATCATAACGCCATTAGCGACCGTAGATATTTCACCCGCTCGCTCGGGAGTTAGAGCTGTAGTCAGAGCGATGCAGAAACCCGCATGATAAGCCAACTCTTGCGTGGGACACACTGTATAATATGTACTTAGAACTTGAAATGGGGAAGAACGACTTATCACACTCAAACTATTCCCTCAGAAAACGCTAGGTATAACTTTTTCTGGCTTATAGAGCATATTGAATGTTGCTTCTACACACCATGCCTGGGAGGGGTTGAAATAAGAAGAAACATAAATTCCGATTACATAAGATTGTATTGTATTTTTGGAAAATTTTATTTCTCACTCTCATGTTACCATGTTACCATGTTACTCACTGGCACACATTTAAGCTGTCCCTGCAATACGACCGCTTATTCTACATCAAATTGTGAAGTGAGAAAATGATATTTTCCATGTCGAGGGTAGAGAAAGTTATGAGACTGCTTCACATTGTGCTTTATTTTCATGGATTTCATTCTTCAAGAATTATTTTCACAAATGTATAGCAACAAATGGATAGCAACAGAATTTGCTAAAACCCAGTATTATATAGTTTCCAAAGCCCTATGTGAACACTGTAAACAATGCACTATTGTCATGATAACTGAATTGGATTTCATTTTTTCAGTATAATATTTTCAGAAAATATATATAAATTTTCAAAGGAAGAGTGGCTTGTTTGAATTTTAATTTTGACCGTGTTACATCTCAGGCTTAACTGGGCATGTTTGCAAGTGACAGCAGAACTCTCAAACTGTGCCATATTTCACATTTCCGACTTTTTCCGTGGATTTTCCAAAAATTTTCTTTCATACAAACCTGGTCTTGACAATTAGGAACACAACAACAACAAAATCAGCCAAATCGGTCGAGCCGTTCTCAAGTGATGCTGCGACATACATGTGGCAATTGATTTTCATTTATGTAGATTTGTAACTAAAAAATAAAGATATTTAAATGGTATCAAAGGAGGGTGAAAATCTGTCAGAGGCAGAGGCAATTGGATCATGCAATTCTTGAGTGGTAGCAGTCAAGTCTCAATTACCTATTGTACTTCTGTTGTGATCACTATTATGCCTATCACATTTCACATCATCACTTTCATCATCAGAACTATCATCAAAATATTCTCAACCAGAATCATTATTTACTAGGAATTATTCCAGTATTTCTTTATTTGTAAGAGAATATCTTTTGTAGTATTTCATTTCACTGGAATCTTCTCAAAAGGTAAAAATACATTTTCTTATTGAAAAATCAATATTTTTCAAGAGAATCTTCAATGTTTATGCATGTTTCGATTCCTAAGAATTTGATAATTGGGGTTGGAAAAGAAATTGACATTCTTCTGCCATCTACCAACGACAGACATAACTATTTGATGAATAGTTTGGAAACGGCAGACAGCATTTACTAACCCGGCAGTCAATGTGTTAATGTTGGTTTCCAAATATCTTGAATGTGACAGCACAGGTTATCCATAGTTGTCTTTTGAAGTCATTAAATAAATGGATTTTAATATGCTCAAAACATGATTTATAAAAAGGGTTGAGCTCAGTCATTAGTTCCAATTGCACATTTTAACTTCCACTTTTTGCAAATCTATAGTTCATTAAGTATAATGCAACTCGAATATTCCCTGAGAAATCCACCAACCTGTTTGTGAAGTCAACAGTAATCAGGAACTCATCACAAAAATAAATGACGTATTCCACAGTAATCAGACTTTTTTCACTGGTGGATTTACTGATGACTTTAAAAGCATTCCCTCTCTTCAGAGGATTTCATGACAAAATGTAGGGTGACCAATTACCAAGCCTACGATGAGTCATCCAGTGAGGTCATGTGGCAGTGGCGGCCTCTGATCATGTTGCAGTGTTGCACAACGACCAGTTTTTAATGTAAAGAATATTTAGATTTTTTATTACTTTGTCGTATCCCAGGGCCCTATATTTATTCTGACACCTTTTACCCCGGGACACGATTTGTCAGGATGGCTCAAAATATACATTTGCATCTTAACCTCGAGGACAAGGGCAAGGAACGGTACATCTCCATGTACAAATGCAAAAGCTAGTTTTACCCAAAATAACAAAATGACTAGTTTATTAATATTAAATAAATTGAAATTACATAGAGTACTTACATACTGACTTCATGATGAAATGTTACACAAATTTAAATAAACTTGCACCGGGGTGCTCCTGAGCGCCGTCGATCCAGTCGTGAAGAGTGTAGAGTAGCAAGAGGGCCGAACTGGTCAGTCTGCCCGTTTTATAACATCGTGCGTCAATTTGCCTCCCCACTGGCACCCGTGACGTTTCAAACCAAAAACTCCTTACTTGTAACTTCCTTTTCCGCGTGTTTCTTAACTTTACTTCTTTAAAATACATATTCCGTATTTCGCAATTAACTAGACTGTCAACCACCTTTGAAATGCAACTCCGCAAATCATCACCATGTTATGCACACCTTGTGCAACTCTACATTGGCACTTATACTTCCTGATTTACCCAGCCCAATGCCTGGTCTGTTTGCGAACCATTTAGAGGGTCTGGTTTCCAAATTTTTAAGATATTACATCACTCCCCCCCTAGCTCGAATCCGCCTTAGCTGGATTCGATCGGGGTGCGTGTGTGTCCGTTCGTCGATTCGTTGATACTTCTTTATTTATTTATTTCTTAGTTTTAGTATTGTGCTCATTGTTGCATTTCTTGGATGTCGTCTGTGTCGCGTCGATTGCAACCGAGATGGTTGAAAGCAACTAACACATTTACTACGATTACTTTTCTCATTAATATATATATATATATATTTTTTTTTTTTTACATCGTCATGGTTACCATGGGAACGAATTGACGCATACACATTTTACTTTATTTAAACATTCTGTTTCTTTCTTTTTTTTTCTTTCTTAATTAATTTTGTTACTAGTTCATTCTAATTCTGTCCTTTAATCTGCCTAATGCAAGATTCTGTTTAATTCTAAAATCCCCTTATGAAATTCCTGCTCCCGTGAAGAATGACTTCACCTTAATATTACTTGTTCCTTGGCCTGTTTCTTGTATGACATCATCTGGAAGTGTCGAATTTTCACTTTTCACTCTTGGCTGTGTAGATTGCGTAGTTGGTACGGAGTTTGCAACGTCAGCAACCTTGCTCTGGTGATTCTTATTGTTAGGTGTCTTCTGCCTGCTGTTCTGAAGAAACTGTATAACATACAAAAAAATCGCTATTAGTACAATTACAAATATAATATTGGGGGTAATAAGTATGAGCTTAATATTCCCGCCGCTGTTGAATCAACTATCATTCTAAATTGAATCAAATCATGTTGAACTTGTTTTAACGTATCCGCCATAATCTGCAAATTTGTTAGCAAATCCATATTTTTCATGACTAAATTTATTTCGAAAAATACGTCTTCTGTAACGTTATCTAACACATGCAGCGTTGTATTTAGTATTTTGGAAAACTTATTTAAATTAATGCAATTTTGTTCTACTCTTTCTGCAGTCTTGTTTACATATGTAATTTGTTGTTTCATTAAGTCGATTATTTTTTCATTTGTTTGGGTTAATGACTCTATCTGGTGATGTATTTTTTTGCCTGTCTGTTGAATCTAATACACCGAACAATATTTTTAAAGTTAATCCACCCAAATTTATAAGTCCTCTTCTTGTTCTACCCTCCAAATAAAATAATTCCTTATCAATTTCCTCTACTTTTATCTGCATTCTTTGTAATTCGTGTTCCAACCTTCGCAATGAAGTTTGAACTGTTTTTTTCGACATTTCTGTTAAAGCCTCGTACATCTGAAATTTCATAAAATCTGGTTTATTTACCGTATGCTTTACATTATTTATTTGTTCTGTCATATTCTCTATAATTTCGTAATATTGTTCTAACGAAAAATCTAAAACAATCGACCATTTATTCGCTGACAATAAGATTTCTTGTTGTTTTAAAAAAAACAAGTCCCTTATTTAATTCCTGCTGTTGTTGGACGTTCACTCCCTTCCCTAGTATTGTTGATAAGGCGACGATCCATATACAGATGAAACCTGTAACACAAAACATTCATTTTTATCTTGGTCTTAAATTATACTTTGTATTATTTCCCTCCTCCCTTGATTTTTCTACTATTTCTTTCGAAGTTGAAGCCTGACTTATGTTCCTAGGCCTAAAATTATATCTAGTTTGGACTTCCGGGTATTCTGTAAGTGGTACGTTACTATCCCGTGTTAATGTCAGTTTATCAAGATTGGCAGCTGGAGGAATGTCTTCTCCTCCTATTTTCAATTTCTCTTTTAGCAAACTTAATGGCAATTCGTCTTCGTCCTCGTCATCATTTTCTGTCTCTGTCTGTATATGTTCCTGGTCCGTGTTTGTTAAGTCTATCTGGTTATCAGTCGTAGTATCAAATTCCCATGCTCCCGGGACGATATGCAAGTCATATGTACAGTTATTATCTTCCTTCTCTGCTTGTCCTTGCTTCTCCGTATTCCTGTACTGCCCCGCGCCTGCGCACTGTATCTTAACTGTCTCTTCTTCCTTCTCCTCTTTATTGCTATGTCCGTCGCGACCTTGTAACACGCCGCTTCCCGATGCTTCCTGTGTCTTACACAATTTCAATCTATTCACATGGACTACAGACATTGTGCCGTCTTGCGCTTTAATTTTATAATTCACTGGATTGATTCTTTCTACCACATAAAATGGCCCGACAAATTTTTTTGAAAGTTTCTTTGAAACGCCCTTTTTCGAAGCCGTGGAGTGTAGCAACACTTCGTCTCCGACTTTTATTTCACTGTTTTTTGTTCTATTCTTTGCATTATACTGCGTCACCTGTTTGTGGGTTGCTTCTTTCAAATTTTCCCGTACTTTTCAATAAACTTCTTCCAACTTCTTTGGCAATTTTTTTACATCGTCTTGTTCCAATTCCTCTATCTGAAATTTCGGTATTACATTTTCTGCAAATGGTAACTCCATTTCCCTCCCATGCAGCAAAAAATAAGGGGAATATCCCGTTGTTGTGTGTGGTGTACTTCGCAAAGCTAACTGTATGATTGGAACATACGAATCCCAGTCTCTTTGGTTCTTTCTTACAAAGTGCGACAGCATGTCTTCCATTGTATGATGCGTTCTTTCGACTGCGCCATTACACATGGGATGATACGCACTAGTTTGAAGTTTATTTATATGTAACAACTTACAAACTTCCTTAAACAATTTTGACGTAAAGTTACGCCCTTTGTCTGTAATCAAATTTTGAGGCGTTCCGTGACGTGCTATAATGTTATAAACAAATGCTTTAGCTACCGTTTCCGCTGTTTGGTCCGGAATTGGTATAGCTTCTGTATACTTGGAAAATGCGTCAACAAAAGTTAGCAAATACACATTTCCTCGTATTGAGGTGGGTAAAGGTCCAACGATATCCATATGTACTCTTTGGAATGGTTTTAATGCTGGTTCAAATGATTGTAATGGAGCTACGTTGCTTTTCCCTGGTTTTCTAGAATTACACGACATGCATTCGGCAACGTATGTTTGAATTTCTTGTTTCATGCCTGGCCAGTAAAATCTTGACTTTATTAAGTCATGTTTTAACTTGACCTTGGTGAGCAGCAAACGGTGTGTCATGAAAATTTTCCAAAATGGACCTTCTCATAGGCTTTGGTACAACTAACCGAGGTTCTGATTTCCCTTCTTTGTAAAATTAAATCCCATTTTCATCTAATCTAAATTTCTTTGTGTCTTGTACCCATTGTGTATATTTTGGTTCCGCTAATTGTAAATTTCTTACTGATTTTGCTTCTTTAGCAGTTTGTACTGTGTTTACCATTATTCTAGAAAGAGAATCTGCATTAGTCAGTGATTTTCCTGGCTTGTATTGTACTGTGAACTTAAATTCTGACAACCTTAAAGCCCATCTTACTAGCCTTGAATTTGGATGTTGTAATGAAAATAACCATTTCAGTGTGGCGTGATCTGTGACAGCAATAAATTCATTTCCGTACAGGTAACATCTAAAATGTTTAGTAGCCCAAACCAATGCTAATAATTCCCGTTCTGTCGTGGAAAAATTTTGTTCACTTTTAGACAAAACTCGTGATGCATAAGCTACCGGGTGTTCTATATCTCCTTCTTTTTGTGACAACACAGCTCCTAGTGCAAAACTTGAGCTATCAGTACTCAAAATAAAGGATTTATTGAAATTCGTGTACCTTAATATCGGATCTTTGCATAGTGCCTTTCTAAGCTTGTCAAATGCGTCTTGTTGTGGTTTTCCCCATTTAAATTTGTCCTCCTTTCTTGTTAAGTCTGAGAGGGGTTTTGCAATGTGTGTGAAACTTGGTATATGTCTTCTATAATAACCGGCTAGGCCCAAAAATGATCTAACCTTTTTCTGTGTCTTTGGAATAGGATACTTTTCGATAGCTTGAATTTTTACCGGGTCTGGAAGTATGCCTTGCTGGTTTACAATGTGCCCAAGATATTCAACTTGTTCTACCGCAAATTTACATTTACGTGGGTGCGCTTTTAGATTGGCTTCTCTTAACCTCTCTAAAATTTCGGACAGTCGTTCTGCATGTTCTTCTATTGAAGATCCATGTATGATAATGTCGTCTAAGTAACAGTAGCACGATAGGCCTTTTAGTCCTGTCAATACGGTGTCCATTAGCCTACTAAATGTCAGAGGTGCCCCTAATAATCCAAATGGCATTCTTTCAAACTCGAACGATCCGAATTGAGTCTGGAAACTTGTCTTTTCTTTATCTTTTTCCTCAATTTCTACTTGCCAATATCCTGATTGTAAATCTAGTTTACTAAAATATCTGGTACCTGCTAAGCCTTCCAAAGTTTCTGTAATGTTAGGTAAAGGGTATGTGTCTCCATGAGTGACCAAATTTAACCCTCTATAGTCAATACAGAACCTTAATTTATCTGTCTCGTCTGGGCTTTTTTTTGGCACTAAAACAATTGGTGCATTCCACGGGGAAGTTGAGGGTCGTATAACGTTTTTTTGTAACATGTCGTCCAGCATATCTTTAACTTTTTCCTTGTATTTATACGGTATTGGGTAAGGTTTTTTCTTTACAGGAGGTGCATTGCCTGTTTCAATACGATGTTTAATTACACTAGTGCAACCTATTTCATTGTCTCTGGGGTCTTGAAATACATCAGCATATCTCCTTATTATTTCTCTTATTTTATGTTGGTACTCAGCTGCTAAGTGCTCTAAATTCACTGTGTCTGCAATATTTGTTTCTACTTCTTTTCCTGTCATTGGCGTTAATATATTCACTCCCTCTACTTTATTAATTTTATTCTCACTATTTGTTAATACAGGGTAAACATGCCCTAAACGTCTGTTTCTCACTATTTCAATTTCCACTCCCGTACAATTTACAACTTTTATAGGAATCCTCCCTTTCTTTAACTGTTCGTTATTATTCAGCGACCTAGCTGAGTATATTCCATATATACCCAAGCTTTCTGGTTCAAAAAGTTTGTCTCTGTCTTCCATATTAACTTCTCTGGATGCACATCCCTTTTTACTTAATTCCCTAATATTATTATCTCGCTCATTGGGGGAACCTTCACAATTCTAGTATTATACACTGGACATCCTGTTTGCATTTGTAACTGACTCGTGGGGTGGAATCCCTTAGGTCCTCTCTCTGTCACAACCTCTGTACTTGAAACTTCTTTGGAGGTGTCTGGTTTTTTCTGAGAAAAATGCAGAACATTTCGGTTGATCAGACCGAATTCTTCCTTCCTAGTTTCGTTGTTATTGGTTGGTACTCCGAGATTTATTGCCCCACCTTCTGTCAGTAACATGCGATGTACAATGTTAATATTTATCCTGTTCTTACTCAAAAAATCTAGGCCAAGAATTCCATCCTGGTTTATTCCTAACGGACATATTATAAATGAGTGAATATATTTTTCTCTGTTTTCAAATTGAACTTCTACCGTCTGTGACCCTTTAATGTCCAGTCCAATTCCTGTGACCCCTTTTGCTATCACCTCAGTATTTTCCCTACTTGCCCCTGAGATTCCTGGCTTAATTACAGAAATTGTTGCTCCTGTATCTATAATAAACTGTGTCCTCCGGCCTTCAATCATGACACTGACCATTAACATTTCTGGGGAAGTTTCTACTATTGTAGTTATTACTGCTGGTTTTGCTGCCTTGGCCTCCACGTAGGGGTGCTTGCGGAGGCTCCTTGAAAATCCGTCCTATAATTCGAATTTACCCCGCTATTCCTTTCATTTCTGTTGTAGTTTCCCCTACTAGGTGCTAGCTGTGGATTTTTAATCCAACATTTACTCTGAATGTGTCCTCTCTTTTTACAGAAAAAACATTCTATCGGTGGTTTCCCTACATATGTAGACTGTTCCCTATTTTGATTTTGAAAATTCACACGGTACACTTTTTGATTCTGTTCCGGGGACCCTTGTTGATTCAACTGACGTTTTGAACGACAGTCTCGTGCCTTGTGTCCAGTTTTCCCGCAAGTAAAACATTTTAACTGCGTTAACATATTGAACACAGACCTAGGCTGTGCCTCTGATTCCCTTTTATTTGTCTGGTCTGCTTGCACGATGTTATAAGCAGTTACAGCAATTTGTACTGCCTCCTTTAGACTTTTAGGCATTCTTAATTGAACCTGTCTACCTATCTCTCCCTTTAATCCCGCGGTGAAAGCAGCAAGAAGCCTTCTTTCTGCCTCCTCAAGAACTTTCTTTTCATTTGCATCCCCCGTAACCTTCAGCGTTTTTAAACTAAGGGCTTTTAATCTGTCAGCAAACGCTTCTGGCGTTTCGTTTTTTCCCTGTACCGCCGTTTGTAACTGCGTGTAATAATAACTGTCTGGCAATTTTTCCCTGAAGCGATCCTCGAACGCAGCCCTAAGCTGGTCGTACGTCGCTTCCTTGTTAGTTAGGTCGGGTCTACCATACAGAAATTCTGCGGCTGGCCCTACAACCTTTAACTTGACTATTTGTTTTTTATCCTCTGCTTCTAGGTTTCCCATGGAAGCAGCAGCTTCAATATTGTTAAAAAATTCCTTAACAGGCAAGGATCCCGACATGCCGTTCCATTCTTTAACAGTAGTACATACAGTTAAGTCTTTATGTCTAACTACTTGGTATGCCTGCTGTAACGCTTGGTTTGCTAGAGTTAGAGCCGCTAACCTGTTGTTGAGGTCTTCAATAGCCCTCCTAGTTTCTTCGTTGATCGACATATTGAATTTTTATTTTGCAAAAAGGCACAACAATGGTATACAAAGAAATAGAAAAAAAATATTGGTGAGTTTATTATCTTAAACTAGAATCTCTGTTTCAACACTTGTAGTTATTCTTGCAGGATTTAAGTTATTTGCTACATTCGCTATCTGTCTATGCTAACTCATTACTTTCTGTCAGCTGTTTCATTCTTCCTACGTTTCAGTGTTAATAACCTTTGCAAAATGAACATGAGATGCGCCGTAATAACTTAACTAGCTTCCTTCCCTTGCTTTAAATCTCTGTGGTTATTTACTTTTATTTAATTTCACTTAATTCCATGTGGTTTACCCATTTTAATAATTATTTTTGCGTATGGCGACCCATTTGAGCTTTATTAAATTCACTCGCTTCTGATATTATTTATCGTAGAGCTTTGCGTTTGGTTCGCCCACTTAAGGTCACCAGTTCTTTTCTGGGTTAGATTCGCCCACTTCTGATCACCAGTTGTCGTATCCCAGGGCCCTATATTTATTCTGACACCTTTTACCCCGGGACACGATTTGTCAGGATGGCTCAAAATATACATTTGCATCTTAACCTCGAGGACAAGGGCAAGGAACGGTACATCTCCATGTACAAATTACAAAAGCTAGTTTTACCCAAAATAACAAAATGTCTAGTTTATTAATATTAAATAAATTGAAATTACATAGAGTACTTACATACTGACTTCATGATGAAATGTTACACAAATTTAAATATACTTGCACCAGGGTGCTCCTGTGCGCCGTCGATCCAGTCGTGAAGAGTGTAGAGTAGCAAGAGGGCCGAACTGGTCAGTCTGCCCGTTTTATAACATCGTGCGTCAATTTGCCTCCCCACTGGCACCCGTGACGTTTCAAACCAAAAACTCCTTACTTGTAACTTCCTTTTCCGCGTGTTTCTTAACTTTACTTCTTTAAAATACATATTCCGTATTTCGCAATTAACTAGACTGTCAACCACCTTTGAAATGCAACTCCGCAAATCATCACCATGTTATGCACACCTTGTGCAACTCTACATTGGCACTTATACTTCCTGATTTACCCAGCCCAATGCCTGGTCTGTTTGCGAACCATTTAGAGGGTCTGGTTTCCAAATTTTTAAGATATTACAACTTTATACTAATAAACTACTTCGAAATCGCCTTTGTGATAGGTTCTTATTGGCCGAAAACATGCTTCACAAGATATTTTGCCATTTAAATCATTTAAACGTGTAAATTCGGGTTGGTCGTTGCTTTGGATTTGCAACGACTTCCTGCCTCATTCTGCGGGCGAGCAGCGTGTGCTACCCGTGTGCGAGATGCTTGATTGCCTGGTAAATCTCCCGTACTTTCAGGGCTTGGGCGTTGCAGGACTATCTACAACGACTAAGCGTGATTCTTGTCTTCACCGCTAGAGTGCTCTGAAGCACATGAGCTTCTCTACGCGTCGGCTGCATGAGATTTCCTTTTTATCAAGAGCGCGAGGTATGAAGTCCCTTACAGAGATGCCAGTTGCCAATGTAATCACTTTGTGGCGAGATCTATATTGCTAATTTCACACTAAACTGAACTCCATGACTCTACATCTCTGTAGGAATCTGCGTCATCTACCATAGGCAGATAGCAGGATTGGGGGCATGTGGTCAGCATGGCCGTTATTGATGGTTTCCGTGACCAGAGCCGCTACTTCTCAATCAAGTCGCTCCTCAATTTGTATCACGAGGCTGGTACACCCCGTTAGAGACCTCCTTACCTCAGAAAAGTTTGAGTAGGTACTGGGGATCGAACCCAGCCTGTGGATCCATGGCCAGCGACGCTAACCACGAGACCGTGCACGCTATAGTATCCCAATAATATAAAGTCACATGGTTGACTTACTGACAATGTTCACTTACTTCCAGATGAGCTAGAAACGTGAAATTTAGCACACTTATAGCTTTTAGCCTTAAAACATAGGTAGAATTTAAAAAGTTATTATTTTATTTTATGCCCCTCAAAAAACCTTCAAAATGGCGGGTGAAGCTTTCATGTCGCTGCAGAGCTTTTTTATTTATTTATTATTATTATTTTTATTTTTTTATTTTTTTTATTTTTATTTTTTATTTTTGAAGCTTATAGACCAAGTAGGTAAACGGTAAGTCTTATCACAAAACCGATTGCACTTCCAGTAACGGGTTTAGGGAGATCTACAAGTTGCTCCTGTGTCTTTTTGTTGTATCGCCATCGGTTATGCCTTAGATAGAGTTTGATATTTTTATTTTAACTAAATTGTGCACATTTTCTATACATTATGTAATTTTGTACAACTTATTGAACAGCTAGAGTCATAAAATGTGGCAGAAATATTGGTACATCCAACTTTCATAAGTATGCCAAATTTGGCGATTCTAGCTGCCCTACAAGTGTGGAAAAACTGACTGTTTAGCCTAACGCCATTCACATCTAGCACAGTTTAAATCACCCATTCACTGACATTAATGTTACCCACTTTTCCATGAGCTAAAAACTTGACATTTGGCAGCCTATAATCGACGGGAAAGTTCCGAAAAGTTCGAAATCTTAACGTTTTACCCCCCCCCCCCCCCAAATTTCAAAATGTTCACTGGCATTAATGTTGACTCACTTCCAGATGAGCTAGAAACCAAGTCGTTCTGCACTTTTTTAAAAGGTTAAATGTGGCTAAACAGTAATTAAATACAAAGACTTCTTTATGAACTGAGTCTGACACTGTATTGAAGATAAAGCTTTTTATGAAAACCACACTGGGGGTTTGGAGGCAGACTCCCAAAGGAGCGAAGCGAGTATTTATGTATTATCAGCATGTATTTGTATGTATTTAGTTCCTGTACAATAGTGCAACACCCTGTTTCTACACCCACGATCCGCCACTGTCATGTGGTCTATAAAGCCAAGCGACTGTATCTCCAACCTATAATATACAGCCAGTTTCATTTGAAAATTGTATTACAGTAGAACCCTTATAATTCGAGCTAATTGGGGCTGAGGCTACCTCGAATTACAAAAAACTCGAATTATACAGAAATATCACTAAATCAATGGGTAAGTCATAAATAAATGTTTAATGAGCACAATAATGATTTAAAAAATAAATAAATAAACAATATAGTAGGCCTGCATACCTGTGTTATGCCTGTATGTACAGTCGGTCAAATAAAAAACGTCGGGCGTTATTTGATAAAGTACCACGAACGAGCATATGCGCATGTACAGGAAGACTTAAGGGTAGGTTCACACCTGCCTCTTGTCTGCCCATGCATTTTTTTGATTATTTAGTCAGTTTTGTTCCAAAACAAACATATATAGAAGGCTGTGGCTATATGCTTCACAGCCGCCATATTCTTGCATGGAAGTTCTTATAATAATAATGAATAAATTCGCGAGGAATATGTTTATTCAAGGAGCATTTTTAAAGATTTTGTTTTATAATACCGGTACCTGTAGTGCAAAATCAATAACTTACGTTCAACTTCTGCAACCAATCTAGCATTGAAATACACAGCCGGCCAGATCCATGTTTCCTATGAAAACTTCCGGTCGCATTATAGTGAAGTACCCACCTCTGAGCTGCTCTTTAAGAAATATGGAACCTTCTCGCTGCTTCAGAGGCCGAAAAATGCAGGTCAATTACAGCCTTAACTACACTTTCTCTCAAGTTAGCATTTGTATGTGGCGCGATGACACAAAGCAAAATGAATTATGAATACATTAAGTTGAATATCGTGTGTTGCGCTTTCCGCGTTCATTTTTTCCCTCCTGTCGCATGACCTCATATGTTCCGGGAATGACCTGTATTTTATGTTTTTTATAGGAAACTTGTGAACTAATGCGTTAAAACTTTAATTTTAACTGCATACGAGTCCTGACGTTTTTTATTTGACCGACTGTATATTGGCAGACATTTCCAATTTGCTACATCGGCATCCTTTAAGGATTAAGTCATTGTCTGACCCTAAAATGGAGTGGAACGGGAAAGCGACGCTACTAGGAAAACTCTTTTAATTACCATTGTCGCTGAGTAGGGATTACTGTAACAATACAGTATTCTTTTCTGAAAAGATAGTATGAACTGTACAATTGATTGACACAAGGTCCCTACAAAGAAAGATCGAACCTAACGGTTTTTGTCAATCTGTAATAGAAATGCATTAACAATCTGAAGCCAAGGTTATTTCTGTGTATTCTAAGTGGGACAGTTCTACCTGCATTTTTGTACATGGAAAAATTGAAAGAAAGCTCAAAATGTAACACATTCGGTTGTGCGTAAAACTTACATGCAGACACCATATAAAAATGGGATTTTACTCTAGTTTTATGGAAAATTTTAATTTTCTTAAGACCAGCTCGAATTACACGGAACCTCGAAATACTGGGGCTCAAATTACCGAGGCTCTACTGTATAACTCTTTTAACCATCCTAATGCCCTAATGCCAACATACCATGAAGGTAGCAAAGAGTTATGTATAATCACATCCTACCTTAGCCACAGTGATCAGCAGAACCTTAACTTACTTAGCTTTAGGTGATGAGGTTTTGATTTGGACACAATTTTCAATCCAGTTTTTGGGAGTAAAACAAGAAAAAGGGCATAAAACAGTTGACTATAACCGACCAGACCTATTGATTGATAGATAAAAAAAGCTATAAGGTAATTATAATTGATATCAGCATCCCATCCATTCATAACTTAAGGAAAACAGGAATGCACAAAGTCAGTAAATACCAGAACCTGGCATTAGAGATCAAAAACATCTGGAAACAACGAACTGTAAAAATTGTACCAATAGTAATATCAGTGGAAGGTGTGATCTCAATATTCTTATCAAAGAACATTCAAAACGTTGGAATTCCAGTGAAGATAATCAGCAATATAACATTAACAATCAACATTACTCCAAACATGCCACATTGTGAGATAGTTTCTGAGCTGCTGAATAAGCTGAACTTTTCTCAGTAGTATCAGTACCAACAAAAGTTGTGAAATTGTGCTCAACAACAACAACAATAATAATAATAATAATAATAATAATAATAATAATAATAATACATAATAATAATTATACATAATACATAATAATACATAATACATAATAATTATACATAATAATAATAATAATTATAATAATGATTATGATAATGATTTTAATGATATGATAATAATAGTAATAATAATAATAATAATAATAATAATAATGTGTGGGAAAGCAGAAGAATCTATAAGTCATATAATATCTGGATGTGAGGTGATGGCACACAAGCAATACCTTGATCGTCATAATAAGGTAGCCAATATTATTCACCAAGAACTGAAAAACATGTTCTTTGAAAAGGAACCTACAGTGCCCTGTTATAAATATGTTCCTTCTCCTGTATGTGAGGATCAGAGGGCGAAATTGTACTGGAATAGGAAGATCATCACAGATAAAACCATACAAAATAATATTCCAGATATTGTGCTTTCCTTGAAGGAAGAAAAACTCACCTACATCATCGACATTGCGGTTCCGCTAGCAGCCAATGTAGAAAAAGTTTATGGGGGAAAAAAAAAAAAAAATTAATAAATACTTACCACTTGCTGATGAGATCAAGGCTATGTGGCATATGGACACTGTACAGATTGTGCCTATTGTGCTTGGATGTACTGGTGAGATTCCCTTCAAGCTTCAAGACAGTTTAAAGCGATTAAAAGTACAGAAATATTTGTACTTATCTATGCAGCGTGCGGTAATCCTAGAAACGTGTAACATCGTCAGAAGAGTTCTTGGGGAAAAAGTGGACCAGTAGAAGTTGTGTACAACAGGACAATTGTTGTTACTATATACATTTACAGTGTACTTACCTGCGTGTAAAGCTGTATGTACATAAATATATACCTGTTTAGTTAAACAGAGAAATAAATAAAGGAATAATAATAATATTAATAATAATAATAATGATTATAATAATAATGATAATGATATTATTATTATTATTATTATTATTATTATTATTATTATTACTACATTTTATTTAACTTCCTCCAATTAGAGCCTGCCCCATGGGACAAAGCTGTTAAGTCTTAAAGCCTGAGCGATGGCTGATCTTATTTTGTGATGTCTAGTGTTTCTTAGAACTTCACCATGGGGACAGGTACCAAGGACTTACTTACACAATGGCAATAGACAATTCCTAAGCAAGATAAAGGAATATTATCTATTTTATGGAACCCGAAAGTTCATTGTCGCGCTTATCCGAGCCCGCCATTCAACCCTATTCTGTTCTAATTAATCCGGTTAATATGAGTTCTATAGTATTTACAATGGCTACAGAGAAGTCCCAAGCAAGTTAAAGGCATATTATCCATTTTATTGAACCTAGAGGTTCACTGCCGCGCTTACCTGAGCCAGCCATACAACCCTATTCTGTGCTAACTCCATCCACCCATCCCTTTCAAATCCTACTTCTCTTAAATCTATCCTAATATTGTCCTCCCACATATGTCTAGGTCTTCCAAGTGGTCTTTTCCCTTCAGGTCTCCCAGTCAATATTTTTGAGATATGTCTTTCCTCCCCCATGCATGCAACATGTCCAGCCCATTTCATCCTCCGTTATTTAATTACCCTTACTCCGGTGACAAGTACAGGTTATAAAGCTTGTCGTTATGCAGTTTTTTCTCCTGTTCCCATTTTCATCTCTCTTAGGCCTAAATATTTTCCTAAGCACCCTGTTTTTTAATACTCTCTTCCTGAAGAGTAAGCGACCATATCTCACATCCATATAATAGAACCAGCAGGATAATTGTTTTATAAATTTTTATTTTTAGATTTCTAGACAGAAGACGAGAAGATAAGAGTTTCTGAACTGCATAAAAGCAGGCATTTCCTGATTTGAGTCGAGACTTAACTTCTGCCTTAATATTATTTCTATCTGTAATTATTTTTCAGAGATATTTGAATTTTTCCACTAGTTCGAACAATTTACCGGCTATTCTAATATTTTGTAGCACATTATTTTAACATTTCATGACCATATACTTAGTTTTTTCTTTATTAATTTCCAGTCCAACATTCCTGTAGGCATCGACTTTTTGCATTTCTCTCCATTGTTTTTATGTCATCGCCCAACAAGCAAAAGTCATCTGCATAAGCCTAAATCAGGTGACTGCCATTTAATTCTAGGCCTACCTTGTTTTCCTGAACTTTCCTAATGGCATATTCCAAAGTGAAATTAAAAAGTAGTGCATCTCCTTGCTTTAAGCCGCATTTAATGGCAAACCTATCTGATATAAGTTTCCCTACCTTGACTCTGCTAAAGGTTTCATTTAGACACACTGTGATCAGTTTAACTAATTTCTTTGGTATCCCAAACTCAATGAGGATATTGTACAATTTGTCTCACCTAACTGAATCATATGTGTTTTTAAAATCTATGTATAGCTGGTGGACAGACTTATTAAATCCCACTTTTTTCCCCAAGATTTGGCAAATACAAAATATTTGATCATTAGTTTATCTATTTCACCTAAATCCACATTGGTGATCTGCAATGATTTTGTCCGCATATGGGGTTAATCTAGACATGATGTTGATAAGAGAGAGATTACTCGATAGTTATTACATTTGGCCGTATCTCCCTTTTTATAATAATAGATTCTTTCCATTCTTCTTCCTTTCATAAGAATGAGTTTATGGATCTCTGAGATTAATCTCTCCCCCCTGCCTTTATTAATTCTGCTGGAATTTGGTCAGTGCCTGGAGATTTGTGTTTTTTTTTTAGTTTCATCATCACTACCATGGTTTTTTATTTATGTCTACATCTTTTGTATTTTCAATCTCCAAGCCTCTCTATCCCCCCCATAGATTCTCGGGAATGTTTTTCTCCTTCATGTCTTCTTGTATCCCATTTAACCATGTCTTCTTTGGTCTGCCTCTCTTCTTTCTGCCCGGAGGATTCCATCTGAAGATCTTCTTTGGTAATCTCTCCTCCCCATCCTTCTCATATGACCATACAACACAAGTTGCTTTTCTTTAATGTCATCTAGTATAGTGTGTTGTACTTCCATTTGTTCCCAAATTGCTTCATTTCTAACTCTTTCCATCCTATTTGCTCTTCTCCAAAAATCCATTTCTGTTGCTAATAATTTTCTTTCCTCTCTTTTTAATTGGCCAAATTTCTGAACCGTATTGTACTATTTTCTTAACTATTGAATCATAACTATACTGTTTATTCCTTCTTGTGATATGTCTGTCCACAATACTCCATTTAATAGGGATAGGCCTATTGCTTTTCTGCCCAAGGAGTTTCTATTCTGAATTTCTTTCTCCATTCCACCATGTTTGTGAATTGGTTTGACTACATATTTGTAAAAATTATTGAAATAACTCATTTTCAACAGATAAGGGTTAATATTAAATATTTAATACACTATTCCACCTTTACCCTTAACATATAATATACAACTTATTATGAAAATGCATTTCGGCGTATGCTGCGCCATCTTCAGTTCAAATAAGATGTAATGAACACCACAATTCTTCTCAAATAATGTTGTTTATAAAATTTGTTAATTGGTAACCTAGGTCACCGTTGTAGTCAAGTCAAACAAATGATTTTGGTCAATTATGTTTTCATTAAGGATGTTATTTCTGTTCTTATAAATTTGAAAGTTTTCCAATGTATTTAGTCTAACACCCTTATCACAGATATGTAGGACTTCCATGGTGTTATTTAAATTATCCAATCTATGACCACTATCAAGCAGGTGTTTAGCATACGCTGAGCGTAATCTGCCATATTTAAAGTCAGAGACATGTTCATTGAATCTTTGCTTGAATTTTCTACCAGTTTGTCCCACATATATCTTTTTGCAATCAATACACGTCAATTTGTACACTCCACTTTCTTCCATTTTATCCACAGAGTTAGTATTATTGCTGTACAATTTATTCTTTAAGTTGCAGTTTGTTCTGTAAGCAATTTTAAAGTTTTCTTTACGTAGTAACTTTGTTATAGCATGTATTCTGTTATCTGTGTAATTAAATGTAGCAAAATATTTATTATTGTTGTCTTTTTGTAGAGGTGTGAGTTGGCTAATGGGGTTTTGTTTGTTATGTAATTTCATTTTGTGTTTTCTGATTAAATTTCTAATCATACTTTTATTGTATCCATTATTTTCGGCAATTTTCATAATTGTACTACATTCTTTGTTGTAGTTAGTTTCATTCATGGGTATGTTAACCATTCTGTATACTGCACCACCACCTCCAGTGCAACAATGGGTAAGGATTGTGGAAGGAAGTACTGAGTCCCAGAGGCTCTGAAAACGATTAGAAGCACTGGGGATGGCACAAAGCAAAATTATTTCGAAGAGCCTACAATGACTTCTAGCCTCTTCGAACAAGTGGAAACATACAAAGATATTTTCAAATTATTAAAGAATATATTAAGTTAAAACATTAATACATAAAATATAGGATTGACACTTCATATAATTTATATACCTAAACAATTAATTTGATTACTTTAAAATTAAATATTACACATACTCTTCTTTAAGAAGTACTCTTTAAAAAACTATAAATTTAAAATCTGCACAATATGCTTGCCATGCATTTAATACATGCTGCTATTGACAATGTAAGTTTTCCATTCACATTCAATTTCATGCTACATCTTCACATTTCTAGGCCACATTTAACTCATATTTTGTATAAGATGCTTGCCATGCATTTGATACGTGCTGGTATTGATTGAAGTTTACAAACATTAGTAAAACAAGTTGGGCAGAAATTACAAGACCTAAAATATTACAAGTTCATTTTTAAAATCAAGACAAGAAATCCTCTTTACATAAATTCATGCTACATCTTCACATTTCTTTTGGAAGGAGATGATCTTATAGACTAAACAAATATTATATTTTAAAATTCTGTACAAGTTAAAATTTGAAAATAAAAACTACACAAGATTATTAAGAAAATACAATCTAGAAATCGAATTCATTAATATTCATAATTGGTTAGATTGTATTTCCTTTATCACTATTTTATACATACATAAAATATTTAAATGTTACTAACCTCTTCATTTGGGCCTCACATACTTACTAAAATAATAAAATTTTCCTTTCCTCGGGGCCCAACGAGGAAAGCCCTCTTTCTTGAAGCTGTTAATTTTGCCTAAGAAACTAAAATATTCCAGTTGCAGATGAAAAGAATATAAGATTTACCTACTATTATAAAAAACCCCAACTGAATTAAATTACCAACTTAAAATCACAAGAAGGAACTCCCAAATAAATTATTAAATTCAAATCAGAAACCAAATTAAACTATATCCATTTTAAAAGTTACAACTTCACATTGGTTAAAACAATTCAAGCCATGAGGCCTCCACAATCAAACATGTTTCAGAACATAGCGTTGCCAAAATATTTTATAACGCCAGAAAAGAAACACGGATAAAAAAATTAATTCACAAGATGTTAGTTGATAAATAAGACTCACCCTACAACTGGAAAAGCAGAAGCCTGGGCGGCCATTGATTTCTCAACTGCCATTCGGCAGCCATTGTACAGAGCGACCATGCTTGGTCCGCAGCCTAATCAAGAAAGAGAGAGATTCGCGGGTTTACATGCTGTTATATAGGACTGCTATCGTTCTTCTATTGTTTCCCTGCAATGCGCAACTTTGACGCTAATGAACAATCTTGTTACAACATTATAAAAACACTTGAAAATCGCAAATGAAGCACGAATAACATGACGTGTTCCTTTCAGCTGTGCGATTTAGCCACGGCTTCCTAGATACTGTCTGCACGGAGGAAACCAGCTGCATGGAAAGTTACTGGAACCGTGTGAGTGAGACAGAATAACATGAGGGAGAGAAGGGAACGGGGAAGAAAGGGAAGTTCCTTGTGTGCAGAGAGGGGAAATATTTAAGTTACTAGATGAACAAGCTAGCGATCAGCCGTATTACATGGCGGGCATTCGAATAAATGTACCACACAATTACATTAAGGATCCGTAATTCAGAAATTTCCTATGAGAGAAACAATTCGTGGCATTATTCAATGTAATAATGGCACAATACCATGCTGTTGAAAGCAGCCATTTTGTGGCTAATAGGATGATTAGAAGAATTGCCGATAATATTATCCGAATAGGTATTTTTTCTGAATATACCAAAATCGAGTGTCTTGTTGTTTCTGGTAATACTGAGATCCAAGTAGTGTAGTGAATAATTCTCTTCTTTCTCAAGAGTGAATTTCAGATGATTATTGATGTTATTAAAATCTTTGAAAATATCTTCTACTTTGTTCTTATTGCAAATGATAAGAATATCGTCAACATATCTTTGATAAGTGGTAATTTTATATTTAAATATAATATTTTGTATATATTCTTGTTCAATATTTTGTAAGTAAGCTTCTGTTATAATCCCAGAAAGCGGCGATCCCATTGCTGCTCCTTCTTTCTGTATGTACAATTTATTGTCAAATTTGAAATAATTTTGGAATAATATAGTGTTAAGAAGTGAGGTTATCTGCTTAGTAACACTGGTGTTATCGCCGTTATCTAGAAGCCTATTTTCTATAATTCTGATTGAATCATTTATTGGTACGTTTGTATACAAGTTGGTGATGTCCAGCGATATTATATGGTCCTCTTTATTAATACGAGTGTCTTTTATTTTGTTGACCAAATCAATTGAATTTATGACATTGTATCTGTAGGGTAGATTTAATCTCTGCTTTAATATTTTCCCCAGCATTTTTGAAATTTTATAGCTAGGAGCATTTAAGAAATTCACCACTGGTCTTAGTGGATTATTTATTTGTGAATTTCAGATGATTATTGATGTTATTAAAATCTTTGAAAATATCTTCTACTCTTGAGAAAGAAGAGAATTATTCACTACACTACTTGGATCTCAGTATTACCAGAAACAAGAAGACACTCGATTTTGGTATATTCAGAAAAAATACCTATTCGGATAATATTATCGGCAATTCTTCTAATCATCCTATTAGCCACAAAATGGCTGCTTTCAACAGCATGGTATACAGAATGGTTAACATACCCATGAATGAAACTAACTACAACAAAGAATGTAGTACAATTATGAAAATTGCCGAAAATAATGGATACAATAAAAGTATGATTAGAAATTTAATCAGAAAACACAAAATGAAATTACATAACAAACAAAACCCCATTAGCCAACTCACACCTCTACAAAAAGACAACAATAATAAATATTTTGCTACATTTAATTACACAGATAACAGAATACATGCTATAACAAAGTTACTACGTAAAGAAAACTTTAAAATTGCTTACAGAACAAACTGCAACTTAAAGAATAAATTGTACAGCAATAATACTAACTCTGTGGATAAAATGGAAGAAAGTGGAGTGTACAAATTGACGTGTATTGATTGCAAAAAGATATATGTGGGACAAACTGGTAGAAAATTCAAGCAAAGATTCAATGAACATGTCTCTGACTTTAAATATGGCAGATTACGCTCAGCGTATGCTAAACACCTGCTTGATAGTGGTCATAGATTGGATAATTTAAATAACACCATGGAAGTCCTACATATCTGTGATAAGGGCGTTAGACTAAATACATTGGAAAACTTTCAAATTTATAAGAACAGAAATAACATCCTTAATGAAAACATAATTGACCAAAATCATTTATTTGACTTGACTACAACGGTGACCTAGGTTACCAATTAACAAATTTTATAAACAACATTATTTGAGAAGAATTGTGGTGTTCATTACATCTTATTTGAACTGAAGATGGCGCAGCATACGCCGAAATGCATTTTCATAATAAGTTGTATATTATATGTTAAGGGTAAAGGTGGAATAGTGTATTAAATATTTAAATATTTGTAGTTATCTATGTTTTTTATATCACTTTGTTATTAAGTGCCAAATACGCTTTATTGGATTTTAATGAATCTTGGTAAATGCATTTATAATGTCCATGGGAAGAAGCCTATTGATATTGGACCAAATTGGTTGACCGGTACCAGAGTAAAACCCAATTTAGTGTCTATTTTAAAGGCACGATAACTCAAATGTGCTTTATCGGATTTGCATAAAACTCTGTATACGCATTTATAATGTCCATGGGAAGACATCTATTGATATTGGATTATATTGGTTGGCCGGTACCGGAATTTAGTGCCTTTTTATGGTAATATATAACAAAAGGCTTGATAACTCAAATATTCTTTATCCAGTTTTCATGAAACTTGGTATATGCATTTATAACATCCATGGCAAGAAGCCTATTTATTTTGTACCAAATTGGTTGACCAGTACCAGAGGAACAACTGATTAAAGGTCACATGTTTTTTTAAATCATGTCTATATTACAATGCCACATTTCTAAGCATTGAGGGCTTTGTCTGCAATGCAGTCAGATGTTTATTTTGTTGATCTAGTTGAAATTGAGTGCTACATGAATACTGTTATATACTGAACATACATTACTGTGAAATAATTAGCGGAGTTCTTTGCCACTGAATTTTGTGAAATGTTTACATATTTTAAGAATTTCAAGTTGTAATACATTTAGCTTTGACAAATAACACTATTCCTTCACATATGCGTATCAAATTAAACCGTCAAACATAGTGAGTTGGCAGAATGGTAACGCTTGGACTCATATTCTGGAGGTCTGTGGTTCAAATCCCGGAGCCGGCCTATTTGACATGGATTTTTTTTAAATTAATTTTTTATTTTTATGTGAGTTCGCAACTGTCAAGATATCAGAAATCTGTAGTTCTGCTGATGCTGGACAATTTTAATCTGATTAAACAAAAAAAAAAAAAAACTTATTTTCTGCATATTATAATTGATTCAACAAAAGCAATCTTGCATTTGGTTACATCAGTTTACCTGGTTTTTATTTAACATCAAAACTGCTGAATACCTCCTATGCACAAATATTTTGTTTTTTCCTCGATTGTCATATCACCCTTCTCATACTCTGAAATCAATTTCCTTGTCATGAATTCAGTATTTTCATAATCTTGTGCCATTATTATTTGGTCATTGGCAGAATGTAATGAATATTGTCACAAAGCCCAGAAAAGAATCGCCCAGAAACTGACAGAAGAAGGACTCGGCCAGAAAGCGCTAGAATTCGAGACATCCAGAAAGGGATGGCCCTCTTATTGCTGATTGGGGCTGCGCACCGATTGGCGAAGCCTGCTACAGGCACGGCACGGTGAGTGGACAGTACGCGCTCGTGGGAGAGGCCAGAGGAGGAGCCATGCGCTAAGGGCTGGGACCGCGCACCGCACAGGCATTCTAGACATGCGCGGGCGGAGAACTTTCGAGACATCGACTCTAGAACATTCGTCAAGACTATATAAGGGCGCAAGCAAGGCGACGCGGACAGTTCAGTTCGTGAGTCAGAGAGACAGTCAGTCGAGGAGAGTAACAGCAACGGCCAGTTAGAGGGAGTCGGTCCGCGAGGAGTGATGAGCCAGTCAATGGGAGAACAGTCAGTATCAGCGGGAGAGAGTTAGCGTCAGAGTGTGAACTGGACGGAGAGCACTGATCAGCGCGACCTCAAGTAAGTGTGGCTTGAGGAGCTGAGGACCTGGACGGAGTGAACCGATCAGCGCAGCTGAGGACTAGGGAAGCTGAAGAGCCAGTGACCGGAGGGACTAGTCAACGGAGGGACCCGCGAACGGAAGACCTAGTCAACGGGGAACTAGTGACCGGAGAGAAGGGTGAACGGAGGAACTAGTGAACGGAAGAGCTGGTGAGCTGATCTGAACTGGACTGGGACAGTGCTGTGACGTGGAAGTGAGAACCGGACAGAAGAGTGATTTGGAAAACATTCAGGAGTTTTCTGGCTGTATTGACCACTGTTTATTAGGAATTAAAGGAACCTCCATCCTCTAATTATAAACTCGGTGTTCTGATTTCAAACCCCGAGAGCCCTTGTTACACTGGTGTCAGAAGTGGGATATAATTGAAGGAACGCAAAATGGAGGACCTGTTAAAATCGTTATTTCAGCAATGGAACGAAAAAATGGACCGGCAGAACAACGAAATAAGAGAAATTATAACAGGGTGTCCACATTCTGGAAAGTCAGTGAAAGTCAGTGAAAAGTCAGGGAAGGTGAAATTGGTCAGTGAAAGTCAGGGAATTTGAGATGGTCAGGGAAAGTCAGGGAATTCTTGCAGAAATTTCAGAAAGTTTCCCCAGTGATAGTAATTTGAGGGAAAAATTATGTGCTCCAGCCTGCCATAACCCAGGCTGTGTTAGCAAATTTGATATAAAATGTCCTGCGTAAAATGGCACACTGCGTATTGATATGTCATCTGCTTTTGCAAGTGTTCAGCTTTGCCGGTAGATGGTGTCGATGGGTCACATGATGCAAAATCAGTGCTGCCATCTTGTAGGTCTGTAGTGGTCAGTCACTGCCTTGAATACCATTTGAATCGGGGAACGTCTTAACATCCTCAATCCCCCTTTATATTTATTAAACCTAACATCTCTTGTCATATAAACTTAATTATTTCTTGGGGAGATCACATGTCTTACACATACGTAAACTAGTCGGAAATTTCATCATGAGCAACATTTCCTGCATTTCCCATTCGAAATATATTGTTGGCAGAACCATGAGGATAGGACCAATCACGTGCAAGGTCGTCGCCAGCCAATGAGAGCGTTAACGCCCAACCCACGGCTCGCACACCCGGCGGGAAAACATCGCGTGGACGCAAACAGTTAAGAAACTTCTAAATAGTGTTTGTATGAACTTGTGAATTTCTGTTTCCGGGTTTGAATGGATGTTAATGTTTGAGGAACAATATGGCCAAGAAGTGTATATTTAGTAAACAGTGGCTAGACAATAAATTGAATCCTGATTTTGCTGGGTGGTTAGATTTGGTGCCTGAGGACTCTTCATCAGCTTACTGTAAAGTATGCTTTAAATCTTTTAGGCTTAGTAACATGGGAAGACAAGCTGTGGTGTCACATGCTAAGGGGCCAAAACATGTGAAGAATTTGACAAGTAAATGTTTGCAGCCCAGCATTTCATATTTTGCTAAAAAAATATATCTGTCGAGCAGTGTGTTGTGCCTTCTAAAGAAGATTCAACGTCTACAACAATAGCAGTCTCTCTTTGTACTTCAGTTCCGGTTTTGCAGCAGACAAATATCAAGACTTTCTCTGTGAATGAAGATGATGTCACATCAGCAGAGATCATGTGGGCTCTGGAGGTTGTGACAGGAAAGATGTCCTTAAATTCATGTGATGGAAGTGTTTCGGCTTTCAAGAGGATGTTTCCTGATAGCCAAATTGCACAGAATTTTGCAATGGGAAAAACTAAAGCATCATATATAATTAACCATGGACTATCTCCTTATTTTAGAGATTGTTTGGAAACTGACTTAAAGAATTGCAATGATTATGTAGTATGTTTTGATGAATCCTTAAATAAGGTTGTGCAGCGTGGGCAAATGGACATAGTGGTGCGGTTTTTGGATGTTAACCAGCAAAGAGTTGCTACTCGGTATTTCAACAGTGTTTTCTTAGGACGGTCGACTGCTGATCATCTGTTGGAAGGATTTGTTGAAGGCCTCTCTCTCCCTTTCGACAAAATTCTACAAGTTTCAATGGACGGGCCAAATGTAAATCTTAGCTTTATAAAGAAACTTGAAAACAAATTGAAAGTTGATAACCCAGATGGAAAGACACTTCTTGACACCGGTGTCTGTGGTCTGCATACAGTGAATGGAGCCGTGAAGACAGGCCTTCTGACTGCCAATTGGGTTCTGTATCATAATTTAAGAGCCATGTATGGTCTATTCAAAGACAGCCCAGCTCGCAGAGCAAAGTACACTGAAACTACAGGCAGTACACATTTCCCCTTAAAGTTTACCTCTGTGAGATGGCTTGAAAATGGTGCATGTGTTGATCAAGCATTGATGATATATGGTCATGTTGAGAAATTTGTTAAGGGAGCATGTATACAAGGCAACAAGAACCATGAATATCTCAAGGAGTCTATGAAGGATCCACTTCTGGAAGCAAAATCAGCTGCTTTTAAAAGTGTGATTGCAGAGTGTGAACCCTTTTTAAGAAGGTTTCAGAGTCAAAAACCTTTAGTACCTTTCCTTTACACAGCACTTCAAGAAGTTATAAGGAACCTCATGGCCAGGTTTGTGAAACAAAAAAGTATTGCTGAAGCAAGTACTGCTTACAAACTTATGACTTTAGATCTGTCAGACAGTGAAAACCTCATTCCAGTAGACAAAGTGGACATTGGGTATGGTGCCAAGAAGTTGTTAAGGAAGGTTAAGTGTACTGACAAGGACAAATCTGTATTTAAGCATGAGTTTTGAAAACTTCTTATCAGCATGGTTGAAAAGCTGAAAGCCAAAAGCCCGTTGAAATCTCATCTTGCACGAGGGTTAACCTGCTTTGATCGAAGAGTCATTTTTTATCAGTCAAGTTTGGGTGTGAAGAGAATAGATGTTGTCCTAGAAGAATTGCATTGTAACAAGAGAGTGAGCGACGAGTTGGCTGAGAGGGCAAAAAAACAGTGTTCCCAACTGATAGTTGAAGCTCAGTCTGAAAAATGGCAGAAGCAATTCACTGATTTTGCATGTGATGACAAGGACACAGTTGCACTTGACGAGTTTTTTTATACACTAATTGGAAATGACAAGAGATTTGATGATTTATGGTTTGTCATAAAGCTGTGCTTCATTTATCACACGGTAATGCCTCGGTTGAAAGTGGCTTTTCCGTAAACAAATGTCTCTTAGTTGAAAATTTGTTAGAAGAATCTCTGGTGGCTCAACGTATCGTAAATGATGCTGTGAAGAGTATGGGTGGATCAAAAGAAGTGACTGTTACAAGAAGTATGCTAACTTCTGTGAGAGCTTCCAGGAGAAGATATCAGGCTTACTTAGAAAAAGAAAAGACAGATAAATGCTGAGGAAGACAAAAAGAGGAGAGAAAAAAGAAAAATTCAGCAAGAACTTAGAGAGCTAGAGGAAAAAAAAAAAAGAAAAATGAATTATGAGCGCGAAAAAGATGTAGAAATTCAACAGAAGAAAGCAGTGCTTGAGAAGATGTTATGAAATGATTTTTGAAACTTGTAGTTCCTTTATGGTTGTGTTTTGAAAGACTGAACACTGGTGTTATGAAACTTGTAGTTCCTTTGTAGGTATGTTGTGGAAGTCAGAACGACGACTATACAGGGTGTCCACGCTAGAGGGATCGAGAGTAGTAAAGAACCTGTTTCTCGGAGTGTTCTGTCCCATTGGAGAATCGCTTTATGACCAGGTGGATCCACATTCCACGTACGACGAAAACGGCGTTGCACCCGAGTAACAGATTTCTCTTCTGCTGGCCATAACACGCACTGAATTTTCTGTTGCGGTGTCCACATTTCGAGACAAAAGATCTTGATGCGCATGCGCATGCGCGTGGAGCTGCCTGAAAACAGTGTTGCACAATCTCGGAGAGTTTCCCTTTCCTGTCATATGCAGAATGCAGCAATATCCTTATCTCGTTTTAACTGGCGAGCATTTATTTCTCGATCCCTCTAGCGTGGACACACTGTACTTTGATTTATCTGTATAACAGAGGTCTGACAAATGTTCTTTTTGTGAGTCAGGGAAATTAGTAACTTTGGTCATGGAAAGTCAGGGAAAAGTCAGGGAAATTTATATCAAAATTTGTGTGGACACCCTGTATAAGGGAAATGAAGAACTTGCGCTTAAGCCCTAAGGAAGAACTCTAGCAGGAACTGACACCGGCCAAGGAAAGATCGAATGAACCGGGCAGCGAACTGGTGGCCGTGAAAAGTGAACCAGAGAGAGAGGCCAAGGTGGAAGATAAGGAAGAGCCGGAAGAGGACATGGCCATCACCGTACCACCAGCTACCGAAGGGGAAGATCACGCCCTGAGTGAACCACAGCGGGACGACAGGGACGTAGCACAGACACCGCGGGATGACGTGGATGTAGGGCAGACACCGCGGGACGACGTGGATGTAGGAGAGACACCGTGGGACGACGTGGACGTAGGACAAACACCGAGGGACGTCATGTCGGGTATGGGACCGACGTGGGAAGAGGTAGCCAGTCGCAACGCCATCTACGAGGGCTGTGGGGCCCGGCGGGACGCCCTAGTGGTCAGGGACGGGGTCCTGAAAGGAATCTGGGAGCATGAAGATGGGAAGGCGACTGCGGAGCACCTAGTCCTTCCATAAGCCAGAGTCCAGGAGTTCCTGGAGGAAGTCCACGCAAGAGCGAGAGGTGATCACTTGGGAGTGAACCGGATCCTCGACAAACTGCGGAGAAGGTTCTACTGGTTGTACCAATGCAGTGATGTCGAGAGGTGGCGTCAACAATGCGACACCGGCGATGCCAGCAGAGGGCCTACAACTCGCAGCCGTGGGGCCATGCTCCATTACTGATGATGGGAATCGGTACCTGTTGTTGACCATGGATTAGTTCACCAAGTGGCCAGAAGTCTACCGCATCCAGCGACAGCCAAGAGGGAAGATGCTGGTAGTTCACCTGGACCGTCTGGCAGCATACCACGGGGCACTTCGGGACGAAGGCCCTTAAGGAGGGGGCAATGTCACAAAGCCCAGAAAAGATTCGCCCAGAAACTGACAGAAGAAGGACTCGGCCAGAAAGCGCTAGAATTTGAGACGTCCAGAAAGGGACGGCCCTCTTATTGCTGATTGGGGCTGCGCGCCACTGCTACAGGCACGGTGCGGTGAGTGGACAGTACGCGCTCGTGGGAGGGGCCAGAGGAGGAGCCACGCGCTAAGGGCTGGGACCGCGCACAGCACAGGCATTCTAGACATGCGCAGGCGGAGAACTTTCGAGACATCGACTCTAGAACATTCGTCAAGACTATATAAGGGCGCAAGCAAGGCGACGCGGACAGTTCAGTTCGTGAGTCAGAGAGACAGTCAGTCGAGGAGAGTAACAGCAACGGCCAGTTAGAGGCAGTCGGTCCGCGAGGAGTGATGAGCCAGTCAATGGGAGAACAGTCAGTTCGTAACAGTCAGTATCAGCGGGAAAGAGTTAGCGTCAGAGTGTGAACTGGACGAAGAGCACTGATCAGCGCGACCTCAAGTAAGTGTGGCTGAGGACCTGGACGGAGTGAACCGATCAACGCAGCTGAGGACTGGGGAAGCTGAGGAGCCAGTGACCGGAGGGACCCGCTAACGGAAGACCTAGTCAGCGGGGAACTAGTGACCGGAGAGAAGGGTGAACGGAAGAGCTGGTGAGCTGATCTGGACTGGACTGGGACAGTGCTGTGACGTGGAAGTGAGAACCAGACAGAAGAGTGATTTGGAGAACATTCAGGATTTTTCTGGCTGTATTGACCACTGTTTATTAGGAAATAAAGGAACCTCCATCCTTCAATTAGAAACTCGGTGTTCTGATTTCGAATCCCGACGAGCCCTTGTTACAATATAATATCATATCATCTTCTATCGGTATTCCATGGGTTTACAACTGTTTTTCCACTCTAAGTAGATTTTGAATAAGTTAGGAGAAAGAGCGCATCCTTGTCTCAAACCTTTATTAAGTGCCAGTATGGTACTTTATGAGATTGTGTGTGGGAATGGGAAAATGTCTGTCCGTCCAAGTCATGTGTCTGTATGCACAATAACTCAAATACGCTTTATCGGATTTTCATGAAACTTGGTATCTAGGCATTTATAATATCCATGGGAAGAAACCTATTGATATTGGACCTGATCATTAGACCGGTATCTGAGTAATGCCCAATTTAGTGCCTATTTATATGGTAATATATTAGAAAAGCATGATAACTCAAATACGCTTTATCTGATTTTCATGAAACATGGCAGACGCATTTATGACATCTATGGGTACAATATTATTTATTGCATGGTCCACAATATAATATTAAACATAACGTAACAAATTGCCAATCGTTTATTGATATTGTTAGCCCACATTGATTGATTCATTTCTTCATAATGATGTCAGTGTAAATAATAGTCTAAATAAAAGATTTAAAACACAACTAGCCATTGAATATTGATATTATATTGTGCATTCTATAGAATCCAATATCTGCATTATATTTTAATGGGAGTATATTTCTTATACGTTCCTGCACAACCAATATACCTAATGCAATTCCTGACAGATAGATTTCAGATGGACTTTTTATTCAATCATAACGTATAAGGCTGCTTTAAACTTGAAACAAACATGTCAGCGAATCGTAGGCCTATTGCATCAATGTATTGATGTCAAAATATCAGATATCAAAATAAAAATATCAATATTTTTATAATATTGATATCAATATCCCATCCCTAGTGATAACTATTAAATGATTACTGCACAATTCACATTATATCGAACACCATTTTAGGAATACAATGTAACTCATTCTATTATTCTTACTCAAATGTGATATACAGTTTCCTCGCCTGTTGTGGCCGTTATGGATTTACAGTGTCTATAAATTATTGCTTCAATAAAAATTTGAATTATTTGGAGATCTTTGCTCCTCACTTTGTCCGTTTTTCTAGACCCCATCCCCATATCATCTGGCCCTTGCTCCACAAACTGATTCCTAATTGGTCAGTTCCCATTTATCCTCCTCTCCAATCCGGATGATGCCCCTAGCTGTATCAGCTTTATAAAAAGCACCATTCAGTCCTGGCACTGTATTCCCTTTGTCAATGGAGACTCAGATTGGCCCTGAAACATCAGAATTCATCAAGCCCAGGAAAATATTCTATATTACCATAACCAGTTCAAAGTACATTTCAGGAGATATTTTGCCATGTAGTAGATAAGGGATTTGGATCATTAAAATAATATCTCATTAAGGTAATTAAAATTTCACTTTCAGTAAAAAATGGGAGTTGCACAATTTACTGGTTACATGCAATGCAACCTATTTTGTCGATACTTTAGAGGTAATGGCTAACTATGTGTTGCTGATTTGAAAACAGCGGTATTGGAGTTCTCATTATTTAATATATATTTTCTTATTTTTGTATCTCTATAATGAATTCATTTTGTTTATCATTTTTAGTTAGTTCCTTTATGTATATGTTAATTTGTTATAAATGATGAAGATTCTAGTATACTGAATTCATTCTTTAAATACACATTCATGGTTCTCAAACAATTTTTGTTTCCAGGCATTCAGCTGAGATATTAAGCCCTACAGAAACAAATCAAGATTCTTTAGCTCCAGAACAAGCACTACAAACCCAGGTTTGTATAAAACGTTTCCATTGGTTTTTAATTTATATGGCACCCTACAAACCCTTCAGAGGTTAGTGGCTTCTTTACATGTTGAGGCCTTTGAGATTTTTCATTTGGACAAATCTTCCTTATAGCTTTTTGGTCCTGGATCAAATTACTTGTCGGTATGTAACAGAATTCAGTCCTTTGGTGTAAAAATCACTAATGTCAGTTGTCTATAAATCCAAAATCCTCAACCTGCAGCAATCTTAAAGACCTAATGGTCTACTGTAGCATGTTTTCATAATAAGTAGTAACATTCTTGATATTGCTCTGTACTTTCCATTGTATTGCTTCCTACTGTTCTCTAATGGAGAACAATGGAGCAATGGATTGTGTCGCTTATATGGCAGATAAGTACAATAGATTGTGTTGCTTCTACTGTTCTCTAATATGGCAGATAAATGCAATTGCATTTGAGCTTCATGTATAAAGTTTTAGCTTTTATTTCATACTATAGTAATATCATTTTGTATGTATTTACAGTGAATCAAAAAAGGCACACAATTTGAATGTTTTTCTCAATAAAATCACTAATAAAGTTTTAGCTTTTATTTCATATTATAGTAATATCATTTTGTATATATATAGGCCTACATACAGTGGATCGAAAAAGGCACACAATTTGAATGATTGTCTCAATAAAATCACTAATAATTGCATTTGAATACCGTATTTATCCGAGTGTAAACCACCCCTGAATTTAAACCACACCTGCCTTTTTAGCACGAAAGTAAAGGAAAAAAATTAAATTAACCCCTAACGCCCGGTCTCATCGACAGGGGTTAAGAATTAACCTCGGGTTAAGAGTTCTTAACTCTTGATTTGAAGAAAATTTTGTTTAATTGACACGAGTTAGTTTTAACCCCTGGGGTTAAGTTAAACCCTACCTTTCCTTTGGTTAAAAGCCTAACTCTGGGCTAAAAATGGCTCCTGTAAATCAAGCATTTTATATAGAATTGCTGTATTTCCCTATTGTGCCAGAAAGGAATTATGAGTTCAGTAATAACATTGTTTTATCAAAAATAATATTACAAATATTAGTAATAATAATAAACCAAACCAATGGAGAGCGGTAGGCTGTCTGCTATTTTCACTGGGTGCAGGAGCTCCTTCTCGTGACAGGTCATGCGACAACTCCAGGCAACTGAGCACTCATGTAGTCCGCAAAGAATTTAGGCCTATACAGATGCATTCCTCTTCCGTGAATACTGCCTACTTCGATTCTGATGCTGTTCTAATCTCTCCTCTTTCATCAGTCTTCTTAGGAAACATGCCTGAATGTTTTCTTGGGTATATATTTAACACTTAACTTATTTCTTTAAAATTTATTACAAGTTTACATACAGTGCTTCTGTCCGTGATACTGTGCTGCTATTTTGCAAAATTAAACTAACCCATTCCTTACTATTTAAAAAGTTAAGGAGGTCTACAAATATTCTGTTTTGTATTACCACACTAATTTAATTTCCTCCTGTAATAGCATATTCTTTCCACAAGTATGATTAAGATTTTCAGTCTCCTGTTTGATTAATTATATTTCATACTTCATCTCTGTTTTGTGCTGTTTGATTTTTATTAATTATATTTCATATTTCATCTCTGTTTTGTGGAGTGTAGAGTAAGTTATCATGGCTGACCTACTGTAAGGAAGCAGATCACAAAAGAAAAATATTGATTTTCCTGCTAGAAAGAGTTCAGTGACTGTCGAAGTAAATCAGCTGATATTCTCAACTTGGTGTCTGCACTCTGCAAATATTCATTTCCGATATATAAATGACAGTTGAAAGAAGAAGACACAATAAAGAGGATGTTTGAAAACAGATTAATGCTGTAATTTATTATGTACTGTAATTATTTCATGACCACCGGCATGGTCTTGTGGTTAGTGTCGCTGACTACAGACCGTTGGCCCGGGTTCGATCCCTGGTACCTCCTTGGATTTCCTGAGGTAGGGAGGTCTGGTAGGGGTGCTACTTGATAGAGAATTAGCGGCTCCGATCATGGAAACCACCATTAACGGCCATGGGTGTCGGCATGCTCACCACATGCCCCCAATCCTGCCATCTGCCTATGGTAGACGATGCATCAGTCTGGTGGTAGGCCTTGTCCCTTCAGGGATGTAGCACCACGGAGTTTAGTTTTAGTTTAGTAATTATTACACACAAATACTTATTGAACTAAAGAAAATGTTATAATCACATACAGGAACATGTTAATGCTTTTAAACTCCCTCGTCATTTTCTCCCAAGCATGATCCTTCCTTTTTTTATTGTTTCTGTGCATACTATTATTGACTTGTCGTAAACACAATTAGTAGAGACTTTTAAAAATTTGGTAAGTTTGTCCCTCGATTTATCTTTTTAATATCTCCCATTTTCTTGGTTGATGACATTCGCCATTAAAGAAAAAAAAGAACCATGTAATTAAGTACATTCATAAAAACAAATTTTTAATCACTTCCTTCTGGTTTGCTACTGTGCGATGAACTTTTCTTGTATTACAAGAATTCCAATATACGTAATATACTTCGTACCAAACTGTACTGAAACACCTATCATAACTCCGACTATACTAGAACCAAAGTGATAATCTTCCCTCCCGACCTTCAAACAGAACAAGTACATTACTCAACTATAGGGGGACTCACAAGATAGGGTCCCTTGCAGCCTGAAGCGCTTGTGGGGATGTTGGTAGCCCTAACCACCGAGCTGCTTTCATCAATTCTTTCAGAGACTTCATAGCTTTGGCTAAAACAGCCTACTCCACTACTAATTTACCAGTAATTTCTCCTTTCGACCCTTTTTACTCCTTTGTAGCTTACGCTAAAACCACCTACTCCACTACTAATATATCAATAATTTTCCTTTCCAGCTCTACCAGCCAACCCTTTTTACTCCTTTGTAGCTTCGGCTAAAACCACCTACTCCACTACCAATTTATCAAATTTTCCTTTCAGCTCTTTTTATACTCCTTTGTACATTCCTTTCCTTCCCCAGTCCAGTGTTTCATTAGGCCTGTCCTTAACTTACTTTCAAAACTCTTTTTCTTGTAAAACACCTATATTCACCTTTTATTAACCCAACTCGGCTCCTTTCCTGTTAATTTAATTGGTTTTTACATCAAATAATTTTTCATTTTACTTGTAGTCATTCTGGCCTAATCTGTTGGCACAAACTATTTCCTCTTTCAAATTCATTTCATATTACCTCTTTCTATGTAGTAATTTTCTCCCACTCAGAGTACTTTAGCTTTTCTTGATACTTTTAACCTACAATGGTTACATTTTAATTTTCACTCCCTTAATCCAAAATTTCTGATTAACCTATAATGGTTACATACTACTTAATTTCCAAATTATTATTTTATTTCAAATGTACTTTTAACCTAACTTCCTATTAGTTGGGCTCTAGTTTAAATTACAGATTTCTTTCTAACCAAACTTTGGGTTCATTCTTTACTTTCTGCCTTTTCTTCCTTTCTTTTACTCTTAGATAGGCTTATTCTTTTATCCTACTCGTACTTTCCTTTACATCATACTAGGCTCAGACCATAAAAACAACTTAAAATATTACATATATTAAGTGCCGGCACCAAAATCTGTGCGATTAGTGGTCCATCACAATAATGGAAACTAGTCAGGAAGGGTCCACACAAGATAGCTTTTTTTGGCCCCTATCAAGAATTCGTCTCCTGCCCCCTTCTACGTTCTAACGCTAACTATTCAAATTATCTCAGGCTATATAGGCCAGTCTCAGGTTGCTAGGCAGAAATCAGCTGACCACCTGAGGAAACTACAACTGAGCTCTGGTATGTGTAATAGCTTAACCTCTCTCTTGCTCCAAAATTATCAAGTGACCTTAACTTATACATCTATCTCTATATGTTTACACACACTCCACGAAAATGTATTATTGTGTTTAAGATGTCTTCTGGTAAAATGACAAGTGTCAAATCCGGTAGACTCTTTTGTAATTTTTTTTTTTTTAGTACAATAAATATCTATCCATCTATACATCTATCTTTGATCTTTCTTTTTCTGGCTGTTACGTTATGTTTACTGGATAACTATCAGCACACTTTCTACTACTGTTACTTTTCTTTATTTCTGAATGAATACGAATTAATCATTTCTAATTCAAGTTATCATTATTTTTACCTTACATAATCAAAGCAAGTGTTGTGACTCCGTCACCAATGCACCAATGTTGTGCCCCACTGTGCTATTATATATTGTTTTAGCTTGGCTCAATTTATTTCAAAATGGCGGCGGTCAAGTTTTGTGGCACTACACTTTGATCTTTGTCACGATGGCTAAAATTTAGTTTATGGCGCTGCGTAATATTAGGTAATGGAAGAAGTCAGTCTGTTTCTAATCGTTTCTAGTCACTAAATTTCACATGCACTGTAGTTTTCTTGATGCTTCACTTACCTTGTCACAGCTGTAAGAAATAATGGTTAATAAACATGTATTTGTACCCTTGAATAACATTTTAGTAACCTAATTTATTGATAAAAATACAAATGATAGTTTCTTTATTTCATAATTAAATTAAATTGATTATTGTTTCAAAATACAACAAAATATCTTTCTTTAACTTTTAATTAATGGACTGGTAAAGTAAAATACCTTTGAATTACATATGCTGTATAATAAGCTTAAATTAATTTGTGATGTAATTGTTTTACTCTATTAATTGTGAACATTTAATCTTTATATTTAAGTAAACAATGTTTACTTAAACTTCTTTCAAAATTATTTTTGATAAGCATCACCCTTTCTGAAATTTACTACTTTTTTTTTTACAAAATTTGTATATACAGTGAACTCTCGATAATTCAGACCTCAATATGCCGGACTTCGGATACCTCGGACAGATTCTTGACGATCCAGACCCAGATCTACAGTCATTCTACTGCCATTTCAGGACTGCAAGAGAAGTAATTGTTCAAAAGCAACAGAAAACATGTACACATTAGAACATTTACAGTGTCGCTTGGCCTAAATCTCCTCAGAAAAATATGCTCAAAGTGTCCACATCAATCATCATCGTGTCCTAATAATGTAACAGTGTGTATTTCGGGCTCTGACTAGTAATTTTAATAGGCCTATTGTACTCAAGTGTTATTTGTTTTTGTTCCAACTGTAAGTTGCCTATATTCTGCCTCATTCATTTTTCTTGTGGCTTAAACACGAAATTTCATTACTTAGATAACATTTCCTCATTTCCCCTCCATAAGCCAGACATTTCATAACTCGGATAGACCCCTGCCCACTTTAGTCCGGTTTATCGAGAGTTCACTGTAAGTCTGTTTAACCAAAAAACTGTAAATATAAGTAAAATATTTATATTCTCTCAATGAATGTAAACTTATTACTAACAACTTCATTATAATTTCTTTTATGATATACAAAATCACACTGTATAATTTTATTGTTGCAAATAACTAAAAAGTTAAACTTCTAGATAGTCGTAACTAAATTGCGGTTTCTTTACTTAATATTATCTTCATTGTCTTTAAATGGAAATCCTACTTTCTCTGCTTGGAGAAATTATCTTCATTTTCTTCAAAATGGAAATCTTTAGTTTCTACCTAAATCATTTGCTAATTTTTAGGAGAATACCTAATCGTATAGAAATATTTTAAGTATAAAATATTCATTCTGTTACTTCCATTTTACATATTGTTGAGTGGAAGATATACGAGGTGTGTCGAAAAAGTTCGGTGAACGGTCTCATAAGTGGGTATTCAAAGTTTGATAGAAGCACGCGTGCCTGTGTAGACACGTCTGGACATGTCTGGACCTGACCTCTGTCGGTACTAGCGCGAATCTTCTAGCGCAGTGCTTATTGCATTCAGTCTAATTGAGTGTTCCGAGCAGTACGCGTCATGGAGCAACGACACAACATTAAGTTCTGCTTTAAATTGGGTAAAACAGCGACAGAAACCCATGAGATGTTGGTGCAGGTGTACGGGCAGGATGCTGTGAGTAGGAAATGTGTTTATGATTGGTTTGTACGCTTTCGCGCTGGTAAGGAATCTGTGGAGGACGAACCACGTTCAGGCCGGCCATCCACAAGCAGGACACCAGAAAACACTGAACGTGTACGAGAGATGCTAACAAAAGATCGGCGATTGACTCTGCGATTAGTAGCAAATAGGGTATTAGCAAAGACACAGTAAGGACCATCGTCCATGAAGAATTGGGCAAACGCAAGATTTGCTCACGATTTGTGCCGCACATTCAAACAGATGAACAAAAAGCAAGATGTTTTGAGATCTGTGGCGATTTCATCGACATGTGTGACAGGGATCCAACCTTTCTAGGTTCCATTGTTACAGGAGACGAGACTTGGTGTTACCGATCCCGAAACGAAAAGACAATCGATGGAATGGCGGTCACCTTCTTCCCCGCGACAAAAAAAAAGTCGTGCGGTAAAATCAAAAGTTAAGACCATGTTGATCACATTTTTCGACAAAGAAGGAATCATCCATAAGGAATTCGTTCCTGCTGGCCAAACGGTGAATGCCGCATTCTACTTGGAGGTTCTCAAACGTTTGTTACAGTGCATCCGGCGAGTTAGGCCACAGATGTTCCAGACCGGAAATTGGATGTTTACTGCACGACAATGCACCATCGCATACCAGCATCATGGTACGACAATTTTTTACTCATCGTGGCGTGACAGTTTTGCAACATCCACCGTACTCTCCAGATCTGGCGCCTGCTGACTTTTTTTTGTTTCCACGTCTTAAGCAGGCCTTAAAGGGATCACGGTTTGTGGACGTCAAGGAGGTTCAGAACCATGTGACGGCTATTCTGAGAACGATTCCACATCAAGACTTCTCCAACAGTTTTTAAGCGTTATACGAACGTTGTCAGAAGTGTGTTGTGGCTAGTGGAGAGTATTTTGAAGGTCAATAAAGGTATTTACAATTAACATTCTGTTTTTATGTTTTTATCATACCATTCACCGAACTTTTTAGACACACCTCGTATGTCTGCCTCCGTGTTGCCTTGGTGATCAAAGATGTATAAGTTAACTGCATTTTATAATAATTTTACCCAGGCTAACTTTGCCGCTTCACGGATGGATACATGTTCTAGAAGATGTGAAAGGGTGTGGTCATCCCGGACATATGTAAAACTCAGTATACCCCTCATTGGCGCGAACTCTACTGGCCAATGGGAAGACAGCTCTGCGATAAAATAATCGATTCTCTATACTAGGGACATCTGTCAGTCATTGCCGTACTTAAAGATTTTCAGTGCCACCTAACGGCCATAGCTTTGAAATGGCTGGAGATCATAACTAGATTATTTAATAAGATTAAATTAACCAATGAAATTCCGGAGATGTGGAAAAAAACTATAGTTGTGCCTATATATAAGAATAAGGGTGATATAAAAAATCCAAATAACTTTAGGAGTATTAGTCCATTAATGGCTTTATCTAAAGTCTACACAGGAATCTTAGCAAACAGGTTAACAGGCTGGCTAGAAGTATACAATTTAATTTCACCATGGCAAGGAGGATTTAGGAGGGGTAAACCCACAACAGATAATATTTTCATTTTGAATACAGTGATAGACAAATACTTGAGCAGAAAAAGAGGAAAAATTTACTGGTGTTGTATTGATCTGGAGAAAGCTTTCGACTCAGTGAATAGGAACCAATTATGGTATAAGTTGAGAAAAATAGGGCTAAGCAATCAATTTACAAATAATGTATCGGCGATATACGACAACATAGAATTTTGTATAAGAACTGATTTAAATGGTGGTACCACTAGAATGATCAAACAAGAGACTGGAGTAAGGCAAGGTTGCAACCTCAGTCCACATTTATTCAGCATATTTATTAATGATATCTTCTATGAAGTTATGTTATCTAACCAACATCAACCAGCTATTATGAACACACAAATCCCGGGCTTAATGTTTGCTGATGACCTGGCACTTAACAGCAATCACCCTGATAGGGCTGCAGAAATGTATTGACTCAGTCAGCAAGTTTTGTAGGGCATGGAATTTAAAAATTAACATTCTGAAAACTAATATTCTTGTTTGTAAGAACAGCAATAAGCTCAGCAAAAAGGAAATATGGAGGTTAGATGACAAAGTAATTAATAATGTGAATACTGCTAAATATCTGGGGTTAACCCTGGACAATAAAGGAATGTGCGATTCACAGACAAAGGCAGCATGGAACTGTGGCAAAGTAGCCTTGGGAGCAATAAATAATTGCTTAAACAAAATACATGATTTAAGATTTAAAATGCTAAATAGGATTTTCAAAGCCTTAGTAGAGTCCAAAGTCCTCTATGGAATTGAGGTTTTTTTTTGGGGGGGGGGGGAGGCAATCCTGGAAATATCTAGACATGGTAAGGACCAGGTTCTGCAAGCAGATACTGGGCATCCCCAGATTCACTTCAAATGAGGCACCGAGGTATGAACAAGGTTATGACAGCAGCATGGGCACAGTCTTAGGTAAGATCTTAAAGTTTTTTAGATACATCTATGAGAAAGACAACAATGACATAGCTAAAATATGTTTTCAATCTCTGCTATCGGACAATAGTAATAGGAACAGAGTTCACGATATTTCGAAACTATTGGAGGAGATAGGACTAAAATGGATTTGGAACTCAGTTCTGAACCCTGAGAAAAACATAATAACGCTCACCAAGATCATTAGTAGAAGATACAACGATATTCAGAGACAAAACCATGTAGCTATAATGAGGGAAAAAAGATCCCTATTGTTCTATATTAAAATGAAAGAAATGTGGGGATTGGAAAAGTACATCTCAGGTTGCTCCAAGAAACAAAAGAATGGGTTTGGCATGGTGGCGGGTTGGGGTATGGAAACTCAGGGGCATAAGAAGGAATTTTGAGAAAGGACGATGTCCTCTGTGTCTAAATAGAGAAGACGCTGAACACAATTTTAAAATGTCCAGACACTGAAACGATCAGACAACTATTTTTGAATAGAAAATTCCTAGGAATTAACATAGAAATAGCATATAAGAAATTAACAACGACAAAGAATATGAAAACTTTGAAGGAAATGGGGAACTTTTTATACATTGTTAAAAGAATCCTAGAATTAAGTGAGCAAGTGTGTTAATCCTTTTTGCTTTGTTCACAGGTAAGATAAATACAGCAACACCATAATTTGTAGGTACTCAAGGCTTTTAATGTGTGTAATGGTAGGAGGTACATCCTATGGCGAAAACCTTTGTAACGCTAAGGGTGTTAATATTACAACACAACAATAAACTATTACTATTACAATTAGTATTAGTTTTAAACCTGTATCACTTTATTGTGCAACAGATTGGAAGCAGTGGAGAAGTGATGCAGCGACAGGGTAGTCAGCGTCACCGAAGATCTGGCAGTAGCGACACCTCTGTATCTTCAACTGCTGGTGGTTTGACTCCACCTCCTCCGCAAGGAGTCCCACATCACAGTCCAACAGCACAACTACCTGCTCCATATATCGCCTTGTATCCCTATAAACCTCACAAGGCTGATGAGTTGGAACTGAAAAAGGGTGCAATATATATGGTGACCGAAAGGTGTCAAGATGGATGGTTTAAAGGTACCTCTAGTCGCACACAGAAATGTGGAGTTTTCCCTGGAAACTATGTTGCTCCAGCCAAGTAAGTATTTGCATTTATTACAAGGATGATAATCAGACTACTGAAATGTACTTTGAATTTTCCTGGGTTTCTATCTAACCAGGCGGTTACTTTGAAAAGTTCTGTTTCAGGGCATATCTGAGGCTTCATTCAAGGTAAATGAAATGTTGGCACTGGATGATGTTCTTTTATAAGAGCTGATGCGACTAGAGCCATGCTAATTGGAGAGAAGATTGCTGGAAACTGACCAGTCAGGAATCATTCATTCAGGCCAGATATGGGGATAGGATCCAACTAAGCCCTACCAGGTTCCACATTATTGAATTGCCTAAGGACAACTAATCCCATTTACAACTAATTCCCTACACTAAACTGCAGAAGATAGAAGAGAAGGAAAACTTTGTTCTTCACTTTGACCATTTATCTGAACCTCCCTCCCATATCATCTGGTCCTCACTTCATTCAGTCCACAGTCAGGTTCCTGATTGGTCGGTTCCCAGCAATCTATCTTTCCAATCGGGATGCCATTACATAAAAAAAAAAAAGCCATCCAGTTGCAGCACTTCATTCTCTTTGACATTAGTGTCTCAGATCGGTCCCAAAAGTTGGAATTTATCAAAATAATCACCTGGTTAGAAGCCCAGGAAAATATTCTATGTAATCAAACTACTGCGCTTTAGATTATTCAATCAATTATAAATAAATTAGTTATTAGTACCAGTCATAGGCGCAGACTTCTGGGGTGCTTGCATTTTCAGCACCCCTGTATAATTATAGGGACTGCTGAGCATCCTTTATAACATTTATAGCAGGGGTGCCCACCCCCCCCAAACTTCATGACTCACCCCCCCAAACTTCATGACTAACCCCCCCCCCAAACTTCATTGCTCACCCCCAACCTAATTGGCTGTCGACAAGGGTGCCCATATGATATTTTCTAGGGGGGCAATTTTTTAAATTAATTGATTTTTTTTGCTTTAACTTCTTGGGTCACTTTGTAACATTACTAGGAGGTGCCCGTGGCTTCGCCACGATAATTCTTTTAAAAATTAAAAATTAAGAGTATAATAATTATTAAAGCATTATATTTATTAACACTTGCACGCGAATCATTCATAAACTAAGCCATTAATAATAATTAATGAAACAGCTAAAATTCCTGCTTTAGAGTACATTCCACGACATGAAAGCGCCCCCTGGGAAAACTATATCAGAATCGATTATGCAGTTCCAAAGAACCTGTGAACACATAATACGTATTGTTTCTCAGCTGTTTATTGACATGAATATGATGTGAATTTTATTTTATCAATTCAGTGTAATTTTCAGAAATTATATAATGTTTCAAGGGAAAGAATGGTTTGTTTGGATTATTATTATCAGCGATATTTCAAGAGTTAAACCATCAATATTTTACTGCTGGTGCCCCCGGTGCTCCGCCCGCCATGATTCATTGACTCCAGGATTTTTAAGAAATTTACACTGGTAGATTATTAAAAATGTTTGTGGTTCAGAGCTATGAAAATTGTAAGTAAAAATAAAATTAGAATATTTGTTCATTGTGTTCATTTCACTGAGACCTTATATAATAGCGGTTTACCTAATTTTGTAGTCGTCATGAAAGTTTACACTGCGAGAGAAGACGAACATCGCCGAGTATACCCGATGTCTCACGAAGTGGGCGAGCGAGCAAGCACGCTATTTAGGGCCGTTGAATTGTATAAGAGTAGATATTAATAATATAATAAGTGCAACAATGATGTAGCCAGAAAATAATTGCGGGGAGGGTCGAAAGTGCCGGGGGGTTTGGAATACCCCCCAAAAAGGGGGTCACGGGTCCATCCCCACCAAAATTTTTAAATATTGAACAAATGAAAATCACATTTTACGCTATTTTAGCACACAAAAACTAGTTAGGAAATTTGTTTACCATACTCTAAGGCATGTTAATGTAAACAAGAAAATGTTACCTAAGTCGGGTGCCCACCCCGGAAAATTTTTAAATGTTGAACTAATGAAAATCACATTTTACGCTATTTTAACACTGAAAAACTAGTTAGGAAATTTGTTTACCATACTCTAAGACATGCCAATGCAAAATAAGAAATCATTACCAGAAAATTTTTAAATGTTGAACTAATGAAAATCACATTTTACACTATTTTAGCACTCAAAAACTAGTTAGGAAATTTGTTTACCATACTCTAAGGCATGTCAATGTAAACAAGAAAATGTTACCTAAGTCGGGTGTCCACCCCGGAAAATTTTTAAATGTTCAACTTATGAAAATCACATTTTACGCTATTTTAGCACTGAAAAACTAGTTAGGAAATTTGTTTACCACACTCTAAGACATGCCAATGCAAAATAAGAAATCATTACCTAAGTGGGGGGTCCATCCCCAGAAAATTTTTAAATAATGAACTAATGAAAATCACATTTTACACTATTTTAGCACTCAAAAACTAGTTAGGAAATTTGTTTACCATACTCTAAGGCATGTTAATGTAAACAAGAAAATGTTACCTAAGTCGGGTGCCCACCGCGGAAAATTTTTAAATGTTGAACTAATGAAAATCACATTTTACGCTATTTTAACACTGAAAAACTAGTTAGGAAATTTGTTTACCATACTCTAAGACATGCCAATGCAAAATAAGAAATCATTACCTAAGTAAATCATTACCAGAAAATTTTTAAATGTTGAACTAATGAAAATCACATTTTACACTATTTTAGCACTCAAAAACTAGTTAGGAAATTGGTTTACTATACTCTAAGACATGGCAACTTAAACAAGAAACTGTTACCTAAGTTATAATACTTATTACTATTTATAAGAAAAGTTGAGTAACACATGGAACAGTGGACATAATAGGCCTACTCATTATGTTATGAAAAGAAAATAACTGCTATATCATATTTGACACACCAACAAATCTCGTTTAATTAAATAAATATTTTATTTTTTAAATACAAATATAGAATTTTAGGTTGACTGTTGGGGGTCCAAACCCCCCCTGGACCCCTTTTCCTAATCCACTGTGGCCATGTTGTCGATTTGGTAAAACTTCTGCAAACTTTTTATGTCTTAACTGACTTTCAAATAATTGTCTTAAAAGAAAAACACCTGGCTATAATAATTATTAATATAATTTTTTTTTTCCTTGCGCCCCCCCCCCCCCCCCGCCCCAGGGTATGGGCGCCCACGGCTGTCAAAATTCTTCATCTTTATCTTTATAAAAAATTAGAAGAGACCTTTTGAAGTTATAGAACTTGGCCGTTTTTATTTTTAACATATAAACGCTAATTTTGCAACAATTTTCAACCCCCCCCCCCCCCAGATAATTCATAAAACGATAATATTTTGCCCCCCCCCCCAGAAATTTCAATGACGCAGTCTGCGTCTTAACCCCCCCCCCTGTGGGCACCCCTGTTTATAGAAATTACATTGTGTGTTAAGATTTTATTAATCCTCAAGAAAAGTGTTGTTAATGAAGCAATAATTATATCGGTCAAACAGACTATTAACACAGTGTTTAGTATTAAATTAACAATGTCATCTGTTGTAATCAAGAAAGACTTTCAGCATAAACTATATTACACTTGAATGTGATTTTCCTTTTCAGAGTGAGCGTTCCCAATACATTTTACAAGTCAGCACATATTGTCAGTTTACAAGGAAAAGTATTAAGTACAAAAATGCAAAAAAGAATGAGTTATTATTGGTGATAAGTACAACAGATTGTGCTCTATGCACAGAGAAAACAAACTTAAGTCCTACCCCTTATAGTTCCTGTTACAAACTCCTAAGTCCATTACACACTGAATGTTTTCATGAAAAAATAATCAAGTTCACGTCATACTTTTGCCTGTATACCTAAATAACAAATATAACATATCTCTACAGGCAGAATGATTTAATTCAGTAACTGATCTTGTTGATTATCAACTGACAAGATTCCAGAACCTGCTGTGGAAGATAGTGCAAGTGATTAGTCTGAAGATGACTGTTAGAATGTTAGTGGACAATGTTCATGTAGCTTCTGGAAAGTAAAACTGTAATTACATACTTTAAAAGCATTTAATTAACAATTTGGAGGTGCTAAGTTTGTTTTCCACCTATATATATAGCACAATTTGTTGTAATTCCTACCAGTAATAACCTATTTTTTTAAATTTTTGGACTTAATACCTTTTCCCTGTAATCATACTATTTCATTAAGTTAGGCCCTACAAGAATTAAGGAAACACAATTTTGATGTGTAAAATAATGTATTAGAACATAACCAATAGATGTGTTAATTACAAAAAATACAGGTGATTAAATTCATAACCTGATTTTTCAAATACATTGAAACTTTAAAATTGTCTTTTCTCCAAATGACATTTTTGGACTTAATAACTTTTTGTTGTGATCCCACAATGGTATCAGTAATACTATTAATACAATAAATATTATAAAGAAAATGTAATAACATTGAATAATGATTTGTATACTGTTTGAAATAATAGGAAACATGTGTGGATTAAGGAGTCGTCTACTCCATTGAAGATTTTTAAAATTGTAATTTTTTTATTCTATTTGATTAAGTGGTGATTTCCTCTTTAATTAATGAAAAGAGTACCAAATTATTTCCAGTACTTTTTAATTATGATGAAAAATGTGTATTTGACAATTCAGTTTTGTCTTTAAAGTTACTGCTGTCACCTCTTCTTCATGAGTTTTTCGTTCATTTCTCGTAAATAACATTTTTTACAGTTTTTCTTATTACTTTTTTTTAGATAGATTAATTAAATTTTACAGGCAACTGTAATATGTAATACCAAAGAACACGTATGACTATTACCATTTGTTTATATTTTTCACTCAATTTAAAGTTCTTAATGAAAATAGAAACAGTTCTTGACAAAAATGTGGTAAAAATATTTCACGTTATCATAATACCTGTATATGAATGGTAAGTCCTTTTTGCATTTTAAAAACATTGAAAATTGTATGAGCTTTGAACAAAAAGGATTTTCTGTGCATAGGATTGCACCCACTGTTATTGATGTGTCGAATTATATTATTAACGATAAAAGTTTTTTACATTTAAAAATCATATTAATGATATAGAATTACTATGTAATCACAAAGCAAACTTTTAGCACCAAAGAATTATAAAAACTGAAGAATTGTTATTTATGATGCAAATAGTAAAAGGGAGAACTGATTTTGAAAGTAGGTATGTTTGCCTGTAAGGCAACTGTAGCAATCCTACAATCAAAATAAAATTATTTTATCATGTGTGTCATTAACTATTTGTTAGACAGTTGTTAATATTTGTGAAAAAAATAATGAATATTAAATTTATTCTAAAGAGTTACTTACTGTGGAATCTTGAGGTGTCTTGCCATCTGATGTCACATGCACAGACAGAGGTTATTCATTTTTTTGCAGAATAGGTGCAATATAAGGAATGAATTCAACAATGCTTTTCAACCACCAAATATGACTATTTTTACGAACACCGTGACAAATTTGACATATAAAAAAGACATAATAATTAATAATATATAATAATAAACATTTTCAATTTTTATCAAACTGAGTCTATTTAATAAACATATACAAATATTCTTTAAGAGTATTTTCCATGTAATTGAAACCAAAGTTGGTTACAGTGGATTGTTTAGCACTAGTGTGATAATGTGCAACATTTACTTTTTGTGTCTTGTGTTAGAAATTTTATTTCTAAACAAACTGTCTAAAAATTGAATTTTTACTTTTATGCCATTTTTTCCAGTTAAAGGTGTACACGGCCCCTCCAGTTTCCTAATTATTGTGGTCACTCTCTATAGAGGGTAGATGACGTACAGCAGAGTTCGTTTTCTTAATTGTGCTGGGTAACTTTTTGTGCTTTCATCTGAAATGAGTAGAATTGATATAGTAAATGATCCTATTAACTTCTTGCTCTCTTAAAACACTATATAATTAAGGGACTTTTATGCGGTGAAGCAATATACTATGTTAATTCAATGAGATGGTTGACATTTAAACACTTTAGATTAACTTTAATTTACATTTTTGCAGAATGTACGTTTCATGGGCCTTGCCCACATTTTCAACTGCTAGTCAACTGTCAAATCCTTCCTTGGAGAATACTGATGTGCCCTCTGGTGTAGATTTTTTGAACTTCTTGAACCTCATTTAATTAGAACAAAATTCTTGCTCTCTGTTTCATAGACCCTTTGCCACTGGACAGTCACAGCTACGCAGCCTCAGCCGAAATTCAAATAGTCCAAACTCGACACAACAACAGGGGACCATTTCTAGTAGCAGTGGGTCGCCGCGTAATAACGCTGCTACTTCTACTCCTCCATTGGAACCAAGAAGTTTCACTCGCAATGGTAGTAAACAGGGCTCTTCTCCTCTCATGTACAGTCCACGTAATACTCAAAATGGTGAGTTATGTTTCTGTAGATGTAAAGATTTTCACAGTAGATGTAAAGATTTTCACAGTATAAATATTTCCAGCAAAGTATCTTTCAGCAGGGTTCCCAGAAACATCAAGGAAAAACTTAATTACATTTTGCCCTGATTGTAGATTAACCCTTAACCTGCTTGCAATTTAAATTCAGATTAACCCTTTACTGCTTACAATTTAAATTTGCTTTCACAAGTGTAATAACCGTTCTTTTTTAAACTGTATATTTAAATTTTGAAGACAGAGCTGCTTAAATGCACCCCTTCAAGAAAATAAGATATTAATAAAACAAAGAAAGCTAAACATATAATTCCTTTTGCCCTTTCATTCTTAGATGTCCATACATTTTTGTTTCTACTGACCTTAATTTTGTATTTCCACGTTTCGCTTCTGGTGGTATTCCAAAAAGCAGCAGAGTGGTAGATCGCATTACTTACATTTGAAAGTACAGTGAATGCCACTTAATGTAATTGCAGATAATGTTATCAGTTGGGTATTGTTATCACTTTTATGAAATCCCATATGGATTAGTACTCATACATTGAAAAAAATGCTGTTTATTGTGATCAAAGATTCGGTTTATGTTATCACATTTTCCTTTTGGCGGCTTTATATCCAAGTACTGTACGTCATTCAGAATTTTGTTTTTAAGAATTTTGTAACTAATTCAACTGTATTGTGTTGTATTGGAAGTAATGGTACTATACTCAGTACACAGGGTGGCATTACCTAACATTCTCTTTTAAGCAATAAAACATGTTCCACCCCTCAGTTAAGCTGCAGCTTTTGATTTGTGAAGATCACAGTTTGACATGCAGTGATGGTTAATGTAAAATCAAAAGACTTGAACAGACAGACGTTAAATGTTTTGCTATGCGGTGCGTTAAATGTTTTGCTATGCGGTGTTCACCCAAATCAGTGTAGACTTCCAAAAACACTCGTAAGTCATAACTGAGTATGGAGTATTGGTTAATGAACTCCTATAGGAAAATAAAAACAATTAAAATCTTGTTACTGGTTGAAAAATTAGTTGCTTGCAGTCTATTACTGTATTTTGAGTGGTTCATTGATTCAGCATTATGTATTACTAGCTGAAAAGGCCTGGCGTCGCCCGGGCTTTGTATTTTTTTGTAATTTGAAATTAATTTATGGAGGACTTTCGATTTTGAAATTCTAGGTCCTTATATAATATGTATGTAGAATTTAAAATGAGGAAGAACGACTTATCACACTCCAACTATTCCCTCAGAAAACGCTGGATATAGCTTTTTATGGCTCATAGAGGATGTCGAATATTGCTTCTACACATCATACCTGGGAGGGGTTGAAATAAGAAGAAACATAAATTCTGGTTACATAAGATTGTATTGTCTTTACGGAAAATTTTATTTCTCACTCTCATGTTATCATACATCCGGTTCGAGGCTGAAATAAAAAAAAAGATAATACTTTCATACTTTCCACCCGAAAAACCTGGGACATAATATACACCGGGGATAGGACTGAAAATGTTCCATCCCATTTTGTCTTCTTTCGGATGCTTAGGGTCTATGATAAACATCCCTATTTCTTAACTAATACAAAGCCTATAGCTATGAATAACGTATCATTGTATAGGATTTTTTACAGACTGCCGATATAGCATACTCATTGGCAAACACTTAAGCTGTCCCTGCAATACGACCGCTTATTCTACATCAAAATGTGAAGTGAGAAAATTATATTTTCCATGTCGAGGGTAGAGAAAGTTATGTGACTGCATTACAATGTGCTTTATTTTCCTGGATTTTATTCTCCAAGAATTATTTTTACAAATGTATTACATTGTTAGCATCCAATATTATGTAGTGTCCAAAACCCTATATGTGAACTGTGTAAACAATACACTGTGTCTTGACAACTGAATTGGATTTCATTTTCCAGTATAATATTCTCACAAATTTTATACATTTTCAAGGGAAGGAGTGATTTGTTTGAATTTTAATGTTGACCGCGTTACTTTCCGGGCTTAACTGGGTATGTGTGCAAAATTAAGTGTAAATTGGTAAAGAAATGTAGATTTGTATAAGGAACATACATACTGGTAGAATGGAAGAGAAGGCCAATGCCAGAATAAATAAAATAAATACATACATACATACACACACACTTTCGATTTTATATATTAGATTTATTCATATGAATAAATAACTTTTAATTCTGCTTTTGTTGTGTATTATCTTACATATGAATAAATAACCTTCAGTTAATTTTTTTGGCTACTGTTATCATTCGGTTAATGTTATCAGATTAGCTGCTTCCTGAAGTGATCACAATAAGCAGCGTGCACTGTAGTTTGTTTTCCCTTTCCAAAAACAGCTTTCATTTTCTTTCACATAAATAAAGCACAAACTTTAGCACTACCTGTTATTTTCACAGGACTGAAAAAAATTTAAGGGATGCAGTACCAATGCAGTATCTTCTTTTCCTGCCTGTACATTTGCAAGATGTGAAAACATCCAATCAGCTGTACTAAGTTAAATCTGAAGGTCAGCTGTTGATTAACATATGCTGTAAGGGCTGGCTGGTTATTTAGATCATAGAGAATAAAACTGTTTACAATACACATGTAACTTTTTAATTGAGGAGGGATTTTGTACTTGCATCTGCACGGACAAAGACTGTTTATTATTGTTAGAAAACAGGCTTTGATTGTTTGTTGCATAAGCATAATGCAGTCTGTAAGATTTGAGGCATTCCTGGCGAATCTTATGTAGAAAATCTTCTCGGGTTTGCAGCCAGGTGAGAAGTTTGTTGTGGTCCAACGTTTCCAAGGCTGACGCTGCCTCCATCCTCAGGGAATCTGAAGTGAGGATTCAAGTGAGTGATTCCCTGAGGATGGAGGCAGCGTCAGCCTCGGAAACGTTGGACCACAACAAACTTCTCACCTGGCTGCAAACCCGAGAAGATTTTCTACATAATGCAGTCTGTTCGTCTATTACTCATTCTGAGGTCTGGTGATAGCCTCATACAGTGATTTTTTTTTCTGGGAGTACACATACCCCTTAAAGATTTTTCCAGTTTCATATAGGAGAAAATCATTAATTTCCACTATTTTGAAATCCAGAGAAATTTGTGCCAAACAAAATAAGGAAAGTGATTATATGCATCGTTCACATTAAAGTAACTAAGTTCATTATCTATCCCATGATTTTCAAAAGGTGGGGCATGACATTAGCATATGATGTGGAAAACAAGCGAGCGCTAAAGCACCACTGCAATGGTAACCATGACTACAGTGCCGATGTTACTGATTTAACATTAGCACATGCTCAAGAGTTTGTTGTATCAATTTTCTTTCAGCTTCAAATTGCATTTATTTGCTCCATTAATGCTGCTGCAAATATCATTCTGTATCTAGCTATTCTGCAGTTGTTTTTCATGTGTTAAATTATATGTGAAAGTGACTCTGCTTATATACATGTCAGATGATCAGCAGTATCCCTCAGTAGTTACGAGGTTGGTCCCAAATCTATCAGGCCCCAACTCTTGAAAAAAGAGGTACAGCTACTTTTCATTTTAAATTTAGCGTCTTCTGGTGAAAAGTGTAAGAAACCCTGTGAAGGTACCATAGACTAAATTGCAGCTTATGGGCAGAATTGATTTGTACGAACTGACTCCACCTCAGAGGACTTAAATTCATATAACCTTATGCATATTGTGTGATTCCACTTTCATTCTAAATATTGTATTGTATTGTATATATATTTCATTTCTGCAATTGGGCAAATGCCCGGTGGCAGAAAAAAATTACAGTTAGCAATTACAAAGTATGACTTACAGTTAGGATTACAAATAACTTACAGTTAGGATTACAATTTACAGTTAGGATTACACTTACAGTTAGGATTACAAATAGCTTAAGAACGAGAGAAAGAAAGATCATAGAGAGGGAGAAGAAAACAAACAACAACAAAAGAAAAAGATCACTATCCCTATGCTTAACCCTATCGTAGCTCATTACTGAGTAGTTCCTACATTCTTCTAAATTATAATCTACCTGCTAATTAAATATTTAATAACTTGTTTTTAAATGTTTTCACTCGTAGAGGACTGTCTTGAAAAACTTCTGCAGGTAGGTTATTCCAATCTGTAATTGTGCGATTAACAAAGGAAAATTTTCCAACATCCGTTCTTTGTTTTCGGGGTCTGATTTTCATTTTGTGATCTAGCCTGCCTAAATATGTAGGATCTTCTAAACGATTTTTTATGTCGGCCCAAGCTGTGTTTCCTGTGTATGCTTTTGCTAGTGCAGTTAATCTTGCTTTCTACGTCTTTTTTCCAGCAGTTCCCACCCTAATGTTTTAATTATATCTTCATCTTCCCCCCCTCCCGTTTTTAACAAATCTAGCTGCCTTGCGTTGGATTTTTTCTATTGCATCAATTTGGTATGACCTATACAGATCCCAGGCTATAGCTGCATATTCCATTGTTGGGCGTATTAGTGATCTATAAGCTAACTCTCTTGCCTTCGGACTGGCTTTCTTTAATATGCGCATCGTAAAATGTAGTGCTTTCCAGGATTTTCTCGTTATATTATTTATTTGTTCTTCCCATCCAAGATTACAGTTAATATTTATCCCTAGGTATTTACAGCTCTGTTCCTGTGGCACTAGATTATTGTTTATTTGATATGCCAGTGTGATTTCTTGTCTGGTCCTACCGAAAGTTACAGACTTACTTTTGGAAACGTTTATTTTAATTTTGTTCTGTGCAGTCCAGATTCCTATTTTGTTAAGATCAGCTTGTAATGCTGCAATATCTGATTCCTCGCGAATTACTCTATATATGATACAGTCGTCTGCAAACAATCTTATCTGAGATGTAATGTTTAGATGTAAGTCATTAATATATATAAGGAAAAGTAAAGGGGAGAGAACCGCGCCTTGTGGGACTCCTGAAGTTATTTTTCCCTTTTCAGATAATTCTTTACCTACTTTTACCCTTTGTGTTCGGTTTTCTAAGAATTCCTGTATCCATCTTACTATCTGGGTGAATCTGGGAATGTTAAAGACAAAAGCGAGAGTACCCATTAAATGTTTTTTTTAGAAAAAATGCACTAGGCTCGTATGTTTTTAGGTGCCTTCAGGAAGAGTGTGCGTTGAAGGACCATTTAGCACGGCTCCATGGGCTTAAATCTCGATCATTCTGGAACATTGGGGATGGCAAAGGGTTAAGCTATAGTTTAGGTCCTGCATTTTTAACATTATTCGATTAATTCTACTCATAATGAATATATCCTGGATTGCTTGGGAATTATAGGTTTGTTCCCAAAGCAAACCCATAACTGCTTGAGGATTTGTTGTACTGTGCATGTCCAATTCATTAACTAATCCATATTTTGCACTTTGGTAACGGTTAGAAACATGTGGAATAGACAGTTGGCATCAAAATGAGATATCATTCAATATTTACAAATACTGTAAACAGGAATATGAACTAAATTTATAGATAGGTCCCTCATTACAAAAAAGCTGGAATTTACAAAATTAATTGCAAAGATTGTGGAAAATTTTATATAGGCCAAACAAAAAGGAATTTAGACACAAGGAGAAAAGAACATTTTAGGAACATCATGAACAAACAAATTGAAAAATCCGCTTTGGCAATGCATTTCTGGGAAGTAGGCCATGAAATTGAAAATGAAATTGCACTTTTGAAACAAGTTGAAAAACCTACAGAACTTATAGTTTGGGAAAAAATATTCATTAAAAAGAACCGGGAAAATCTCTTAAACTTTGACACTTCAGTTGGCATACAAGGAACCCTGATCGACAAGTTCATTCACCCGCCGCTAGAGGGCCAGTCGGAATCAGCTGATGATGGCGGAAAGACCCGCTGAAATGATCATCCTGGGTAAATATACCTTTTAGTGAAGTTTAGTGTGTATATTTCCGATCTCAATCTTACTACAGATAAATTTATAGGTTAATCATTTACGAATAAACACCACTTACTTACTTACTTACTTACTTACTTACTTACTTACTTACTTACTTACTTACTTACTTACTTACTTACTTACTTACTTACTTACTTACTTACTTACTTACTTACTTACTTACTTACTTACTTACTTACTTACTTACTTACTTACTTACTTACTTACTTACTTACTTACTTACTTACTTACTTACTTACTTACTTACTTACTTACTTACTTACTTACTTACTTACTTACTTACTTACTTACTTACTTACTTACTTACTTACTTACTTACTTACTTACTTACTTACTTACTTACTTACTTACTTACTTACTTACTTACTTACTTACTTACTTACTTACTTACTTACTTACTTACTTACTTACTTACTTACTTACTTACTTACTTACTTACTTACTTACTTACTTACTTACTTACTTACTTACTTACTTACTTACTTACTTACTTACTTACTTACTTACTTACTTACTTACTTACTTACTTACTTACTTACTTACTTACTTACTTACTTACTTACTTACTTACTTACTTACTTACTTACTTACTTACTTACTTACTTACTTACTTACTTACTTACTTACTTACTTACTTACTTACTTACTTACTTACTTACTTACTTACTTACTTACTTACTTACTTACTTACTTACTTACTTACTTACTTACTTACTTACTTACTTACTTACTTACTTACTTACTTACTTACTTACTTACTTACTTACTTACTTACTTACTTACTTACTTACTTACTTACTTACTTACTTACTTACTTACTTACTTACTTACTTACTTACTTACTTACTTACTTACTTACTTACTTACTTACTTACTTACTTACTTACTTACTTACTTACTTACTTACTTACTTACTTACTTACTTACTTACTTACTTACTTACTTACTTACTTACTTACTTACTTACTTACTTACTTACTTACTTACTTACTTACTTACTTACTTACTTACTTACTTACTTACTTACTTACTTACTTACTTACTTACTTACTTACTTACTTACTTACTTACTTACTTACTTACTTACTTACTTACTTACTTACTTACTTACTTACTTACTTACTTACTTACTTACTTACTTACTTACTTACTTACTTACTTACTTACTTACTTACTTACTTACTTACTTACTTACTTACTTACTTACTTACTTACTTACTTACTTACTTACTTACTTACTTACTTACTTACTTACTTACTTACTTACTTACTTACTTACTTACTTACTTACTTACTTACTTACTTACTTACTTACTTACTTACTTACTTACTTACTTACTTACTTACTTACTTACTTACTTACTTACTTACTTACTTACTTACTTACTTACTTACTTACTTACTTACTTACTTACTTACTTACTTACTTACTTACTTACTTACTTACTTACTTACTTACTTACTTACTTACTACTTACTTACTCACTTAGTTACTCACTTAGTTACTCACTCACTCATTCACTCACTCACTCACTCAATGGCAATAGCCACTTCCTAAGCAAGGAAAATTATCTATGTTATGGAACCCTGAGGTTCATTGCCCCGCTTACCTGGGCCTGCCATTCAACCCTATTCAGTGCTAACTCCATCCACCCATCCCTTGCAAATCCTACTTCCCTTAAATCTATCCTAATTAAAGCTTGAAAAACATACAGTGTATACCACCTTAAAACCTTTACTAAAAGCTTATCTGGGACTAGAACTCAAAACATTTAGCATACATAAATAAAACATACCACACACACAGTTAAAACAATTGTAGTTACAATATTTAAAATGTCAACATTTATGATGCTGGCTGTTCATTCCTCCTCCTTGCTGGATCTCAGATAGTCATATGTTAAAAAAATCCATGTTGGCACCAATATGGGCCATCTTCAGTTCTTATTGAGGAATTGACAATGTCACATTGGACCTTGAACTCTTATTATAATCCTTCAGTTTGAGTTGTGACGGCTTAATCAACATGTACTGCTCATAACCATTAATCACCATACACTACACCATCATACTCTTTACACATTCAACTAAGTTTAATATCACAAAAACACAACACACTGTATAATACCAACAAAATTTTTCCATTGTTTTATTTGGATGCCAGCCTCAACCCACAAAAATCCACATAATTACATTTTCCTCTTTACTTCATTCAACTAGCCTATCAATTATTTCCGTATTAGAATGATTCCAAACGTTTGGAATGTCTCATTGTGTGATGGGGTCTTTCTACATGCTCCACCCACATGCAGGCTATCTGTCAGAATTCTTAACATAGCTTCCTCATTCCACCGCACTGCATTTACACTCACTTCTTGGAAATACAGTACAGTATATTTATTAAATAATCTTCCTAACATTCACACTAGTTTTAAAAGAATTCTGCAACTGAGAAAATCACTGCAGCTATATTTTGTAAAAATCTTGTCTTTTATTCACTGATACTAAAGGAATTGGCACAGTAACAAAGTTTCTTATGTATTTTATTTGGGAGAAGATCCATTCACTTGCATTTATTGGCACAGTGCGAGGGTGGCATTGTAAAGAGGGGCAGTATATCGAGGGTTGACTGTACCTGCAGCTTAAAATCGCATACAGTGTTTTTAGGCAGTAATGGTAAAAATGCAAACAACATAGCAGGTTGATCTATCATGGCTGGTTCTCCTTCCAAACATCACCATCTATTGATATCTCGAACCTCCGAGAATATCGATATGTTGATTGATTCAACATAAAAATTCCTTCAATTTCAGTTGAAGCATCATAGAAAATGCGTAAAACTGCTTGAGCAAGTGATGTTCATTTTATGACATGGTTTTTGCATATTTTGTCATTTTGACAGTGGTATTATGGAATATGCCTGTACTGTGAGCTGCTCAGACACAAACAAAATACACATCATGGTCATTTTAAACTGACAGTAACTGAAAGTGCAGTTATGAAAAATTGAAAAATAGCACAAAATTCAACAGTAAAAGTCATATGAAATGTAAAGTACTGACATAATGAATAGAGGAGAATGCGTGATGACTGAGGTAGTTCACTGGTTCTACCACTAGATAGCAGTTACTCCGTTTGAGATTCACGGAAGCAAGATTACTGTGGCCAGTATATGAAAAATTGCAAACTCCCTTAAACTAAATAATACATTAATCTTTTTTCAAAATGACTCACCTTATCTAAAATCAGTTGTTAAGTACTTTTGACCATTTTCGGGCTGCTTTACATGTCATGGAAGATCTCATCTCCATAAATAAGTATAAATAACCAAACCGTTATGCTGGGCCAGAGATGTGCTGTGGTCGTAAGTAACAGAAATTTCTCAGATTGCAAGAAGCTTGACAGTAACATTTCATTCCACATCTTTCCAAAATTCAAAGATGTTCACAAGTAATGAACAGTTATATAATATAGGTATAAAACAGCTAAGGGATGATTTCATCTAATATTTTGTTGCCTAGAAAATAAGGTAGAGGGTGTGTTAGTATAGTTTGATGAACATTTTTTTAAAGAATGTATATTTGTATAGAAATAACACTGTATAATTAGGGTAGAAAACAGCTAAGGGATATTTTTATAAATTAATATTATTACAATGTGTAGAATATTACAGAGTATTAATTTGTATTAATATTGTATTAATAGTAATATTATTGGGAAAACTGAACTTTATGCCCCATGCGAGTCCCTCACTCCAACTCTCTAACTCCCTCCCCTAGCGGCGGCATTTGAACTACTAGCAGCGACAGTGGCGGCATCTCTTAAGCAACTGATGTAACAGAAAAAATAATTTATTTCTTCTTTATTCTCTTCTTCTCTTCCATTCCCGTCTCCTTCCTCTCTTCCTCTCACCTCCTCTTCACCCTACCTACCTATTTGAGACCTATTCCTAATAGTAAATTTTTGATCAACCGGAATTTGAACTCGGGACCCCTAGCATTATAGCCAGGAGTCTTAACCATTACACCACGAGTGAATATTGAGCACTGAAGGAAGCTTTCGTATATTTGAGTTATGATAGGGGGGGGTTTCATGAGTTTAAACGCAAGAATCGGTTTTTATAATTTTGAGATATTTTTACAAGTAAGAATCGGTTTGAAAAATTTTATGTCATAACCGGGATTTGAACATGGATCTTCGGCTTAACGCGCCGATGCTCTACCATTGAGCTACCATGACAACATGCCAGTACGACATCAAATTCCTCAACTGATTCGGAAGACAAGGCAGACCACGGGAGGTTTCTCCGTTGAAAACACGCATCCAATGGCGTCCTACATTTGTAGGTACTTTGAAGCCAAGTTATTATTTATATACTATTAATTAAGTGGAGGGAAAGGAAATAGACATTAAATCCATGTCTGGGATATTAATACAAGTAAGAATCAGTTTGAAAAATTTTATGTCATAACCGGGATTTGAACACGGATCTTCGGCTTAACGCGCCGATGCTCTACCATTGAGCTTCCATGACAACATGCCAGTACGACATCAAATTCCTCAACTGATTCAGAAGACAAGGCAGACCACGGGAGGTTTCTCCGTTGAGAACACGCATCCAATGGCGTCCTACATTTGTAGGTACTTTGAAGCCAAGTTATTATTTATATACTATTAATTAAGTGGAGGGAAAGGAAATAGACATTAAATCCATGTCTGGGATATTAATACAAGTAAGAATCAGTTTGAAAAATTTTATGTCATAACCGGGATTTGAACACGGATCTTCGGCTTAACGCGCTGATGCTCTACCATTGAGCTACCATGACAACATGCCAGTACGACATCAAATTCCTCAACTGATTCAGAAGACAAGGCAGACCACGGGAGGTTTCTCCGTTGAGAACACGCATCCAATGGCGTCCTACATTTGTAGGTACTTTGAAGCCAAGTTATTATTTATATACTATTAATTAAGTGGAGGGAAAGGAAATAGACATTAAATCCATGTCTGGGATATTAATACAAGTAAGAATCAGTTTGAAAAATTTTATGTCATAACCGGGATTTGAACACGGATCTTCGGCTTAACGCGCCGATGCTCTACCGTTAAGCCGAAGATCCGTGTTCAAATCCCGGTTATGACATAAAATTTTTCAAACTGATTCTTACTTGTATTAATATCCCAGACATGGATTTAATGTCTATTTCCTTTCCCTCCACTTAATTAATAGTATATAAATAATAACTTGGCTTCAAAGTACCTACAAATGTAGGACGCCATTGGATGCGTGTTCTCAACGGAGAAACCTCCCGTGGTCTGCCTTGTCTTCTGAACAGTGATCTCAATATATAAACAGGATACACAACAGCTGTGGTTTGGAATTGCATAAATCGTGACGTTCACTTTTTGTTAAGTTGGCTACTCCGTACGTATTGGTGAAGTGTGCTTCCTATGGTAAACATATACAGTAAAACTTGTTCAAAGCGGAATCGTATGGGACCAAAAGAATTTTCCAAATTGGACAAGTTTCCGGATTACACAAAATACACTAGGCTACATAAATGTTATCAATTACTGTACCATGCGCCAGAAATATGAATTTGTAATATGCAAATACTGTAATTAGGCCTAATTACAAACCTTAATTCCTGTACAGCAGATATTCTTCACTTTATTTTTATATACAGTAAAATACTACACTATTATTAATAATTAATAACACTAACACAATATAATTATGCAATTACTGTAGGCTAACTGTTTTCTTGCCTCATTATCCCTAGGTTCATTTCACTTTTGTCGCCACATATCGGGACATGGGTCCGGACAAATGCAAGTTTTTAGCCCGCGCATTTACAAACCATTCCCACACTATTTCATTAATTTCTTCATTTCCTGTCTTCTTTGCTTTTCCCTTCATTTGTCCGTTCCCCTTCATCCACTCCTCCCTTATCTTATCTTTGTCCTTTAAAGTTTCGTAAATTTGCGTTTTACCGTATTTGAAGCGCAAAATTATTTCGTGCACAGAAAGTTTGTGTCTCTCACTCGCCTCGATCACCTTCATTTTTTCATTGAGCGTGAGCGATACGTACTTTTTGTTCGACATTATGATGTTACTTAAGATGCTACAAGCAGTACAAGCCAACTGAAACTGAAGCCTGGCGGAAAATAGAAAACAAAGCAGGTAGCAGATTTCTTGACTACTGGGTAAATTCCATTGTTGGCCGAAACATAAGCCACCGCCGTGTATACTCTAATGGAACTCTCAGGGCTGTACAATATTCGTGCTAAGAAGTAATGTGTTCACACAGACGTTAATAACAAAATATATATTGAAATGCAGTAGAACATACAATGCTGCTTTTCCGCATTATAGAATAAATTGCTACTTAAATCTTAAAATTTGCATTCCGTTTCCGCGTTAAGCAGGTTCCGTTTTATACAAAATATTGACATTTAAAAATGTATTGCGTGCGTCGGGACCGAAATATTTGTACGCTTTGGACAGATTTCCGGATTATACACGTGCCGCTTTGAACAAGTTTTACTGTATTTATGAATGTGTTTTTTGTTATTTTTCATGACAAAATGGTCAAATATTGCGTGGCATATAGCTGCACAGAGCTCCAGAGAAATGGAAGTGGACTTAAGTTTCACAAGTAGGTTATTTTTCATTGGAACATTTGAGGATACTGGCCGAATCTGACTTAACCGCAAGCGTAGCATAGCCACGAACGCTTGTCTTTTTCTTGCATGTTTATACAGGTTTCCATTTTCTTGGCCTGATATTCCGAAGAAGTGGGTTCAAGCAATGCGCAGAGAATATTGGTCACCCACAGCGTACAGTACATTAAGCAGCAGACACTTTACACCTGATTGCTATCAGTCATAAGGACTGGTGCACTTGTAACATTACTAAAAGATGCTGTACCATCAATCTTCAATTTTCCAGGACATCTTCAAAAAATTATTGTTCCAAAAAGACAACTGGTTCGTAATGTGGTTAGTAGTGGGCCTACTTTAGGTACCATATAGGAATATAAATTATGCAATATGTCAGTCATGTAAGTATTCTTATGCATGTAGGCCTAAATTTTTCATGCTTGGTTTTAAGAAATAATAATTGCAGAAATAAGAGGAAGCAGATGTTTTTGTATAAGATCTCGGTGAAAATTATACGAAAATAGATAAACAGACACAAACAGATGATCTCCCACCCAGGGCTGTAGCTAGGCGGTGGCGAGGTGGGCACCCGCCGTACAAAGAGGGCGCAAAATTAACCATGAAAATTCCCGCATTTTTTAGACTGGTGCAATTTATAAATAAATAATATGCATTTTTACATTTTATCATTGCATGTTGCAGAAGCTGGTTTAAAAAGTTTCTGTTCGAAAAAAATACTTTTACCTACATTAATGTGTTAAACATTTTAGTAGGCCTCAGGCCTATTATGTACTTTACTTTTGATACTAGATTTTATGATTTAATTATTTTTTCAAGTACCGGTAGTTCAGTCGTCTGAAAATAAGGTTTTAGTACCTTGAAAGTCCAACACTTAGTTCATTTTCAAATTGAGGTTTAGGTTTTCTTTGATAATAACAGTGTTTTTATGTTAAAATAATAAAGAATTTTACAGAAATTTAAAGAAATTGTTCAGGGAGGGCGCAGATTTGTCAAACTCGCCAAGGGCGCAGAAGGACCTTGCTACGGCCCTGCTCCCACCATCTCCTATCAAAACAGAATTGAGAAAGAACAAAAGGCTACAGATGATTGTCTGTCGCAAGAACAAGAAGATAAATAGCATTAGCATGGCTAATTAATTTCAGATTTGAAGAAAAAGGAACTTCTAAGTAGGCCTACTGACTTAAAGTATTTTGAAATTTCATTTCAGTGGCTCCCCTTTGCGCTAGTCTACGGGAATTATTTTAAAAATAAATAAATTATGTGAATTGTATCCAGTACAGTAACGATATACAGTTGAAGGTCACGGTTTATACATTTCCAAAGCACTTAGCACAGATTTTGCCTATTCTCTTATATATAGATATCAAGCATAATATCGCAAAATGTAGGCCTAATGTAAGTTATTTTAAATTTTTTAAGTGCGAGTGTTCACAACTGTTGACCAATGTACATTCACGCCAGATGCAGATTAAAGAAATATTTTTACCAAACCATTACGATATGAAATTAGTTTTGTTATGTACTTAAAAAGCATCAAGTAGTTTATATTGAAACGTTTCATTTATAAAAATGATTTTATAATGCCATTACATCTTCATAATTTCAGTAATACACATGAGTTTGTTAAAAGGAGATACGGGATAGGAGCTAAAGTATACGTTCACTTTCATGGCGGACCGCGAACCCTGCCGTCACGATTTTTCATCATCCAGTGCTACCTCCAGTATGTAATAGAGCTCAATGCTTCTGAATCAGTTGAGGAATTTGATGTCGTACTGGCATGTTGTCATGGTAGCTCAATGGTAGAGCATCGGCGCGTTAAGCCAAAGATCCGTGTTCAAATCCCGGTTATGACATAAAATTTTTCAAACTGATTCTTACTTGTATTAATATCCCAGACATGGATTTATTGTCTATTTCCTTTCCCTCCACTTAATTAATAGTATATAAATAATAACTTGGCTTCAAAGTACCTACAAATGTAGGACGCCATTGGATGCGTGTTCTCAACGGAGAAACCTCCCGTGGTCTGCCTTGTCTTCTGAATCAGTTGAGGAATTTGATGTCGTACTGGCATGTTGTCATGGTAGCTCAATGGTAGAGCATCGGCGCGTTAAGCCGAAGATCCGTGTTCAAATCCCGGTTATGACAAAAATTTTTCAAACTGATTCTTACTTGTATTAATATCCCAGACATGGATTTAATGTCTATTTCCTTTCCCTCCACTTAATTAATAGTATATAAATAATAACTTGGCTTCAAAGTACCTACAAATGTAGGACGCCATTGGATGCGTGTTCTCAACGGAGAAACCTCCCGTGGTCTGCCTTGTCTTCTGAATCAGTTGAGGAATTTGATGTCGTACTGGCATGTTGTCATGGAAGCTCAATGGTAGAGCATCGGCGCGTTAAGCCGAAGATCCGTGTTCAAATCCCGGTTATGACATAAAATTTTTCAAACTGATTCTTACTTCTATTAATATCCCAGACATGGATTTAATGTCTATTTCCTTTCCCTCCACTTAATTGAGATATTTTGTTCGTTATAAAAAGAGTAGTGTTGGTGCAAGGGAATTTTCCTGCATCAATTAAGCCACATTTTATGTTATAATACGTCGTGTTTTATAATTATGAAATATTATGGTGCAAGGGTATTTTTTGTATTGTCAAATAGCCTATTTTGTTGCAAGGGTCGTTTTTATAACTGTGAAATATTATGTGGAGGTGCAAGGGGCTTTCTTTATTGTGAAATATTAGGTGACGTGTCAATTGCAATTATGCATTATCAGCGTTGAGGTTCAGCAGCAGCTACAGGCATGGCGGCATGCGCTGCAGGGAAGCGGAGCAGGCGGCATGCAAGAAGCAGCCAGGCAGAGAAGCCGCCAGGAGAGTGGCGAGTGGAAAGGGGAGCAGCGTGGGGCACAAAGTTCCATTTGGCCATATTATTTAAATATTATATGGGTTATATGGGTTAAGTTATGTAGGTGAAACATTGTCAAAAGTGTAGATCTGTATAGAAATTATGTGACAGAGATAATATAAAAACTAAGGGATGGTTTGTGAAATGCAGGGCAGGAAAATTTCCATAAACCGCACTACAAAAAGAGGGCGCAGGATCTTTAAAGTTGGGGTCTGAAACCGTTCCTTGGTTCACTTTTGATTGGTATTTACATACCTGTGACTTCTTCTCGTTCAGTTGTGGGTGTTGCTACCCAGTACAGGCTTCTCAGTTCTGCATTGCAGAAACTCTGGAATCAAAGGGATGCACTATTCTTAAATGACCAATGATTTTAACTGTCCAGAGATAATGGAGTTTCATTATTGTTAATAAAGAACAAGTTTATGTATTACACACGCTATTACAAAAGAAAAATATAACTAGCCTGTATGTTCTACTTTCACCATTGTCACTTAGGTTAGTGCTTGATATTAATATAACATCTACATGACAAGCACTGAGCAGCAAAACTGTTTATATCAAGTGCTGTGCAAGAACTCTCTACAAAAACCAAATTAAGGATAAATCCTGAAAAGTTCACAAGCCTCCTCCCCACGGCACAATATCCAATAGGGATAATATTCTATTTTATCTGATTTCTTATTGGCTGCCTTAATTATTCTGCAATCTTATGCTTACGTAAGACTTCATTAAATAGTTTCTAATTTATAGTATAGTACTTAGCAAGTAATATGTTCTGTAGCCTATATATTTTCCTTACTTCTTAGTAGCAGTGATTTCAAAGATTTCATTCATTCATTTTTATTTATCTCAACTCGATGTGCTAGCCTTTATAAGTGGTGAACTTTACAGCCTTCTTTTGTGTTATCATGCATTCTACTTGAGAGTTAATGTACAGTCGGTCAAATAAAAAACGTCGGGACTCGTATGCAGTTAAAATTAAAGTTTTAACGCATTAGTTCACAAAATTCTTATAAAAAACATAAAATACAGGCCATTCTCGGAACATATGAGGCCATGCGACAGGAGGGAAAAAAATGAAAGAGGGGAAAAGTTAACAACGTGGAAAGCGCAACACACGATATTCAACTTAATGTATTGTCATAATTCATTTTGCTTTGTGTCATCGCCACATACGAATGCTATAGTGAGAAAAAGTGTAGTTAGGGCTGTAATTGACCTGCATTTTTCGGCCTCTGAATCAGTGAGAAGGTTCCATATTTATGAAAGAGCAGCTCAGAGTGGGAACTTCACTATAATGCAACCGGAAGTTTTCATAGGAAACTTTGATCTGGCCGGGCGCGTATTTCGATGCTAGATTGGTTGCAGAAGTTGAGCGTAAGTTATTGATTTTGCGCTACAAGTACCGGTATTATAAAATAAAATCTTTAAAAAATGCTCGTTGAATAAACATATTCCTTGCGAATCTATTAATTATTAATATAAAAATTTGCAACCAAGAATATGGCGGATTTGAGGCATATAACCACAGCCTTCTATACATGTTTGTTTTGGAACAAAACTGACTAAATAATCAAGAAAATACATGGATAGACAAGAGGCATGTGTGAACCTAACCTTAAGTCTTCCTGTACATGCGCATATGCTCGTTCATGATACTTTATAAAATAATGCCCGACGTTTTTTTATTTGACCGACTGTACATATGCAATATGACTCTTTTCTCTCTCACAGTTCGATACGAAATAAAATATATTTAATTTCAATACATCTAATTAATTATTATATTATGTTTCCGTAAGGTCTGACCGCCGGCGTGGTCTTGTGGTTAGCATCGCTGAGTACAGATCCGCCGCCTGGGTTCAATCCCCGGTACCTCCTCGGATTTTTCTGAGGTAGGGAGGTCTTGGCAGGGGTGCACTCAGCCTCGTGATTCAAATTGAGGAGCTACTTGATAGAGAAGTAGCGGCTCCGGTCATGAAAACCACCATTAACGGCCATGGGTGTTGGCATGCTGACCACATGCCCGCCAATCCTGCCATCTGCCTGTGGTAGATGACACAGCAGTCGGTTGGTAGGCCAAGTCCCTCCAGGGATGTAGCACCACGGAGTTTAGTTTTTTAGTTCCCTAAGGTCTACTACTAAAAACTATTTCATATGCCTAACTTCCATACAGAAATTTCTTGAATTAAGTAAGTTTATGACCTCAATGTAAGCTTAGTACTCAAGTCTACTCATTTTGTTTTGAGAATTTCTAATATTACTTCTAAAGAACATTTCTTATCTGAAAATAATTTTCTCTCCAAGCAGTGATCATATTGTTACCCATACTTTTTAATTGATGCAAACATTCTTATAACTATCAACATTTAAAATACCAGATTGTCTTTATGTTTCTATCTTTCTTGTCCTGAGTTCATATCTCACTGTCATTAATTTATTTTTACACATTTTATTAGTGTTCTTTTTCACTTCAGTCTGCATCCCAATGCTTATCGATTTTATTGTGTGTTGTGCTATTTACGTCCAATCATCTTTTCATCCCATACTCATTCTTTACAATTTTCTTACCGAGATTTTTTTACCTTTCTAATTATCTCACCTAATGCTCGTCTCAGCATATCAGTAGTACATTTTTATTGTACGTTTGCAAAATTTTACTGGTATCAGTTACTGTTACATGTCCCTATTATACCTGCCAACAATCTTATTTTTATCGACATCAATAATCACATAAGATACATCATTAAATATCTTATGAATAATAAAATGGATCCTGATATAAAAGTTCTAGTCTATGATTTCTTTTCTTTAAAGCATTAGATAGAATTTTCCTATGTACAAGAACAAGATCTCCTACCGAAGGTTGCCACTTCACTTTATATCTCTTTGCCTTTTCCTTTCTCTTTTGAGCTTTTGCTCTGATCCTACTACTGTAATTGCTTTCTGACATAGTTCCTCTACACTATTATCATTATTATCTTCATTTATTCCTTGGGGTATCTCTTTTACTAGTTTCTTAGGTTGCTTTCCAGTGAGTAATCTGTATGGTTCGACAAGTGTAATTGGTAAATTTAGTAATTGGTAAGTGTAATTGGGTGAATTGAGTGATTTATGACATTTTATATCACAGAGCAATATTTTACCCAATTAGTATGATGGTTATGGCATAAGATTCTCAAGTAAATACCACAATCTCTCAATGCTCTTTCAATACTTTTTTTTTAATTTATTGGATGCATCCACAAACATTTATCTTTTTCTTCCAAAATTTCCATCCAATACCATATTGCCACTTCTACCACCTTATCATCTTCCACTGCTATTGAAAAGATGGAATTATTCTTACTTTTTATTATTATTATTATTATTATTATTATTATTATTATTATTATTATTACAACATTTTCTAATTATCACAAATTACAAAAATACAAATCATTACAAATACAAATATAAATAATACAAACATAATTATTACAATTACAAAAGAGTATTATTTACCCCGCATGAGCATAGCTCGTGTTCGGGGTCAGTACTAAAATTATATTATAAATATTATATCAAAAACAAACATATTAAGGTTTAGGCAAAAACAATAAGATTGTTCATATGAAATAAATAGATAAATAATGATACAAAAAAAAAATTACAATATCATAACAGAGATACAATCAAAATACCTCATGTTAAAAATTTAAAAATTTACAATTGAGAATGAATAATGGAAAACAAAGTGAGTCAAGGTACCATTACAAGTTAGTTTTAATCAATTCGAGTACTGGTTTTTTAAACAATTTATTTTTTAGTGGTGTCAGATTATGGTTTCTTTTAGTAAAATCGTTGTATAGCCTTGGTCCAAAATTTATACTATGCCTTAGACCTACTTCTGTAGCACACTTTGGTTCGAAAAGAGGACGAGAGATATTATACTTCCTTGTATTATAGTAGTGATTTCGTGTTATGAATTTTTCATGATGTTTACGGAAGTAATTTAATAAAGTGTAAGAGTATAATAAACATATTATAGATATAATTATAAGTATTATAAGTATATTAAACATATTATAATTATAATTATAGGTATTATAAGTATATTAAACATATACAATACATCAAAATCTTTATATAAACTTTTAGATGGATAGTCGATTGGTTTTTTTTTAAACATATCTTCATTATTCTTTTCTGTAACAACGACAGTGGGCGGAGTGCAGTCTGACATATCCCACCCCATCCTATTATTCCATATTGTATAACGGATTGGACTAAACTTAAATATATTAATCTTAAAGTACTCTGTGGCATAATGTTTCTTAATATAACAAATTTATATATAGTTTTCCGTAGTTTAAGAAAGATATTGAACATGTTTTTCCCACCGTAAATTTTGATCAATGATAACACCTAAGTATTTCACTTGCATTGATGAACTTAATTTTGGACATTTACAACTAAATGGGATAAAACAAGAGATTTCATGTAAGATTATATTATGCTGTGCATTTATCGAGGAAAGTCCTTTAGAGTTTAGTGAAAGAGGTAATATGTTGCTTTTATCAATATTTAAAGATAGAAGGTTTTCATTGAGCCATTTTTTTATTTTGTTTGTCCAATGTTAGCATTACTAAAAACGTGCTCCCAACAGTTTCCAGAAAATATTATTACTGTGTCATCAGCGAAGTAATAAACATTGCCTTTGATGAGATTTATATCTAATTAAAGTAAATCATTGATATACATTAAGAAGAGCAAAGGACCTAACACAGTTCCTTGTGGGATGCCAATATCTAGCACTATGTTTTCACTTTTTTCGTTGTTAACTTTAGTGATTTGGTATCTATTTCATAAATATGATCAAAATAGGTCTAAGGCAGTACCTCTATCACCAATATTTTCTAATTTATTTAGCAAGATGTTGTGACTTATAGTGTCAAAGCCTTTCTTAGGTCCAGAAAAACTCCTAAGATTTTTTTCCTTCATCTATTGCTTTAATAATTTTGGATATAACGGCCATTATAGCATCATCAGTACTCATATTATTCCTAAAACCAAATTGTGATTCCGCTAGTAGTTTATTTTTTTCTAAAAAGTTTGTTAGTCTCTTTTTAAGCATTTCTCTAATAATTTTGCAATGGTAGATAATAAGGATATTGGCCTATAATTATTTAAAATACATTTGTCACCTGATTTGTACAATAGAATTACTGTTGCATATTTTAATTCATCGGGAAAAAAGCCTTGAGCCAAGCATAGGTTGAAAATATGAGTAAGGGGTTTAGAAATAAATCTAATAATTGCTTTCATTATAGTTGATGAAATGCCATCACTTCCAGGGGTAACGGTTTTTAAGGTTTATGGCAATTAAGATCAATTCATATTCAATTATAGGCTGTAAAAACAGAGAAGCTATTGGATTTGAATGTAGATTATTGTTGTGTGTGGTTTGCGATGAATGTGATGATATGGAGCTTGTTATTTTGTGTCCAATCTGAGAAAAGCGTTTATTGAATTCATTAGCAATTTCACTATTATTGGTAATGGTTAATCCTTCTTCTGTTATGATTTTGTTTATATCCATGTTTTCTCATTTTAATGTATCAGTAGCTTCATTAATAGTTTGCCAAAATCTTTTTGGGACATGATTTATTGTTTTCAGAAAAGTAAACGTTTCGGTTCCTAGCATAGTGTTAAAAGATGGAACAAAAACTTTGTTATGCAAACTGATTTTTGCTGAAACGAAATTGTTTTTGCTGAAATTGATTGTGCTTAAAGCAGATTTGCTCGATAAGTTTATGCTCAGAAAATCAACACAGTAAAGTTGCAGAGACAATTGAAATTAACATTTCTTTGCCATAAACATTTCTTTATAAAATTAATAGATATTGAGCTGGAAAAGAAGTATTACTTCAATGCACAATTCAGACCACATCTTACTGAATTGGTCCATGCTAGAAGTTCCTCGTCATTCTGATCCAGTTCTAAGAAAAGTAATTCTCTACAAGAAATGTGATCTTTACGTACATATGAAAATAAAATATCAGCACTTCTATTACATTATATATCTAGCATATGAGTTGACTATGCACACTTCATTACTTCCCTTACCATTATTTTGATATGACATGTTTTGAGGATCCTCATCCTCATTTTCATATTCATTCAAGATCCTGATGAGCCCTTGGAGGACTTTTTGTGAACTTCTTGATTAGACTGTCTTCTTCCAGCATATCCAAATTCATTAGTGTGTTTTCAAAACTATTTGTAAATTCAACATTATATTGGAAATTGACATAGTGATGCTATATAACATAAGTTATATGTAAGTGAGTCTAGCACATATACTTCACTTTCTGTATAAATACCTGAACCAATTTTGAAGATCATAGTCATCATCCCTGAGAGAGCAACACAAATGTTCAGCTGGCAGTTGGTATGCATCTACTAATTATGAATAACGGTGGTCTTCGAAACTAGTTCAGGTATTTATACAGAAAGTGAAGTACAGTCAACCCTCAATATAGTGCCACCATCCGTTCTCTAATATTTAGTGGCACAAAGCGAGGGTGGCACTAAAATAAAATGTAGTTCTTAAATTAAAAATGGCATAATACAGTGCTGTATTAATTTACTGTACTGCAATGTCATTTCCTGTGGCCGAAGTCCATGATTGTTCTAGCCTGTATTGGCAGTGATTGCGGACATTGGAATTCCTTAGAATATCCGGTAGCTGCTCTGAGCATGGCTGGCAATCAGTCTTTGCTAGAATATTAAGTAATATGAATGTTTTTGATTAATACATACGGAATTATCCCTGGAGGGATTTTTAGGGGATGAACAAGACAGTAGCTGTGGATATGGCGAAGCTAAGGGTTGTAGTGATTAGAACACTGTACATACATTGCAAATAAAACGAGACTATCAGGGATCAAGCTATCATTTCTTGTATTAAGAAGTACCCAGATATCCTCCCATAGACATAAGAGGGGTACGTACGCTATCATGGATAGCGGCAGCATGGGGCAGAGGACTTGGACAACAGGGTAAGCCACCATGGACACGCCGCATTCCTTTAAACAGATGTTACCACCACAGCACAACGTCATTAAGGCTTTATACCCTTAAAAAGTGGTGTCAGAAGTTTGGGAGCCATTGTACACATACTATCGGACCAGGATGCCATCATTTCGTGCCGGGGGGGATAACATCCGTGTCGGATGCTGCCGTGCAACTAGGCCTACTCAGAAGAAAGAAGAATGGGGTGTTATGAAATAAGCACGACCATGGACTCTGAATTGGTTGTCCGTGAGTTCGTAAGTGTGTGTGGCCTGCTATAAAAGATTTTTTGTTGTAAATTGTGTACGTAACCAGTAAAGTTCGCAACCAGCATGACCGAGGTAATGGTGCAGGAAGAGGTGGACGCTTTAGTGCGTCGCGTGGCACAGTTGGAAGCACGGGAAACCAACATGGAATGTGAGAACGTGCAGCCAGTTCAGAGAGCCAATTGCAGCAAGTTTTATTCTTATCTGTTTTCGGTGATACCAGTTTATGGCGGTGACAGTAAGGATAACATTCGCACATTCTTTTCCAAATTGGAGGAGGTAGCTGTGATCTCACATTGGACTGAGGAAGATAAATTAAGGGTTGTCCTTCTTAAATTATTCAACCGAGGATTAGAATTTGCGACTACAAATGAGACATGTAGTGCAGCAATGACTTATGACAAATTCAAAACATGTATCATCCACCGTTACAGGAGTAAGACAACAGCAAGATTTCACAGAGAATGCAATGCATCAGAATGCAGCAAGGTGAAGAAATCGAGATGTTTGCCCATAGAATTTCGCAAATAAATGCGTGCATTTACGAGCTCTCAGCTGGTCAGGTAGTGATCAGCAAGAAGCAGATATGCGAGCCCTTGACACATTTTTAAATGGATTAAAGGGGGAGGTTAGACGCCTAACCCGACTATAATTCCCAGTTACTTTCCAAGAGGTGGTGTGTAAAGCAATAGCAATTCAAGAGGCGGATAGGAGAGCACCACAGGCGGCAGAAACACAAAAAATCTTTTCGGGATGACGTGGAGGAGAAGCTAGTAGTGGAGTTAAGAGAACTGATTCATACCAAAGATCTACATGGCAAGGAAGCAGAGAGTAGCAAAACTCCCACGGTGTAAAACAAGAGCCAAGACAGGGTGGATCCAACCAAATGGAGTGTTTTCGATGCCATAAGAGGGGGCACATGGCTAGGCAGTATAGGGTCAAATTGACCTACCCAAATGCTGCAGGGGTGGCGAGAGCCACAATTCGTGCACCCAAGTAGAAAACGTAAATTGGTCTCCAATGTTGCCAGGTGATGGTGTGTTGTTGTTGCCAGTGATGTATCAAGGCAGAAAATTTCATTTTATGGTTGATACAGGGGCCCAGTCTACAATAGTGTGGAACCTGATATTTAAGAAGTGTAAGTTAGAAAACTTGAAAGTTAGTTTTATGGGACACACAAAGCAGACGTTGAGGAGTCGGGGAGCGGCTCAAATTAGGGTGCAGATAGGAGAGCAAGATTATAATCTGCAGTGGTGTAGCGTAAGGGTAGACTTTGAGACTGAGTCTACCTAAATAATATAAGGAAATAGTGGATTCATAAACAAATAAATAAAGGCATCAACAACCAAGCCATTAATAATTATAAACTCATTAGCCGTGTCATCAAAATATTTTTCGCTGTTGCATTCCCCAACCCCAACGCTTAAAGCATCAATTTGTGGTGCCACGTGCTTAGGCAGCCTCGAAGTCTCATGATGCGGCAGTAAAGATGAGCGAGCTGAGACTAAGCTATGATTCAGCCAGTCCAGTTTCATCAAGTGCGAGTTATATAGTGAGAGCACTAAACGTTAACTTACTCGTTGCGAAGACAGGCTAAGTTGTTTCGCAAGAGCGGCATAAAGTCACCACCAAAGAAACTGGAGAGATTTTTGAGAACACTAGTCTCTTCACTCAAAACTGTTCGACACCACTGAGCTGTGACGTCACCTCCCGCATCACACCGCCAAATTTGAATCTTAAATTCACAAAAACGGATTTTACAACCCCCAGCATGTGCTCTGCTGCTGTTGAAATATGCGACTTTCTCTTCCTTAATAAAATTGTTACTATTTTCTATCATCTGATTCCAGCTCTTAGAAAACACAACACAATGTTCTCTACCTTAAACGTTAAAATTACAGTTTTCTCCCTCCATCTCTGGGAATTCTCATGCGACTTTTTCTACCGTAATAAAATTGTTGCTATTTTCTCTAGCCTTATTCTACCTCTTGAAAAACTCACAGAACGTTTTGTACCATAAGAATTAAAATAACTATTTTATCGCGTCTTCTTCCACCTCAGGGAGCTCTCACATGACTTACTCTGTCCTAATTCTTTTTTTCTATTTTCTCTCGTCTTATTCCAGCTCTTTGAAGACTCATACACTTTCTCTAACAGAAGCATTGAAATTACTATTTTCTCATGTCTTATTCCATCTCAGGGAGCTCTCACACGACTTGCTTTACCCTAATAATTTATTTGTCATTTTCTTTCATCTTATTCTTCTTCTTAGGAAACTCACACAACGATCTGTATCTTAAGCAACAAAGTACCGGTAACTATTTTCTCGCGACTTATTTCACCTATTAGAACAGTCAACCTAATTTAGTCTAACTTAAGCACTGAAATTACAATTTTCTCGCGACTTATTTCACCTCTTAGAACACTCGCACAACTTTCTCTAAGTTAAGCATAGAAATTACTATTTTCTCGTGGCTTATTCCATACCTGACAACTCTCGCATGACTTTATAACCTTGTTAAATAATTGACTGTGTAGAGATAATATTATGTAAATTTAAGTAATATTGAAAGAAGAATAGAACTGATGCCATAAGTAGTCTCTTCAGATACCTGCTTTCTTGAAGATCGCTCGAGTATGAAGCCGGACAATAGATTGAATAAAGGGAAGGGTACAGTAACATAAACATTACATTCCTCAGTCATTGGACTGAGTGCAGTGTTAGTTTATCTTAAAATTGTGATTATTTCAGTGTTGCACGTTTTAATATAATACGTATGTATGGATAACACCATTTTGGACTCTATCGTATGAACCAAAGGGTAAAAACAAACTTCTAAGCTTGATTTAGGCGTTTTATAAAATTGAATCTTATACTTTATTTTTTTAAATCTTTGTAACTTAGTTTAGTTTAAAATCCAAATCCACTAAAATTCAATAATAATTAATAAAGATTGTGGTACTAATACTAATACTACTACTACTAGCCGACTAGTAATAGTAATAGTAGTAATAGTAATACTAGTAATAATAATATACTTATGTAGATATATACAAAATCTAATCCATGTGCATGTTATTAACATTATTTTATTATTTTAAACACTGGGAATTTGTGTATCATTTGAACAGTTATAAATTCATATTTTAAAATCCAGAACCCAATGTCAAGCTACGTCACTCATAATAATCTGTATGTTCATGTTACCACCCCAGTAATGTCCAACTGCGACAGCATACTGGGAATGGATTTTCTAAGCAAGCACTCTGCCGTGGTCTCATTAAAGCCGAACTGATTGTGGTTGAAGAGATGTGACGATAGTCAGCCAGAAAGAGGAGAAAACATGGATGCTAAAGAGGGGAGTCTAAAACTGAAGCAAGAAGTAATTATTCCTCCAAATTCAGAAATTCGTTTTTGTATACCAATAGAAGGGGTACGCCAGTCTGATTTTCAAGGAAATTCACCATATTTGTGTTTGGTGGAGCCCATTGTGGACACTGAATTGGAAAGTAAACGGATATATGCTGCCAGAAGTGTTAACAGGTGTGAGGGGAGTCTGAAGGGGTGTGCTGTTGTAAGTTTAATTAACCCCAGTGAAGTGGAAGTAAATCTACCTAAGGGTACAAGGGTGGTGGACTATGAATTGTTTGGAGAACAAGAGAACGAAGTCCGGTGCGCTGAGGGTGAAAATCGTGGTTTATACCGCGTGGAATGCTTAACTCTCCTATTGATTTTGGACCAGCATTAGAACACCTAACCAGGCAAGACAGGCAGAAAATCCAGCCTATTTTGGAAAAATATGCGAGGCTATTCAGGAAGAGAGGACTGCCAGCCACAGGCATTCTACAGCATATGATAGACACAGGGGATGCCAAACCTATTTACCATAGACCATATCGAGTTCCCCATCATTTAAGACCTACAGTACAAGAGTTTATTGACACCCAGTTACAGGATGGAATTATTCAACACTGCATTTCCGCTTGGGCAGCTCCTATAGTTATTGTAAAAAAGAAGTCACCAGATGGAAGCCCTAAATACAGGTTCACGTGTGATTTTAGATCCTTAAACAGGGTAATTACCCCTGATGTGTATCCTCTACTGGATATCTGGGAATCTGTGTATAATTTGGGCAAGTGCAAAATTTTTTTCAGTCTTGATATGACCTCAAGCTTCTACCAGATTGAAGTGGACCCTAAGGACAGGCATAAAGTAGCATTCAACGTACCCCAAGGGCATTACGAGTACATTCGCTTACCAGTGGGATTAAGGAATGCAAGCTTGTGCCTACAGCGTCTTATGGACCTAGTACTGAGGGGGGTTAACGCCACAGCAGTGTCTCGTGTTCATAGACGATATCTGTGATTTATCAACCACCCTGGAAGAGCATGCACTGCATCTTGAAAATGTGCTCAGAAGGCTGAGCAAAGTAAACCTATCCTTTGAAAAGTGTAAATTTGTTAGGAGCGAATTGTTATTGTTATATTAGGGGCATGTGATTTCCACAGGGGTAAAGGCCGATCCAGCATTGATAGAAGTGGTGATAGATTTTCCAACACCCTGTAATGTGAAGGGTATTCAAAGTTTTCTAGGACTGGCAAATTTCTATCGAAAGTACATTAAAGATTTCGAAAATCATGTGGGTCCCATGTAAGTGATGAACTGTAACTGAGTAACTGTAGTGTAGTGTTTATAGACCTGAATGGACAATAGAATAAAAGAAGTGAAAGTTTGGAATATCTCATTTGTATGAAGGGCTCTTTCTACCTGGCCCACAATTTCTTAACATAGCTTCCTCATTCCACCACACTACATTTACAGTTAGTGGCAGAAGAACACTCACTTCTTGGAGTTACAGTACAGTACGTTTCTTAAATAATCTTCCTAACATTCACCCCAGTTTTAAAAGAATTCTGCAACTGAAAATAAAATCACTGCAAGCTATATGTTGTAAATATCTTGTCTTGTATTCACTGGCACTAGATGAATTGGCACAGTAACGAGGTTTCTTATATATTTTATATGGGAGAAGATCCGTTCACTTGCATTTGTTGGCACAGTGCGAGGGTGGCACCAGTGGCGTAGGATGGGGGGTGCGGGTCGCCCCGGGTGCCATCACCCGGGGGGTGACAAAATTAAAATGTGTCTTTGTAAGTAAAAAATCGCTCAAGGGAATTTAAAGAAAATAATAATATTATTTAAAACAATTAAATAAGCTTAACAACTTTCTACAAGTCAACATGCGTATTGAAACTTCTTTTAGTTTTATATTCTGTCAACAAAGATAATAAAACGCGGCTGAACTTGCCGCTGTGTTGATACGAACAATAATATTATGGTTAGGGGAGGGGTGTTTATTTCTGTCGATGCTTGTCTCTGCAGTTTTATTAATTAAAATGAGACTTCAACAATCGGTGATATTTTATATCACTTAAGCCGCAACCAATTCTTACCCGCGGCGGCAGTCATGAGTTTGACGAAAATAAACTTCGAATGTGAGTTGACTCCGAAGTCTCCTTCAATCTAGATTTTGAACTGGGATGTGCGCATATTTAAGAATAGATTATTAATAATGCAGTTCCGTAAAATAGTTACCGGTACATTACTTGTTTATGAAATTTATTAGGATCAACGTTAAAAAATGATGTATAATTCACATAACTTCCTCTGCCCAAATAAAATCCTCTCCTTAAAAATAAGAGAAAGCCGTCGCCAATCTTCGTGTTACATCCCCAAAAGGTACTTAACCCAAATACAAAATTTTGTTTTCGTACGATTTTCCGTTGCAAGGGGCCGTTTTGCAATGGGGTATGGGGTATTCAGAGTGGGTGGCTTATAACTACCATTCAGAGAATTATTTCGAAAACGTGTATCAAATAAAAGTTTTTGTTCTATAAGCAACGCACGTGCAAAATTTAAAGAAAATCGTTTGAGCCGTTTTCGAGAAAACTTTCTTTATGTAAAAATAAGGAAAACTTGTCTTCAATCTTCGGTTCACATCTTGAAAGGTATCTGACATAATACATTTTTTTCCCTTTGGAAAACAAAATATAAAAAAATCACTCAAAAAATAAAAGTTTGCACAATTTCGGGAGTGTATTTTGGCCTAGATGTTTGCTTTATTAACGCCAACCCCTACAGTCTGTCGCTCACGAAAACATTAGGTATATCTGTCTGTCTATAACGTACTATAGATTAATAATAATAATAGCATTTATTGTCGTTTAACAGTACAATGTACAATGTACTGCATAATATGCTTGATATGTATGTCTTTCCTTCTAACAAAATTGGCTGAATTAGGTCAACTATGTCTTATATGCACCATTGGTAGCACTGGTCACAATATGGTAACTCGAATCGATTTATAGATGGTGATTCATAGTATACCATGATTTCGGAGCTTAGTTTCGTTTCTATATAACAAAGTAATTATAACTAATTTTGCATAATCCGTTGAGTTTACGAGCTACATCAGATAAATTCGTTGCAGCTGCATCCATCGATAAACTCTTAAACTCTCGTGGGATTACCTTTGACTATCCAAAAAATAACCCTTGGAACTGTACCATCTTTTAATAATTTAAATGTGGGGGGGGGGGTGACAAGAAATTTTCCGCACCGGGTACCATCTAAGCTTGCTACGCCACTGGGTGGCACTGTAAAGAGGGGCATTATATCGAGGGTTGACTGTATTTGTGCTAGACCCAGGTCATGCTAGACCTTATGCATTTGTTGATTTGCAAAATATTTATTCCTTAGAAGTGGGATTCCTTAAACGCAGGATCTAAATAATTTGTTTCTCTGGCAATTATGCAGGGACTTAGGTTTTATTCCTTAATAATGGGAGCATTAACACTTTGAACCCGATTATGTAGTACTTCCATCCCATCAGCATTTAAATAGCATTGCATCTGGCTGTGGTAGTACTCAGAGGTGTACATATTCTGATTTTAGCTTGCTTGCCCCTTTCTAACTCTGCAACCAGCCACAGTTTTAACTTGCTTGACAAGAGAGCAACCCAGATTGCTACGATGGAAAGAATTACTGTCGCTATGAGTCACAAGCTCTTCATAACCTGGTGGGTTTCACGGGGCCTAAAGAAACTGCAAGGCCTGGCAGAAAGAATATGAAACTGGGTATATCAGTGCACTGGTAAGTCATGCAGTTACGTAGTTGAGGAACTTCAGATGTGTTTAGGGTGCAAAGTAAAAGGAGAATGGAGAATTTTACCCTGAAGGAAGTCGAGGAGAACCTAAAATGTGGAGAGTTTGAATTATCAATGAACAAAGGTACTAGTCCGGCATGGGAAAAATTCTCAAACATTTTCGAGAAAACATCAAAAAAATCAATAATACCAATAACAATAATAAAAATAATAAATGTGTTAAGACGCTAAAACAATTTTTAATACTTCATCTACCTTTTATTTATCTACATGATGAATTTCTTCTACCAGCATGTAGAAAAGCAAGAAAGTATTACCTACACTTAGCAACTACAGTTGTTTAGCTGATAAGAATGTCGCAAGCTTATTCAGACTTGAATTGGCTGGGTTGAACCCAACCCAACAAAGTTTAAAGAAACCTGCCTGCTTGCTAACTGGGGCGCTCGGAACTTGCTTGCCTGGCGTTCAAGCGGGTATGGGCAAGCTAAAATCGAGATTTGTACACCTCTGGTAGTACTACAAGCACGGCACTGGCCTGAGATTAAGTTTTTATTATAAGAAAACTACCTGCATTATTCACATGGAAGTTGTTGCATTGTAGATTATAGCTCAAAGGCAGCTAAAGTGTACAATTTGTGATGTGTGGTGTCAGCACTTTTATAATAAAATGAGTCACATATCCCCTTTCTTTCAGCTTGAAGGTATTTCTCATTCAGGTACATGTTTGTACTTCCTAAACAATGAATGTGACTGGACCAGTGATTTGTAAGCCTTGGCCTCATTTGAATAAATGTCTTTTCTCGAGACCCCTGACACAGGCAGATAAATTATAGAGTTATTAAATGATTCTTGAACTGAACAGAAGTTCAGATCTTTTCCTGAAAAAAAAAAAGTAAAGATTCAATTTATTTAAAACCTAAAAGCACACCGGAACATGGTTACCGACAGGTACAAAGTGTTAAAACAGGGTTTTACTCTATATACTGGGGATTGAATCTGAACTTCAGGTTCCTTGACAGTAAATATTGAACAATAGATCTTGGATATGGTAAATTTGGAAAATACCATTAAATAGAATTGATCTCTTTGTGGAGAAATTATAGAAATGTTTATCTGTTTCCAGCACTAGGCAGTGGGTCGGTACCTCCAGAACTGCCCCCACGGTCATCTAGCCCTGGACACAGCAGCCCTTCCATTTCAGTATCACAACATCATGGCTTCACACCAGTGTCTTCATCCTCTCATCATGGCTCTGTTATATCATCTTCATGGCACGGACAACAGCCTCAACAATCAGGAACTCTAGGTTCTGATCTCAATACTAGCAATGGCCCAATTGCTCTGGGACGCAGTCACAGTGCTGTTATGGCAACAGGAAGCACACCTGTACATAGCTTTGATACTACAGGTGGGACGTTGGGACGTAGCAGTGGTAACCAGGTCATGGCTCATGTGTCAACAGCTGTCACACCACCACCTAATGTATCAATGTCAGTAGTTAGCAGTCGCTCAACAGACAAGGTAAAGTCAACAACCAACTATGCAGTTTTATAGAATTAGTTTAAGTTTACTTCAGTTTTGCAGTATTTCAAAATTTAAATGTAAAAAAAGTTATAATTATACAAAAAATAACACCGATATGGTTTGAAAGTTTGAAATTTTCTCTTTTAAATGATGAATAATGATATTAAATGCATAATCTTTGCCTCTGATAATAACAGATGCATGACGAATGAACAATAAAAAGTTGAACAAATAAACTGTAAAATTGATTTCTAAATTAGAAGTGTATTTTGAAGTTATATTTACAAAGGTATGCAGTTTGTCCCACTTCAATACTGACATAACATTAGAATGTTACAATGACAGTATGCAAATATATGTGTAATGTTGACAATTTTGGCATAACCTAAAAGTAGTATCTTGATATAGAAGAAATGCACAAATTACACTACTCAACAAATTTGAACTTCTTTTCCATAACATGAACAAAATTGGCTGATCTTAACTAATTTGCATGCACTGAACACAAAAATACTAGTGAAAAGTTCGTAACACGTCACATTTTGTGTTATAGATATTTACTTGATACATTGAAAAATCGGGATTTTCTACCAATTAAAACTTAATTAATTTGTTTTCACTTTTTGTATTAAAATGTTTGAAGGGCAGCTCAGCTATGATAAAACTGATAAAGTAATACCTTACCAGCTATTAAAACATACGAGGGGTATTCCGAAAGTAAGTTTCGTCAATGTATGGCAGGAGCGGCGTGTTCACCAGGGGAACCAAACAAACGCCAGACGAATCCTCACCCGTGGCTGGTTCCACGACGGAAGTGGCGTCAGCGGAGGAGGCATGACGCAGGCGCACTGCGCCGTAGAAGAGCGAGTCGCAGCAGACTGGCGTGCCCGCGGGTATTAATATACCGCTCACGATGGCACGAGAGATTTGGCGCCACTGCCATGTACCGCTATCTCCCCTCTTTCAAACGAGCCATTGCTGCAGCCGCTGAACCTTTTATTGTCCGAGATAGAGCTGTTTGAAATTGATCTCCCGATTTCCGTCCCCGCAAAGTGCGGCCTCCACGAACCCATCTCGCACAAACCTTATGGAACATCAATTTGTCACTCAAAATGGTCTGTATGGAACCTTTAGTAATGTCAGGAAGCTGAGGTGGAGCAGGCTGTGCGCCAATTCCTTGCATCACAGGGCACCGAGTTTTACCACAGTGGGTTCTTCAAACTGATCGCACGCTATGACAAATGTCTCAATGTCGCTGGCGACTATGTCGAAAAATAGTGCACGGTGTATAGTTCATGCTGCCATGCTGTATTGCTTTTGGGTCAATAAAGTGTCCGTGTGACAAACTGACGAAACTTACTTTCGGAATACCCCTCGTATTAAAACCACTCTTCAACCAAAGTGGAGAAAGATAAAAATGCCTTATTTTTTCTCTTATGAGAACTGGGGTCTTCCCTTTGAAAAAACCAGCAATAACTGCCCATCATCGCTGTATCCCAGCTTCCTTGATACCACTGCCCTATTGTAGCAATATCTTGGTGAAATCACTGTCTCTGCTCATCATTTACAGACCCCAAGTTCTCAGGAAGAAAGTCCAAATGTGAATGTAAGAGGGGAATCTTCGATGACATGCAGCAGCCCATTGTTTTGTGGTTTCTTATTATTGTCTATTAACTGACGATAATTCTCTGCCTTATGATTCCCTAAAAACCCTTTGACAACAGATACAACAGATCTCCATGCTGGTAATTCCTTAGGATTAAGTCTTTTCTAAAAAATGCTGTCATTCAAAAGTTTTCTAATTTGTGAACCGATAAATATGCATTTGTTTAATTTAGCATAACTGGGTTTAGTGAATAGAGTTTTTAAACATTAAAACGCTTCTCCACTCTTGAGTTTTTGCAAAAATTTTCATTAGTCCTAGTTTTAACTTTCATTCAATGGTGGAAGAAGTACTTATTCACGTTATGCTAGCAGAGGATATTTAATAATTATGCTCACCAGAAATATAATCTTGCCTAATAGGCCAGTTTTTCACCACATAATGTTGTGCTTTTGCTTGACTGTCCCACAAACACAAAAAACAACAGAGCTTAGTACACCCTCCTAATCTAAGCAACAAGGTTATTACTTTCAAATCCCTACAAATTGTCCAGCAATGTTCACTGTAATTTACTGTATTCAATATTAGTGAAGTTTTTTCACGAGGTTCTTCCATAACAACTGAATGAGCCACTGGCATGGAAGGTTTTGTATTACCATGGTGCAATAAAATTGCTTTTAAACTCTGTTTTGATGAATCAATGATCAGTCTCCATTCTTCTAGATTATATTCAATATTCCATTCACCCATCAGGAGAATGTGGCATGGGTCTTACGGCTGAGGGGAGATTAAGACACACAATTTTATCTTTTAGTTTTCCTTGAAAAGCTCTTAGTTTTGGTGATGCAGAAGTAACAAAATCTCTCCTACTGACTGGTAGGTGTTGCCAAATCATTAGAACAGCAAAAGACGTGTATTATTTTTTCCCGCAACCACTATGTTAACTTCACGTAACACGTTACACAACACATGTGTGGTGCCTAATTTTTGTCTTGTTCACCCAAATAAAGTATAGTCGCCTTGCTCATTGTGTTGACAGTTAACATCAAAGAAGTCACCGCCCGACCTTATCGCTTGGCGTAGTTGCCACACTGCTTAGTGTTAAAAAAAGAGAGCAGGAAGATATAGATGCAGTAAAACACTTGTGGCAATGGCATTGAGCAATGAGAGAATTGGCAACACGAATTCAGTCAGCGGTTTCTTTTGAGAAAACCTTTTACAGTAACAACAAACATTGTAATATGAGATCAAAGGGAGCCGCCTGTTAACGCTATGAGCGAGGCGACTATAATATGCCTTTATACATTGTAGTTGATCAATGTTGTGATTTCAAAGTTAATCCCCCACAAACTGTTTGCAGAATTTTGAACTTGCATGAACGATGGATTGCGATCTATTTAACACTATTACAGAATAACTAGTACTGCTCACAACACTTTCTCAATCAAAACTATCACTAAATTGTACATTTATTGTCTCACAATACAAGAGCGACCATATTTCCTTTCCTTAGTTAGAACTGGATGTGACCTACCATCTGTGCAGCCACATGATAGGGGTAATTCGCTAACTAAAAAGCAACTTTCTAAAAAAATGTGTTGTGTAGGAGCTTTTTCAATGCCATATTCATAATCAGCACATACAATTACATAAAAACAGTTGTTCTTGTTCATGTTATGAAAACCTTGTGTTGTAGATACGGTGTACAAAGCAAAACTCAATGTTGAAGACACAGCATACAATACATATCTTTATTGAATAAAGTGCACCATTTCACTAAGTATAGTAGTACAATATATCATTACTGGTACTATCATTCAGCTTTTCCAATGTTCGTAGTAGAGACATTTGAAAGACAGTATTCCAGTGTGATCTTCACTAACTTGCAGTACAAAGCAAAACTCAATGTTGAAGATACAGCATACAAAGAAAAACAAAGCTTATTTGTGCTAGAGGCATATCGCTAATCTCCGCCGGGTCCCCTCCCATCATGCACCAAGCTCACTCTGCATTCGCAAGTAACAAACAAAAACAAAAAAAATCAAAGAGCTTAATGGTAAAGAAATAAACATTGAAATAATTAAACTAAAACAAACCTTAAATATGTCAATTTTATTTAACTCTCTGGGAGGGGAGGGGGGGCAGACAAGATGATCATTAGTTTACAGGAAGTATACAAAGTTGAGTTCACTTTCTTTGAAATTTGGTTTTTCAACTTTCCACTTTGATCTTGATTGTAAAGTGTTTAAATATTCTTGGGATCAACGCTTCCAAAAGCATTGGTGCTGCTTTTGAATGAACTCCCAACATGATAGTCTTGTATCGGGAAGATGTTCAAGAGAATGTTCAGGTAAAGCATTTAATGGCTGACCAATTAAGAAATGTCCTGCGTTAAAGGCATTAAATCTTCAGGATTATTTGACATCGGTGAAATTTGTCTAGAGTTTAGTATTGCTTCTTTTTGAGATAGCAGTGTGTAGCAAAGTATAGACAGTACATTTCACTGTTTTATATAAATGAGTTTTAATTGACTTAATAGATCTTTCCCAAAGCCCTCCGAAATGGCTAGCACAAGCTGGATTAAAGTGCCACTTGATTTGGTTTGATAAAGCATAACCGGCTATTTTCTTCTTGGATTCTTCCTCATGAAGAACCTTGTAGAGACTTTGTATTTCCCTATTTTCTCCAATGAAGTTTGATCCATTATCCGAATATATATGTTCTGGGGACACCTCATGGAGCCACAAATCGGTCGATGCTGATGACACTAATTCCAAATATATACACTTGGTCACCATACAAATAAAAACTGCTATGTAATATTTTACCTTGACCTTAGATCTAGCCAAACCGGTTCTCAAAATAATTGGGCCTGCATAGTCTATCCCCACAGAAGAAAATACTCTATTGCATGTTACTCTGGGGGCTGGTAAAGATCCCATGAGTTGTTCTCCCATTCTCGGAGAGAAGCGATGGCAAACAATACAATTATGTATCGCAGTCTTGACTGTTCTAAGTCCATTTATAGGCCAAAACTTTTGTCTTAGTGTGTAGAGTAAAGCTAGCAAGCCTAAGTGAAGATGTTTGAAGTGATAGTATCTTATATATATGGCGGGGGTCCTACAGCCTTTGCTGCATCCCGCATTTCGATCTCCATGCGTCTTTCTCCCTCCATTCATCTTCTCCTATAGCCCTGTCAATCATAGCAGTTCTAATTCCTTCTTTCCATTGTGTTGTCTGTCAACTTCTTCTCCTCCTGTTCTCTGGGTTATAATTCAGAGCTCTTTTTGGCCATCTTCCTTCTGCCATTCTTTTTACATGGCCATACCATAATAACTGTCTCGTTTCTATCCTTTGTGCACTTGTAGAAATCCTTCCAGTTCGTCTTCTGATTTTTGCGTTTGGTACATGTTGCAGCTTCGAGATCCTGCATGATCTCCTTAGGAATTCCATTTCCACTGCATCAATTCCCCTTCTATCTTTCCTCGATAATTGCCAACAATCAAATCCATAGGATAGTATTGGTTCCACCACTGCCCTGTGTATTCTCATCTTCGTCTCAATTTTCATTCTATTTGACCATAATACGCTGTTTAAAAGATAAATAGCTCTCTTTCCTAGTTGTACTCTGTTTTGAATATATTTTTTGGTTGTTCCCTCTGTTAAGATAATACTCCCCAAATACTTAAACTGATTGCTCTCTCTGATATTCCGAATATACAGGTCTGCATCCTCTTGTTCTTCTCCAACTCTCATATACTCTGTTTGCACCATGTTCATATTGAGACCCTATTTCTTATACTCCTCCCCCAGTTTCCTCATTATATAATCAATATCGTATTCTTCACTTGCTATAACTACTTGGTCATCAGCATATAACAGCATCGTCAAACAAGAGTCCTCCATCTGAATCCCCATTCTTGAAGTTTTCTTCCTCCATTCCTTAAGTGCTTCTTGAATGTTTATTTTAAATAGGGTCGGTGATAAACAGCAGCATTGTTTGAGGCCCTTTGAAATAGGAAAAGATTCTGAGACATTGTTTCCCATTTTGACAGCATTCTTTGCATTCATATATAATTTCCAAATAGCCTCAACATAAGTCCTATTAAGGTTTACCTTCGTCAATGTATCAAATAATCTTTTCAAGGGTATTGCATCATAGGCTTTCTCTAAATCCACGAATACCAAATGAGTAGATAGATTCCTGGCTTTCCTCTTTTCTAATATCTGCTGACCTTACATGATCTTCCAGCCCAAAAACCGCTTTGTTCTTCTATTTCTTCCAGCTCCTTTTCAACCCTCTTTTTTAATATTCGACCATACAACCTCCCTATCGCACTTGTTACACTGATCCCTCTTTAATTTTGACATAGTCTCTTATCGCCTTTCTTATATATTGAACTAATATACGCTAAATTCCAGTCTTCTGGTATATTATCTCTTTCCATTAGGCATTTATTAAAGATTTCTACAAAAATTCCCAGTACTATGTCAGGTGCATACTTAACAAGCTCAATTGGAATGTTTCCAGGTCCTGCTGTCTTTCTGTTCTTTGATTCTTTCAGAGCCTCCTTCACTTCTTGCACTATAATATCCTTAACCTGTGTATTTATTAGATTTTCACATCTCATCTCCTTAAATTCACACTCGTTTTCACCTCTCATTTCCTTAACTTCAAACTCTTCCCTATCTTCAGTCAACAGTTTTTTATAATAACTCTTCCATAGTGATAGTATCTAGTTATTAAATTAATTACATGATGCTTTGCAGGCAGTTTAATAGGGTGTTTAGCATCAAAACTCAACTCAGATTTCTGAAGTTGTCCCCCAACTAGAGATGGGTCGGAGCCGTTTGATACTAAGAGCGCGCTCATTCACTCCTCTCCTTGAGAGTCGTTCAAAGAGCGTTTTGCTCCAAACTCTCAGGAGCATACCCTCCCTGCACAACGCTCCCCATGACAACTCGCTCCTTTGACTCCTCTTCTCTCCGCTAATTCTGTCAATTCGTTTGAAAGCGTGAGCCAATGACATGGCTTGCACTACCTCAAACTGCAAAATAGTAAGTGGTGTGAAAGCATCTGTTCATCTGATTGGCTATTTCCTGTTTGCCCTTATTGCAGTGCACAACATTGCACTCTTTCGACTCCTTTCACCAATCATTCATCACTCTCTATCAATTCTCGCTCTCCAGCAACTCTTGCTCCCAGTTTAGAAACCGCCAGCCAATGAAAAGGCTCATACTATCTCAAACTGGAAAATAGTAAGTGGTGTAACAGTGCCGGTTCCTCTGATTGGCTATATGTCTTTAAGATTTTTGCTGTTGCAGTCACGGCGCACTTGTTGCAGTGCAACTGCCAAGCTTTCCCTGCAGGAGGCAGAGCATGTTTTGAACGACTCCTTCAACTTCCCCTTTCACTATTCATTCTTCACTCTCTATCAATTCTCGCTCTCCAGTTGATCAATGAGAAAGATGTATTGGCCATGCATGGAGAAAGAAAGCTGCATGAGTGCATTAATCAGATTTTATTTGGCTTATCTATCCTTCGAAGATGTGATGTGATAACGATATTCTCTTCATTTTTACAACCAATTTACATGAAGAAAATGCCATTAATAATATATTATACTAAGAGGCAAAATTTTATTTGGGCAGAGGAAATTAAGCCTTTGTGAGTTTCAATCTTTACCTGTTTTATTAAATCAGTAATAAAATATATAATCAATTCAACCAACAAACCAATTCCTCTTGTCGACACATAAAACATCACATCATATTTTTTCTGTTATTGCCCTCTAATTCCTGGACTCGTGTACAATCAGGAGTTTTTTTTTTGTAGATACTGATATTGGGAAGAACACAGTGAAGTCATAACGTCATATTATGGTTTGTAACACACACTTAAACTTCACTCTTATAGTTTTTACCTTAGGAGTACATAGTTTCAGTCACCATTGTGTTCATCCTCAGCTACATCTCATGGCCATGTGCACCATTCTCGATCAGAATTTTACCGCGGTGAAGTCTGCATTTTACCCTGCTCATCCTCAATTTCTGGCGCATCAATCATTATCGAGTTAAACATGGTATTTGACCAGGGTAAAACTTAACCGCTCATAAAGGAGTGATCATCTGGAATTGATCATGGTAAAGTTCCCAAAAAATAGAGTCATATTTAGATTTTTTCACAGAATAAAATGAATTATGTACCTAGATAATTTTAATAGAGACCAACGTCAAATTGATGTTATTGTGGAAAGAAGGAATCTTTGAAGCATACGGATATAGAAAAAACGAGGAAAGATTTTGACTTTCTAATGGAAACAGTCCTGTTTCACTTATAAACAAAGTTTTAATAACGCTAAGATCCTAAACCTACAGGAGAATTTAAATGATATTTCTGATATTCGTTGCACAACACCAGGCTATCCATCTATAAAGATGTCTAACCATAAAAAATATAACTCACCTTTTACATTCATCTTTATCTTTCTATAACATCATAAACAAATGAATCACACAAAGTGGGCTAACAATATCGAAGCGATCAACAATTGGGTGCATTCTGTTTTTACCTTTAGTCTCCTATGGATGCTTTCCTTTGACAAAATAACAAGCTAGCTCTGAGTTAGCCCGGGTCAAGTGGCAGTCAGCTGAACGGAATTCATGCACCATGGATATATTTTTTTACAATATTTTGACCACGATTAGTTCGTTTTCTGATCGAGATTGGTGCACACCACCATCAGGTGGTGATTGAAATTACATAGTCCTAAGGTAAAAACTATAAAAGTGAAGTTTAATTGTGTTACAAACCATAATGTATGGGAGTTTCTTTGTTTGGTCAGCAGATCTGATTAATCATTTGATGTGAATGATTTCAAATAAACCTTAAAAAATGACATTATGCTTTCACTTATTTGTGCAGGTGAAGGAGAAGAAGACTAAAGGAGGACTGATGAGTAGATTTACAAGCATTAAAAAGTCAAAATCACCCCCACCTACTACTTATTCCATGGACAACCCAGTCTTCGACGATGGAAGTGTTGCAGCTAGTCCTCAACATCCAGTTCATGTTAGGTAGATAATAATTCTTTTGTTTTTCTCCTTTTGTACGGTGATGGTTTTTAATATTTAAAATTTCATATTCAGAGTATATTGAAATACCACTATAGGTAATGTGTTAATAAAACACAGTTTTGTTGCACCATATGACAAATATTTTCATATACTTACATTATATCCATATCTCTCACAAAAGTTTCTGTTGGCTGGTCTCTTTTTTATGTCTGTTAAAGTTTGTGTAGCTCATTGGACAGTTCTGAAGGAAACTGTCCCAAATGATTTCTTAAATTTCTTCTGGTATACAGGTTTAGATAATTTATTCTGCAGTTGTATGCCTCATTGTCATTTTTCTTTTAAGAAGTGAATTTTCCTCTGATACTTTGTCGTAAAAGCCAGCACATGATACCCCATTAAAGTACGTTTTGACAGTGAGCAAGGCCTTTACAGTTGAAGCTTTCATCAGTTAGCGTAAAATACACTGGCCAGTCGGTAGTGGGACATTTGAGCATCTCCAATAAAACTTTCAGGACAGTGGGACTTTTTGCCAAGTTGCTGGAAAATCAGGATGCTGAATTATTTCCAGGCACTTTTTCTACCTATGGCATTCTTAAGAGATAACATATAATGAAATAGAATTGATCTACTTACTTCAACTAGTTGTCACTTGTGAACCCCTCTGATATTGAGCAGTGCCTCCTTTCTAGGACTGAAAGATGAAGGTCCTCCATTCTTTTTCTAAGATAGTACCTCCATTATATGGTAATAATAATAATAATAATAATAATAATAATAATAATAATAATAATAATAATAATACTCCATTACACAAGTAAATACAGCGAATTGTATATTTAAAAAAAACACATTTTACATAGGCCGTGCAACATGCCTCATATGTAAGGTTTTTTTTTTAATAATAATAATAATAAATTGGTTGATTTCAGTGTTAACTTCTATTTCTTGAGTATTTGGCAAAATAAGATATTTTATACACTTATCCATGTAGAGATGCTATGACACTAAAATATGCGAAATAAAAGAAAATTCATGAAGAAGTGGGCATTTATGTTACCTAAAATGGCATAATTTATATGCATAAAAGTGCCAACTACTATGGATAAAATATGAAATCTTGTTGGATCCTCACTCTTTGCCGCATTCTAACATAGGCATCCCAAACTCTGCCAAAGATAGCAGAAAAGGAATGTATTGTGATCACTTAATAGCATACATTCCTCAGTCTTTTTGTAATCGATCACAAGTATCGGTAACTTCTCGACAGCCATAGAAATTTACAGAAAAGGAAGCGTGCTAAAGAAATGAAGGAAAATATCACACTAAAACAAAATATTACGATGTTGAATTAAGTTTTTGTACACATTTCTCAGTTTATGTATGGAAGGAGCATATTTTGCGCTTATTTAGACATTTTGCACATCAAACAAATTTTGCGACATTTCGTGGATTCATTTTGCTTAATATTGCTATTTTATGCACGTACAAGTGTAGCTATGCAAAGCTGTTTTGTAAAATTTTGTGCTTATCGCTGTTACCAAAAAAATATGGTCCCCACTCATACGAAGTTAACTTGTTAAAATACTCATATGCTGTACCGTTAACTTGCCAAACCTCTGAATTGGGATTTGTAGTTTAGGTTAGGTGCTTCTCCCAAAGGTCTGGTGTTAAATTTAAATACTAGTCCCACCCACAAAGGTATTCAGAAAGGAAGGGGAGCCTAGGTAGTTCCCAGTACATATAATTTTATGCCATCCTGAAACTCATGTTCATTAGCCCAATAGTGATGGGCAACCACAGATTTGTTCAATTGTTTGTGCCTTATATTCCGTAAGTGTTCCTTGTGCCTTACAGTCAAATTTCTTTTTGTCTTGCCAATATAAAATTTTCCGCAGTCTTTGCATTTTAACTCAAATGCCTGAATTCTTCTTGGGGGAATTTTATCTCCTGTTCCGAATTAAGTAGAGTTTTTATGCTGCATTTGTTAATTGGAGTCAATCTGATGTTAACATCTGTGAAAACTTGACTGAATTTGTCATGGAGTTTAGGGTGGAAAGTGAACCTCTTGAATACAGTGTCATCTTTGATGTTGATCAAAATGCTATTATGTTTAATTAGTTTCTGATTTTCAAACTTTCTAATTTTCTTGTTAACTAGCTCAGGACTAAAACAATTTCTGTGTGCTGTGCTAATGATCCATTGATATTCTGTATTATATTCAGATTGATTCATGGGTAACGTTACTAATCTGGACGTGAGGCTATTTAAAATAGCATGTTTGTGTGCTCTAGGATTGTACCCTTTTGTTTGATGTAATTATCTATGTGCGTCTCTTTCCTGAAAATAGCGAATTCTACTTTGTTTAGGTTTCTTATAATTTTTAAATCCAAGAACGGTAGGAAATTGTCCCGACTCACTCTCTGCTGTGAATTTTATGACATTGTCCTGTAGGTTTAATAGCTTTAGTGCATCATCAGTGTTTCTAATGCCTGTTGGTCACGGTCAAGTTGTTTCGTTAAATTTATTGTACAACTAATTTAACCAAACGTGTAGCCAAATGCCTCTTGTTAACGGTCAAATGAGTCATCAAATGCATACTAGCAAAAGATTCTCCCTCTGTGTACTAAATTTCGCAACATCGTAGTATTACCCTGCCACCTAGTGGTAGACTCCTGTACTATACATTTAGAACCACTCATACTCTGCTGCTAATGGTAGTTTGTTGTATCGTTTACATTAAAAGACAACAATTATCCAGATTAATTGGGATGGGACAAGATCACATTATTAAGATAATTTACAAAACTTATACATAATTTATTTCAGTGTTATGATATTTGCTAAAGACAAATATAAGGTGCAGTTTAAGCTCCGCCCACTCGATATTCACATTTTGTTTCTCAATATATCCTTGTATATTGTCGCCGACACTTCCGACCATACCAAATATTAAAAATGCGGGAGTGCCCCTTGTACCAAATATTAAAACTGCGAGTGTGTCCCTTGTACCTTAACATTAAAAATTCGAGAGTGCCCCTTGTACCAAATATTAAAAATTCGAGAGTACCAAAAGGTTTGCCTTGTACCTAACAGTTTGTCAGCCTGTTTATCCTCGAAGAATTCGCTAGATCGTGGTATAAAAGGAAGTGCTTTGCTGGGGGAGGGCTATTTCTCATGCGACGATGCACCTCATATTTGGTTTTTCCCATGATTTTATTAAAGGTGACCTTTAAATCTGCCGAACATTAATACTTTAGCTATTTATAATTATTATTGTAATTTTATAAATTTCACATCCTGTTGTAAGATTTCCTTTGCCCTGTGTATTTGAATTTTTCATATAAAAGAAAGCAAACAATGCGTGAAGCCTTGAAATATTAAAATCATACATTGTTTACGATCATTTAAAATAATTATGAAAAAAAAAAATTACTATACCAAGAATCGAACCCGAGACCTCCAGCACCACAGTCTAGCTTGCTACCACGAGGCTATCAAGGAATGATGGAAGTAAGCGTGAATCGTGCATATACAAGTACGGCTCCTATGTCATCCCGCTTCGAATTTTCATTTCGTTTTTGTATGTCAACAAGTCGTGTTCTCGTCATGTTTTTTTATACTAATCCGTTCGGAATAACGGTATCTACACAGGCATATACAAATGCTATTTTGATGGAGTTGCAATGCTAGGAAATGAAGAATATGTGAGAAAGGAAAATGGCTGCACTTGCAATCTTGTAGCTTGCAGGCAACAAGTTCTCCACATTACCGCCGGGGGCGCGGGCAGTTCACGTTCGTTGCGCTGATTGGCGGGTTCGACAAATGATTTGCTGGAATTAGAACATGTCCTATATGCCGATGCGAATAACCAAACGTTTGCCCAAAGGCGAATTTGACCGTTAGCAATACCCATTTGTTGAAAAGTGCTAGTTGTGCAATAAATATAACGAAAAATTGGACCGTGAGCAACAGGCATTATTTACATATTATTCTTTCATATGTTCCATTTCATTGTTATGCTTTAATTAGTTACAATATGTATGAAGATTCTCATAGACAAGGCAAAATCACATATGTAGCTACGGAAGTATTTTGAGAGAAGATACGGATATGTATCACATGAACATGTATGTGGGGATTTCTTGCTGGATGGTTGTCAGAATAGCGCTATGTGAAATTACTCAATGGTATAACTCATAAAAAACAAACTTTCATAAAGGTCTCTAGTTGTATACCGTATGCTTGTTGATGCATGTTTTAAAATTGCTTAAAGATACCTTGCTATAACATCTTCAAAAATAAGAATTGTGAAGTGACATGTGGCATAAAAGGATTAACATGAATTAATAGGAAACTTGACATTTGTGTAGTAAATTTGAGTGTGGAAACATCACCAAAACTTCAATTATTAGGTTTTTTTATGTTTGAATGTTTCAAAAATATTTCCTCCTTATTCAACTGATCATGCCTGAATGGGAATTCAACCATCAATTAATGCTACCAATTAGAAAGATTCAAGAACACTGTTGCAGTACTGGTGCAAACAACTTATAAAATTCATAGCTTTATTTTCCAGAAATCAATATACAAAGTATGTGTGTAGGCTATGGTGTTTATTTGTACATCTACATGTCAAATTAATAGAATATTGTGATTGCTTCATCTCATCCGGCCAGCTAAGCCAATGAGAAACCTCTCTCAAGATTTGTCTTGCACTACTTGTTATTTCTGGAAATGCTAATACTGAGAATTCTTTCACTGAACTTTTTAAAATATGAGAAGTGTTTTAAGACACCTGTTTCCCCCCCCTCCAAATTTCTCATAAAATAATCTCAGTATGGGCCTCACAGAATCAGTTTTCTCAGTTTATTAAACTCCATATATTTGTGTATTTCTGTTCATTGCTACCTCTGTTACTAGTTCCTTTGTTCTGTTCATATTAAATAAAATTATTATTGTTACTAGTTCTTCAAATGTGTACAGAAGTTCAATGCTTTTTAGTTGTTGATGAATTTATGTTGTGAATTTAGGTTAAAACCATTAGATTTTCTCGGTGTGAAAATTCCTTATGAAATGAAAATCATATTCATAATCTTTATTCAATGTTTGTTTTAATTGTGATTTGCATGTCTTATATATTATGCATATGCTACTGTCTGCATGGTCTTCTGTTATGCCACTTCACAGAAATTTGTAATTAAACCTTCATTGTAAGAATCAATCCCATATCAGGTGTTAACTTTGTTCTGGATATGTGATTTTACACTTTAATGCACTGGATATTTTCTGTACTTTTATGTCGTTTCAAGAGGTGAGGTTTATTTAACTCTTTCCAAATCCAAACTTACAATGAATGTGGGATAGTCTGTTGCACTATTAAAGACACTGCTGTTCTCTTAACTCTACTTGTTATGCATTTTGAAAATAACTACATTTCCTTTTTGACAAATATTTATCAGATGGGCTCTCCAGGTGCTCAGAATTAATTATCCTTTCATAAGGTTCAAGTGATAAAACTAAAAAACATTGCAGGATATTTAAACAAAAATTATCCTCAGCAGTTGTGGGACTACTCTGAATTATGTACAGTTTTTTTATTAGATAGTTACTAGGTTAGATCACCTTCCTTATTAGGAGCTTCTTGGCCCTGAAAGACTCTGTCATACTAACCAATAGAACCCTATAGGGATTCAAGTCCTGCAGATTCATCATTAGAACTGGGAGATCATTTAAGGGATTGCTCCCTCCTCATTATTGCATTAGTGTTGTGACAAAATGCCCACAGAGATCAGCAAATAAAGTGGTTCCACTTATGTGAAGAGACACATGGTTCAAAGACTCTACTGCATTAATGGATCAGTGGACAGAAAAATCGTTCTATCTGACTAAAACCAGGATAGTGTATCATTGGGCACCTTGAGAAAGTATCATTGAGTTACAGGGCAGAGGCTAAGTGCTGCAGCTCATAAAATCAATAAGCAAGGCATATTTAATCTATACCAAAGAGATCAGTGACCAGATTCACAGCTGTTAAAAAAGCAAAATACCAAAACCATTTATAAGCTAACTAAAAAACTGCACCCAAGGAGAGCAGGGATCCTCTCATCACAGCAGGAGTATAAAGCATCCCCTGCAGTTGTAGTTGTGTGTGTTCATCAACCCAAAATGCAATATTGCCACTCACCTTGAAGGGCTAAAGCTGGGTCTCCACTGAGTAACTTGGTCACACTTACAGTTAAAATTACAATGAAAATAATCATGTACCTCATCACAAGAGATGTTAGAAATATCCTCCTCTTGCTTCCACACATCACTGGCACCTTTTTTAGGAAATTTTCTTTCACACGCATAAGTTCAACTTCCGAGATAAGAGTTCATTTCTCTTGTGATATTGTTTTTGAGTTCTTCTAATGTATGGGGGTTTGACCTTTACACTTCATTTTCCAAGTTCCCCCATAAATAATAGTCACATACCATTAGATCCGGGGACCGTGTGGGCCATATACCGCAACTAATTATTCAATTTTCAAAAATTTCTTGAATGAACTTTAATGAGCTTTAATCAGCTATATGCGCAGTGGCAGCGTCTTGCTGGAAATATGCACTCCAAAATTCCATATCGGTCAGTTCTTCAAAGAATGGTTTAAGTATGTTATTCCTATAACGCTCTGCATTTATTGTCGCTTTATCTGCAAAAAATATTGGGCCTACCGTATTTCACTGCATAATCGTCGCATTTTTTAGGCCATTTTTTCCCTGTGAAAACACAGTGCGACCATTACGCGAGGAAAGCCTGGAACTAACATGTATAGGCCTACAGTAGATATACCTTACAACAAAAGAAAAAAAGTATTATTAAACTACCAGAGCACTTTACTATTTACAGTTGCAGAGTTATTAAACTGCATGTGCAGTGAAATTACGTCAATCATATTAATTCGCGGAAAGACGATCAATCCGAAATAAAGTTACAATTACTTTGTGTTATTGTGTTTACCTGTAAATATTACGATTGTGAAAATTTATTCGACACGATGTCTTGTAATACTAACTACATACTTCCACAACATGTTTTTTTTATTATTATTGTTCTTTGTCCAATGATTCGCGGCAGAGCTGGTATCGCGCGTCTTCCCTACAGTTGCATCAGAACCCCGCCATCTGCACCTCGTGCCGTCTGTTGGAAATCCCCGTCTTCTTGACGCTCTTTACAATGATTTTTTCATGGGAGATGGGTTTGTAACTTTAAATGACACATGAATTAATGAGTCCTAATGATGTGCGCTGCTGATTGCTATTTTATTTTGTGCCAATCTCGTTCAAGTTTTTCGTTCACTGAAAACTCCCTGGTTTCCATTTTCTTCCGCGAATGCTATTACTTTCAAATGAAAACTCACAGTATAATTCCTATTTCTTCCCTTTTTCTACAAGTGTAGTGTACTGAAACTGACCCAAATGGTGTTACCGCAATTTCTCGTGAATTGCCACCCCTACCCCTTGCTATTGTGTCAAGCTAGCGGTCACCGGTCAGCACACTCCTTAACCTTGAATGCATCGGGTGGAGGATAACAGTGCTCTAGATTGCAGTGGCGGCGTGTCAGTTATAAATTTCTGAATCATCGTGAAAGAGAGAGACGATTATGCGATGAAATTTTTACACACCAATTTTGGACTGAAAAATCAAGGTGCGATGATTATGCGGTGGCGACGATTACGTGATGAAATACGGTATTATCCTGTATGCATTTACCGTGCACCAGATCTCGATTTCCTGACCATATAATGGGGTTTGTTGTACTATATTGGGTTTCTCTGAGCTCCAATACCGATTATTCTGTGTCAAAACATAGCCTTGTAAATGGATCCATGTTTCATCAGAGAAGATTATTAAATTTGGATCAATTACCCCATTAGCAACATTCCTCAACATTGAGGTACAGAACTGCACTTGACTGTCGTTATAATGTGGTAGCGATTCATAGACAATAGAGATCTTATATGGTTTCAATATTAGGATTTTGGGAGCTCACCATGCTGAGGTGCTTGAAATTTCGGTTTGCTGTGCAAGCCTTCAGAGATTTTTGAGAGGAATGTTTTGATCGTTCTCCAAGTTCATGTAATTTTTCCTCAGTAAGTATGCGCCGCTTTACCCTTTGTTTCCTATTGAGAATTGAACCTGTTTCCCGAAGTTTACTTACTTTTATATAATTACTTTTATTTCCTACTTCTATCATTACTACAACATTTCCAATAATAAACTAAACTAAACAACTTCGTGGCACGACATCCCCAAAGGGTCAAGGCCTACCACCCGACCGCTGCGTCATCTACCTATAGGCAGATGGCAGGATTGGGAGGCATGTGGTCAGCATGCCGACACCCACGGCCTTTAATGATGGTTTCCATGACTAGACAACATTTCCAATAATAAACTTTAAAATTTAAATATAATTGCTTTGTCTTATCTTAAAGTCTGTTTAGCAAAAAAATATATATTGTTGTATTTATTTGTATATTTCCATTGTTGTAAATATAACATGTTCTGTCCTTACTGTAAAATAATAATATTAAATCATACTTTTCTATGTTTTGTAAATCAGTTTTTTGAATTAGTATAAATAATTATTTTAGTCTAAGTTACTTTATTGTATCAAACTGAACCACCCCCGAGCACAAGCTTTCCTTCTTCGGCTGGCATTCGAAACCACATTTGTATACATTTATATTTTAATTTCTAGCAATAAAATTGAAAATTGAAGTTTTTACACGTCTTGTCTACTTGGAGGACATACAACTGAGAATTTTGTTAAAACAACACCATGTTACTTCCTTGCGATATGATGTAATCACATACATGATGATATTGCTCTATCTCGTCTATTCTCATCTTGTGGCATTATAACACAACACATATACACCTTCAGAAGCTGAAATGATACCGTGGTTTCGATAAAACAAATAAATTTAAGGCAAGGTCACAGGAGTGCAGGCGATGCGTGTCAGCTTTTGTTAGCAAGGTGCCAGCGTGATTGCTTATTTTCATTGCAATTGTGAGAACCTGATTCATTACAAAGTTAGAAGTTTCAGTTACATAGATATTTAATCCAAACTTGAACTTGAAACTAAAGTGTGTAGGTCAAACCCCCCATACATTAGAAGAACTTAAAGACAATATCACAAGAGAAATGAACTCTATCTCAGAAGCTAAACTTATTTGCATGAAAGAAAATTCCCTAAAAAATGTGCTGTGTTGTGTGAATGCTAGAGGAGGACATTTCCAACATCTCTTGTGATGAGGTACGTGGTTATTTTCATTATTTTAATTAATTGTGAGAACCTGAATCATTACATCATTAGGGGCTTTATTTCCACACCTATTTCACGCAATTGCTCAGGAATTAGAGCTGTGACTGCCGCAGCATATAAACTCGCATAATTTGCCAACTCATACGTGAAACACACTGTATAAAAATGTTCATCACCCATAAACAAACAAACAAAAAATGAAGTCACCACAAAAAGTATAATATAATAATTGAAGTCTATAACATAGTACTCAGTTAGACCACTGCCTTCTTGATTTCCCAAGGAAGTGGTTAAACCCGTAGGAAAAAATATATATATCTTAGAAAGAAACTATTTTCAAAATTATATCCTTTGAATAAAAAAGAGAATTCCTCACCTTAATTTTGTTAAGTAAATCTAGTGTTTTTTCTCCACAATTATAACTAACCAATAAACATGATATGATTTCACACAATATTTGATAAGTAGATAAGTGAAAGAGGAAGTTGTCAATTGCTTTTTGTTAATGGAAATTCCAGAACCAAAGCCTATGTCGCTCTACTTGACTTGTCTATTTTTTTCTGGAAAATAAATTAACGTCTGAAAACGCTGAGTTTGCATGTCAAGTAAATATCATGTAAATATCAACTTGTTTAACTGGACATGTTGGTTTTAATTGTTAATCAGTGGAGACCCAGCTTTAGAGACATTGCTGAAACATGCCAAACATGCTTTGCTGGAATTTGATCACCATAAAATATTATACAAAGAAGCAAAGGTCCTACCTACCATAAGATAATATAATCCATATCTACTGATCTTCAAACAAAATTCCAATCTGGTCAGCTGTTTTAAAACACAATTCCACTTCTGAGACAATAAGAAGTTGAGAAATGCTTACTAAGGCAAATCAGCATTCCAGCACCACCAACAGTGTATAAATAGCGGTCATATTCACCCAGAGAGCTTACTAAATGTAACTCTTGAATGTTGTTCCAAACACAACTCGTTTAGATTTAATAGTCTCCTTGTTTCATTTTTCTATTGTTATGATGTCTCATCAAAATAGTCCATGAATGTTCCTGATGACTACCTGGATTTAAGATGGTGCAGTGTAAAGTCAATAAGATTAATAATTTTTTGTGTGCTTCCAATCGCTTTCTAATTGTGCACGCATTACTTGCAAAATAGGGAATTTTAAACTTGGTTCATTTTCACTGCCAGCAGCCCTGGCTGTAGGTATTTTGGCACCCTAGGCAAGAAATATTTTTGGCACCCCCTTAAATTGTCTCCTCAATCATTCCATTTTTTTATTGTTTGATTAAACATGGAATTTCATGGTAAGTGGTTAAATAAAGTTAATTTGAATTTTGAGGTTGTATTTATGAAGACATTATAATATATCTGTCCGCCACCATGGGTGAGTCGGTAGCGTGCCTGCCCTCCACTCCGGCAGCACGGGTTCAATTCCCGGCCGGGTTGGGGATTTTTCAGTAGGACCTTAATCAGATGTTAATAATTCAACTGTAGGTTCATTTGAAATATTGCGGACTTCTTCCTTGTGCCAGTGTTCTTTATTGTATTAGAGAACAAATCTTAACAAACAATAATTGCATTCTACAAACTCAAAACTTATTGGGACAAGTTTCAGACTTGCTTAAAGGGAAGGAATGAAGAAAAAAAAGAATCTACCCTTGAATTTTTACACAGAGTTATGCCGTATCAGTGACCATTTTCTGACATCACTGTACTGAAAGTCACTTGGAATGGAAAACACAATGAAGTGGAACTTAATAATCCCATACTTGGACTACCATGTCGCACACAAATATGTTCCCCACCTGAGGGGTTAATTTTCTCCTATATTATAGGAAAATAAGGGAGATCTATAAGGGTTCTATATTTATGAAACTCTATTAAAAACAGTTGTTTAATTGTTTCTTGCATATTGAGTTATGTTTTTGTCTAATGGCAGCCTCACCTTCTTTCATTGCAATAGAAATATGGCCGAGATATTTTGTAACTGTTCCCTTGTAAATATATGAATTAAGTTAATTAATTTCTTGAAATTTCTTTATCTTGTTTTTGATAGATGCTTTTAGTACCTACAGTAATTATATACATATTTCTGTATAGAATAGGGCCCTTAGTTTTTTATTATTTCCAGTAATGTAACGGTATTCTTTATCTTAAAAACAGTTATTTTTATTTTTATTTTTATTTTTACTTCCTTTAACCTTGGCCCATCAAGTTTAGATTGAAGTACTTTCATTATTACTGTATTTACTCGAATATAATGCAGACCTTTTTTGTCCATTTGTAGCTTTCAAAACTGAGATGCACGTTAAATTTGAGGGCGCATTAAATTCTAGTACAAATCCATTTTGTAGGTTGGCAGTACAGGTAACTTTTATCTGCATAACGATGCATTGCTGTAATTCTCGACTTCATTAATTTTATCATTGGCCTATTACTAGCATTACATAGAGCATATAAAAATACTAGTTAGTAGTCACGAAGTGGAGGGCAAGAAGAGAAGAATATCTTATGATGCTGCTCTTAGCTCTTAGTATAAGCACCCCATGTGTAAAATTTATACAAAATCGAGGATTCCAGTGACGAACACGTCAGTGAATAATGTGTCAGTGAACATTCTTGTAGGCCTAAAACTGGCAGTTAAATTTAATGGTAATTTTAAGTGTTTACATGGTGGTTCATTATTACCTTAATACTGTGACAAAATTCCAAATAAAATGCCTATCATACCATTGATGTGCATTAAATTCGCCAACAAACTCTTTTCTTTTTATGATTTCAAGTTTCGAAATCGGGGTGCGCATTAAATTCGAGGGTGCATTATATTCGAGTAAATATGGTAGTTTTTCCCCTGTAATTATTTCTTTATGCTATTTACATTTCCGTAGTCCCATTCTGCTATTTGGCATCAGTATGTATAAATTCTATGAGTAGAAACCTGCATTTTTAAATATATATATATATGTATTTTTTTTATAAAAAATGTTTTATTTATATCACATTTCATTGCTTTTCTTTTTTCTTTATTGATTGTGGATTTTAACAAATAAATCAGGAGTTATAGCTGTAAAGATTATGCTTAGGGAGTGAAGAGTTATTGGAGCACAGGATCATAATTTTGTTTTATGATGCCTCAGGAACAAATTTAAAAAAAAAAAAATGTTGTTGTGAAAAACACTATTTTTATTGCAATTCCTCTTATATGAAATAATTATTGATGGTATTTTTTCCTATATTTATTATTATTTTTTATTGTGTATTGGACCCTCAAGGTCACTCATTATATGCAAGCATATGTCCTTTTGTATATATAATATAATTTTATTACTCGTAATTAAAAATAATTTACAGCAGTTCAGTCTTGTTTTTCATATAATAATTAACACTTTATATAACTTGATGTAATTAGAGAGCAATAGTGTCTGCAAGATTTCCTTCTGTTTTACACTCTGTCAAAACTAGTTGATGGGATGATAAAATATCCGATTGCCTAACTTTAATACCTTGGCTAAGAGTTAAATCTCTTTTATGAGGTGTAACATGCATTGGCACCCTAGCTCCTTTTTCATTTACCTAGTGTTAGACAACTACTGTTTTGTCGCATTCACAGTTGAAATCATGGGAGCATGTAGTTTAGATGCAAAAGCTTTAATATCTGTAGTAGGAAGGAAATTAGAGTCCCAGTGGTAATTCCCAGACAGCTGAGTTCCTGCTACAAAAGATAAGCTTTGCCATCCAACGAGGTAGTTCCAGCAGCATTATGATCACTTTCCCAGAATTGAACTTTGACAATTTTTTTTTTTTTTATCAGGGGTTCTATCATAGTCTCTTGTAATATGATGATTAATAAATAATGTCATGTAATTGATAATGATGTACATCCTCCAAATATTTTTTTACTGCATATATTTTCATGGACCGCCGGCATGGTCTTGTGGTTAGCATCGCTGACTACAGATTCATTTGCCCGGGTTTAATCCCCGGTACCTCCTCGGATTTTTTCTGAGGTAGGGAGGTCTGGTAGGGGTGCACTCAGCCTCGTGATTCAAATTGAGGAGCTACTTGATAGAGAAGTAGCGGCTCCGGTCATGGAAACCACCATTAACGGCCGTGGGTGTTGGGATGCTGACCACATGCCCCCCCAGTCCTGCCATCTGCCTATGGTAGATGATGCAGCAGAGGGGTGGTAGGCCATGTCCCTTCTGGGATGTTAGCGCCACAGTTAGTTTTTTTTTTTTTAATTTTTTCATGGAATTTTTGTGCAAATATTAAAGAAAAATTAAACCTCTTTGCACAGCATACATTTATTAAACTTAAATAAGTTGACAATGTGTATCAAAATTGATTTTTCTCTTAATATTGAAAACAAATAAAATAATATTTTTTCTGAAATACAAACAAATTTGTTTGAAATTGCTCCTCAGGTTACTTAACAATCCCAAGAAAATTAGGGTAGGAGAAAGAAAGAAAAAAAAATGGTTAAGCAAGTGAAGCCTAAATTAATCCAATTCCACTTCAACACAGCATCTGATACGTACACAAAAAAATCCTCTTTCATTTTATATCCCAACAACTACAGTTATTATAAATATTGATATAGTGAAGCAACTATAAAAATTAAATCTATCCTATAAGTTGACTATACACACTTTGTTACTTCACTTACCATTATTTTGGCAGGACATGCCTCTGGCAGATGAAGCAGCGGTCAGATGGTAGGGATGTAGCACCGTGTAGTTAAGTTATATTCATTTTTTTTTTTTAAATATAGTACTAATTCGTGTTATTCAGAATTTCAAAAGATTTTGTAAGTGATATTGCATAGTTTTAGTTAAATATCACCTGTTGTTTTCATAAATTATTATTGCAAATGCAAAAATGCAGATTACTATTTATGAATTTAGCTGATTATTTTTCCTGTTTTAACCACATTCAAATTCCACAAAGTTCCAATCTTTTTTTTTTTATTTATTTATTATTTTACAATGTATTTGCCTTGAAAAGGAAATGTGTTTTTATTGTGAATGGGTGCCTGGCTTTAATTGTAAGCAAACCTAACCTTGCACTGTGTGTTAGTGTGTTTGTGTTGTCCTTGTGTGCCACTCACAGGTCTGGCTCGTGCCCCAGTCAGCTTCTACAGGTTCTGCCCCTAGATGGTAGTACTGCACATCACCGCCTCTTTGGTTCCTCTGCTTCCTCAGGTTCCCAGAGAATTAAACATAAAGAACAACGACCCAATGTAGTCATGGCTAATCTGGCCCATTTTGGAAGGTTGGTTCCCTTCTTTGTTAGATATTTCATTTATATTATTTGCTACGTTCCGTCTATTGGTTTTTATTTTGTTTGAAAAGTGTGTATGTATGATTGGCATTATTTTCACTGTGTTGATACACTAACCTCATTAATATTCTTGTTTCATTGTCATGACTTAAACTTAGGCTTGTGGATCTGAAGAATGATCACTAACTTGGTGTATAGTTCTCACATACAAGGTGTTGTTCATAGAAGTGTAAACAGAAGTACTGACTGATCATTGAATATTATTTGATTTAGATTTTAAAAGTAATATAAAAATGGACTTGCTACCAGCAACTCAGCATTATTTTAATCTTTGCCTCGGCCTTTCGGCATATTTCCGCCATCTCCAGGGCATCTGAAATTACATTGTTTGTGAATATGTTTACCTGTACAGTGTTTATACTTTTTTGTAAAATCTATTCCGTTTTGTTCAGTCATATCGTGTTCTACATAATATGTATCGTCATAAAATCTTTTTAACTGTTTATACAACTAACAATAAACATAACAAATAGAACATAATGGAGTCAGTTAAATGAGAAAATGTTGTTAGGTTATGTATTTACATAGTATGTAATGTCATTGTTTTTAAAACAATGAAATTATTTAAATAAAAACATAAAAGTGTGTGTTTGCTTATGTGCTAGGTTACGTACTATTGATACTATTCATAAACGTTCTGTTACCTTTTTTTTGCTGGCTTGGATGCCTTAATAATTAAAAACTAAAACTATATAGCCTTATATCTTGTCACAATTATGAAAATTAAAATGTTTAAAAGTTTTACAAAAACGTTAGCACTGAACCATCTTCAGATACATCTTCTTCTTGTGGCTTTTTCATTGTGTGTCTGTTGAGTATGGTTCTTCATGTCGTGATAGCTGACGATTTATTCACTGGCATCTTTCATTAACGGAAGTTTCTTCTTCTGATAGTGTTATTTTATTTCATTGATAGTTTTATCTGTGATTTGCTAATGTTTCTTTAGTAACATTTATAGTGGATTTTCGAGATTGTTCATTGTTTCATTTATGAAGTGTTTTACCTTTGTATGTCTCTTTATATATTTCAAACTCTTCAGCTGTGTTGATTATTGGTTCGTTGTTTATTTGCTTTTTCGACATACAGTTATCCATTTTGTCCATTTCATGACCACAGTCGATTAGGAGTCTGGCAAATTTCAACCTATCTCAATTATGCTTGATATCTGCTTCGTGCTCTTTAAATCTGGTGGTAAGACTTATTTTAGTTTTCCCTATGTATATTCCAATATTTCTGTACCTCATGTTGGTGTTGTTGTTTCTGTTGTCATTGATTAGGTTTTGAATTGTATTATTAGTTTTTATTCCTATTTTTATTTCAGTTTCTTTGAATGCTTTTGCTATTCGTGTAGTTTCAGGTCCTGTATAAATAATAGATGCATATTTAGTGCTGTTGTTTCTTCATTATTTTGGTTAATTTCTACATCATTTCATTTTCCGCTGAAAAACTGAACCATTTATCATTGAACCGATAAAAATTGACATGGGAATAAAAACTAATAACAAAAACCTAATCAACATGGAATATACATAGGGTAGAAATTTGCCAGACACCTAATTGACTATGGTCATGAAATGGACAAGATGGAAAACTGTATGTCGACAAAGTCAATAAACAACAAATCAAAATTAACACAGCTGAAGAGTTTGAAATATATAAGGAGACATACAAAGTTAAAAATTTAATCAATGAAACTGTAAACAATCTTCAAAATCCGCTATAAATGTTACTAAAGAAACAAAAGCAAATCACAGATAAAACTCTATCAATGAAATAAAATAACACTATCAGCAACCACAAGAAGAATCATACTCAACGTACACACAAATAAGAAGCCACAAGAAGAAGATGTATCTAATGTTTTTGTAAAACTTTTAAACATTTTAATTTTCATAATTGTAACAAGATATAAGGCTATTGTAGTTTTAGTTTTTAATTATTAAGGCATCCAAACCAGCAAAAAAGCTAACAGAACGTTTATGAATAGTATCAATAGTACGTAACCTAGCACATAAGCAAACACACACTTTTATGTTTATATTTAAATAATTTCATTGTTTTAAAAAACAATGACATTACATACTATGTAAATATATAACCTAACAACATTTTCTCATTTAACTGACTTCATTATGTTCTATTTGTTAAGTTTATTTTTAGTTGTATAAACTATTAGAAAGATTGTATGATGATACATAATATGCAGAACACGATATGACTGATGGAATAGATTTTATAAAAAAAGAATAAACACATTGTACGGGTAAGCGTACTCACAAACTATTATGAAGTAAAAAAATTGAAATTTCGGATATTGTTATATTATTATCAAATTTTCAGATATTTCAGTTATAATTTCAGATGATATGATTGTTCGTTCTGAAGATGACGGAAATACGCCAAAAGGCCTAGGCAAAGATTAAAATATTGTTGAGTTGCTGGTGTCAAGTTCATTTTTATTTTATTGATCAAGCTCAACAATCTACGACATGTATTTTAGTGCCTAAGATTTGTATATAACAACAATTTTTGTTAAAGTAAGTTTTCAGTCCATGGAAATGTGTAATATTTAATGTATTTCTTTCTATTAATCTTTCCATGCCAGTTGTCTAAAAATCTTAGGAATTTTAGCCTTCATAAATTCTAAGATTGAAATATTGTTGAGTTGTTGGTATCAAGTCCATTTTAATTTTATTGATCGAGCTCAACAATCTACATGTATTTTAGTGCTCTGACAACAGATTCTTTTCTCTATAGTACAGAGAGATTATTTTGCGATGTGCCAAAAACGCTTAGCGGCCTGGAAGCAAGTCGTTGGCCAGTAAAGGCTCATATACATAACCCCTCAATTAAAGCTCACGAATTTCTGATTTGGCCTACAGATAGAATAATCATCTACCTTTCTCATAGAAGATGTTGAAAATTATCTTCGTCTACCACCACACATTTCTGACATCTTTTAAGAAAGTTTGCATTCACGTGCATTAATTCTTCTTGTGAAATTGCTGCAATTCCTCTTCTTATGTTCTTTTTCATTTCTTCAATTGTATGAGGGTAATTCTTGAACACTTTATTTTTTAAGTTCCCCTAAAAATAGAAATCACATTCAGTAAGATCTGGAGATCTTGCTGGCCATATAACCCCTTACTAACTACCCTATCTTCAGACACTTCTTCAATTAAATCTAACGAGAGATCTGCAATATGCGCTGAAGTGGAATCTTGTTGGAAAAATGCAAATTTATATTCTTCGTCCGATAATTCTTTGAAGACTGGGGTGTTTATGTTATCCCTGTATCCTTGCATTTACCATGCCTTCATAAAATATGGCGTCTATGATTCGCTAAGCACTCATTGCGCACCATACCCCAATTTTTTCATCATGCAATGGCATTTCATGAAAAATTCTGTGTTTTCCTGCACTCCAATACCTGTTATTTTGTATCGATAAATGGCCATGTAAATGAAACCACGCTTCGTCTGTAAATAAAATTAAACATTTATCAATTGTGCTGTCATTAACACTATTCAACATCCAGTTGACTTGACTTAAAACCTAAAGTAAGATTTAAAATTCAACTTTTTTCACAGATTAGGAAATTGTATTTTGCACTTCTATTTTATTTTACCGACCTTTATTTTTTTACTTAATTATTACAGCTGTGCCAACATTACATTTAAATCCATGGGACACGGAAAATGCTATTTATTCCAGAAGCATAAGATAAGAAATTAAAGGAATTAGTAGAGTCAGTTTTAGAGGAAGGTTCAAATTAATGAATATTTTATTGTACAGTTTCAAATTGAACAACTATGGACATAAGAAATAGTATTAATAGCATGTAGGCTATATGAAATATTTAAAGCATATTTATATTGGGAAGAGATTCCATCTGACCTGTTTAAAATTGTATAAAATTGTAACAAAATCTAATGGTTCTTAAGCAGACTCTTTACAAATTGTGCAGTCTATAGTAAATCTTACATTGCCCATGTTCAAAACTCCAACTCATATGCAGCAATAAATTATATTTATCTTTCCATATACCCTAGTTCTAATTTATAATACAGACACGCTTTATGGACAGAGAATTTCTGCACTTTCAAGATTTCTGCCACTGTCATAAAATACATTTCTACGTGCTCCCAAGCAACTATAACTGTTCTTCATGGAAGTAAATATCTCTTTCAAAATTCCAGGCATTTTTACTTTAAATACCTTTTCCCATTTGAAACCAATAAGGAAATAATTTATTTGGTTATCAACCTTAATATGCATCGGCAGCAAAAACGTAAACACCATCACCATTATGTGTCAATAACATGATTAGTAGTAAAAAGAAAAAATTTTTTTTTTTTCGTTGGATGTCTATGTCCAATCTAACACAAGCAAAATATAAGCCTATATAGCCTACAGCTTAATCAGATACGTAACTGTATAAAGTAATAACTAGCATAATATCCATCAAATAAGTTGCGGTTTCAATGAAAAAAATTATAAAGAATGCCAGACATAATTATAATCTGATGCTTTTTCCAAACTTCAGTTTATTTCCTGCATGGAGAATGGAATGGACTGAATAATCTGTGATACATTTTGTTCAAGTAGCCAGGAAAGGGTTCTATATGTGAGAGTAGGCTATGAATATTAAAGATAGGGATAAAAAAGGATATAATCATTAGTGAAATAGGCTACCGAGCAGGTCAGTGGGCGTTTTAAGTTATGAGGGCTGTGTGTGAAAAGTTTCAAGTCCTCAGTCATAGTTGTTTTTTAATGCAGACAGAGGCCAGAGAATCTACAAGGGCCATCCATAAAGTAAGTTTCTCTGGGGCCGTTTACAGAAACAAAACACAATTTCATGAAAAGGTTGTGTGGTTGTGGTCCCAGCAAGTCTCCTGCAGAAGTTTGACTGGGAGATGTTTAAACATTCACCCTACAGCCCGGACCTTACTCCCAGTGATTTCCATCTTTTCCTACACCTCAAGAAATGACAAAGAATGACAGAGAGGCAGAGATGGTTGTCACACAGTGGTTCAAGTCCCAGGTGGCAGAGTTCTACAACACAGGTATTCAAAAGTTGGTCCCACGAAATAAAATTGTCTCAGTTCCGGTTGCAAATATGTTTAAAAATAGCTGAACACTTGCTGTATCTGTTGCAATAAACATTTCCATGAAATTGTGTTTTGTTTCTGTAAACAAACTTACTTTATGGACGGCCCTCGTAGATGTTAAATAACTGTATGACAGAATTTTTACAGTTTTCTTAATAAATCATCTGGTCAGAATATAACATGTGCAAAATGAAATTTCAGTATGTGTCTTAGGGCCTGAACTACATGTGTTTACCTTTCATACCCTATATAATCAAGAACTATTGTACTTAAACATTTTGAAACTGAATATGGATAGGGTGACCAGATGAAAATTTTCAAAAGCAGGACATTTGAAGGAAAAAAGCAGGACATTTTGAGAAAAAGCCTGACAACACGTTAAATTCCTTTTCAATCAAATTAAAATCCAACAAATACAATAACCAAGTGGATTTAACAATATTTCTGTGAAGAGGAAATGTCTTTCAGCAGTTCTGGGGATTTCAACAAATAGGCATGAAATTCCTTGCACGTAAAATGTTTCAAATTATACTGTACTGTTACAATCCCCTTTACTGATTCTACTGATAGTCTGTTTCTTTCTTCTGACCATTGGGCATTTATTAATGAAAATACCCTTTCAACATTGGCATTATGGGCAATTATTGAAAAAAAGAATTGACATATATGCAGCAATGATTGAAAACACTTAACATTCACAGCCTGCTCAAAAAACTTACTCCATTGAAAATCTATTGATTCCAGGAAAAATGCTTCATCTTGCTTCAAAACAAATTCTTTTAGAGCACAAAATTCGTCAAACAATATCACATCATCCAAAACAATACATTTCTGTTTTTCATTAATGTACTTTACAGAAGGAATAATATCACTGAAAGTACAGTCTTTCTCTTTCAAATATTTCATGTTCAACCAATAAAAGCACTCAAATTCATCACACTGAACAGTCCATTTATCTAAATAGTCCTTACACGACTGGTACAGACACAGGGCAGAGTTTATGAAATTGTTTACTTCTGTTTCTAATCCATCTTCCCTTAGACTGTCAAGCTTTTGGGAAATATTCATTGGCATAAACTTATTTTGCAACCTGTTTTCCAGACACTTTGAAACAGAGTTCTGAATCCGAACTATATCCAATAAACAGTTGTGTTCCTTTTCCAGATCATTAATTGTAGTATGAAATACATTCATGAGTGAATGAACTAGAGAAAGATACAGTTCAGAAAACTCATCTTTGAAGAAATCTTTCAAGATTCTTGGGACACCAGACTCTGATAGAAAATAAGTCCTCAAAGCAGGATACAACTTAAGAATTCTCTCAATGGCCGGAAAAAGACTTAGCCAACGTGTCTTACAGTGACGAAGCAACTGTTGATAATTTATGTTGACAAAATCACAGAACTGCTTAAGCTTTTCAGTGCGAACAGTGTATATGGAAAAGAAATTGAAGATCTTCAGAACTATAGACTCTATATCTACAGGCAATAAATCAGTCCCATGCTGCAAAGTATTGTGGAGAATATGGGCAGGGCATCCTATTCCTGCAAGATCATTTGTCAAAACATTATTTAGTAGGGCAAAAACATTGTTTCCTGAAGCAGGTCTGTTGATGCCTCCGAAGTTTACATTTGCATTATCACCACAAAATGAAACACATTTATCACTAAGACCATGTGATTTCAAAACACTAAGCAGAACATCTGCTATTGTTTTGGCAGTTTCATTCTCGCAACTACATAAATCAATAATTTTTGAGACAACACCAATTTTCCAATCAAAGTACTGTATCATGACTGGAAATAATTTCACACTGCCATGATTACTGGCATCAGTTGCTATTCCCAGAAATGGAGAGTTCTCAACAGATTTTAGTACACATTCAAGAGAATGTGGAGCCAGTACTTTGTTAACAATGGCCTCTGTTTTTGTTCGAGCGCATTGTAGCTTCTTAGCGATCTCCGAATCCTCAACCAGTTTAGGAAGTAGTGATGAAGTACAATCCATTGATCTGTAAGTCTGGTGGTGACGTACAGTGTGAAATGATAATGCACCCTCAGCTGCACTAACGCTTTCGTCTATCTTCGAAAATTTTGGTGAGAAGAACGAGGTTACCACACGAGAAGAAGATGCACCTTTAAAGCAAGTAACATGTTTACTTGTAGCTAGGTGACGATCTAAATCCAACGCACCTCTTGAAGCCACAGATACGTAACAGTCACAGATAGTGCATTTCGCTTCGGTTTCCACTCGACCCGCAGTGAAGCATGGGTATTTACTTTTCATGGAATCACCGAATTTGCACTTTCGTTTTTTTAAGTCGGGTTTCCTTTCATCACTGCCTACCTTCGACATATCACTTTGATCGGGAATCAAACAAACTTACGACCAAATACAAGCCGGCAATGATTCTGAACAACAAAAGCAGGAACAGGAAGTGAAAACGGTTGGTTGTAACAAATCGATCTGAACGCGAAATTCGAGTGCGAGTGTTGTGGCAGGTAACCGGAAGCAGGGTCACCACACGTATTTTTACGAACATCAACATTTCCTTCAAATACGCATTTTTCATGTAACGACAAACTTTTGACCTCATGTTTTAAATCTTATATATCATATTTCAATATTGTGTACATTATATTGCTGTAAGACAGAAAGTCGGACATTTTGCCTTTCCCATAAAAAGCCGGCCGGATGCTCATAAAATACCAAAAAAGCAGGACATGTCCGGCGAAATCCGGACGTCTGGTCACCCTAAATATGGAGGACTTATTGTGCATTTAACTTCCATCAATTGAAGATAATCGTTGTATGGAATTACATTTAGGGAAATTTGTCAAATTAATTGTAAGTTTTCATTCTAGTAGTTCGTTTTTAGCACATATTATTTGAATGATGCACCCAGTTTGGGATGCGGATGACTTCATGCAGCGAGTCTTCTCTCATTCGTTACTGCATGATGAGGCAATCTCTACAGCCTTGTTGTAACACTGTGTTTCACAAATTATAATGTTTGTAAGCCACAGGTGGCTTAAAAATTTTAACCCTCTGCAGGCAGTGATTGTTTATGACTAGGTGGAAGGCATTTAAAAGAAAGAATAAGTGAATCAAAAACCTATTGAAATTAACTTATATCAGGTATTCATACATAAAAACAACATATACTTTGGATTTTTGCCAAATTCTGCCAATAATCTGCTCCAGGAACGATATTTTATTATTCTGCATGACAGTGTTTATGTGGAAACTGCAGAAGTCTCACTGAGTGTATTATAAGTTTACATAGGACTACAGTAGGCTATGATTTTCAATTGAATCAGTATCTTGATCAAAATGAGAAGGCAGAACTGGCCCTTGTTTGATATTGTATATTGTAATGGTAGATTATGGGCCTGCATCAAAATTATTCACTTCCATTCATCTGGGTGCACGATTGCCTCCCGTGACACTTACGTTGCTCTCACTCTCACTAACACTGCTGTTAGCAATTTCGGAAAAACAACCCTTACTATCACTAAATGATAATTCTGACACTTCACTATCACTTTTAATAATTAATTTGTGAATTTCAGAACCTGTAAGACATTTTGTTCTTGACATTTTACCGAAAATAAGGGGAAACACAAAACAAAGAAAGCACGCCATTCACTAGATACTCATGCCCAGTGAAATCCTCCACTAAAGTCATCTTGGGCATGTGTATAAGGGAATTCCCAAGTGAGCCCTCCCTATGGGAAAAGTGGAAGGAAGTGCAAGGTTCCCACCCTCGAATGAGCTAATCTAAGCTGAAATGGGCCCACCCAAAGGATAATTGGATTTCCTGGAGGGTCACTATATATAAGTGAGCGGAACATCTGTTTTAATTTCTCTGAAGTTTTAATTATACGGAGGTCTTCAATTTTTTGATTAAATACTTTTTCTAATACCAAAATTACAATTCATACCCTATAATAATTCAAACAAGTTTGTTAATTAGTATATACAAATCGAATTACATTAATTTAAAAATAAATAATTTCTTTGATAAATACATATATATTTGAATATGATCTTTTTGCAAATTTTAAAATTAGGACATCCTGGATAAATATTTACATCAGAGAAGAAATTAAAACTAATCAAAATAATAAAATGCCTGAAGTGCTAAACACCATTAATTTAGAAAATCAATTTACATGCTGTAAAGAAAAACAAATTTTATAATGGCTGAAAAGAAAGATACAATTAAAAGGAGACAACCCCTAAATTTCTACTCTTGGACTGCATCCACGGTCCAAGACATAGGTCTCCCTGCAATGGCCTAAGATGGGTCTGAGAACGAAATGATTAATGAAGTTAAAATCAAATGAAATAAAAGGGACAGAGAAATCTGCTAATAATAATAATAATAATAATAATAATAATCAGGGCCTGGATTCTGATAACCTAAAATTGTTTGAAAAATGACCTATAAAATGACCTTAAATTTGAAAGAAAATGACTTAATAATTATAAAAAATGACCTAAAACTGATGTTTTATTTATAAAAATTATTATTGTACACACAAAGTTATAGACTAGACTGTAATGTTGTGAATGTTCTTTTCTCACGGAAATATATACTGGCACTGAGGCACTGGTGAGTAAAAATTCGGCATCTCCTTTTGTGGTCTACCAGATTATATTGTTGTTTATTGAGGGTAAACAATAGTTTGCACTCTCAAATCCAAGCAGGTGGCAGACTCTGGTCCCAAGTAAATCTAATAACAATAGTAATATAATACAAAATTTTGGCGTTTCTTTGATTCTCATTTCCAACTGAGACATGTCAACACTTTAATGCCGAATTTTTCCTTCTTGCATTAAACAAACAACACTTCAAAGACAGAACCGCTAGCTACAAAAATAAAGTTAATACACTCAATGTAAATACATGAAAATGACTAAATAAGGATGCAAAGGATACGAAAATGACGAAAATGACAAAATTATGACCTTAAATTGAAATAAATGCCCTAAAAATATAAAATTGCATAAAATTACAAAAAATTACCTAATGAAAATTTTTATTTCTATAATCTAGAGGCCATGATTAGGATTTATCTACAAGTTGGCAATGTCTATGCAGCATCAATAAAAAGATGACATATCATTAGAATCCGGGCCATAATAATAATAATAATAATAAAATAAAATAAAATAAAATAAAATAAATGCAGAAATGTTTGAGGACCAAAACCAAAAACTACATGATATGGCCTAGCTTCTACGATGACACCATGCAGAGGGAAAGGCAGGAAAACAGAAACAAGCAACTACATTTAAAGTAAAGTATGCGTGCCCAACAAATACTACCAATATATATCCCAAAGCAAGGATTGAACTCAAGAGTAATTTCTAATACAAACAGAATTGATGCCTACAACCTACAATGGTGGCACGATCAAGCATGACCCAAACTTTCCACATTTGGATTTCAACATTTTAAGTACATCACTAAGCTGGCTAGGCTAAACTTACATCAATGGCAGCCATTGTAAGAGAGGGGCGAGACTGGAAAAGACGCCGGCTTCATGATGCTGTGAAAGTAAGCTTCTCCAACTAGCCACCAGAGAGCAGCAATACGCGGAGCATAGTTACAAGACAAAATAATGCATCCACTCACTTCTATAGTCTGTGAGGTGAATCTTGTCATGTCCTTATTAGAAAGAGAAAAAAAATACATACGCTCACCATCTCTTTCTACGGCGACGCAGGTATTGCAGATACTACATCCAAAGAGGGATCAGTAGCGGAATGTTCCTCTCCGTCCGATTGTTGTTCGTTCCCCGATTCGCCATTTTAAGTACATCACTAAGCTGGCTAGGCTAAACTTACATCAATGGCGGCCATTGTAAGAGAGGGGCGAGACTGGAAAAGACGCCGGCTTCATGATGCTGTGAAAGTAAGCTTCTCCAACTAGCCACCAGAGAGCAGCAATACGCGGAGCATAGTTACAAGACAAAATAATGCATCCACTCACTTCTATAGTCTGTGAGGTGAGTCTTGTCATGTCCTTATTAGAAAGAGAAAAAAATACATACGCTCACCATCTCTTTCTACGGCGACGCAGGTATTGCAGATACTACATCCAAAGAGGGATCAGTAGCGGAATGTTCCTCTCCGTCCGATTGTTGTTCGTTCCCCGATTCGCCTTCAAAAACTTCAAATAAATCTTCGTCTTCCGAATCTTCTAAACTTACGACTAGTCTGTCTGTAATTTCATCTACCAGACCGTCTTTCTCCCAGTAAAACTGTTCATTGTATTGCACATGCTCACACACCCTTTGCCAATTTTCTACAGCCATTTTTCCAACATTACTATCAAACAACGCTTTTACATCGCCACTTCTAAATGAAATATTATGCTTTGCGACGTCGTTCTTTACTTGTGCCCATATAAGTTCAATGGCGTTGAAATCACAGTGATAAGGTAGTAACCACACTATGGTATGTCCATGTATTTCCGTGATTCTATCTATTTCATAAATTTTGAAATAATGTTTCTTCAATTTAATTAGCTCGTATAGCACTGGTTTTGTCGCTCGTGGATCAAATTCAATATTCATATTACGGAGCCATTCCTGCATATGGGATTTCAATGAAGATGAAGTGGGAGCTTTATTAATTTCTATGGAATGATAAGGGGCATTGTCCATAACTATGATACTATTAGAAGGAATGTTAGGTTGCAACTTATTAAGAAACCAGTCCTTGAACATGTTATTATCCATTTCTTCATGGTAGTCTTTACTAGATTTTGACTTAAAAGTTAGCAAGGCATTATAGTCCATGTGCCAGACCCCCAAAATTGACTATGTCATTATAATTTGGGGGGACTGAATGAAACTTATACCACACGTTCCTGGGGTCATGTGGAGCAAAAAAGTCGGGGGGGGCCATCATGAGGAGGTAGCTTTCAAACATGGCGGCCATTCAAAATGGCGGACGACTGTGAAACTTTAAGTTCAAATATCTCGGGACTGGGTTCATCAATCTTAAATTTTGTTTTTTCAAAATGTAGGTTATTCTTCTGGCTACATGTTTGTTCCACATGTATGTGACCAAAAAACCAGTATTTATTGGTCAAAACTCTAAAAATCGGAAAAATAGATTTTTTGACATTTACGTTTTGCGGTTTATTACTCTAACCGTTGGGTATATCGAAAAAGTGTCTGAAACAAAAGTTGTAGAAACACATCTCACCTTTAAAACGCAAAAATGAAATCGAAGATCGGATCAATAGAATCCGAGATATCCAGATTCAAAGCGGGCGGAGCGGGGTTGAGCGTGTTGACCGAGCGCTCGGTGCAGCCTAGCGAGAGGCGAGACTTGGCGTAAAATCCTGCGCTTTATTTATTTTCAGCCTCAGTAATTGCTTTATTACTAGATAAATTTACATTACCTACTAATGTGCACTATTTTTAACATGATTATTAAACACTTCTATTCTATTCTATTCTATTTAGTGCCCTATAAGGCGGGGAGGCGGGGTGGGAACGCCCCTAAGCACCGCAGCCGTTACCGACTTATTGTACCTACCTCCGGGATGGGATGAGTTGCGTGCCCACAGGCCGCCCCGGACCCGCAAAGCCCCCCGTGAGCCCCCACAGAACTCCCCTACATCCAACAAGCCTAGTACCATGCCACGTGAGCGCCACCCCATGCGGTACCTCCAACCGGGAGCCCCGACAGGTTCGTGACACACACCACCAACAACCTCTTGACCACAAGCAGCGGGGAGAACGGGAGAGGCCCCCAAAGGGCTCTGACTGCCGAAGCAGACCCGAGGATGAGGATGAAAAGGGGGAAAGGTGAGATGAAGTGGAGAGTGTTGGTGGAATGAAAGGGGGAAACGGGAGAACCCCCTAAAGCACGGCTTCGTCCACCACGAATGACACATCCGCCGGCCCCGAGATTTGAACTCAGGACCGCAAGCATGCCAGGCTCACGCGCTACAGCATGAGACTTATTAAACACTTACTCATAAATACAATTAACAATATTATATCATTTATCTGGGAAATGGACATCAATAATTACCAACTCATATAATATAATGTCAAGGCTTTTATCTTCGATTTTTAAGATGAAATCGTTAAAGGAACTTCAAATAGTCGAAATAATTAAAAAAGGAAAAAAAAGTATTACAATTTAGGTATGTATCAGAGACTTTTAACAATACTTTTTGAAATGAACACAGGACGTAAGCAACTAAGAAATAAAAATGCCTATAAAATGCCTTATAGCCTATAATATTATGAACAATCTTAAAATAAGTCTTCTTCACTAGAATCACTGTAATCAGTCATTATAATTGCACTCTTCCTCATCTGCTGTTGCTTTGGTATACCCCTTGCACCCACAGCTCTCGGTGCATCGGATTTTACTAATAAATACAATTAACAATTATACAATTTACCTGGGAAATGAACATCAATAATACATCTACGAACTATACATCCCATAACTCTGTACTTCAAGATGAACATGTTTAAGGCACTCTACTTGACACATCTTCTTACAAGTAATGAAGCAATGTTGTCCTTTCGGATGAAATATATCGCCCTAGTGGAGCTACTTTCCGTTTTTCTTCGGACTAATCGAACATATGGGCTCTCCTTTTCTAGTTTAGTTAATTCAAGAAAGTGTTATGATAGATAATGTGAGTAGTTCACTCTATCCAGCGCAAAAATTCAAGGCAATCAAGATATTCTAGATCAGTGCCACCCTGACCTCCAAAGCCCAAGGACACTTAGAGATGAGAAAGACGTAACAACTCTCACTGACCTTCTGGACGAGTGCACAAACCCCTTCGATCCCAACCCTTAAGATATTGTACATTTGCCTACTGTTGAATCAACAGCTTCTGATCACATTGATTCGGAAAACAAGGGCAAATAGCTTATTAAGAGTTCACGTTTCGGCTAGCTAAAGGAGAAGGGTTTCATAAACGTATTAAGAAAGTGGGTCTTAAGATTAGTAGACTAAAGAAGAGCAAAAAACCAAGGTTGGAAACAAAGAAGTAATCCTCCAGTGCAATCGAAATCTATTCAACAAAATGACCTATATTGCAGAAAACCAACAACTTGACACGATGGAAGGGTTCAGATATCCTCTGGCGCCGTTTCCATGGACTATGGCGAATGTTAATGGGCCTTTGAAGAAAACCTACAAATCAGTGTTTGCCCATTTTATTGGAAATATACACCACCCCTGCCAGTCTGCCGGAAGAAGATTCGGCCTGCATCATTGATTGAATGGCTGTGCTTCAGTCCATCAAAGGAGAACAAAAAAGTTTTACGAATTGTCAACGAATTTTCTCAAGCAGGTTTTGAATATAGGTCGGAGGGTTGACATATATTATCCAGAGGTTTCGATCAAATCTTTGGAGCGGGAAAAAAGCGGAACAGCTGAAGGTATCAAATTTAGTGAAATCAAGGGTGGCTACAGAGTGGTTTGTTGGAGGACGCTTCTAATGAACAGTTACGGCAAAAATATAATGATAAAATTTGAAATTTGAAAACATAATTGGAAACCTAGAAATCTTTGTAGCAGTTGGTGAAATCTGCTTCATGATCATTTATATTAGGAGCAAAAATGTTCCTGAGCTGTTCTGCACTCAAGAATAAGCTGATTCCAGAATGATGCTGCATGCAAGGAACGCCGCTACATCATCTGAATCATTCCTTTGCTTTTCAATCAATACAGATTTATTAGTTTTGGCTGTAGGTTTTTGCAAAACCATAAAAAGCAAAAACTTCTGTATCGGGAAACAAACAAAACAGTTTTACCAGATAAGCAAGTCTCCCAGATAGTATCTGCCTTAGGCGAACAGCTTTTTACAGCTCTTATTGAGTATTATTGCTGGTCTGGCTGCGACACAATCAATGCTTTAACTGGCCAGGGAAAAGTTGAAGGATTTAAGCTTTTGTGCAAAAAGGAACAAAGATTTATTGAAGCGTTCAGCTAGTTATGCAAAGTTATTCATCTTAAAAATCGGAGATAAAAGCCTTGACAGTATATTATATGAGTTGGTAATTATTGATGTCCATTTCCCAGATAAACGATATAATTGTTAATTGTATTTATGAGAAAGTGTTTAATAATCATGTTAAAAATAGTGCACATTAGTAGGTAATGTAAATTTATCTAGTAATAAAGCAATTACTGAGGCTGAAAATAAATAAAGTGCAGGATTTTACGCCAAGTCTCGCCTCTCGCTAGGCTGCACCGAGCGCTCGGTCAACATGGTCAACCCCGCTCCGCCCGCTTTGAATCTGGATATCTCGGATTCTATTGATCCGATCTTCGATTTCATTTTTGCGTTTTAAAGGTGAGATGTGTTTCTACAACTTTTGTTTCAGACACTTTTTCGATATACCCAACGGTTAGAGTAATAAACCGCAAAACGTAAATGTCAAAAAATCTATTTTTCCGATTTTTAGAGTTTTGACCAATAAATACTGATTTTTTGGTCACATACATGTGGAACAAACATATAGCCAGAAGAATAACCTACATTTTGAAAAAACAAAATTCAAGATTGATGAACCCAGTCCCGAGATATTTGAACTTAAAGATTCACAGTCGTCCGCCATTTTGAATGGCCGCCATGTTTGAAAGCTACCTCCTCATGATGCCCCCCCCCCGACTTTTTTGCTCCACATGGCCCCAGGAACATGTGGTATAAGTTTCATTCAGTCCCCCCAAATTATAATGACCGATGGGTCTGGCACATGGACTATTAGGTATGAATCCTGTTGAACATCCAGCATGTACAACTATGAATCGCTGTCCTTTCCCTATTGGTGTTTTAAGAGGGAAATCACTTTCGTTTTCTTCAGTGTCACATTTCCACACCTTATTTCTCGCATGGTTTACATTCACCCACGTTTTGTCAAGGTATACTATTGGGCGACCAGTAGCCCTCAGTTCTTTCATTCTCCTTAAAAAAGTAAATCTTTTAGAAATAATATCCATTCTTTCCATTTAAAAAGTAAATCTTTTAGAATCAATATCCATTCTTTCCATTAAAAAACTTCTTCCTTGTGAGTGTTTACTGTAACTAAATAGAAGTTTTTAAGAATTTTTCTTAACGTCCACATGCTTCCTTTCAATAAGTCCTGAACTTTTAAAGCCTCATATATATCTAGCAAACTAGGCAGAAAATCCTTACAATACAATGAATAGATGGTTCGCTTTATAGCAGCAGCAGTGAATGAGTCAATTTCTGTTTCTATCTCCTGTTCGGGCGCTTCTTGCCTGGAGTTTGCAAACTACCACCACTTGCTTCAGCATTATTGTGTTCTTTTAAAATTCGTAGGATGGAACGAGAAGAAACACCTGTAGCAGCAGCAGTTCTCTGAACTATAGTAGTCACTGAAATAGTAGGCCTCCCACATTTCAAGGCGTCACATTCGTCACTGAAAAACCTGTGAACTTTAACTACCATTTCCCTACCATCTGATTTTAGAACTTTACGTCCAGATCCAATGCGAAGCAATACAAACACAAGTGAGACTAACAGAAAATAATTCAAAATTGCATCCAACATCTTGCTTATCGTGTAAAAGCTCGTGTAATGCCGGACACCACTGATACTGACCTTAGCTCAGCAAACTTAGCCATCATACAATAGCATAGGGGGTTGTAACGGTCCTGCCTTTTGTGAAATTTCCAAGATTTGCGACAAAAGAGTTGTTACTGTCTCGCCCACTTTCTCTACCCTGTGCTAGACAAGGATAGTAGAAAAAATGACAAGACTAACCTCATGGACTGTAGGCGTCGCCACAATACCCAGACAGTAGGAAATAAAAGATAGGCCTTCTAACAAATCTCGCTATGCAAGAACAGAGTAAAAGAAAACCATTGTGCCAGCCGGCGCACAAGTCAGAGTGGTTAAGAGAATATTCTCTTGCCATCTTTTGAAGTTTTTATGTACCGTATTTGCCGGCATATAAGACTCATCGGCCTATAAGATGCAACCCCTTTTTTATACATATTTTTGAAGGATAAAACTTTTTTACTGATCTTTATAATGAATTTACAGTATTTTAATTATAAAGTAATACTGAACTCTACGTAACTGTAATATTCCCACACTCCGCAAGGAAACAAGAAAAAATTGCATACCCGTATATACCCGAATACTACTCGCCCCCGAATAATACCCACACCCAAATTTTTCGAAAGGAAATTTTGAAAAAATATATAGGCCCAAATATAATGCCAGTTTTATTCTTAACTAGGAAAATGTCCCATTTATTATTAATCCCTTTCGTTCTATAAACTTCATCCCAGGATTCATTCATTAGATCTCTTTTTAGTTTTTCAATGTTGGATTCAGAGAATATTCTTTTGTATTGATATTTTTTTATCTTCTGTGAGTTTCTTGGAGAGTTTATTACTAATATTTGCCCTAAATGATCTGCTATGTGCCCCTGGTAAAAGCGACCTCAGATTCGAGTTTCTTGGCCCAGAAAACGCCTGTATAGTGAGTTTCGGTCAAATCGAACAATGTTTGACCATATTTAGGGTTGATTATCCTTCTTCCGTGTAGGTTGAAAATGTCATATGTCTGTGGGCCTTGACACTCTAAACAAATGAATTGTCTAGGATGGACTAACAAAATCAAGCGATCGCGTTGCTTTTATTTCCAAGGTATGAGGTAGGCCTATGATGACAAAAATAGCCAAAGCCAGCTGTAAGTGATTTGATATTGAAATTTATTACTGAAACTGATGCTTCGAAAATGCAAAAAATGCACTTTTTTGCTCAATTTTCACTCATAACTCACGAACGAAAGCGAAAATTCAAATTCCGGCTTCGAGGTGCACATTCCGACCCTTTAGTCCGCCTATGTATAAAATTTCAGATCTCTGCGTTGAGTAGATTTCGCTGGGCATCGCGGACAGACAGACAGACAGACGGAGGACAGACACTTCCTTTTATTAATATAGATTAAACAGTTATAATTAACATTACATAACAACATTACATTACATATCATAAAATCCTATGGTAGGCTAAAATAACATGCACGGTAACAGCAAGCCGAAATCTCGCCATCTTAGACGCGCAGCGTAAGATTTTCAACAACACTCTCAATTATGCTGTTCAGCGGGAATCCACACGCGATGACATGCGTCCAACCCAAGGTCAAAGTCGCGTTGAAATTCACCGAACATTCCCCGAATTAGTGGTTCTGCTTATACTGCACTGTTTGCTTGGCGTCTGTACGCATAAAGCTTTGTTTCAGACTGGCAAACCACGTGAATAAGAAAGCGTCTTCTTTGTCTCATTTTTCTTTCATTCTAGCTACGCTACTGTAACACTATACTGTGGGGCTACTTCAAAGCATTGTGTTATATTCAGCCAATATGGTATAAAATGTCGAAATTTGATGAGAGAAGTCCAGTATTCAAATAAGTTAATACCTGCATCCCAGTTTTTCGTCCGTGATTTATTTTTTAAATACGCGGGTAGTATTCGAGTATATACGGGGTAACTCCGAATAGAGGAAATTTCCAGAAATGAATGTAATAAAAAATGAGTATCGACGTATAAGACGCACCCCGTTTTTCACACCTATTTTCAAAGGAAAAAAGTGTGTCTTATACGCCGACAAATATGGTACTTTGTGCATGAGAAGAGCCAGTCGCATTATGAGTTGGTCAAAGGACTCATATATGGGTTTCCTCCCTTGAGCGTGAGTACAGGCCATATATGGGTTTCCGCTCGTGAAGGGTTAAAACAGGTCTTGTTATACTGCATTTCACGAATCATAACATTTTTGAGCCACAGTCAGCTCTCACAATTTGACTTTACCTGGGAAACTGAAGGTCAGATTACCGCTTATCAGTACACATTCGCACCATGACAGGTGGCATGCTCCACCGGCACATCGCAAAAATATTGTCTCTGTATTTACCGTGATTTACGGACCATAAGACGCACCTTGGTTTTAGGATGGAAATTTAAAGGAAAAGAAATTTAATGTGATTCTAAACGAAACATTTTAAAGGGGATAATATACTTCATTGCATAAATAAATTATAACCTTGTACAATGAAATCACCATCTATCACTTCTAACTCAAAACCTGCGTTGTAAGAAAATCTCTTCTTTATAGGTGGCAATGCGTAAATTTTAACTGAACTAATTTCTCATGAAAGACTGAAAATACTTTTACACCCCCTACCCTCAATTCAGCCTATGGTAAGTGTAACGGGACATGGCTGTTTAGAGGTCATTGCCTTCATTTAAACCACCCGGCGGAAACAACTCCTTTTGTATAAAAGAACTCAACATTCATTTCTTTTCGTATTGTATACCTGGCTTCCAGCTGCCCTTATTTTACGATTCTGACAAGTGCACTGATGTACAGTGTGTGCCAAAAATTGTAACTATCTTATCGTTGTTTATAGCTATGATATTCTGGCAATATTTACCATAATTTAAATTTTTTAGTGTACTTCGGACCATTAGATGCACCCAACTTTCAAGCTCTGTTTTCAGGGTAAAAAAGTGCGTCTTATAGTCCATAAAATACGGTAGTCTAAAACTTTAGTGAGAAGGAAACATTATTATATTTCTGCTTTATTAAAATCTACTTGCCAGTATGCCTAAATTAATAGGTCTAATAAGAACTTATCATTAGAATTAGAATTAGCCCTCAATCATCCCATAGCAGGCAAGGGTCTCCTGGCAAACCGACTTGTGTAGACTCACATGAGGAAATGTTTGTTTTTATGCAGTTCAGAAACTCTTTATCTTCTCGTCTAATGTGCAGAAATCTAAAAATAAAGATTTATAAGACTATTATCCTGCCAGTTGTATTATATGGATGTGAGACATTGGCCACTTATTGGTTGGGAAGAACAAGTCTTCAAAAATAGAGTCCTTAGGAAAATATTTGGGCCTAAGAGAGATGAAAATGGGGACTGGAGGAAACTACATAATGACGAGCTTCATAACCTGTACTTGTCACCGGATATAGTAAGGGTAATTAAATCATGGAGGATGAAATGGACTGGACATGTTGCGTTCATGGGGGAGGAAAGACATATCTCAAAAGTATTTACTGGGAGACCCAAAGGGAGAGACCACCTGGAAGACCTAGACATAGGTGGGAGGACAATATTAGGATAGATTTAAGGGAAGTAGGATTTGCAAGGGATGATTGGATGGAGTTAGCACAGAATGGGGTTGAATGGTGCCATTAATGGCCATGGTTGTCGGCATGCTGACCACATGCTCCCCAATCCTGCCATCTGCCTATGGTAGATGATGCAGCGGTCGGGTGGTAGGCCAAATCCCTCCAGGGATGTAGCGCCACGGAGTTTAGTTTGGTTTTAGGGTTGAATGGCAGGCTCAGGTAAGCATGGCAGTGAACCTTCAGGTTCCATAAAACAGATAATATTCCTTTAGCTTGCTGAGGAATTGTCTGTTGCCATTGAGTAAGTACAGTGGTATTAATGAGAGGTGGCAGTCAGATGCGCGTGAGAGAGGTGACGCATGTAGGAGGAATCATGAGGAGGGGTAAGAATGTTGAACTGCACTTCCAGGAGAGGAGAAGCGATTGTAACAAGGTCTCTTGTTTCTTCACTGCATTATACGATCTTACCGCTCTGAAAGCAACGACACAACTAACCCATACACCCCTCCATGCAGTACGAATGTTTATTGGACTCGTCTGCATCTACTGAGCATCCATGCTTGGACTGCCACATCTCATTAATACCACTGTAAGTAAGTATTACGTATTTTAATATGCTCAAAACATGATTTATAAGAATAGTAGTTACTAGTTCCCTGCATACCATATATTATAATTGCCACTTCTTGTAAATCTATGATACAATAATGATAATTATTATACAGCTCCAATACTTCCACTGAAACCCATCAACCTGTTCGTAATCATAAGCTCATCACAAAATCATCATGATGTAGTCGGCATAACTGGCACTTTCCCACTGGTGGATGTTTAGATTACTCTAAAAACGTGCCCTATACACCTTACAGTATTATAATTTATCAGAAGAAAGCTTTTATTTATAGACTCTAATTTAAATGAGAAATGGACAGAAACCTCAAGAAAAATAATTTGGTATTTCAGAGTCTGTGCTGTATATTAATGATAATGTATTATTGATCACAATACAACTGTTTAGTTATTTAGGAAAAAAATTATTAAGTTACAATGTGCGTCCAAGACATATGAGGTACGTTTCAAATCGTATTAAAGTCCACCCTCGGACGAAAATGAGTTTTATATGATTTTGTATAGTTCTGAGTATGCTCTATCATCCTGTGAAGTCGTATTATGTCTATTAATATTAGTTAATTCTAAGGTTGTGTGTCAACAGTCAAGTTTCTTACACTGAGAACAATTGGTGTCAGTTTATAGTATTTATGTCGACATTAGTGCAGTCCATTTGTGCATGTGATATTTTATGAAAATGGAGGGAGAAGTGTCTGTAGGTAAGAACAGCAGAGGAAGCAGGAAAAGTATGAAGAAGAAAACAGCAGAACAGCAACAAAGTGAACTTTGGAATGTACTTAATAAAGCAACAAGTAACATTAGCTTTGTATTATATTGTTAGGGGTACTCTGTGGTGCAGTTGGTTAGTGAGTTGTGCGACTTTCTAGATAAGTTTGAGTTTCCAAGAAATGTTGCAGTTTTGAGCTCTTTGCTGACGGCTGCACTGACCAAAATGGAAGTATGCATGTAGTTTATGCAGTGATTTTATTGTTATATCACAAAAGATTTGGAAGAAGTAATATTCTATTTCCCTGTGAGGGGCCACTCCTATCTGGGTTTTCGGGATTCTAGAATAGAATAACAGTTTCAGAAAGGAAGAGAGATTCTGATACCTGAACCATACACTGAAATTTACAAGAATGTTGGTTCTGTCCACATCCTAAGTAACAAAAGTTAAATGGGATCAGGGATATGATGTGTACCATGCTGAAGAAAATAATAAATAAGTATGGAATCGTTAATGTAATGTGTATGGAACCTACACTTCAGTATTAATGAAAGGTACAAGACTCCATAATATTCCAGAACTGAAAGTGATTCCTCTACAGAGTAGAATTATACAAGAAAAGAAAAAAGAGAAGATGTTAAACAAAGAGTTTGGAAGTGACTGGAGGGACAATGACAGCTTGCAAACTTGACACCATAGGCCTACTTTTTTAGAATCTGGAACTGGAAGAATCTGACTGCTTGGAATTTGCAGGAGGAATGCCACAGCTTTGAAAATGAGGTGTTCTGGATTATTAAGATGTTGAAGGAACATGGTTTCATTATTATTTCATTATATTTGATCAATATTGTTCCATTAATGAGCTTCTGTTCATTTTTCAAACCACAAAACTTGTTTCGGTCATTCCAGAAGATAAATAGAAAAATGTAGGTGGACACCAATGGTCATTCAGAAAATATTAATAATAATAGTTATGTATAAATTTTGATTTGTGAACAAAATATAAACATTGTGAGTCATTATTTGCTAGGAGTAATTCAAGTAGTGTTATCTATTGCTTGCACAACATTATTTTCATTGAATTTTCCCAATTATTATGGTCAAAATGCCTTTCTATTTCATACGTTCATGTCAAACCATATACTGTCCAAGATATTTTCTGAATTTCAGGACAATCTGATGTGAAAGTAATTTCACATAGAATGGATTCTGATAAATGAAGTCCTTCCAGTAATTAAGAATTTTAGTATTTCAATTTACCTCCCTTAGTTTACATTTGAACCGTTTTCTTCTCTCCTACAAAATTTACAAAAGTGGAATTAATACGGTTTGAAAGGTACCTCCTCATATAGCTGAGACGACTTTACATTGAACCCCTCCCAAACAAAATTTCACCGTACGCCAATGGCTATGTGAGTACCTGAATTACTTCCACCATCTGAATCTCAGCCATGAATGCCACTATCAGTAATGTCATTTTCCATTCCACAAAATTCTATATTAAATTCTTCATCAGAATGAATAACTAAATAAATGAACAGATTTATACAACATGATCATGTGGAACCTTTTTACTCTTTCCTAACCTTTAGATCACCTGGGATTCCCTCACCCTGCTCTATATGAAAGCACCCTTTAGAAGTGTACAAATGTCTGCTCTCTTGTGGCCAACTTACTGTATAAAATGCGAGTTTTATAGATAAGAAGGATGTACAGTGGCACATCAGGTATCCAAATTAATTGGGTCTGAGGGTGGTTAAGATTAATAATATAAATGAATAACAATACAGTTACTACACTTTATGTTCTATGTTGCGTTAAATATACCTTTACGGAAATAATCACCATTTCCAAACTTCGTGTCTTTCCTAAACTGAATTCCTCAACAACACCTGTCACTTCCTCAGACAACAGACTGTTGCTTCAGTTTGCAATCCACACCAACATAATGAATGTGAAATGGTTAGTTTGCTGAGATACCATCATTCTCCATGGAGTAACTCTCAATTTTACTGCTTTCTCCAGCCCGTTCCAGCTCATTTTTCAATGCAGTATCTAGTTAAAACCTTTAAAATGCTATATGTACTATGCTGAACTCCAAGACATGCTATATGTAGTACAGTAAATATGATCACTACAAGTATATAGCCCTAATTGTCATAACTTGTGCTACCTCTCAACAGTTTTATCTGTGATACGATAGTTGTTTCTCATAACAATGTAAATATTGTATGATTATCCTTAAAAAATGTAAAAATAAATAATAAAAAAATAAAAGAGGTTATTCGGATAACTGATGTTGGGATTATTGATGTTCTACTGTACAGTAGAACTCCGATTTTCCGTTACCGTATTAACCAGTTGGCGGGTTAGCTGACTGGCTCAATCTTTATATATATATACATACAGTAAAACCCCTTTTTTACACTTTTCAAGGGACTGATGCAAAAAAGTGTAAATGGCAGGAAAGTGTAAATTGCAGGAAATGTGAAATCTGTAATGCTATATAGTGCAAAATTTAATACATGAAGGAAAAAAAACAGGTACCCATGTACACTTACATTATCTATTTAAAAAAGTCAGAAATGGTTGATTGTCTTTGCTTTTTTCTTATTTGTATCAGTTCGACCTGTCTCTCCACAGCATATAGGGCATCAAAAGCCCCATCCTCTCCCGAGGCACTTGCAATGTACTGCCTCAAAACAGCTATTGCTTCCACGGCTTCTTTGCTAGTAGGTATTTTGGGTTCCTGGTCAGAGTCTTCCTCACCTACTTCTTCTTCAAGGTGGCTAGAAACAATGTCTTCCACTGTGGGCACCACTGATGTTATTACATCAGCATCAACGTTGACATAATCTTCGAATGAAGAAGGCTCGTCCACCACACCCCAGTTGCTGGGCTCTGACATCTCTTCCTCGGGCAGATAGTCCTCTTCTTCCACAAACTCAAACCCGGCCTTCCGGAAACAGTTAGATATGGTCACTGGACTGATACTTGACCATGCTCTGGATACATAATGCATGGCATCAAGGACTGTTATGGTCATTTTCTTAGGGTCCATAGCATTGTCGTGCATGAAGACAGCCTTCTCCACTAGCATCTTCCTGTACTTGAATTTAAGGGCATGAATGATGCCCAGATCCAGTGGTTGGAGCTCGCTTGTGCAGTTTGGCGGGAGAAACACAAGCTTAATGTTTCTTAGCTGCAGATCATCAGGGTGGGCTGCACATCTGTCCAAGAACAACAGTATTTTTCGATGAGTTGCTCCCATTTTAGCATCCAAAGCATGAAGCGTAGACGTGAAGATGCTGCTAGTCATCCATGCTGTGGCATTTGCATCATACTTTGTGGGCAGATTTTTCAAATTCTTGAAACACCTGGGCTTCTTGAATTTACCGATCACTAGGGGGGGTAATTTTTCTGATCCGTCAGCATTGACCATTAGCAGAACAGTTACCCACTGTTTGCTGAGTTTTCCACCATGACACTTTTCCCCCTTAAAACACAAAGTTTTGCTTGGCAAAATGTTATAAAACAAACCAGTTTCGTCAGCATTAAAAATATTCCTTGGTTCGTAACCCTGAATAATAGCTGGCAGGTTTTGCTTCCACTCTTGTACAGTTTCCACACTGACACTTTTACTTTCTCCACAAAGTTGATTGTAGACAATATTATGGCGATTCTTGAACCGATCTATCCATCCATTAGATGCAGTAAAATCGGTGATTCCCAATTTTGCAGCAAACTGAAGGGCTTTAGTTCGAAGTATGCTGCCATCAACTGGAATTCCTGCCGCTCTCGTAGACACAAACCATTCTGCCACAAGTTTGTCCATCTCATCATACGCTGATGTGCGCATATATTTGCGCTTTTTGGACATTACACCACTTTGTTTGGCATTAAGTTCAATTGTCGATCTATTTTTTACGATGGTATCATCATCATCATCATCATCATCATTGGCACTACGGCCCAATAAGGACCTTCGCCTCCTTGATGAGCCTCGTCCAGATATCCCTCTCTTTCGAAACCTGTTCCCAGTTGTTAATGTTACATCTTTTTAGATCTTGGCACACACAGTCCCACCATCTGTTCTTTGGTCTCCCTCGTAGTCTAGTGCCTTGAGGTTGAGAGCTGAAGACTTGTTTTACTTTCCTATTAGTTGGCATTCTGTTGATGTGTCCGATCCATCTCAAACGACTCAGCCTAATGTTTGAGACAATATCAGGATCTCCTAGTAGTTGCATTAACTCTTTATTATTTCTACGTCTCCATAAGTTATCTATACAGACTGCCCCCAGTATCCTCCTTAGTACTTTCCTTTCAAAAATATTTAATCGGTTACAGACATCAACATCAAGCACCCAGGCTTCCGAACCATACATTACAATAGGTCTTATCAAAGTTTTGTATATTTTAATTTTAGTACATCTGAGTACTGACTGGCTCTTTAATAGGGGAAGGAGAGCATAATATGCTCTATTTGCAATTCCAATTCTCCTATTTATTTCAGACTTTAAGTCATTTTTATGGGTGAGCAATGTTCCAAGGTATTCAAATTCATTAACAATGTCGAAGCTATAAGTCCCCATAGCAATTCTCTGGCCATCTTGGAAACTATTCCTAGATACAGTCATAAATTTTGTCTTACTTTCATTTATTTCTAGTCCAAGTTTAGAAGTTTGAGTTATCAGTGCCTGCATCATTTCTTCAACATCTGAGATTCTTCTTCCAGAGATCACCAAATCGTCCGCATATGCGAGAAGCTGGCTACACTTGTTAAACAACGTTCCTTCCATTTGCATCCCCGATTTTCTAATAGCTATTTCCAAAGCTACATTGAACAAAATCGGAGCAATGGCATCTCCTTGTCTAAGACCTTGCTGGATTTCAAATTCTTTAGATAAGTGTTTGCCAATCTTTACTACACCATATGCCCCACTTAGTGACCTGCACATAGTAACTAATTTCTTAGGGAATCCCAGGTGCCGCATGTTGTACCACAGTTCTTCCTTCCAGACACTGTCATACGCTGTCTTAAAATCCACAAAAATATGATGTGTTGTAATATTCTGTTCCCAGAATTTTTCTAACATTTGTCTCATTATAAAAATTTGTTCTGTTGTTGATCGACCACCACGGAAACCAGCCTGGTAGTCGCCTATGATTTCATCATAATACGGCAACAGTCTATTGTACAGAATGTTTGATAATATTTTGTAAGCTGTACACAGCAACGTAATTGCCCTATAATTTTCACATTGCATTATATCACCCTTTTTATGAATAGGACTTATAAGACCAGTTTTCCATTCATCTGGAATTACCTCTTCCTCCCATATCTTTAGTACCAATCTATGAATAGCTTCTTTCAACTCTCTTCCTCCTCCTTTAATTAGTTCTGCCTGTATTTGATCAGAGCCTGGTGCTTTACCGTTTTTCAGTTTAGAGATAGCCATTTCTATATCTGTAATATCAGGTGGCTCAACATTAGGCTCTACATTCATGTTAGATAATAGGGATTCTTCTGCTGTAACATCTTCATTCCTGTGACACTCAAAGTGTTTCTTGTAATATTCAGACCAATATTCAAGAACTTCGTTTTTGTCTGTAATAATCTGTCCTGTATTATTATTTCTTATCATGCACGTGTGTGGTTTAAACCCTTTCTTTAAAGAATTGACTTCAGCATAAAAATGTTTAGTTTCTCTATTATTATACTGTCTTTGTATATTATCTAATTTTCTTTTGAACATTTCTCTCTTTTTCCTTCGAAATAATGTGTGACACTCTCTCCTATAATCTCCATATTCAGCATTATTCTGTCTTGTGTTTCTTTCAATCTTCTTTCTGTAAGCTTGGTTTTTCCTTGTTAGTGCTGTTTGACAGTCCTCGTCGAACCACTCGTTCCTGGCTTTCTTGTCTAGTTTACCTATTGTATTTGAAGCTGCTTCATTAATTCCGTGTTTGATTTTATCCCATGTTTGGTTTATATTATTGTCCTTATCAGCTTCTGTCTGCGAGTCACGGAAATATTGAGATAATGCCTTTGTATACTGTTCTTTAACAGTTGTATCAGTGAGTTTTCCTACATCCCATCTATTCAGTTCATTTCCTTCTGGTTTTCTATGTTTGCTGATCTTAATCCGTATATTTGCCCGCACCATAAAATGGTCTGAGTCAATATTTGCCCCTCTTACACTTCTTGTGTCATGTACGTTGTTACAGTGTCTTCTATCTACCAGTATATGGTCAATTTGGTTGGCAGTTACTTTATTAGGTGAGCGCCAAGTTACCTTATGTCTATCTTTGTGTTCAAACCATGTACCCTCCACTGCAAGATCATTACTCTTGCAGAAGTCCACCACTCTGTATCCATTCTTATTGGTCTCCTTATGTAAGCTGTGTTTCCCGACATTGGGGTATAGGTATGATTCCTTTCCAATTTTAGCATTAAAATCTCCTAAAATGATCTTCATATCATACTTTGGTATCTTATTAACAACATTTTCTAGCACTTTATAAAATTGATCCTTAACAAAGTCGTCTTTTTCTTCAGTCGGAGCATGAACTGAGACAATTGTCATGTTATAAAATTTACACTTGATCTTTAACTTACATATTCTGTCATTAATTGGTTCGAAATCTATTATATTGTCGACAATGCGTTTACTAACATAAAAACCAGTTCCAAACTCATGTTTTGATTGTTTATTACAGCTATACAAAATCATTGAGTTTTTCTTGTTAAGAACTCCTTCCCCCAGCCATCTGATTTCCTGCAGAGCACAAATATCAATTTTGTATTTTTCCATTTCCTGTATCAGTTCATTTAGCGCTCCCGGTCTATACAGCGTCCTCACATTCCAGGTTGCAACAACAATCTCGTTAATCTCTTTTGGTCGCCAGGGTCTTTTCCGTTCAATCCAGTCCTTCCGAGGCATCATGTTTGGGTTCCTAACAAGGGTGTTTTATGGGATGGGTTGTCGGCCACATGCCCAACCCCCAACCTGGAGGACCAGAGGGTTGATTTTGGAGTCCCTCCTCCTAGGAAGTTGCCTTCTCCATGGCTAAGGAGCTCTTCCTGCCCCTTCGCAGTAGGTCACCTAACTGGACCTTGGGTGCTGCCGTTGACCTGAAGGTTCATCCGCCACCAACCCAGATATGAACCCTGCTGCCAGCTCACATCATCCTTACAGGCCTGATCAAGGGATACCCCTAGTAGCCCTATAAGGACCCCCATCTCTCGTCAGTTTGTCGACCCAGACCGCCGAAGGGATTGGTTACCACAACCTTGATCTGGGTTACTCGACTTAATAGGGTCCACCACGTAAAGGTGAGAGCGGAGTTGGAGTGGAGAGGCTAGGTGATCTCTCTTGATGAGGTCATGTGTTGCGCATCACACTCCCTTGGACCCCTTTTTACGATGGTATTCAAAGTTGAAACAGAGAGTCCAAGCTCTTTCGCTAACTGAACACGTGTTCCCACGTGTGAATCAACACAACGCAGATTTTCAGTCTTCTCTTGCAAAGAAATGCATTTTCTACTGTTTTTATTAACCTCCATGATACCGCCAAAAATCACGCAACACTTCGCTAAAAATCCACGAATTAGGCCTACGCTATGTGAATATCAAATATCTACAAGCACAAAAGAAACCAACTCCCTCTCAACTAATGCAAATAGCCACTGTCGCCGCGTGTAAGAGAGTTGGCAACATAGCGGAAGTGAGACCTTGAGTTCCTTTTCAAAGCGCTTCAGGGTTGCGTTGGTGAAGCGAAGTCTGATCTCGCTTACAGGTTTTGCTGCAAGGACTGTCTTGACCGTTCTTTCTTCGCTGCAGCAAAACTGAAGCGCTTCACGAATTCGCTTTGAAAGAGAACGCATGGAAAACGGTTCATCGAAAATCAACACTACCTTCGGCAAAAATACGTAAATGGCGGGAAATACAACTGTGTAGAAGTTGTTAATGGCGGGAATTCTATGTATTGTCAGCATAGGTTAAAAAGTGGGACCAGCTGAAAATGATGTAAATGGCGGGAACGTAAAAACGGGGTTTTACTGTATATATATATATATATATATTTTTTTTTTTATTTGTTCGGTTTTATTTTTTACTCTACAGCATATTTTTTGAAGAGGAAAATATGAACAACTGAACATAATAATCGTATGCATTTATTTTAGTATAGTGCCATTAAACTATCCGAAGTACTTATGTTCACAACAGAAGCTGGTGAAAGTTGTAAACGTAGCCATTGTCTGCTTTTAAAGAAATTACCTTCAGAAATTCCAATGTCTCAGTATTGTAGAAGGGATGTTTTTGTAAATTTGTAAAATTAACCATTCACTTTCTAAGAATCGACCCTCAAGAGATTCCACACAGTTGCAAACTCATGTAGACCCACTTTAACTATTCAGTTCCTATCTTGTAGTTGGAGTTAACGTACTTACACTATAATTTCTATAAGAATGTCTTCCACGTGAGTGAAAAGAAAACACATGTCAAATATCGAAAACAGTGCAAATACTGTATAGTGTGCAACATGAAGATGTCTATACTCACCACATGGCAGGAGCTTCAAATTGTGAAAATGTACTACAACTTAATATGTAAAAATTATTTTATTGAATGGATTATCCGACTTTTTCATTTAACCGTTCGCACTATCCCCCTCGTTGCAATGATAATAAGGGTTGCACTGCATATGTAGTCAGTGTGTAATATCATATAATTCTTAAATATTTGCTGATATTTATCGTTAAAAGTGAGATAATATTTTAACATATGCAATATTTATTTAATCCATATGTGTTTAGTTCACTCAAATTTAATTTTAAATTATCAGAACAACACTTTGTCACCTGAATATTGGAGTGTACCACGTACACCAACGTAAGGTTAGAGAATACTAAGAAAGAAGCTAAGAATACTGAGGAGCCTGATATTTAACACAACATAAAACAACGTTTAAGATGGAGATATGAATTCATGAAACAAAGAATACAGTCTGTGTTGGATGTTATGTGAGAATATAATAGGAGAAATTTCCTCTGACACTAGGATTCGAACCCATGACCATCGACTTTCCATGCCGCTGCAGTGCGAACTGAGGTAACCAGAGTTTGCTTCACAGCAAATTCTAGTGTCGGAGGAATTTTTCTCCTATAATATTCTTATAGAACAAAATATTCAGGGGCAGGTTTTTTTGTGTTTATTTTTCAAAAATTTCGAGAAAAATATATAAAATGTATTTATAGTTTAAAAGAAAGTCGAAAATTCGTGAAAATTTTCATGATATTTTTAATGTCATACTCTATGCTTCGTATGCCACCGGTAATTCTTATAAAACAGCATTTATTTAACTTATGTATTAGAAAAAGTTGAGAGTAAAACAAAATTGTATACAGAATAATTTGTCTCATTAATTTTATTATTGCAGCTAATAGGCTGCTTTAAGAACCTCAACATGAAATTATTTCTAATGCAATGTTCCAAAAGCTCTCGAAAACCCTGTCAGCTGTCATAGAACAATACATAATCTATATTTTTGGGTTAATATACTTTTCAAAATTAATTATCATTCCTTTATAGCCAACATCTTCAAAACAAATAAATTGTTTTAATGCAGTTTTGTTGTTTTTGTTGTAAAAATGAAATTTTTTGCAGAAACGGTCTATTTTCGTGAAAATTCGCGAAAAATTACAGCCATTAATCAGTCACATTTATGATGAATCGTGTATGTACTTCTTGCTGCATCTCTCCGTTACGTTTCACATTTATTGTAAATAACAAAAAACCTGGCCCTGAACATATTATTTCGGTATTTAGAGGTGGAAAATTGGTTTTTCAGTAAATTGGTGCATATGATGCATGCCTAAACTAAAGTTCAAAATGTCGTGTATAAAAGTTCAAAATATACATTATCTCATTTTCTGATATAAGTGGAGTCCTGACAGTAGTTGACTTTGTTTACCCACTTACTTGTAACTTTACAATTTTATGTTTATTTTGTAATATGGAAAGCCGGTCAACAGGATTTTTCATTATCCTTTTAAGATGTATGTGTATGTTTTTATTGTATCTCACTTTAAAGTGAATGGTTGTACTTGATTTATACTTGCAAATTATTTTAGGTCAGGTGATAGCACTGCCTGCAGTACTAGTGGAAACCATCATAGAAAGTCTAATTCTTTGGATGCTAATAGTGGTGAAGTTGGAGGAAACAGAAAACCAAATAAACCGCTTGTACCTCCCGTTAGGGAAAGGTGAGTCCTGAAACTTCATTAACCCTTTCACTGCTACAGTTGTATATATCCGTCAGCATGTATCACTGCATGAACATTATCGGTTAATATTAGGCCTACATTTAAATTTTTATAAATTTTGATGTTACTACACCTATCCATCATCTTCTCTTAGATAAGCAAAGCTATAAAGATTTTTCAAGTTTCATTAATAGTATATTTGCAGAATTGTAATATGTTTATGTGGGGGGTCTGGCAACATGGCGACGAATTGATGGGCGACAAAACAGTGTGTGTAGTGAAATCATTGCAGAAATAAGAACAAAATTACGCGGAATAAAAAGAAGACAAGATACAGGAAGAGGCAGATACGCCGAGACGAGGTAAATGTTAGCAAAAGAAGGGACACAAAACAAAACTAAAGAAGTGGAAAATTAAAACTGATCCCGTGTGCACTAAAGCCACAGCACCACCCAAGTCTGCGGAGTTGCCAAGTGTCACCAGCCATACCGGAAGTGACGCGAACCCAAAGAACACAGGCAAGAACTAAGAGGAAGAAAGCAGATTCTACAAGTACAGTGGTAGAGAATAACAACGCAATGGGCAAAGCAGCGAAGGATAACAAAAGGAAGAGTAGACCCCCGATCAGATACAGAACAAGTAGAAAAAGAAAAACCAAGCAGTAATAGCCCAGGTTCAGAGCAGAAGGGAAACCTGGGGACCAAGAAGAGAGAGAGGGAAGAAAGAAACACGCAAATTTCAGAAAGCGACGAAGGGAACATAACTACAAAGGAGCTGAAGAGCATGTTTACAAATATCCTAACAGAAATAAAAACACTGAAACAACAAAACGAGGAATTTAGAAAAGAGACAAGAGAGAACCTAGCAGAGATGAAAAAAGAAATAAAAGGCCTAGACAGAACAATAGAAGACAAATGCCAAGCACTAGAAAGTAGAATAAGCAATGTGGAAAACAAGAACAATGAACGGACAAATAAGGTGGAGGAGCAACTAAAATATTTACTAGGCACAGAAAAATGCAGACAACGGAAAGAAAAGAAGAATAACATCATAATGAAAAGCAAAGATTTCGAGAAGGACAAACAGACAGAAATAGAAAACAAAGTAGAGAGGACCCTGCAACAGCTAGGGAACAAAGGAATGTACACCAGACCACTGTTTATAGGAAGAGACACGATGGACAAAGGCCTAGTAAGAATTGAGTTCAAGCACCTAGAGGACAAGATAGTGATCATGCAGAACAAAAACAAACTGCAAGGTCAGGACCTATACATAGATGATGATATGACCAAGCAAGAAAGGGAAATCCAAAGTGCCCTGAGAAAGAGAGCCAAAGAAGAAAGGAGCAAAGGTAACAACGTCAAAGTCGGATATCAAAAGATCTCGATCAATGACCAGTGGGTAAACTGGAAGGACCTGACACAACAAGGAGACACATAGAAAATGTGCAAGAAACAAGAGGAAACCCAACAAACCAGAAAGAGGAGAATGAAATAATCATCGGCACACTAAATGTAAAAACACTTAGAACAAAAGAGAGGGAAATAGAACTCAGTAATGCACTTAAAGATATTAAATATGACATTTTAGGCTTGCGTGAAGTCAGGAAACTAGGGGAAACAATTCTAGAGAAAGACAACGGGGACATATGTTGCTACAAAGGACAAACAAAAGGGCAAAAAGGAGTGGGTTTTCTCATAAAAAGCGAAAAGAAGAGCAAGATCAAAGAAATTGTGGGGATCTCAGAAAGAATAATGGTACTAATCCTAAACATCAACAATGCAAAGTAACTATAATACAAGTATACGCCCCAACACAGAAATGCAGCGAGGAGGAGATAGAAGAATTCTATGACCTGCTGGAAAGCACAATGGAAAAATACAAATCGCCAAGAAACATCATTCTAGGAGATTTTTACTGCAAAATAGGAAAAAGAGCGCACATACACGAAGAAGCAGTGGGCACCTATGGCTATGGTGAAAGGAATGGCAGGGGAGAAAGAATGATGCAATTCGCCACTGAACAAAAAATGAAAATAATAAACTCCTTTTTCAGGAAACAACCAAACAATAAATGGACATGGAGGCATCCAAATGGGACAAATAAAAACGAACTAGACTACATTTTAAGCGACAGCTTATATGGAATCAAAGACATCTATGTGGAAAGGAACCTCAAGTTCGATACTGATCACAGTCATCAAAATGAAAACAAAGAACCAAAGGAAGTCCTTCAAGAAGTCACCAAAGCGAGACATAGGAAAGCTAGACAAGAACAAATATGTAGCAACTTTACAAGCAAAACTACAACAAAACAATAGCAACAGAGAAGCAGGGGTACAAGAGGCATACAACACATTAGAACAAGCAATAATCCAAGCAGCTAACACAAATCTCCAACTATCAGAACAAGAGGAAAGCACACACAAGCTAACACAGGAAACAGTAAAACTTATAGAGAAACGAGAGAAACTAAAACATGAGAAAGAGACAAATACCGATAAAAAACGAGAATACACTGAAGTGGATTTACAAACCAAAAGAGCAATTAGGAGAGATCTAAGAGAATATAGAACACACACGACAAGACAGATATTACAGTCAACAAAGTCAATCAGGAGAGCAAAGAAGGAGACTACCGAAGGGAAACAATGGATTTTAGGAGCAAAAACACCAGATGGCACCAGGAAAACAGCAAGAAAAGATATCAACACAGCAGCCACGTGCTTCTACAAGCAGTTATACACGAGTACACTAAAACCCAACAGCCAAAAAGGGAACACGAACATAATAGGAGACTCACAGGAAACAGTAACCCCCATAATACTCAGTGAAGTCAGAACAGCCATAGAAGATCTAAAGGAAAACAAAGCCCCAGGCGAAGACAAAATATTAAACGAATACATGAAAATAGGACAAGACCAACTACTAATCCCAATCACCAGGATCTTCAATAAAATCATAGAAACAGAAATACTACCAACCCAGTGGCTGACAAGCACAATAGTACTACTGCACAAGAAAGGCAATAAAGATGAACTAAATAACTACAGGCCTATTAGTCTAATATCAAACCTCTATAAATTATTCTCCAAGATAATCACCAGAAGAATTACAAAACAACTGGATGGAAATCAAACACAGGATCAAGCAGGCTTCCGTTCGGGTTACAGTACCATGGACCACCTACAGACCACTAAACAGGTGATGGAAAAGTCAGAGGAATTTAACCTCCCACTGTTCATAGCCTTCATCGACTATATCAAGGCATTCGACTCTGTGGAGCACACTAGTGTCTTCCGAGCACTGTCTGAACAAGGAGTGGAGAATAAATACATCAGGCTACTATCCCAACTATACAGAAAATCACAGGCTAAGGTAGCAACAGAAAGAGTTGGACAACCTTTCAAGCTAGGGCGAGGAGTGAGACAAGGCGACCCCATATCCCCAAAACTGTTCACCAGGCTTCTTGAGAGTATTTTCCGGAAAACAAAGTGGAGGAAAAGTTATGGAATTAATATGAATGGGTACAAAATCACAAATCTCAGATTTGCAGATGATGTGGTCCTGTTTGCAACAAATGCTCAACACTTACAGGAAATGATACAAGAACTGAATAATGCATCCAGGCAGGGTTAGAAATGAATATGACAAAAACCAAAGTAATGACCAACAGACAGACAACCCCAATCAAGGTAAATACGACAGAACTTGAATATGTATCAGAGTACGTATATCTGGGTCAACTCGTCTGTTTCCAGCAGAATATGGAGAAAGAGATTAGGAGAAGGATGGCCATAGCATGGAATGCCTTCTGGGCACTAAAATTCATCCTACTAGACAGAACTCTCAACAGAAGACTAAGGCTGGAAGCACTGGAAACAAGCATCTACCCAACAATGTTATATGGATGCCAAACATGGAACCTGACGGAAGGACAGAGAAAACGGATTCTAAGCTGCCAAAGAAGAATGGAGAGGAAAATTCTAGGGATAACCTGGAGGGAGAGAATTTCAAATGTACAACTAAAAGAAATGACAAAATCTAAGGACATTTCACAAAAAGCCATGCTTCTAAAATGGCAATGGGGAGGACATGTGGCACGCCTCAACAACAACAGGTGGGCACACATTTCAACAACGTGGGACCCCCATAATGGCAAGAGACACCGTGGAAGACCAGGCACCAGGTGGGCAGATGACTTCAAGGCGGAAGCAGGCATACACTGGTCCACAATGGCAAAGGACAGAACCAAGTGGAGAGCAAAACTAGGAAAATGACAAGACAGTGCAATAAAAACAGTGGTGCAAAATCAGTGTTGTGGAAAAGACAATCACAAGACAGACTTCAAGTCAACCTTAGAAGGTTGAAGATCATATGGACTAGCCCTCCATATGTGATACCTAACCGAGCTAACCCTAATTAGGAGGCCATAGCCCTTCATGGGACAAATAAGGCTTATTCATTCATTCATTCATTCAATATGTTTATGTAGCGTATTGTATATATATGTTTCATCTGTAACCCTAATATGCCAGTTGGTAAAATAGGATTCTGGATTTTTCGAAACTCAATAGTAATAAAATCAGGTAAACTGTTATATCAAAGTACCAGAATGCTTTTTTGTTTAATCAGTGATAATTGCAATTATGATATGCCTATGCAGAAAAAGCTATTTTTATAATAGATCTCCAAGTTTAGCTCCAGAACGATTCATTAAGCAGGGCTTAAGGAAGAACAAAGGTCTAAAGTTTGATTCTTAACATTAATTCATACTCGTATACAATGACATAAGAAGTTCTTAAAATATGTCAACATCTTACAAAATGCACTGATATATTAACGATATAAGTGTAGGCTTACGATTCGCTGACATGTTTGTTTCAGGTTTTAATCAGCCATATGGGTTATGAATGAATTAAATTCAATCTGAAATCAATCCATCAGGAATTACATTAGGTTTATTTGCTTTCACAGCAGAGTTTTAACTGAAAAATACTCACATTAAAATATAATGTAGATATCGGTAGCCGTACATTTAGATAGAATGCACAATATTATATCAACAGCAGCTGCGTTTAATTATTATTATTCAACAGCTAGATATTTTTTAAATCTTTTCCTTATATATTTATTTTGATAAGCATATGTGAAGGAATAAGTGGGGTAACAACAGAACGAAATTACAACAAATATCTCACTTATAAAGCAAGGCGTGATATAATAAATGTACAAACATCTGACTGTAATGGAGTCAGGGCCCTCAGTGTAGTACAGTCATGATTTCCCATTTAAAAAGCATGTGACCTTTAATTAGTCATTATTCCAGTGCTGGTCAACCGATTTTGTCCAAAATAAATAGGCTACTCATCATGGACGTTATAAATGCATATACCAAGTTTCATGAAAATCTGATAAAGCGTATTTGAGTTATCATGCGTAAAGACACATGGACAGACAGACAGACTGACTTGGTCCCATCTGCCACACAATCTCATAAAGTACCATTCTGGCACTTAATAAATTTACAAACATCTGACTGCATTGGAGTCAAGGCCCTGAGTGATTAGCAATGCGGGCTTTGTAGTATAGTCATGATTTTCCATTTGAAAAGCATTTGACCTTTAATTAGTCTTACTCTGCTACCGGTCAGTCGATTTGGTACAAAATAAATTGGCTTCTTGCCAAGGATGTTATAAATATGTATTCTAAGTTTCATGAAAATCTGATAAAGCGTATTTGAGCTACAGACACACAGACAAACAGATGGACAGACATTTTCCCGTCCCCCACACAATCTCATCAAGTACCATTCTGGCGAAGTGCATTAACTCAAAAGATATTCTTTATTTTAAAGTAAAGAGTTTTTTTCATGAATGATGTCAAATTCTTGGAAACTAGGTGTTATCTTCTTTCTGTAAAATTTATAATTTGTCACTTGCAATGTTTTTCCACTCAGGTATTCATTATTTAAATTAGGGTTGTAGACCTACATTATTAATTATTTTTATATACCTAGGTAAATGTGGAAATTATTTAAGTATTACATAATCCTAGAATTTGAAGGAAGTTTATATAGTGAAGTTATAATCAAATTGAAACTTGAGATGGAGGTTTAACATACGTAACTTCACTTAATTCAAGCACTAACCTGAACATGTTTCGAGCAAACTTCATGACTCATCATCAGCTATACTCCATCAGATGGAGTATAGCTGATGATGAGTCATGAAGGTTGCTCGAAACATGTTCAGGTTAGTGCTTGAATTAAGTGAAGTTACGTATGTTAAACCTCCATCTCAAGTTTCAATTTAAGTATTACATGTTTTTTGCAATCCAGAAGTGTTTACCTGAAGTTAGCCAATACAACAACTAAGTATACCAAACAATGTAAATAACAAAATTATAACATAATAAATACTGTAGTATCAAGGCCAAATCTCTTGCAAAAATTTACAAAATGATTAGTGATGGTACCCCTAGCACCTGTCATTAGCCCTGTCACTTGAATGTTTCATTTTTCACAACCTCAGGCTGGTTGATATTTGTCTCTGTGTGTAATGTAGGGTCAATTACAAAGCTTTTCCCTGAACCTGAAGGCAATTATATCAATCCGTCTACAGCTACCAGAATTTTCCACACCATGAACCTCTTCAAATACGGAAAAATGCTTTTTCCTGAGGGCCTCAGCTATGACAGATGGAATCTTATTGTGATGATTTATTCTCAAGTTACCACCATACCAGCAGAATTCCAAGACATGTCCAAAGCAATTCAATCTCATGCCACACCTGCGGCAGTGGTTTCCATCTTGCAATCTACCAGGAACAGCTCTGACTGGCCAGACATTAGCTGTGAGCTTCATCTTTACCCTTTACCCTTAGAAGATAGTGAACACCAGTGCTCAAACTCTTTTTTCTCTTAATGCATTTTTAATACTCCAAACATTCACCTCAGGCACTGTACCGGCAATTCCTCTTCTTGCAGCTGGAAGACTAAGTGATATAGGCTAGGCCCAATTTGATGAGGCTCTGAAAAATAATGTGTAGGACATCGAGGAAAAGAGGGCACAATAAAACGAGCAGACTTGCAAATGAATGCAAGATTCCTCGCTAATAGTAGTTTATAAAAATAAACTAACAAGGAAGCTAAATATTAGATATTATTTAAAATAATAATATACATTGATATTGACAAACAGAAATTAATTATGGAAACTTCTTACACACATATACTGAACTGTGGTGTGAGGCACCACCTTTTAGTTTCTGAAACCATTAATCTTGCATTAAATTAAAGTAAGTACATTTTCAAATCAGTTCATGCATTTGTTTCATACAGGTTAGTACATGCAGAGTTATTTAAATGACAATATGATAGCACAAAGTAATATTTTGAAGAGTATTAATAAATTAATAATGATTTCAAGTCAATCAAGGTGCAGACAACATGCACTTGCTTTTCACAAATTATGTCATGCAACTCATGCTTAATGATAAAATAACATTCTGGATTATTTAAAAAAAATAAATAAATAAATGATCATACCTTAGTATGGGCACTCCCGTTCTTATTCCCCTGTAGTGGAATAAGGTAGGCTCCCTTTCGGAAACACAAAATAAATTTTGTAAATACAGTGCAACAAATTACAAAGACTCTGTGCACCGGAGGTAGGTAGGATACCGTAAGGATAGACTGCACAAAGGAAGGGAACGAGAAAATTAAAATGCCTTAAGAGCCTACATGCTGGCCAGGCCACCAAGAAAGCCTAGACACAACTAACAAGAAAAGGAAAATTAATTTTAATGAACAATCAAATAAATTTCTTAGACAAATAACCTAAATAAATATCTCTTTCAAGATTAACTAAAATCTGAACAGTTTAAGAAAGATCCCTCCTCGGGAAAATAAGTGACTCAAGGCTTAAAGGAAATTCATGCTAATTACGACACAAGGTCAGCCAGCGCAAAAGAAAGGAATAATATTAAGCAGTCTAGCTTAACCAAATAAAATCAAAGATGCATGCTGATAAATGCGATATTTAAAGATATCCTACATACCTTCCGAAAGCACCACCACAAACAAGAACGGCGAATTACCGCCCTTCAGTTGCACTGTATGGATTGTAACACGAAAGATAGCCATGATGGCCGCCGGCTGGTTTCCGAAAAAGTGAGGGCGAGTCGACAGCGGCAATCTCTTATATACAAACTCCCCCTTCCAGATCCTACTTACGTCATCTAAATTACCAATAGGCTTTCTTTACACAAGGGGTTAACGAAAATAAAGAACAAAAGACTATCTAATAACTGAATGTTGAAGACAAACTCTAATAACAACAGCTGTTACAGCATGCTTTGGCTGCCAGCGCGCGTACAGACTGACCTTCCTCTCACGAGAGAGAGAAGACTCCCCCCCTTCTCCTTCCTTGAGAGCGGGAGCGGCAAGAGGGGAAATAAGGAACAGCTGAGCGCCAATATGACTTGGAAAGAGATGTTACTGAATTGCTCACATTATTAATTATTACGTCACTAATTATTACATCACCGGAGAGTATTGTTGAGAGTTTTCCATGCTTGCATATATTACAGGACCAGAAAATAAGCAATAATAATATCTTTTTTTTAAATAAATATTCCCAATTCCAAATAACTGTGCTAATAAATTTATGGAGAAATTTATAATCAGCACAGCACTTGAAGGTCAAGGTGCTCAGTAACAGGAAGATGGAGATTCTAGAGACGTATAACTGTTTCAGTGATTAAATCACATGTATGATTAGTGAAATTTTGATTGAAAATTTTAGACTCTAATGGGCCATTTATTTATTTTATGTAATACTGCTTGGAATCCAAAAAATCTTGGTAATTGCTGCTCGGATGGCTTGACCACATTACTATGCAAAATTTCATTATCTAGTCTCTTGAATACATTTTGATTTTCTATGTAAAAGCTTAATAAAATCGTGGGTTTCAGAAAAATAGGTGACAGACTTAGAGGGAACAAGCAAGTGACTCCAGAATGTTCATGACCACAACTCAAAATGTACACATTAATTTTTTCACACAATTAAACAGAAAACTACTACTAAGAAAATTTGTTTAAAAATCACATTTTTAGACTGACAACAGGGCCGTAGGCAGGGGGAATGAAGGGGATCAGTTTCCCCCCTCCAAATAAAGAAGAGAAAGAATGAATGTAGTTTTTCACAACAATCTACAGTTTCCAGTTTATTTTCCATTCTGAATACAATTCCTTTGTTTTATTTATTCTTAAAAATTAAATTGAATGCACATGCACATAGAACTGCCAATGAAGATGTACCTTCACCTTTAAATAGAATCCATAACATTTTATTTCTCCAGAATTGGTAAAGGCAAAGTATTGATGAACCCACAAAGAAGAGATTTTACTGTAATCTGTATTTCATTTCTTGAAATTAGATTTATTTAGTTATAATTGTTTTGCAGGTTCCGTTGCATTGTGCCTTATCCTCCCAACAGTGAAGTTGAACTTGAACTTTGGGTTGGCGATATTATTTATGTGCATAAAAAACGAGAAGATGGTTGGTATAAAGGAACACAGCAACGCACTGGCCGCACAGGACTGTTTCCAGCCAGTTTTGTGGAAGGTTGCTGAGAATCCGCACCATGCATGATGGAGTCTTGCATCTAACCCAGCCAAAGAACAACTACAGTGAACGTAATGTGGATGAAATTCACAGAAAGCTACAGGAGGGGTTGTTGAGGCATGACAAAGTCATGCATTGGATGTATGTGCAAAGGGGTGAATTAAAAAAAAAAATGCGCAGGTATAATTCACTCAAATTTGTAACATGTGATATGCTGATAATTTTCTAATGAAAAGCCGTATAGAGAAATGGCCGAAGAATTTGATAAGGGTGCTTTGTCATGACATAGGTTCATAAATATTGCTCTTAACATTTTCAAGAAGTTTTAAAGGAGATCAGCTGCTTTCAAGAGAATTTTTTTTTGCTTCTAGCCAGTTGAGGATGTAATAAATTCATTTTCTTTCTTTTGAGTTTGTATAAAGATGCTGTTTTTTCCTTTCGTTATTAACTGGTTCAAGTAGGAAAATACAAAAAAATAATTTGGACATAAAAGTATGATTGTAATACCATAATTGGTGGGAACAAACAACAAAATGTTATGGTGGCTTCTCAAGTTGCCAGCCATGTCAGTGTAATGAAGTTCAGACTTTTGGCCATTGTTAACACCATCTTAATAAGCAGTACCTTGAAAATTTAAGTCTTGTATACAAGGGGTGTTTTGTATTGATTTACACTTTACTTCTTTACATTCACTAAGAACCTCTATGCCTCGGCAAATATATCCACTTTCTCAGCATATTCTCCATTAAGCTGTACACACTTCCGCCACCAAGGTGGTTACTTCTCTAGGCCGTCCTCGAACCATCTATTTGGAGCCTGTCACACCATCTCAGGACAGTTTCTGGAAGTTGGCATAACAATGCCCATACAGAAAACATAAAAATATGGTGGGTGTAGCAGCACCTGGAATCCCATCTTAATAGTGCTGTTAATGTTGGTCTGTTTCCAGCCAGTCAAAAAGGATAATTCCATCCTTGTCCCTTGGCCATGCATTTGCCTGCTGAGGGCACTATACGGAACTTCTTCGGCTGGGGGCTGCCTTTATGCTTTCACTGCATTGATCATCAGATATCATTTTGCCGACTTCCAGTTACTGCAAACAGCTGTCTTGAGGTGGTGCGACTGACATAGTGGTTCGAGGACGGCTTAGAGAAGTTGCCACATCAGTGGTGCAAGTGTGTACAGCTTAATGGAGACACTGTTGAGAAATCTGAAGCATGGAGGTTCTTAGTGATTGTAAAATAAAATGTAAATAAATTTGGAAACCCCTCTTATTAAAGTATTTAAGTATTCTTTGCTAGTTTATCTTACAGACCCTTTCCCTCATTTATTTATCATGATGAAACTTCTCTTTTCCTTAACAAAGCAGATAAAGTATATAAAATCCCAAGAGTATTGTGGTTGGGAAATGTGTCCACGCACTTTGCATCGTTGATCTGTGTTCTGTATTTTTAATTTATTGTTGTTTTATTGCTTGTTAACAGCAACCTGTACTGTACAGGTATCCCAATCCGTCATAGTGCAATAATATTTATATTCTAATAAAAAAAATTATTACTTTCCTTGCTTAGTAATGAGAATAAAAAGCCTCAAGTCAATAGTTGCTTGTTGTAAGTGGTAATATATATATATTTTTTTTTAGCAGCTCATAAGTAAGTAAGTAAGTAAGTAAGTTTTTTATTGTCATTCAACATTACAGAAATGGAATAGACATTGTCAGTTTTACATAATTTCAGACAGTTTAAAATCTGTTGTCAGACATTGCCATCGCTAAAATATATTTAAACTGGAAAAAGGATTACAAATCAACCAGTTGTATAGTCTTTTTTTTAATGCGTTAAATGGTAACAGCTTGGGTTCATTGTTTAACTTATAATACTACAGGATATAACTATTTGTACTCTTACTCAATCTATAAAAGGGAACTATTGCTTAAGACTGATTTTGCGTATTATAACTATGAACTGAAATGCATTAGCATTTTCTTTTATCTTGACTAAACATACGAAAATGTACATATTTATCACTGTTAGAATTTTATTTTCTATAAAGAGAGGCTTGTAATGAGCATTTTTTTGTGATTTAGTGATTATTCTTAAAGCTTTTTATTTGTAGTAACAGGATATTTTCTATATGACTACTGCTTCCCCTAAGCATTAGGCTGTAGTTATTCATAGTAGGAAAAAAGTGAAATAGGTAATACGTAAATAATCTAATGGTATCATAGCAGATAAGCTTTTAAGCAAAAATATTACTTTCGACAATTTTGTGCACATTGATTCAATGTGAGGGATCCATGTTAACTTATTATCTACAGCCAATCCTAGTACCTAAACTTCCATATCCATGTTTCCATATTGTTTAAAATTTCCCTTTAAAATACATAAAAGATTTTGATTTCTGCCCTGATTCAAAACCAGACCATTTGTTCCAAACCATTCACAAAGCTTGTTTCATTGTGTTCTCTATAATTATTGAGTATTTAATTCATATCCAGTACTTAGAAAGGTTGTATCATCTGCAAACATTGCAGTCAACGATTTACTAATATTATCTGGCAGATCGTTGATGACTAAAATGAACAGAATCTAGCCCAGAATGGAACCTTGAGGTACCCCTAGGCTAATTTATAATCTACTAGACTGTTCTTTACCTGTGTCTATTTCCAAGTAAGTAAGACTCAAAGAAATTTAAATGGTGACCACTGACACCATAACAATTAGTTTTTCTAAAAGAATATTGTGTCTATACAATCAAAAGCTTTGCTCAAATCACAAACAGTATTCTTAGCAAATTTTCGGTCTTCAAAAGCTTTCAAAATTTTTGAAATCAATAAATCTACTGCATCGGTTGTGGATCTGTTTTTGAGAAAACCATATTGAAAGTTTGAGGTTTCGACCCTATGGGAAGGTTTTGTTCCTTTGAGAAGGTTTTGTTCCTATGAGAAGGTTTTGTTGTAACATATAACATGTCTTTATTTTCAACCTTTAAAAGAAAGAAAATTAACCAATTACATCTCTTTTTGGCTAAATTTAGAAGCATTATTCCAGCATGCTCTATGTTGTGCAGGAATTTATTTAAAGTGATTTTATTTTAAAAAAGCCATTGATCGATAGTAAACACTGCAAATATTCTTTTTCATAATATTATTATTGTGTCAATATTTAAATCTAATTAAAAATACCAGTGAACCAGGTTACAAAGAGGTTCATGTGGAATGAAAGATAATTTATGTTAATAAGGCACTGCTAGAGAAAATTATTTGTGTTTTCAGTTATAAAGGTTATTGCTATGAACCAATTTCCTGAGAGAACATAACTCAGTTGGTGCTCATTATGTCAGATTGTTTTGCTTAGTTTTTAATTCTGTGTTAGTAATGTATGTACCACTTTGATATAAAGGGCACATAAGAATGATATAAGTATGTTTGCAAGGAACTATGTTTCTTGGGCTGTACGTCTGACAGCCATAGCTGTCTCAACAAGGCCTT